>OZ012729.1:2657500-4024783 GCA_963942605.1 Poecilus cupreus | reverse complement strand
AACCTAACTTTTAACGTGTCAGTTGTGTAGTCAAAGTGTATTTGAGGTCCAAGAAAATTGTTTTTAGAAACATGTCGAGAAAAAATGTTGTATCTCACATGAGAGGAAAGCCCTTTTTCCACTTTCGCACGAGCTCAAGTGGGAAAAAGAAGCGCTTTTCTCTCTAGTTTGAAAAATAATTGTTGTCTATTACAGTGTTGTATTATTTCTGTAGAAATTTCGCAGAAGACTGTAATGATATAATAGCTAATTTAAAAGATCATTTTTTTTTTGTTAAATAAATAAACCCTAACCTACATGTTCTAATGAATTGTTAAATATTTTTTGTTTTTGTCTAAATTTTCATAGCAATGTTATAAGTTATTTATTGTGACAAACCAGATTTGTCACCTTTCTTCTCTTCCTACAAAAATAAACATTTGTATAGGTTATAAACATTTTACATTTAAGCAATTAACTTACCTCAAAGTAATTACTGTATTGTAAATGTTCACTTTTATTATTGATGTTCATATTCAATTCATATTGCCTCAACTCATGTAAATATGTTGTTATTTAGGTTAATTAATTAAGAAAAGAATCTGAAATTTAAATTAACACAAACACATTCAACTTAACCATACTTTATGTTTACACGTCAAATCTGACAGTTACTTTATTGCGAAAGAAAGGTCGAACTTCCAAAATGCGGCCGTTTCCCAACAGATGGCTCGCACCGTCTTTAATTACCTCTCGTGGACACTTACCAATGCCGAATTAATAACTCGGCATAAAAGGTACAAAAAAATGTCGAAAGACCAGAGTTCAATAATTAACTTGACTTGTTTTGTCAGTTAATTTCAAGTGTCGAAAGACCAGAGTTCAATAATTATCTTGACTTGTCCGTCAGTTATTAAATAATATTTTTGTTAAGTGTCTTGTCTTATGTCAAAGATAGACCATCTTAATAACTCGACTTGTCCATCAGTTATTAAATAATATTTTTGTCAAGTGTCTTGTCTTATGTCGAAGATAGACCATCTTAATAACTCGACTTGTCCGTCAGTTATTAAATAATATTTTTGTCAAGTGTATGTCTTAGGTCAGATATAGACCATATTAAATAACTTGACTTGACCGTCAGTTATATAATATTATTTTCTCAAATCTGTCGAATGCTGCAATTGTATTATTGACCTGATGTAAGAGCTCGACTTGTCTGTCAGTTTTTATATCATCTTTGTTCTCCAGAACCTGTATTCGTCTAGACTTGCACGTCGGGCGAATTGTGAAAGTTTTAACCAAAGAAACAAATCAAATCATCTACACCTATTTGCGATTCATCTAGACTTGTACTGTCAGGTGAATCTCCTCCACATATCCAAGGTATTTCCTTACATCCTCACCATATTTCAGATTCACTGCACAAATGTTCAAATAAATTTAAGCTAACCTTAAAATTGTAACTTATCTTTTTGAACAATAATAATTAATTTTATTTACCATTATTAAAACAAATGTCTTTATTTCACTAAAAACTCATTCACGGAGAGACCGGACCTAGTCAGGATAGTTGATTTTACATTCACACAGATTAGTTACAAATGGCGCCCGAAGAATCTACATAATCAGCTGTCAGTGAAGTTTTGTTCTATCACTGAGAAATCATCCGTTGGCAAATTCAAATCTCCCTAGACATAAGATTTGTCGGCGGGAATTTTGAATCTACAAAAATTTAAATACTTACCTGCTGCTTTTCTCTCATGTCACAATTTTGGTATTTTCATAATTACAAAATGGCGCCCCGAACAGGGACGCTAGTATTTTCATATCACAAAATGACGCCCGCAAGCAGGGACGCTAGTATTTTATGTTTTATGTTAGTATTTTCATATTACATTATAAATATTAATTTCATTTAACTGATAGATCGTAATAATACTAGATATCTAAATAGGCCTTATATTTTTAAATTCTGAACAACTTTTGTATTTACACTGTTGTTGTAAAGTGTAAAGGTAAAAATTTACAGGATCATTAAAAATAAAAAGCATTGAAATCCTTATAAGCCACATTTCAATTCTACACCCAGTATGTTAAACATAAATCCAGTGTGATAATTATTCATTCCAATATAGATTTATATCTAAAAGAAAGTCTTGTAGTGTCCACACCAGATTTTTTCCTAATATTCATGTACCTATACTGCTGCTCAAACCACTATTAAAAATAATTAGCATGGCCCTTTTTCTGAATTCTATAGGAAGCAAATCGTAATGAATGTTAATTGACTCGTAAATTGTAAACGAGCTAATCATTTTATTAGTTATTCGGAAAAAGACAAGTTGTTAATTTATTAATGGTATCTATATCAAGTAATTAATGTGCCAGTATTAGCTGTGATTGCTGCTGCACGTATGAATATGCTAACTTGCTAACTAGCCACGCTCAAAAAATGCTTAAATTACGACTGAAGTACAGTTGAATTCGAAGCATTTAATTAAAAACAGAGATATTGAAAAACGCCTGCATTTACATATGTAAGTTCATATTAGATTTATTTAAATTATTAACAGGGATATTAATTTGTAATAAATACTGTAATGAAACTACAGCGAAAGTATTATTTTATTGCCGTAACTGGATCGTGTATAATGAAATATTATATAAAAAATCTGATGTGACAACACATAACCTCCCGCCCAATACTATTAAACGGTACATAGTTATTTGTATCAGAAGGTTGGAAACTGCTATTTTGAGAGTTGCGAGTTTATTTTGATAGGACGAGCCGTAGGCGAGTCCTACAAATACGAGCACTCGCAAAATAGTTTCCAACCAAGGGATACACAAGATTTTTCGCGCCAACATTTATGTACATTTAATAAATAAATTTAATTTATTACTCAATTTCTTAATGACAGGTAATTTTTTTATGTTGCTAACTTCACAATATTTTAATGTCAATTATGTTTATTTTTCATTATCATAACCGAAAATATCTACATATTTTTATTTGGATTATACTCTGCAAATTCAATTATTATTACTTACAAGTATGTTTAAAATCCTTAAATATTCTGTTTTCTTGTATTGCAAATACTCAATTGTAGATATATTGCCATAATATTTTTAAGTCAATGTAATACTTTGACATTTCTAGTGTCAGGAGTTAGCTAAAATTAGTGAAGTGAGGCCAACATATAACAATAAAAAGTTAACAATTTTTGTCAAACTAGTACGACAAAAACATGATTTCCGACCGCTTTTAGAGATATGTAATTGTGTCAATATCGGACGGCGGCGCGAAAAAATAGTACCTATTTGATGATACAGAAACATACCTTCTTATTTGTTTATTGTCTTTATATTTGAGAATTTTAATGTTCTTTCGTATATTTATTTAATTTTATGACATATATTTCACTAAGAAAACAGCTTCACAATCACAATGCCATATGTCACATTTAGTAAAAAATTGAAAATTTTTAATGTTTTCATTGTGTACAAGGAATGCAAGATTAATGAAATCTAATTTCTTTATATTTTATTATCTCTAAATCTAAAGGAAATTAATAAAATTAGTGTAATCAAACCACATGTAAAATTAAATATTCTTCAACTTTCAAAATAACATAAATTGTTGAAAAAGGAAATTTAACCGTGTTTTTCACGAAAAACTGTTATGGGCTTCAAGTAAACTGCTACTTCCGGTATAATTCACAAAATTGTATTTTTTGGTATTATAGTATTTGAGTTATGCGAGACGAAAAAATTGCCACAGACTACACACACACATACATACATACAGACATCATCGCGAAAATAGTAAAATCGTATTGTAGGGACCCTAAAACGTGCTTATTCATTGAAAACTCACTACCCAATTTTTTGACCAAAAACAATACCTCCCTTACCTAGAGGTAGGCGGGAGGTAAAAATAATGCAAAATTAATTTTTTTTTAAATCGGCACTAAAGTGCTCAAAAATCGTCATTAAAAGCTCAGAAATCGTCACTAAAGTAACCCATTATACGACGATTTTGAGCAACCCATTGTTGGCAACCGTTAAATAATTGTATTGTATAGTAGTATCTATAGTAAATTTGGACGTAACATGAAAGAAAATTTGCAAGAAGAATTAACTAATTAATTCCGATGACGAAATTGAGGACAAAATACATAATTTTTAGTGTTATTTACGATAACTTCACTTTTCGAGGTTGGCAACACTGACTGTCAATTTCAATTGACAACTGACAGATGTATATATTAACCTGTATTGTAATTTTTTTACAGTTTTTTCGTATTTTAGATTTCAAATAAAACTTAATATATACCTCGGTACTGAAGTTCCTTTTTATCACTCACATGGTTTATTTGCCTCGGCTCTACGAGCCTCGCCAACTAACTTCCATATTCATGATAAAATATTGAACTTCAATGCCTTGATAAATAAATAACTATTATTTGTAAATTTGAATGTAAAAAAAAAAAACGGATGAGAAAAGAAATATCTGAATAAAGACTAATGCAAAAGTAAGACTTTTTTATTATTCTCACAGCAATTCTGTATTCGAAATAAATTTAATTACTGTCTTTTGTGTCAAATAAACCTTAAGTTTTGAAACTAGAGTCATAATAAACTCAGTTTTCCGTATTGTCAGAATATAGGAGTCATAATCCATGTTTTTTTTTAAATTTTTTTGTGAAACTTTATTAGAATAATAAATGTAAATACGTATTTCGGCAAACTAGTTGTCGAAATACGTATTTAGATTTCTTTTTAACTTTAATGCTTGGGGGATAAATTTAATTTTTATATTATTCTTAACCTCAGATTTTCACAATTTATTTTACATTATATATAATTCTAAACAAATTAATAAAATTCCCGTATAATAATTTTTTAATCAATGAATAATTTATTTATAGTAGAAAATTTAAAAGCTACAGAATTAATGACTTGCAAAGTAAAACAAAAGATAAGAAGATGTGAAGAAATCTAATTACAAGGAATTAAAGGAAGAGAGAAATTAATTCACTCAAACTAAAGATTTTAGAGAACTTCATAGGGGTGATAATTAACAGTGTATAAAATTTAAAGAGCCGCTAATATAATTTACTTTTTGTCGATTTAATTAAACCTCGTACCACTTCATATACAAAAGTAATTAATACTCTTATTTACCGTATTATCAGTATGTTAAAAAATATTCAATAGTAATATATACCTGAATATTTTCTCAACGAGAGAAAATGTTTTGATTGTATTTGCCATGCACGAGGGTACACTACAGGTACACGAATATTTCTCGAGAAAGATCTGTCATTATTTTAAATTATTGAACATATATTTAATTTAATCTGTCACATGAACGTGTGACTTTGATAAAATGTCATTTGCCAAATTATGTTAAAATGAGTCATCAGCGTTTTGAAAATAATTATTTTGAAGAAATTAATTGAAAAATTGAAGTTATTATTCCTTTTGTCCTTTTAAAACGAAAAAATTAAATTATTCCTCACTGTGTTTACAGTTATTATAAATATTCGGGTATCGCATGTGTGCAAATACTCGATATACAAAATATTCACTGATATTCGACTGTCATTGGTTGAAATGCAGAAAATACTGTAACCTGATTGGTTGAAATTTTATCGACGCAAATATTCCAAACATAAAGTATTGATGCTATTTTGTCACCATTAGCAAGTCACAACTTCGTTAGACAATTGAGCCGATTATTATGCCGATTATTTTTTGACGTTTCTTTAAACCAATGAAATGCTTTATTGTATGTCACATGTCTGCGTTTAAACCAATCCTGTCATTATTAGTCTGAGAATAATGCTCTTGTGATTATTCCCGGCAATATTCTCTGTAGCTTTTTTGTTTTTGTTGACAGATGTTAGATGTCAGATAGTTATCATCAACACAAGTAAAAATGAGCAAAAAAGATAGATTTGTAGACGTGCCTGATGATGAAATAAAAAAATAATCTAATAAAATATAACTCGAGAGTTCGATAAATTAGAAAATAATTCTCCAGTATCTCTCAATTTATTCTCACTCTCTTGTTATATTATTACTGAAACAAATTGTATTTCGAAAGATTATTGCTTGGTAACATTTTGAGACAAATTCATTCCATTTGCTGGGGTATGTTTCCTAAAAGTAGTAATCAAACCGGAGAACAAAATTTACCTCCAAATAATGGACCCGAAATATATATTCTATTCTATAACACTGTTTTGGAAACTGCGCATTCTTCAATTTAAAATTGTTATGGAATCACTACCGTTCCATACGCCGTATGGAATATTTTCGACGAATCAGAGCTGCGATATATGAAGTATCTTGATTCAGTTACTATGGTTACGTCTTACGTCTGTTTGTTTTAATTTGATTTGTTTGAGTTTGACGTTTTCAACAGTTTTATATTTGTATTTTTTGTATAATTTCCAAAATCTTGTTATAGAAAGTATAGTCTACATTCTACAACATGTAACGGAATAACATATACCACACTCGCAAAACCGTAGCCCTCGCCTTCGGCTCGGACTACAAACTTTTTGCTCGCGTGGAATATGTGCCATTCCATTACTTGTTGTAGAATATATTATTATCTACGATAGTGTGTGGAATTGATGTTTAGTTGTTAGTTTGAATTTTGTAAAACGGGTGTTTAATTACACGATTTCATTAGTCACGGTTTGCCGAGCAACGAGTGATTAAAATATTTAAATATTCCGAATTTGTAAAAATTTTGTTATCATTGCAAACTTCTCATTTAATATTGTGAACCTAATTCATAAAAATAGTTATTTACTTTACAAGTGGGCAAAGTAAGGAATTATCCACGAGAGAAATTTTAGCTCACGAAGCCGAAAGCTGAGTGAGATAATTTTATCGAGTGGGTAATTCCACTTTGCCCACGTGTGAAGTATAACGTTTTATCCAACACTTCTTCATAAATGAAAAATTTATAAAAGAAATATTATTTGACAGTGACATATGCTTTAAATTTTTAAATTACAATGTCAATCGAAGTAGTTACCAAGGTGTTGTGTGTTATTATTATTGTTATAAATAATAAAATACTCACTAGTGGCTTTCCTCAAAATTATACCCACTAGTGGATAATCTGTTACTTTGCTTGTTTAAAATCGCCATAGTTATAGAGCATTTATTGAGAGGTGTTGGATAAAAGTATTTTATATATTTATTGTACGATACACATACGTAAAGCACCTTTAGTCACGAATGGGTCAATTAAAACACGAGCGTAGCGAGTGTTTTAAGACCCTTTAGAGACTAGCTTTACGTATGTGTATCTTAAATAACTATTATTAGATTATTTCCCAAATTAGGTAAAACAAAAAATAATAATAATTTTTGACAAATTGTGAATAAAATATAATAAATAATCAATATTTTTTCATACATGGTAGTTATAAATATGTAACAGGCATTTTGCCTTTGTAATACGTACGTGATTGGTCAAAAGTCCCGAAATTAAACAAAATGATTGTCTTGTGAGAAATAGTCACCCATAAGCTATACTGAGTTTTATTTGCTTACAGTTTATCTCAATATTGAAAGTAACACTGTGAGCATTTCACGCATCGCGTCGCGTTGCGTTGGTGTTGTGTGTGTGATGCTGCCGATACTCATCTGTCCGCTGCACAGAAGCCGCAGCGGGCAGCGCAGCGCCAGCCGCCTTTGATACCCACCTCGCTCCCGTTGAGCACCGCGCTTACTCAGACCCCGACCATGTCGAATGTAAACAAATTAACCATCAGCAAATGAACCTAAGTCCGAGCCATTCAATTACCCTGCATTAATTTTTTGTTTCTTTTAACGCGTCCTTTGTTTTGCGCTTGTTGTTCCGACCTTAAGGTGTACTAGCACTTTTTATTTCTTTTGTTTTTCGCTTCTTCGATTTTTCGTTATTGTTTTTTTCTTCATTAGCTTGGATTGTTTTTATTTGCTGTCGTAACGAATTTCATTTCTCAATTCCGTGATATTATTTTTAGATGGAAAAAATTACTTACAGTCTTTAAAGGCCACACGTTTCACTATTATCACGGGTTTATTTTAACGTGAAAATTGGAATTTTTCATATCCAAGGGGCGCCAGGAGTTTTGTGAATTAAGTTTTCTTTTTGTATACATTCGCTGAAGAAAATTTTATTTCTTACAAAATGATTAGGTTCAATTCAAAAAAAGTATTAATTTTGAATATAAATTTTATTTATCTTCATTTTCTGCATTAATTTTAAATGAAACGTTTATATTTAAAACGGTATCATTTTGAATTAAAACTACTCCTATTCAAACTACTTCGTCCCCATAATGAGTCTCAGTTGAATACTTTGATATGTTTGTTCCATCAAAACTAAATTAATTTTTATACAAGAATATTTATTAAACCTACAAAAGTTTTCAATCAAAACGAAATCGGATTGGCACTATTCAAATCAATTTTTCTCTTCATTTAAGAGGAATCTGCTTGTTCCAAGAAAACATTTTTGTCAGTGTAGTTATTCACGTGTTGCAAAGAACATTTTTTTTCTACGATCAAATAGAAAACTGCACATTGTATGTTTGTTGTTGTTGGAAAAATATAAATATAAATAAATAAATATATCATCACGCCTTTTACCCATTACGGGTGTGGCACTCTGCTCACGCAGATCTCGGTAGGTGATATATTTTTTCGTATGAAGTGCGGTTACCAGCCGTCAAATCATAGCCCCCAAGGATGTTAGTGGAGGGGGAACCACAGGGGTAAATTTAAATTTGTAACTGTCGGCAGTGGGATTCGAACTGAGGATCTCACGATCCACAGTCCGACACGTTACCTCGGAGCTATTTACCCCATGTTGTTGGAAATGAGGTATATTGCAAACATCGTGCGAAATGAATTTGTTTTGTGAGTATTTCTATACAGGTCAGCTCATTTCAGTGCAGGTGCGATTACTAGGATACATATTTAAAATTGTCAAATATTGGAATGGTGAAAGCGGGAAAATTTTATTTTTAAAATATAAATTAATTAAGAAGTAATATCGTGCTCATAGAAAAAGTATAGTGTGCAACTCGCATGGAATGTCCATTTCATACTCGTAGGAAATGAGTACCATTCCATGTTCGTTGTACAATATACTATTCCATATTATTTTGGAAACTACGTATTCCAGAACTAAAAATTGTATTGGAACAACTATCATTCCATACGCCACGTATGGAATAAATTCGACAAATCAGAGCCACATATTAGCGCGATATATGAAGTATCTTAGTTCGGTTGCTAAAGTTACGTCTCTTTGTTTTAATTTTATTTATTTTAGTTTGACGTTCTGAACATTCTACAACAGATAACAGAATGGTATATCCCACATTCGCAAACTATAGCCCTCGTCTTCAGCTCGGACTACAAACTTGTAGACTATACTATATACTATTCCAACATCTGATCAAGTTCCTCTTGAATAAAACTGAAATCACACTTAATCAAAAAAAAATACATAAATATTTTAAATTCGTACAATTAAAATCATATCATTTTGAAAATCTCGTGAAATATTGATGCAAAATGTGTAATACAATATTTGTAATATTGGATATCGTACGAAAAACAATATAATATATTGGCTCGTCTACTTAGAACGTCTTTTCTGACATGAAATATAGGGTAACTACACTTACACTCTTAATATTTTGAAACACGAGTCAGAAACTAAATTAGTATTATTAATTCCGGTGTCATTTGTACGATGTCCACTCCTGGACGTCCTTAATCACTCGTAATATCTTTATAATTTCATCAAAATCTTTCCATCCGTATGCAATAACTTTATCACCACAGCCATAAATAACTACAGAGCAACCGTACAGGCAAATCAGGGACCAGAAAACCAGGGCAGGATTTACTGCTAGGCGGACTAAGATGAAAGCTAGAATTCTCGCATAGAGTAGGGTCCGCCGGACATCGAAAACATACACGAATATATTTTCAAATGTTTGTAAAGCCCTTGTCACATGATCACTCACTACTTCATTTTTGTTTGGCATACTACGAGTTTGTATGTTGACGTTATATCATTCAATTTGATGTATGATGAAAAGAAGGTGTATCAGCCGGTCATTCTTTTCAAAAGAGTAAAATTTGTCAAACAGAAATTTACTACATTTGAATGTAGATTCTTAAATAGTTTCTAAAACTATATTCATCTTCAAATCGGAGTTCTTGGTGAAGCATATTAGAACTCTGTCTTCATTCCTCTTTGAGAGCCAAAGACGTTTACGTTTATGTTAAAAACATTTCATTTTCATTACAACTAACGGTGCCATTGAGAATACCACTATTTGTTTTATATCCTATAAAATTAATTTATTTTCATTTCTCTTTTCAATAACATTAACTTATCCCAACAGTTTAGTTAAAAATATTATTTCTTTAAACTTATTTATATAAAACCAAACCAGACTAATTGAAGAATTAATAATATTTGTAAAAATATAGTCTTATTAAAATACTTACTTTATTCATTACTGTTATTAAATGTCACTCGATCTGTCAAAACTAGAAAAGTCGAAGCAAAATGTATGACAGAACTAGAAACGTTTCTATTTAGAGTATTTGACCAAACTGTATGACGTGACGTCATGTTTCTGTGTTTGTCATTCAAAAGTTTTATCAAACGATGCAAACACTGACCGTGTGACAAGGGCTTAAAGAATGATTTGATGACTGATTGTAATATTTAAGTGGATGGTGTGATATTGGAACAAGGGAATGAATTTGTATATTTGAATAGTATGTTTTTAAGGGGTACGCATTAAACGGGAGATTGAATACCGAGGTATTAAGTGCTCTGGGTATATTTGCTCGAAATGTGAATGTATCTAGAGATGCGCCATTGAGTATTTATAATGGATTATTAGTGCCTACATTGATGTATGGCGCTAAATGTTGGGTGCGGATGAAGAAGCGTGAACGATGCATAATTGTTGTAGAAATGAGATATTTAAGAGCAGTAAAATGTGTAAAATAAAAATGTGTTGAGAAGTGGACTGTATGAAAATAATAAGGAAAAGAACGGGGGTTTAGTAGATACACGCAACGTCAAATGAAATAGAAGTACAGACTACTGACTTTGAAATGACGAAGCGGAAAACAGGGAAATGTTCAGGTGAGGTAGGATCTTATAGAATCTTGAATTGTTTATTAGTTCAGATGAAGCAGAAGCTTGTAGTTCCAACAGGAAACGGGAGATGGCAGGATGCGGGTTTCAAATGGGAGTGACGCCAAAGTTCGTCTTAGACGTGCGACGCTTGGACGCGCCAATGGGTAGCAGTAATTCTTGTGGAGATCGGCCCTAAGTGGTCCAGTGATTGTGCCAGGTTGATAGACCGCGCGGTTTCAATATATGAACCCAAAGTAGCCCAGTAGTTGTGCCGGCTTGATAGACCTACGAGGTTCAGAATCCAATCCAAATGAGTCTAAAGTGGCCCAGTCAAGAATAAATACAAACACTGACTGCGCGTTGATACACTAGCACTGTTCACCTTTTCCTGAAATATACATTTCTGGCCTCCTGAACTATAAATATAACAATCACACATCATTGACGTTTGTGGTAACTACGATTTTACAGTGTTCATGAGTTTTAAAACACCGCGATGCGGGAACGCGCACCGATATTTTTTAGCTTTTTGAGGCCATTAAAATAAAAAGTAATTTTGTAATAATAAAGAATAGTCAGTTACCGCCAAAATTAAATTTCTCAAATATAAATAGAAAATAAACAAATAAGAAGGTATGTTTCTGTATCATCAAATACTAGTTTGTACCATATAAGAATAGTATTGGGCGGGAGGTTATGACGTCACAGCCTCGCTCGTTATTTATAATTTGATGAAAATTAAAAAAAAAACATAATCTAACTTAATAACTATTTTCTCTTACAATATTTCGTATTTGCATTACCAGTGACCCAAACTAATGAAAAAAAAAAAATTAAGCAGAATGTATTGTAATCCCCCATTATTAAACACAGTATAAAATATATCTATAAAAATTAATACTGTAATGACACACATATTCATGATCCCAATATTTTAGTGGACGTGTCTCAGTGCGCTACTGACAAGATGGCTTGACCATATAAAACAAAGTATAGTATATCAGTGATGTTGTTCTGTCGTTCAAATGTCAAGCAAGTTTATTTATTTTTATTGAGTCAATTTTTTTGCTGACCAATGTTAAGTATAACCTTAGGTAATATAAATATTTTCTAAGACTGGGAAAATTAAAAAAGAAATTCACGCTAATCCTTTTTGTTAATCTACTTGATTTAGAAAAAAATCTGGTGTGGGCACCACACTACTTTCTTATACAATTAAAACCAGCTGAACACGTATTACTTGTTCCTTGCGTATGACTTTATTTTGAAAATTATTTGATATATAGATATTAAACCTGTTTAATAGAAATTAATTAATATCTAGTTTTAAAAACTTTCCTTCTAATAATATAAATATTACTTTTACAATATTTCACACCATGTACATATTTCTGACACTTCACAATTATTTGACACATTTGATACATAGATATTAAAATTGTTTTAGTTTTTGTTCCCATTGTAACTAAGATTATAGAAATATGCTCTTAAACATATAATACAGTTTTTCTCAAAATTAGAAGCATGTACATACAAGAAAATTGCAAATAACATTTTATATTCCAAATACATATATTTGCTAACATCTTTCATTTGTAACTTTTTCTCATAGCTGTATCAATTTTTGAAATGAATGGAATTTATTGTTTTGTGTGTCCAGTAAACTTCCTCTTCCGGTTTTTCAATTTCATTAAAAATTGATACAGCTCTTCATTTTTTCATGAAACTTATAAATTCCAAGTTTTGTTTACATACCTTGCCTCGTTCATGAGATATTGCGCACACGAACATCCATCCATCCATCCTCACACACAGACATCATTGAGAAATTGGTCTTAACGGATTTAGTGGACTTCATATGTATTTCTGCAAAATTCTTGTCAACGATTTTTTTCGTGATTCCAATACTTCCTTATACTTTGTATAATAAAGTAAAAAATTATTAAGAAATATTGTAGATTTCAGCGAGTTCTATCACCAGTTAAATTTAATGTACTTATTTATGTTACACCCTGTATAGAAAACATCAATCAAAATGAATGATTAAACAATCATTTTCAGATTCGTATAAAAAGTCGTGACTAGATGCCATAATAAAATAAATCCGACCCTGGCGATACCACCACCACCCGAAAGACAAATACACAGCATTTAGCTGAGACGTTTAAAAACATCCCTTTAGCCTTCTTCAATGGGGTGCAGCGCGCGACGCAATGGAGATAAGAACAAAGGGTTGTAGATGATGAAGCCCTTGATATGATGGCGCGGCCACCCTGCTGACGACCGCGTGAGTTATGTGTCTTGGCCGAAGGGTGCTAAAAGGTCTAAGGGTGGCTGCTGCTGGACACTGACCAACCCTTACTTCTTCACACCCCTACCGGGGTTTAAATCGGAAATATTAATATTGATAATTTATATCCGTGATGGAAATGGACTCAAATTGGCTATTTGTTATCCATTTGCATGATTTTGGATGTCGGGTGCTCTGTTCCTATTGGTGGAGTTATGCATGTTTATTTTGTGTTTGGCGTGGGAATAAATCAAAATGGGTTGAATTTTGTTTTGTGTAGCACTTTGTATAATAAATGTAAGGACACTAAAAGGATTGCGAAGCAGAAGAAATACTCAAATGTAAAGAAAATACTTCTATTCACGGGCTCACTGCAGTGGGTGCGAATCCATAGTTATTAGACTTCCAGCTATTAGAACTGATGTATAATAGTTATTTACGTAATCAGTAATGAAAAGATCGACGAGCTGTTTGCCAAAACGAACGTAGTGAGTTTTGCAAATTACGCGAGTAATGTAGCTGTCAGTTAGTAACTTGTAAAGATTAATTTTCAAAAGCAATAGAAGGCTTGGGTAAATAGTGTTTTTTCGACCGAAATTGAGTATAAGAGATCGGAAAGCAATGTTTCCATAGTGATCAGTTCTTTATGTATTTATTTTTCATTCATGTGTCAAATATTGCAATAAGGTGTAAGAATTATTAGTTTCCAACATGACCTGAAAGTGTCTTCACTGGCAAAGTATAGTATCACTTTCAGGCTTTGTTACGTAAATTACTATTACAAGTTAGTAACAAGTAATAGTAATTTACATTACTGAATGGAGGAATGGCGAGACTGTCACCTCCTTGAAGCAGTAAAAACAGTTTCCTTGCAAGTATTGTTCAGCATTTTACTTGTTACTCATTTGTAAATCAAAATAAAATTATAACCTAGTCCTGTCAGTTACACACAACTGTTCTGTCAAAAATTATTTAAAATGGTTTCGCATAAACTTTGTAAGTATTACTGCGGCAACATGCATTGTTTATCTTGTTTATTAACTTGTAAAATTTTTACAATGTAGCTGTTCATTAGTAACTTTTAAAGATTCATTGTTAAAGGCAATAGAGGGCTTGGGTAAATGGTATTTACAAGTGAGTAACAAGTAAAATTGTTTTACTACCTTCCGCCATAGATTTCTTATCAAACAATGCAGAAACATGGACCACCACTATAAGTAACTCTCATCCATTCAAAAAATTATGTCAGATGACGAAAATGACATTTATTCAACCGTTGCTTTGTTTTTTTTTTTTTTCAAAAATCAGGTTAGTTCATTTCAAAGAAAATATAAAAATATAATTTTTCTTTAACGTGTTGTAATTCGTAAATGGAGACAGTAAGAGAAAAATGTAATATTTGAAATATTATTCTAGCAACAAAAGTTCTCAATTACCCATAACTTGCTGAGATATTTCAAAATAACTTGACAGGGTTTCAAGTAAACTACCACTTCCGGTTATTGGATTATTACCAAAAACTAATCAGCCCTTCCAAAAAGGATGCAACTGATATATACAATATATCAAAATTGTCCGTTTAGTAGTTTTTGAAAAATCGTAACTCCAGATATCCAAACAGACTGACAGACAGACAGACAAACACACACATAGACATCATTGCGAAACTATTAAAATCGTATTCTAGGGACCCTAAAACGTGCTCATCCACTGAAAACTCACTACCGAATTTTTGACACGATTCCTATACCTCTATTAAGGATGTGGCGGGAGGTAAAAATATATATGATAGTTTATGTTTTTGAACAGGTCTTGTATGTTATGTTGAAAAACAATTAACAAATAATCAAATTTTAATTTAGGCCCTTTTGTGGCCTGGATCATTTACGCCACTCCAGGCTGTATCAAAAATTCTCTTAAGAAAATATAAAACCAATCCAGTCGACACATGAAACATATTCATCAGTGCAGGGGGTGCAGGGCGCAGGGCGCAGGGCTAGGGGAACCGTCCACAAAACATGTCACACGTAATCATATCGCGTACGATAACAATGAGTGGTTTTTACCGGTGCGCGGCGGTTTTTACCGCTAATGTAAGGACACTGATTAACGATTCTCGTTAATTACCGCTAGTGTCCAGCCAAGAAAGGACCGGAGTCGTTATCGGGCCTCCAGGACCGCCCGATATTAGAAGCGCCCCGTAATTAATATGTTGTCATGCATGAGGGCGGAAGGGAGCCTTGCTTCAACCCTTCAAGCGCTATTGTTAGGCGGCCCTGACCGTAAAAAATGCACTTGAATTTTAAGCGACGCGTTGGGACTTAAATGCTAAATATTATATTATGATTTTTGATACTAAGAAAGTTAATGTTTTATTAAAACAGATATATTTTTAACTGTCTATGGTTGATGTTAGAATCACAATCATAAATGTGTAAATTGCAGGACCAAAGAAACGGGATCGCCAAAAATGAAAAAAAAAAAACAAATAAAAAAGAATAATGATTTTCAGAGATAAAAAGAAAAAGATCTGATTGATTTTGTTTGAATATCGAATTAAAAAATTTTGTACATCTCTTAAACGATTGAAATAAAACAACTGTTTTTGAATAAAGTAAAATTCCAAGTCAAGAATTATTTATTTAGTTTTGCTATTTTTTTCGAAACATATCTCTGGGAGTCTGGGAATGTATCTCCGTACTCGTTACACTATGAAGAAAAGAAGACAATAATAAATGTTTGTATGCGTTCAAAATTTTATAGATAAAATTGGAAGAATACTTTTAAGAAACTACATCTTAATATTATTTGCTCTATATCTCAAATTACAACGTATGTTGAAGAGAGTGAAGGATATTTTCCTGCTTCAGTACAAAATTCCTTGTGAATGTGGAATGTGAAAAATAAACAGTCCTTTCGTCTTAAACAACTAGTGAAATCTGCCAAGAGTGGTTATGACTAGAGAACGGATTATATGCTTGAAAAAACTGAATTATATGTACATATACTGGAAAATTACGTTGAAAATATCAAACAGCCATGGAATTGAAACAAAAATAAATAAATGCTTGTCGTTTTTCTGTCTATTTGATATTTTACCCGTTAAATTAATCATTCATCTGTCAAATGTCAAGCATTTGTTCTATGGCTATTTGATAGTTTCAACGTAATTTTCAATGTTTTCATATTTAATTTCTGTCGTTACAAAGAAAGTAAAAGTATTTCTATTTATTGAATTGGCTGCAGAATTTTATGCTCTAGAACATGTATTTAAAGCATTTTTGCCTAAAAAACTGTTTTTTCATGTTAATTGCCTTTGTACACAGGTATGATCCACCCGGTATATGCACTGATTTTTTGGGAAATATGCACTATATATGCACAAATATTACAATATATAAACAGCAAAATAGGCAAAAAAATCTTAAATTATTAGATAAAAAGTATGAATGAATGGATTATAAATTTTATTGCACAATACAGTATTAATCCTGATTCACAATTAACAAATATACTACTAATATACATATAAACTAAGTCTAGAAACTTGATATTATAAGATTATAACATAATTACAATAACAAATTATTCAAAATTTTCTAAAAAAAAAAAAGGATGAAACACAAGTAAAAGATATATCCAGCTGAGAATTATCGGTCTTATATTCATTGTACACACTTTTACCAGCATTCGTGTACCGTTACCCCTACAGGGATTTCCCTAGATATATTAGAGTTTATTGGTTCGTGTATTTGCTTATTGTATTGTTTACTTTCTCTTAAAAATTAAATTAATTAATTGTTGGTACTTAATTTCTGTTCACATGAATTTGTATAACCATGCATTGATCTATGTTACCCTTATTATGTAAACACGTCTTAATACACATATTCATTATTTTATTTATTATTTGTATTTTATCGAAACGTCACCTGTATTAAATTTTTCTGCAGAATAAATACGCAAATATTGTTTGATTTATATTAATAGTTCTGAAAGCTCCTTTAATTATATAAATACATTTCATTCAAACTAAGGTTTTGAAGATTGCAATCATCGTATTAAATAAATAATCGTGAGAAAACGTATCTATATGTTGTGTGTGTGACGGTGTTTAAAATTCCAGGCTCGCGTCCAGCGCGGACAAAGTAACGCGTGTGCGGCTCGGACGGATTAGAAGCCGCGACATCGGGACATTCGGACGCAAATTGGGCGCGCAGAACGCATCAGTCGCGAATTGTGTCGAGAAAAAATTACGCCGCTCGGAGACGATTAACGACGTCCTCGGCGGCCGCCGGATAAATTTATACCCTCATGAATAAAATATAGAAGATACATTATGCAATTTTAAAGCCACTTGTCAGTAGCTGAAGACTGATTGATTCTTATAATACGCGCAGCGGGAGAAAAACTAACCTGCAGCGCTCTGTCTCCGTCCCGCCGACGCTAATGCGAGTGGCGCGCACTCGTTCTAAGTGGATACATATGCACTGCACCGGGGCCGAGTAGGCGGCGCGCGAAAAAAGATGGCCGACGTACCATGGAATAATTTGCTCCACCTAGAGATTTTGACTTGAGATATTTGTTGTGTTTTTTAAGTTTGGATTGAGAAATTTTAGTGGGGCGAGCGGCTGCAATGAGCATGCGCATTTCATAAATTTTTAAGCTAATTAATTATTTATTTTATTACCCATTCCTAGCCCTTATCTAAGCCACAGCTACCAATAAATGCTAATGTTGTATCATTTATTTACATTTATTTCCATAATATTATCAGTAAAAAAATATATATTTTAAGAGATACATTATAATATATCAATGCTTAGAAGGCTAAATATTGAAATGATCACGTAACATTATAATCTAATTAAGTATAGAGATTCAAGTCATTTTATGCTGTACTTTATTTACTAGGAATTCGGATTTTTAAATCTAGATTAAATTTTGCACTTGTAATATATACATACGCTATAAAGACATTGGCCATAATTTGTATGAAATAAAATATTATTGTCACAATACATGAAACTGACTTTGTGTTGTACATATTTTTCTAGTCAAAGAATCAATGTTTCATAATAATAAATCTATTTTTATTTGGGGGAAACTGAAGTAAGTTGAAATCAATAAATCTGTTTTGCTGACTTACTTGTAATAACTTTAGAGAACAAATAATTACATAAGCTTTTTAGAATAAAAATCACCCAAAATTAAGGAAAAAGTCTTTTTCTACAACCGTTGCACAATTTCGACATTGTTATTCCATTTTTGGTTAGGAAATGTTCAAAATTGTCGCTCTAGGGCGACAAAGTGACATATTGTCGCACTAGCGCAACAAAAACAAAACAAACATAAATTAGGTAAAAGAAGTAAATGATGCATTGGATTTTTCTGGTAATAACCTTGCTATTGCAAATACAGTTGGCATATACGTACATACACTTCAACTTAATCACCATAAACGTATTTACTCTGTAGACTTTATGTCAAATGTACTCCATATGTCAATCGATCAACAATTTCTCGCCGCGTGCAACAAACAATGCTCTATCCGCACTTGATACACAAATAACTAGAAATGTCAAAGTATTACATTGACATAAAATATGGCAATATATCTAAAATTGAGTATTTGCAATACAAGAAAACAGAATATTTATGGATTTTAAACATATTTGTAAGTAATTATAATTGAATTTGCAAAATATGTAGATATTTTTAGTTATGATATTGGAAAATAAACATAATTGACATTCAAATATTGTGAAGTTAGCAACATAAAAAATTCCCTGTCATTAAGAAAATGAGTAATAAATTAAATTTATTTATTAAATTTACATAAATGTTGGCGCGAAAAATCTTGTGTATTCTTCGGTTGGAAACTATTTTGCGAGTGCTCGTATTTGTAGGACTCGTCCTATCAAAATAAACTCGCACTCACTCAAAATAGCAGTTTCCAACCTTGTGATACAAATAACTATTATTTTTAAGGAAATACGTTTTATTTTCTAAATTTTCTAAAAAGTCAAGAACTCTACTGTTTTCTCTAATATGTAAAATATTAAAATCTTTATAATAATCAAAAGAGTGTCCAGAATCAATAAGGTGTTCAGTAAAACTAGAAGATTTATTGTAAAATTTAAGACAGCGGGCATGTTCTTTAAACCGCGTAATAAATTTCCTGCCTGTTTTCCCTACATAATTTGATTCACAGTCTTTACATTTCAACATGTAAACCCCAGATTTTTCTATAAGTTGAAGTTTATCAACTTTTATGCAAATTTAGTTTTTTAGTTACGTTCGACAATCTGACAGCTCAATAATAAGAGAAGTACAAGTAATTTAGAATAGGATAGATTTGCGCCATAATAGGTCTGTTCGATGAGAAGTTCAGAAAGTGTAGTGCAGGATAGTGCAGTGCAGTGCGGTATAAACTAGTGTACTCTAGTTCTGTGTTTTCATAAAACACTCTAGTGTATGTTTGGGCAAACAAACACGTTATAAATCTGTGAAGAATGTTGTCGAAATGTCTGTTTTAAAACGCATATTGTTTGAATTAATAAATGATTTTGCCGAAGATCAATCATCATTCGATTCTTCATCAAATTCGGAAACAGATTATGTTAATACACAGAATTAATTGTTCTGTGAATTTTATTTTCTCAAAATATAAATTTTAGGTTAACGGAAATGCCAACAAACTACACTTGGTTACCCCCATTGCCAGTTTGCACTTTTCTACACCACCTCGAGAGTCAGTTCAGAAAAGTGTACACTAGTTCTTAAAATTTTTCTCATCGAACAGTTTGCCAGAAGCTGCACGTTTCTCATAAAACATGTTAGTGCAAGAGAGTTAACACTAGGTCAACCTATTTCACGTCATCGAACAGAGCTAATACTTTGACGTCATTGTAGAGTTTTTTAAAACTCAATTATCTTAATAATTAATAACTTCCGTTATATCTAGTTCGATGTTTTTGGGTAATACACATGACTTATTTTTGATTTTGTGACTCTAGTGAATGAGCCTATTACGTCTAGATTTAATTACAGACTACAAATTAAAATTCGTTTATTATATACTATTCATATCGAAATAGTATATTATGATACAAGTGTATAAGTAAGCTTTTAAAGCACGTACGACGAGTTTAAGAGCACGACGCGAAGCGGAGTGCATTTAACGTCGCTAGTGCTTTAAAAGCACTTATACACGTGTGTCATACGCTATTTTTTATTATACCTGCATCATACTCTGGAAAAAACTGGAAAGCAACATTTTGATTTTGATTTATTTCATAATTTTGCGCGTGTGACGTTTGACGTATATCGTTTACGTGGAGACTGATTAGCATTTGTTGTTTGCGTTTACAGTTTTGACAGATATTAATAGTAAATATTTTTGTTGTTGCTTAGCAACCTTTAAAGCACGGCGTGTTTTAATCTTGCGTTTATGAACGCTGTAGCGTGTTTTAAACACGGATTATGATGCAGGTATAATAAAAAATAATTAATATTTAATTAATAAATAATTTTTAAAGCTTTTTCCTCTATATCCGACGAAATACTTTCTAAGTCACTCATTTTCACGAAATGCTAAAAAAAATTATGAAAAACAACTACATAATTGTTTAATGTCAAATTGTGGTCGTCATGGATTTGAAACCATTTTTACAGCAACTACTTGAATTTATTTTCTACTTGTCAAAAAAATAAATTCAAATTATTTAAATTTTGTGTGGGCGCAGTGGCGTAGATAATAGTTATTTATTTTACAAGTGGGCAAAGTAAGGAATTACCTGCGAGAGAAATTTTAGCACACGAAGCCGAAGGTAATTCCATTTTGCCCACGTGTGAAGTATAACGTTTTATCCCACACTTCTTAATAAATGAAAAGTTTATTAAAGAAATATTATTTGACAGTGACATATGCTTTAAATTTTTAAATTAAAATGTCAATCGAAGTAATTACCAAAGTGTTGTGTGTTATTATTTTTGTTATAAATTAAAAAAATACTCACTAGTGACTTTCCTCAAAATTATACCCACTAGTGGGTAATCTGTTACTTTGCATGTTTAAAATCGTCGTAGTTATAGAGCATTTATTGAGAGGTGTTGGATAAAATATTGTACAATACACGTGTGATAATACATTATTAATATACTTATGTGATTACACAACACGGCTATCGCCTCGTACAAATTTCACATGCGTATCTTAATAATGCTCTTATCCCACTTATATCGTAAATATCTATTTCACACATCTATGTTTTTATTCGAATATTCAGAAAATGGAAATTTATTATTACAACTAATTTACTGGGAAAAAACCCGCACTATATAGAAGAGAATAATCCCGATTCCGATAGCTTCATGGATACTAGAGTTTGACGGCTGGCAAGCATAATGTATTATGCAATTTTACAATTACTAATGTATCTTGCTCTTGCATAACTTAACCATGAAATCTCCAGCAATCAGATTGCAGCCTCCTGGCTCGGCTACTGTGATTGTGTTTTGTTTCTTGCTGTGCTCACACACACGCACACTGGTCTCACATGTGTCCGCGTATCTTCGTGTGTGTGTGTTGTACATTAATTAAATCGTTCTTGCTAGTGACCCTTGCCTAGCTAGGAAGGCATAAATTCAAGTTAACATTATCTCAGACAAATTTACTATTCTATTCTGCGATGTCTGTTTCTCTCGGTGGTTATCTGAACGTGTGTTGGGGGTGTCTAGGGGAGAGTGAGCTTAGTTCAAATTTCACCCGCTAGAGTTATCGTGTTGCAATTGCAATTAGAGAAGATTTTAGATACTGTGGAATTGGAATTCTTGATGTGTTTATTAATATCTTGTGATACTTAACAACAGTAGAATCTGTACTTAAATTTTAATTTTTAACTTTCGCATTTTATATATTAAGGAGGTTTTGTGACGGGCCAAAATGTCGATACTGAGTTTTTAATAGCACGTTTAGGGTCCCAGAATTTAATAATACTAACATTGTCAAATTACATACTTAGATTTCACATGTTTATTTAACGAGCTAGATTTTTTATGCAAGCTATTAAGGTCAACCATACGGGCTGAAGATATAGCAACATGAACATGACTTTTTTGAAACAATATATCGTTATTATAATAAATGAAACATATAATGTTTTATACCTACATTTGTAGATAAAAGTCCAAAGCTTTGTAATAAATTTAAAAAGCTAATTTTGTTTACAAATTATACATGAACATAATTTTCAAAGTAGTAAAATATATGCCACACATTCCCACGAACGACTACAGTAATGCAAATAATGTGTATATTTATAAATATGATCGTCTATAACATACTAAGATTATTTTTATTTGTTTCTCAAAAACTGTAAATTCAAATTAAAATATATTTAGTATGTTATAGATGATCATATTTATAAATATACGAATTATTTTCATTACTGTAGTCGTTCATGGGAATGAGAGACACACTATCAAAGTTCTGAATTTTTGACCAACTAGACTTCAACGAATATTTTTTTATAGTTGAATGTTTCAGTTATCCTTTTCATCCACATATATAAATACTAGAATGTTCAAAGACTTCACAGTAATAATTGTTTTGTTTTTCGATAAGAATAATTGTAAGTAATAATTTATTCTAATTTGAATTTGCAAAACAAAATTCATGGGAGAGAACAAACCTAAAGAAAATATTTGTTTCATCTGACATTGCAATGTACAAGTCACTGTAAAAAAATGAATGAAATTTTGACGGATGGAGGTTGTTGGACCATAAAGAACATGAAAATAAGTGAAGAATACAGAATTTGCTGTTTTTCAAAAAAATAAAGGATTCGTTTTTTGACGCGTATGTTTGACCGAAAGTGGTAGTTTGTGGTACTTGGAGGTCTATACGATATTTTGAGAACATATTAATAGAAAATAAGTTTGAGTAAAATTTATTAATTTCAAAATGATAAAATAATGCATATATTGTTTATTTGGACAGTTTAAAATTAAAATTGGCGGGAAGTTATATAAATATGTATTATAAGGATATATAGCAATCGATAGCGAGATTTTCATACATAATCTATTAAGTGCTAGTTTGATTTCCCTAAATTTACTGCTAGAACTATTGAGATTTTATTGCTACGAAAATGACCACGGGTCAAAGACTAGTATTAAATTTTGTTCTATGAATTCATATCTTCATATATCTCTCGTGCTTAAGAATTAAATCGATTAAATTAGATATCTGGATTATTTATAAAATTTTGCTTTTAAAATAGTGTTATCGCATATAATAATTTAAATGATTATGTACTCAAACACTTTTTGAGCAAAATTTATTGCATAAGCCAGACATATCAAATTTAATCGATTAAATTCTTAGCACTCCTGATATAACTATTGAAAATATCAAATAATATTCAATTTATAATAGAAGGTGAGTTAAAGAGATTTGGAGAAATATCAAAGACATTCGCTATATTATAAGTACTGAAAATTAAACTCCCCCTGTCCTTGTCACTGACATATAAGAGAAAGGATATTCACAAAAATGTAAATAAAATAAATATATCATCACGCTATTTACTCATGTATAGGTGTGGCACTCTGTTCAAAGCAAATCTTGGTCTCATGACATATTTTTGCGCATGAAGTCAAATCACGGCCTTCAAGAATGGTAGTAGTGGCGGAGCCACTAGGGTACTTTTGTTGAAAAATTTCGAAAATTTGTTTGCTGTGAGGCTCGAACCGAGGATCTAATAATTCACAGTCCGATGCACTGCCACGGAGCTATTATCCCATTATTTTATTTATGTAACAAATTACATTTAATTGTAATTCAATAGTATATTACTATTATAGTATATAGTATATACTAGTATTACAATTAGGCATTGTAACACGAGTTGTTCATACTACTTTTCCTATTTCACGTTCATAAATTCAATAAAAATAAAATTAAAATAAATATCACTCGGCTGTGTTTGTTTACAGTAGTAATAATTGTTAGTGTATAAGTTTTTGTATTCGTTATTTTAGTCTTTAAATATAGTCAGAGTTGGACTGAACCCACTGAGATGCCGAGAAATTTCTCGGTGGGCTCTAGCTTTATTTTGGGCCCTTGAGCGAGACGATTTTTTTAAAATAAATTTTATATAAAATAATTGAATATTAAATTATAAATGTCATTCTTTTGTTTGTTCTATATACTCTTGTTTTTGTATTTTTGTAGACTTGTTTGCTGACGAATAAGATCGTAATTATAATTTTAAATCCCTCGCAAGTTAATTGAAAAATGAAATACAAAGAATGATTGATAATTTTGAATAAGTTAAGGAACGCACAGTTAATTTTTAAAAATATTTAAGAGAACTTAAATCATTCAGTGATATTGAAATCGAAGCAGAATATTCAGTTTTTAGGACACAAAAAAAGTCCGGAGAAGTAACTGCCGATTGATTATTAACAAATCAATTACAAAAATATATGAGTTAGCCTAGCATGCCAAAGGTCGTGGGTTCGAATCCTACTGAAGAGCAGTTAGTCCGCTTGCCATCTTCATATAAAAAGAAATATGAAATTGAAATTTATAAAACCTTAATAAACAATGCAGTAAGAAGCATTGAATTAAGGTATGAAAAAAACCAAAATATTTATAAGGATTTTTTTCTATACAGGGTAAGTCATCGAAATGCCCGTCTTCGATATCTCCCTTGTCGTTAGAAATACGGCATGAATTTATTAACAAAATTTATTCGACTACCAAAGGAGCATAACGTAAAATTATTTTCACATAAACAGGGTGTAACGTAACGGCTAGACGAGAATAGTTTGTCTTTTTTTAATGGAACACCCTATATATTTTTATATATTTTGAATTGTATTTCATTCACCTATACAGACATATGAATTTTGTTTTAGTTTTCCGCGGCGTTGTCAAGTTTTTCCGTTTTTTCTCTAAAAAAGGCCGAATACAAGCATTGCTTTGTGAAGGCGTACTGAAGTTATTTTAATAGTAAAATTTAAGAATTTTATTTTCTGCGCAACTGTAACTATACTCTATGTTTTGACATACTTTCTTTTAAATGTAATTATACAGGGTGTTCAATAAAGCGAATCAAACTTACTCCACTTCAAATGATTATAATTCGCAATTTTCAAATGGAACACTCTATATTTTATTATTCTGTTGTGTGCCATTTTGTATTACCTTCAATTATTATAGGGTATCCTATGCCTAAAACTAATAATTTCGGAGATTTTTACCATTTTTCATTAAATTAATTTATTCAATTAAAAATTAAATCTAGTATACCATGGATATGGCTTTTTTTAAAATTTATTGTTTTGTTTTAATTTACAAAATATTTTCAATATAACCGCAATTCTTACGGAAACATATTTGCAGACGGTTTATAAATGAGAAATTTACTCTTCGCTTGCGTCGACAATTGTAAATCAGTTACGAATTTGCATCATACTTTTTTGATAATAATACGAGTATTAACGGACAAAATTATTGTTAATTTTTACAAACTCATCCTCTAAACGATTAAGAAAAAACCTCTCAATATTATCCGGAGATTGTGTGTCCAACACGATGGTGCACCAGCTCACAACAGTCTTCAGGTTAGGCATTATTTAAATGAAGAATTTCTTAAAAGATGGATTAGTAATTGGCCCCCAAGATTTTCGGACCTTACAAACTTACATTATTTTTTGTTTATCGGTTTATCAGACAGCACCAACTACACGAGAAGATATGATGGAGCCAATTCGTAACTCTTTTGAACTGTCAACGCAAATATACTGCGAAGAGTAAATTACTCATTTAAAAACTGTCTGCAAATATGTTTGCATAAGAATGGCAATTATATTGGAAATAATTTCCATGGTATACTAGATTTAATTTTTAATTCATTAAATTAATTTAGTGAAAAATGGCAAAAAACTCCGAAATTATTGGTTTTAGACATAGGATACCCTTAATAATAATTGAAGGTAATACAAAATGGCACACAACAGAATAATAAAATATAGGGTGTTCCATTTGAAAATTGCGAGTTATAATCATTTGAAGTGGATTAAGTTTGATTCGCTTTATTGAACACCCTGTATAATTACATTTAAAAGAAAGTATGTCAAAACATAGAGTATAGTTACAGTTGCGCAGAAAAAAAAATTCTTAAATTTTACTATTAAAATAACTTCAGTACGCCTTCACAAAGCAATGCTTGTATTCGGCCTTTTTCAGAGAAAAAACGGAAAAACTTGACAACGCCGCGGAAAACTAAAACAAAATTCATATGTCTGTATAGGTGAATAAAATACAATTCAAAATATATAAAAATATATAGGCTGTTCCATTTAAAAAAAGACAAACAATTCTCGTCTAGCTGTTACGTTACACCCTGTATATGTGAAAATAATTTTACGTTATGCTCCTTTAGTAGTCGAATAAATTTTGTTAATAAATATATGCCGTATTTCTAACGACAAGGGAGATATCGAAGACGGGCATTTCGATGACTCACCCTGTATTGATCATAGAAATTTTAACAGTATTAAAGAATTATTCAAAAATCAGAAAAATAAAGAAATGTTTATGTTTGCTGCAAAACGTATTAATGTTGATTTTGTAGATCTGCAAAATGAATTATTAAATTTTAGCGAAAATTATTCCAACATGGGACTGACGAAACGAAAACTAAACTATGTCTAACACTAATGACGATAATTCGTACAAAGGCTGCAATCATTGTACTTTCAATGTAATTCGCAAATATAATATGAATATTTATACTTATTAAAAATTATATTTGAAATACCGCATACAAATATCTTTTAACACTCTCGTGTACACAAGTGGCTTGTGAGCGTAAGGTTCCAATAGTCCTAAAATAAAACTAAGAAATGATCACATGGTGTCATGATTGCAATGCAAATATAGTCAGTAACACATTATTATGGAAAACGCATATATTACCAATAAATAACCTGTACCCTGGCAGGCTGCATTTGCGTGGAAATTGGTTGGATTATTTCCATTGTTAATTATATTTATTAAGTTCTTGTGTACACAGCAGATTCCTTAATGATCGCACTGAAGTTAGTTCCAGTCCCGGCGCAAAAAACCCGCTGAAGCTGCAGTGCGAGTTATGTTAAATTCAATTTAAATAAATCGTTGAAAAAACCGAAATATTCAAAACATGTTAATTAAATCTGCACTTTGTAAACTTGAATTTTTTTAATCAATAGACTGTAATCATTATCGATCACCTATTAAACGCCTGATTGCATTAATGTGATTGGCTTTTGTAATCAAGAAACTTTACTTTCCCATCATGTTAAGACCAGCAGTAGCTTCGCGGGTTTCCGTCGCTGCCTGCGCGCTGCCGATCATGCCCGAAGTGGTGCGTTTCGTACAAGACAACCTAACCTAAAAGCTGCAATTCATCAAACAGTAATTGAGTGAACTAATCGTTTTTAAATTGATAGTCAGTGGAGGTTTCTATACGGTATATTCCGTATTCATAGAGTTAGCAGGACGGTTGGTAAAAATGTCGTATTGATGGGAAATCGAAGGGTTATTATATCGCTATAATTAAGATCTTGATGGTGGCTACTCTGTCATGAATGAATTAATTTTGATTTTTTACGTTGGCAGTGTTTCCTGCAATGCATATGATTAACCTGGCTCAGTTTGTTCATTTACACCAGACGAGACCGGAGCAGTTAATCGATCGCTAAAGATACTTGTCACTGTCGCAAGATCATAATAATTAAACCATTCAGGCATGCACAGCGCTGGGCTGTAAGGACAGTGTAATAAATTCTTACACATGCAATAGCGGAAATTAATATCGGATCGTAAACATTCCGATACAGGTACCAAAGTTGCTGAATCATCCATTCATACGTTGGCCACTGGAATGTTTTCAAACATTTTTTTATGTTTCATATCTCGTACGAATAGAACAGCTTTCAATACATGATTTATTTAGCACAACTAAGAGCATTGAAGGATAATCCACAAGAAATGCGAATCGCATTCATGATATAGGAAAACCGTTTATCCAATTATAACTAGCTACTCTGTACTATATTTTTCGTTCAGAAACTGCTATCAGGCCTAGGTCTGCAAATCTAGGGTCTTTTATAAGGTTAGAGTTGGTATCAACTGGCTGTCAATTTTATGCGTTGGTTTTGTTCAGTATTTGAGTGTTTGGAGGTTACAGATTATAAACTTAAATGTTTCAATGTACAATCAATAAATAAATATTAACAAAATAACTGTGAGTCAATAAATGAATTGTTTATATTTATAAATCTCTCGTATCTTTGTTCACAAATTAT
Organism: Poecilus cupreus; assembly: GCA_963942605.1. Classification (NCBI taxonomy): domain Eukaryota; kingdom Metazoa; phylum Arthropoda; class Insecta; order Coleoptera; family Carabidae; genus Poecilus; species Poecilus cupreus. Next base: position 3,995,957 of record OZ012729.1, on the reverse strand, counting down.
CTGATTTTACCAACATAAAAACTTGTTAGTATTTCATATTTGGCAAACAAATAAATCAGTAATTTCATTTAATAAATTTATGATATAATCGTCACGAAAATAACTATTTTCATCCATATTTAATGCGATACGAATTTTTTCATCACAAGATCATTAAATGGGTTCTTTCATCATATTTTTTTATTTTATTTCTTTTTATGAAACTTTATTTAACTTGAAAACTATCTACACTTTTAAAAAGTCTTAATTGTTATTCATTAAGCAACAATGATTTTTTTTTTAAATGTTGTGACGTTATAGTAGAGGTGTTGCTGGATCTTAAACAGTGCAGATTGTAAATAATTGTAGTCATATATTTTTTTACTTATTTTATTATTATTATTACAATAAAATAGAACATTTATGTAACAAAAATTATTTAAATCTCTACTGTTTGAGATTCACCAACATCTCTATAATGACGTCACAACATTCTCAAAAAATCATTGTGGTTTAATAAATAACTATTAAGACTTTTTAAAAGTGTAGATAGTCTTCAAGTTAGATAAAGTTTCATAAAAAAAAAAATTTTTTAATGGTGAAAGACCCCATTGGCCTGCTAGTACTCGTATGGCAACTTTTGTCAAATTTAATAACCGTAGTTGTAACTTTTATATATACGAGATCCCAATAGTGAGACTCTAAATTGAAACACACTGTACCTACACAAGGAAGATATATATTTAAATGAAGAGCTGATTAAATTAGGGATAAAATTGTTCTTCCGGAAGTAGCAGTTTACTTGAAGCCCTTAACAGTTTTTCGTGAAAAACACGATTAAATTTCCTTTTTCAATAATTTATGTTATTTTGAAAGTTGTAGAATATTTAATTTTACATGTGTTTTGATTACACTAATTTTTAATTTTTACGAAATGTGACACGACATTTTGTGATGCTGTTTTCTTAGTGAAATATGTTAAAAAATTAAATAAAAATACGAAATAAAATTAAATTTCTCAAATATAAATAGAAAATAAATAAATAAGAAGGTATGTTTCAGTATCATCAAATAATATTTTGTATCGTTTAAGAGTAGTATAGGGCGGGAGGTTATGTGCTGGGGACATCAGATTTTTTTTATAAGACATAGGAAATACGAACTAAAAATGTTAAGAAACAATAATTGCACCAAATGAACCTAAAATTATTGATGTGGTACATTTCTGCCATGAGATAGACGTAAAATAAAATTTATATTTTTTAGCTATTTTCTGAGTGCCATGGAAAACAAAACATACAAACAGTTGTATTGTTTGAGTTTGACAGATGACATTTGGCAGAGTTTCAATGATTATTGACTTGTTTAAACTATTTCTCAGTAATCATGGACACATTTACCATTTAGAAATAATTTAAACAAGTCATCATTAAAACTATACCAAATGTCATATGTCAAACTCAGACAATACGACTGTTTGTATGATTTGTTTTCCATGGCACTCTCGAAATATCTAAAAATTATAATTTTTTTTACATCTATCTTATGATGTATTACTTCAATAAATTTGGGGTCATTTTGTATAGTTTTTGTTTCTGAACATTTTTTTTATATTTACACTTTTGTTCTAAAGTTCGTAGGGAATGAACTATCACCTAATGAAAATTTTAACATTGCATTTTCTATGTCCTATAAAAAAGTAGACACCCGGTATAAAAAGTCTTAAACTATTTGCATTACGTAGTTTGATACCTATTTGTATATTTTATCTGTAAATTCACAATATTATTTCTAGAGGTACTGTAATCACAAGCAGTGTGCCAACTATTGAGTGACAACTCCATTATGCTCCTTGCATATATGTTTATGGAATGCACTTATACGATATTTACGTGATACGATATGTTATTTCCATAGAACTAATAAAATGTATGGAAAGAGTATAGACAAGGATAGTCTGTAACCAACACAACGCGATAGAGATAGAGAGATGAAAGTCACGTGACGGGTGGCAAGGTGACAAGAACTTGGTTTGACGTATGAGTAGAATACTGTTTTGATAGACTTTTGTGCGAGCTTTTGTGCTAATTTATGATTTTATCAATTATTTATGTCATATTTAAATATATCAAATATGGTAAAATCCTGTTGTGCAAATAATTTAATAGAGCGGGCTTCAAAAGACGGTGTTCCATTTGACAGGTAAATGTCACTTCTAGGTTAGAACGCTGTAATACACATACAGTTTTCCGAAAAATGTGGAATTAAACGAAAAATGGATGTTAACTATAAAACGAGAAAATTTTTAAGCTAATGAAAATACACGAATTTGTGCGAAACATTTTCTTGTTTTGAATTATATTATACATTTTGCCCAGAAACGTTTGAAAACGAATGCTATTCCTACTATTTTTGACTTCCCACCACATTTGACCATAGATTTAATAATATATACGGATGGAGCGTTATTATGCTTTTACATACAGCAGTTTAATGTCAAAATAAGAGAGAGACAGTTATATCTAAAATTACGCAGTGGGAGGAGAACAGTGCATTCATACCACGTGACGGGTGGCATCAAAATGTGCTGTTCTTGTCCTACTGCGTAATTTTAGACATAACTATCTCTCGTTTATGTTCGTTTCATACTGCTGTATGTAAAAGCATAGACAATGCTCCATCCATATACAGGCTGTAGAATTGAAATGTGGAATATAGGCATGTCAATGTTATTTTTTTGATATTGTAAATTGTTACTTTTATTTTACTTTACAGCAAAAGGGTTAATACATAAATTGTTCAGAATTTAAAAATGTATGCAATAAGGCCCATTTAGTAACCTAAATATTAATATTTTATGATTCAATCATATTATAATTAATATTTATTAGTAAAATTGTAATACGGCCATGAAAAATTAAACTAAAATGAAATACATTTGACATTTTAGAAATCAGATTTAAATTTATTTATTGTGTTGTATTATTTTCTGTGTAAATTTCATAGAAGATTGTAATGATATAATGGCGAATTTTGTAATTCATTTCGTTTCTATGAAATAAATAAATTTTAACCTATTTTTTAAATATCAAATAATTTACTTTTTTGTCACATTTTCCATAGTTGCATTACAATTTCGCTAATAAATTTAATTTGGTTGATATATGATGGAATACTTAAAATTAGTTAAACAAATCGGACTTATTTCATTCATTTCTAAATTCTGAACAACTTTTGTATTTACACTTTTGCTGTAAAGTGAATAGGTACAAATTTACAGCAATATCAAAAAAAATTGTATTCAAATAAATCCCTATATTCCATATTTTGATTCTACACCTTGTATATTATTAGATCAGTGATTAAATCTATGGTTATTTCTCAGACGTTGCAAAGTAATTGAAGACTTAATATTCCCCAATACCTAGTCAATAACCGATTATCCCCTTACCCCAGAAATATAGCTTATATAATGAGTTGATTGAAATACATAATGCTGAATAGTAGTGTCCCCCCGCGTGACTATTAATACCGCATGATTTCTTGAGCGTGGCGGGCCCGCGCTGCACCCCGACGGAAGTAAGGCGCCATGTGACAGGCCGCGTCGCGCCGCCCCGCGCCCCGTGCCCCGCGACGCCGTGTCAGGACCGCACTAGGAGGGGTGCCCTGGCGATATTTCATTTGCCAGCTGGGCATATTTTAGCATGGCTAATGTGAAAACGCGCCTATGACGGGATATATCGGATATTTATGCACTGAGGAGGAGTAAGCGTACGGGATATCCGGATATCCTGCGGAACAAGCCACAGCAGAATCGAACTACTAATGCGATTACTACAACCGAACATGTAGCTACTACGTCAAATGCATTGCTACCAACACAAAATCACAAACACTATTATTACCATAATCATTCAAATGTGTTGTTTCTCGTTACCAAAGATACGTCTGAAATATACATTTCCCAGGCGCTCACTGCGTTCGGCGAAATTGCAACGAAGACATTCCTATTTCTAAAGCATTTATTAAAAAAAAAAAACATTGCCGATCTCGGTGGAGCAGTGGCTATGTCACTAGCCTAACACGCCAGAGGTCATGGGTTCGAATCCCACTGAAAAACATGGTCGTTTGTGTCCATATGAATTTCATAATCATCCATTCATGAGCTGGCATATGACCAATGTAGTTAGTCCGCTTCACATTTTCATAATAATAAAATAGTTATTTACGATACAAGTACCTAAAGCTAGTCTTTAGTCACGAATGGGTCAATTAAAACACGAGCGTAGCGAGTGTTTTAAGACCCCTGAGTGACTAAGAACGCTTTACGTATGTGTATCGTACAAAACTTTATCTACGATATAATTAGAACCCCAATAACTATAGAATAGTATATTGTGTCATTTGGAGTAAATGTGATACTTTGGGTGCTAAGCATGTAAGTTTGAACGACGAGCGAAGCGAGTCGAACAATTACATGCGAAGCACCCAAAGACACATTTACTCCGAATAACACATGCCATTTTTTCTTCAAACAGAAAATAAAATTATAAATATTATAAAATGCTCAAAACTTCAAAAAATATTCTGTCTTATCTAGCATTTCAAGTTGCCGTAGAATATGCTGTTTTGTTATTTTTGTTTATTTGTTTCATTTTTAACTGTCAAATTATTGAATTACAACCTAACTATTTTTCATAACATTTTCTTTGTCCGCCGCCGGCGTAAATGTGTTGCCAAGGATACACTTTTACGCCGGCGGCGACAATATTGAACTTCTGCTTGTTGAATACAAATACATAACAACGTACTTTTATGACGTTTGAAGAAAAAATATTTTTATTTATGAAGTAGGATGACAATATTAAATGAGAAGTTTGCCATGATAACAAAATTTTTGCAAATTTGGCGTGTTTAAAAATTTTAATCACTCGTTGCTCGGCAACCCGTGACTAAACGTGTTACTAAACAACCGTTTTACAAACTCGAAACTAACAGTTAAACATCAATTTTACACACTATCGTAGATAAAGAACATTATTTATAATAAAAAAGTTTTTAAAGATTTTAAAAATTTGGTGTGGGCACCACACTACTTTCTTATACATATAGCACCAACTGAACGCATATGCCTGGTTCCTTGGGTATGGCTTGACAATTATTTAACATATAGATGTTAAACCTGTTCAATTTTTGATGGCATTGTAAATATGATTTTATTTTAAAATAGATACTTACTAATTAATATCTAATATTACAAATATTGCATTCATAATATATAACAACACATATTTTTTTAACACTTCACAATTATTTGACAGATTTTACAAATGTTTTAGTTTTTGTTCACATTGTAACAAAGGTTATTGAAATATATTATTAAACATATAATTTAATTTTTCTCAAAATTAAAAGCATATACATACATATAAGAAAAGTGCATATTACATTTTATATTCTAAATATTTTTGCTAATATCTTTCATTTGAAACTTTTTTCACAGCTGATTTTACTTTTGAAAAAATGGAATTTATTGTTTTGTGTGTCTAGTAAACTTTCTCTTCCGGTTTTTCAATTTCATTCAAAATCAACTTCAGCTCTTCATATTTTCATGAAACTTATATATTGCAAGTTTCATTTACATATCTTGTTTCATTCATGAGATATTGCTCACATGCACATCCATCCATTCTCACACACAGACATCATTGAGAAATTGGGTTTAAAGTATCGCGCGAATTCTCAAACAGGTTTGATTTGTGTAATTACTATACAATTGTGTTTAGTTTTATATAATTCCATTAAAGTTGTACCCTAGAAAATCACATGAACCAAAAATATATAACGTCAGTGAGATATGAAACAAAATGAGGTGTATATACTACTAGAAAAAGCAAGTTCATCATACCACTCTCGTATTCACAATAAAATTAAATGTTTATTTAAAGTAAATGTGTAATATACAAGTATTCTCTCAAACTATAAAGTTAATAACTATTTTAAATAGTTTAGCGCGACGGGTAGTAATATTTAAGTTTGCCGGGGTGAGCGTGAGTACGTTAAAACAGTAGAAAATGCATTTCGTCATTAACACAAGCACCCTTGATTTTAACATCCCCTAATTTTAGCGAGAAACAATCTGTTTATGCCGCGGGTATGGAAATTTATGTAAATTTGGAAGTTCGTCGGACAATATGGCGTTAAACATTATGCAATAATAATTGAGCAACATCATTATTAATATATCATTAGCACAGCCTGCGAATTTCATTTTTTCAAACTTAATATTTACATTATATTCCCCTAGAACGGAAAAGTCATTTACATAAAATCTACTCTCCGTCATTCATAATTATACTATCGCGGATTTTAATACAACGCCGAAATTGCAAAGTGCTGCTTCAAATTTAATTATTAGAAGAATTCCTTTATCTATTTTGGAGTTCTTATACACTGAAAACACGTCGTTAAGATGACCTATAAAAGCACTGCTTGTGGTGCTTTTTATTTTACAGTGGTGCTATGAAAGCTTTCAAAACTGACAGATGAATGATATACAAGGTAAGTTTTTGGTGAGGAAATATTACTTTTCATTACCAATCTTTTATCCCTTCGCTAGGTGATAGGATTAAACAAAAGTTATTTGTGTCAGTCAAAAATGAATTTTCATATGTGAAGCGCTATGAACACAATTGATAAAATGATATAATAAACAAGTCATATTGAAAAAGAGAAAACTCTCTATGAAAAATAGTATATTACGTACCGTGAACTGTAAGTGATAGTTTTTAGGTCGAGAATGTAGTTTGGGATGTCGAGACCCGTAGGGTCGAGATTTCCTAAACATTCGAGACCTAAAAAATCACTTACAGTTCGAGGTTAGTAAGATATTTTTTGCAATACCTGCGTAAATATAAGAAAAGGAAAAATAGGTATCAAAATTAACAGCTGTCAGATTGAGGTTAAAAATAAAATTTGAATGATATATATTTACTTACCATCCACCATGAACGGTAAGTTTCACTTACCATCCACCGTGGACGGTAAGTAAATGATGTAACCATGAAAACCAATTGTTCCACTTACTGTGTTTAAATTTTGTTATTAATGGGAAACTTACAGTACAGGTATTGCAAAAAGTAATATACCAAAAAAATAAATAAAGACTTAGATCTCGTCGGTCCATTCAGTCGGTGGCACTGCCACTAATGCAGTAGTTGGGTTACACTACGCTGATGAGTTCCAGCAAGAATGAAACGCGTCCGTAGTTCCCGATTGATTGGATTGGCCGGTCTCTGTGACTTAATAACTTAGATATTGTTCAGAAACTAAATTTTATGAAACATTGACAAATTATTGCCTTTATATTTTTTTATCCAACACCTCTCAATAAATGCTATATAATAACTATGGCGATTTTAAACAAGGAAAATAACAATTACCCACTATTGGGTATAATTTTGAGAAAAGTCACTAGTGATTAATTTTTTATTTATAACAATAATGTAACGTTCGTGGGTTTTAAAAGTTTTTATTTAAACAAAAAGAAATATTAACACTATATTTAAAGACTAAAATAACGAATACAAAAACTTATACACTTACACTTATTACTACTATAAACAAACACTATTATTTATATAAACTAGCCTAGCGATATTTATTTAAGACGATATATTTATATTCAGACCGCGCGATATATTTTGTTGATAAGTACTTCATAGTAGCTTCATAATCAACTGAGTCAACTGAACTGATTCCGATGATTCGCTCTTTTATGTTTCGCTTTCCTTGGTCCGAGAAGTTTCGGAAATATTCTCTATTGTGGCGCGAGCGGACTGGTTCAAACAAGCCGGTGCTGTCACATTTACCCGGCCGCGTAAGCCGACAAGTTTCTATTTGTCATTGCTGCATTCGTTACAATAATAATAACACACAACACCATGGTAACTATTTTGATTGACATTTTAATTTATAAAATTTAAAGCATATGTCACTGTCAAATAATATTTCTTTAATAAATTTTGTGTTTATTAAAGGTATTGGATATAACGGTATACTTTACATGTGGACTAAGTGGAATTACCCATAAAATTATCACACTCAGCCTTCGGTTTCTTGTGTTACAATTTCTCTCGTGGGTAATTCCTTACTTTGCCCACGTGTAAAGTAATAGTTATTTACTTTCGTAATCAGTCAATCATTTGATTTTATTGATGACTGATTGATCATAATACCATGTAATATTGACACTTGTATTTCTGTACGTTGAAAATGGGAGGAACTCCCCCGAAACGTCCAACAATAAAATATATAAAATATTTTCATCATCTCTGGATTTCTTAAGCTTTTCCGAACTAATAATTAACAGCTACATGTATAGTCTGTCTTTATCAAATACACGCTTGTTCAATAGTTGGTTAATTTTTCGTGTATCTAATATGTAAATCTCTTTTTTGCACTTCCGGGTTTAAATACCCTAATTTATTCTTCCTTCTCGTGGACTGAAGTATCAGTTTTAATCTCGAAAGGATTAAATTTCGAAATTTAATCCCAAGGGATTAAAATGACAAGTAAACAAGTAACCACAGCAACAAGTAAATTATTTATTAAAATTATTTTATATAAATTACATTTATTATTAATAGTTTTATACAGTTGAAAATTACAGAGTATATTTAAACGTTTTTGATAAAATTAATTACTTTGACCATTCAAAATATCTTGTCTAGTTGACTTTTAAGAATTGATCAACTTGTTCTGCTGTAATTATGACTTTTTTGGTTAATAGCCACCATTTCTTCTTTAAAAGAAAGCAATTTTGGAAAATTGCTTATATCAGTATTATTTCTAACCACCCACATTCCCTTCAACATCGAATATCTTCCAAATGCTAGCTTGCACAATTTTTTATCGTTAATGAAAATATACTAGCAGCACAGTTTTCGTGTATTTTTGAACTTCTTTATTGTCACACCACTTGCTTCGAAATGTTTTATATAGGTATTTTTATAGATTTTATCGGCAGTATTTCCACTGTGGCTTCTTCAATATCCATAATGAAACGTCACTCAAAATAAACACAAGTTTTCACTTTGTTTATGATATTTATATATTTATTTCAATATATTGAAAGATTCTGAAATCAGTCAAAGACTGCTATCCAGAACCTTAATTACAAAATTATATAACAGGTTAAATATACTACGGTTTCATATTAAATAGTATTAATAATATGAAATATGTATTAATAGTAACAAAACGTTCAAAAAGAAATTATAGGAAGATACATACACTATCGTAAAGCACAAAAGAGTATTATATTACTGTTACCTCGAATTACCTAGAGATCGAACTGTCAAACCTAAACATCAAAATAATGTCAGATCGTTGATTCTAAAACAATAGTTTTCGTTTGAAATTATTAAATTAATCCATTGTCATAAGTATTCCATGTTGATGATGATTGATGCTAGAATGAAAAAATTACTATTTAACTTTTTACTTTATTCTTTAATAAATAACTCTTAATTTGTAAGTATAAAAGTACGCTAATAACTTGTTCATCAGGACTGGTTAAGGATCTGTATGACATCATGAAATACCCCCCCCCCCCTCTACCCATTAAAATCTTAACCCACACGAATATATTTGATGACATACCGGTCATCACATCGCCGACAAAGTGTATATCCCACACAATGTGGTAGCAGGCCCCTGAAACACAATCAATCTCCTCCAAACATTCCACCACTTTCGTCTCCTCCACATTCACAGACCTCAAAATAAATCGTAAGATTTCTAATTACATCCAAGTATTTAACTCCACTTTCCTTTATTAATATTATAACTATGACAATTTCAATTATCCTTAACACACCCCCTAACAAACCCAGTATTCTTTCACTGTTCTGGTCACGCAAACAAACAGACATTACCGTATCGTTAGATATAATCACCACCACCATCACCGTGCTCGTGAGCTCGGGCTCTTCTCTGTCGGCCAGTAAGGGGTGTGCGCCCTGTCTCCCGCCCGCTAGCACGCCGCTGCGCCGCTGGATCATCCGTGATGCGCCAGGCTTGCCACGCGATCTTAGTAAGGGTGGAAATTTCCGCGAGCGGCAAAATACGGAAGGAGGGTTCTCTCTGACCTGATTTTCAAGATTGTAGAAATTGTGTTATTTGTAATTATTATTAATAAGGAATGCGGTCAGTATCTACTGAAAATGCTGAAGGTGTTGGTCATAATTTTAAGGGTACAGTGATAAAAATTGGAACAAACAGATTACTCTTAAATGAAGAGAAAAATTTATTTGAATGGTGCTAATCCAATTTTGTTTTCTTTTAAAACTTTTGTAGGTTCAATAATTATACTTGTATGAAAATTAATTTAGTTTTGACGGAACATAAAGTATTAAAGTGAGACTCATTATAGGGACGAAATAGTTTGAATAGGAGTAGTTTTAATTCAAAATACTATCATTTTAAATAAAAACGTCTTATTTGAAATCGGCACTAAAGTGCTCAAAAATCGTCATAAAAGCTCAAAAATCGTAAGTAACCCATTATACGACGATTTTCAGCAACCAAGTGTTGGCAACCTTTAAATAATTATTTTACAATTAGGATAATTTTGGCAGATACATTGACGTACTATAGTAAATTTGGACGTAATATGATACAAAATTTGTAAGAAGAATTAACTAATTAATTCCGATGACGAATTTGAGGACAAAACACATAATTTTGAGTGATATTTACGATAACTTCACTTCTCGAGGTTGGCAACACTGACTGTCAGTTTCAATTGACAACTGACAGATGTATAGACTTAACCTATATTGTAATTTTTTTACAGTTTTTTTCGAATTTATATTTCAATTAAAACTTAATGTGTACCTCGGCACTGAAGTTCCTTTTTATCACTCACATGGTTTATTTTCCTCGGCCTTCGCAACTAAATTCCATATTCGTGATAAAAAATTGAACTTCAGTGCCTTAATACATAATTGACTATTTATTGAACTGTCAATATTATTTCATTAGCAACAATAACAAAGGTCATTAATTGATAATCAACTGTTAAATTATGGGTTTATTATTTATCAGTTGTGCATAATAGTATATTGTACAACTAGCATGGAATTGCGGAAATAACGAAGAAAGTTTAAAATTATTTTACCTGATAAAGTTACAATAAACTATTAAAAAATTAATTAACAAAGGTCCTGTGCATTAATATCATAGCAACTGTTCGAAGTTATTCCCTCCATTTTCTTCGTTGATGAACTGATGTGCCATAATAAAAACTTAGATACAACAAATATCACAAAATAATGACAGATACGATGGAAAACAAAGCTATGCTACTACTGTACAGTACCTTTGTGAATTCATTTTTTAATAGTATATTGTTACTCTATCAGGTAATAGTTATTTACTTTACAAGTGGGCAAAGTGAGGAATTTCCTACGAAAGAAATTTTAGCTCACGAAGCTGAAGGCTGAGTGTGATAATCTTATCTATATTATCCCTAGGCCATCAATAATTCGAAATAATTTTATCACAGTTACCGAAAGAACGTTGCTTGGTAACCGCCCGGGCTGTTACCTTCAAGCAACGTTCTTGAGGTAGTTGTGATCAAATTATAAGTATTTATCAATGGTCGAGGGATATTCGGTGAGAAAATTTTTTGCGATAATTATTATTATTTTCATTCATATACCATGAAAATGACATTTTGAAATAAACAAATTAAATATTGAATTAACTGTCAACCGGCTGTCAACAACTGTTACTTAGCAACAGGTGATAATTTCCCGGGGAAATTATCAGTGTAATTGTGACCTGATTGGTTACTTTTGCACACGTGATCAGAAATACAGTGAATCGATTGGATATTTTTTTAACCAAAAAATTTTCAATGTTATTGTGACCTGTTGGTTACTTATGCACACGTGATCAGAAATGCAGAGATTTGATTGGATATTTTTTTAACCAAAAAATTTTCGATTGAAGTATAACGTTTTATCGAACATCTCTTAATAAAAGAAATATTACTTGACAAAGACATTCGCTATAAATTTACAAAATTAATATGTCAATCGAAGTAGTTACCTAGGTGTGTGTTATTATTATTGATATAAATAAAAAATACCCACTAGTGACTTTACTCAAAATTATACTCACTAGTGGGTAATCTGTTACTTGTTTAAAATCGCCATAGTTATATAGCATTTATTGAGAGGTGTTGGATAAAATAATTTATTCGTTATCTCCGTAATTAAAAAACTTCTACTATTTTTTTTTTTCATTTCCTTTCATAACCTATCATAAACTATCATTCCTTACATTTATTCATAATGCATATAGGTTAAGAAACACCCTGTAGATATAAAAATGTACATTTACAACCAACCAGGTAGGCTTCAGATCATTGACATATTTATTAAATAACAAGAAAAAATAAAGTTAACTTTATTGTCATGTTGCTTTTATATGTGTTACTTTTCAATCAAAGATATTAAATTATTATCATATTAACACTCTCCGCCTCCATGCTACAATAAATTACAAGTTAAAGGTATTTATGTAAGTATATTCCCAGCCAACACAGTTATATCGCGGGTACGTTATATATACATAACATGGATAGTCCTAAGTCCAAAACATGGTCTATGAGACATGACATCCCATGTATGTAGACATCGTAACGTTAATGGTACATAACAAAATTATTGGTGTAAACAACTTGGAACATACGAATGGAACAGTTGTTTTTGTACATTTTTGAGTAAGATCTCTTTGAAAATGTTTATTTATTCATAAATTAACAATTTCCATTACATAAATTACGTTACGGAAATATATAACCACTTAGTAAAATTAAATTAAATATATTTCAAATTTGTGCAGTATACACTATAAAATATTTAAAATTTCCTAATTAACTGTGAATATGTTATAAGTACGGTAACATAACATATACATGTTGCAGGTATGTACCATGACCAAGACCAATGTGACATACCAGCAATATAATTTTACGCTCTCTTAAGAGATGTCGGACATGGTATATGTATATTACGTTATTAGTACGTATATAAATGATATACTACTTAGGTTTCAGATATTACATACCAGGTACATCAATGTTACAGCTGTGTTTGCTGGGAATTATGTAACTTAAATCCAGTATAAAGCAATCATCATAATTACTGCACATTGAAACGTACATTCATTTATAAATTTAGAAATTCTCTTTAATCCTATTCTAATTATTATAGTCTACAATATCATTATTATTTCATTTCAATTGAAAAATCATATTCAGCTTTGCAGAGAAAATACGAAGAGTGTTCGTGAATATCTCGCGTTAGCTAAACGCTAAACGTCCGTACCCCAGCGGGCAGGAAAGCGGTATCTACCCCAGCTCAGCCGAAACCGTGAACCGAACTAAAATACTGCAAAAAATTGTATTCGACATGACAAAAAAACTAGAAGGCGTACTGATGTTTTTTGGGTTCCGGGTGAAAAATGATCGGGGCCCGGAACCAGCCCCGCCAGCTAAGGCTTCTCCGGGTATCTCGCGTCCTTGTCCTCCGTTTCCGGAGAGATCCGGGCCAGTGGCGGACGCGGCGCCCGGCGAAGGGGCATTGAGGAGGATTTATGGCAACAACACTAATGATGGAGATTTATTAAAAGCTGCAAATGCAAAGATCTGGAATTTACGAGATAATGTTGCAAATGTTGATAACTTACACCCTTAACACCTTTTAAATGGTGCTAACAATGTTTCAACCAAAAATTGTGGCTTATATTTTATAGTAAGACTACATTCAATTATTTACTGACATATATGTTAAAAATATCTAGGTCTTCCAGTTAAAACTAATCAAATCGTAATTTGAACACTCAAGTTCTAATTATAAAATTTGAAAATCAGTTATGGGCAGCACAATACCTCCACCATAGATTTCTTAACGAACAATGCAGGAATACTGACCACCTCTATCAAGAAACGCTCATCCCTTCAAAAAATGTACATTTCAATTATGACACATGTCAAAAATAGACATTTTTCAAGCGTTGTTTTGTTATTTCAAAAAGCACAGGTTAGTAGATTTAAACGAAAATAAAATACAGGGTGTTTCAGGACTAGTGTAACAAACTCTAATAGCTTATTCTTGAGGTCATTTTGAGCCAAAAATGTCATATGAATATAGGTCCTATTCCTTCTAGTTACCAAAATACAAGAGGCTGAAGTTCTACAAATGACACGAAATTTTTTAATTTTTGTAATCAAGGTACTTTCGGAAAACAAGAGTTTTATTGAAAAGTCATACCTTATTTGTCTTAATTAAAAATGGTTGTACTTTTGATTGTATTTTTGTTTCATAATGGATGGTTATAGTACTGCTGAATATGCAGATATGATTTTTATTTATGGATTATGTAATGGTAATACCCGTTACGCGTCTAGGGAATACCAAGACAGATACCCAAACAGACGCCAACCTTCCGATGTTGTTGTTATGTTGTTGTGTGTTTATAATTTATTTATTTGTCTATTTAATTGTGTCATTGTGTGTTTTATTCTCTAAATTGTATTCGTTAATATTAATAAATAAAATTAATAACACAAATAAAATATGACTTTTCAATAAAACTCTTGTCAAGTACCTTGATTACAAAAATTAGAAAATTTCGTGTTATTTGTAGAACTTCAACCTCTTGTATTTTGGTAACTAGAAGGAATAGGATATATGTTTATATGACATTTTTGGCTCAAAATGACCTCAGAAATAAGCTGTTAAAGTTTGTTACACTAGTCCTGAAACACCCTGTATAATGGGGTCATACACTTAAAAAAAAAAGTTGTGTTTTTTTACAAATTATAAAAATTTAGATCATTTCATTCTCATATTATTCAATATTTCTTATAATTTTTTAACTTTTCATTCATAATTTCCTTGAAGTTTCGCGGTTGCAAAATCGTGACGTCATCTTGTAATATGTAGAATACACAGCATGGCAAGGCAAAAGACGTGTTGATAACAAATAATAATTTTCTTTTCTGGGTTGTAATAATTACTTATTATTATTAAAATGAAAACTCCGATAAATTAAAATAGGTATTCGTTAATTATAACGTTTTTAGACAAAGAGTTTAGGATGTGTTAAAATAAAAATACTTTGATGTACTATATTTTGTCGCTTGTCGGTAATGTCGGTAGTCTCATTATCACACCTGTCATCTCAAGTCCAACGACTGATTAAAATTTTTAAATACATACGCCAAATTTGCAAAAATTTTGTTATCATGGCAAACTTCTCACTTAATATTGTGATCCTAATTCATAAATAAAAGAGTTTATATATATATATATATATATATATATATATATATATTGGGTTTTTTCATTGTATCGTAGATAAAATATTGTACGATACACATACGTAAAGCGTCTTTAGTCACTCAGGAGTCTTAAAACACTCGATATGCTCGTGTTTTAATTGACACATTCATGACTAAAGACTAGCTTTACGTACTTGTATCGTAAATAACTATTAACGTGCTAAAATTCGTAAATGGAGACGGTAAAAGAAATATGTTTCAAACAAAACTTGTAAATAATAATATTTGAAATATTATTCTAATAACAAAAATGGTCATTTTACCATAATTTACTGAGATAATTCAAGTAAACTACCACTTCCGGTTATTGGATTATCACCAAAAACTAATCAGCTCTTCCTAAGAGAATATTATTGATATATACAAAATATTATGTGAGAAACCGTAACTCCAAAGATCCACACAGACAGACAGACAGACACACATCAGACATCATCGAGAGACTATAAAATTGTGTTCTAGGGTTCCTGAAACATGCTCATCCACTGAAAACTAACTACCGAATTTTTAGCATGAGAGTTGAAAATAATATTTTTCTGAAACCGGAGCAACAGTACTATTTTCCCGCCTAAAATGCGGAGCGAAAGTAGTATTTCCCGGACTAGTTATTATCTTAGAAACGTAGTCACGAAAACGTGTTTTTCTACGACCACTACTATAAATGTGTCATTGCAAAACAAATACAATGTAAGTGCATTGTTACGAATAGTGTTACTTAATGTTCATTACGTAACACTTGAAAATTAAATTTAAGCTGGCACTACTGACTGTCACATTACCAAAATAATTAAAATTTGATTCAACAAATTTTAGATTTAAATATTATGGATTCAAATTTAGCTGAATGATAAAATTTTATAACTTCATATTTTGTTGGATATATTATAAATTATGAAACCAATAAATGTTTCAATAAAATATGTAGAGGGGACTATGTTTCATCATGTATCCGCTCAAATGTCGTTTATTTTTATAAACAAAAACAAAGCTTGTTTGACTTTTAGGTAATGTGTGTAATTATTACACGTATACTGGTCAAATTTTATGGTCTCCCATCTGCATTTATAGTTTATAATCTGTGTTTTATAGTGAGGTAAATATATACCACTAAATATTATTAACCTTAACTTATATTTATTAATATTTCAAGTAAGGAATGTCAAACGACAGTGATATTTCAATTAGAACACCACTGGAGATACAATCTAAAGCTAAAAATGCAACAAATAATCTTTGGGCGACTAAATCTCGAGAACAATACTAATTTGTGTACCAAAAATTCATGGATTGGAGATTACAAAAATACATAATAAATTTCTAACTATTTGAATATTGTTTTTAATTTAGAAATAGTATATATTGTAGTGTATTTTACATCGTTTCATTCAGAAAAATGATATCTTTCGATTGGTACTACAATCTTTGTTGTCCTGTAGAACACCGAGCAACAGCACGCAAAAAACAGATTTCCCATGTTAATCTTCTATGTACACCTTTAAGACAGACACACGGTATATATTATAAACAATTTATTTAAAATAATTATGCAATATGGCCAAAAAATAATTCTGCACATACATTTGTACTTTAAAGGCAGATTTTCTTTTTGTACATAATGTTAATTATGAACATACATAAAATGATAATAAAGTTTTATTTCGTAAATTTCATTATAGTTACCTTATAACTGATAATTAGAAATACGTTCGAATTGCAGCCGGTTAAATCAATTTTATTACACTTTCATCTTTATTTTAATCATCATAAGTAAAGTTCAAAATGTCTGTATGTCCTTTGCTAGTTATACAGACGATAGGCAAGATATTGTTAAAAAACATGAAATATTTTTCAAAATTTTCTAATATTGTGGTGACTATGAAAGATTTCAATATAATAATAAGGTATTCAAAGATACAGATTTCAAAGTAAAAGTTATGTTATTATTACATATGAGCTAGATATGAGTAGGAACATTTGATGTTAAATAATTTAAATCGAGGTATAACATACAGATGCTTTTAATGTAAAGAGTGCATCATGTCTAAATAATACTATTAAAACTAAAACATTTCTTGACGCCAAATAATATAGTACGTATATAGTGTATTTAGTAGGAAAAGTGACATATTTCCGGACGAAGGTGGAAAACACCAGGAGTCCGGGAAATTTACTTTTCCTACGTGGTACACATACTATTTTTACTTTCTTATGCAAAGTATAAGGAAGTATTTGGAATCATGAAAAACATATTTTGACGTCCACTGAATCCGTTAAGACCAATTTCTCAATAATGTTTGTGTGTGAGGATGGATGGATGGATGGATGTCCGTGTGCGCAACATCTCATGAACGAGACAAGACAAGACAAGACAAGAAAGCAAAATTAAACAGGTATAATATATACGTAAAATAATTGTCACAATAGTTATACGCGGGGAACAAATCAAACATGTTCAGTTGGTTTTGTTTGTATAAGAAAGTAGTGTGGTGCCCACACCAGATTTTTTTCAATCGGTTTATATTCAATAATTAGTTATTTTATTTCATGTATAAAAGTCAGACAACCAACAAAATAAATATATTGTGTTGTTTTGATAAAAATATCTGAGGATAGCGTATTCATGGTTTGTTTATTTATTTACAAAAGCGTCATTTGAATAGCTAAATTGGACTTTACCATAATGTCCGGAATAGTATATTCTACAACAAGTAATGGAATGGCACATATTCCACGCGAGAAAAAAGTTTGTAGCCCGAGCCAAAGGCGAGGGCTACGGTTTGCGAGCGTGGGATATGCCATTCCGTTACATGTTGTAGACTATACTTTCTATAAAAAGGTTTTGGAAATTATACAAAAATACAAATATAAAACTGTTGAAAACGTCAAACTCAAATAAATCAAATTAAAACAAACAGACGTAACCATAGTAACTGAATCAAGATACTTCATATGTCGCGCTAATAAGCGGTTCTGATTCGTCGAAAATATTCCATACGCCGCGTATGGAATGTTAGTGATTCCATAACAGTTTTTAGTAAGGGAATGTCCAGTTTCCAAAACAGTGTTATAGAAAAGATATTCCCATACTGTTATTTGTTGTAACCTAACAACGGCACTAAAATACCGGATTAATGCATTTTGCGGTTTGAAAAACACATCACAAAGGAGTCAGTTTTCGTCCGATCGAAAAAAAGTAGTTTATATACCAAGGGGCTGAAGTGCATGATTTAATCCCGAGGGTGAAGTTTATTTCACGAGCCGTAGGCGAGGGAAATAATCACCTGAGGGACTAAAGGCACTTCAGTCCTGTGGTATATACACTATTTTTTGCACTTCCAACCCTCGTTTCAGCAATACATTCCAAATAATAATTAATTTTAAGGATTTATAATACATATTCGTATGTTGAAAATGGTTGGCTTTGATAGCAACGATAGCACTACTCAAATTTTATAGGTTGCTTAGATACTATAAACAAAGTGAATATTTGTGTTTATTTTGAGTGATGTTTCATTATGGATATTGAAGAAACAACAGTGGGAATATTCCCGATAAAATCTAGAAAAATACCTATATAAAAACAATTCGAAGCTTTCAGCAAGTGGTGTGACAATAAATAAGTTCAAAAATACACAAAAACTGTGCTGCTAGTAGATTTTTATGAACGATCAAAAATTGTGCAAGCTATCATTTGGGCGAAATTCGATGTTGAAGGGAATGTGGGTGGTTAGAAATAATGCTGATATAAGCAAGTTCCCTAAATTGCTTTCTTTTAAAGAAGAAATAGTGGCTATTAACCAAAAAAGTGAAAATTACAGCAGAACAAGTTGATCAATTCTTGAAAGATACACTAGACAAGGAATTTTTAATGGTCAAAGTAATTAATTTTATCAAAAACGTCCAAATATATTCTGATGTATGAACTGTATAAAACTATTAATAATAAATGTAATTTATATAAAATAATTTTAATAAATATTTTACTTGTTTGCTGTGGTTACTTATTTACCTGTCAATTTAATCCCTTGGGATTAAATATCGAAATTTAATCCCTCCAAAATTAAAACTGACACTTCAGTTCACGAAAAGGAAGAATAAATTAGGGTATTTAAACCCGGAAGTGTAAAAAATTATCTCACAATTTACCCATCAAGAATGTTTCACCACAGTATAAGAATTCACACAGTAGCGACACTCCTAATATTTTCATGATCCCAGTATCTCAGTGGTGCGCAGCCGGGAAGATGGCCGCTTAGTGTTCGCTGATAGGCTATCTTAGTAACCATAGAAAAGAAAATATAATATGTCAGTGTCAGTAGTACCTGTCAAATATCAAACTACAGTATTTCTGTCATATTAAGTTCATAAAATGAGTGCAAAACATTGAGGTAAACTTATTTGTATCATGAAAAATAGTAGGAACTTTTAAAGTGCAGGTGAAATAATATTATTAGATTTTATCCCCTTTGCAACTGACAATTATTCAAATTTACCGCCGTATGCCGCAGCTGCCAATATGGCCGTTCGGTTCAAGGTCATCGGTCGATGCGACATAAAGATCAAAGGGACCGACAGCGA
This sequence comes from Poecilus cupreus, assembly GCA_963942605.1. Classification (NCBI taxonomy): domain Eukaryota; kingdom Metazoa; phylum Arthropoda; class Insecta; order Coleoptera; family Carabidae; genus Poecilus; species Poecilus cupreus. The sequence goes on along the minus strand of OZ012729.1, from coordinate 3,975,982 downwards.
GTGTCGCTACTGTGTAAATTCTTATACTGTGGTTTCACTAATATTGCAACAATCGGCTGTGGAATTCGGTCTGAGGATATCATGACCTACAAACCAATGCGTTCCCTCAAAAAGATCAAAAGAGTTCCTACAAAATTAAATGTTCCTAACAAGCAACAAAAGTATATATAAAACAGATGTGTTCATTTTCTATGTAACTTTATAACACTCTTACACTACCCCAATGAATAAAGAAATACCCCACGGTGCGCCTGGCTGTGTGAAACCTCCACCTCCGCAGTTGTCCGCCGCGCGGCGCCACTGGCACGTTTCCGGAGCGAGTCCGGGCACGACGCGACCGGAGCCGCTTTGCAGCATCGCAAAGAGTGTTATCGGTCGCAGAAGAGATACATCAATTGTTAGTCTCTGGGGGTTGACAACTATCGGGCCGAGCTAATGCGAAACGGATAGTACATCGTTAAGTAAACAAAGGGACACGCCACCGACACTAACAACGCCCCGAACAAAATGCAAAAATACACAATCTGCGCAATATCATTAGCGGGATAGGATAGCCTGCTCCTATCTACGCCTGTCAAATGAAAACTTCACTCTTATAATGGATTCTTCTGTATTATTTATGTTAAGTAATATAATTCTTACAGAAACTAGTTGACAAGGAAAGTTTTGAAATCCAATCCAAATACTGATAAGGTTACCACAAATGATTCTTGAATTTGTATATCTAATAATGACACTTGACACATATTTGACATATAAAATGTCAAGGTACACCATTAGTTAACATTTATCTTCAATGGAGAATAGGGTATTCCGAATTCCGGTATAATTGAATTTAACCAAAGTAATAACTTTTACAAGTTTTTAAAAATCGTTATTAAAAGTTCAGTTTTTTTTACGGCGATTTTGAGCAACGCAGTGTTAGCAACTGTAAAATAATTATTACACAAGTAAGATTATTTTGACAGATATGACGTATTGTAGTAAATTTATACATAGAATGAAACAATATGTGCAAGCATTAACTAATTAATTTCAATGAAGAAATTGAGGACAAAACACATAATTTTTCGCGCTGCCGTCCGTCATTGATACAATTACATATCTCTAAATCGGTCGGAAATCATGTTTTTGTCGTACTAGTTCGACAAAAATTGCTAACTTTTTATGGTTATATGTTGGCATCACTTCACTAATTTTAGCTAACTTCTGACGCTAGAAATGTCAAAGTATTACATTGACATAAAAATATTATGGCAATATATCTACAATTGAGTATTTACAATACAAGAAAACAGAATATTTATGGATTTTAAACATATTTGTAAGTAATTATAATTGTATTTGCAGTGTAAAATAAAAATAAAAATATGTAGATATTTTTGGTTATGATACTGGGAAATAAACATAACTGACATTCAAATATTGTGAAGTTAGCAACATAAAAAAATTCCCTGTCATTAAGAAAATGAGTAATAAATAAAATTTATTTATTAAATTTACATAAATGTTGGCGCGAAAAATCTTGTGTATCCCTCGGTTGGAAACTATTTTGCGAGTGCTCGTATTTGTAGGACTCGCCTACGGCTCGTCCTATCAAAATAAACTCGCACTCTCAAAATAGCAGTTTCCAACCTTGTGATACAAATAACTATTGAGTGTTATTTACGATAACTTGAATTTTCGAGGTTGGCAACATTGAGTTCAGTTCCAATTGACAACTGATAGATATTATAAACTTAACCTATATTAGTTATTTATGTATCAAGGCACTGAAATTTTACTTTTTATTACGAAAATAAACCATGTGAGTGATAAAAAGAAACTTCAGTGCCTCGGTACATATTAAATTTTATTTGAAATCTAAAATCAGAAAAACTTTTAAAAATTATTTAATAGGTTTATAAATTTATATAAGTTTAAATATGTCAGTTATCAATTGAAACTGACACTCAGTGTTGCTAACATCGAACATTGAAGTTATCGTAAATAACACTCAAAATTATGTGTCATATATCTGCCAAAATTATCCTACTTGTTCAATAATTATTTAACGGTTGCTAACATTATGTTGCTCAAAATCGTCGCATAATGGGTTACTTTAGTGAGGATTTCTGAGCTTTTAATGACGATTTTTGAGCACTTTAGTGCCGATTTCAAATAATAGTTATTTATTTATCGAGGCACTGAAGTTTTACTGTTTATCACGAATATGGAATTTAGTTGCTGGGGCCCGTAGGGCCGAGGAAAATAAACCATATGAGTGATAAAAAAGAAATTCAGTGCCGCGGTTCATATTAAATTTTATTTGAAATCTTAAATTAAAAAAAAATGTAAAAAAAATATGTAGGTTAAGTTTATACATCTGTCAGTTGTCAATTGAAACTGACACTCAGTGTTGCCCACCTAGAACATTGAAGTTATCGTAAATAAAACTCAAAATTATGTGTTTTGTCCTCAATTTCATCATCGGAATTAATTAGTTATTTCTTCTTGCAAATATTGTTTCATTTTATGTATAAATTTACTACAATACGTCATATATCTGCCAAAATAATCCTATTTGTACAATAATTATTTCACAGTTGCCAACACTGCCTTGCTCAAAATCATTGTATAATGGGTTATTTTAGTGACGATTTTTGAGTACTTTAGTGCCAATTTCAAATAACAGTTATTTGTTTAACTAGGCATCAAAATACCAGATTTGCAGCAGAGGCTGCCGAAACTATAAATCTGGTTATCGCTGTCAAATTACCTTGCCATGCATGTGTTGAACAGTTGCTATGTATTTATTGACGGCTGCTATGCATTTGTTGAGCTGTTGTTATGTAAAATAATTTTACAGCCTAGGAATACATAAAAGTGACACTTTACAGACTGTTAGTAGTCCGTGAAGTGTCATCTTTAATGTCAATCGTCAAAAAGTATATTGGAATGATGATAGTTATATATGTCAAATATGTGCCAAGTGTAATTATTAAACATTGAAATTCAGATGTGTATAAGATATTCGTAATCTCTTAGAAGCAACGTATCGATTCGCAGCGATCATTCGACCTAGTACCACAGATCCACCCTCATCGCACCCCAGCCCCAGATGCGCGGAGGGTCCTCCCCTGTTCACCCCGGCGGCATATCAGCGATTACGCTGTCAGTTCCACTTAATCCCAGATAGCCAAGTGTGGCGCGGCGCGCAGGTTTAAAGCGTCACTCAAAACCCGCGGCCAGATTACTTAAAACGCGGAATGACAAAACGAAAAACGCGTAAAACCCACGCGCCCGCTGATGCCATGTTTGCTTGTCATATTAGCCAACGTGGATATAGGCATTTGTCACAGGCGACATGAAATGAGAATAAGGGAGGGTTTTACTTGAAAGGGTTAAGGTATTAACTCGTACTTAATTCTATTGTTTTAGGTTTTCACAATAAACATAAACGCCTTGATAATTTTCTCTATATATCATAACATTCAATAATCAGATTCATATAATATATTTAAAAATCTGGTGTGGGCACCACACTACTTTCTTATACAAATAAAACCAACTGAACACGTATGACTTGTTCCTTGCGTATGACCATTTTAACATTTATTTGATATATAGATAAACCTGTTTAATTTTGTTCTCAATATAGTCTTCAAAACTTTCTAACTAATAATACAAATATTACTTTTATAATATTTCACACGACACATTTTTTGACACTTCACAATTATTTGACACGTTTGACACATAGATATTAAAATTGCTTTAGTTTTTGTTCCCATTGTAACTAAGATTATAGAAATATATTCTTAAATATTTAATTTAGTTTTTCTCAAAATTAGAAGCATGTACAAGAAAAATGCAAATAACATTTTATGTTCCGAATACTATTGCTTACATCTTTCATTTTTTTCTCACAGCTGATTCTATTTTTGAAATAAATGGAATTTATAGTTTTGCGTGTCCAGTAAACTTCCTCTTCCGGTTTTTCAATTTCATTCGAAACCAACTCTTTATTTTTTTATGAAACTTATATATTCCAAGTTTAGTTTACATATCATATCTCGTTCATGAGATATTGCGCACACGGACATCCATCCATCCTCACACACAGACATCATTGAGAAATTGGTCTTAACGGATTTAGTGGACATCAAAATATGTATTTCCGCAAAAATTTTTTTCGTGATTCCAATACTTCCTTATACTTTGTATAAGAAAGTAATAAAATTCACTTCGACTACAATATTCTACAGTAAGAACAAGGTGCGTGAGAACTAATGAAATGAATAAATACCAAAGACACAAGTCAAAAAAAACAAAAAAATTAAATGGGGAAATCCAGTATAATTGAATTTATCCAAAGAAATCACTTTTTTGTATAGTTTATAATACTAATAAGATAATACAATAAAACATAATTGTATGTTAGAGAAATGCCATTTTTAGGCTATTGTAAACTCTCCTGAAAATTGTGACGTCACAACGCCTACCCCTCACTTCAAGCCTACATGTTTGGCATTGCGCATATTTTTATATTTTTGTTAATTCAAATATTATTTTGAACATTTTGATACTCTGATTCCAGGTATGTATTGTTATGATCAATTTTCTTCAAATACTTGATAATTATTAGACAAAAACTGTAAACATACTCGTGAGACACTCACAGGTTGACATTGACAACATTATATCCATGAGCACGGGCTTGTTCATCCTGAAGTTAGCTGTAGACGTTGTGACGTCACAGTCTGATTGTTTAAAATTTCATGATTTTTTTAAATAAAAATCATATCTCACTACTAGTTACAAAATTAATGAAAAAAGAAAAATTAAAACAGAATACATTATTGGAATCCCCTACTCAAAAATAAAAATTCATTTTGGAATGACGATCTTTTTACCATAAGTATGTGTTACTATCAGAAAATTTTTAATTTTTTTTAGTCATTTGATCTTTAGTGGGTGGATAATTGTGAATTTTATGTAAACATTACAAACGACCATACTCTTCACTTGGGTTCAAACCCATGACGCCATGGCCTCTTATATTTTCTACGGTGTACGGTGTCGTAATATAATTAAAACAGTTTTTTTGTCAAATTGCTAGGTAAAAGAGATTCGTAACAAATAGAAATTTATCCGGCAAAATAAAACGTTCTTATGTAATTACAGTTGAAAAATAATTTTCTATAACACTGTTTTGGAAACTACACATTCTACAAGTAAAAACTGTATTGAAACAACTATCATTCCATATGCCGCGTATGGAATAATTTCGACAAATCAGAACCGCATATTAGCGCGATATATGGAGTATCTTGATTCAGTTACTATGGTTACATATGTTTGTTTTAATTTTATTTATTTGAGTTCGACGTTTTCAACAGTTTTATATTTGTATTTTTTGTATAATTTCCAAAATCTTGTTATAGAAAGTATAGTCTACAACATGTAACGGAATGGTATATCCCACTCGGACTACAAACTTTTTGCTCGCGTGGAATATGTGCCATTTCATTACTTGTTGTAGAATATACTATTTTACATCAAGACACTGTTTAACGATTGTAGAAAAAATAATGTTTCTTCACGACATGGAAGGAAACCGGAAACCCCACCGTTCTTCTCCCGAAATAGTGAGGAAAATGTGTTGTTCTTCTCTAGAGAGGAAAATATAGAAGTGTTACCAAAATAAATGTTATTTACAAAAAAATTATTATAAATAAATTCCTAATTTTATTGAAAATCCTTATTTTAGTTATATACATACTTTAAATTATCTAACAATCATGTCTTATATTTTTCTTTATCTTATTAAATTACAATTTGACAACTTATTAAAGATATTTAAGATTCGTTCATTGGCAACACTGCTACACCGCCTTGTGTCTGATAACCTAACTTTTAACGTGTCACTCTGTCAGTTGTGTTCTCAAAGTGTATTTTAGGTCCGAGCAAATCGTTTTTAGAAACATGCCGTGAAAAAAATGTTGTGTCTAACACGAGAGGAAATCTCTTCTTCCACTCTTGTTCGAAATGCCTCACTCGCTGTGCTATGAGGCAAACTTCGAACTCGAGGGGGAAAAAGAAGCGCTTTCCTCTCTAGTTTGATAAATAACTATTGTATCTCGTCCGGCAGAGCTTGTTTGATACTCCAGCCGCCAAGTTACGGCCCCCAAAAATGTTAGTAGAAGGGAATCGACTATAGAAATCAAAATGCTGATCTCACGATGCTATTCGCTCCATTTAATTCAGAGATTCTCTATAATTAAAATTATTTAAAATTATACAAATATACCAACCCCAAATTAACTTTAAAACAATAACCTCTCGTAATGCGAACAAGTGCTCAAGCACAGAAAGATTCCACATCACAACGTTGCCAAACCACCAGCCCTAATTACCCAGAATCCTTCACGAGCGACTGCTCCCGCCGTCGTAGCTTCAGCACCCCGCCACGCCCCTGGTGCATCCCCCGCCGTCGCCGTCGGAGCTAATACGTGTATGAAACAATCGCATGCTGACGTTAGAATAATAAAACACTCTATAGAGCGTCCTCAGATCATTAATTATGTTGATAAGTCGAAATGATAACCATTGTTAAAGGCAGTGTATTGTCTGGAAGTGGTTGGTTGCGCGGCGGAGGGGCGGGGGCATGGCGCATGCCGCTGGGTGGCGCTGATGGTTAGTTTGACTGGAGGAGCTGTCTTTAGGAAGATGGTTTGTGATTTATAATTTCTTTAAACGTTGGTACTTCATGTATATTACCTGGACGGGAATCTATATATGTGTGAAGAATTATTGTAGCAAAAGGGAGGTGACTATAGGAATAGGGATGAGAAAATAGAGGAAACTTTATTGAAGGAAAGGGGGTTAAATTGGGAGCTATCCAATCATGACACTCGAACACACTTAAAACATGTAAGAATTGACTATTATTAAATGGGGTATGTGACCAATTTTTTTTTCTGACATTACATGATACTAGATACAAAAATAAAATACCCGTATTTTTTAAAATCAATTAATTGTTTATAGTTAACGAGAAATTAATTTTTAAATATTTGGAGAGGGGATTGAGACGTCACTGTGTCTTCTGAATAGATTGCGGCGGTAGGTATGGTGCTAGAAAAAGACCGAGATACTGTAAAGGAAAGAAATAGATATATATCAGCGGGCCATGCGTACGGCCACAGTGACGTCACATATCCCTTCTCCTAAACACAAAATTGCTAATAACTTTACTATTACAAAATAATTTACAGTTTTTATTGTTGTAATAAGAAACTACAATGAAGAACATTCATATTCTATGGCGTATACATTGAAATTCGATTATGGTCACATACCCCATTGCAAAACTTCTTATTAACTACCTTTACTTACCGTAAATAATTTTTGTCTTTGTGAATCATGGGCGAAAAATTAAGATAATTTTAAAGACCTAGTTAAAGATTATCAAAATATACAATCACAAAAAGCTAGGGAATTTTGTATGAACGCGAATGTTCGAATCCCTGAAGACGGTGCCGGTATATTTGAATTAACCGAATTCCAGAAACATTACAAAATGTTTAATATAAACTGTATTCTTTTTGGAAAATTTTAGCTCAACTCAGTTGATAAGTGAGTTGAGATGAACTGAGCTAAGCTGAGCTGAAAGGCATCCAAAAAGAACGGCATTTTACGTATAGAAAAAGTAAGAAGATATATGACAAGGTGCGATACAAACATTTTCAACCACGTGTCATCATTTGTGTAGATTTGAAATAGGTTAGTTTAGGTGGATTTAAACGAACAATTGTGGATGACACTGAAAATATTTTAATAGTAAGTTTACAAGGCTTATGCGAAATCATATAAAATAATTTTTGACAGAACAGTTGCGTGTAACTGACAGGACTTGGTTATAATTTTAATTATTTGATTTATAAATGAGTAACAAGTGAAATGTTGTTCAAGGAGGTGACAGGCTCGCCGGTCATTTCCTCCGTTTAGCAGTAAAAACTTTACCTTGCTTGTAATGTAAATAACTGTATCGGTACACTAACTTATATTATACATTAAACTATTAAATTAACTTCAAACTAAGCAAAAATGCATTTTTACGTAGCAGGGCTACATTTTAACTTCACGTCATCCCGGCTAACAAAGAACTGTCTTTATATAACACTGTTTTGGAAACTAGTCATTCCACTACTAAAAATTGTTATGGAATCACTAACATTTTCGACGAATCAGAACCGCTTATTAGCGCGACATATGAAGTATCTTGATTCAGTTACTATGGTTACGTCTGTTTGTTTTAATTTGATTTATTTGAGTTTCACTTTTTCAACAGTTTTATATTTGTATTTTTGTATAGTTTCCAAAACCTTTTTATAGAAAGTATAGTCTACAATGTAACGGAATGGCCTATCCCACGCTCGCGTGGAATATGTGCCATTCCATTACTTATTGTAGAATATACTATTTTAAATTGACGTTGAAATCTATTATATCGGTTGGACAAGGATGCAGGGTTCATCGGTCATGACAACAAATATTCTAATCAAAACCAGGGGGGAGACAGTTAAATGTACGGCCGCTTCCATGAGTTTTAGTTCAATCTAGCAAGTATAGATGACGCCACTATCGCACTTCGGAACTCTTCGGATGAATTCGGATATTTGAAGTGTCAAATTGAAATTTACGGTCACCGATTGTTACTGACATTACAGGATACAATACGTGCTTGTTTTTCAATAGTGTTATATGGTGAAATCTTTTTATGTCTACGTGCCTGCAGTGATTATTGAAGTAATCATTGCAACAGTAAGTACCTATCTAACATTATTTATATTACTATATTATAAGCTGTATTTGTTCATTATATTTATTAACTTCGATACACTTACAAACCATATACAAAGATTATTAGAAGTATTTTTTACATCTTATTTTTTTTCACAGACTAAATACATCCATGTGGGTTCTGCAAGAAACGATCTTCCAGCTGGTGAAAGAGGCAAGTTATTTTGTTTACAAAAACTTGAAGGCATACGTCGCGAATGCTTGTTGCAAATAAATCGATTGGATTTGCCAAATCTTAAACGCAATTATTAGCTCAAGAATACTGTGTTTGTCACCTATATTTTACAATCAGTTTCGGACAGTGGGACAGTAAAGAGATAATTTATTTTTAAGAGTCAGTATTCAAACTATTCACAAATATCACTGAGTACAGGTATGATTTGTTATTATTAATTATTAAATGCATCAATATTTACATTTCTTACATTATATTGCCCAATATTTCTATGTAGTAAATAGATATTCCATAATTCAGATGTAGGTTTTTAAGGATTTAATAGATAATTTGATAATGTATTTTGTTAATAAGTTGATTATTGTGCTGTAAAAAATTAGTATACGAGTATGTTAATGATAGACGAATCATTGCTGTGAAATAGTAATTATATGTATATTCCATAACGTAGATTCAGTTTTAAAAATATAGTTGATAAATTTATTATTTATTATGTTATTAGTTAATAAGATAATTATTGTAAAACATTGTAAATATTTATATATTATATTAGAAGATGAATTTTATTACGTGTTTTCATTTTTAAATAATATTAGTACCATTATATATAGTAACCTGCAATACCGACCCAGTAAAATGTATTTTAGTTCATCCTAGCAAATATAGAGGCGCTGCGAATCATGTAATAAAAGTTACTATGGAGCTGGCTTGTCTTGTATGTATGGTCTGTGATCAAAACGGACTTATGACCGAATATCCATGTCGTAGAGAGCCTGGGAAAACTAAGCAATTTGTTTAAGGGCCGGTATTTCCAAACTCAGTTCACTAGAGAATAAATTTCAGTATAATAAACAAAAAATATCGCATCAAAAACGTAAATTAAATGATGATTATTATTCTAGCTGTCTACTTTGGATGCGATATTTTGTATTTATTCCATTGATAAGTTATTCTATAGTTTATCTGAGGTTGGAAATCTCGGCCCTAAGTAAAACAAACTAGAATAATTAAAATATCCAAAATGAAACTAATTATTTCATCATTGTTTAGTTTTCCAGTCCAAATCTCATCTTGTTACACTATAAACGAATTCTTTGGATAACAAATTACTTCCTTATAATATTTCCTCCAGTTTTGAAATGGTGATTTTACAATAGAGTTAATTAAAATTGCTTATTACCCAGTGATTTTCTACCCATAGATACCGAAGTAACATATACAGGGTGTAAAAGAAATAAACAAATAATAGTATATTTCAATCGAGTGAATTAACTAAGAATTTCGCTTACGCATGTGTCTGACACACAAGTGAGCGAATTCGTTTCTTCACCAGTGTTGTATATTGAATTGACAACTGACAAGCTGCGACATGACATCTGGTGGAAAAAATGTGAACTTTCCGATTTGGTACTGTATTGTGACTGTTACATGTGATTTGATCATTTGATGTGAATAAAAATGGAAAAAAAAATCGTACAAATTGTGTATGTCACTTAAGATCAGTCGAGACACAGGCATTGGGTTTTATAATTTTCCGAAACATGGCTAAAGTAAAATTAAACTTATTTCCAGAGTAGATGTTGAAACATGGATCGACGAAAAGTATGAGAATATGCAATTCGTAGTGCAAAACAATTAACAAAATATAAAACTGCAGATACGTGTTTACATTTTGCACTTTTTCAAGTTTTACACCTGAATTCTGCATTAATAATTTTTTAATTTTCTAAGAAACTCTAAATCTATTTTTATTTTATGTGGCTTTGCAGTAATTGCACTGGTTTGCAGACAAAGTGTAAATATTATCTACATTATATCTTCACTTTTTAATATTCCACATAATATTATGTGGTTAGCGTTTATAATTCGCTCACCTGCAATCATCAATTTCGATTGAAAATAGGTATATAAAATACAATTATATATTGCTCTTATTGTTTATTTCATATGTCACAATACTGCGAGTACCAATTCAGAAGCAGCTGACCGGCCCGATGGTGCTGCCGCCATCGGACATGTCAGTTCTCAATAGCGTTTTGTTCAATCCTGCCCCCATCCTTGTGGTCCACATACTCAATATTAGATTAGATTCAATTTGGTAATGACAGGTGAGTGGGTGAAAGTAGTGAGTGAAAGAACTTCCCCCCACTCACCTGTCACCTCTGTATCCAAGTAAGAAACAACAAGTTTCAATAGCAGGATTGAACAAATATATCATCACAGATTTTACCCATTATTGGTGTGACACTCTGCTTACATAGATCTTGGTATATGATATATTTTTGCGCATGAAATGCAGTTACCGGCCGTAAGATCATAGCCCCCAAAGATGTAGTAGATAAGGAACCACATGGATACATTGAAATTAGTAACTGTCGACTGTGGGATTCGAACTGAGGATCTCACGATCCACAGTCCGATGCGTTTCTAGCATACGTTACATGCTCATTGAACAATATACTATTATATTATTATTTTTTATTATATGTTAAACATTATTTTTTCTACGACCGAGCAGAAAATATACATTTCCAACTGTAAGTTGAAAGCAGAAAATTGACGTTTGTCGCTTGCCAAGCGGCAATAAGATTTTTGCCGCTCGGCGAAAGCAAGTTTGCTTTTAATGACCAGTTAGTTTGAACAAGGCATATTCCTTCTCATACCTATTCTCCGACTTTTCAGCTAATGTGTGGTGGAGTACATTCCATTTCACATTCATCACTATCACATCATAATTGAATTGAAAAATGAATATCTGTCATGCGAACAAATAACAGAAGAAACAGTATCCATCAACCTTGAAAACGGTTTAACATGGCTAACTGAAAATGGATCGGAATAAAAGTTCAAACAGAAAATGGGAAATATAATATTTTCATCCAGTTTTTTTTTATCATTATTGAATCGGTCGTAGAAAAAATAGTGTGTGTTTCTCGAGCAGAAAGTGTCCTTGCCGCTTATGCATGGTATCAATGTCCAAGCGCAAGCGGCAATAGACTACTTTCTGCACTAGATACACATAAAACTATTGTATTTTACGTTGACGTTTCAGTAAGTTATTTATATTTTTGTTATACACTTCTATGTTAATATTGGTGTTTTCAGTTCCTGAGGATGACCTATGTAAAGTCGAAACGTTGAGTGAATAATATTTTATTAAAAAGATTGATACCCACTTAATTGTTTATTCCTTCAGATACTCTATTGTCTTGCCTACAATCTCATACATAAAAAATAGAAATTTGGTCCCTGTTCCCATTTCATGGGTCTGTCCGCCATTGAATTGGAACTACCCCATGGCGTGTAAGCATGGTAAGTACGTAGCACATGTGCCGCACCCGGCTTGGCGTGACGCTGGCCAGCACTACAGTTCCACGTGGGTTTTTTGCGTTAATTAAGGCCGTGAGGGGCGGGGGGTGGCGGAGGGCGGCTGGGCCGGGCTAATACGCGCAGTTTTTGCGTCGGCGGCGGCGGCGGCGGTGGTGGCGGCAGGCGACGCCGTCCCTCGCACATGAACGAGCACTAGATTAGTTTTCCTCGCCCGACGCCGCCCGACGCAAGGAGGCGCTGGGGCGGTCATTAGACGCGCTGTGTTACCGGGGTGGGAAACTCGGTTGTACCGAGCTCTAATGGACGCAGTTTTAATTATCAACTGTTATTAGTTGTACGTAATGCATTCTGCAATAGAATGAGGTTTACTACCATACACTCGCTGTCGGCACTTTTGATCCTTTTGTCGCATTGACCAATGACCAATGAACTTGAGCCGAGCGACCATTTTGGCAGTAGCTGTATACGGCGATAAATGTGAATAGCTGTCAAAAAATATTTCATCCGCGCTTCAACGGGAGTTACTGAAAATTTCCGATTTTGTGAAAACAATGATTTAGTATTTCATATTCGCCTGTTTTGCTATGTAATAAATTCCATTAAAAATGTAGATACGGAATAGTATATTGCGTACCGTGAACTGTAAGTGATAGTTTTTAGGTCGAGAATGTAGTTTAGGATGTCGAGCCCCTTAGGGTCGAGATTTCCTAAACATTCGAGACCTAAAAACTATCACTTGCAGTTCGAGGTTAGTAGGATATTTTTTGCAATACCTGCGTAAATATAAGAAAAGGAGAAATAGGTATCAAAATTAACAGCTGTCAGATTGAGGTTAAAAATAAAATTTGAATGATATATATTTACTTACCATCCACCATGAACGGTAAGTTTCACTTACCATCCACCGCGGACGGTAAGTGAATGATGTAACCATGAAAACCAATTGTGCAATAAAAGTTCCACTTACTGTGTTTAAATTTTGTTATTAATGGGTAACTTACAGTACAGGTATTATAAAAAACATTTTAAGATACCTATTATTCATTTACGATGCAGATACATCCTTTAGTGTTAGTTATATGATAGAAAATGATCTCAAAAAATTATAGATACGCCCATTAGCTTTAACAGAGCAGTATACGAGGTCTTATGTTTCTTCTTTAAAATAAGGGTTAAACTGCAGTTGACGAACACGTCTGAAGTTGGCTACGAAACTGTGATGTTTTTTATGGTTTCTGGCTGTTTTAACTAGTAAGGTATGTATTATACTTTGTTTTCATGTGATATGAATGAATGAGTTGCGCGTATGAAAAAATAGGGTTAGTGATGTAAACACCACAGAATTTCCTTGTAAGAATGTATCAAGCAAAGTGCCCTTTTGATACTAGCGATTGCAATAAAAACACAACTAGACTAGATATTATAGTAGTCCCATATACAAACTTACAGCATTCTACGGCTAACCATTTTTGAGTTATGCGAAAAGTTCAAAAAATCCTTCGAGCGAAGACCTCTTTTAGCCCTACCGATTGCAATCAAAAACGGACGTGCACAACTAGATGTTAGAACAGTTTTAAATATAAATTTTCAGTATTCTACGGCTAACCATTTTTGAGTTATTCGAGATACATATATTATGTATATCTATATACCGGGTGTCTGTCTTAAAGGTGTACATAGGAGATTAACATGGGAAATCAGTTTTTTGCGTGCTGTTGCTCGGTGTTCTACCGGACAACAATGATTGTAGTACCAATCGAAAGAAATCATTTTTCTGAATCAAACGATGTAAAATACGTTACAATTTAGTAGCATTTTAGTTCCGTAAATTAATTTTTAAATTTTGAAAATCCTCCGATTTTATCGAAAATAAATGTAGTTACCTATGACTGTTTTGTTTTGATTTCTTTTAAGTGATTTATTTGACGTTTCTGTCAATTTGTAAAATATGGTTATTTACAGTAATGACAAGCGTATTATAATTTTTGCGTAAAGATTTTTTTAAATAAATTTTAGTCTAAAAACCAGTTGTCTTTAAATTTTATTAATTTATTAAAAGTTAACTTTTTTAAATCGATGACAAAAAATTTCATTTTTATTAGCTGTTTTGTATTTCTTCACAAAATACTCTTCCACTTTCTTCGTCAAATGGAAAAAGTTCTTGATTGCAGTGCATTTCGTAGGAATATTTAGAACTTTTTTTTCAAAATATGAACGATGTACCTACACTCAATTCATTTCCAAAAAATCTAGTGCTATACGAAGGATCTACATGTATCATTCCTAAAACCCTTTCTTCCAATAAAGCACGTTCTTCTGCTTTTGCTAAATTGCAATTACTAAGCTCACGTGTATTTTTCATGGATACTGGCATTTGTGGTTGCACTTGGATTCGGTCGTTTTATAAACTTAATAGAAAATAAATCTCGCACTCTGAGCTAACTATTTCCTCCAAAAAATAGTTTTACTACAAATATACGCTCTCCAGTAGTATATCTAGCCATATTTTTACAAATTGTCTTAAACAAGTCCGAAAGTCAGAAACTTCAAATAAATAGCTTGACAGAAATCAAAACAAAACAATCATAGGTGACTATATTTATTTACGATAAAAATTGAATAAATCGGAGAATTCTCAAAATTTAAAATTAATTTACGGAACTAAATTACTACTAAATAGTACTGTATTTTACATCGTTTGATTCAAAATAATGATATCTTTCGATTGGTACTACAATCATTGTTGTCGGATAGAACATCGAGCAACAGCACGCAAAAACCTGATTTCCCATGTTAATCTCCTATGTACACCTTTAAGACAGACACACGGTATATGTACGAATATTTACGAATAAATGGATATTTTTGTTGAAATCTGAAAACCGAAAATTTTCACAATTATACTACTTCCTTTATTTTATACAAGGAAGTAAAATAATAAAATAAACATACACACATAACATCACGCAAAATCACATTCAGTAGGGTAGCCCGAATACAGAAACAATCAACCAATAATCAATCTCCTACATACATTCTATCACTATCTTCAAGTCCACATTCATACATGCTCATCTATTCTTCACACTCAGAATTAATTGTCAATATACAACACACCATCAATCATCCTTCATCGGATGCCCATGTAATAGTTCTTCCTCAATTTCATCTTCATATATTAGTTTCACCAACCTTCCGAGATGGCCAAACAACCTCAACTGCCTTAGACCCACTTTTTAACAACATTTTTCTTTATTGGATTAATCGTATTAAGCGAATTCTGAAGGTGTGGAAACTGCACAGGAATATAGTCAATGTTTAAAATGTATATTAGACAATTTCGACGTTTCGGCACCTAATTGCGACATCATCAGGAAGCTACAACATAGAAAAACAAATTCACGCACTATTAGTACGGTACGTATAAAATTTTACAAGTAAAAAAAAAAATTGATTGTAAATTTTCATCGTTAACTTTGTATTCCTGATGTGTATTTTTCAATCTTCTCAATCTTACACCAATGTATTCTGAATACACCCACGTGCAAAATGAGGGATTTCCCTTGACCACACTTGATCTACGTTTAACAATTTCAATCAAATACATAAAAAAATGCGTTGTAGGAGTGAACTATATTTGAAGTTTGTAAGCTTAATTTAAATTTTCAGTAAAATTTAATAATTCCGTTAACATTAAAATTGATAATTTTTACGTAAAACTTGTTTTGGAACAAATATGTTTGCTTTATTTCAGTAATCTTCGCCCTAGATAGTTCTTAACTCCAGTTTTCAATGTAAAGTGTAGTAGTGATCATATTCACCTCCTTCTGGGTGAAAATGGCTTACGAAATCTTTTTATTTTTTTAAATTTAACTGTGTAAAATAGTGACAGAGACATAATTTAAATTTCTATTGCATACCCATGCACTGGTCTAATTTAATTCCTCTAAACATCACATTGTCTAATGAATTTTTAAAGCAAAACTGAAAAGTATTACGATATCAATATAATAAATAAAAAATAATATATCATCACGCCTTTTACCCATTAAGGGTGTGGCACTCTGCTTGCGCAGATCTCGGTAGGTGATATATTTTAGCGTATGAAATGCGGTTACCAGCCGTCAAGTCATAGCCCCCAAAGTTGTTAGTGGACAAAATAATTTTTAAATTTCATATTACGAGCGACATACGAGCTGATTATATTTTGATAGCAATCCATGAATCCGAAGTGGTAGTTCACTTGAAGACCTATCAATAATTTTGAGCATATCTCAAATCTCAATAAATAATTGAATTAGAGTAAATTTTATTTTAAAATACAAAGACAATGAAATTGTCAATATTTCATAAAAATCTGTCTCTGAATAATAACTAACAGATAGAAGATTCACAAAATGAATTAACAATAAACGCTATTATTTAGAGACTGATTTTTATGAAACATTAACAATTTTATTGTCTTTATATTTTAATTTGAAATCGGCACTAAAGTGCTCAAAAATCGTCATTAAAAGCTCCGAAATCGTCACTAAAGTAACCCATCATACGATGATTTTGAGCAACCCAGTGTTGGCAACCGTTAAATAGTGATTATACAATTAGGATAATTTAGGCAGATATATTGACATACTAAAGTAAATTTGGACGTAACATGAAACAAAATTTGCAAGAAGAATTAACTAATTAATTCCGATGACAAAATTGAGGACAAAACACATAATTTTGAGTGTTATTTACGATAACTTCACTTCTCGAGGTTGGCAACACTGACTGTCAGTTTCAATTGACAACTGACAGATGTATAAACAACCTATATTCTAATTTTTATACAGTGTTTTCGAATTTTAGATTTATAATAAAACTTAATATGTACCTCGGCACTGAAGTTTCTTTTTATCACTCACATGGTTTATTTTCGTCGGCCCTACGGGTCTCGGCAACTAAATTCCATATCCGTGATAAAAAATTGAACTACAGTGCCTTGATACATAAATAACTAATATGTATTATTTGTTTCACAGATAGTTTTCTCTTTTTAAGAGTAAATTTTGTACCGTTTAAAAGTTGCTCAAGCGGATGATTATGTGTTGGGCACATCTGATTTTTTTATTTAATAATTTGGCCTGGTCCTAGGCTCAGTGAAAGACTAATAATTAGGCTTAAGAATTATCAATGGTTGCCCAAACCTGGTCTACACTGAAAGCAGACATAAAGAAACCTAAACAATTCCCAATTCCAGAGGTAGAGCGCCTACACCACCATCTCAACTATTCCATCCCTCGGGAGCGCTGATTCCCGTTGTAAATCATACCTCGAGGTGGGGCGCGGCGCCGCGACGCTGCCCGGAGCGTAAGTCCAGCCGCGGCCGCTGCCCACTGCCCAGCGACTGACAAAGTGGCTTTCCTTGTGACAAATCTCTTTACACGCGGTCCCGCGTGTACGAGTCTGTGTTGCACGGGACGGAGATATAGCTTCGCCAACAGAGGAACGTGTGTTGATAAATGTGGAGGTGCAGTGAATTGTACAAACGAACAGTTTTGCAAAGATGTGATAAGAGCTTTGAGAATGTTTGAGTCGGGGTGGGAATAGTGGAACTATTTGCTATGACAAGGGTTTTTGGTTATTTTCGAATTGAATATTGTGCTGGTTGATGTAATAATAATTTGAAATATTTTTTCGCTGCAGGTATCATATCCGAAATATATTTAATTTATTATTTTGTATAACAAGTGTGTTGTCAGTGGAAACTAAGTCGCTACCCGCCCCGCGAACAAATTACACACTGGATTCGATTAAATGAAAATAGTTTTATTACGCACAAAGACACATCTACATTTAACATAAGTAATATCTTTAAAATAACAAAAGGTGAACCTTACGAAACGAGAGCAACGTACACAATGCCACGCTCTAACACAGACTGCTAGACTCAACTCCACAGCTGAACTGTTTCAGATATCAGCGCTGACACTGCAACATTGCGATAATAACGTAAAACATAATTAACAATATATCTATTCATCAGGCGTCCGCAACAACAAGTAAACTTCTATTTTCGGTTTGTCACCAAAATCAATTCAGTTCTCCGCAATGCCATAAAACATATAATTATTGTAACGGGCCAGCACGACCCTGGACAGGCAGCACGCCAAGATGACTCATCGTTCTCGAATGATTCCATGGTCGAAGGTGCTAGAGAATTCCAGACCGCCAGCTTTACAGATATATAAATGCGCTAGCCTACCCAGCGACTCAATTCGACTCAGACCGCTGTCAGAAAGTATCGAATCAAGTGGATATAAATAAAGCATTTGCGTAGTGAATATAAATTGTGTAAATATATATTTATTGTGTAATATTCTTAGATTAGTATTGATTAATTGTTATTTGGTGTTTATTAATAAGTGCGTAAAAATAAATAAGTAGTTTAAATAAACATAAGTGTTAGTAAATAAACTTTTTGTGACTTTTAATAGTTGTTTTAATTATTGATTATTAAACTTCACCGAATCCGTCAGTTACAAACGTAACATTATAAAGTTTTATTACTATATCTATTTTCCTTCAAGAGTTTAACCTGATTCATAGATTTCATAGAATAGAAATGGAATAAGTGCAGGAATGATTTTGGAATAGAAATTTGTCATTTAAATTCAATGCTATTCTGTGCAATTTATTCCATTCTGTGCAAACTATAAATAGTTGTATGGATTTACAATGTTTTAAATTTCTATTCCTGTGCTATTCTATTCAATTTCTGTTCTATGCAATCTATAAATCAGGCTTTGTAGAACATATGGACACACATCCATTCGTCCATCTGTCCATTCACACAGACATCATTGATTGAATGGTCAAAACGGAATCAAAGGACCTTAAAACATACAGGGTGTAACATAAATAAGTACATTAAATTTAACCAGTGATAGAACTAGTCGAGAACAACAATTTTTCTTAATAATTTTTTTTCCAAATCCCAATATTTTCGCATTTTTACCACCCCATTAATTGACGAGTGGTTCAGGTATATTCATAATTTGGTCCAATAGCAGTATCCATGGCAATAGCAATGAAATTATTGATCTTGACAAATATCACTTGTCAACTTTTTCATAAAAATTTTGACTATATCAAATAAATCAACTAATAAATTATTATTATAAAAGTAATAATATGTAAAAGTGCCTGATTTTCCAAAGAGCCAGTTCACAAATATTATGTTGAAGTTCAAGGTTGCTCCATCCTGTCAAATTTATTTGGGGCGTTTTCCAAATCATCATCTTACGAATGTTCCCACTGTTACACATGTTGTTTAGCTTATTCGAGATCATGAATCTTTTAAGTCAGTTCAAGGTCGAGGTAAAATACGATCTGATCACCGCAAATATTGAACAGAATGATTTGGACTGTGTCGAGGGTTAGCCAGAGTCCAGTAAGTACTCGAAGAATAACGCTACAACACACATATGAAAATTAGACATTAATTAATAGTACATTAAAAGAGCAAAAATCACGTTCTTACCTCATACAAAAAGTCCAGTGTTTGATGCCAGAAGATATACCTTTACAGATGTCAAATTTTGCGAATAAATACTAACGTCTTGATTTAGTTGGTAATAAATTAACAGTAATTAATGTTGCTACTTGAATAATTTCGAGTGGTATTCTCATTGGAATTTGTTCTTCAGCTCCAATATCGTTTGAATACATTTTTATTGCAAAAATACAAAATTTAGGTTAGCTTTCATGACGCAAAAACAGATGTAATGCGCAGTAGCGCAATGTCTACACTAACGTCATCTATGTAGTCATATGTTCTCCATGGGCGGGACATCCAAATTGTAATAAATTTTTAAAGAATTTTTTCTCGAAAACTAGATGTTTTAGAAAAAAAAGTTATTAAGAAATATTGTTCCTCTCGACGAGTCTATAACTGGTTAAATTTAATGTACCTATTTATGTTATATCCTGTATATTACATAGTGAAAATCTCGTAATTTTTTTCTTGATTGCTACACTTCCTTACATTACGTATAAAAAAAAATCTGGTGTGGTCACCACACTACTTTTTTATTCATATAAAACCAACTGAACACGTATAACTTATTTCTTGCGTATGACTTTATTTTTACAATTATTTCTCATTGTAAAATAGATTTTAATTAAAATAAAGTCTTTAAAACCTTCTAACTAATAATACAAATATTGCTTTTATAAAATATTTCGAACGACAAATAAATTTTGACACTTCACAATTATTTGGCATATAATTATTAAAAATGTTTTAGTTTTTGTTCCCATTATAACTAAGATTATTAAAATATACAATTAAATATTTAATTTAGTTTTTCGCAAAATTAGAAGCTTGTACAACAAAAAAGCAAATTTCACAGCTGATTCTATTTTTAAATAAATTGGAATTTATTGTTTTATGTGTCCAGTAAACTTCCTCTTCCGGTTTCTCAATTTCATTTAAAATCAAGTCAGCTCTTCATATTTTCATAATACTTGAAATATTTTGTCTCGTTCATGAGTTTTTTCGCACACAGTCATCCATCCATCCATCCACACACACAGACATCATTGAGAAATTGTTCTTAAACGGATACAGATGACCTTAAAATATGTATTTCCGCAAAAATCTCGTCAGCGATTTTTTTCTTTCTTATACTTCCTTATACTTTATATAAGAAAGTAAAAAATAGAGAAATGGGTAGGTAATCTGTTTTTTTTTTTTTTAATAGTTCGTTTACTAATTGAAGGTTTTTGCTCTCACTCGCTATGCGTGCTTACACAATAACCCGTATTTTAAAATAAGTTAAATAGAAACAAATTTAGCAGAACATCCATTCCGGTTGGATTGCTGCTAACAATACACTAAATAAAGCAACTAACCTACTTAATTTTTCGGCTAAAATAGATTAATGAAATTAACTACGGTCTAACCACAAATATAAAAGTGGGCACTGTACTTAATCCATCAATAAATTAAATTGGAAATCTACAAACATAGGAAAAAACGATAAAACCCAAGTGAAGCAATACCTCCATCGGAGAACGATTAAGTACTGGTAATTCAACCGGTAATAGACTCAGGCACTGACTTCAATTTGGACTGTATTATGCTGAAAATAATTTATATTATACTTATCGTAGATTTTCGAAGTGAGCACTACATAACCTCCCACCTGAACGACTTTAAACGGTACGAAATAGAGAACAAAATTTAAATAAAAACTATATTATTCTTCAAGTTTTTGAATAAAACAAAATATACCTACTCTAAATTTAAATTAGCTATTTACTTAAATGTGTTTTTTTTTTCGAAGGTGGGAAGCGAACTAACTGCTTAGGTCTTAGGTCATATGCCGCCTAATGAACGGATGAATTGTGAATTATGTGAACATCACAAACGACAATGCCCTTCGGTGGGATTCGAACCCACGACCTCTGGTGTACTAGGCTAGTGACATAGCCACTACACCACCGAGATCGGCTTAAATGTGTTTAAAAACCTATTACATTCCAGTGTAAATTAAATATCCTAAATATGAAATTTATCCCATACCGTGTGTCCCACGTAAATGTTGGCATAGACAGTTAACATGTAAAATCAGTTTTTTGTAAATAAAAAGTGTCCGGCAAAAAATTATGCATCCAAATTTTATATCACAATACTGCCAATATCCCTGCATCTTATTATGTCGAATGTTTGGAATGTTACAAATGTTGATGTTATGTTAATGTAAATTATCGTTCGCACATTTAATAAACAAACCCTAAGCCTACACAACTCACTCTCGACAAACTCGAATCAGAGCTCTTATTTTTAATGAAAATATATGGTATTATTTTATATTCGTATACTTGAGATATGTACATTCGAAATTGGTAATCCAGGGTTTCGATAAATTTAATTTGTAGCATATTATATATATATATATATATATATATATATATATATATATATATATATATATATATATATATATATATAAGTAAGAGTGTAGAGGATATTGTTTAGAAAAGAGTATAATATTCTAAAAAAGAGTACGTCTGGTCAGCCAGATATGAAATAGCATAGAATTCAAAAATATACACAATTTTTGTACATTATTGTTATTATTTTTCTTCTTTTATCGGGCAATATGGTTACATGATCAAATTATTAATTTTTGCTAATTAGAGAAACCTGGAAATCTGCAATAGCATATTTATGTCACCAAGAGATAGAATTTTAAATATAAAATTTTTCGTACGAATATTTTATACTTTGCCCGATAAAGGGTTTTAAAGTTCACTAGACATAAATTTGCTTTAGAAGCGAAAGATAATGTTGGAATAGTATATTCTACAACAAGTAATGGAATGGCACATATTCCATGCGAGCAAAAATTTTGCGAGTGTGGGATATGTCATTCCGTTACATGTTGTAGAGGGTAGACTATACTTTCTATAACAAGATTTTGGAAATTATACAAAAAATACAAATATAAAACTGTTGAAAACGTCAAACTCAAAACATTAAATTACAACAAACATAGTAACTGAATCAAGATACTTCATATATCGCGGCTCTGATTCGTCGAAAATATTCCATACGCGGCGTATGGAATGTTAGTGATTCCATAACAATTTTTAGTTGTAGAATGAGTAGTTTCCAAAACAGTGTTATTGGGCATCCAATATTAAAATATGTGGTAGAAAACTGAACTAACCAGAAGGTACATAAATTAAATTATATTTTGAAATTAATTGTTATTTTTAAAAATTAAAAACAATTGTAGTTATTTTAAGAGTATTCCAATGTAAGTATTACATTTGCTTAAGCCGTATTATTTAAATAAGATGTAAAAATGAAAGGTAGATTGGATTTGTAGATTATAGGTTAAGATTAAGTTTTCTCCAAAAAAAAACCTATAAAAACAGGATATTTTGCAGTGTGCAAACTACCAATACTAATGCAAGCATTCGCCATCATAAGATATCACATAAAATGAATTTGACATGTACCGTATGTGAATTGTGATCAACGCCATCTCTTGATAATTTGGAAGCCCAACAGAAACATTGTTATAATTTTTCACCAATTCATATCTAGTAAACATAATTGCTGAAATTAAGTAAAAATGCGATATGTGAATTCTGCAGTTTTTTCTTCATTTTCTCTTCTCGCCTCAGGTGTTAAACCGGGCGCGGGCTCTGGCTTAAGACCTCAGGCCTCTGCCCGCCACCTATACACATGCAGATAGCCACGATACATTGTAGTAGTTCAGCTGTGCTCGTGCAGAGAGATAGATAGTTAGCGAAGCGTGTCCGGATTGAAATAATACGGTTTTTGTGGCCGAGTTGAACGCACGTAGCTCATTAAAGGCGGGAAATTGTGGCCCATTCACAACCGGCGTGCGTGCACGAACGCTGAGTCACACTCAGCCTCGGCGAAGGCAGACTCCGCTACTGCACTGCGCGGGGCGGAACGCGAACAGCGAGCGGCGGTTGTCTTAATATTTATGTTGGTACAACTGTACGAAGTACGTACTTAACATATAATTCTAGTTTCTTGAAAGACATTCATATCTAGCCTAGCAAATATAAATGGCAGAAATATATTGAAAGAAGCTTTCAAAACTTGGGAGTGCTTGTATTGGAGAATTCATACCGTGTGTCTATTTTAAAGGTGTACATAGGAGATTAACATTGGAAATCAGTTTTTGGCGTACTGTTGCTCGGTGTTCTATCGGACAATAATGATTGTAGTATCAAGGGAAACAGATATTTTTTCTGAATCAAACGATCCAAAAATATTACAATTTAGTTGTAATTTGGTTCCGTAAATTAATTTTTAAACGTCAAATAAATAGGTTCAGACTAATCAAAACAAAACAGTCATAGGTGACTATAATTTATTTTCGATAAAAATTGAATAAATCGGAGGATTTTCAAAACTTTAAAATTAATTTACTGAGCCAAATTACTACTAAATTGTAATGTATGTTACATCGTTTGATTCAGAAAAATGATATCTTTCGATTGGTAATACAATCATTATTGTCCGGTAGAACACCGAGCAACAGCACGCAAAAAGCTGATTTCCCATGTTAATCTCCTATGCACACTTTTAAGACAGACACACGGTATACACTTCACGAAAATACATTTCTATAACACTGTTTTGGAAACAACTAAAAATTGTATTGGAACAACTATCATTCCATATACCGTTTGCCCCACGTAAATGTTGGCATAGGTAGTTAACATGTAAAATCAATTTTTTGTAAATAAAAAGTGTCCGGCAAAAAATTATGCATCCAAATTTTATATCACAATACTGCCGATATGTCTAAATCTTATTTAATACAGATTACTGTATTTTGTTACCGCAATTTAATGAAATTAATAATAATAATTCCTAATTTTCCGCCTACTCTTTTCATTGCTATTGACGTATAGTACCTGCAATTTGTTTTAAATATTTTAATCTGTCACTGTCAATTTCTGGCGATGGAAACCATTCAGCGTTCATTCCTGTGATGTATTCAGATATTTGTCTTGCATTGCGCCGTCATAATACATTCTAATAATATTTACACGGTTCTCGATATTTAATGTATTCATGATGACAGTAACAGATTAAAGTATTTAAAACAAATTGCAAGCACTATACGTCAGTAGCAATAAAAAGAGTAAGTGGTAAATTAGGAATTATTATAATTAATTTCATTAAATTGCGGTATCAAAATAAAATAATCCGCATTAAATAAGATGTAAGGATATCGGCAGTATTGTGATATAAAATTTCGATGCATAATTTTTTACCGGATACTTTTTATTTACAAAAAACTGATTTTACATGTTAACTGCCTATGCCAACATTTGCCTGGGACACACGGTATACGCATCGTGTGGAATAAATTCAACGAATCAGAGTTTCATATTAGCGCGATAGTTCGGTTGCTATGGTTATGTCTCTTTGTTTTAATTTTATTTATTTGAGTTTGACGTTTTCAACAGTTTTGTATTTGTATTTTTTTACATAATTTCCAAAATCTTGTTATAGAAAGTATAGTCTACAACAGGTAACGGAATGGCATATCCCACTCGCCTTTGTCTCGAACTACAAACTTTTTGCTCGTGTGAAATATGTGCTATTCCATTACTTGTTGTAGAATATACTATTCTCGTATAACAAATGACGAAAATTAAATTTAGAGTTTGTACATTTATCGAAAATACAAATGTCGAATGTTGCAAATATTACAAATTACGAATGTTATAAATCTCGAAAATACATTTCTAACCTCCTGACCTGTAAACTTAACAATTGCACATCATTGACTTTTGCGGTAACTACGATTTTACAGTCTTCATTATCTTTAAAACACCCCAATGCGCTAAAGCGCACCGATATTTTTTAACTTTTTAAGACAATTAAAATAAAAAATAACTTTGTAATAACAATGAATAACTAAAAAACTCTACTTACCGCCAATATCGTTCAATAAAGTCACAGAGAAATAAATAAAATTAAAATTCAATATAAAATTAGTACCGATAATTCACGGTCGGTAATTATAGTACCTGCAAATGTCCAAAGATAAAATTGATTGATTTAATAGGAGAGAATTGGAGATTTATTTTATTTTAAATTAATTTTAATACAGAATATCGAGAAAGGTAGTTATCATTAGAATCGCTCATTTAGTCTACATGGGTATTATTAAATTGCTATATTTTTAGGTTATAAATTGCACTGCAGTATTTCTTTTCAAGTAAGCCATTACTCATTAGATAGAAAAACGACATTTGTTCGCTTTTGACAAATATATTTCAGGATTTGTAACATATTCTACAATTGTAAAATTTTAGATCTAAAAAAAAATGTCAATGTTCACTTTCATTTTCGGTGAAATATGTTGGTAACAGTGATTTTGTTCGCTGCCTAGATATTTTGAAATAAATAAAAATTACGGTTTTATTGGGATCTGACATGGGGGCGTGGCCTATCCAAGATGGCGTCAATTAGGGTGAAGATTCGAATGTGACATTAGTACTGTTCGGGTAATAAAATAATAAAAAAATGAGTCTCACGATTAATAATATTTACGAATGCGCTGCAACAGATCCTGCAAACTAAATTTTAAAGAAGCTGAACGCATTTTATATACTTGACAATTGATTAAATGAGGTAAACAATTAAATGAAAGTGACAGTGGCTGTGGGTGTAGTGGCTTTCTGTATATCAACGTCGAATTTTCAAGGTGATCAAATTAATAGGAAAATTGCAGGAGATGAACAAGTGATGAGTGTTGTTTGTTCCTGCATGGCTGGTTTTGGGTGAAAAATGCAAAAACTGCATTGCTACGTTGTACTGTTATAGGTTAGTTGCACGTTTCTTGATCTAAATCAACTAAATAAAGAAATAACTAAAAATGAACAAATATAAGGAACATTAACTTACAGATTTAATTTAATTTATGAACTTAGTTAAATACAAAGTGGAAAAATTTTGGAGCAAATTCGTATTTACTCCTAAAATTTTACTGTCTTGGATGTATAACCGTCTGATACAAAATATTCAGAGCATAGTATTTATTGTAAACGCATTCATGTTGTTTACTTTTGTTAGTTTTTTCCAAGGTTTTTTCACACTCCAAATTGGTTTACTTTATAAATAAAACGTTTGTCCAGCTTCGGAAAATAATGGAATGTAACGTCCAGATTTCTACGGAACTTATTATTACACCCTTTTACTACACAGTACACTTTATTTTTCGATTTTTCGCGATGTTTAACTACAATTTCGGTAATTTTTTAGCTCAAAAATCGTTTATCCTTTTGACGTTAGTTGAATCTTCACCCTACTTTGTGTTCGAAAATAATCCGCTACATGGCATATCGCTACATGTCAGACCCCATTAACTATGACCAAAATCAACTCAGTTCTGTACATTCTCTTGGTCTTGTAACTTAAAATATTTACTGTCATTTTTTTATAGAATATCTCTTCATCAATAAATTGGCTTTGTGTAGTAAATGGTCAAAACGGATCCATGAGTCTACAAAACATATATTTCCGCAAAATTGATTTCTTGAATATATCAATAATTTTGTTCTAAGCGAAGTATTCAAAAACTAACAATTGTTATTAAAACTATTCTCTAGCTAATTTAAATTTTTTATGTAAGGTATTTTGTTGAATAATCTATTACAACAAGTAAATTATAAAAACAATCAATTTCTTAGGAAATACTCATTGTTATCATTGTTGTTTACAAGTAAAATTATAATAATTATAACTTATAATGCGGATAGTATTAGCATTAAGCATATAGGAAAAAATTAAATGTCATCGTAATGGTTAATTACCTACTTCATTGTACGAAGTAAAGCAAGTATTGTAATCGCTAAAATTTCGATTTTTAAATTTCAACGGAAATATCACACCTACCTATTTATTGCAATCGCCTGGGCCAAAGGGCACTTTGCTCGAATGGTTTTTTTTATTTTACGCATAACTCAAAAACGATTAGCCGCAGAATGTTGAGATTTTGTATGTGGAACTGTTATTATTAGGTTTGTTCCAAGTAGTCATTTCTGACAAGTTTGTGACATGTTTGTGACAAATTTCAGTGCGTCTGCGAAAAATGTAAACAAGTTTACTTCGAAACATTTCTTTTTTGTGGCGAAAAATGTATGAATTTCTTTATTTATATTTATATTTAAGGTTAGCTGTCAAAACAGAATATGAGCATGCACATGCGCTTCATTGCATTCGCCATTCCAGTCTATGTTTCAAACTTAACTTGTTTACATTTTTCGCAGGCGAATTGAAATTTGTCACAAACATGTCCCAAACTTGTCAGAAATGACCACTTGGAACAAACCTATTATCTAGTTGTGCATTTCTCTTTTTGATTGCAATCTGCCGCTCTAAAGGGGTTTCTTATAGGCGTACAAGGAAGTCATGTGGTGTCCACATTAGATTTTGTTAGAGAATTGGTCCGAATACCATTTTGTGCCATTAAGGGCATTAGTGCATTTTTTAAACATAATCGATGTAATATATTTTTACTTTTTTGTATGTAATACCTATATAGAGATACCATTGAATATTTCCCTCGAAAAATTTCAACCTATCACGTTGCAGTATTTTCTGAATTTCGACCAATGACAATTAAATACAGTGAATATTTTGCATATCGAGTACCTATTTGCACAAGTGTGATACCCGAATATTTATAATAATTGTAAACACAATGAGGAATGGTTTAATTTCTTCGTTTTAAAAGAACAAAAGGGGTAATATCTTCAAATTTTCAATCAATTTCTTCAAAAGAGCTACTTTTAAAACGTAATGATTCATTTTTAACGTTTTTGAAAAATGACATTTATCAAAGTCTGACGTTTATGTGAGAGATTAAAATAAATATATGTTCATTCAATTTTTATTTAAACTAAGCATTGTATTTCTGTATTTATTTATTGTC
This sequence comes from Poecilus cupreus, assembly GCA_963942605.1. NCBI lineage: Eukaryota > Metazoa > Arthropoda > Insecta > Coleoptera > Carabidae > Poecilus > Poecilus cupreus. The sequence goes on along the minus strand of OZ012729.1, from coordinate 3,947,140 downwards.
CTTCTTTGTATTATATTAGCTTCTGCTAAATAAATAAAGATTATTATTATTATTATATTATTATTATTATCATTTAGAATAGTGACAGAAATTTTCTTCGTGAAATATTCTTCCAATATATCCCTCGTGTATGGCAAATACAATCAGAATATTTTCCATGCACTTATTATTTTCTTAAAGTTTTGACTAATGACAAATTCCGTAGTTTTTTTTTTTCTGTACAGCTAGAAGCTAACTATTTGTTTACTTTAAAATAAATGTAGCTATAGCCGAACGAAAACCTATCTGATACCGTCGCACACATTGAGATTCTGAGTACACTTACACGAATTGTTTGGAAAGTACCACAGTATTTGAAACCAGAGATGGGCAGCAAAATTAATTACAAGTAATTAAATTACGTAATTAATTACATTTTTCAGAAAATTGTTAATTTAATTTTTCAATTACATTCACTCTGAAATTGAAAGTAAAATAATTAATTACATTATTTATTCAAGTAATTAGTAAATCTAGCACTTTTTCATTGTAATTACATTTACTTTGTTCTTTATTTTTTTATGAATAACCAAAACATAAACAAAATTCTAAAAAAAAATAGTCAATTATGCAATTTATAATAATAATTAATAAAAAATATAATTTTCATTTCCAATTGTATACAATTTTGTTTCATTTTCAAAGCTAACCCGATTTTTGAGCTAATTTTTTATATTTTCATATTTAATTTCTGGCGTTATAGGGCATGTAAATGTAATTCTGTTTATTGATTCTGATGTAGAATTTTATGATCTCTCAACTTTATTTGAACTTTTTTTGTCTAATATAATTTGTTAAGCAGGAAATTACGAAAGTATGATTTTACATGTTAAAGTCCTATGTTCCGGGGTCGCGGTAACACCCTGTATATACAAACAAATAACAAACTTGTTCTTACATAGCAACTGTTGAATGAAAAAAAAAACAACTCCTTCATAAATTATTTGATGGCGATAATTTAACTCCAATATAAAGTAAGCCATAAAGAAAAAACAATTTTATCCAACACCTCTCAATAAATGCTCTGTAACTATGGCGATTTTAAACAAAGGAAATAACAGATTACCCACTATTGGGTATAATTTTGAGAAAATCCACTAGTGAGTATTTTTTTATTTATAAAAATAATAATATACACAACACCTTGGTAACTACTTCGATTGACATTTTAATTTAAATTTTAAAGCATATGTCACCGTCAAATAATATTTCTTTAATAAATTTTACATTTATTAAGAGCTGTTGGATAAAACGTTATACTTCACACGTGGGCAAAGTGGAATTACCCACTCGATAAAATTATCACAATCAGCCTATTCGTGGGTAATTGCTTACTTTGTCCACTTGTAAAGTAAATAACTATTATTGTTTTGACAGCAGATAAATAGAAAGGTAACTTTTACCAAGTGATAAAATGTTATTTATCTTTCTCCTAGCAACCAGATTAAAATACTAACTACATTAATGTGATTTGCATTGTATATCAAAAATATGATATATAATAATTGTATTTTCACCAATTGCACTTTCGAATAAACCTTTTCATAAATAAAATGTCATCAAATTATCTCGTCGAATTACACTCGAGCATTTCATTTTCTCTGGATAATTTTCAGTTTGACAACTCAACCTTGTCACCTGACAGCAATTTGACTCGAAAAATGTTTAAAAAATAAAACAATTTTCTTGTCAAATTACTAGGTAACAAGTTTACAATTTCATTTTTCATTTATCCGGCAAAATAAAAAGATCTTGTTTTTAAATTTCAATATTAAATTAATTCTAAGTCAGCAAAAAATGTATGTGTCCAACACGGCAGCAAACACAAATTTTGGTGGCTAGTTAAACAATTAACTAATAATAATATATTTGTATAATCATAGTTGCAATGGACAAAATTATCGAATATTTAATTATGATGAACCAAGGAAAAAGTAAAGATGGTTTCAGTTCACAAAATAAAATTTGCAGTCTCTGATGTTATTGTATTACTCAGAAACTGCAAATTTTATTTTATGAGAATATTTATTCACGTTCAATACAATTTATTTAAATTATCTATTGCAATACATGTACTTCACACATGTTTTAAGTTTTTCCTCGAACCAGATCTGTCTGCGGCAAGCTTTACCCCACCACTAACGTACCACTAGCGCGCCATTAGGCACGCTTTAACGCAAGCAGCGCGGCTACATATTGTTGGTTAGTTGGTAGGATGCATACTATTACGCCTTAACAAAACATTCTGTAGTAGAATTTTCAATAAGCGATTATCGCTAACAAATAAAACCAAGGCACACTCGATTTCACGTCAGAGTGACTGTACAACACAGTGGACCACGTTCAATCCCCACCTTGAACCGCCGAGTTGTCCGCTAAACAGAAAGGAGCGAATGGATGGACAACAAATCAATGGAAGATTGGAGAGACTGTCAGGTTAGCAGGAGGACGATTTGATTTGGACGACTACATGGCGTATTCAGTCAAGCTCATCGCCGTCTTCGATATATTTTCAACAGCAATTCTTGTACGTAATGCTGTATTTCATGGATACCAGACCTTGAATTCAACGAACTCTCTTAACTCGCTTTTAAATTTAAACAAAACATTTGATTAAAACCATTATTTTTCACAACCATCCTATAATTTAATTTAATTACAACCATCCATAAAATTAATTACAAGTTATACAGCTGGATAAAAATTATTAAAATACCAAATTAACAATGTGATAATTATTAGCTATTACTAATTTCATGATATGAATTATAAGTGACTATATGTTTTGAAAAATTGTTTACACGTACATGTAGAGTCATCTGTACGTCCACGATTAAACTACATCCAGTTGTAGTTACAATATTTGGTAGAAGATGGCAGCACAGAGATATTCTCCTGTAATATGAACTAGAATCCGTTGTAGATATCTGTAATAAATGGTTTGCTAATGTGTTGGACAAAAGTTTTCGAGAATACAGATGTCACTTTTGAGTAATTATTATAAAAACTTTTTGTTCAAAATCAATACTTTGTACTGCGCCTCAATTTTGATCTGATACCAATTTATATTTTTAGCCTAGATGTGTTCAAAAAAACTCATTTGTATTTTAGTTTATAATAATTGTTTAAACAAATTAGATTTGCATTAACAATTGAAGTGTATGATAATAATTACCTAATAAATAGTTTAGTTCTATATATATATTTTACAGATTATAGTAAATAAAAATAAATATTCAAAAAATATTAACAAATTACTTACCACAATTAGTAAGGTTTAAACTTATTCAGCCCCTTTTTAAATGCAGCCAATAACAAAGCTTCTTCGTTGCAATTGGCTGTAGTCCGACGAGGAGGCGTGGCTTGGCACACCCCTCCACAAGTGGGGGACAACCTATAGCCATCTCTGTCCCCCTACCACAATATCTACAGTCGATCCTTGTTTAACTGTGCCAGAATTCATAACATATTTTCTTGTCAAATATCACTATTATTTTTTTAGTGAACTACTGGAGATAAAAATCTGAAAAAAATTGAGTGAAAAGTAAACTAAAAGGACGCTATGTACAAATTTTTGCAGATTTTTTCAGCGTATAGTTTTTGAAATAAAAAATATTTTCTGGATTGGCTTTGTGTTACTACGAAATTTTTAAAATTTGTTTTATCTACTGGCTTACGTGGTATTGTAATTAAACTATATTTATAATTATTAGAGATCTTATCTTAAATGATATTTCGTTACTCAGGTAATCAATAAATTAATTTGAAGTAAAATTATTTATAAACTATAAAATATAAGTAATGTAACTTAAGTATCTTTTTATCAGTTTTTCTAATGGAAGGCAAAGTATACGAAGACGAAGTACTGTTATAATATATAAACATAATTAAAGAATACTTTTCCAAGTTAGGATTATAAATCATCAGGCCCAGCGCGCTGCAGGCGTTCTGCTCAACCACAGCCGACTGGATACCTCTACGGTGCATCTTCCGTCTCTGTTATCTCATTGGCTGCGTGGCGGCGCGGCGGCGATCCAGCCGGCCTTGGTCTATCGAGGGGGTGAACAGAGGCGATCAATAAACAAGTGCATGATGGCAGGACGCGGTGAGGGGTCAGGGGAGGGGTGCGATCGCTAGCAGCTTCGGCGAAGCACGAAGTTGAGGCGAAGGCGAAGCTGGATGAAGAAGAAATGAGAGTTGGGATTTAGCGGAAGTGGGGCTCGCAATAGGTTGAACAAATGATATGATGATGGTTTGTTACATAGTTAATTATGTTTTATATATTCTGTTTTGTTTGTATTTATAGGTGTTTTGAATTTTTAACAAGTTTTGATTGTACTACAAGGTCGTATAATCAGCCTAGTTAATACACGACTTTCTTCTTTCTGTATGGCTCCTGAATTTGAATGTGCATTTGATACATACAACAAAATAGATGACGGTTCAAATATATTATTGACTGTTTCCCACATATAAAATAGACCAATCCATTAGCTCAATTTCGTCACTTTGACCAATCAGCTGCAAAATTTTGAAAAATATCGTAAGACATTTTTAAGGAACAAAATTCTTGCTAGATATCCATGACATCCGAAGCCAAAAATTGTTTTATTTCAGTGCTACCATTTTGATAAAATTGTACTGAATTCAATACAAAATAATTCATTTCAATACGTCAATACAACTATAAATAGATCTACCGTAACATCATTGAATAGCCCTTAAAAAAATATTTACTAAATATTTTTTTTTTGTTTTTTATTCTTTATATTTCTGCGATTACAGAGCCATCTATCGCGAATTGAATTTTTTATTCGAACAAATCATACGTACTTTTCGACGTAGAATCCGAATCTGTGATAAAAAATAAGGGTTCCTATTTAAGATTCAAAAGTTACCACCTCCCCGCCCACAGGGGGCAGAGGGGTGGTCGGAATTTAGTACTAACTGATGCCCCCCTCGGAGTTATTAAAGTTTCGATTCGGCAAGTTTGTCTGTACGATGCGTATTTTCCGAGATATTCAAAATTCCAAATTAAATAAAACACCCTGTATACACCAAAAAGTCACTGTGACTACGGACTGGTGGAGTCATCGGTCCATATTTGTTCAAAAATTAAACCGTCCAGAAGGTTATAGGCAATGAAGACCGCTATAGAGCCATGATTACTGTCTTTTTCGTTCCATTAATTGAATGATATTAATGTGGAAGAACGGTGGTTTCAACAAGACGGCGCAACATGTCACACAGCGTGCGCCTCAATCGATTTCATGAGGGACACATTCGATGAATGCTTAATATCTTGTGATTTAACACCTTTGGATCATTTTCCGCTGAATATTTGAAATCGCTAATGTACGCCGATTAACCCGAGACGATGGACGACATGGAAACCACAAAAGTGATCGAAAGTGGCATAAAATTATCTTGCCAGGACGTTACAGTCAAGTGACCCATTTGAGTTTCGCAAATACAAAGAAATCACTTGGAATCTTCCAATATTTAGAAATAAATGCCTAAAACTGTATGTATTAAATCATATTTTATTCTTTAAGTCCGTTTTAAATGGCGCAATTCTTGTTGCAGGTTTTCTTGCGCAAGGCAGTAATTGCATCGTGTAATACAAAAGTTGCTGCAAGTTTTATTGCGGCGCAAGACTTGCACGCGTATAGGATATGTTCTAATTTTCTTGTAGCAACCTGCAATTTTCTAGTTACTTTAAGCTTGCCATGTTGTTACCAACTGTTTTAATAGAGAACTAATGTCGAAGAGGAATTATATGTTTGAAAGTGTATATGCAATTCAGTTTTCAGTATTCAGTTCTGTTCGAGATTTCAAAGCTACTTTACAAATCTTGTCTATGCAATATCCAATGCGACAAAATAAAATTCATAAAAGCCTATCCCACAAACGAAGTAGGTACAATATCCCACTACAATTTTGAATAGAGAAGTTTGGTTATTGACATTTAACGTAGAGTTATAATGAGACTGTTGGTATATAATTAAAAGTAACTAGATATATTTTTTTTCCTCAACTACTGAGGTTATATGCCGCCTCGGTTCCTCGTTTTCGGTGATGTGACAACGGCACGCAGTGTTTGTTGGTATGGGTTTTCACGGGCAGTCTTGCTTAACTTGCGTAATCGAGGGAACCGGAATAAACGCTCGCAGCCATGTCGTTACAGATATCTTGCTTCAAGTCTTTGCGGCGTGTAATACAGTTTAAAAACTTGCAGCAATTTTTATACTGTTGTGCAATAAAACTTGCAGCCAAAATTGCAACGTCTAAAACGGGCTTAAAAGAGTTCAAAAACTTGCAGCAATTTTTATTGGCGCAAGTTTGGTTGCACTGTTGTGCAATAAAATTGCGTCGTCTAAAACTGAATTTATAAATGTTTAGTTTTCGAGATATAATTTTTCAGAAACAGTATTAACTTTCAAATATTCTTCGATCTCCGTCAGAGCCAATAACAGTAATGTCACTTACGTGTGTAAAACTTTTTTTTAATTTCAATTTTTTTTCACTGACCTTAAATGTATAGTAAATACGCTCAAGTCCGTCCCCCAAATGTATTAATGGAGGGAGACAAGGGGTAAAATTAGAGTGGCGACAATCAGGCTTATTCACGTGTACATTGTTATGAAGTTTGTCTTGTTACATTACAAGAAATTGTTATTTTAAAGATAATTGTTCAGATTCATATTCACGTGTCAACAAGATCTTGTTGACTCAACAATTAATGTTAGAAATCTGGCAAGAGCTGCGCGGTACTTGCCTGGACGTCAACAAGATTGTTATGCTAGGTTAAAATGGCGAACGGCTTTGTGCTTCTAGTGGATGCTCTTGCAAATCACACAGAAAACTATGAAAATAGTACATAAATAAGTTAATAAATAAATCTGTATGAAAAGTGCCCGTTTTTATTAATTATGGTCTGTAGAGAATTTGGTTATTACATACTTTTGAAAGTGTTCTAGACAAGAATTAATTCGAGTCAGCTTTGAAATGTCAGTGATCAGTGATCTCTTATCCAGAAAACCTAATTGGGTAGTTTTAAGAAAATAGTGACAGACAAAGTTTGATTTATTTGATGAAATAACTTTATTAAAGAATTCTACAACGTTTTGATGGTATTTCCTATTTATTAAAGGTTATATAAATCACAATTCAAGCAAGCGTAAGAAAGTATTAAATATATTTATTTATAGGTTTTAACAACTCTTTTATTTTAATTCCCATGTCCGAAAAGTCAATAACCACATAAGAGAAGATTATATATTTAATAAATTGTAATAATTATTAAAACTACATTCCTCTGTTTTGTAATTTATTTTTTTCCAAAAATTAAACATTCATTTTGTATTAATTCGTTGATATTTTTGGGGCTTGTTTGGTTATTTTTTAACAATTTATAAATTTTGAGAAATGGACAAGCACATGAAATGTAAGTAATTTCAACAACTGTCACAACTAAGAACACGTGTTTATGTACAGAGCATGCTTGCCATCAGTTGAAATTTAATGTAGCAATTGTAACCTTCAATTATTAGCTTATAATTATATTTTTACGTTACTTTTATCTTATATACGTATACAGTACACAAATTCATAATAATTATACCCATAAATATATTATTTTATACTGAAATTGTTATTAGTTCATTTCAATCATGTTGGGAACACTTCTACTTTTAAAAATGACAAGCGTCTTGTAGATAACTTCATGCAAAATGATAACAAGAATCTTTACGTAACAATTCTTGTTACAGTTCAATAACAATTTGACAGCTGAATACAAAATACGAACAAGATTGTTATTGAATATTGTTACTTAACAATTTCTTGTTTAGTAGCAATTGACACGTGAATAACCCTGATTGTCGATTGTGAAGTCGAATAGAAGATCTCATAATCCACAGATTGATATTTTGCTTAATTAGTTCCATGAAATGCTATTTAAATATTTCGACTGATATAATACTCCCGAAATCAGGTGGTTCAATATTTTATGCGGTACTGTGCAATTACAATTCAATAGTAATTTACGTAACAAGACCCGGATGTGATACTTTACTGGGTGAGCAAGCATGTTCCTATTCCAGGAGCGAACTTTGAAAGCTTGTGAGCCCAGAAAAAACACTTATTTACCGGGTGTAACACGAAAAGCGGGCCATAGGCGTTTATGTGCGCATTGCTTCCCAAATTACATTAGGTACAAATGCTTCAAATAAATGTTGTAGCGTTTAAAATTCTGTACCTATGTAAATCAGTAAACATTAGTTATTTGTCAAAATAGATCCTCTCTAGCGCTTCTTTTTCCTACTCGAGATCGAGTTTGCGAGAGTGGAAGAAGGGCTTTCCTCTCGTGTTAGACACAACATTTTTTCACGACCTATTTAAAAACGATTTGCTCGAACCTAAAACACACTTTGGAAATACAACTGACACGTTAAAAGTTACCTATTTTCCTATATTAAACGCCTATGGCCCGAATTAATTGTTACACGCTGTATACATACAATTGGCACGGCCGATTATACTTAAAAAATGAAATGCACAATCCGATATTAAGACAGTTCCTCATACAAAATTTCCACTTTCTACGATCACCCGTTTTTAAGTTCTGCGCAAAATTAAAAAAGAAAACGCATGTAAGAAATCTGATGTGTCCTGCACATAACCTCCCGCCAAATATAACTTTTAAACGGTACAAAATAAATAGATTTGATGACACAGAAAAATACCTTCTTATTTGGTAATTTTCTATTTACATTTAAGAAATTAATTTTATTTTTGTAAATTTTTTTAATTTTTTTGACATATTTCACTAAGAAAACAGCAATAATATGTTACATTTTTTTTAAATTTAAATTTTTTAAGTGTTTCCATGGTATACATGGAATGCAAGATTTATGAAATTTAGTGTAATCAAATACATGTAAAATTAAATATTCTACAATTTTCGAAATAACATAAATTGTTAAAAAAATCAATTTCACATAGTAACCTGTTAAGGGCTTCTTGTGAACTGCTACTTCCGGTTGACCAATTTTATCCAAAATCTGATCAGCTCTTCATATAAATATAAGAAGCAAAAATACATAAACTTGTATTTTTTTTTTGTATTGTGCTATTTGAGTTATGCGAGACGAAAAATTCGGCACCGACATCATACACACACACACACACATATACATACATACAGATACCAGGCGAAAATAGTAAAATCGTATTGTAGGAACCCTAAAACGTGCTTATTCATTGAAAACTCAATACCTAATTTTTGACTAAAAACATTGGGCCGTATTCACCGTGCGTACTTAAATTTAAGTACGCATCCCTAAATGATTTAGGTACGGTGACTTAAATTTGAATTCAGCGTCCGTACTTAGCTCTAAGTACGCGTTCCTATCAACTCACAATTCAATTGTTTAGGATCAAAATTTAAGAACGGTATATACCGTTTTTATCTCCTGTTTTAAATATAAAATGACAGATTTTGTCCGTCAAATTCAAAACGTTATAGAAAGTAAACAAAAGATTTCAGTTAAATATTATTCCTCGCCGTAATTTTAAAAGAAGAATTAATCCGTTAAAGGATTGTACGGATGTAAAATTCAGGAAGAGATATCGACTGTCAAAAGGTATTGTGATACGCTTATAAATTTATTTCCCTACATTATCTGCAGGAATAAATCAAGACTAAAAATATACTTCCAGGGGATAAGCGGAAAACTACTTGCGAATATGTATAAGTATATATATTTTTAGCAACAAGATTACATAAAGAAATTAACTAAATATTGGCGTTATGTAAAAAAGTATTACTTGTTATTAAACCTGAATCTATTCCCACCAAATCTCAAACAGAAGATCATTCCACAAGAGAACTAACAGATCAATCCCGGATACGAGCAATTCCATTGCATGAAATTCCAATCCAAATTGATGCCACTTCCCAAGTTACAAAAAAAGCACGAACTTTAAAAACGAAAGAAAAATAATCCAAAGCCACTAACTTCAGAAAGTTACAGAAAATGTGTAGAAATAACCTCATTATTGCTGTTTCTGTAACTGTTTTTACACTTCGGAACACAGCACACGTTTCCGAAACGAGAAGTTTTATTTTCCATATTAAATATATATTATTAATTTATTCAGTAATTTTTATAACTATCTTTACATTCATTACAATAATTTTAAGAATAATAATTGATTTAAATAATGAACAGATTATAACAGTGTATTGATAACAATAATGTATTGATTACAACAATGTACTTGTATTTATCACAACAATGTAATTCGTATTGATTACAACAATGTACTTATATTGATTACAACAATGAGCTCATATTGATTACAACATTGCATTCGTGTTGATTACAACAATGAACTTGAATTGATTACAATAATAAAAAAGTATTGTAATCTCAAGCAACCTAAGAATGCGTTTATCAAACTTGTATTTAACGAATTCTGGGGGCAAAGAAATTTCATATTGACATTTTTATTATTGCATGCTATTTTCGTTTGAATTCACGTTTAGTTTTCGAACAATGTAAATATTTCTTTATATTTTCTATCAATTTTTCAGATTATTTACTGATAGGCTTTCAAGTAAACATCCAGTTCCTCAAGATAGATTGGTACCAAAATCTACCTCATAATTTGAACATTCAAGTTCTAAATATGAAATTTGATAATGAGGTTTCATTAGATTGCATTTATTACATCATTGTTGTTATTTTAATTACGTTTTTTCTAACCTGTTTTTACTTTTGACATATAAAACAATGTAATAATGCAATATTGTCAGGTGTAACTTTATTAATTCATGAACTTAGCTAAGTATTGCTTAGGAACAGTTGTTGAATAAAAAAATTTTTAAGATCATTCTTATCGATAAGTACGATCTTAGTTGGGAACACACTACGTACGTTTCTAAGTACACGTGCTGAATACGGCCCATTATCTCTTTTATTCAGAGGTAGGCGGGAGGTGAAAAAAGGGAAGTGTACGTACAACTAGATTTTACAACAGTCTTAAATATAAAATTTTAACATTTTACGGCTAATAGTTTTTGAATTATGCCTTTATGCGAGATACATACGTACAGTTGTTATATTGACAAAAATTCTATAATAAATATTGTTGAGACATATAATTTTGTATGTTTTACTAATAAGCATTAATTTGGGAGGGAGAGCAGGCAGATTTTGTGATTTATTATTAGGTAGGGAGTTAACAAAATATGCTGCAGCGTGACAAAGGAGGAGGGTGGGCTGAGGGGTCAAAAATGCGTGAATTTACGTAACGTATTCTATGGATGGGCCCATGGAAACCTTCATATATGCCATACTTATTGGTTTTCTGGTCTCTTTTAGTATGAAAACATAGAATTTAAGAATTAGAAAGTAATTTTTTGTACTCATACATTAACGTGTTGTTTAGCGTTGCCTAAGCAACGCCCGAAATGTCCATTTCCCAGGTCTCCACCAGATAGACAACCGGGAAATTTCGACGAAAACATTTCTATTTCTAAAATGATTATTATAAAATTATATTTATAATAAAAAAATATATTATTTCAAACATTCCTTTACATAATATTAATATAAACAATGATGAATAATGCATGAAAATGAATTTAAAAATAACAAATTTAGTGCATTCGGTTACCAATGTTGGCAATAAAATCTGGCCGATATGATAGCTGTAAAATACATAACCTACAAATGTAATGTTAGTTATCTCAATATAAATAAGAAATATAATAAATTTACAAGTGAATACGGTATATATTATAAAAATTTTAATTGTTTTCTAATATATTAGACAAATTATTTTGTGTGTTTATATTTATAGTGCAACTTTGATAATTATCAAAATAACGTTTTGAAGAACTTCATTTCTTTGTATGGACTGTTATTAGTTGTATACTTTTCGTACAAAAAATATTGCACAAACCTCTTGCGTGAACTCGGTTTCCGCATTTGGTATGTAAATAAATATTGCGATTTACTATAGACAACTTTTCAAGCAATATTAGTAAACAAAATTTGTTGATAAGTACCTACTCATATAAGCTTCAGGTAGAACTATTCTTTGGTTAATTCTGAGTCGATAAACCTAATGCACAAAATGTGTACGGCCTTTTCTAAAGCCACACGAAGCCATCAAACTTGTAAGCGTGCGAATAGAATTACGTGAAATTTTTAATTTTTTTTTTTTTATGGAATATCATTTCTGTTTGCATTCAAAATGAATTGATTGTAACTAATCGTTTAATACCAAAACTTTAAGTTTTTATTTCCTCTTCAGACGTATTTTTTAAATTTTATTACATATGGCAACCTTTCACAAAATAGTATTTTTGTTTGAAAAATAATTTGTCAAATTTTGACGTTTGTCAAATTTTGGCATCTGTCAAATTGATTTGATTTTTTGTTATAATATCTATTATTTATTTTATTTCGTATCAACCTTTGGTCTATTTCTTCCGAAAATTAATTTTAATCTTGTATTTAATATTGTAAAGCTGCTATCTCAAGTAATAGTTATTTACTTTACAAGTGGGCAAAGTAAGGAATTACCCACGAGAGAAATTTTAGGTCACGAAGCCGAAGGCTGAGTGAGATAATTTTATCGAGTGGGTAATTCCACTTTGCCCACATGTGAAGTATAACGTTTTATCCAACACTTCTTAATAAATGAAAAAGTTATTAAAGAAATATTATTTGACAGTGACATATGCTTTAAATTTTTAAATTAAAATGTCAAGTTACCAAGGTGTTGTGTGTTATTATTATTGTTATAAATAAAAAAATACTCACTAGTGGCTTTCCTCAAAATTATACCCACTAGTAATCTGTTACTTTGCTTGTTTAAAATCGCCATAGTAATGGAGCATTTATTGAGAAGTGTTGGATAAACAATTTTAATATTCAATTTGAATTTCCGTGACTGTATATAAGTCAAATGTTGACATAACATCCTTAGTGATTTACATAGTTACCTGATCACAGCTATAACAATTGATGGTTCCATGTTGCCAAATTAACAGTTCTTTTAAGTAGCTCGTGTGGCTTACAATTTTTTTCTCAGTAATAATATAACAAGAGAGTGGGAATAAATTGAAAAACGAAAGCCCGTAGGGCTTGAGTGGCTATTGCCAAATGGCGCCAAGTAAGAGAAAGATACTGGAGAATTATTTTCTAATTTATCGAACTCTCGAGTTATATTTAATTAGATTATTTTTTTATTTCATCATCAGGCACGTCACTAAATCTATCTTTTTTGCTCATTTTTACTTGTGTTGATGATAACTATCTGACATCTGTCAACAAAAACAAAAAAGCTACAGAGAAAATTGCCGGGAATTTTCACAAGAGCATTATTCTCAGTATAATAATGACAGGATTGGTTAAAACGCAGACACGTGACATACAATAAAGCATTTTCTTTGTTTAAAGAAACGTCAAAAAATAATCATTATGATTATCGACTCAACTTAAGCTTATCAGTACTTTTCCGAACAGCTGTATAATATAATCAAGCATTTTTAAATACATTCACATTTCGTACTATAGACACTCGCCTTTCAATCTTCCGGTCAATACGTCCATACCTTGAAAACATACCACCCAAATATACAAATTCATTTACTCCATCTGCATAGAAAATTCCAGATACATTTTGAAATTATTGAAATACAAATGAAACAAATTAATTAGAATTTCAAGGAATTTTGACAGCGACACAAACTACTATAGACGTGTTTTGTTTTATCGATTTACTGAAAACGTTTACGTTTTACCTGCATTTAACTTCATTCTCTGAAACTGAATGAATGATTGATAACACCGATCTTCCTTAGTATTAAAACTTTTACGGCAATTTATCTACAACGAACTTTATAGACGTGTTTAGCTGTGAAAATCGAAATAAATAACCATTATATTTTCACAATATACATGAAGTTAAATTTAAGTACGCCACCATTGCTATTTCAAGAACTTAAGTGCCACAAGTTTGGATAAATAAGCAAACAATTTCATTTTACAAGGCTATTATTACAGTCAGTTAAAATAGGTATAGTAATAGTGGATAACAGTACATAATAGGTTTTATTGACCCGCCCTTTTATGTTCCTAGGTTCGCTACCGCTCGCTCAGCCCCTAAATTGTCTTGTCAATAAAACTCTAAATTATATACCTATTATATACAATATTTTATGTTCGACTGCATTGCAGATTATTTTTATTACCTTAGGGCCGGTATTTCTATCTACGAATATACTTCCGAATAAGTTATTCGTTGAATAAATTAAAAAATAAGCATCAAAAAATGAAAGCTAGAACAATAAGTATCATTTGAGCTATGATTTCGATGCGACATTTTTCATTGGGCGAATAATTTATTCGGTACTTTATTCGTAAATGAAAATATCGGCCCTTAGAATAATAATTATATTTGACACTTGTCGATGACATGAAAATATTTGATAATTTGGAAGTGTGCTTTTTCTGTTGTTTGGTTACTAAGCTAATTATTGTTTTTACTTCATCGGTCTACTCCATAAAAATAAACAGCTACTTTATAGATGCTAAACAATATGATAGATAATCAAGTGATTATAATACAATCGAACAAATAAATATTTTTTTTCTACAATCGTTGCACAATATCGACATTGTTATTCCATTTTTGGTTAGGAAATGTTCAAAATTGTCGCTCTAGGGCGACAAAGTGACACATTGTCGCACTAGCGCGACAAAAACAAAACAAAAATAAATTAGGTAAAAGAAGTAAATGATGCATTGGATTTTTCTGGTAATAACCTTGCTATTGCAAATACAGTTGGCATATACGTACATACACTTCAACTTAATCACCATAAACGTATTCACTCTGTAGACTTTATGTCAAATGTACTCCATATGTCAAATGTACTCCATGTGTCAAATTATGATTTCTTTGAAAATTTTTATTTTGTTCATAAACGTTGTCATGATTACGGTGACATGGGTAACTACAATTTTACTGAATTGTTATAGGCCTGACCAAAGATAATTTTGAAAATTAATTTTTTTCTACAGCTTGACATTGTTCAACGATTGTAGAAAAAATATTGTGTGTATCTCGTCGGATAGAGCTTGTTCGGTACACTTGTCGAGTTGTTGAACTCGGCTTTGCCTCGATCAACAATTTCTCGCCGCATGCAACAAACAATGCTCTATCCGCACTTGATACACAAATAACTATTAGTACACGCTCTCCAAAATAGTTACTTTGCGAACTATTTACACGCCGCAAAATGCCGTTTTAGAGAACTAGTCCTTTAAAGGTCACCTAGCAACGGATTTAGTTTATTTATTCATTCATAAGTCAATATCACGTCTTCATTTACTACAGTTACGTCGTTTATCATTATCCAATTTCTAAAAATGTCATATTCTTTTTCATATTGTTTGCGTGACTTTGCTGGAAGCAAATTTAATTGGATCTCCCTCGCTCTTTCCCTAATTCTTGCTGGAATGTTGGACATTTCCAAAGGTACACGTCTGCTAATTTTTACATTTATATATTTTTTTGATATGCTGTTGTTCATAAACAAATGGGTTTCCATGCTTACACCATCGCCTAACTACAAAATATGTACATAATTGTTTTAGTATTTACTTGCAATAATTACTTACGTAGCTACTGTATTCATTTGGACAGCTTGAACTAAAAAATATTGTATGTAACACATACGCAAATTGAGTTTTAGCGGACTCATCTGATATTACGGTCTCGGCTAGCGCCTCGCCCGTAAACATCGACTCATCCGCTAAAACTCTATTTTGCGTACTTGTTACATAAATTACTATTTTACCAGTGATTGTCAAAATACAGTGTATAACTTTCTTATTTTAAATGAGGCCAATTTATTTTATTCTCTTATATGAAAAATCAGTATTTTTTCTGAATACAACGATATGAGCATATCAGTCTAATAATTCTATCAAAATAACTGAAAAAAATGCAAATTAAATTTACACGTATTTTATTTATATCTAACTGATGATGTTCAAAAAATTCCGTGAAATATCCCGAGAAATACACATCGAATTAAAAAACAAACAAATACGTGTATTTTTCAAAATCTATCTTATGTCACCAAGTACGATCTCCCACCGCCACCCCCAGGTCACTTTTAAATTTTATATCAAAACCCCCATTTTTTTGTCCATTTGGATAGTACAGTTAAAACTAAGTAGGTTTTGTATGAAACTTTTTTCCCGATTTGCGGTAGATGGCGCTGTAATCAGAAAAATAATTATTGACATGATTCCGAAAGAAAAATACGAGAACGGTTTCAAAGCATATAACTATAAAAACTGTAAAAATTTATCAAATAGGTTAATTTTATACATCTGTCAGTTGTCAATTCGAACTGACACTCAGTGTTGCCAACCTCGAACATTGAAGTTATCGCAAATAACACTGCAAATTATGTGTTTTGTCCTCAATTTCTTCATGGAAATAAATTATTTAATTCTTCTTGCATATATTGTTTTATTTTATGTATAAATTTACTACAATACGTCATACATCAGTCAAAATTATCCTACTTACAATAATTGTTTTATGGTTGCCAATACTGCGTTGCTCAAAATCGCTGTACAATGGGTTACTTTAGTGACGATTTCTGAGCTTATCTATCTTTTACTTTTACTCGTCATTGACCATAACATCATAATTAAATTATGAATATAAAACATAAACACTAATACTACCAAACATTGTCTATTTCATATAATAATTAGAATAATTCCTAATTTATACTAGCAAAATTGAAACAATTTCGAAATAACATGTATTTCAATGTAAGCATTGAATGTTTTCCTCACGAATTCTTATCTTGTGTGAAAACAAATCTTATCAAGAATTTTGAGACGAAGAAAATCTATGTTTTCGTAACTTCCAGCCGATTTGAAGATGCGATAAAATAGCTTCAAAAGACGTCCAACTGTAAAAAAAAGCGCGCGAATTAAGCGTTAATTAATGTATGAGACAAGGGGTCAAACACCTGAAACCTTAAAAGTTATTTGAAATAAACAACAGAAATAGATTTCAAGTTTTTATTTCAAAACAAATATACTTCAACAAGTACCATACCTGTATATCTGTACCACATTGCTTCCCACAGCCAGTATTACACCAGAAAACCCATCTACCCGTCCAGTACTTTTCCTAGCACGCTGCGCGAGTAATTCTAGCAGTGTAAGAGGTTCTCTTCCACGCGGCGAGCGCCAAGGCCTCCCGGGTTTTAGCGGCCGACTCACACACTACCACCAACAAAGCCACACACACGCATACATTAGAAACCAGTCCTTGTCACACTGACAGTGTGTGTAAGTTCGGGAAGTTTCGGCGCGGCGAAGCTGCACGAAGGTGGGTTAATATTGGCTTGCGAGTGTGTGCGTGACTGCGTAGCTGCTGTTCTGTCGGTGTGGTAGTGTGCGTGTCTGTTATTTATTAACGTATCAGCCATTTCTACGGTTACTAACTAGACTGGTGAGCGGAGACTAGTGGCGCTGTTGTAAGAGCGGTCTGTAGGAAAGTTTTATTTGGTTCCAACTGAGAGTTTGATTGTTATTATGGTCGATCGAAGAGCGGCCGTGAAGAATGTTTTCGGACGTGTACTGTGGATGTAATTAATGGTTAATGAAACGGAAATTATAATTTTCTGCTTATTTCGCTCTACACGTAAATTATAAATCGTTCATGGAGGTTTTCTTATTTTACAACTTGTTCTTGTTGGAGAGTTAAATAAGAAATACAGTACTACTAAAAACATCGTATATTTGAGTTTTGAGGATAGCAATTCTGGCGTAAAAGTATTATGTTTTTCTGTTTAAGTTTATCTCTCACAAACTATTCTATTTTAAATTCTTTGTACTTCTCTTATTATGTTATTATTGAGCTATCAGATTTTCGAAGTGTCAAATGATTGATAACTAATTTGAAGATTTTTGTTTTATTTTAAATTCGTAACCAAATAACACAAATCACACTTGTTTGTTTTACTACAATGTAAAGTAAGTTATAAAGAAAAATAGTTATTTACTTTACAAATGGACAAAGTAAGGCATTACCCACGAGAGAAATTTTAGCACACGAAGCCGAAAGCTGGGTGGGTAATTCCACTTTGTCCACGTGTGAAGTATAACGTTTTATCCAACATCTTTTAAATGCAAAATTTATTAAAGAAATATTATTTGACAGTGACATTTGCTTTAAATTTTTTAAATTAAAATGTCAATAGAAGTACCTAGTTACCAAGATGTTGTGTGTTTATTATTATTGTAAATAGAAATTACTCATTAGTGATTTTTCAAAATTAAAATAGAAATCAGTTAATATCTAGTCGTCAAAGCTTTCTAACTAATAAAATAAATATGTCATCACGCCTTTTACCCATTATGGGTGTGGCACTCTGCTTGCGCAGATCTCGGTAGGTGATATATTTTTGCGTATGAAGTGCGGTTACCAGCCGTCAAATCATAGCCCCCAAGGATGTTAGTCTAGGGGGAACCACAGGGGTAAATATAAATTTGTAACTGTCGGCAATGGGATTTGAACTGAGGATCTCACGATCCATAGTCCGATACGTTACCACGGAGCTATTTACCCCATCTAACTAATAATACAAATATTAATAATTCTAACTAATAATACAAATATTAATTTTATAATATTTCACACGACACATATTTTTGACACATAGATATTAAAAATGTTTTAGTTTTTGTTCTTATTGTAACTAACATTATTGAAATATATTCTTAAATATATAATTTAATTTTTCTCAAAATTAGAAGCATGTACAAGAAAAGTGCAAATAACACTTTATATTCAAAATATTTTTGCTAACATTTTTTATTTGAAATCTTTCTCACTGCTGATTTTATTTTTGAAAAAAATGGACTATATTGGTTTATGTGTCCAATAAACTTCCTCTTCCGGTTTGTCAATTTCATTCAAAATCAACTCAGCTCTTCATATTTTCATGAAACTTATAAATTCCAAGTTTCGTTTACATATCTTGTCTCGTTCATGATATATTGCGTACACGGACATCCATCCATCCATCCAACCTCACACACAGACATCATTGAGAAATTGGTCTTAACGGATTCAGTGGACGTCAAAATATGTATTTCCGCAAAAATCTCGTCAGCGATTTTTTTCGTGATTCCAATACTACCTTATACTTTGTATAAGAAAGTAAATGTAATGATATCGTCCCAGCAACTAAATTATTTCGCTGTCGAAGGCCTGCCCATCTTTCTCTTTTGTCCGAGAAGAATATTCTTGACGTTGTACGTTTACACATATACCTTTTATAAAAATTTGGGCAAGTATATATTCCTTGAGCCCAGTCTTCTCTGTTTTAGGTAATTATAACTTTTCATGTACTGAAAATTTGCTCCTTAAACTTATCAAAATTTTCGGGTAAGTTTTCAAATACTGCGTATTCATTAGCGTGTGTAGCTAATACTCGATAGTAAATAACATTTTCATTATCATTTAATGTAATCTCTTTTTGTAGTTTAGCCCAATTATATGAGTCTGTCCATTCTTTTAAACTTATCGATTTCGCAATAAAATTTCCAACTGGTTTCTGTAGGGAACGCATGCAACACTCGAAAATTCTAACGCTGCCTTATTCATGCACTGCTTCATGTGTACGTTGCTTTCTTCAATCACTGCTTTGTTCAAACACAGCCTCATTCATACACCGATTTCTTCTAACACCGCTTTATTCACCGCACGAAAGTCCGTCGTCCTAATGCAGCGCAGAAACAAACCTAAACCTCTGTATTAAATGAAATATGTTATTTCAATATTTTATTACTATTACATATTTAGATGATAATGTGTAGTAAATATTATATAAAAGATTATAATTTATAATTCATGCCACTTTCCTGTCTTAAAGTTTTTAGCATTGATAGTGCATAAAAGTAATTTTAAATAAATTAGTACGACACCTATGGATACAAAGGTTACGCATCATCTTGTGTGTTAGAAGAAATCGGTATTTGAATGAAGCTGTGTTTGAGCAAAGCAGTGATTGAGGAAAGCAACGTATGCACGAAGCAATGCATGAATAAGGCAGCGTTAGAATTTTCGAGTGTTGCAATGTTACCCGTTCTGTATATATTTTAAGGACAACCCGTTCACCATTTCTTTGGCTAGGACCGCTAGGACCAAGAATCGAGAAAGCTGTAAACGTTTACGAAGGGTCTTGCTGTCTTAAATGACTTTATTGATAGCCTCAAGATTCGTGGAAAGCGAAGCTGGCACTTCACCAAGACACCAATTTCGGTTTTGCAGGAGCCACTGATCTTTGAAGTACACGATAAAACTTCTTTCATTTTCACATTTCTGTACAACTTCCAAACTGTTTTCCTAACTACCCATTCCATCATTATTACTAACCATTTATTTATTACAATGTTTGAGTATTTTTTGTACTGATATTGTAGGATAAAATAACTGACCAATCTTCTTTTCATTATTGTTTATGTTTTACTATTACATTAATTTACTAACCGCCCAAAATTGACTGCTTGTTTATTTTTTCAACTGATCGTAATAACCTCCCTAATGTTTAAATAACAATTGTAAAAATTAGTTCTCTTTAGAAATCTCCTTCAAAGTACTCCCCTCTCCTATTTACATATTTTTCCTAACGGTGTTTCCATTTTGGATAGCAGTTCTGGATATCTCAATTGAAATGGCTTGTAAGGTCTGTGACGCATTTGCTTTGATGTCATTAATAGTCTGAAAACGGCGTTCTTTCAGCACTGATTTTAATTTCAAAAATAAGAAAGATTCACAAGGAGTCAGGTCTGGCAAATAGGGAAGCTGACTGGTGACTGTCATCTGATTTTTTGTATAAAACTGACGAATTGATAAAGCTGATAAGATGTTTCGACAACTCTAGTCTCATTTTGTAGATTTTTTCTCGTAACCGTTGTAAAACGCCTTGATAGTGCAGATCGTTGATTATTTTTAACATAAGAGTCATCAGCTGATGTCGAAGGCCTTTTTCAATTGACTGACGACCATTTTTAAATCATAAAACCTTTCATAACATTGTGTACAATACACAGCACCAACTAAGTACATTTGTTATAAAAGTTAAAACGTTTCTTTGAAAGTTTTCTCCAGTTTCACACAAATTTGTATGTTGTATCGTTGCTCCAGAAATTTGCACATTTCGAAAATCGCTTCTAACATTTTAACACTCGAATAACAATAACACGGAAGCGAAAGCAAGATATCAATTGCAGAGAAGGTTATGCGTAATGCAATGACGTCACTTGTCACTCCCATATTTGTATAAAAATAATTCAAAACGTCTGATTATTTTCTAAACAGCTAAAGTATAATTTGATTATGGAAAGAAGCTTTTAAAATTCATCATAAATAAAACAATATTTGGGTATTTTCAATAGCAAGGTGCTGCCTTCATCAGGTAATATTCATAACAAAACTATACGTGTTTACAAAATTAGGGTAACATAGATCATGGATTATTAATAATAGTATATTACTAGCCGTCCGACCTGCTTCGCAGGTCTGACTCCTAGGCTCCGCGATACTGAAAAAATATAGGAAAATAAATTGAGTAGTCTTAAATAGCTTTCATTTAATATCAAACAATTGGCAAAGCAAGCTCGTCACTACGTTCCTCACTTCCATGTCAGTACATCGGCGAAGCAAGCTCGTCACTTCGTTCCTCGCTTCCATATTACTACTTTGTGACACTTGAGTTTAAATCTCTTTCGTGAAAACTTTAATTTGATAACACGGTAGGATTTAAATAACATTTATAAAAAACAATAAACGATCGTCCAAAATAACTTTTTGATGCTTGAGTTTAAATCTTATGAGTGAGATCTTTAATTTAGTACCTCACACGTTAGGATTTAAATAATATTTATAAAAAACAATTGACGATCGTCCAAAATAACTTTTTGATACATTAAGGGCGATAAGTGTGTGATTTTTTCTCGCGGAGTAAATTGAAGCATGAGTCGTAGACGAGGGCTACAGTACGGTGTATATACTAATTATTTCACGATCCCAATGTTTATGATGGTTTGTATCTATTTTAAAATTATTTAAATTGTAATATAATTTATGATAGTTACCTTTGATTTGTTTAATTTTGTTCATTTTTCACATTATTCGAGCACTTTCATTCACCACTGGAGAGAAAGTGCACAAATTTCCCGTGGATATGAAATCAACTGTTTAGAATAGAATAGAAACCGATCAGTCAATTTCTGAGTTCGTGCTACCCCACTGAGTGGGATATAGCGTGATGTTATGTATGTATGTATCAGTCAATTTTTTCCTTTGAGTGGAAAAGTAACGTTTTTTTTTATATTTTATTTTAGAGAGTTTCATCTGTGTTTGTTGGTCCATATATATTTATTTATTCATACTTTGAACATGTTTTGTATTAGTTTGTGTTCATATCACCTCCTGAAGAAGACGTATGTGTCGTCGAAACTGGTAGAGGTAATATTTTAATAAACCATTGACTGATTTCCAAGAGTTTCATTTATATCATCATCCAGCCAAAAAATAGTCCTTGTCATTACTGTAAATAAGTGGAGAAATTTTTCAATAAACTATTTAACTTTTTTGATGTAAAATAATTATGGAAACCAATAATTGAACATTTCAAAAATAGTAATGAAAATGCTATGGTGCGTTCTTTGATTCAATACCCTGTATATAATTTTTTATGAAGGTGGTAAGCGGACTAATTATGTTATATGTCGCTGAATCAATGGGATTCGAACCTACAATCTCTACTGTTCTAGGCCTGTGACAGCCACTATGACAGTGGACCGGCAGATATAATTTATTAAATGGTATATTGAAACAGATTTTGTTTTTATGACTTCAGCGATTTTGGGGTGCCACAATTTTTTTTTTAAATAAATAGTAATCCCTGACTTCAATGATTTTACTCTGCCGAGGACGAAAATTTTCGCTCTTCTGTTTTGAAAGTGTATCAATGTTTATTTCATATTCATTATAATTTGCGTTTGATAATACATACACCATACACTCGTATTTCTCACCTCGCCATTTGCAGCAAAATTTCTAGTAGCACCATTTCGATGTTGCTAATCGTAATCTAACAAAAGTTCCTAGTTTGTGGACGATTTTGAGATGTGTGAAACTAGAGAATATGTCGGAAGTAATTTCTATCAGGGTGGAGGAGAGGGGCGGCGAATTTAGAAGAATTTTTTTGGATGAAATAATGTAAAATTTTTAACTAGACTAATTATTCGGGAATTCTATTTGTACCCAAAAATGAGATAATTTCAACTCCACTTCTTCCACCGACCTTTTTTTCCACTGATCATTTTTGCCACTGACCATGTTTTCCACTGATGATTTTTTGTGCTATTCATTTTTTCCATGGGGTAAATAGCTCCGTGGTAACGTGTCGGACTATGGATCGCGAGATCCTCAGTTCGAATCCCACAGCTGACAGTTGCCAATTTAAATTTACCCCTGTGGTTCCCCCTCCACTACAAACTTTGGGGGCTATGACTTGACGGCTGGTAAGCAAAAATATATATCACTTGCCGAGATCTGCGTAAGCAAAGTGCCACACCCATAATGGGTAAAAGGCGTGATGATATATTTATTTATTTATCATTTTTGCCACAAATTATTTTACTATTCAATTTTATTTTATTATAAATCACAATACATTTAAAACATTAATAATAAGTACTGTGATTAGAATTTGTCGAGCGTGAGTTGTGTAGGCTTAGGGGTTTGTTGAATAAAAGTGTGAGCGAAGCGAGCTTATTTATATATATAGATAATTTTTATTAAAAATGAGTACTGTGATTAGAGTTTGTCGAGTATGAGTTGTATAGGCTTAGGGTTTGTTTATTAAAAGGACGATGCGAAGTAATTTGCTTTTAACATTTGAATATTCGAATTTGTTCGAAAGAATGTCCAACTTAAAAAAAAGAAATATATTGCAATAGAAAAAAAATTTGTAGTGGAAAAAAGAAATATAGGAAATGTTTTCAGTGAAAATAAAAAACTATACGAAAACAAAACTAAGAAATTCATAGGAAAAATTAGATTGGAAATAGTGTAGTATAATCATGCACTTTTACATTCGATTAAAATAAAATGCAGTTCTTATACAAAAATGAAATATTTCAAAAATTGTTTCATTTTATACTCGTATATTCAGGATCAGAGTGGGGGAGGGGGTCGCCAAGGATTAAATACGTTATTAAGTTATTTTATAAGTCATAATTGGGCCAAACGATATTATTCTGGGCTCGTAGTTACTATGTGAACCAACATAAAACTGATAACAATAATATATTGCTTTTTTGAGATATCTAATAGCGAGATTCAGCCAAAGCTGTTCTTCCACCTAACCAATACAAAAAAAAAAAATACATATAAAAATACAACTATTTTATGTCAAAAATATATCAAGTGTGTATAATGAACACCTTACTTTTTTTTTCTTTATTCATGATTAAACAAAAGTTGTTAATTGTATTTTTTACGTTACAACGAATTGCATTTTAAATTTCACATGACGTAAGCCAGAATTTTAAATATTCATGACTTGCATTGTCAAAATATTGCACAACAATTTTCTCAATGCAAGGTCATTTCACAATGAATTCCTAAAACTGTTTTCCTTATTGCACTCATTATCTCTATTCAGTAAATATTTTTAAGCGCTCACATTTCCAGCACATGATCAGCCAGTAGCAGTGAGCCATGACTTGTGACTTCGGTTGACAAATATGTCGCTTGACGCCAACGAGACGGCAACGTCGCAGGCTGATTCGGGAAATTACCGCAAAATTAACGGCGAATTAATAAGAGGAAATTTAACCAATGTTGTAATCAGTCATTAAATATAATTCAATTATTCATCGCTTACGACAAATGGTATTAAGTCGACTAATGATAGCAATTACTGGAATTGACCGCAATGAAGTTACCACCAAAAATATTATGAATAAACAGACGAAATTAAGCACGGAGGTTGCTTATTATTATGAGAATAACAATTATGAAATTTCAAAAAACTAAACACATTGGCCGCTAATCACAGGTCTATACTAAGGGCTACTTAGGGCATTTTAAGATTTAACATTGTTGCTATGAAAAAATTGTTGATCAACAACTTTTGCATAGTAACAGTGCCAAATGTGCTAGTTAGTAGCACTTAGTATGGACCTGTGAATAGCAACCTACTAATTTAGTAAGAAGTGCAGTGTATCCTTCGTGCGCTCCTGTTACCGCTGCTACTCATCGAGGCATGGACTGAATATATTTGGGAATGTTTGTTCCATTTCCTTTCGACTACGTATTGGTATATAAGTCGCCTTGCTCTCCTTAAGACAAGTCTAAAGACCGGACCGGTATATACAGTTTTTATCTCCTGTCTTAAATATAAAATGACAGATTTCGTCCGTCAAATTCAAAACGTTATAGAAAGTAAAGGAAGTATTTCAGTTGAATATTACTCCTCGCGGTAATTTGAAAAGAAGAATTAATCCGATAAAGGATTGTACGGATGTAAAATTCAGGAAGAGATATCGGTTGTCAAAAGGTATTGTGATACGCTTATAAATTTATTTCCCTACATTATTACTGCAGGAATCAAGACTAAAAATGTACTTCCAGGGGATAGCGGAAAACTACTTGCGAATATGTATAAGTATATATATTTTTAGCAACAAGATTTACTTGTTATTAAACCTGAATTTATTCCCACCAAATCTAAAACAGAAGATCATTCCACAAGAGAAATACCGGATCAATCCCGGATACGAGCAATTCTATTGCATGAAATTCCAATCCAAATTGATGCCACTTCCCAAGTTACGAAAAAAGCACGAACTTTGACTTAAATACGAAAGAAAAATAATCTGAAGCCACTAACTTCAGAAAATTATAGAAAATGTGTAGAAATAACCTCATTATTGGTGTTTTTGTAACTGTTTTTACACTTCGGAACACAGCACGCGTTTCCGAAACGAGATGTTTTATTTTCCGTATTAAAATATATTATTACTTTTTTTCAGTAATTTTTACATTCATTATAATAATTAAAAGAATAATAATTGATTTCAATAATGTACATATTATAACAGTGTATTGATAACTAAAATGTATTGATTACAACAATGTACTTAAATTGATTACAACATTGTATTCGTGTTGATTACAACAATGAACTTGTATTGATTACAATAATACACTGATTACAATAATAAAAAAGTATTGTAATCTCAAGTAACCTAAAAATGCGTTTATCAAACTTGTATTTTACAAATTCTGGGGGGAAAGAAATTTCATATTGACATTTTTATTATTCCACGTTATTTTCGTTTGAATTCACGTTTAATTTTCGAACAATATAAATATTTCTACATATTTTCTATCAATTTTTCAGATTATTTATTTATTATATTATAATTATTTATTTATTATATTATAAATACTGAATCGAATAAGCAAATAAAAAAAATAGGTTGCCATTTAAAATAAGAAAGTTGCACCCCGTATTTTGAGAACCACTGGTCTAAAAAAATTCTTGTTTCGATTATTTTAATTGTCTTATAATATAGAAATTGTTTGCTAATTTAACGGACATCGTAGCTCTTATAGTTCTCGAAATAGCAATAGTGTACTGCTTAAAATGAACATCCTGTATATATTAATTGTAAAAATAATAATTGATTGTAGTAATGTACAAATTGCAACAGTGTATTCATGACAAAAATGTATTGATCACAACAATGCGCTGATTACAAAAATACACTGATTACAATAATGTACCTATTGATTACCAAAATTTAATCACAAGGAACATAAAGATACGCTCATCAAATTGAAATTAATATAACTAGTTCTTAATTTGAACTTGCAAGGTATAAATTCTAAGTTGGATAATGGTATTATATTAGAATCTGATGTGGCCACCACATAACTTCCCAAATATTTTAATTTCAAAACGGTGCATAATATAGAAAAAAGTTTCAAATAAAAATTGTAGCCAATGCTATTATACATCTTTTTTGTTATGAAAAAATTTACTGTAACTCAATTATTTACTGAGATATACCCAAAAACCCTGACAAGTCTTCAAGTAAACTTCAACTTCCGGTTTATAGACTGCTACAAAAATCTTTTTTTTTTTTATGATCCCATTAGTATTTACAATCTATCTTTGTGGAGATATTCAGTAAATTTTAGTGATTAAAGACTATATGACATGTGAAAGTAACTGCCCATTGGCAGTACTTTACTTACATTTACTTAGTTTGCTATAGTTACTATAATTACAGTTGACTAAATTAAATAATATTATGAAAATACTTAATCCTAAGATGAACTTATTTAAATCGGTCCTGAAAAATCTAATCAGCAAATTTTAAATATGAAATTTCAAAATGATATCTTTATTAGATTTTGAGTTATCGTGGACGCAAAATCGCCACACAGACTAACACACACACACAGACGTCATCATGAAAATAGTAAAATCGTATTCTGGGGTCCCCAAAACATGCTTATCCGTTGAAAATTCACTACCGAAAATTTTGACCCGTCACAATACCTCGCTTACATATATGTGCGGGAGCTAAAAATTGACTGAATTCATGTTCCACTTACCGTATTTCTGCTACCCGGATCGCTCTTTGATACGTCACTGAATAGGACAAGAAAGGATTATAAAATGTAAACACAAACAAATGAATAATTAATTACAAGAACAATACTTTATTCTTCAAATCGTTAACCATAGTCTACACATGTAAATAATTCCTTCAATTTAGAATTTCATATTTTAGTGCGCGTGCCACATAATAACCCTCAACTAAACCTAGTACAAATAATAAATATATTAAAATCCATTCTCGATCAGAAGTCATATATACACGTCGAAAACAAACATTGATTTTGTGTTCTCCTCAACAACTGAAACTAATTTTTACACTGTAATTGTGGCTTTATAGGTACACTGGCGAAACATAATAACTAAATATCGTCACACTGTCCTACAATTACAATAATATAACTAATTGTTGCCCTGACTATTCTAAGACATATATGTACACAAACTTATACTTTATGTACTTAAGTTTCACTACAAACAGACAACAATCACTAATTAGGTACTTGACATCCTTAATTAATCAATAGAGTAATTAATCAGTAATTAGTAACAAATCAAAGTCTTCAAAGTCATCAGTACAGGAACAAAACTAAAACTTATCACTGCTAGAAATCAGTTTTCTAAAATTCAAGTTTTAAAATTAAGTCAGATAGATATGGCAATCTAATATACAATTTAAGTCACATTTTATGGTGAATAAATACGATAGACGATGATGTTAGTATAAGAAATAGATAAATAGTGGTGTTCTAATATTCTTTGAATAGTTTCACGTTTATTTTAAATCCAGTGACGGCTGGTAACCGCACTTCATACGAAAAAATATATCACCTACCGAGATCTGCGTAAGCAGAGTGCCACACCCGTAAAGGGTAAAAGGCGTGATGATATATTTAATGGGGTAAATAGCTCCGTGGTAACGTGTCGGACTGCGGATCGTGAGATCCTCAGTTCGGATCCCACTGCCGACAGTTACAAATTTAAATTTGCCCCTGTGGTTCCCCCTCCACTAACATCTTTGGGGGCTATGATTTGACGGCTGGTAACCGCACTTCATACGTAAAAATATATCACTTACCGAGATCTGCGTAAGCAGAGTGCCACACCTATAATGGGTAAAAGGCGTGATGATATATTTATTTATTTATTTTATTTTATTTTAAATCCAGCTTCATGTAAAATCAAATAATGTGTTGACAGCGACTCAATTATCAATTACATTATCACTTAATCGGTAGGAGGAAATGTTATAAAAATGTGTCTTTTAGTTGTGCTGCATGTAGCAATAGGCTATTCCACGATATTTTGTTATCTTGAAGTACATAAAAATATAAGACACATGTGAAAATCCGAGTTAAAAATTCTTCCAAATAAACGAAATATTAAGGTATGAATTTTAAAATATATACCTTGATGACGTCGGTAATGTGGTATGTCAGAAATAAACACACGGTGCTTCACAGACTTTCAAAAAAAATGTTGAGAAATTTACAAAATAATACATATTTAAATTGTAATGTGCAAATTGAATACATATTTTGACTGGAACCTAATTTTTTAATGTGATCGTTTTTATTTGGGGTTTTTCTTATTTTTTTTTGTGACTGAGATGCAATTTTTGACAAGACACTTAAAAAAAAGTTGTTTTTTTACAAATTTTAAAAATTTAGATCATCAGTCACATTATTCAATATTTCTTATAATTTTTCAACATTTCATTCATAATTTCCTTTTCCTTTTCGCGGTTGCAAAATCGTGACGTCATCTTGTAATAGATTATACAGCATGGCAAGGCAAAAGAGGTGTTGATAACAAATAAAAACTTGCTTTTCAGGATTGTAATAATTACTTATTATTAAAATGAATACTCCGATAAATTAAATTAGGTATTCGTTAATTATAACGTTTTAGACAAAGCGTTTAGGACATGTTAAAATAATAATGCTTTGATGCACTATATCTTGTCGCTTGTCGGTAGTCTCATTATCACACCTGTCATCTCAAATCATATGTAGTAGTTAACAACGATTTTAAAATTAAACTTATGTTTATTATATTTGTTACATTATTTTTCCCAGGTAATGTGAATAAATTATATTTGTAAAAACCTCTCAGTAAATAACAATGACAGTTAACAGTCAATTTGACAGTTGGTGTAGTTCCTCGCTTTCCGCAAGAGCGTGTTTCGTAGTCAAGAAACGAAAAGTTTGAAATGGGAAGCCAATTTCAAAAAATCGTATCTTAATAACTAAATGCCTTTTAATATTAATATTAGTATCTATATTTATAATTTTACTCAATTTTACAGAAAAAAATAAAACGAAAAAAGGTGTATGACCCCATTGAAATACATATTTTGACTAGAACCCAATTTTTTAATGTGAAATAGTTTTATTTTGAGTTTTTTCTTATTTCCTTGTGGCTGAGATGTAATTTTTGATAAATGACCTTACTTGAATCAACTGTTAAAAATGAAAAATTTAAATTGCAACATGCATTTCTTTCAAGCAAAAAACAACATAATAATAAAATTACTATCATTTATCATTAAAATTAAACATTTTACACGAAAATCGCATAAATTTTCTTAAGATATCACAATTTATGAATATCTTTCGACGATGCTAAACGTGGCAACGTCGTATTTTCAAACGACAAACCCTGGACATAAGAATATCCAAAGCAACTAGATAAATTTTCCAATGGATTCAACAATAACTTCAAAATGTAATGATTTTGCTCATTAAATGCAACTAATGTAAATTAAACATATCGTAAGCTAAGATTCATTTGTCCGACACATTCGAAATTCGCGCGGACATTGATTTGGAATGCGACGTTGCCGCGCTTCCCATTAGATTTGTAGACATTGTGTAGTTTGTTTCATTAATTTTTATTTTCTTGTTCCACAATCTCTGAAAGGTAATGACACTTCGCCATTATGTTAATGAATGTTCCAGCTACCGATATATTAATAATTTGGAATATTCTCATTATTTTTAGTTTTTTTGAGCATTTTTAGCCTCCAAAAATCACTTTTCCATAAGAACATAATATGTTAAATTAGCAAAACTTTAAACTGTCAACATTTTTTAGATGCTGTGAACGACTTCAAAAATTTGCATGAATTTTTTGGACTATACTTTTTAACTGTCGTCTAAATTTCAAGCAATTCTCATTATTTTCGAAATAGGGTTACGTCCTTAATTTATTTCACATTTTGTCTCATTTTACGAAAACATTTTGACATTCTCGAAGTTAGGTTAGTTGGTGGCGCTAGGATCGTAGTTTTGCAATGAGTGCTGCATATGAAGCAGCAAACACGCAAAGACAAGAAAATAACACGCCCGAATATGTATATTCTAGTTAAGGCGGAGTAGAAGCTAATACTTGAATTCCATTTACTCAAACACACGTGCACATGTCCTGCGTCATCAAAAACAAAACTTCTCGTTTTTATTAAAGGGAGTAATTTATAATTAAAAATATGGAATTTTCCGCATCTTTTAACTCTTATCTTTCATATTTTCAATAAACTTTTAGTATTTTTGATTATGGTGGAATAGCCCATCGATAGCTACAATAGCAAAAGTACTTATAAAACTTTTTATTTGAAATCGTCACTAAAAGCTCAGAAATCGTCACTAAAGTAACCCATTATACGACGATTTTGAGCAACCCAGTGTTGGCAACCGTATTATTGTACAATTAGGATAATTTTGGCAGATATATTCAGGTATTATAGTAAATTTATACGTAACATGAAACAAAATGTGCAAGAAGAATTAACTAATTAATTCCGATGACGAAATTGAGGACAAAACACATAATTTTGAGTGTTATTTACGATAACTTCACTGTTCGAGGTTGGCAACACTGAGTGTCAGTTCTAATTGACAACTGACGGATGTATAAACTTAACCTATATAATAATTTTTTACAGTTTTTTTCTAATTTTCGGTTTCAAATAAAACTTAATATGTACCTCGGCACTGAAGTTCCTTTTTATCACTCACATGGTTTATTTTCCTCAGCTCTACGCGCCTCGCCAACTAAATTCCATATTCGTGATAAAAAATTTAACTTTAGTGGCTTGATACATAAATTTTGTTGCGATTAAAAACATACCCGTGGTAACGAATTGAACTGTAGGTCATGAGATCCTCAGTTCGAATCCCACTATACTTTTAGGGGTCATGACTTGACGGCTAGTACCAATAAGCGGAGTACCACACCCACAATGGGTAAAAGGCGTGATGATAAATTTATTTATCTACGATAGTGTGTAAAATTGATGTTTAGTTGTTAGTTTTGAGTTTGTAAAACGGTTGTTTAGTAACACGACTTCATTAGTCACGTGTTGCCGAGCAACGAGTGATTAAAATTTTAAACAAGCCAAATTTTCAAAAATTTTGTTATCATGGCAAAGTTCTCAATTAATATTGTGATCGTAATTCAGAAATAAATGTATTTTTTATATTTATTGGGTTTTTTCATTATATCGTAGATAAAATATTGTACGATACACATACGTAAAGCGTCTTTAGTCACTCAGGGGTATTAAAACACCTGCTACGCTCGTGCTTTAATTGACCCAATCATGACTAAAGACTAGCTTTACGTACTTGTATCATAAACAACTATTGTTTTGAAAATTTATTAAAATGTCAACTGGATTAAAAACACGTGAAACTATCAAACATTCAAATGATTCATTTGTTTAAAAATAATAATTGGAAAAATAAGTCAGTAAAAATTAACCAGTAATAAAAAACATGGACAACATCCAACAAATTAGGAACAATAAGACACATATTGCACAAGTTTGCTTATAAGAACATTAAAATACAAATACTGAAATATTGTATACATTGCATAGGTCGACAAACCGATGTGCGTCCTTGAGAGGTGTGAGAAATAAATAGATTCAGTTCATTGGTTATATTGTTGGGTCGGAGCATTTTTGATGAGGACGCATGTCAGTTTGCAGACCTACTGTGAAAATCAGGTAATTAAAATACATCATACATCAGTTCTAATGAATAAATACATCATTGTTAAAATAAAAATAAAATGCCTGAATTTTCAGTTGATATATACAATTCTCTACCCCTACGAACAAACTTACAACAGACACATCTATTGACAACTGCAATAACTTATCTGTGACGTCACACACTTAACATATTTCCCATACTATACGTATATATTATATGCAATTTGGTCATTGTATTATAATTTTAAAAGTTCAACAACTGGAATTAAATTTAGTGCAGATTATTTGGCGCGTTTACATTTGCCCAGCAAAGTTATTACGCGTTTAGTCCGGATCGAATTTAAACCGAATTTAATAAAACTCAAGTCAGTTTAATTTGGCGCAGTTCAAAATAAGTTAAAAACTATTTTTTAAACGACTCGATTGGCTTCAACGGCGGAGGTTCAGACGTTTTATTTTCAGGCCGTTTTTCAGTTTCAGTATTTTCAGGAACTGAAATTTTTGTTTTAACATTTTCCTGACTTGGATTGTCATGGGAGCTGGTTGAGTTTGAATTGTTCATAGAATTAATACGATTTTGATTCTGTTGCCGAACGAGTAAACTTGGGTTCGGGATATTTCTGATTGATTGATTTTGTCCTGCAGGTCTTGGCGGACGAATTTGTTGGCCAGAATTTAACCTACAGAATTGTCCTTTGTTGATCTCGTTGAGTTTTGGTAGTTTTTGTAAATTCTTCGACAAGAAATTTGGTGGTTTCACCGGAAAATTATTCATGGTTTTAGGAATAGGTGCTGATGTTTTAGGAATTAAATTCGGTGTTTTCTGTTGGAAATTTGATGACTTCTGAAGATATTCAGAGTTCTTCGAGGCTGAATTTTGTGATATCGGTGAAGGTATTTTCTTAATCAAGTTAGGAATTGAAGAAATTGGGGATCCCTTTGCCATAAGTTCTCGAATTTGTACTGCCGATTCAGACAACATTTGCAAATTGGAAATATTTGGTCTTTGCAGTTTATCAAGAGGTTTCGTAGGATCAGTTTTGATGTCATGTCCAGTTTTGATTGGCGTTTTAGGCCTGATCATATTTTGAATTTGATCCTGTATTTTCGCTTTGGGGCTCGCGGAGTGTGCCCTGAAATCATTTGTTTTCATTTCCGGTTTATTTGTTGGTTTCGCGGATAAATCTAGCGCGCCGAAAATATCGCATTTCTCGGGCGGTTTTTGCACGTTTGATTTATTCATGTTGCTCATTTTTTGTATTCGACCTAGAGGGATGGTCAGAGGCGGCGGGCGGATCTTTTTCGCAGGGGGGCCTTCAGGAGAAATACTAACAGAGGGTTTTGTTTGAGTATTGCTGATTGGTTTCGATTGGACTGCTGATGTTTGAATACCGCTGGTTTGAGGTGAGCGCGTTACTAAATTAATGACGGTTATTTCTAAAGATGGTCGCTTATCTGACGTCATTTCCGGGGTGTCTAGTTTCCGTTTAGCGCCTGTTTCTACTTTGCTAACAGTAAAATTCTTCGTGACTAAAGTTGATGAATGTGATGTTTTACAGTCGATGTTGTTTAACTTATTTTCAATTGCTTTTGATTCGTCTATCGCAGGTTTTAGTTCGCTTGTTTTTGGAGCTGCTTTCTGGAGTGGTTTCTGTGGTAGCAATTTTGAATCAATTGTTTTCGGCGCCATTTTAGATTGTTCATTTGTTTTATTTGGTAGTATTTTTGTGTCGATTGATTTATTAACTATTTTATGTTCAGCAGGTTTAAACACTTTTTGTTCACTTGGTTTATTCTCTGTTATTGTTAGATTATTTGTCTTGACATCACTTTTATTTAATTTGTTATCTAACAATTTATTATTTGTATTAACCTTATCAATAATTTTGCTACCATTAGTTTTGTTATCAGTAGGTTTAACAGTACTGTTACTCGGTTTATTATTATCAATCGGAATAATTTCAGTTTTTCCTTCCATATTTCGCAATTTAGACTCATCCTTTGTATCGTGTTTTTCTGGAACTTTACTAACTGACAAATTATTAACTGGATGTTTCTTTGGCGGTGATGTCTTCTCGAATTTTTCAAGGCTCACCCTAACATATTTATTGCAAATATCCTTCGACATCAAAGTTTTATTTGAGAAATCACTCCGTAACGTTTTTCCTGTTGTTAAAATGTCAGGAGCTTTTTGATCGGCAGTCATCGCGCAATTGTCGGTTTTCTCCGTTACTCGGACCGGTTCGGGTTTCTCCGCAGGCTTCTCGGAAGTGATCACCATTTTAAGGTTAGGTTCCACTATGTTATTTTTCGATTTATCATCGGTAGATGGCAGGGGAACTTGTTTATGTCTGACTTGTCGCATTTGCAATAATCGTTCTTTCGGGCTCAATTCTTGGGTTTTTACTGGTTCCACAGTGGCAACACTGCTCGAGCTGCTTCGGTGTTTATGTTTGTGGCCGTTGGCGACACTAAGTTTGACTTTAAGTTTTAAGCTGTCGTCAGTGTTTGAGGTGTTATCATTCGATGTTATTTCTGCGTGAAGTTTGCGTTTTTTGTGCATGAATTCGCTCTTGGAATGTTTGCTCTTTTTGCGTTTCTTGCTGACGTGGACTTCCGGGTATTTTTGCATCGCCCATTCGCGGTCGCGTCGTTCTGCAAAAGCCTTAATTTCGTCTTTATCCGGCTCCGCGTATTCGTACACGCAGTTCTCAGCAGAACTCGTACTGGTTTGAATAGAATCATTCGTTTTGACTTTATATTCGACGTTGTTTGATTTCGAATAGTTATCTACGAATTTCACTGATTTTTGTATAGGTTTAGGGTCGTTATTTAGGGACTTTTCCGGTTTAGTTTTAGGGGAAACTTTAAGGTTATTATTGTCCTCTTTCTTAACGTCAATCGTTTCAGGTTTAACAGGTTCTTTAATTTTAATTTCTTTGTGTTTTTTGCTAACTTTAGTGTCTGTTGGTGGAGAATGATTCTCAGTTTTTATATCTAGTTTGTTATTAGGAATTTCTATTTTTAAAGGTGGTATTGGTGGTGGCGGTGGCGGTAGTGGAGGTGTAACTGGTGTGGTTGTAACTGCTGGCGGCTCTAGTTGTTGCTGTGGTTGTGGTACCACTGGGCGAATGGTCGGGATGTAGATTAAGTAGAAAAAGCGCATTGGTTTTTCCTGAATCAACAAACAACATTTGTTAGGTATTTGTTATCAAGCTGATGTAACTGACACATGCAAAAATAGTGCGAATGTTAGCGAAATGCAAGCGATAGTAAAGTAAATATTTACATTTCTATCTGCATAACTACAGACACATGCCATGCCACTAAACTATAATAGTGTGCTATCTTGCTTCACGTTAGTCAATCACACGCTAAAAAGTTAACAACAGTTAAAATTACAACCTCAGATTTTTTTGAAACAAAATACCATTATTTTAATGCAGTGCACATAATTAAATAGCCAAAGAATATAGTTATTTATGATATAAATGTTAAAATAGACATTTTATGAATAAGTAGGAAAGTTTGTAAAACGAGGCGAAGTCGAGTGAAACAACCCCACGAACGAAATAAATCACTTTTAACATGTATATAATACAAAATTTTATCTACGATCTTCCTAGTGTATTAGTAAATACTAAAAAAACTGTAGAATGATAATTTTGACAGGTAGAGTTATATTTGTTGATTTATTAATACATATCGTAAATAACGTGTTAAAAGTAACAATAAAATCACTTTTTACGCGTTGCTATATTACTTTTAACAAAGGTCGTAGATAATAGTATATTATGATACAAGTGTATAAGTAAACTTTTAAAGCACGTATGACGAGTTTAAGAGCATGACGCGAAGCGGTGTGCTTAACGCCACTAGTGCTTTAAAAGCACTTGCACACGTGTATCATATACTATATTTTATTATACCTGCATCTAAATCTTGGACAAAAACTGGAAAGCAAGATTTTGATTTTGATTCATTTGATAATTTTGCGCGTATTAATAGTAATTATTATTGTTGTTGCTTTGCAACCCGTAAAGCACGGCGTTTACGCACGCTGTAGCGTGTTTTAAACAAAATTATGATACAGATATAATAAAATAAATATAATTAAAAATCAGTTTTTATAAATATATACTAATTGATTTGGAGTAAATCAACTATAGACACGATACTTTAAATTGCAAAATTACGACTAGTTACAGATTAAGAAAAATTATCCTTAGCAACGGACCAAAACAAAGTGATAATATCATTTGTTTTTTAACAATGGTGTGATAGACATGTAACTAATGAGATTCATCATAATGTTGATTGGCTGAAAATATGTCATATTTTTATACTTCGCATTAAAGAAGTTTATTAAATTTCAAATTGTTTTATTTATACTGTGTAAACTTGGCAATATTTGAAACCCATCAGAATCAAGGATAACTATGCTATCTATACTAACCATATTGCACAACTTCCTTGTTACATATAAATCTGAATCTGATTACTTAATTACTCTCGACACATGTTTGACATATAAAATAGATTATTCAGTTATTTGCTTGTTTGTGTATTAACTAGAATTACTCAAATATATTATTGAACACATAATTTTTTCAAAATTGGATGCAGATACAAGCTAATTGCATGTACATATATACCTTATAACCTACTACAATAGCAGTTGTTAAGTGATAAGTTCATATTTTTAGTAAAATAAAATACTTTTATACTAAAATGAAGAAGAATGATTGTGAGCATAAATGAAGTAAGGAAAGGTTTAAATCTGTTATTGAATGAAGATAAATGTAAAGTGTTGGGGTATGAGAAGAATGATTTGGCGACTGGTTGTAATGTTTCAGTGAATAGTGTGGAACTAAAACAAGTGAATAAATGTGTATATTTGGAAAATGTTTTCAAATGATGGGTTTATTGACTGGGAGATTGAAAGGCGCATACAATATTTTTTCAAGACCTTCCTTTAATATACTTTTTGAATAAAATTAAAATGACACAACTCAAAATTTGACATATTTATTTTTCATCTTATTATGTTATCAAAGCTTACTTGTATACCTTAAGTTGCTATGTAATTTTGCTTAAAAAATATACACATCTACATTTTGTCATTACTATATAGTAACGTGTTACTTTATCTATCCTTACTATTAAAGTATTATTTTAGTATTATTTATCTACGATAGTGTGTAAAATTGATGTTTAACTGTTAGTTTCAAGTTTGTAAAACGGTTGTTTAGTAACACGATCCCATTAGTCACGGGCAGTCACAGGTTGCCAAGCAACGAGTGATTCAAATTTTTAAACACGCCAAATTTGCAAAAATTTTGTTATCATGGCAAACTTCTCATTTAATATTGTGATCCTACTTCAAAAATAAAAATATTTTTTAAATATTTTTTGTGGTTTTTCATTATATCGTAGATAAAATATTGTACGATACACATACGTAAAGCGTCTCGCTATGCTCGTGTTTTAATTGACCCATTCGTGACTAAAGACTAGCTTTACGTACTTGTATCGTAAATAACTATTGTACTTTTATTATTGAGCTGTCAGATGTAGAAGTGTCAAAATCGTTGGCAACTTAATTTGAAGGTTTTTTGTTTCACTTTGAATTCGTAAGTATATTTTAAATACATACAAACTATATTATTTATTTCTACCTTATAAAAAATATTACTTTAGGTCGACTCAACGAAATTAAAGTTTTGTTGAATGACATAGAATAGCAAAATTTATCAGTGGTAATCAAACATTTGACTAAAATAATTTTACAGTTTATTCATGTTTCTTCCAGAAATAAATGGAATTCATATACATTTTAATTATATATCATAAAAAGTTATTTTAATTCCATTTAAATATTTTTCCGAACAATAAATTAGAACATTCATGTGACTACAATTATTCACAATCTCTACTGTTTGAGATTCACCAACACCTCTACAATGACGTCACAACATTAAAAAAAATCATTGTGGCTTAATGAATAACAATTAATACTTTTATTAGTGCAGATAGTCTTCAATTTAAATATAGTTTTTAAATGGGGTTTTTTTTTATGGTGACCAAATTTAACATTTCTGTATTTACATTTATACTAAATTTGTTATTTAATATCGGAGATCTCCAAATTCAATAATTAAAATTTCGGTATTGAATACCGGAATTAAGAAGCGAGTTTTTTTATTTGTCCCCCTATTGCTTTTGTAAAGTCGACGCCTATGTACGTGGCTGAAAATCACTACAATAATGTCAAAATGCTATAGTCATTAAAGGGAAGTTGATCAATTTCCTGTACCCAAAGCACAAATACTTAATTGCGCATAATAATAATAATCATAAATCGATATTCACTTACAAAAATGAAACCGTCACCCCAAACAGTATATCACACAATTATTCCAATTAATAATATCAATTTACAACCTTACCACCGACCGGTAAGTCTGGCGCGCATGTCTCCCCACACGAACCAAATGACGATCGTTTCTCCGGCACGTCCACGGGAACATACACGTACACGTACAGCGTGCAGTGCCAGGAACCCAGGGCCTAGTGTGATTTCAGAGAGGTGGCACGCCTGTGGAGCGAAGGGTCGGTGCGGTGCCGCTCTGCAGCAATGGAGGCCCGAACG
Organism: Poecilus cupreus; assembly: GCA_963942605.1. NCBI lineage: Eukaryota > Metazoa > Arthropoda > Insecta > Coleoptera > Carabidae > Poecilus > Poecilus cupreus. The sequence continues at coordinate 3,907,684 of OZ012729.1, read as the reverse complement.
CGGATAGGAGACTGAGAGTGAGGCAGGCATCCAGCCACAATGCGGCCGCATTTAGATTTTATTTGAAATTTATATGGCAAGTGCGAGAATAGTATATTGAACAACTATTGTTACAATTAGGCATTGTAACACGAGTTGTTCATACTACTTTCCTATTTCACGTTCATAAATTCAATAAAAATAAAATAATATTGTACGACATGTTTAATATACCACTGGTCACCAAGGGGCTTTGCCCGCGAGGCCTATCGGGTCCCAGGCCGCAACCCCGACGCAGGGGCTCCGATTCAATAATTTTGCGTGAGCAATAACAGCCCCAAGTTTGACAGACTGTTAATTTTACAAATAATAAATTTCCCAAAAAGAGTTGCACAAAATTCAATTTTGTAGCATTGTTTTTGAGAAAAACAGTGTCACAGACTTTTTCTACAATCGTTGCACAATATCGACATTGTTATTCCATTTTTTGTTAGGAAATGTTCAAAATTGTCGCTCTAGGGCGAAAAAGTGACATATTGTCGCACTAGCGCGACAAAAACAAAACAAAAATAAATTATGTAAAAGAAGTAAATGTTGCATTGGATTTTTTGGGTAATAACCTTGCTATTGCAAATACAGTTGGCATATACGTACATACACTTCAACTTAATCACCATAAACGTATTCACTCTGTAGTCTTTATGTCAAATGTACTCCATGTGTCAAATTATTTCTTTGAAAATTTTTATTTTGTTCATAAACGTTGTCATGATTACGGTGACATGGGTAACTACAATTTTACTGAATTGTTATAGGCGTGACCAAAGATAATTTTGAAAATAAATTTTTTTCTACAGCTTGACATTGTTCAACGATTGTAGAAAAAATATTGTGTGTATCTCGTCGGATAGAGCTTGTTCGGTGCACTTGTCGAGTTGTTGATCTCGGCTTCGCCTCGATCAACAATTTCTCGCCGCGTGCAACAAACAATGCTCTATCCGCACTTGATACACAAATAACTATTGTGTACGTCAAATAGAAAATAGTGATTTGTGAATTAAGGGTGCAAAATGCTGCATTGTAGCACAAGCATAAAGCATGACGCTCGAAGCGCAGCTGAGAGCTTCAATTATGCGAGAGCAGCAATGCCATTTTGCACCCGTAACACACAATATTTTTCCTACAACTTTCTTAATATTCAAAGAAAAGAAATTAATAACATAAATTTGTAAAATTATTCTATTTTTCATACCAGAATATTGATACATTTTAATGTTACTAAGCAACAAAAACACTCACCATGTAACTGTCAATATTAACATAGAAAACCAAATTCTGGTATAGCTTCAGCAAGTAAATGATCGGGCATTAATATTAACTATTACTCGTATAATAACTGCAACATTACCTTAAATATTAATAAATCATTAACTTTTAAACGTAACGTTACCTTCAATAAGTTTTTTCTTACTAATTGTATAATTTTACAAATAATAAATTTAATTCAATCTTTCATTTATCGAATTTGCCAATCTTACTTTAAATTCTATTATGATGACGTTTCTGGTCTAAATTAGTTGCAAGTTTATGTTCAATAAATAAAAAAAATTCAAAATTTATTTACTGATTTATTTACCATGTTGGACGCATCCAGTCAGTTGCAAAAATGCAACGATGCAAGCGCTGTGCATCTGCGCATGTTTAATTTCCAAACAATTATTGTCAAAGATACGCATTTTTATTCAATATACTAACAGTGCGGAAAAGAGTTTTCCTATTTCACGTACATAAAGTCAATTCTGTGACACTGTTTTTCTCAAAAACAATGCTACAAAATTGAATTTTGTGCAACTGTTTTTGGGAAATTTATTATTTGTAAAATTAACAGTCTGTCAAACTTGTGGCTGTCATTGCTCACGTAAAATTGTTGAATCGGAGCCCCTTCGTCGGGGTTGCGGCCTGGGACCCGATAGGCCCCGCGGGCAAAGCCCCTTGGTGACCAGTGGTATATTAAACATGTCGTACAATTTTTTTTTTTTATTGAATTTATAAACGTGAAATAGGAAAAATAGTATGAAAAACTCGTATTACAATGCCTAATTGTAATACTCGTATTTTGTGTAACTCGCCTGCGGCTCGTTTACGCAAACTATACTCGTATTACAAAAAAGGTCATTGTAACACTAGTTGTTCAATATACTATGGTGGCCCATGTGCGCAAAATAATTTTTTTCACGTTGTCTGGGAAATTGCAAGTGTTGTTTAGAAATAGCCAAGAAATAGCATATTTTGCGTATTAAAAACAATGAAAAAATGTCAAATTTTGTTGACAGTTCTTTGTCGTGGAATTCAAATTTAATTAAAACACTCGAACCTAAAGTATATAAATTCACAGCAGCAAAGTCATATCAATCACCGGTTGTTAAGCAATTTGTTGATATGACAGTTAAATAAACAATTTTTCATAGTTCCTATATTAAATAAATTTTCTTTTTCGGTTTAAATTATGTACTTTTATTTGAAATCGGGACTAAAGTGCTCAAAAATAGTCATTAAAAGCTCATAGATCGTCACTAAAGTAACCCATTATACGACGATTTCGAGCAACGCAGTGTTGGCAACCGTTGAATAATTATTTTAAAAGTAGAATAATTTTAACAAATATATGACGCATTGTAGTAAATTTATATGTAAAATGAAACAATATGTGCAAGAAGAATTAACCAATTAATTCCGATGAAGCAATTGAGGACAAAACACATAATTTTGAGTGTTATTTACGATAACTTCAATGTTTGAGGTTGGCAACACTGAGTGTCAGTTTCAATTGTCAACTGACAAATGTATAAAATTTAACCTATATAATTATTTTTTATAGTTTTTTTTTCTAATTTTTTATTTCAAATCAAACTTAATATGTACCTCGGCACTGAAGTTCCTTTTTATCACTCACACGGTTTATTTTCGTGATAAAAAGTTTACTGTATAAAATTTTTATCGACCTGTTCCAAGTCATACATCAATACCAAAAATGATGCAAACATTTGAAAATTCGGAAACATTCAATGACTATAGACGTAGGTAATAATAGTGATCGATACGGAACTGAAAACGCATTTAATCAGGGTTGGCAGATATATATCAAGTGATATATATCATGATATATATCTTGATATATATCCGATATATATTGAATGATATATATCATGATATATATCACTTATTAATTTTTTACAAAATAAATACCCAGAGTGAAAAATTCTTGATATTTTAAATGAAAATACCGATAAAAAAGCCAAAAGCTTGGACTGGGTCTTCTCAAAAAGTGATGAAGTCGTGTTACGTGAAGATAATGATGATGATGATGATATTCCTTTGGCCCGGTTGTGCGAAACTTAAAAACATGTCAAACGACAAGTTATTTTGATATTTATGTAATATAAATATTTAGGAAAATGTTATTTTTTGTTACTTAAATAAAAATATGAATATTTTATATCATATGTCAAACTACAATAGTATTTACTCATTTAGGTATTTACTAAATATATTTAGGAAAAATGTTATTTCTTGTTACTTAAATAATAATAATTTTTGTCTTGTTTTTTGTTATTTTAAACTAAAGTTTTATTTTTGTTGTTTACCAAAATAAAGGTATTTTACGTTTCATGTTTTTTTTGCATATAGCCTAAGAACGAAATTCCTGATATATATCGGATATATATATATATATATATATATATATATATATATATATATATATATATATATATATATATATATATATATATATATATATATATATATATCCGATATATATATCGGATATTATGATATTTTGATATTTATATAAATATCATGATATTTGCCAACCCTGCATTTAATATTTAAACTTAAAGTACTGACTTCTGTGATTAAAAATCCCACTGAAATTTGAGGCAACTTGCGAATAATTTTGAGATTCACCAAACAACAAAAATAAATATCGTTCTTATCAGTGCTACCAACAACTACTTCACGATACCATAGAAAAGAGAAGCGCGCTCTGTTTTAAAATGATAAGAAATGCAAATAAAAATCAGGAATTTGTAAGAAATATTTGCTTTACTGACAAATGTGCAACAATGCTGCATAATGTAATAAATGTTTAGAATTGGGAAATATGGGTAACTGATAATCCTCATATTCTTTTATTTATTACGACCCAATAGCCATAAAAAATAAATGTGTGTAGAAACTTTCATTTTTAATAAAAATTTAAAAAGGTGAACGATTTTTACAAATTATTAAGAAATAGCGCAAAGTGACTAAATTTTTGGAAGGTGACCGCGAAATTTCGTTTCAAATGTATTGTTGTCCCGTTCATAATAGTGCTATTGTGCGGGCATTTTTAAATTGTTTTAATTATAAAATAATTTGATAAACTTTATTCATCCATTTAGTAGCCAGCTAGGTCACCTGATTTTTCACCACTTTATTTTGAAAACAAAAAAGTATTGAACCTACGCGATTCAAAAATAATGAAAAATTAGAGATGGAAAACAATTCCAAATTTCTTTTTAAGTGCTTCAATTGCATGCAATGCATCAATTTTTTTTTATTTTGAAATTTAGATTAATAATAACTATTACGTTTCTTGTATTAAGTTCTGAAAATGGTAATAAATACCTAATAAAACAGTAAAACCGAAACATTCACGTAGTTTATTTCGTTTATTCGTCCAAATTCCGCTTTTTGTAACGAACCAAATCAGTTTAACGGAATTCGAATTTAATCAAAATACTCATAAACTTATAAATTCTTCAGTATAAAAATTATAGCAATCACTGGTTGCTAGGGAATTTGATGATATGGCAATTGTAAAAACTATTTGTATAGGTAGGTACATACATTTTTCTACAATAATAATTTTATGTGAGCAATGACAGCCCCAAGTTTGACAGATTGTTAATTTTACAAATAATAAATTCCCCAAAAACAGTTGCACAAAATTCAATTTTGTAGCATTGTTTTTGAGAAAAACAGTGTCACAAAATTGACTTTTTCTACAATCGTTGCACAATATTGACATTGTTATTCCATTTTTGGTTAGGAAATGTTCAAAATTGTCGCTCTAGGGCGACAAAGTGACATATTGTCGCACTAGCGCGACAAAAACAAAACAAAAATAAATTAGGTAAAAGAAGTAAATGATGCATTGGATTTTTCTGGTAATAACCTTGCTATTGCAAATACAGTTGGCATATACGTACACACTTCAACTTAATCACCATAAACGTATTCACTCTGTAGACTTTATGTCAAATGTACTCCATATGTCAAATGTACTCCATGTGTCAAATTATGATTTCCTTGAAAATGTTTATTTTGTTCATAAACGTTGTCATGAATACGGTGACATGGGTAACTACAACTTTACTGAATTGTTATAGGCGTGACCAAAGATAATTTTGAAAATTAATTTTTTTCTACAGCTTGACATTGTTCAACGATTGTAGAAAAAATATTGTGTGTATCTCGTCGGATAGAGCTTATTCGGTGCACTTGTCGTGTTGTTGATCTCGGCTTCGCCTCGATCAACAATTTCTCGCCGCGTGCAACAAACAATGCTCTATCCGCACTGGATACACAAATAACTATTATTTTTTAAATTATTGGTAGTTATTAATAGTTTTTGTGGGTAACTAACATTTTATGAACTAAATTTTGTTATTTTGAAATAATTTTACTGTACAATGTTCATACTTATCCCACTCATTTTGCGTGAGTTAAGAGCTTCATTACCGCACTCGTTTTCATTATCGTAATATTTATTATAAATGTTGATTATACAATCTTGACAATTCTTCAAATTAATTAATGTTTAATTAACAATTTTTTAAGCTTGTTCTTCTATATCCGACGAAATACCTTCTAAATCACTCATTTTCACGAAATGCTTAAAAAAAATTATCAAAAGCAACTACATAATTGCTATCCGACTTATATTGTAAATATCTATTACCGCACGGATGTACAAATTGTTTTTGGTTGCCCTAGGTGTGAGTTAAATGTTGATTTCAAGGTTGCGAGTACAAAAAATCCTATTTTGCATTTAAATAACTGCAACGAGACAGAAAAGTAACTTTATGAAAACCGCATGAAATTCTTCTTGAATAGTGATTACAGGAACGCTAATTTAGCATGTAACGACATTTCAAAGGCGCAAAAACATCGTAATATATACAATGACGAAATATCTGTTAAACCGACAAACTGTCATTTTTTACCAAGACTTGTTTAACCATATGAAAGTTTAAATACTTGAGTCGTTAGAAAACTATGAAAAAACTTGTAGATCTACGTTTGAATATCTTGTTGCCGACGAAGTCCGACTTACACGATGGAAATCACTACGCGGAATTCGTTAATTGTTTTGGAGACTTGCACATACTCGTAGGCAATCTTATAATTTTATAGCAACTTTATTGAGGTGACGCCAAATTGAAAGAGAGGATTAAAAATTTAAACTGTCTGTCAAAATATATTTACGTATAGGTATTATGAAAACTTTTCGAATAAAACTATAGTATCTAGAATTAATAGATGTTTATGTAACAAGTACATAATTTAGGGCTTTATGAGCGAGACAGTTTAGGGCCCGAGTGAGCGCACGAGTCAATAAAACCTTATGACTATTACATTAAAAAATTTAAGTATTTCAAAGTGTGCTTTTTTCTGCTGTTTAGTTACCAAATTGTTTATTGGTTTTACTTCAACGGACTTGTCCATAAATGGTCACTTTATAATCGCTAAACAATATCATAAACAAGTGATGCTGTCTAAAATAAAAATTATTTGTCATAATTGCAGTTCATAGAAATATATCTATGCGTATATGTAAATATATAATATATAAAATTACAAGATAACATTTGTGTCCATTCTCTTTCTTTTCAAATATGCCCATTTTTTCTCATACCAAAACTACATAGTTTTTCGTAACCTATAAATAAATAAAATTTTTGTTAATTTTGATACCTTCTCCATTATTTTTATTTTTTTAGTTATTTTTTATTAAACTTCATCTAAATTGATTACTATTTACACTTTTAAAAAGTCACAATGATATTTGAATATTGTGACGTCATTATAAAGGTGTTTGTGGATCTCAAACAGTATGAATTGTAAATAATTGTAGTCACATTATAGTAATTTATTGTACTAGTGTGAAATGTGACATATTAGACACGAAAGGAAAAGTTTAGGCTACTTTTCTTGAGTGACTATTGTTCATTCCACACGAGTGCAATACAACGTTTTATCCAACACTACTCTTAAAACGTCTTAAATCGTTTGTATTGGGCTTCCAAATAATCATGAGATGGCGTTGATCACAATTTCCAAAACGTACATGTCAAATTCATTTTGTATGATATCTTATGATGGCGAATGCATGCATTAGTATTGGTAGTTTGCTTTTATTGGCAGCAGCACTGTTGCCATACACACTGCAAATTTTCCTGTTTTTATAGGTTTTTTAGGAGAAAATTCAATCTTAACCTATAATCTACAAATACAATTAACTTTTCATTTTTACATCTTATTTAAATAATTCGGCTTAAACAAATGTTATACTTACATTGAAATACTTTTAAAATAACTACAATTGTTATTAATTTTTAAAAAATAATAATTTATTTCAAAATACAAGGTTATTTATGTACCTTATGGTTAGTTTAGCTTTCTACCACTAGTTAGCGTATTTTAATTTTGGAAGCCCAAAATTTTCGTTTTCTGTTTGACACTGACAAGACATCATATATTATTTATAAGATATAGAAATTACAAAGTAGCTATAGAATGATTGTTTGTGATCTATCATTGTAAATACTAAAAAAGGTAAAAAATAGATGAAAATGTGGAAATACCTCTAAATATCACAAGAAGCATGTCTGAATTTAATTCCGAACAAACCCAGAGACATTTATAACAAAGAATTTAGTGAATTTCATCAGTAATTATTTTCTACGTGATTTCTCTCCTCACTGAGTGAGGAATGTTGGAAATTATTTATTTCAAATAACCATAGTTACAGCTTTATTATGAGTCGGTGTAGGATATTGTTTAAAAAATTATTTAAATGGAATTAAAATAACTGTTCATGGTAAGTAATTAAAATATACATGAATTCCTTTTATTTCAGGAAGAAACATGAATAAACTGTAAGATTATTTAGGTCAAATGTTTGATTACCACTGATAAATTTTGCTAACCTGTGTTATTCAACAAGTCTTTAATTTCATTAAGTCGACCTAAAGTAATATTTATTAGTTAGAAATAAATAATAATATAGTATGTATGTATGTATTTAAAATATACTTACAAATTCAAAGTAAAACAAAAAACCTTCAAATTATTTGCAAACTATTTTATCCAACACCTCTCAATAAAAGTTCTAAAACTATGGCGATTTTAAACAAGCAAAGTAACAGATTATCCACTAGTGGGTATAATTTTGAGAAAATCCACTAGTGAGTATTTTTTTATTTATAACAATAATAATAATAACACACAACACCTTGGTGACCACTTCGATTGACAGTTTAATTTAAAAATTTAAAGCATATGTCACTGTCAAATAATATTTCTTTTATAAATTTTACATTTATTAAGAAATGTTGGATAAAACGTTATACTTCACACGTGGGCAAAGTGGAATTACCCTCTCGATAAAATTATCACATTCAGCCTTCGGCTTCGTGTGCTAAAATTTATCTCGTGGGTAATTCCTTACTTTGCCAACTTGTAAAGTAAATAACTATTACACTTCGACAATCTGACAGCTAGAGAAGTACTAAGAATTCGGAATAGGGTAGATATGCGCCATAAAACTTTGTCGTCATTATAAACGTCTTTAAAACTCAAATATCTTAATATTCTTAATAATTAATAATGTTTTTTAAACATCTTTTATATCTAGTACGATGTTTTTGGGTCTAGTCATAATATAAATGACTTATTTGCAAGATTACCCAAACCCGGGTTTATTCGAGATATGCCCATCCAACTGGGTTTAAAAAAAATAAAACCATTTCTGGGTTTTAAAAAAATTCATTATATTATTATTTAATACAAGTTAAAAATTATTTAATTTTTCTTTTTTGTATGTAATAATTGTTACCCTTACAATCTAAAATAAAAAATAAATATTAGGAACTTATACAATTCTTTAGCATGCTTAATTCTTTATAATAATTGGGTTTTTTCAAGTGGATTTTTTTATGACAACCCTGCTAATTTGTCAATATAATTTTACGCGAATTTTATAACATTTTGTAGATAAAAAATAAAAATTTATTCACGCCCCATTACCACAACAAGCACTTTTAAATTATAAAAAAGTTTGAGAACTACTGGACACAGCTTAGAAACACTCGCCTCGTCCATACCATTCGAAACTAGCGCATGCACAAGAAGCGATCAAGCTAGCGTGCGCCAAGCTGTTACAAAGCATAAAACAATCGATATGGAGATAGAACGTGACGTCACGACTTACCCGGTTCCACTTGAACGTGTAGGCGACGTCCATGAGCGACAGGTACGGCGGCAGCACCTCCCCCGCGTAGATTATGTCAACCTGTTGACAACACACACACAGTCAGTTCCATGCGAAAACAATGCAAAGAGAAACGGAAGAGATTTATTGCTCCGCGAGCAAATGAATCGGAAAGAGAAGGGAGATTGATAGTCGAGCAGAGGTTTGTGACCTTGGGTCTTTCACCAATTTTTTAAAAAATATTTATGAAACTATATCTCAATGGAGGGTTATACAGAAGCAAATTTTCGTGCTGGCATCTATTGATGTTTTTATTGAACTACGATGAAATTCAAGTGGGCGAAATACAAACAAAACGCTGTCAAAATGACAGTTCTTAAAATGATGCTAAATATGAAAAATAAAGTGTGTGTATGGTTTGTGCAATAGTGACTCCCGTTATTTCTATAAAGAATATATGGCCAGTGTTAAATTGATTAAGTTTCCTAAATAATAAACTTGAAAAATAAAAACATAACCTTGTTAAAACACCATCTCAAACGTCAAAACATGGATGTTTGTGTTATGAACTTCCATCTCAACTTTTACCTCAACTTTCTCTTTCTTTTTTTAATTTTAAAAAGTCTTAATTGTTATTCATTAATCCACAATGATTTTTTTTAAAAGATTGCAACGTCATTGTGGAGGTGTTGGTGGGTATCAAACAGTAGAGATTGTAAATAATCACATAAATGTTCTAATATATTGTTCGGAAAATTATTTAAATGGAATTAAAATAACTTTTCATAATAAATAAATAATATATGAATCGCACATATTTCTGGAAGAAACATGAATAAACTGTAAGATTATTTCAGTCACAAGATAAATTTTGCTAACCTATGACATTCAACAAGCCTTTAATTTCGTTGAGTCGACCTACAGTAATATTTATTATTAGTTAGAAATAAATAATATAGTTTGTATGTATTTAAAATACACTTACGAATTCAAAGTGAAACAAAAAACCTTCAAATTAGTTGCCAACTATTTTGACACTTCTACAATCTGACAGCTCTATAATAAAAGAAGTACAAATAATTTAGAATAGAATAAATTTGCGCCATAATACTTTGACGTCATTGAAGAGGTCTTTAAAACTCATATATCTTAATAATTTATAATATTTACTAAACTTCTGTTATATCTAGTACGATGTTTTTGGTTCTAGGCATAATATAAATGACTTATACCGAATGCTTTAAGTGTACCACCATCTCTAGATACAAGTTGGTTAAATTAGACTATAATTTCTATTTGCAATGAGCAAAAATAGCTATTTTTTTATGAACAAAGTAGTGCATTTAATCATGAGTCCAGAAGTTGGGCGCCCGAGTCGTAGACGTGGGCCCCAACTTGATAAGTGATTAAATACATATTTGCTCATGAGTGTAAAATCTACAATCTAAATACAAAAGAACAAACAAAATATTTATTTATTTTTCATTACTATTAAACTCAACAGAACAATAATTTGTGGCAAATTAGCGCAACAAGAACAAAACAACACACAACAACAGTTTAAAGTGAAGCCGGAGAGGTTAAGTAACATAATTGACAGTAGAGAATGACAGTATTGTGACAGATTCAGTACCAACACATAATCCGTATTAGCACATTTCCCCAATAGTTTCTAACTTGTCAACAAACAATTTTATTTTTTTCGTGAATTAAATGTAACATTACAAGTCATACATTTTATAAAGTCGTAACGCAATTATTTTAATATTGCAAAATAGTTTAAAATCAAATTACGAAACAAAATTTATGGCGCCATCTATTGACAATTTTTAGAACAAGAGTGCGCAAAAATTATTTTTCCACTTTGATTCTTTTTCTCACTAGTGATTAAAATGCTTTCTTTGCTCATTCTTTTAAGAGAGCAAACAAAATTAAACGATTGTGGAAAAAATATATTTTAACCATTTATTTTAAATAGTAACATATATTTCTCATTGTGTCATTCCATATAGCTTTTTTTTTCTGCCCGATATAAACATATATTTTAATATTTATCAAATTAACTGAAAATAATATAATAAATAGAATACATAAAAAATTAAACTTGCTTTTTTTCGGTCTTTTTGTTGTTTAAAAAAATATATTTTTTTTTTGTAAAAATTCAGAAAAAAATGCTATATTGTATGAGCCAATAAAAAATAATTGGTGCCATAAAAAATTGACAAGTTAGTTTTCATATTTTGAGAATTTCTGAATATTTTTTTTTTTTTGTTCATTGTAATAGTCTTGTTAAATAGAAATTATTGTCTAATTTATATCAAAAGTGGCTCACTAAAATTAAACATGAGAGAGAGAGAGAGAGAGAGAGAGAGAGAGAGAGAGAGAGAGACGTAAAATGAAATGTATAATTTTGAACTATTTCTAGAGTGCCATGGTAAACAAAACATGCAAACATTTGTATTGTTTGAATTTGACAGATAACATTTAGCAGATTTTCAATAATTATTGACTTGTTTAAATTATTTCTAAATGGTAAATGTGTCCATTATTAACAAGAAATAATTTAAACAAGTCAATAATCATTAAAACTCTGCCAAATGTCATCTGTCAAACTCATACAATATGACTGTTTGTATGTTTTGTTTACCATGGCACTCTGAAAATAGCTAACGATTCTACACTTTATTTTACGTCTATCTCAAGAGAGAAATGTATCACTTCATTAAATTTAGGCTCATTTGATGCAGTTTTTAATTTAGAACATTTTACCCATTTACACTTTTGCTCTAAAATTAATAAGTAAAAACTTAGAGCGAAATTAAAATATTTGGGCTTCCAAAATTAAAATACGCTAACTAGAACTAACCATAAGGTACATAAATTTCATTGTATTTTGAAATTAATTGTCATTTTATAAAAATTAATATCAATAGTAGTTATTTTAAGAGTATTCCAATGTAAGTATAATATTTGTTTAAGCCGTATTATTTAAATAATATGTAAAAATGAAAGGTTCATTGTATTTGTAGATTATTGTATGTGTGTGTATGGCAACAGTTCTGCTGCCAATAAAAGCAAACTACCAATACTAATGCAAGCATTCGCCATCATAAGATATCATACAAAATGAATTTGACATGTACCTTTTAGGAATTGCGATCTCTTGATAATTTGGAAGCCCAATAGCTCAAAAAAAAAGTAGACACCCGATATATGAAAATAAAAAGGCATTAAAATCTTACCCGATGTTCGTTGGACAACGCAAACTTCATCCTGAGAAACTTCATCAAATGTGACATCCTGACCGCAGCAGGACACTGCAGGAACCGCTTATGCCCCAAACCACTCACGAACACTTCCGAGTCATCCCCGACCACTTCCGAACCCGCCTCACGTGAGTCTACAGCACTAGCTTCTAACGCGGTAGTTTCCGAACTAGTCTTGTCACTCTTTGCACTTGTTTCACTCGCGGGTTCACTTGTGTTTATTGGCTCAGTTTTTACAGCACTGGGTGAGCTGTTGTTATTGTTGATATTGTTTGTGAGAGATTCACTGGATTCGGTGGGTGTTGTTTCGGGTTTGATTGCGGTTTCTGATTCGGATTCTTCTTTCGTGTAGTACTCGACTGAGAGGGATATTGAATCGTCCGGGGAAAAGTAGAGACTGGGGTCGCCGATGTTCGACGCGGCCTGTAAAAGTTAAGCAATTTGATTAGCGATTTAGGTTAATTATTGTATGAATTTCTCTATACAGATTAAGCCGAATCACATGCTATGAAATTAGCATTAATGACCCTTATAGTCAAATAAATTAAGTCATTTTCATTAAAGATTAAACAAACCTTGTATCCAATACGCAACTTTTTTATACCGCGAGTTTTTTTATCAGTATACATAGGGATGTATTACAGTAAAAGTGATTGACAGCAATGAATTGACCCGTTTTTTTTGTGACTAAATATACGAATAATTTACATTGATTATTAATAATAGTTAATCATAATACAACAAACAATGCAAGATTAAACAAATAAGAAATTGATTTTAATTGCTTTAGTACTTAATAATAGCTATTAACATACCTAATGATGTTACGAGTATTATAACAGCCGCAGATGTCAGTTTGAAATCCGAGCTCGCAAAGCGATGATTTTAAGACATCTAAGGCCTGTTATGACTCATAACATCCGTGGTTTGTTCAATAGTTTATCGGTTTCGGAAAATGAAAACGTTAACATCATTAATAAATATTATTTTTTGAAATTTTATGAATATCATCTGTCATAATTTTGAAGGTGATCAAGTAATTCTGTTTTTATTTAAACACCATGATTACAACTGTTTTGTATCATATTTACCTATAAATATTTTTTTTTTTACTTAAATGTCAAACCTGCCAAACGTCTTAAATAAAAAAAAATGGTTTTGGCGATGCTGAATTGCCTGAAAATATTTGGAACGCAGTAGGTGAAGCTCTGAACAGCTTAATTCCATTTATATTAACAAATGGCGTTATATTATCATTGTGTTTTATTTTGATTTTCTAGACTGTTTTGACAGGTCAGTATGGTAATATTACCGTACAGCAAAGAGTTATTACATGCTTACCAGCCTACTTTTGTGCATGTAAACATAGGTTTAATTTCCTGAAACCGAAAAAATATGTACACAGGAAAACTGATTGATGAATACAACAGAATTGGAAAGAACTCTAACATATATGTCAATAAAAGATTTATTTGTTTATTTCGAATAAAAGTTCGTATACGGAATTCATTGGTGAGTGTAAGATTGAGAAGAATGTTAAGAAAGTGGGAGTGAGACAGTTGAGATAGTTTGCACATGTTGAGTGAATGTGCAATGAAAGGTTGGTGAAACTAATAAATGTGGGTGAGATTGAAGGTGAACGATAGCGTGGGCGTCCGAGGAATAACTGGTTGGGTATAATTGATGGTTTGTTGCGTGAACGAATGATTCCGAGTATGAAGAATAAACGAGCATGTGTGAATCGCACTATGAATGTGGATGAGGCGAAAGTGGTGTGTCAGGATAGGAATGTTTGGAGGAGAAAGATTGTTGATTGACTGTGTTTCTGGGTTCGTGCTACCCCACTAAGTGGGATATTGCGTGATGTTATGTATGTATGTTCTTTCATTTATTATACATTTTATAGGAGCAACTAAAATATTGTTCAGTGTCTATTCCAGTAGTAATAAAGTGGTGGAAACATAATAACCATAAAAAAAATTGCTGCAACAAAAATTCACTGTGCTTACAATTTGTCCAATTTTTGTCCATACATATAGAAAATGTTCAAATTTTAGACAGAAAACTGACCTGTATAAAATTCTATTTATAAATATGTCCCACTATTATATTTTATTTATGAATTTTTATCTAAATAGAAGACTATCTAAAGTTTTAAAATATATATATATATATATATATATATATATATATATATATATATATATATATATTTCATTAAGTCGCAATGATTTTTTAAATGTTTTGAAGTCAGGCTCGTAGTGTGTTGTGAATCTCAATTAGTAGAGATTGTAAATAATTGTTGTCACATAAATGTTCTATTTTATTGTTTATCAAATTATTTAAAGAAATTAAAATAACATTTCGTGGTAAATACTTAAAATATAAATGAATACAATTTATTCCAGGAAGAAACATTAATAAACTGTAAGATTATTTTAGTCAAATGTTTGGTTAACACTGATAAATTTGCTAACCTATGATTAGAAAGAAGTGTGTGAGAGAAACTTAAACAGAGTAACATAATATTCTGACGCCAGAAATGATAACTTTAAATTTAAATATCTTAATAATTATAATTAATAATATTTTTTACACCTTTATTATATTTAGTACGATGTTTTTGGGTTTAGTTATGATACAAATAATTTATTTGCCATTTTGTGGTTCTAAGACCCCATTATAGATCGTTAAATACGGGCTTTAACTAAAGGAAAACATTAACAAATAAATAAAACGAAATAATTACCTGATACAAACTTAAACAAATCAAATACTGTTCTTAAAAAATAGCGTCCTTGCACTTACCCATTCCTCGTTATCCTGGGTCCGGTCGCCAAGGACACTATCATCGCTGCAGGACGAATTGGCTCTGAAGCCCGTACTGTGATAGAAATCAGCTCGCCTTTGTAATTCTTTACTGTACAAAGATGGCACCACTTTGTACACGAGGGACTGAAGAGTTGTGTCACTTCTATTGCGGCAATAAACAAAGAAAAACAAATGCATTAATGACAGTTTACGAATTAAGATTGGCGGGAAAGAAAAACGATACAGTTCGGTTCATTTCGAAAGAGAGTTTTGCGATGCAAAATAAACATGTTTGATAGCTATAACTGACATTCGAAATGAAATGAACTGTGTACTTTATATTTATACGAACCTTAATTTTGATAAGGGTTTGCTTTTGTGCACCAAACTTCCGCAGCTGGGGCACATGCGACTAGATTCAAAATGTCGAACGATGCACGCCCGACAAACTGCAAACAAATTGATTATTAATTTATTAAATAGAAAACGCTAGGTTTAAGAACTAATTTAATACAATAAAACCACACCCATCACACTTGTAGGATTGAAGTAAATCCTTATTCAATCTTGTTTATTGACTCGTTGAAGACAAGTTATAAGAATTATCTCTTTCCATTATCCGTCGTATTGACTATACCTAATCAAATTTTAATTCTTGAGATCGTTTTTACCTCCCGCCATAGCCTGTAAGAGAGGTATAGGATCATGCTAAAAATTCGGTAGTGAGTTTTCAGTGGATAAGCACGTTTTAATAATTTCTCGATGTATGTGTCTGTCAGTCTGTCTGTGTGGATCTCTGGAATTACGGTTTGTTAAAAACTACTAAATTTGGAATTTTGTACATATCAATAGTATACCCTTTGGAAGAGCTGATTAGTTTTTGTTGATAATCCAATAACCGGAAGTGGTAGTTTACTTGAAGCCCTTTCAAGTTATTTTATAAACTTTTGTAAAGCCTACCATGTTTGGTATCAAATTAAAAGTCTCATGGAGGAAATTTCAAATCAAGTGAAAAAAGATATTTTGGACGATTGTCAATTATTTTATTTTTTTATAAATGTTATTTAAAGCCTACCATATTTAGTATTAAATTAAAGATCTCACTTGAATATCAAATTTCGAGATGATGTCTGTCTGTCAGTCTGTGTAGATCTAAAATTTTGATATTTTGTATTATATCAAATGTATCCCCTTTGGAAGATTCTAGGGACCCTAATGTGCTTTCCTTGTTGAAAACTCGCTATAAAAATTCTGGAACCATCACAATACTTCCTTACACATAAATGCGGGAGGTAAAATATGACTAATATTCTACTTGGACTACAAAAAGGAAAGAAAGAGAACATCATGGTAGTTAAATTTGTTTATTAAATTTATCACAAATATCACCACTACCCAAAAGCAAAAGCTTTGCGAATGGTGCCTAAAAACGCACTAAAATATAAAACACAAGAATTAAATATTACACCTAATTTAGTTTTTTAATTAAATACACGTAAATATATCATCACAGCATTTATAGGATAATATAAGTGTGGTACTTTACTTTCGTACAGATCTCGGTGGAAGGTTATATATTTTTACGCGTGAAATGTGGTTACCACCCGTCAAATTACAGTCCACAAAGATGTTAGATAAGAATAACTGTAAAAGTGGCGATATTGTTTCTACTTTTATTGCGACATATTGAAGTGAAACATTTTAAAATACGACTAAAATACGCGTAGAAGAACCTATAATTTTCGATTTATAAAATTACAGAAATCCTGACTTGGTTCAGGCGTTCATTCCTAATTAAATAATCCTATTTTATAATTATTTACCCTACCCACCTACCTTATGAAATACGATCCAAAATATAATAATATTTTAGTATCACGTTTCAGAAGCATGTATTCTTTTAGCCATTTCTGTATTAATATGTCGAATTATGAAAATAATCTCGTAAAAGATTAGTTGGCCTTGTTCACATTTCCGTTCCCATATAATTGTGAGCTACCAGATGCTTAGCAGTTTTTAAAACAGAATTTTATAATAAAATAAGATAAAATCAAACCCCTTTTAGCTGCGTTCTGAGAGACTCAATTTCAATTAAAATTATTACTTACATTAGTTATATATTAAGGCGTCTCAAAACTGCTTATTTAAGATTATAACACTTTGAGTATCACTTAATGGAAGTGACACCTATTGAAAAATTGTTGAAGTTATCATTTAATTGTACAGTGATAAATAAAGTAGTATTTATTGTATAATAGCTATTTTTAATACTAATCAACAAAGTATTGCATTTAATCATCACCAACAGAAAGAGTGATTAAATGCACGATTGCTCACGAGTGTAAAATCTGAATTATTTGACAATTTTGAGTAAAGTAATTTTGTGTGAGAAAAAGTAATATCTTTTTCTCATTAGTGAATTAATTGCATACCTAACTCTTTTTGAGTGAGCAAACAACATCAAATGTTTATTCTTATAGCAATTATGATGATTGAAATATAAATAGATACACAAAAACATTGAGAAACTTCAAAGAACCAAAAAAAAAAATATATTCTATTCTTCAAAAATCTTTAATTTAATACCAAACTCTAAAGAATTATAAGCATTATAAAAACAAATGACGTTCGGTTGAAAGGCACCAAACTCAACAAGATTCAATTAACTATTGTATAATAGTTATTTTTAATATTAGTGAGTAAAGTAGTGCATTTAATCCAGAAGTTGGGCGCCAGAGCTGTAGGCGAGGGCCCCAACTGGGTGAGTCAAATAAAGATGTTTAGATAAGAATCATAAAAAGAACAAAAATGAAAATTACGCGAAATGAAAATAAAAATAATTTGCTACCAGCAATAGAAGAAAATAATTAACTGCCTACAAAAGCTTTATCAAATCAATTAAATATTAGCAAAACTTCTGTATTTAGAGTATTAAAAGACGAAAAATTTCATTCTTATCATTTTCGAAACCACTAAGAATTAAGATACAATGATTATGAAATGAGAATTGCCTTATGTGAGCTACTATTAGAGAAAATTAATATCAATCTGGATATAAAGAACAAAATTTTGTTTACCGATGAAGCTATAACTAGAGAAATAAATTCACAAAATTGTAGATATTGAAGCAGGCATAATTTACATTTATTTAATGAAAGTTAATGATTGGGCTGGATTAATTGGGACCATTTTTTATTAATGTAAATATTAATTTCTATAATCGTCTAAATTATTGTTTAATTGTTAATGATGCTGTTTTTCAAATAAGTTGTAATTTATGATTATAAATATATGGATTTTTTTTATACTTGTAATTATTCGACTTTATACATACATACATAACATCGTGCTATATCCCACTTAGTGGGGTAGCACGAAACTAAAAACACAGTCAACCAACAATCAATCTCCTCCAAACATTCCTATCCTGGCACACCACTTTCGCCTCGTCCACATTCACAGTGCGATTCATACACGCTCGTCTATTCTTCACACTCGGAAGCATTCGTTCACGCAACAAACCATCAATCATACCAGTTATTCCTCGGACGCCCACGCAATCGTTCACCTTCAATCTGACCCACGTATATTAGTTTCACCAACCTTTCATTCGACATTCGCTCAACATGTCCAAACCACCTCAACTGACTCACTCCCACTTTCTTAACAACATTCTTCTCAATCTCACACTCACCATACACCAATGTAATCCGTATACGATCACGTCTCGTATACCCACATACTCCTCTCAAATATCTTATTTCTACAGCAGTTATACGTCGTTCATGCTTCTTCATCCACACTCAAAATTCAGAACCATACATCAATGTAGGCACTAACACACCATTATAAATACTCAACCGAGCATCTCTAGATACATTCACGTTTTGAGCAAATGTACCCAGAGCACCCAATACCTTGCACCCTGCAGACATCCGCCTTTCAATCTCCCGGTCAATACGTCCATCCCTCGAGAACATACTACCCAAATATACAATTCATTCGCTTGTTCCAGTCTCACACCATTCACTGAAACATTACAATCAGTCACCAAATCATTCTTCTCAAACACCAACACTTTACATTTATCGACATTCAATAGCAGATTTAAACCTTTCCCTACTTCATTTATGCTCACAATTATACTTCTAAATTGCTCCTCAGTTTCACCCAATACAACATCATCCGCATAAGCTAATGCAGGCATTATATTTTATGTTATTTATATTAGTAAATTAAGATGACAAAAATATTTAACATTGAAGTCATATGTTGCATTTTATCTGGAACGATACGGTTAATATAAAACCAGCAACCATAATAATAAATCATAACAGGTATCCATAACAATTAAAACAGTTCAATTAATATTGCATCTTCGGTGAAACATCTATTACTAAGTCTAGTCAGTATCTTAAACCAATTATTTGCACAACAGTTCTTCAGAACAAATGATTTCAAACGAGCGAAATAAAGAAAATTAGTGTGAAATAAAATGACATAACGTTTTAGTGAACTTACGCAAAGATACAGAAACTGTAACCGTAACCGAAAACGGAACCGTAACTGCAACCGTTAACAAACACCGTTAAATTATACTTTACGGGCAGAACGCATGAAATGTTCAGTAAAAATGTAAACACTGTGCAAATTTACCAACCAAGCTATTAGATAGAAATTCTAGCGGGTTAGTCAAGTTAATGTTACGAGTTTCGCATACATATTTATGAAGACGTGATTGGTTAGACATACAATATTATTTCTGGATGTGTACTGCGGTGTACTTAGAGAAGAGCACCTATTAGTCAAACGACAATAGTTATTTGTATCACTAGTCCACAAACTGCACTTTTGTGAGTATATATTTTGGCAGGCTGAGCAAAAGACAAGACTTAGGAATTACGATCACTCGCAAAACAGTTTCTGGTCGTGTGATACACATTATTTTTCGTGACGACTTGGTCATAAATTTATTAAGGGCCGATATTTCCATCTACGAATAAATTTCCCAATAAGTTATCCGTCGAATATACAAAAAAATACGCATCAAAAAATGACAACTAGAACAATATGTATCATTTGAGCTATGTTTTCGAAGCGACATTTTTCATTTATTCGGCGAATACTTTATTCGGTACTTTATTCGTAGATGAAAATATCGGTCCTAAATGAAATTACTGATATATTTGTCAAATATGAAATACTAAGAATTTTTTACTTTGCTATCAGATCATTCGTAAACAAGGATTGGAAAGATTTATACTTAACCATAAATAATTCAATTGTTTTATTTGAAAAATGCGGTGACATTTATATAGTTGATATATACAGGTTGTTTCTTTTAAAACAACTAGCGATCTTTTGGGCGATCTAATGAATATAGAGAAAAATACAAAAAATTACCAGAAAAAAGGGCCTCATTTAATAGGAATAACACAAAATACAACCAGTGGCTCTCAAATGGTAGTAACCAGCACAGTGCGATAGAGATTGAGAAATGAAAGTGACGTGATGGGTGGCAAAATGACAAGAACTTGGTTTGACGCTTGACATGTGAGTAGAATACTGTTTTGATAAATATTTATGTCATATTTAAATATATCAAATATGGTAAAATCCTGTTGTGCATATAATTGTAAAAAAAAGGCTATAAAAGACGGTGTTTCATTTGACAGGTAAATATGTCACTTTTGGTTAAACGCTGTATATATACATATTTATTGCAGTTTTCCAAAAAAATGTGGATTTAAGCAAGAAATGGATATTATCTATAAAGGAGAAAATTTTCAACCTAATGAAACTACATGAATTTGTGGAAAACATTTTCTTGATTTCTACATACAACAATTTAATGCCAATATAAGAGAGAGATAGTCATATCTAAAATTACGCAGTGGGAGAAGAACAGCACATGTGTACCACGTGCTGGGTGGCATGAAAATGTGCTGTTTTTCTCCCACTGCGTCATTTTAGATATTAGGTTTGTTCCAAGTGGTCATTTCTGACAAGTTTGTGACATGTTTGTGACAAATTTCAGTGCGCCTGCGAAAAATGTAAACAAGTTAACATTGAAACATAAACTTCATTTCTTTTTTGTGGCGAAAAATGTATGAATTTCTTTATTTATATTTATATTTAAGGTTAACCGCCAAACAGAAAATGAGCATGCACATGCGCTTCTTTCCATTCGCCGTTTCAGTCTATGTTTCAAACTTAACTTGTTTACATTTTTCGCAGGCGCACTGAAATTTGTCACAAACATGTCACAAACTTGTCAGAAATGACCACTTGGAACAAACCTATTACTATCTCTCTCTTGTGTTGGTTACAGATTTCTGTATTAAAAACATAGCCAACGCTCCATCCATATATATTATTAAATCTATGATTAATAGGACTATTGCCTAGGCCTAGGTTACGAAAGTATATTATTTTCTTATACTGGGTGTCTACTTTTTTATAGGACATAGGAAATACAATATTAAAATTTTCATTAGGCGATAGTTCGTTCCCTATAAATTCTAGAACGAAAGTGTCAATACAAAATATGTTCAGAATTACAAACTGTACCAAATGAGCATAAATTCATTGATGTGATACATTTCCGTCATAAGATAGACGTAAAATAAATTTAAAATTTATAATTTTAGCTATTTCCAGAGTGCCATGTTAAACAAAACATCCAAACAGTCGTATTGTTTGAGTTTGACAGATGCTATTTGGCATAGTTTTAATGATTATTGACTTGTTTAAATTATTTCTGAGTAATCATGGACTCATTTACCATTTATAAATAATTTAAACAAGTCAAAAATCATTAAAACTATGTCAAATGTCATCTGTCAAACTCAAACAATACGACTGTTTGTATGTTTTGTTTACCATGGCACACTGGAAATAGCTAAAATTATACAATTTATTTCAGGTCTATCACATATTGGGTGGAACATCATACCTGTGTACATAGGCGATTAACATGAAAAAACAGTTTTTCCGTGCGCATTGCTCCCCAAATTATTTTAGGCAAAAATGCTTCAAATACATGTTGTAGAGCATAAAATTCTGCATCTAAAGCAATAAACAGAATTACTTTTACTTGCTTTGTAACGACAGAAATTAAATATGAAAACATGCAAAATTACGATGAAAATAGCAAATAGCCATGGAATTGAAACAAAAATTAATAGATGCTACTCGTTTTTCTGTCAATTTGATATTTTACCCGTCAAATTAATCATTCATCTGTCAAATGTCAAGCATTTATTTATTTTTGTTTCAATTCCATGGCTATTTGCTATTTTCATCGTAATTTTGCATGTTTTCATTTTTAATTTCTGTCGTTACAAAGCAAGTAAAAGTAATTCTGTTTATTGCTTTAGATGCAGAATTTGATGCTCTACAACATGTATTTGTAGCATTTTTGCCTAAAATTATTTGGGGAGAAATGAGCACGGAAAAACTGTTTTTTCATGTTAATCGCCTATGTACACAGGTATGATGCTCCACCCGGTATACCACATCAATAAATTTAGGCTCATTTGGTACAATTTTTATTGCTGTACATTTCTTTATCTTTACACTTTTGCCCGCTTAACACATTTTTTTCTGCGACCACTTAGAAATCTGCTCATTGTGTTAGTTGTTGCTAAGGATATGAAGTACGTTGCAGGCATCGTGAATTGAATTTGTTTTGTGAGTATTTCAATACAGGGCATTTCATTTCAGTACAGGTGCCATTGCTAGGATACTTATTTAGAATTGTCAAATATTGGAATGGTGAAAGCGAGATTTATTATTAAAATTAAATTAATTAGGAAATAATACCGCGGTCGTAGAAAAAGTATAGTGTACAACTCGCATGGAATGTCCATTTCATACTTGTAGGAAATGAGTACCATTCCATGCTTGTTGTACAAATGTACTATTAATGTAAGAGTCAAAAAGAAATTTTCCTCTTAACTTACAGGTATGAGAACAGTCGACAACAGTCGTGGCATTGATCAAATACCCTCCACACAAGGTACACGTGAGACAGGTGTTTAGGTCCTTCACGAGGATCTTCCGGGGGGTCACCAGACGATGAGATTCCGCCATTTTGTAATCTGAAACACAGCAAAAACCATCCATGTCAGGCATGAAGATTTCTCCACAAAGAAATTCAATTTGAATATGAAAATATTCGCTCGTCATGCAAGACATTTATACATAAACACTATATTATTATAAATATTATAATTATTGACTATGTGCAGAAAGTATTGTACATTCTTTGCAAGAAAGTTTCGCGTAGGATGATGTTAATAGATGTACGTGACAAATGGCAATCATGGCAAGATGCAATCAAGATATAATGTATCTACAAGGTTTTAACCTACAAATGTACCTTAAAATAAATGAATAGCTATACTTCATTAAGGGCCGATATTTCCATCTACGAATAAACTTCTGATTTCCGAATAAGTTATTCGGCGAATAAATTAAAAAATTCGCAACAAAAAATTATAGCTAGAACAATTATCATTTGAGCTATGATTTCAATTCGACATTTTTTATTTATTCGGTACTTTATTCGTAATGTAAATATCGGCCCTAAGGAAGAAAAGGAATACTAGTACTACATAACGTGAAAGGTAGCGAGTTCATATCTCGTTCACTCCATCAAAAGTGCAATGGGGTAGTTTTCTTTAGTCACAAAATAGAAAATAAGTCATTTATATTATGACTAGACCCAATAATATATACGTATGACAGAAGTTTAAAAAATATTATTAATTATTAAGATATTTGAGTTTTAAAGACCTCTACAACGACGTCAAAGTATTATGGCACATATCTATCCTATTCTAAATTATTTGTACTTCTTTTATTATAGAGCTGTCAGATTGTAGAAGTGTCAAAATAGTTGACTAATTTGAAGGTTTTTTTTGTTTCACTTTGAATTCATAAGTATATTTTAAACACATTTATTTCTAACTAATAAATATTACTTTAGGTCAACTCAACGAAATTAAAGGCTTGTTGAATAACATAAGTTAGCAAAATTTATCAGTGCTAATCAAACATTTGACTAAAATAATCTTACAGTTTATTCATGTTTCATCCAGAAATAAATGGAATTCATGTATATTTTAATTATTTGCAATGAAAAGTTATTTTTAATCCATTTAAAAATTTAAATAATTTTTCGAACAATGAATTAAAACATTCATGTGACTATAATTATTTACAATCTCTACTGTTTGAGATCCCCCAACACCTCTACAATGATGTCACAACATTTTTAAAAAATTATTGTGGCTTAATGAATAACAATTACGAATTTTTAAAAGTGCAAATAGTCTTCAATATAGATATAGTTTCATAAAAAAAATGGTGAAAGACAAAACTACAATATTTATCATAGCCATATAAAATTTTTCAAGCTACTCTATGAAACAATAAGAAAATTACAACCCATACTAAAAACAATTTACTCAAAATTTTGTCGCGATTTTTCCAAAAATGCACCTCCCTGTTTTTAGTTTAAGTTCCCCCGTAATGTAATTTTTTTTGCAAAATCTAAATCGTGGATACTTGAAAAATTGAGTTTGATAACAAATGAATGGTTAGGGCAAATGATTACCGGATGTAGAAATGAAATGTAGCATATAAGGAATTTCAATGTTGCTGTTTCCTTTTTACCTATTTACCTACAGCAAAAGTATAAATACAAAAGGTGTTCGAATTTAAAAATGCATGCAATAAGGCCCATTTGGTTACCTAAATATTAGTATTTCACGATATATCAATAAAATTAAAATTAATATGTATATAGTACGAAAATTATAACATGGCCAGTATGGGAATTTAAGCAAAAACGACAAATATTTTACATTTCACAAAACGGATTTTGATTTATTTGCTAGAGTGTTGTATAATTTTCTGTAGAGTGAGCCTTATTCCATGCATATTTAAATTCTGAATAACTTTTGTACTTATACTAACGTGAATTATGGGTACTACAATTATAATATAAATAATATTTAATAATGTATTGTTCATTAATTTTCAAATTCCTTTAAATTCACATACATAATAGTTGAACACATTTTTATTAATGTAAATTGTTATATAAAACATTTTATCCAACACCTCTCAATAAATGCTATTACTATGGCGATTTTAAACAAGCAAAGTAACAGATTATCCACTAGTGGGTATAATTTTGAGTATTTTTTTATTTATAACAATAGTAATAGCACACAACACCTTGGTAACTACTTCGATTTACATTTTAATTTAAAAATTTAAATCATATGTCATTGTCAAATAATATTTCTTTAATAAATTTTTCATTTATTAAGAAGTGTTGGATAAAACGTTATACTTCACACGTGGGCAAAGTGGAATTACCCACTCGATAAAATTATCTCACTCAGCCTTCGGCTTCGTGAGCTAAGATTTCTCTCGTGGGTAATTCCTTACTTTGCCCACTTGTAAAGTAAATAACTATTATTTCAAAATTATTATTTTTTTTTTAAGAAGATGAGAAGCGGACTAACTACTATGATCATATGCCAATTCATGATTGGATGATTATGAAAGTATGTG
Source organism: Poecilus cupreus (assembly GCA_963942605.1). Taxonomy (NCBI): domain Eukaryota; kingdom Metazoa; phylum Arthropoda; class Insecta; order Coleoptera; family Carabidae; genus Poecilus; species Poecilus cupreus. The sequence goes on along the minus strand of OZ012729.1, from coordinate 3,881,500 downwards.
AACAACACAAACGACCATTCTTTTCAGTGGGATTCGAACCCACGACCCCTGGTGTGCTAGGCTAGTGGCATAGCCACTACGCCACAGAGACCGGCAAAAAAATTTCTGTTTTTTTATATTTTTTATCAACTTTCTACGCAGACTGTACGACAAAGATAGGTTTCCCACGTATTGTCTGTCTCTCTCAGCTCGTACTTCAACGTTAGTGAGCGTTTCAGAATAACTATATTTCAGTTCCTATACGCAACATTTCAATTCCACACCCGATAGAACACTTAACATTGTACTTAAAGTTAGGACGCGATTTGGTCAATTTTGCAATAGCAAACTGGTTTATCTTTTTTTGTATCTTATTCTATGTTGATTTCGTAGATTTCAATATCTCTCAACTGGTAATGGAAACCTTGTATACGATTTGCACTCAGCCAATGTCGGGTATATCAGCTAGTTTAAAATATAATTTAATTTTTATCAGAAATGAAAAGAGATATTGCAAATAATATTTTGTATTTTATTGTTTTTGTTTGCATTTTTATTTGAAAGTTTATCCGCAGCTAGTTGCAAAGTCCATATAAGCTAGTTACCTACATTTGAAATAATTACCGAAACATTATTATTATTTATGCAAATATATCTCGAATAAATTAATTTTGATTTAAATGTTTTTTTGACTGAAATTATATATGTTACCAGTAATTTTTTCTATTATGGTAATTATTAATTTTACATAATTTATAATTTTCTATCCATATTTTACGTACATATAACAATATTATTAGTTTCAATCCCAATATTGACGTCATTTTAACTTTATCCTTGTGATTCCTGGTCCATTAATATTTATGCAGGCCATAACTTTTGACGTAACCACGCTTCAAGCGTAAAAATATATACATATACCGAGATCTGCAATAGCAGAGTGCCACACTTAAAATATTCTTAATGGCGTGATGATATATTTATTTATTTTTATTAGTTTTGCAATAGATACGCTTAAAATAAACTGTAGTGTGAAACATTATCAGCAATTGATTTGAACCAAATATGAGAATTATCTGCTGCTATTTCTGTCTAATTAATATAATGAATAATGTTTCAGCTATAAGTTATTATAAAATAAAATATCATTATTAGAATTATAGTTAATAAAAGACATACCAGTTACAGTTTTTTTTTTTTTATGTAACGTTCTAGCCTGCATCATATTTGAAGAAAGATGGACCAAATCATTCATTCACACTATGTTCAACAACTGGAATTATAGGAAAAATTTAATTATAACTCTACTAAAAAGTGTTTTGAATTGTATAAAGTTTAACTAATCCATCTTTTTCAATGGAAGGTTATATAGAAGCAAATTTTCGTGCTGTCATCTATTGATATTTTCATTGAACTACATTGGGGTCAATTGGCAAAATACAAAGAAAACGATATGGGCGCGTTCAGCCGAACCTAGCAGCTAGATCGCTAATCTATCGATCATAGCTGAAAGCATTGCTAAGTAACCGCTAGATTTCAGTAGCTAGACTAGCGACCTAGCGAAATAAAAAGTTGCTTTGCAGTTTTTTTCCAGAATATGATGCAAGTATAATAAAAAATAGCGTATGACACACGTGTAAATGTGCTTTTAAAGCACTAGCGACGTTAAAAGCTAACGAACCTTTTAGAACTATCAATTGTCAAAAATTCATTTATAATATCACCATATTAATCATGTCTGAAAAAAAAAAAAACTATAAAAATAACTTAAAATGCAGTGAAATATATAAAGCATAGATTTAATAATATATATGGATGGAGCGTTGGCTATGTTTTTAATACACAAAAACCTGTAACCAACATAAAAGAGAGCTAGTCATATCTAAAATTACGCAGTGGGAGAACAACAGCACATTTTCATGCCACCCGTCACGTGGTATGAATGTGCTGTTCTTCTCCCACTGCGTAATTTTAGATATGACTATCTCTCTCTTATATTGGCATTAAACTGCAGTATGTAAAAATCAAGAAAATGTTTCCCACAAATTCATATATAGTGATATTCACCTAAGAATGGCATTCCAATGTGATGACGTCACACACTTCAATTATATGAGGTTCTAATAAAAATTGAAATTTCGATTGACCGTTCTGACATCTGTTGGCAATGTAGTAGAAATAAGTATGTACAAATTTATTTCCTAGCGTCGTTCAAATTTCAACATTGCACAAATCCCCTAAGACAATAATAATAATAATAATAATGAAGAATATATAAGAAAATAGATACTAATAACATTTACGTCAAATTGATAACATAACCTCACAATATAAAACTTACATCTTCTGCAGAAAAAATGGAATTAGTGGACCATCTATACGTTTTTCTTCATGAAAAAATGCCGAAGCATTCAAAATAATTTCTTTGCAACGTTTAGATAATGTCCTACCACTCATATTTATTCATTAAATTTAACTCAATCACTGAATGCGAATATAAACACAGTAAATATTCAACTGTCACCTATACGGTGTAAGTAGCGACGTACGTCAACACACGCTTCGTGACATTAGCAACACATCAGACAAAAGCATTGCTAATAACGCATGTGGATCACTTAATTCATACCCTTCTGTGACGTCATCAGAATGGAATTCGAAGAATGCCATTCTTAGGTGAATATCACTATAGTTTCATTAAGTGAAAATTTTCTCGTTTTATAGTTAATATCCATTTCTTGCTTAAATCCACATTTTTGGGAAAATTGTAATAAATATGTATATATACAGCGTTCTAACCTAAAGTGACCTGTCAAATGGAACACCGTCTTTTATAGTCTGTTTTTTTTTTACAATTATATGCACAACAGGATTTTACCATAATTGATATATTTAAATATGACATAAATAATTGACAAAATTCTTAATGAGGGACAAAAGCTCTCACAAAAGTCTATCAAAACAGTATTCTACTCACACTTCAAACCAAGTTCTTGTCATTTTGCCACCCATCACGTCATTTTCATCTCTCTATCTCTATCGCGCTGTGCTGGTTACAGTCTATCTTTGTCTATACTCCTTCCATACATTTTATTATTTCTATGATACGAAGTATCTTAAAAGACTTTTCTGAATTTGTCTTTGGTCAGAATTTGAGGTTAATTCCACCAAACTTAACTAACACAAGATGAGAGCACCAGCAAAATACCATTCATGTTCATAATACTTTTCATCCGCTAGAATCTAACACTAGCAAACGCTAGCTAGCCGCTAGGTTTGGCTAAACGCGCCCATCACAAGCGCTGTCAGGATGACCATTCTTAAAATGATGCTAAATATGAAAAATAAAGTGTGTGTATGATTTGTGCAACAGTGACTCCCGTTATTTCTATAAAGAATATATCACCAATGTTAAATTAATTAAATTTCCTGAATCAGAAACTTCAAAAATATAAAAAAAACAACCTTGTTAATACACCATCTCAAACGTCAAAACATGAATGTTTGTATTATGATCTTCCATTTCAACTTTTACCTGAACTTTCTCTTTCTTGCCTGGGAAGTCAAAATCATAAACCTCCATTATAATTTTATTCATATAAGAAATCAACGAGAGCAGAAGACCACATTCTAGAATCTAGAGTACTTAATACGGAAAAAATTTGATTAATCTAAACGAGACAATACAACATTTTCTGTACTTTTGTAACTCCAGTTCATTCGGCTGCGAGTGCCTACAATATTTGACAATACGTAACCGTTTAACGATTTCCTTCTTGGCATTCTCCGCACCGGTAGTGCGGAAGGAAGCTGACGGTGTGTGTTGCCACACCTCCACCACCACCCACTTCCGGTACAACTGACCCCTGTCCAATGAACTGGGCTCACACCTCACACTCGCACACCTAATTAACGCGGTTTTCAACCCTTTGCGATCGTTATCACGTCACTTGCCATGCTTGCTGCCAACGCAAATTAACAACAGCTCAAACGATCATGACCAAGCGAACAAACACACGCGGGAAATTTAACTCGGTACACACATTTACAAATTTAATTACGAGTCTGTATTACTATTACTTTGTAAAGGGTACGATGTATTATAATACGAGAAACGGAAAGCAGAGTTTGAAATGCGAGTGGACGAATGATTCTCTAACCTTTGTTTTGTAATATTAGCTGTATTCTTTTTGGAAAGTTTTAGCTCAACTCAGTTGACAAGTGAGTTGAGATGAACTGAGCTGAGTTGAGCTGAAAGGCATCCAAAAAGAACAGCACTTTATGTATAGAAAGGTGGGTTTGAACAAGAATATACACACTTTTGCTATTAAAATTAATGACAATGAAAATATTTTACTATAAGTTTACACATTTAATATAACAATGAAATAGATCGACATATTTTGGTTATTGTAGCATTTTGGTGCACATAACCTAATAAATATGACAGTTCTCCAGACAGCACAAACCAAACATTACCCCTTCCACTGAACTGAGTTGCGTAGATCATTTTGACGGGCGAGTTCTCTCAGTTTGTCTCAGTTCAGTTGTAACAAAAAGAACAACACTTTACTGAGTTTATCTGAAGTGAGCTGAGACTAACTGAGATTTTGACCAAAAAGAATGCAGCAATTATATTGTTAATGAACCTTAATTTATTATAGCATAAGGTAGAACAGTTCAGTTGTGTTTTGTATTACGGCGAGAACGAAAATAAAGATTAAGTTAAGAGTTATCCACATTTTATTTTTGATATTAATTATTCCCTGTCTCTAACAATATTATTATATCCTTATGAATAAGCTTGGTAATTTCCAATGAGGGAAATTATGAGTAAAATAATTGGTGAATAATTAAATTTAAGCTTTGAATGAACACTGGATTGTAGGTAGGCTTAAATCGTTTATTTATGAATTCATAAATATGTCTTACAATGACGACGTCAGTATTAAGATAGATTCATACACATCAGTCACATCTGGTCAATGATTTTTATAGAACACTAGATTGGGCATAGGCCATATTCTGCCATCTGAGAGCGTTCCCAATTGAACGGGTGAAATTGATGTTTTGTGACACTTTTGTAAAGTACAGTGCGAAATCTGAAGCTCTGCCTGCACTCTCTCTACACTGCGCTCGCCACCACCTCTCTTTAGGTCATACCACGAAGTATGGTCATATCTATAGACAAGAGAGATAGATTTTTAAATATTGAAGTATCACAAAACCTCAATTTTGACCATCATGGCGGCGTTCAATTGGGAACGCACCGTAACGGCGTATGCCCAATCTAGTGTTATATAGAAATCAGTGCGTCTAGTGGATTCGATCCCGGAATAAGTCAGTAAAAATTTACATGAAACAAAACACATTTACCTTGACTTGACATTTTGTCAGCCATCTTGTTTTAACAGCTGAATTCATTGGTTTTCGCAGTTTAAATAAGTAATTTATAAAGTGTCTGGTAAATTTAATTTAAAAATTAGAGTTTAAACATTGATCTAAAAAGAGCGAATAGTATGCACGAAAAAACTGAATTATATGCGCATATATATGCACTGATTTTTTGGGAAATATGCAAAATATCTTAAATATTAAATAAAAATCTGTTGTGGGCAGCACAATACCTCCCGCCATAGATTTCTTATCAAACAATGCAGAGCACCCCTATTAAGAAACGCTCTTCAAAATTTTCAATTTAGTAGTTTTTGAGAAACCGTAACTCAAGAAATCCACACAGACTGACAGACACACACACATACATCATCGCGAAACTATTAAAATTTTATTCTATGGACCCTAAAACGTATTCATCCACTGAAAACTCACTGCATAATTTTTTGCTTGATTCCTATACAGGATGTGGCAGGAGGTAAAAAGCATAAATGAATGTATTATGAATTTTACTGCATAATACAGTCTGATTTACAATTATCAAATATATACTACTAATATACATATAAACTAAGTCTAGAAACTTGATATTATAAGATTACATATTTACATAATTACAATAACATATTATTCAAAATTTCCTAAAAAGAAAGTGAAAAATAAGTAAAAGATATATCCAGCTGAGAATTAACGGTCTTATATTCATTGTAGCATTGTACCCACTTTTACCAGCATTCGTGTAAACAATGAATACCTACCGTTACCGTTACAGGGATTTCCCTAGAAATATTAGAGTTTATTGGTTTGTGTATTTGCTTATTGCATTGTTTATTGCTTTTTCCGTTGCATTCTTCTATTTATTGAAGCCTCCTCCTATATTTGGGATTGTCAATGTGCATTACCAGAAATTTCAGATTGTTTATCACTAGACAAAGTCTTAAAAATATTGAAATATGTAATTAAATTATATGCAACTTTGGTAAAAATATGCATAAGAGTGCCCAAATATGCAGTATATGCAATTAGTAATTAGCATTAATTAACTCTAATCAATGTAATTCGTCCAGAAAATTGATTATATTTTAAGATATGGAAAAATTAAAATATATGTATTCTGCTTATAATCCGTTCTCTATATTGATCTCTGTAGAATATAGTTTTTGTTATGGGTTAACCTAAATAAGTCTAAATTGATTTTTAAAAGTTTAATTTTTAGTTTTATAGAACATTTATAGAAGTGCCTCTGCCTAGTTTGAAGTATAATTTTATTTAACCGGCTTTTCGAAGATTTAAAACTGAAATTTCATTACCAAAAGGTAAATAAAAACTAATTTTGCGTGCGCAATTATTCCACATGCAAGTGTGATGAACTTACTAATACCTAATATAATATAAGTATAAATTATATTTATATATAATAAAATAATTAATAATTATTTCAGAGTTTATACAAATTTACGTTTTCAATGCTCAGATTCCAAAGAAAATTCAATATCAATTTTTTAATCAAATATAGGTATCAAATCTATAGATTTATAGTTGGCAGCACTGTACACATCTGCGCTTGCGTTGCCTTCATAATGTAATCATATACATCAAATAGTTTGAGTTTGAGATGTCATTTCTTGTTTCTGAAAAGTAAGAATTATTATTATTAAATCTTGCCAAAAGTGTAATCGTAGAAAAAGTATAGTGTGCAACTTGTACAGAATTTCCTATTTCCGCGAGTTGAGAGTTTTATCACGAGACGAAGTCGAGTGTTGAAATCACACGAGCTTTCTGCACTTATAGGGGTTCCTTAACTACAAGTTTCCACCATTATTACAACGCTATCGAAATCTTATACAGTTCGCTAAGTTTTAGCATATAAATAAAATACCCCATGAATACGAAAGCTTTAGGAACAAATAAATAATTCTATATATCACACAATCAAATGTAAATTTATTAGTTGTGTTACACACACATCCTATCATCCTCACAACTACCCACTCGTGCAAGCTCCTCTCACCGCAGCATCTCCACTCGGTATAAGGGCCCGAGAGATGCGGTGCGTGTGATTGGTCGGCGAGTGGGGTGAGCTGCGTAGGGTGCGAGCAGGGCGGCAGGGCTTGCCACCTCCCCTGGACGCTGCGAGCCTGATACTCGAGGCCCTTCAAACGCAGCCGAGGGTCGAGGTGAAGGGCATCGCCAAGTGCCTAGAGGTTAGCACCGGATGTCGACGCCGAACATATGGAGCGGATTGTGGAAACTGGGTAAAGCTGGATGGAACCAAGCGTGCGCACTGGCACCACGGATTTGAAATTCGCGCGCAATGCTGGTTTTTGGCAATGTCGGTTGCAGTACGAACGAGGTGCACAACAGGGTCGTTCACCATTATTTTTTTATGAAACTTTATCTAAATTGAAGACTATCTACACTTTTAAAATATCGTAATTATTATTCATTAAGCCATAATCATTTTTTTTAAATGTTCTGACGTCATTATAGAGGTGTTAATGGATATCAAACAGTAGAGATTGTAAATAATTGTAGACACATACATATTATAATTTATTGTTTAGAAAGTTATTTAAATGAAATTGGAATAACTTTTCGTTGTAAGTAATTAAAATATACATGAATTCCATTTATTTCAGGAAGAAACTTGAATAAAATGTAAGTTTATTTTAGTCAAATGTTTGATTACCACTGGTAAATTTTGCTAACCTACGTCATTCAACAAGTCTATAATTTCATCGAGGCGACCTAAAGTAATATTTATGAATTAGAATTAAATAATATATTATTTATGTATTTAAAATATACTTATGAATTCAAAGTAAAACAAAATAAAAACCTTCAAATTAGTTGCCAACTATTGTAATACTGCGACAATCTGACAGTTCTATAATAAGAGAAGTAAAAATAATTTAGAATAAGATAGATATGCGCCATAATATTTAGACGTCATTGTAGAGGTTTTAAATACTCAAATATCTTAATAATTAATAATATCTTTTAAACTTCTGTTATATCTAGTAAGATTTTTTTGTGTCTAGTAATAATACAGAGTGTTCCATGACTCGAAAAAAAAAATAATTCTTACACCTTATGTAATATTTGACACATAAATGAAAAATAAATAAATAAAGGACTGATCACTATAGAAACATTGCTTTCCGATGCCTTATAGTCAATTTTCCGAGCTAGCTCGGAAAAGAAGGAATTTCCGGTCTAAAAAGCGATCAGAAACAGCTTATTTTCTGGGCGATCACGAAAAAATGAATTTGTTTTGTGAGTATTTCAATACAGATCATTTCATCTCTGTACAGGTACCATTGCTAGGACACTTATTTTAGAAATATTGGAATGGTGAAAGCGGGACAAATTATTATGGAAATAAAAATTAATTTTGAAATAATATCGTGGTCGTAGAAAAAGTAAACTGTACAACTCGCTTGGAATCTCCATTACATACTGACATACTCGTATGATTTGCAGCATGAACCGAAGGAAATGAGTACCATTCCATGCTTGTTGCACAATATACCATACAGGTGTCCCAGATTTAAACGGCCTAACTTAATCCATAGATTAAACACCTACATATAGGTGACAAGCGTTTCCCATGTTGTAACCCGACAGTAATTCAGCACCATTCACCCATCCTTGCTCACTCCCCGCGTGAAGAATAATTATCCGTTTACCCCGTGAAACTGGAATATTCGCAACACAATTCTCACTACCATCAATCCAACTTTTAGATTTAGTGTCGTGTGTATCATACCATGTTTCATCTAGGTATATAATTGAGCGTTTCTCTTCATGAAACTTTTTTAAATCTGTCAAGTATTGATGCCGCCATCGACATATTCTTTCCAGCAAAACTTGACGTTTATCAATTTTTTTAAACTTGAATTTCATGCTTAGGAGAACACTGCGAAGACTACTAACTGCACAAGTAATATCACATTCATCTTTTAATTTTTGATGCAATCATCTTAGTGAAGGATATATATTTTCATTGTAAAGCGAATATATTTTCCGACGAATAACATCTTTTTGAAAATAATTCAAAATTCTCGATTTTCCAGCATCACTTCTTTGTTTTTTAACCGGTACACCTTTTATTATAACAAATGAAAAGATAATCGTATTAAAAATTTCGGAGATTTGAAGCATCTAAGCCAAAAATTATAATAATCCACTCCTGAACATCAGACAAACTTGCACCCCGCTGGCTAGGGCTGGCTTATCCCATTAGCAAGTCAAGTCAATCGCCACGCAAATTCGAACACGCTATATTTTCTTATACACATAATACCAACTGAACACGTATAACTTGCTCCTTGCGTATGACTTTATTTTACAATATTACTTTTATATTTCAAACGTCATATATTTATAAATATATATATATATAATTTAATTTTTCTCAAAATTAGAGCATGTACAAGAAAAGTGCAAATAATATTTTATATTCCAAATATTTTTGCAAACAACTTCCATTTGAAATTTTTTTCACAGCTGATACTATTTTTGACAAAAATTGAATTTATTGTTTTGTGTGTCCAGTAAACTTCCTCTTCCAATTTGTCAATTTCATTCAAAATCAACTCAGCTCTTCATATTTTGATGAAACTTATATATTCCAAATTTCTTTTACATATCTTGTCTCGTTCATGAGATATTGCGCATACGGACATCCATCCATCCATACTCACACACAGACATCATTGAGAAATTGGTCTTAACGGATTCAGTGGATCTCAAAATATATATTTCCGCAAAAATCTCGTCAGCGATTTTTTTTTTTTTCATAATTTCAATACTTCCGTATACTTTGTATAAGAAACAAAAATAAAACACAATAATTATGATGAAATTATGTGCAACGCCAGCGCTGACTGTATTTTATAAAGATATTCGTCATAAGCTGTCATTTAAACACCACCGCCCCAAAACAAATATTTCCATTTCGTCGCTAAATATTATTTGTCGGGCTTGTCTCGTAAATTTCTTACTTTTTAAAATTAATATTTTTCTGCGTTCGACTTGCGAAGGACAGGCAAAAGGTGAGATTTTAATTACATTTTCTGAAGTGTTGAGTGTCTGCTATTTTCGCATCTCATCAAATTCCTTTAAAATGTTGTTTATTCTAAAATACATGCAGAATATACCTCGTAAAGCTACTTAAAAACATAATATTTAAAATTTCTTTGGATGTTCTTAATATTATAATTAGATACAAATTAGATGATTATAGAGGGTGCTCAAATTAAGTGTACCACCATTAGTAATGGGGTCTTTCACCATTTTTTTTTTTTATATTATTTTATGAAACTTTATGTAAATTGAAGACTATCTACACTTTTAAAAAGTCTTAATTGTTATTCATTAAGCCACAATGATTTTTTAAAAAATGTTGTGACGTCATAGTAGAGGTGTTGCTGGATCTAAAACAGTACAGATTGTAAATAATTGTAGTCATATATTTTTTTACTTATTTTATTATTATTATTACAATAAAATAGAACATTTATGTAACAAAAATTATTTAATTTCTTCTGTTTTAGATTTTTTCTATCAGTAGTTGTCAAAAGAGGGCTTAAAACTTTCTTATTTGAAATGTTTACTTACTCATATGAAATTGTCTGACCACTTTAAGACAAACCTTTTTAATGAAATAAAATGATTAAAATGGTTAGATTTTTATAATTTCGCTTTCGAAATGAAATAATTTGAAACACCTACTTATGAACTCGAGACTATTAACAATACAGGATGTTTGGAAAAGGAGGGTAGAACGATTCTCTGATTTATTGTCTCTAAAATACATTTGTCGAAAGCGAACAATACCAAATGTCGTATTGTAATTATTACTCACTAGATGGAAATAGGATATTTAGATGTTTCGCTTTAGACTAATGTATTTTCGAGAATTGTAATATTCGTCATTTGTAATATTTCCAACATTCGACATCTGTATTTTCAACTCTTAATATAATTTATGACATTTATGTATTCGAGAAATATATTTGCGTAAGTTGTATTTTCGTACTTTATTTAAATAACTAAAGACTATCTACATACATACATACATATATACATACATAACATCACGCTATATGCCACTCAGTGGGGTAGCACAAACTCAGAAACACAGTCAACTAACAAACACTCTTATCCTGACACACTACTTTCGTCTCGTCCACATTCATAGTGCGATTCACACATGCTCGTCTATTCTTCACACTCGGAATCATTTGTTCACACAACAAACCATCAATCATACCCAACCAGTCATTCCTCGGACGTCCACGCAATCGTTCACCTTCATTCTCACCCACATATAGTTTTACCAACCTTTCATTCGACATGTCCAAACCACCTCAACTGACTCACTCCCACTTTCTTAACAACTTTCTTCTCAATCTCACATTCACCATACACCAATGTATTCCGGACACAATCACTCTCCTGTTAAATAACTTATTTCCACAGCAATTAAACGTTGTTCATGCTTCTTCATCCACAGCCAATATTCAGAACCATACATCAATGTACTTTGACACTATCTGCAGTTTTAAAAAGTCTAATTTTATATTTATTTATTACATTGTTGCATTATTTCCTGTGGAAATTTCATAGAAGATTGTAATGATATAATGGCGTATTTTAGAGTTCACATCATTCCATTTATTTCTGTTAAAAAAATAAATAAATCTTAACTTGCTCTGGAAATGTCAAACATTTTTCGTGTTTGTCTAATTTTCCATGGCCGTGTTACAATTTTTTTTCTAATAAATATTAATTTTAATTCGATTGATATATCGTGAAATACTTACAGCCAAATTCGCCATTCCCTGATTAAGGTCTGATTCACTGATCAACGCTAATCCGTGAATCAATGCAATTCACCATTAAAAATCAAGCTAATCCGGTGATCAAATTCAGTGATCAACTGATTCGTCGGATTCCATGAATCAAGCGCTGATCACTCATTTTGATCAGTATTTTGACATTTGCGATTTTGACAAGTGTCTGTAATTTACATTTAAAAACTGTTGGGGGCACCTAAGCAATGCAGCAACACGGACCATCACTATCAAGAAATGATCATCCCTTTAATAAATTCACTTTTCAATTATGACATATGTCAAAAACTGTTTTGTTTTTTTTCAAAAAGCACAGGGCAGCAGATTCGTAAATGGTGACAGTAGGAGAAAAATGTTTCAAACAACAATTGTATATAATAATATTATAAACATTAATCTAATAACAATAATTCTCAATAAACCATAATTTACTGAAATATTTCAAATTAACTTCATTTCAAGTAAACTACCACTTCCAATTATTGTATTACCACCAAAAACTAATCAGCTCTTTCCAAGGGAATACTGTTGATATATACAAAATATCAAAATTTTATGTTTAGTAGTTTCGAGAAACCATAATTCCAGTGATCCACACAGACCGGCAGAATGACAGACTCACACACAAAATCTTTCAAAATACTGCAGAACCATAAACGGTTCGAAGAAGATTAGATCCTTTCGATATTTATAATAATAATGAATTTAAAATTAAATACCTATTATACCTATTCTACTTACTTGAAGACATTATGTAACAGGAAGTTTGCGAAAAAGAAAGTGTGAATTACTTTATTTTTGACAGAAAAGAATCGTTTACACAATAAAAATTATAGGAACTTTTAAATAACAATAGTTATTTGTATCACAAGGTTGGAAACTGATATTTTGAGAGTGCGAGTTTATTTTGATAGGACGAGCCGTAGGCGAGTCCTACAAATACGAGCACTCGCAAAATAGTTTCCAACCGAGGGATACACAAGATTTTTCGCGCCAACATTTATGTAAATTTAATAAATAAATTTAATTTATTACTCATTTTCTTAATGACAGAGATTTTTTTATGTTGCTAACTTCACAATATTTGAATGTCAATTATGTTTATTTTCCAATCTCATAACCAAAAATATCTACATATTTTTATTTGGATTTTATACTGCAAATTCAATTATAATTACTTACAAATATGTTTAAAATCCATAAATATTCCGTTTTCTTGTATTGCAAATACTCAATTGTATATATATTGCCATATTTTTATGTAGTAGATATATTGCCATAATATTTTTATGTCAATGTAATACTTTGACATTTCTAGCGTCAGAAGTTAGCTAAAATTAGTGAAGTGATGCCAACATATAACCATAAAAAGTTAGCAATTTTTGTCGAACTAGTTCGGCAAAAACATGATTTCCGACCGCTTTAGAGATATGTAATTGTATTAATGTCGGACGGCGGCGCGAAAAACAAATATGATAATCAGTTGATCATGGTTATTTGATTCATGGATCAAGTTGATGAATTTGAACTTATGTTGACCCACGGATCAACTTGATTCTTCGATCAGTTGATCACTGATCAAGGGTATGTTGGTGAATTCGGCAGTTATATTTAGGTAACCAAATGGACCTTGTGGCATGCAATAATATGAGAAGTACAAAGAATTTGGAAAGAGATATGCGAGAGAGAAACTTAAACAGAGAAATATTTATTAACACCAGATCCAGAATTGGTATATTTAAACTCAAATACCTTAATAATTAATTATATTTTCTAAACTTCTATTATACCTATACCTAGTATGAAGTTTTTGGGCCTAGTTATAATATGCATGACTTATTTGCCATTTTGTGGCTTTAATGAAGCCAAAGGGCCCCATTTTAATGTAAAATTAATGTTTCACCGATAAATATTTACATATTGACATGATAAATAACATTAAACAGTTAATATTAATTACAGTCAATTATAATCATATTTGAAATTTGGAAATTAATCTATTCCTTTGCAAATTGTGCTTATATGTCCGAACAAACTATACATTTTATCACTAGAAAACTAAATGTAACAGCACTGTACCGGGGAACTAGTTACCTAGATGTAGAAGTTCTCCTAAATAAAACCAATAAAAAAAAAAAACTATACATTTATTAGAGTTTAAACTAATAAAATTTAATTTGTATTCTGATTAAAATAGAGAATTCAATGCCCTAACACTTATAATTTAACCAAATTAAACGAATAAACCTACGTTCCAAGTTAAACCACAGAACAACCCCGAATTTCGTGTAGCCTGTAGGTAAATCTCCAAAGTTCACCCTTTTACAAGCTTAACCTAATCCTGAACGTGTGATAAATTATCTGTGGATATGAGCAGTATTGTATTCCCTTGTAAGAAAGAATAGCATTCGTTGTACCCGGCGTGCGACCGAGACAAGATAAAATCGATATTAATAAAACGCTGCATGTCGCAAACTAAATTTAATATTCCGCCCTCGACGAATTTCTACTTATTTCCTTCATTTCCCTTCTGGGGTTTACCACACAACGTTAAACTCAGTTAACGTAAATTCTGTTACTTAATATTTTTATGTTTTCACGAGAAAAATCGTTTAGTTGAACACTGATTTAAAATTGAAATATGTGAAAAAGCCAAAAATACTTCAAGTTTAGAAGATCCACTGCCCACTATTCATTTGATATTTTATATTCTTATACCGGGTGTAACATAAAAAACCTGACAAGTGTTTATTATGGGAAATCAGTTTTTCCTTGCATAAAAGTAACCGGTTCATTTTAGATCAAAAATATTAATTGATGTTAAAAATAATTATGTATCTGAATCAATATTATTTTGCAAGTTCTGTCAACGAAATAATTAAAAAGATAAAGATAAAAAGATAAAGGAAATACAATACTGTGTTTCTGGGTTCGTGCTACCCCACTAAGTGGGACATAGCGTGATGTTACGTATGTATGTATGTACAAAACATGTATTTCCGTGAAAATTTTGCAATCGTAAATAGGCCCTTCACCATTTTTTATAAAACCTCATTTAAATTGAAGACTATTTGCATTTTTAAAAAGTCTTAATTGTTATTCATTAGGCCACAATGATTTTTTGAAAATGTTGTGACGTCATTATAGAGGTGTTGCTGGATCTTAAACAGTACAGATTGCAAGTAATTATATTCACAGTAATCTTCAAAAAATTGATAATTGTCTATGAAACATATATATTAAAAAATATAAAGACAATAAAATTGTCAACTGTTTCATAAAAAACAGCCCTCAGAATAATAACTAAGTTATTAATTCATTGAGACCGGCCAAGCCAATCAATCGGGAACTACAGACGCGTTTCGCTCTTATTGGAGCTCATCAGTGTAGTAAACCCACCAGCTGCTGTGAGGCAGTGGTACCGATGACTGACTTGGCGAGATCTAAGATCCCATCAGATTGGTAAATGGATCTGAGAAGTAAATAAATACTCCCAGAGCCATCTACCGAAACTTCAACAGAAGTAAATTTTCAAAAAATTACACTGATGAGCTCCAATAAGAGCGAAACGCGTCTGTAGTTCCCGATTGATTGGCTTGGCCGGTCTCAATGAATTAATAACTTAGTTATTATTCTGAGGCTGTTTTTTATGAAACAGTTGACAATTTTATTGTCTTTATATTTTTTAATTCACAGGAATGTTCTATTATATTATTATATAATATATAATATAACTTTTCGTGGTAAGTAATTTAAATTATACATAAATTCCATTTATTTTAGGAAGAAACATGAAAAACTGTAAGATTATTTTAGACAAATGGTCGATTACCACTGATAAATGTTGCTAACCTGTGTTATTCAATAAGTCTTTAATTTCGTTGAGTCGACCTAAAGTAATATTTATTAGTTAGAAATAGAAATAAGTAATATATTATGTATGTATTTAAAATATACTTATGAATTCAAAGTAAAACCTTGAAATTAGTTGCCAACTATTTTGACAGTTCGGTAATCTAACATCTCAATAATAGGAGAAGTACAAAGAACTCAGAATAGGATAGATATGTGGCATAATACTTTGACGTCATTATATCTTAATAATAAATTATATTATTTAAACTTCTTTTATATCTAGTACGATGTCCAATCATAATATAAATAACTTATTTGCCATTTTATAATTCTAGTAAACGACCCCATTGCTATACTTCCTTATCCTACGTAGAAAGTAAAAAACCGGCCGATAATCCACATTTACATTTTAAAAAAGACAAATTCGTTTTAGCTACAGAAATGTTTTAAATAATTTGACAACTCAGATTTCACTATGCTCTTATTCCTTTGATCATAATCCATATATTTAGGTGAAAGAACAAATTTAAATTGCTGTATAATTACGCATTAAATCTCCTCCCACCGCTACAAAATACTCTAGCATCGCGCTATTAAAAATACATTATCGTATTGTACCAAGACCTACTAGAACGGGATAGATAGGTTGTTATACTAATCCCAGGGATACGATCATTATCTTTGTTGGTGTTGTTCTGGTCTAGTCAATCCCTCTATTACCTAAACGATGTTTTCATACAAATTTGTTAATTTGATAACACTGCGTAAATGGAAATTGCCCAATAAAATAGTTAATAGTCATAAGTTCTAGTTTGTCTCTAAAGACTTTGCTTGTCGGAAATATTTCTCTCTCTACTATAGTTTACAAATTCTAAAGCAGAGTATTCAACCGCACACATTTTAATCGTAAATATATAAATAAACTACGCTGTAAACACAACAATAAACTCAAATTTAGCTATAAAAATAACAAGAGAAACCGCCAGTGTTGCCAACCCGAGGAGTTGATGAATTTTCGGTCGACTCGTTCGAAAATTTCGGGAGATTTTGGAGAATTTCGGTAGATTTTTCAAATTATCCTTATATTGCAATTAATAAAATAAGAAATACATTTTTTAAGGAAAAAAATGTTTTCCAACACCTCTCAATAAATGCTCTATAACTATGGCGATTTTAAACAAGCAAAGTAACAGATTATCCACCAGTGGGTATAATTTTGAGGAAAGCCACTAGTGAGTATTTTTTTATTTATAACAATAATAATAACACACAACACCTTGGTAACTACTTCGATTGACATTTTAATTAAAAAATTTAAAGCATATGTCACTGTCAAATAATATTTCTTTCATAAATTTTTCATTTATTAAGAAGTGTTGGATAAAACGTTATACTTCACACGTGGGCAAAGTGGAATTACCCACTCGATAAAATTATCTCACTCAGCCTTCGGCTTCGTGAGCTAAAATTTCTCTCGTGGGTAATTCCTTACTTTGCCAACTTGTAAAGTAAATAACTATTATTTCGTAGCTATAAATAATTATATTAATACATTTATCTGTCTGATAATTAGAAAATTTATTATAAGAACAAATTTAAATTATATACACAAGCGAGTGTGTGCAAAAAAGACTAACTAATCTACAACAAGACGTAGATGGCAGATGGATTTAAGCGTCAAACTGCAATACCGACATAAAAGTCAAGTGAAAAATTGTCCCAACTTATTACCGAAACATTATTTTTTCTTGTAATTTAACATTCATTAATTGTTGGGAAATAATAACAACTTTCACAAAAGTATAGGCATAAAAATATTCAGCAGGAAAATCTGCACCAAATGAGCCTAAATTTATTGATGTAACAGATTTCTGTCATGAGATAGATGAAAAATATGTCTAAATTTTAGATATTTCCAGATTGCCATTGTAAACAAAACATACAAACATTCGTATTATTTAGACAGTTGATATTTTGCAGAGTTTTAATGATTATTGCTTAATGATTTGGTGACTGATTGTAATGTTTCAGTGAATGGTGTGAGACTGGAACAAGTGTATGTTTTCGAGGGATGAACGTATTGACCGGGAGATTGAAAGGCGGGTGTCTGCAGGGTGCAAGGTATTGGGTGCTCTGGGTACATTTGCTCGAAACGTGAATGTATCTAGAGATGCTCGATTGAGTGTTTATAATGGTGTGTTAGTGCCTACATTGATGTATGGTTCTGAATGTTGGGTGTGGATAAAGAAGCATGAACGATTTATAACTGCTGTAGAATTGAGATATTTAAGAGGAGTATGTGGGTATACGAGACGTGATCGTATACGGAATACATTGGTGTATGGTGAGTGTGAGATTGAGAAGAATGTTGTTAAGAAAGTGGGAGTGAGTCGGTTGAGGTGGTTTGGACATGTTGAGCGAATGTCGAATGAAAGGTTGGTGAAACTAATATATGTGGGTGAGATTGAAGGTGAACGATTGCGTGGGCGTCCGAGGAATAACTGGTTGGGTATGATTGGGTTTGTTGCGTGAACGAATGATTCCGAGTGTGAAGAATAAACGAGCATGTGTGAATCGCACTATGAATGTGGACGAGGCGAAAGTGGTGTGTCAGGATAGGAATTGATTGTTGGTTGACTGTGTTTCTGGGTTCGTGCTACCCCAATAAGTGGGACATAGCGTGATGTCATGTATGTATGTATGTATGTATTGACTTGTTTAATTATTTCTGAATGGTAAATGTGTCAATGATTACTGAGAAATTTTTGTATTTATACTTTTGTTCTTTAATTCATACGGAACTACCTATCGTCTAATGAAAATTTTAACATTGTATTTCCCATGTTGGTAAAAGATTTCGGATAGTGAATTGTTTTATGGATTTATGAAATATAATAAAATTCTTTATAAGCTGATATATTGTTTTCTGTTGATTTTCGAGCTAAATGCTGTAGACAATCGAATTCTGCATCTATGTCGCTATTCAAATTTTATTTTACATCCTGCAGACAAGGACACACATACACATTCATCCATCCACACAGACAGGCATCATTGATAAAATGGTCTTAACGAATTCATCGAACGTCAATATATGTAGATATTTCCGTAAAAAACCCATCAGCGATTTTTTCATAATTCCAATACTTCCTTATACTTTGTATAAGAAAGAATAGCACCAGTATAGTGCAATAAACTTACCATGTAATTAATAATCAAGTTATTATTAGCTATTCTCAATCATGAGTTAATGCACAGAAACACAGCCTTCATTGAGAAAATAGTCAATAATAATAGGTACCAGGAAACCTCAAAATCTGGTTACCGATTTTATCATGATTCCTATACTTACTTCTATTTTTTTGTAGTTATTACATGAGGTAATATTGATCTAAACTCATTACCATAACCGAATTAATTGTTAATCTTGTAACTACGAAATCATGTAGCTATCAATCAAACGTGATATAATCTATTTAATATTTTAATCAGATAACGTCGCTGCTATCTGAGTTGCTTGTTAAATAAAATCGACAACTTGACGTATTTCCTATCACAAGTAAAATTTGCAAGTAAAGCCCACGTACTCTTCAATAGATACATAGGTCTAATATAATACAATAACATATTTTCAGCCAGCGTCAATGAATTCCTGTAATTCATTAATAACCAGTTTTTTTTTTTTTATCTAATGCTATTTATAACAGAAAATTGATAAGGAACGTGGAATTCATTACCATATATTTAACAAAAATTTTATTATTTAACAGATATTAAACAATATTGGCTGATACCACGAGCTCTGTTTTTGGGTGCTTTAAAGCAGTGTTTTAAGCTCGGTTTTAGCTCTGTACAAAGTTCTAAAATTGTTTTATAAAAAAATTCTTCAAATAGAAGTTACAGAGAAATGTATTATCTTGTATGTATTTTTTTATAAAATAATTTTAGAACATTGTACTGGGCTAAAACAGAGCTTAAAACACTGCTCTTAAAACACCCAAAAACAGAGCTCGTGGTACCAGCCAATATATTTGTTGATTTATAGATACATATTGTTAGCAACGTGTTAAAAGTAACAATTAAATCACGATAAACACGTTACTATGTTACTTTTAACACTAGTGTAAGAAAGTGACACTTTTAAATTACTAAGCAACACAATTGACAAATAAATGAAAAATAATTTGTCAAATTTTGAAGTTTGATTTTTGGTTATAAACTAAAAAAAAATTAATTTTAAATTATTGCATTTCAAATGGTTAATGAAATATTGCATAATGTATACTTTACACAAATACACAGTATAAAGAGCTGGACAAATTACTTTAAGAAAGTATTTAATTATCCATACTCATTACTTAAGAAAAAGTATAATCAGATTACTTAAATCTAATTACTTTAAAAAAATGTAATTAGATTACCCATTACTTATGTAATGTGTAACTTTTTTTGAATTACTTTTTGGGGAGGTAAACAGAAGGATTATATTTTTTAATATTTTTTTTTTTTTAATAAGAGGATAATATTCCAAGATTTATAAACTTGTTCTTTAATATTAAATAGGTATACCGTGTGTCTGTCTTAAAGGTGTACATAGGAGATTAACATGGGAAATCAGTTTTTTGAGTGCTGTTGCTCGGTGTTCTATCGGACAACAACGATTGTAGTACCAATCGAAAGATATCATTTTTCTGAATCAAATGGTGTGAAACACATTACAATTTAGTAGTAATTTGGTTCCGTAAATTAATTTTTAAATTTTGAAAATCCTCCGATTTATTCAGTTTTTATCGAAAATAAATGTAGTTACCTATGTTTCTGTCAATTTGTAAAATATGGTTATTTACAGTAATGACAAGCGTATTATTATAATTTTTGCGTAAAGATTTTATTAAATAAATAAGAGCCTAAAAACCAGTTTTCTTTAAATAATATTAATTTATTAAGAGTTAAGTTTTTTAAATCGATGACAAAAAATTTCATTTTTATTAGCTCTGTTTTACTCTTCCACTTTCTTCGTCAAATGGAAAAAGTTCTTGATTGCAGAGCATTTTGTAGGAATAATAAGAACTTTTTTTTTCAAAATATGAACGATATACACCCAATTCATTTCCAAAAAATCTAGTGCTATACGAAGGATCTACATTTATCATTCCTAAAACCCTTTCTTCCAATAAAGCACGTTCTTCTGCTCTTGCTAAATTGCAATTCCTAAGCTCACGTGTATTTTTCATGGATACTGGCATTTATGGTTGCACTTGGATTCGGTCGATTCATAAACTTAATAGAAAATAGATCTCGCACTCTGAGCTAACTGTTTCCTCCAAAAAATAGTTGTACTATAAAAATACGCTCTTCAGTAGTATAACTAGCCATATTTTTACAAATTGTCTTAAACAAGTCCAAAAGTCAGAAGCGTCAAATAAATAGCTTGACAGAAATCAAAACAAAACAGTCATAGGTGACTATATTTATTTACGATAAAAATTGAATAAATCGGAGGATTCTCAAAATTAAAAAATTAATTTACGGAACCAAATTACTACTAAATAGTAGTGTATTTTACATCGTTTGATTCAGAAAAATGATATATTTCGATTAGTACTACAATCATTGTTGTCCGATAGAACACCGAGCAACAGCACGCAAAAACCTGATTTCCCATGTTAATCTCCTATGTACACCTTTAAGACAGACACACGGTATAAGCAATTCTAATTCATTTTACTTCTTATTAAATCGGAACTATTATATTTTATTTCTTCTCGCATCTCTTCTGGATCATCTTTGAAAAATAATGTGAAGTGTTTCCTTGCTCCTGTGATGCATTTGCATGTCTTTGTTGTTGTCTTTTGTTTATTTTTCATTGATCTTCTGTTAATAGTGTAATGAATTTAATCTTGTTTAAGTTTTTATGCTTGTTGGCTTACTGTAATTTTTGGTGTATATATTTATATATTATTGTATAGTTAGGTGGAAGAACAGCTTAAGCTAAACCTCGTCTTTGGCATTTTTTGTCAATTAAGTCTATTATTATTATTAGTTATATAACTTTTATCCAACACCTCTCAATAAATGCTCTATAACTATGGCGATTTTAAACAAGCAAAGTAACAGATTATCCACTAGTGGGTATAATTTTCAGGAAAGCCACTAGTGAGTATTTTTTTTATTTATAACAATAATTAATAACACATAACACCTTGGTAACTACTTCGATTGACATTTTAATTTAAACATTTAAAGCATATGTCACTGTGAAATAATATTTCTTTAATAAATTTTTCATCTATTAAGAGGTGTTCGATAAAACGTTATACTTCACACGCGGGCAAAGTGGAATTACCCACTTGTAAAGTAAATAACTACTACTGTTTAGAATTTCGTAATTAAATAAAATTGTAAAATTATTTAAAATATGTAAATTCTTCGCAGTTTAATAGAAAGTTATGTTATGGCTGTATCTTAAAAATGATTCTTAATTGTAAAAAATTTTAAAAAAAAGAAAATCTATTTATTAAGCCTTCAATAACTATATCTAGAAAAATTTTCATATTTCTAGAACAAACGTAACGCAATTTTTCTAATTGCACTTTTAATGAAATTATACTTGGTAATACAAATTATTTTCGTCTTGTAAATAATTTAATGTCTGTTTATTGGTTTTAAAATTGTATAGTATTCTTCTATGTATTAGATTAAACGCTATTTAGTATGTAAAGAGATTAGTTTAAGATTAATTTAACTACATTTACAGTAATGAAAAGAAAATGTAATCGTAAAAAGTAATTATATTTTGTAATTCAATACCATTAATCCATATTTTCAATTACTATTGAAAGAAAAGTAATTTAAATAGCAGTACTATTACTAATTTTGCAAAAGTAATGTAAGTAAGAAGTAATTAAATTAGTAATCAATTAGAAAAGTAATTAATTACTGCCCGGCTTTGTATAGGCATAAAAACTTGAATCCTAGAAATAAAAATACGTAATTTCCGTAATTTAAAATTTATGGAGAACGTAAGACCCTCAGTTCGATTCTTACTGCCTATAAAAACTTACCCTTGTTCCCTTCACCCCTTTGATATCTTTATAGGCTGTGATTTAAGAGACATGAGGTTAACTCAGTTAAATTAAATTAAAATTATTTTCAAACAAAATATCGTTATTATAAATAATGAATGAAACTATATACTATATGTTTGTAATATATAATATTTTTATACTTTCTAACAAAGATCTTCGTAATTTATAAAGCGACAATTTTTGTGATTTTAAAATTTGACTTTTGCTTTGATGAAGCCATTATTAATGGCGAAATTTTGACTATTTTATCTTTTATCAATGTTATCTAATTAATAAAAACGACTGCAAATCCTGTGTAATCTTTTCTAATCAATGGAATATATTATACCTGGTGTCTACTTGTTTTATAGGACATAATGTTAAAATTTTCATTTCGTTCCTTATTAATTTTAGAACAAAAATGTTAATACAAAAAAAATATTGATGTAATACATTTCTGTCATGAGATAAATAGACGTAAAATAATATTTTAGCTATTTAAGTGCTTTGGTAAACAAAACGTATAAACAGTCGTATTGTTTGAGTTTGACAGATGACATTAGGTATAGATTTAATGATTATAAACTTGTTTAAATTATTTCTCAGTAATCAAAGACACATTTACAATTTACAAATAATTTAAACAAGTCAATAATCATTAAAACCATAGAAATAAAAAAATGTACGGAAGGAGCATAGACAAAGATAGACTGTAACCAGCACAGCGTGAGAGAGATAGAGAGATGAAAGTGACGTGATGGGTGGCAAGATGACAAGAACTTGGTTTGACGTGAGTAGAATACTGTTTTGATAGACTTTTTGCGAGCTTTTGTCAAATCCTGTTGTGAATATAATTGTAAAAAAAAAAACAGGCTATAAAAGACGGTGTTCCATTTGACAGGTTAATATGTCTCTTTAGGTTAGAACGCTGTAATGTATACATATTTATTACAAACCAAAAAATATGGATATTAACTATAACACGAGAAAATTTTCAACCTAATGAAACTACATGAATTTATGGGAAACATTTTCTTGATTTTTCCATACAGCAATTTAATATCAATATAAGAGAGAAGAACAGCATATTCATAACACGTGCTGGGTGGCATGAAAATGTGCTGTTCTTCTCCCACTGCGTAATGTTAAATATGACTATCTCTCTCTTATGTTGGTTACAGATTTCGAATTAAAAGCATAGCCAACGGTCCATCCATATATATTATTAAATCTATGATTAAAACTCTGCCTAATGTCATCTGTCAAATTCAAACAATACGACGGTTTGTATGTTTTGTTCATCATGCCACTCTAGAAGCAGCAAAAATTGAATATTTTATTTTACGTCTATCTAAGGACAGAAATTTGTCACATCAATAAATTTAGGCTCGGTGCAGTTTTGTTGCTGAACTTTTACTCTTTTGTTCTAAAATTTAGGGAACAAATTGTCCTATAACAAAAATATTAACATCGTATTTCCTATGTCCTATAAAAAAGTAGACATGCACCCGGTATTATTGCATATATTATGTAAGTGTATAACTTTTATTATATAAAAAAGTGCCATTCGTTACCTACTTAAATATGCATATTTTTTAACAATGAAAGTGGTTTTACTTTTAGCAAATCATAATATTTTGATAACAGATTGATCACAAAAATTGGGGCAATACATATTAGTTTGATTGAGTTCAATATCAATATTTTGTTACGAGGAAATATTGTTCGTACTGGTAACTGTTGCTATGTTCTACTATTATAATGCTATTCATTCTACATCTTATTGAATATAACAACTCTATTATATACTGAGATGTGATATGATCTAATCAACTCGTAACCTGACAATAAAAATACTTCAATACCTCAATCAATCAATCTTTTATAAAAGTTATCATAGGTGAAACAATTATTGACAAATACAGACATCATGTAAAAATTGTGAAATCGTATTTTTGGGCAGTGTTTATCTATTAAAAAAATCACTACCGATAATTTAGAACCGCCAACATACCTCCTTAATATTTACACGCATGCGTAGGAGATACAATTATGTGATTTTTAAATTCGCCTACGGCTCAAACTACAACAAACTAAAACTTTTAACACTAGTTTTATAAACATCTGTATTATACAGATTAAAAATTAATTTTTAAATTATTGTAGCAAAGGGTGGGATTCGAACCAGGAACCTTCTGCACCTTGTATTCCAGCCTAGGCGCTCTAACCAACTCGGCTAGATGTTCAATTAACATTTATTTCATATATTGTCATACTAAATTACTTCGTAATTTTAATTTCATTTTTTAATGAGTAACCAGTACTTAAAGATTTAATTACATGCAAAATGGAAAACATTTTTATATTTTACTGTCTCGTACATAATATAAGGAAACATGAAAATAATCGATGGATTGTAATGAAACTTCATTTGAGGACAAGGACCAAAACTGATTCGATTTTGGCGACTGGAAACAATAATATATTGAACAACTAGTCTCACAATGACCTTTTTTGTAATACGAGTATTACAATTAGGCATTGTAACACGTGTTTTTCATACTACTTTTCCTATTTCACGTTCATAAAGTCAATAAAAATAAATAAGTACATTTCCCTGTAATATTAATAAAACAAAGTGTTTTACAGTTTGACTATTTGTAATATTCAATAAAAAACTAATTGCAATAATTTTACGTCAGCAATGACAGCTCCAAGTTTGACTGACAATTTTAACAATAATAAATTCCCCAAAAGCTGTTGTACAAAAAAGAAACAGTGTCACTAAATCAAATATGTGATCGTGAAATAGGAAAAACACTGTTCAATTTAGTAGAAGTTTTGGTGTGAATTTTGTGGAAGTATACTGGACGCAAAAAACAATCGCAAATTGGCAAATAATTTATCTATACTATAACTAGACCTAAAAACATCGTTCTAGATAATATAGAAGTTAAAAAAATTATTAATTATTCAGATATATGAGTTTTAAAGATAGCAATTCTAACGTCAAAGTATTATGTTTGTCTGTTTAATATTGTCTCTCACACATTTATTCTTTCCAAATTTTTTGTACATCTCTTATTATTGAGCTGTTGGATTGTCAAGTGTCAAATGGTTGGCACTTAATTTGAAGATTTTTATTTTGTTTTGAATTCATAACCAACAACACTGATGTCATAACATTTTTAAAAAATCATCGCGGCTTAATGAATAACAATTAAGACTTTTTTAAACTGCAGATTTGTAGCGACATAGTGGTTCTCGCCATTTTTATCGCAAGTCTTACAGTCTTAGGTTAGTGTTATTCTTTTTTCCCGAGGTTACTTGACGACAAAATCAAAATAAATAACTAGTTGAATCTTGTCATTCGTTCGAACAACAACACAAATATTCGTTTCTAATATATATTCACAGTTTTACAATCTCATTTCAAAAAGTTTATTTTACATTTTGAAACTGATACCCGTTACAGACTTAGATAGTTTCATAAAAAAAATTAAATAGTAAAGGACCCCAATTGATTTATTCCACATGACATCGTTACGAGAAACTTTTTAAATTTGTATAATATAATAACTGAATTATGTATGTCAAACATGTGTTAAGTCAGTTAAGTGTCAGTTTTAATCCTTTGTTAGTGTAATGGGGCGGCATGGAACTAGCAATGAGTATTGCTATTTCTTTTAAAATAAATATTAATTTGCTGGATTTATTTGACCCACAATGAAGTTTAGAAACATGTTGAATCATATAACCCTTAAATTTGTGTAATATGCAACTCAGGCAGCCTTGCTTTTATATATGTGTCAATTGACATATGATTATATGATACAATTGGTTGAATTCAATTGGTATTATTATTATTATGCAAGACAAAAATAAATACGTCATAATGTCGCCCTATTTGGAATTAGAAATACATTTTTTTTTATTTAAAAAAATATTTAAGAGGGGTTTTAACGTCTTGGTTATTAACCCAACTGTATTGTAATTATAGTTTGTTTTGCTTAATTTTATTCTGAGTTTGTATTTCACTGTGTATATAGTTGTGTGGTTTTGAGATGGATTGTGTTATTTTTTGCATTTAGAATGTTTTCTAATGCGTTTTTTTAGTGTATTTGCAATATTTCGTGTTGATCTGCGTTGTGTGTATTTGGTGTATTGTACTATTATTGTAGTGTTGCATGTGTTCATGGTTACACACTTTGACTGGAACCACGAGTTCTGTTTTTGGGTATTTTAAGAGCAGTGTTTTAAGCTCGGTTTTAGCCCAGTACAATGTTCGAAAAATATTTTATAAAAAAATACTTCAAATAAAAGTGGTAGATAATAGATTTCTCTGTAACTTCTATTTGAAGCATTTTGTTATAAAATAATTTTAGAACATTGTACAGCGCTAAAATCGAGCCTAAAACAACGCTCTTAAAACACCCAAAAACAGAGCTCGTGGTACCAGCCTTTATGTTTATAATTTTTGTAAATAACTAAAAATGAGCGGTAAAAATAAAAATAGGATTTATGCTGATACAGAGCTACAAAAATTCTGTGACAATTTCGGCGAAGCAAGTGATCTGAGTGTTGATGATAACTGACTATTAATCTTGATCAGATAAATATCTCATGTTTCGTAAAATTTTAAATACTTGATGCATTTATTTTCAATTAAAATTAAAATATTTTAGACCTAATATAGTTATTTATTATTTCAGTTTCTATTCCTTGAACTATATATATTAACATATTACTAATTAATCCAAAAGAAACCTGGCGCTCATTTCTGACCCCATTTGGAAAATGTGCATTGTAAGGCACCTTAATTTAAGGGTTAATTTAACAAATTTGAAAATTCTTGATAGTTTAGTGTACCCCACAACACTAACCGGGTGCCTGTTTTCCACCAGTCTCTAAAGAAGGGTTAGTTGTTTCTCGACTGGATCTTAAATAAAACTCAATTTATCAATAAATAACTCTAGTTCAGTTCGCATTTTTATTATTGTTGATATTAGGTATTGAGCAAAATGAGTTTTTTTATTAAAGTTTTATTATATTACTTTGCACTTGCACTGCAAAGTAATATAATAAAACTTTATTTAAAAAACTCAGTTTGCTCAATACCTACCATCCACAATATTAAAACGCAATTTTAGGAGCAGCAGTCAATTTAATAAAATCGAATAATTCACCGATGTTTCGACTGCAATTCAGTCTTCATTAGGGTTATCATCCTAAAATAAACACACACATACATACATACATATACTTAATACTAGTCAACAGTTGATGACTTTACCTTATTTTGACAACAGATTTCTGTAAAATAATTTATACATTATATTCTTTATTTTTTAACAACCAATTATTATCCTGACGAAGACCAAATTGCAGTCTAAACGTTGGTGAATTATTGGATTTTACTAAATTGACTGCTTCTCGAAAAACTGCGATTTATTTATTAGTTCAAATTTAGTTATTCTTGCAATACTCTAACACTTTACTAAATTAGGAATTAGTTAAATCTGGTCAACTATCATTAATAATGATGACGCAGGCTCTTAATTTGAGACAACCTGTGTAAATTTCATTATTCCGTTAAATTAAAGTTAGTATTAATCGAGTTACGTTTGCTTTGATTTTAATCTAATTAGAGGGGCATCCCCGAACAATAAACTATCGCACCCTTCGTAGCACCCACATATGAAAACGTTAAAAACATCTAATATAGAATTCAACCCCCAAATAGCACAAACCACCCCTGAGGAGTCGAAGAACTCACAGATTCCCCGTCCGCGTCATCATTTCAACCCCCACGGCAATATTTTTCAGTTTTCATCCCCTTGTCAAAGACAAAGACCACAACACAACTACCCCTTTGCGCAATGTGTCCGACAAGGACACACCGCGGAACCCTTACTGCATGACGTAACACGACAGAGATAAACCTACAGGGCATTCCTATTGGTTAGACGGAGATAACGATAGATAATCTACCGGAAGGGAATAGAAATACGTGCCCTGGATGTGATGGAGACAAAGATAGTGACCCACTAGCGTGCGACAGAGCCAGATACATCGCAATTTAGCCCTGGAGACAGAGATGGATAGAGGGTACTTGTTGCGACGGAGATAGAGAATCCTGGGGCAGATGCTACAGACAAGGACGGGCAATGCACCCTTAGCTTAGAAATAGACGCGTGCATGTCTTCAGACATGTGACATTGAAAGTTTTTGAAACCAGTAACGAATTTTTCCCCTAAAATGCTACGTGCTTTAGTTATCACCGTTCAAATAATGTTATTAAAAATAGAATCTGTAATATGTGTAGCTGTTTCTTGGCAAACAAGTTAGATTCGAGTAAAAATAAACATTTTGTTGGCGGAATGATAGCCGTTTCCAGCTAACACGCTGATAACACAAAAAAAGAACAATACAATTGATAAATATTGCAACTAAATACTTTACAACAAGCCCCATACAAAATTAATTAATAATAATGACAAACATAATTAAGTATAAACTAACCACAATGTTTTCGTAGCGCCAAATTGGTTAAAATATAAATAAATATTAAAAATAAACAATAGGCGCCGGCTGACAAATGTCGAGGTGATTTTTGCGCATCCAGATGTTCAAATGTCAAGCAACACATCAACAGCCTCCTCACAAAAATAGAAGTATAAACAAAAGCGCATGCAGACCCAACAAACAAAACAACAGGGATTTGGTACGTTACCTTTTTCAAATCGTGGCCAGTGGAGCACAATTCATGGCATGTCTCTTACTTCAAAAACATACAAAGCAAGTCTTGCGAAGCGCGCACACTCCGGCAACGTCGCACGAACATCGGCAACGCCGCGCAACGCTCCACGGCATACAGAGTTCCCTACATATATAGAATACACACTGCCACAAACAGCGATCAAAATTCCAGCAATTCGCGATCACTTTTCGGGCACTTGGCGTTGTCGGATCGCGGTGAAACTTGCACGGTCGGTAGCGGGAACACTGCTGAACCGATTACCGGTGGTAGATGCCGGCTGCTAGGTGAACCGGTAGCGGAAAATCGCTAAAATGTCGATACGTGTTCGTGTACGCTGCCGTGCTGGAACCGACTGGCTTCCACCGCTGCCTGCGATGCCGTCTCGCTTCGACCCGCCTTGACTTGGCTCCGCCCCACACCAATAATATGCGACCCCATGTATTGACGTCACACGAACACCGACGGAAACGCACGAGCCGCTAGTTTGAACTGCACGCTCACGCATTCCATTTTGTGTTGATTGTTGAACATGTGCGAAAGGTGACATTTTTTCCGCTACCCGCTGCTTTTGTTTTATGCAGCGTGGGGTGGGGGCACTGCACACCCTCGCGATGCTTTGATGTTTTTGACAGCTGTACCGGCCTCGCGATTTCGAATGCATAGCATTTTCAAATCAAATTCTCATGATATAAAATTGCTCTCATATTAGCCATTTATGACAAAGGAAGATTAGAGACTCTTGTGAGTTTATTCTTTCGATAATTGGGTTACAACATGAAGACAATGCACGTAATGTTTCGTAATTCCGCCATGATTACTTACAAATTTTTCAGCCATCGAACATCGCATTAAAGATTGTAAAACATTTAATCTAATCTACACCTAAATAGTGAAACGAGAAAATAAGTATTTGTCTTTATTCATCTAGCCGATAACTTCTATCATTTAATGTTAAAATAACAATACCATTTTGCAAAACGGCGCAAAGACAACCTAAATTTCAAACTCAAACAAATAAAAGATTATATTTCTAGGCAGCAAATTATTATAAAGATTGAACTTCACGAGAGCAAAAATGCAGAATAAACGGCAAAAATAGGTTTCTTGCAATTTTCTCATTAAAAGCCGCTTGTACAGAAAAATTGCAAGAGGGCGAAATTAAAGATCATAAAATTTTCTACAAAAATGTTCTTATTCAATTTCTTCTACAGGGCCGTATTAAAAAGTTATCATTATTTGTTTATGACCCTCACTTCGAAAATTTTTTCCGCTTTTCATTTTATACGTTTGTTTCCCAATTCGTTGACACTTTTGGGTGTCGCGACTTGACTGGTAATCACTCTTCACGAAAACTAAAGCTAAAACAAGTTAAAGAATATATTTAGATGCAGCAAAAGAGGATAAAGGGATCAATCAATTGAAATTGCAAGAGCAATTGCCGAGCAAACGACTAAAATAGGTTTTTCGTAATTTTCTCGTTAACGACTGCTTGCAGGGAAAAACTACAAGAGGAGAAAATTAAAGATAATAAAATTTCCTACAAAAAGTATTCTTACTTAATTTTTTGTACAGGGCCGTATTAAAAAGTTATCATTATTTGTTTATGACCCTCACTTCGATAGACATTGCCGAAATTTTTTTTCCGCTTTTTATTTTATACGTTTGATTCCCAAATTGTAGACGCTTTTGGGTGTCGCGACTTGACGGCTGGTAATTACACTTCACTAAAACTATAGCTAAAACAAATTAAAGAATATATTTAGATGCAGCAAAAGACGTATATTTGCCGTGCTAACGGACAAAATAGGTTTTTCGCAATTTTCTCATTATCGGTCGTTTGTAGGAAAAAAATACAAGAGGTCAAATTTAAAGAACAAAAAATGTTCTACAAAAAGCATTTCTATTAAATTTCGTGTACAGGGACGTATTAATTAGTTATTATTAATTTTCGATCCTTACTTCAATTTACACTGTGGATAATTTACGCCGCTTTTAACTTTATGTCTTTGATTCCCCCTTTGTTGACATTTTTGGGTGCCGCAGTTTGACGGCTGGTAACCACACTTCACTAAAACAATACCAACTAAAATAATAAATTTCGATGAAGCAATAGGTAGTAACAAATAACGACGTTTGTGTACTAGAAATTAACCATTTAAAATTCAGAAAAAAGTATAACTTTCGAATGAACGGCTCAAATTGGTTAACCGCAATTTTCTTGT
This sequence comes from Poecilus cupreus, assembly GCA_963942605.1. NCBI lineage: Eukaryota > Metazoa > Arthropoda > Insecta > Coleoptera > Carabidae > Poecilus > Poecilus cupreus. The sequence goes on along the minus strand of OZ012729.1, from coordinate 3,849,363 downwards.
TAACGACCGCTTGTACGGAAATATTACAAGACGTCAAAATTAAAGAACGTAAAATTTTCTACTAAAAGTATTCTTATTAAATTTCTTATACAGGACCGTATTAAAAAGTTACTATAATTTTAATAAAACCCTCACTTCGATTGGAACTGTCGTAAATTTTCGCCGCTTTCAAACTTTGTCTTTATTACTTTGGGGCCGGACTTGACGACTGGTAATCACACTGCACTTATACTAAAGTACTAGAATATATGAGTATTCTCATCCGCCATTTTGGGTCCAAGTGTCATAAATAAAACAAATTATTGGAATCCAGTTACTTTAATTCTTTTCTGTCAAATTTAGAGTTGATACTGATTAATAATTGTGATATATCATTCCTTCAATTATTATATTCCATATCTAACAGGTAAGTGTACAGAATACTTTCTAATATATTACCGTATGATTTGTGTAGTTGGATTTTACAGAATTTGAAGAAATATGTTTTCAAATTTGACAGATACAAATTTTAAATGTTTTTTTTTTAAGTAACTGGATTCCAATAACTTGATTTATTTATGACATTTGGACCCAAAATGGCGGACGAGAATACCTACATTCTTCTAGAGCTCTACTTATACTAAAGCTAAAACAAATGAAAGAATATATTTCAATGCTGCAAACCAGCCATTCGAACTGCCGAATAAACGGCTAAAATAGATTTTTCGCAATTTTCTCGCTAACAACTGCTTGTAGGAAAAAAATGCAAGAGTTCAAAATTGAAGAACATAAAATTTTCTACAAATAATATTCTTATGAAATTTCGTGTACAGGGCCATGTTAAAAAGTTATCATTATTAGTTCACACTGTCGACTATTTTCGCAGCTTTTAAATTTATACCTTTGGTTCCCAATTTTAAGGGCCGCGTTTTGACGGCTGATAACTGCACTTCCCTAAAACTAAAGCTAAAACAAGTAAAAGTATATACACATTTTGATGCAGCAAAAGTTGGTAAAGTATGTACTAAAAATCAACCATTTCAAATTAAGAGAGAAACTGCCGAATAAATTGGTTTTTTGCAATTTTCTCGTTAACGACCGCTTGTAGCGAAAAAATGCAAGAGAGCAAAATTAAAGAACGTAAAATTTTCTATAAAAAGTATTTATATTAAAATTCTTGTATATGGCCGTATTAACGAGTTACCATGATTTATTTAAGACCCTCACTTCGAATTCGAAAGGCAAGGCACACTGACGATAATTTTCCCCGCTTTTAAAATTATAGGTTATACCTTTAGTTTCCCGTTCGTTAATAATTTTGGGGGCCGTGGCTTGACGGCTAGTAATCAAACTTCACTAAAACTAAAAGAAATAAAAAATATATATTTCGATAAAGGAAGACGTGGTAAACATAGAGATGTATATACAAAAATTCAACCATTCAAGTAAGAAAACAACTGCTGAATAATGAATAGATTTTTCGCAATATTCTCGTTAAAGATCGCGTGCAGAGAAAAAATACAAGAGAGCAAAATTAAAGAACATAAAATTTTCTATAAAAAGTATTTTTATTAAATTTCATGTGCAGGGCCGTGTTAAAAATTACTCTCACTTCAATTTTCGCCCCTTTTAACATTATACCTACAATTTAATTCCCCCCACAGGGAGGGGGGATCTAGACGGCTGATAGACTTGCAAAAGGAAAATACAGCACCCAAAGCATGGAGTAGTAATATACATTATTTAGGTACTTTTTATTTTAATAAATTGAAAAAATTTTTTAGTACACCAATGATAGAGATTTGTACTCTTATGACTGGTTTATATACTGGGTTTAATTTACAGATTTAGATTTGGAAATTTTGAATTTATATTTAGATTAAGTTTCAGATTTTTTATATATAGAGTGTAACACGAAAAGCGGACCATAGGCGTTTAACATGGAAAATCAGTTTTTTCGTACGCATTGCTTCCAAATTTATTTTAGACAAAAATGCTTCAAATAAATGTTGTAGAGCTTAAAATTCTGCATGAAAATCAGTCAACAAAATTTAAAGCTTCAGAAATTAAATATGAAAAATTACAAAATTACTATTTAATAGTGTTCGCCATGGAACATGAAATAAAATGACAAACCAATGTGTAATGTTTTCCTGTCAAATATTTTGACATTATTAAGTGTTTGCTTGGTTCACGAAGGATAAAATTAAAGAAAATTTTTGATGTGTGTAAATTTCACATCATTATTTATTATTAAATATTGAAAATTATTCTAGAAAATCAATTTGTTAATGCAGCTAAATATTTCCATAATTATTTTATTCTATAATTATTTTCTAAATTCATTCAGAAATATTGACGATAGGTGAAAACGTACTACTTGTTATTATATTTGAATCTATTCCCACAAAATCTAAAACAAGATCAATCTACAAGAGAACTACCAGATCAGTAACAGATACATGAAATGAAATTCCAATCTAAATTTATGTCAATTCCCAAGTTATAAAAAAAAACATCCACTTTAACTTTAATTACGAAAAAAGAAAAATCCACTTCATTTTATTTTCATATTAAAATATATTATTTTCAATTTTATAACTATTTTTACATTCATTAATTGTAAGAATAATAATTGATTACAATTGTGTAGATTTTATAAATGTATTGATGACAATAAAGTAGTGATTACAGCAATGTATTCGTATTGATTACAACAATGTATTCGTATTGATTACAACAATGTATTCGTATTGATTACAACAATGTAATCGCATTGATTACTACAATGTATATGTGTTGATTACAAAAATGTATTCGTATTGATTACAACAATGTAATCATATTGATTACAACAATGTATTCGTAATGATTACAACAATGTAATCGTACTGATTACAATAATAAAAAAATTGTAATCTTAAGCAACCTAAAAATTCGCTTATCAAACACGAATCTAACGATTTCTGGGGGCAATGCAATTTCATAATGACATATTTCAAGAACAATAAATGAAGTTTTATGATAAGTTTCATTTATTATTGGTATAAATAAATTATTTTTACAACTTTAACTAAATAAATAAAATAAATTTTGTCTTGTGCCCATTATGAGTGTGGCACTCTGCTTACGCAGATCTCGGTAAGTGATATATTTTTGCGTATGAATTGCGGTTACCAGCCGTCAAATCATATCCCCCAAAGATATTAGTGAACGAGGAACCACAGGGGTAAATTAAAATTTGCAACTGTCAGCTGTAGGATAATTGAACTAAATAAAAGTAAATAAATTACAAAAGATGTTCAAAAAGTGCACCGTTTTGACCAAACAATATATATCCTAGTGTCTTACATGACCGAATTGTCATTTAGTTATTTTCCTACACTGTTGTGCTATGGCATTTTTCAGTTCTTTAATAGAATCATCTATTTGGGTATTGGCGAAAAAAAAACAAAGTAGCTGACATCTGGTGGCGAAATTTAAAAGGTTCCAAATCGGGAAAACAAATCAAGGTTTACATTGACAGTCATAGGAAATTCATGAGAAACCTGAGTAAATTTAAGAGATATTGCTCAGTTGCACAATGCAATAGTTCTATTAGTGAAAATATATCTCTACATTATTTTCCCAAAGACATAACAGTCCAACATGCATGGGTTCTTGCATTAAAAATAGAAAAATACGTGAATGTGTTCTGAGCATTTCAAACCTACAGATTTATTAAGCATGTCTATCATCTTCTTTATTTTTATCATATACATACTTAATAGAATATCTTGCCTGATGCTGTTTCAACCAAAAAATTACCAGTTGGTAGTTTTCCTAAATAAAAAAAGGTTAAATAAACAATAACTGTTTTATTTTTTACTTGAAGCAGGCAGAATATTGCTGTCGAAACGTCGTTATTTTAATAAACATTTCACTGATTTTTTACCCAATTATTGTTTTATATTATGAGTTGTGAAAGCTTCTTTCAATATTTAAAAGAAAGGTTATTCGGCCAGAGATGATAGACCGATAAAACGGAATATTAACAAGCATAAACAAATATAGAGTTAGGAAATTGTTCAATGCTAGTAATACGAGTATTATTATATCTTCCAAAAACAATTTCATTGTAATGGATGCGGCAAGAGTAGTGCAGAGGGCAACAAAAAAAAGTGATACCATTTTAATAAGGCAAGTTTGAAATTCACCTTAAAAATCGAAATCATAACATGTAAAAATCGAAAAACTATATTAGCTAATAGTTTTGTTAGTTGAACAAAAAAAAAAACTTGCCGATCCGCCTTTATTTATAGTACATTTGTATGGATGCCAATATACGGATCGGCAAGTTTTTTTTTTTTGTTCAACTAACAAAACTATTAGCTAATATAGTTTTTCGATTTTTACATGTTATGATTTCGATTTTTAAGGTAAATTTCAAACTTGCCTTATTAAAATGGTATCACTTTTTTTTGTTGCCCTCTGCACTACTCTTGCCGCATCCATTACAATGAAATTGTTTTTGGAAGATATCAGTTCTTTTTGTTGATTTTGTTTTATTAAAAGGAAAATCAGTTGTTTTTTTATGAAAATACAAATAACTATTGTATGGATGGCAATTTATGTATTATTAAAAAAAAAAATACTAAACATTACTTATGCTGTACTAGCAGTTTTATTCAAATATGCTACTAGAGTAACATATAAAAATGTATTTTGTGATGCAGATGACAAGTTATATAATATTTTCAACATAAATGGTTCCATGTATCTCGTGTGGATTTGCAGTAAGAGCACATAAAAATAACAAGCTACTGTTAATTATTTCTTCCCCCTCGATAAAATTTCTGGTAGAATTCGTCGCCTCGAGATATCTAAATAATTCTTGAAAACCAACTTGTTTATCGGCACCGTAAAAGTTACCCATGCCTAAAAATATATTAAAGAGACGGTATAACTGTGTTTTTTTTAAATAAATAAAGCACAAATACTTCCCTTTTCACAATACCGCACTTCAAATAAGCTTATATTTTATTTATAACTATAATTATATGAAATTTATTCATATTTCTCCGTATGTCATTCACTGCTCTGCAAATACTCAGTGCTGCCGCCATGGTCATTTTCGTTGCCAATACAGTTATCTATTTCTTTCAACTTTCATTCAAAATACGTACATAACCAAATATTTTGTACCATAAATAGAAATAAACGCTTCTTTGGCATTAATCTAGAATAATTTATATATTGATCATAAATACAATTATTCGAAATAATCAATATAATTAAGGAACCTTCGCAGGGGTGCTCACAACTCACTGAAGTTTCATTGCAATCGAATGTATGGTATAAGAAAGTATATGGGACAAACAACCAAACTGTAGTCCATATCAATAAAATACATACCTAACCTATGTAATTCTCTGACAGTTCAATTTAATATGGCCCATTGCAGATAACTACGTTACCGATCTTCTTGAATTTATTTACTAAATTTGTCACATGTCGCTACTCATTAAAATCAACAAGTAAAACGTCATTTGTGAATGTTACTTGCAAATATAATAAAACAGAACATAAAATTAAAACTAGTTTCTATCAGTAAATGAGGCTTTCGTACTCATGGTCGTGCGTTTGAATTTTTCAAATCTACGGACAATGTGCTGCCATCTTTTGGCAAAAATTTGTAAAGGAATTTTTAAGTTGCTAATTTAACGCGTGAGAAAGAGAGATTTCACATTTCTGTCGCCGGCTAAAATACATAATCGAAAATAAAGAGTTATATGCACATAAATCGTAAAAAAACTAATGAATAAGTTTAAGGTATGTATTATATCGTCCCTGGTGCCAGTTTTAATGGAAATTATAATAGCATATTTGAATTAAACAAGTTTGAAAAATTTGGAGGTTAGGTTTTCCTAATAGTTGCCGTAAGTAAGTGTTGTCGGTGAACTTCCTGGTGAACTGGGACTCTTGCCGGCGTCGTTCTACCGAACGACTTGATTTGCAGAATAAAGCTAATAAATAGTATGCAAGAGAATGTAACAACCACAGTAGAACCTATGGAGCATTCTTCCATGGTACAAGTCACAGCTTCTCCGTCAGTAATCGGCCGTATTTTTTCATCCAAATATAAAAGAATATCTGACAATGACTATTCCCACATTGAAAATGAATAAATATCCAAAAGTTTACACTAAACACGAAAATAACACACAAAGAACAAGTGGAATTCATATACCGTAATGGCGTTCTGACATTTGGGTGACAGCTAGTATGCGACAAGAGTGCCATCTATATTTGGTTTTTTTCGCGGATAGTTGATATCAGGTAACCTCATAATAAAAATCACAAGGATTTAAATCCGGCGATCATGCTGGCCAGTCTATTGGTCCACGTCGTCTGATCCAGGTTGTTCGGACACGCAAGGTTTAAAAAGTCACAACTTGCCTTGTGTTGTGCGCAGGTCAACCGTTGTGCTGGAACCACACTTTTTCATTATTTACTGCAGCAATTTCCGGACCAACGATAAATATGTTTCCGAATCCGAATTTATACGATTGATAAAAACGGACCAATAATTTTGTCACCAAGAATCCCTGTCCAAACATTTACTGTTTGACGACATTGCGTCCTAGATTCATGGCTGGTACCACAAGCTCTGTTTTTGGGTGTTTTAAGAGCAGTGTTTTAAGCTAATATGTATTATCTACCACTTTTATTTGAAGTATTTTTCTTATAATAGTATATTATGATACAAGTGTATAAGTAAGCTTTTAAAGCACGTACGACAAGTTTAAGAGCACGACGCGAAGCGGAGTGCTCTTAACGTCGCTAGTGCTTTAAAAGCACTTATACACGTGTGTCATACACTATTTTTTATTATACCTGCATCATACTCTGGAAAAAACTGCAAAGCAACATTTTGATTTTGATTCATTTCATAATTTTGCGCGTGTGGCGTTTGACGTATATCATTTACATGGAGACTGTTTAGCATTTGTTGTTGCTTAGTAACCTTTAAAGCACGGCGTGTTTTAATCTTGCGTTTATGAACGCTGTAGCGTGTTTTAAACACGGATTATGATGTAGGTATAATAATAGTATATTATGATACAAGTGTATACTTAAGCTTTTAAAGCACGTACGACGAGTTTAAGAGCACGACGCGAAGCGGAGTGCTTTTAACGTCGCTAGTGCTTTAAAAGCACTTATACACGTGTGTCATACGCTATTTTTTATTATAACTGCATCATACTCTAGAAAAAACTGGAAAGCAACATTTTGATTTTGACAATTTTACGCGTGTGACGTTTGACGTATATCGTTTACATGGAGTTTGGTTAGTATTTATTGTTTACGTTTACAGTTTTGACAGATATTAACAGTAATTATTTGTGTTGTTGCTTAGCAACCTTTAAAGCACGGCGTGTTTTAATCTTGCGTTTATGAACGCTGTAGCGTGTTTTAAACACGGATTATGATGCAGGTATAATAAAAAATATAATTTTAGAACATTCTACAGCGCTAAAACTTAAAACAGAGCTTAAAACACTGCTCTTAAAACACCCAAAAACAGAGCTCGTGGTACCAGCCAATAGTGTGGGGGTTATTTTGCGACCAATGTCGAAAATTCTCTCAGTTTGGTTCGCCATTCATCAGTAAACAATATATATTTTTTTAAATTCTCTACTGTTATTTGCTTTCTCTATAACTGTTTCACAGAATGCTGCGCGCCGTTCAAAATCTTGCAGAAAAATTTGTTGGTGATATTGAATTTTGTAGGGAATGTACTTGTGTTTTTTGAGGATTCTGTACATCGTCATGAAACTTATATTTAATTCTAATGAAATTTCTCTTGCACTTAGTGAAGGCTCTAATTCTGTTAAGGCTAGGACATTCTCTTCTTTTCTATGCCCAGTATCAAGGTCATACAGTGTTTGAAAATTTAATGTTCCAGTATTCTCAAATTTTGCAATAAATCTTGGGATAGTAGTTTTACTTGGAATATTATGATGCTGCCAAACAATGCTAATTAGGTATGTCACGAATTTTTCGGAAACTTTCCCCAGAATAATGCGTAATTTTTCTTCATGGGTAATTAATAAATTTTTAAAATAATGTGAAATTTACACACATCAAAAATTTTCATATATAATATCAAAGTGCATGTCAAATTATCGACAATTTCATGCACGAGGGATATTCGAAGGACTATTTGCCGATTAAAATTTAGCCAAACGCTGTTTCTCTCATAAAAAATAAAGCAAAATTTAAAAACTTCATTTGACAGCAAGTCTGAATCACATTGGTAATTTGCACTAGTGCGAATTATCGATAATTTTTTGGTTGCTTAAGATTACAATTTTTTTTATTGTTGTAATCAAAACGAATACATTGTTGTAATCAATTCGAGTACATTGTTATAATCAATATGACTATATTGTTGCAATCAATATGAATACGTTGTTGTAATCAATACGAATATATTTTGTAATCAATAGAATTACATTTTTGTAATCAATATACAAAATATATTGTTCTAATAAATACGAATACATTGCTGTAATCCCTAATTTATTGTCATCAATACATTTATAATCTGTACACAATTGTAATCAATTATTATTCTTATAATTAATGAATGTAAACATAGTTATAAAATTGAAGATAATATATTTTATTCTGAATATAAAACATTTCGTTTCGGAAACGTGTCGTGTGTGTTTCGAAGTGTTAAACAACAGTTATTGAAACACAAATAATGAAATTATATCTACAAGTTTTTTGTAATTTTCTGAAGTGGATTTTTCTTTTTTCATATTTAAAATTAAAGTGGGTGTTTTTTTTTTTCATAACTTGGGAATTGGATTGGAATTTCTTGGAATGGAAATGTACGTAAGTACGTATCTATTACTGATCTAGTAGTTCTCTTGTAGATTGATCTTCTGTTTTAGATTTGGTGGGAATAGATTAAAGTTCAATAACAAGTAGTAGGTAAGTTTTCACCTTTCGCCAATATTTCTGAATGAATTTATTAAATAAATATAGAATAAAATAATTATGGAAATATTTAGCTGCATTAACAAATTGATTTTTTAAAATAATTTTCAATATTTAATAATAAATAATGTGAAATTAACACACATCAAAAATTTTCTTTAATTTTATACTTCGTGAACCAAACAAACACTTAATGTCAAAAATATTTGACAGGAAAACATGACACATTTGTTTGCCATTTTGTTTTATTCTTTCACGAACACTATTAAAAAGTAATTTTGTAATATTCAATTTATGCAGTTACAAACCACCGTACATAAAGTTTGTTGACTGATTTACATGCAGAATTTTAAGCTCTACAACATTTATTTCAAGCATTTTTGTCTAAAATAATTTAGGAAGCAATGCGCCCAAAAATTGTTTTCCCATGTTAAACGCCTATGGGCCGCTTTTGTTGTTACATCCTGTATGTATTTAATATTTAAATAACAAATAATAAACTTAACTTGTCATATGTGATGTTCTTTAAACAAAGATTTTAAATTAATATCCTATTTAACACTCTCTGCGGAGTTATAATAATTTTTCATGATTATCACAAATAAATCAGTTGACAATATTGACACATTTTACTGCTGTCATAGTTGTTTTTTGTTGCCTACTCAAGATGATTGGTTGAATTTGGAATTTAGATTTAGAATATAAAATATGGTGATATTTTAAATGTAAATTAAAATCTTTATATTTATAAATCCGCCAAAAATTAAACGTATTCCTATGTATTTTATATTTTTAAAATTAAATTTATAAATCTAAATTTGTAAATTAAATCCAGTATAAACCAACCGTGGCTCATGCGATTCTCAGTTCGATCCCCGCAGCCAACAAATTACAATCACATAAAATTATCCCTGATGATATACAAAAATGCTTCAAATAAATGTTGTAGAGCTTAAAATTCTGCATGTAAATCAGTCAACAAAATTCATGTACTATGGTTTGTAGCCGCAGAAGTTTCATATAAAAATTACAAAATTTCTATTTAATAGTGTTCAAACAAATGTATAATGTTTTACTGTCAAACAAGCTGTCAAATATTCTGACATTGTGTCTGCTTGGTTCACGAAGTGTATAGAGAAAATTTTTTGTGTGTAAACTTAACATTATTTAAAAAAAATTTAAATATGGAAATCCTAAACTCGTTAATTCGAGTTTGATAAGCGAATTTTTAGGTTGCTTAAGATTATAATTTTTTAATTATTGTAATCATTACAATTACATTGTTCTAATCAATACGAATACATTGATGTAATCAGTACTTTATTGTCATCAATACATTTATAATCTACATCATGGGCGGATCCAGACTTTGATTAGCAGGGGGTACGAATATTAAAAACATGTTTCTTATATTATATTTTGGCTTAGATGCTGAATCATCTTTAGAACTTTTTAGAACATCTTTTGAACAAAATCTAGTGATAATTTTGTCGACGTCAATCGGAATATGGCGGTGAATGTGGAGCAAAGCTAATCCAGTAAGCCGTTCCTTATAACTATTTGTTTTCGGCTATATAATTAAACATATTTTTTATTAAAATCAGAAATATTGAGAATAATAAATTAAACTATAGTTTTTAATTAACAATCATCTTAGAATCGTAGATTTTTAGAAAACATTTTCCATTTAATTTCCTAAAAAAAAATAAGTTCTTTATGTTGTGTATCTTAACTATTGGGGCCGTAATAAAAAAAAGCTTCATGCTTAGGGGGGGTCATGACCCCCATGACCCCCCCCCCTGGATCCGCGCCTGCTGTACATTGTTGTAATCAACTTACAATTAATGTATATGTATGCAAAAATAGTTATAAAATTGAAAAAATTAATAAAAATTTTAATATGAAAATAAAACATCTCGTTTCGGAAACGTATCGTGTTATGTTCCGAAGTGTAAATACCAATAATGAAATTATTTCCACAAGGTTTCTGTAAATTTCTGAAGTTTGTGACTGTATTTTTTTTTTTTTTTTTTTTTTTCGTATATAAAGTCAAAATGGGTGCTTTTTTATAACTTGTGAAACGCCTATGGCCCGCTTTTCGTGTTATACCCTGTATATATAATAGGTGTTATAGGAATGATTTTGAAATAGAAATTTGTACATTTATAGATTGCACAGTAATGGAATAGAATGACTTCATTTTTACAATTATTTACATCACCGTTGCGTCGCAATTCTTAGTGCAGTTGTTTAAAAAGTGACACAATGAAGATAAAAGAGTCATTCTTGCGACGGACTAACACGAATTGCTACGAACTAACTCGAATGGAACAGAAATGGAATAAAAAATAAAATTTGGTTAAATTCTGTGCAATGTATTCCATTTTTGTATGCATTTACATTATTTTAAATTTCTATTCCTTTGTTAATTCCATTTCTGTTCTATGCAATCTATAAATCAGACTTTAGTGTTATGTCGACACGAGTGATATTTTCAAGCATAATAACCACGAGTGATGCAGCCCCAAAAATTGTCTACATAACTTGTAAGAAGACAATTCAACGACTCAAAATGAATTCTTCTTTAAACTGAGTTGCAAATAGAATATCGCAAACCGTAGCCCTCGCGTTCGGCTCGGACTACAAACTTTTTGCTCGCGTGGAATATGTGCCATTCCATTACTTGTTGACTATACTTTCTATAACAAAATTAAAACAAACAGACGTAACCATAGTAACTGAATAAAGATACTTCATATATCGCGGCTCTGATTCGTCGAAAATATTCCATACGCGGCGTTTGGAATGTTAGTGATTCAATAACAATTTTTAGTTGTAGAATATGTAGTTTCCAAAACAGTGTTATAGAATAGTATATTCTACAACAAGTAATGGAATTGCACATATTCTACGCGAGCATAAAGTTTGTAGTCCGAGCCGAAAGCGAGGGCTACGGTTTGCGAGTGTGGGATATGCCATTCCGTTACACGCTGAAGAATATACTTTCTATATCAAGATTTTGGAAATATTAAAAAAATACAAATATAAAACTGTTGTAAACGTCAAACTCAAATAAATCAAATTAAACAAACAGACGTAACCATAGTAACTGAATCAAGATACTTCATATGTCGCGCTAATATGCGGCTCTGATTCGTCGAAAATATTCCATACGCAGCATATGGAATGTTAGTGATTCCATAACAATTTTTAGTTGTGGAATGCCTAGTTTCCAAAACAGTGTTAAAGAAAAATTATATTTTGATATTTTCGTTTAAATCTGTTAACCTGTGTTTTTTTGAAAAACAAATCAACGGTTTAAACATGCCAATTTCTTGTCATGTGTCATAATTTTTTGAAGGGATGAGCGTTTCTTGAAGTGGTGGTCCATGTTCCTGCATTGGATTTTTAAAATTTTACATCTTATATCAATAGCTCCGTGGTAACGCGTCGGACTGTGGATCGTGAGATCCTCAGTTTGAATCCTACAGCTGACAGTTGTCAATTTAAATTTACCCGGCTGGTAACCGCACTTCATACGTAAAAATATATCACTTACCGAGATCTGCGAAAGCGGGTAAAAGGCGTGATGATATTTATGTATATCTTAAACTAATAAATAATAAAATAATTTTAATATAAATTGATAATTTTTTTAAGTTAACCTATTTGTACTAAATAATCGTAATCTTAATCGGCAATTATAAATATTATTAATCGTAATCTTAAAGTAAGAATCGATGCATCACTAGTTTTAGCGCTGTACAATGTTCTGAAATTATTTTATAAGTAAATACTTGAAATAAAAGTGGTGGATAATACATTTCTATAACACTGTTTTGGAAACTGGGCATTCCACTACTAAAAATTGTTATGGAATCACTAACATTCCATACGCGGCGTATGGAATATTTTCGACGAATCAGAATCGCTTATTAGCGCGACATATGAAGTATCTTGATTCAGTTACTATGGTTACGTCTGTTTGTTTTAATTTGATTTATTTGAGTTTGACGTTTTCAACAGGTTTATATTTGTATTTTTGTATAATTTCCAAAACCTTTTTGTGGAAAGTATATTCTACAACATGTAACGGAATGGCCTATCACACGCTCGCAAACCGTAGCCCTCGCCTTTGGCTCGGGCTACAAACTTTTTGCTCACGTGGGATGTGCCATTCCATTACTTGTTGTAGAATATACTATTCTCTGTAATTTCGATTTTAAGCATTTTTTATAAAATAATATTAGAACATTGTACAGTGCTAAAAAACCCAAAAACAGAGCTCGTGGTACCAGTCATAATATTTAAAACAAGTTAAACATATTCATCACTCTCCATTTTAAGTAATAATTTTCACAAAACAACATAATTAACTTTTATGAAAATATTAATAACAATTTCATTTTTACATTAGAACAACTGGTTCATAACAATCGTTCAACAAACCCATAGCAACATGATTTGATAACCAGTGAAATATGGTAATACTGGAATATGCACTTGTAGTCTTCTACGAAAGCAAAAAGCGAGCCTGAGACAGATATATGTCGTGGGGTACTCTTCTTTGTTTAATACTTATTTGTGAAACTGTTGCTATGCCTTTGTTGAGCGGTTGGTATGTAAAAACAACGATTGCCGTGCGTTTGGTAAGCGATTACTATGTACAAACATTACACAACAAATATAGATATAGGCCGCGAAATAACTCTTTAGCGTACCGAGAGAAAAAAACAATCTCGAGGGCGATAAAGGATTTCGTGGACAAGGTGTACACACTTTTTTTTGTGGAACCGTTAAAAATATTCATAACAGTTTTATTGTAAATAGAAAGTGGCTATGGAATTGACATTAGATAAACAAAACAATTGAAAATATAATATCAATTCTCAAGTGTCAAAATAATTGTTTTTTACCCTAATTCGCGGCCGTTGTTATTGTAGCGACCGCGAAATAGGGGAAAAACAATAATTCTGGATTTCGTGGCCGTTGCCATAACAACAGACGAGAAATTCAAAATAGTTATTTGCAAACTAGAGAGGAAAGCGCTTTTTTCCCCCTCGAGTTCAAAGTTTGCCTCATGAGCTCAGCGAGTGAGGCATTTCGAACGAGAGTGGAAGAAGAGCTTTCCTCTCGTGTTAGACACAACATTTTTTTCACGACATGTTTCTAAAAACGATTTGCTCGGACCTAAAATACACTTTGAGAACACAACTGACAGACTGACACGTTAAAAGTTAGGTTATCAGACACAAGGCGGTGTAACAGTGTTGCCAATGAACCAATCTTAAATATCTTTAATAAGTTGTCAAATTGTGGTTTAATAAGAAAAAGAAAAATATAAGACATAATTGTAAGATAATTTAAAGTATGTATATTACTAAAATAAAGATTTTCAATAAAGTTAGGAATTTATAATTTTTATAATTTTTTTGTAAATAATATTCATATTGGTAACACTTCTATATTTTCTTCTCTAGAGAGGAACAACACATTTTCCTTACTATTTCGAGAGAAGAACGGTGGGGTTTCTTACCATGTCGTGAAAAAACATTTTTTTCACGACATGTTTCTAAAAATTATTTGCTCATTCCTTAAATACACTTTGACAACACATCACACAACTGACACGTCAAAAGTTAGACGCAAGGCGGTGTGACAGTGTTGCCAATGAACCAATTTTCAACGTCCGTAAGCGTTCCAGTATTATTATATTTCAGTGGCGATAACTTTCAAAATATGTATTAAAATAAAAGCAATTAGGTAACAAGTTAATGCTAATTCAAAATTTGGCAAAAACAAATGTGTTAAACACGACACCAATCTCAGATTTACGGCTTCGCCAGGCTCTGCTGTAAATTCAATAATTGAATGCCTAGTTAAACAAATAATTAAAAATGAACTCAACGTTTTTGAGAATTCGGTAAACATTTTAGACCGTCCTTTACATTTTATTGGCATTATAAGTCTTTTTTCCCTGTCACTCCTTCCAAAAAGTTTACCCACTAGCCGAAGGTAATTGCCAAGCGATGCGCGTCTGTTTCCACTGCAACCGAAGCGATCAATTTTAAGTTGCAGCGTCTCAAAACAAGACGCGTCACTCTACCGCGCATGCGTCACCTGCAACAATTGTAACTCACGCGGACAATGGATCAATGGAATGCATTAGGACCGTAGGACGCTTCATTTTGTCTCAGCGTGAATCACTAGAGCTCTGTGAAGCCCTGTTACATATGTATTAATTAATGACGTCACGTGAAGCCCGTTGGGAAAGATATTATTGTACAAGTACAGTAAGTTTCGCTTATAACAACCTCCATGCAACAGGCAATAGTTATTTTTTAAACTATAGAGGAAAACGCTTCTTTTTCCCACTCGACTTCGATTGCAAAAAGCGCTATCTTCTCGTGTTAGACACATCCATTTTATTCACGACATACGATTTGCTCGGACCTTACATACAGTTTGACAACACAACAAAAAACAGACACGTCAAAAGTTAGGTTATCAGTGTAACAGTGTTGCCAATGAACTAATCTTAAATCTAAATTAAAGTTGACGAATGGGGTCTTTCACCATTTTAAAATTTTTTTTTATAAAACTTTATCTATATTGAAGACTATCTACACTTTTAAAAAGTCTTAATTGTTATTCATTAAGCCACAATGATGTTTTAAAAAATGTTGTGACGTCATAGTAGAGGTGTTGCTGGATCTAAAACAGTAGAGATTTAAATAATTTTTGTTACATTCTATTTTATTGTAATAATAATAATAAAATAAGTAAAAACATATATGACTACAATTATTTACATTCTGTACTGTTTAAAATCCAGCAACACCTCTACTATGACGTCACAACATTTTTTTTTTAAATCATTGTGGCTTAATGAATAACATTTAAGACTTTTTAAAAGTGTAGATAGTCTTCAATTTAGATAAAGTTTCACAAAATTAAATTAAAAAAAATGGTGAAAGACCCCATTGTGATTTAATCTAGGAAATGAAAACTATAAGGCACAATTGTAAGATAATTTAAAGCATGTATAGCACTAAAATAAAGATTGACGTCGAAAAACTTTCAGAACTTATAGTAAATAGTTTGTCATGTATAAGTTTATGTTAAAATACAACGTTTCGAATAACTGTACGTAATTCTTCGTCAGGAAAACAAGTCAACAACATAAATAATAATTAGAAACAGAAACAAAATAACAATAAATTATGATTTATAAAATAGAGGAAACTATGTCTTGTTCACCTTGATTCACTGTATTCTTCTACAAAAGTTGTTATTTATAATTATAATTGTTCCAAGAAACCATTTGAATTTTATATTTATTAAGAAACATTTTCTTCTACTCCTATATAATTATTATTTTAATTTTTTCGATAAATTATAGTTCCCATAACACGGTTGTCTGACAATTGACATGTAGTCAGTTGTCATTGTATATTTTGTTGTTGTCGTTTTTCAACGTTTGTTTTCCATCGATTTCGATCATTTTTAAAAGTTAATTCCGAACTTACAATATGTATATAGCCTACGACTCGTGATGCAAACTTAATTTCTGGCCTCCTGAACTGTAAACTTAACAATCACACATCATTTACGTTTGCGGTAACTACGATTTTACAGTTTCCATGTTTTTTGAAACACCGCGGTGCGGGAGCGCGCACCGATATTTTTTAGCTTTTTGAGGCCATTAAAATAAAAAGTAACTTTGTAATAATAAAGAATGACTAAAAAAAAACTCTAGTTACCGCCAAAATAGTTAAATAAAGTAACATAGAACGAAATATCTGTGTTTTTGCAAATCATAATTGAATAAATTGTCTAAATGGGGTAAATAGCTCCGAGGTAACGTGTCGGATTGTGGATCGTGAGATCCTCAGTTCGAATCCCACTGCCGACAGTTACAAATTTAAATTTACCCCTGTGGTTCCCCCTCCACTAATATCCTTGGGGGCTATGATTTGACGGCTGGTAACCGCACTTCATACGACAAAATATATCACTTACCGAGATCTGCGTAAGGTGAGTGCCACACCCGTAATGGGTAAAAGGCGTGATGATATATTTATTTATTATTTATTTTTATAAATTGTCTACAAAGATTTTTTATTTTGCGATACCAGCTTTGCGCGTCGTGCTTCAATACAAAATTTCGTGCTGTAAAACTAAACTTTACGCACGTATAATGTAAATAACTATTTCGTGAACAATGACTATCATAATCCCTATAATAAAAATGTACTATTAAAGTATGACAAGTTCATTTGACATTAAGATTCTATGTTGCATTTCATCTGGAACAGTACTAAGTATAATATTTATATATAGTAATACAATCATGACAGAAATGTTAATAATGCATCGTATTCTTTGCCAGGAAAATAAGTGAATAACATAAACAAGAAATAGAAATAGAAATTAAGTAAGAACAAATTATGATTTGTAAAACAAAGGAAGCCATGTCATGTTCAACTCGTACTCTTCCTCTTTATTCTGATTCACTATACACATTTCTATGGTTTCTCATATGAGTTCACCATTGGTACATTTCGAACTTGCTATAATTTTGTTTCTTCAAAATTTAAGCAACGGCTTGACTAGCCACAGCAAATTCCTCAAAATCTGTAATTCTCGGTATTATCGCGCTGCTAGTCTGTTCAATGAAACATTTTCCACATTTACATGCAATTTTTTTTTCAGTTTTCCTCTTACTACAAATTTCTCTGACGGTTATTCACAGATCTATACTAAGGGATACTAACTCGGGCATTTTAAGATTTTACTTGTTACTCACTTGTAAACACCACTTACCCAAGCCCTCTATTGCCTTTGAAAATGAATCTTTACAAGTTACTAATTGAAAGCTGCATTGTAAATATTTTCTATAACACTGTTTTGGAAACTGGGCATTCCACTACTAACAATTGTTATGGAATCACTAACATTCCATACGCGGCGTATGGAATATTTTCGACGAATCAGAACCGCTTATTAGCGCGACATATGAAGTATCTTGATTCAGTTACTATGGTTACGTCTGTTTGTTTTAATTTGATTTATTTGAGTTTGGCGTTTTCAACAATTTTATATTTGTATTTTTGTATAATTTCCAAAACCTTTTTATAGAAAGTATAGTCTGCAACATGTAACGGAATGGCTTATCCCACGCTCGCAAACCGTAGCCCTCGCCTTTGGCTCGGGCTACAAACTTTTTGCTAGCGTGGAATATGTGACATTCCATTACTTGTTGTAGAATATACTATTACAAGTTAGTAAACAAGGTAAACAATGCACGTTCCCGCAGTAATGCTTACAAGGCTTATACGAAATCATTTCAAATAATTTTTGACAGAACAGTTGTGTGTAACTGACATGATATGGTTATAATTTTTTAATTTTTATTTTGACTTACATATGAGTAACAAGTAAAATATTGTACAATACGCGCAAGATAAAACAGTTTGTACTGTTTCCAGGAAGTGACAAGCTCGCCTGATCGGCTCGCCCGTCATTTCCTCCATTCAGCAGTCAAAACTGTAAATATAAATGTAAATAACTTTACCGGTTTCAGGAGATTAAACCTATGTTTACATGCACAAAAGTAGGCAGGGTAAGTATGTCATAGCTCTATGCTGTAGGGTCATATTACCATACTGACCAGTCAAAACAAAATAAAAAACAATGATAATATAACGCTATTTATTAATACACACTGAATTAAGCTTTTCAGAGCTTTACCTGCTGCGTTCCAAATATTTTCAGGCAATCAGCATCGCCAAAATCCACTTTTTATTTAGCCATTAGAACCCATTTGACGTTTAAGTAAAAATATTATTTATAAATATGATAGAAAACAAGTGTAACCATGGTGTTAAATAAACTTACTTACTTGATCACTTTCTAAAATTATGACAGACGTTATTCATAAAAGAATTTCATAAACTAATATTTATTAATGACATTAACGTCTTCATATTCTGAAACCGGTAAACTATTGAACAAACCACGGATGTTATGAGTCATAACAGGCCTTAGGTGTCTTAAAATCCTCGCTCTACGAGCTCGGCAGTTATGATACTCATAACATCGCTAGGAATGTTAATAGCTAATACCAGTGTTGCTATGAAAAAATAGGGGACACGCATAATTTTTAAATATAATTTTAAAGTGAACTTTATACTCCCTGTATCTATAGAAAAATAGTTAAAAATTAATTTGTTTATCATAAAGGGGTAAATATTAATATTTTAAAAACTAGTCTCAAAAAACGCACAAAAACGATCGTAGAGTGTGCCGTTGTCTGTCGTGACGTCATCTTCCTTGTTCACATAGAACATGTGTTTGTATAGCATACTGTTTTCGTGTGTTTTTGAAGGTTTATTTGAATGCGAAAGTGACATAATATATCAGGTTGATAAATAAATAAATTAAAAAGTAGAATATTGTGGTTAAATGCTATGAGACGAAATAAAAACGATATCTCTCAGCAATCAAAAGGTCATGTGTGTGAAGTTTTTCTATTCTCTATCTTCCACCATGTTACTATTAAAAGCACATCAGTCTTTCCGACAACCCATGCCGCACCAGGGTGATAGTAATTTTATACATGATTAAAACGCTGAATGATGTTTTATAGTTTATTTATTAGTAAAGAAAAACTGTAGATGATAACAAAAATTTAATTATTTAATTAAAAGAACTTAACTAAAATTATTTAAAGAGCTGCACTAAAAACTCTTGTTAAAGAAAACTTTGATCATTACGTTCAGTCATAAACGAATATTATTGCACCGGAACCCATAGTTTACAATCATAAGTCTCGCAGTTTACTACTATATTAACATATATTGCGAACAATGAGGAAATATTATCTGGGATGACCGATACAGCAAGTTATATGTTTTTTTTTTGTATACAGAGCGCTATAAGGTTTGTTCGAACCTACAGTTCTGAACTTAGTGAGCATGCGCAATGGTCTTGAAGCGTTCGTACCTTGCAGTTCCGTATTTACAAATTCTAAGAATTGTTAGTTCGGCGTTCGAACGGCAGGGAATTCGTAGTTCAAATTCTATTAGAACGGTTCTACCAGTTCTGGTTAGGTGGCAAGTATTTCAAATTCTCTCTAACATTTTTCATCTGTTTTCACAATTAGCAGAATTATAATCAAACCATTCCATTTCATTTCGTTGGAAATGATGTCCCACAGTACTCTCATCCAATTTATTGTATTTTAGTTTATTGATATTGTATTACTCAATAAGTACTTTGGTTACATTTACAGTTCACTCGGTATAAGTCTTTGGAATTGGGAAAAAATGTGTATAAATAAAACTGAAAATATATAATAGAGCTAAAGTAACAGTTTTACTTTTATCTTCCTCTTCATTGTTTTGTATCTCCATTTTAAATACTAAGTAATTAAAACGGTTTTCTAATTTTAAGGTTAGCAAATCATACGTCAAAATAATAGTTGTGATTACGTGTGATATTACATCGGTTAAGGTTATGATATCTGTATATTACATTCGCATACATAATGCCCCAAATTTGAATCGAGCTGTGCGTTCGAACATGTGCATACTAGAACTGTTCCGAATTTGCTGTCTTAGTTGCCATGCGCGGAACTTGCAATCCTGGAACAGTTCTGAACTTCGGGTTCGAACAAACCTATAGTTCTCTAGGGACTGATATGATTTAATATGTTTTTCTAGGTATTTAGCATTAAAGATTAATATTGCAACTTTTTAAAGAAATTATTGCATCGGTCTCCAGAGACCGATAATGCAGACAACGTGTTAATATAATTATTACTTACACTTGTGTTTTAACACTAAGAATTTCTTCCCCACTAAAAAATATCATTCTGTTTAATCAATTCCATAGGCATAAAGGCATCGATATTTGACAAATAATCACTTTTTACCTTGATAAAGCCGGTCTCTGACATTATATATTTATAATAAAATGTTAAAGTAGAGATATTTTAACGTAAATATACCGCCAAATACTTATAGAGTTAACTGTCATAAATGACAGCTAGGGAAGTTGACGTCACATACTCTTCGTGTAAACTCGGCAATCTACGCACAGTGGTCGGCTGTAGGTTAAATTATGAACTTTTAAATATTAATTTCTTATAAAAATGATGAGCAATAGTTATTTGTCAAACTAGAGAGGAAAGCGCTTCTTTTTCCCCCTCGAGTTCGAAGTTTGCCTCATGAGCGCAGCGAGCGAGGCATTTCGAACGAGAATGGAAGAAGAGCTTTCCTCTCGTGTTAGACACAACATTTTTTTCACGACATGTTTCTAAAAACGATTTGCTCGGACCTAACACACACTTTAAGAACACAACTGACAGACTGACACGTTAAAAGTTAGGTTATCAGATACAAGTGGTGTAGCAGTGTTGCCAATGAATCAATCTTAAATATCTTTAATAAGTTGTCAAATTGTGATTTAATAACGAAAAGAAATATATGACATAATTGTAAGATTATATAAAGTATGTATATCACTAAAATAAGGATTTTCAATAAAATTTGGAATTTATTTATAATTTTTATAATATATTTTTTATAAATAACTTTCATATTGGCAGCACTTCCATATTTTCCTCTCTAGAGAGGAACAACACATTTTCCTCACTATTTCGGGAGAAGAACGGTGGGGTTTCCTACCATGTCGTGAAAAAAATATATTTTTCGCGCCGCCGTCCGTCATTGATACAATTACATATCTCTAAATCGGTCGGAAATCATGTTTTTGTCGTACTAGTTCGACAAAAATTGCTAACTTTTTATGGTTATATGTTGGCATCACTTCATTAATTTTAGCTAACTTCTGACGCTAGAAATGTCAAAGTATTACATTGACATAAAAATATTATGGCAATATATCTACAATTGAGTATTTACAATACAAGAAAACAGAATATTTATGGATTTTAAACATATTTGTAAGTAATTATAATTGTATTTGCAGTGTAAAATAAAAATAAAAATATGTAGATATTTTTGGTTATGATACTGGAAAATAAACATAATTGACATTCAAATATTGTGAAGTTAGCAACATAAAAAAATTCCCTGTCATTAAGAAAATGAGTAATAAATTAAATTTATTTATTAAATTTACATAAATGTTGACGCGAAAATTCTTGTGTATCCCTCGGTTGGAAACTATTTTGCGAGTGCTCGTATTTGTAGGACTCGCCTACGGCTCGTCCTATCAAAATAAACTCGCACTCTCAAAATAGCAGTTTCCAACCTTGTGATACAAATAACTATTATGTGTTACGATACGAAACAAATAACATTAATGTATGTAAAAAACAAACTTTCATTGATTTTTAAATTTCATGCGTGTCCCCTATTGTTGAACTCCAAAGTAATCAACAACTTTTTCAAAGTAACAGTGCCAAATTTTAAAATGTCCTAGTTTAGCCCTTAGTATAGACCTGTGAATAACAACCAATGTCTTTTAGTCGTTTTGTAATGCTACATTTAATTATTAACGTAAAGGATATGTGTCCAGTAGAAACAATTGAGCGTATTAAACTCACAAAGACTAACCACATCAGCATTTATGTGTTACGTTTCAGATTTGGACATTGGATCATGAGTTCATTTTAACCGACAACTTTCGAAGTTTTATATATAAAATGTGTAAATTTATTAAAAATGAACCAAAATAATTTTTTTTACGAAGATGGAAAGCAGACTAACTACTAAGGTCATACGTCGCCTCGTACGGGCCTCGGCAAATAAATTCCATATTCGTGATAAAAACTTAAACTTCAGTGCCTTGATACATGAATAACTATTATTAAACTGCTTAACTTTTACAAAATGTAGTTCTTTATAAGCGAGTTCGTTATTTGCAGCAAAAATAACATAAATTCGTACTTTCAAAATTAGTTCGTATTAAAGTTCGCCAAAATCAGGATCAAAATAACCGAACATTAATATACCTTAAAAAGATTAACACATTAAATGACAATTTCAACTGTTTTGTTTAAAAAAAAAACACACACAAGTTAGCAGATTTAAACGAAAAACATCCAAATATAATTTTCTTTAACGTGTTGTAATTCATAAATGGTGACAGTAAGAGGAAATGTTTCAAACAATAATAGTACATAATAATATTTAAAACAATATTTTAATAACAAAATTTTTATTAAACCATAGTTTACTAACATATTATAAAATAATTTGATAGGGCTTCAAGTAAACTACCACTTCCGGTTATTTTATTATCACCAAAAACTAATCAGCTCTACCAAAGTGAATACAATTGATATATACAAAATATTAAAATTTTCAGTTTAGTAGTTTTTGAGAAACCGTAACTCCAGAGATCCACACAGACTGACAGACAGTCAGACACACACACAGACATCACCGCGAAACTATTAAAATCTTATTCTAGGGACCCTAAAACGTGCTCATCCAATGAAAACTCACTCACACCTCACATGACGTGGCGGGAAGTAAAAAATCGATGATAATATTTTAGCGGAAATACATTTTCTGAGGTCCCTTGAAGTTTGAAACCTCGATGATGTCTGTATGTATGTCCATACAATAACAAATAATGAATGACAAAAGATAAAGTAAAAAACTTTACAATTACAAGTTTATTTTTTATAATTTACATAAATGATTTTAGTAATTTAATGCAGTCCTGGGATAATGTTCTTTATGCAACGATACAATACTGTGGAGTCACCGTAATTATATTCATGATCTACAAATCTTCATCGTATCACTGAATGAAATTTAGCATAGGCAGAAGCATGGTTTAGAGCTAATAATTTACTGCGAAATAAAGAAAATACACATCTTATTATTTCCAGTAATAGAATATTCAATGAAAGTAAATCTACGTTCCTATAAGGTATGCAAATTTATGACTTGCTCAATAGAAAATTTGAATAATTAAGTTGAAGATTATCTAACATAATTTTTCTTTTACCTAGATTGTACTCTTCCATAGAAGTCTACACTCCGAACAGTTTATTTTGCACTTTTCCATTCGCTTATTTCTTATCGTGTGTTATGATGGGTAAATTTTTCTGTTTCTTCTAAGGTTTCTAAACTCCAGAAAACAGCCATCAGAATTATCTCTGGTTTAGGCTACAGAGATCTGTATTTTGTAAATTAGAAATGGGCCGTATTCACCATGCCTTCTTAAATTTACGGTGTCTTAAATTTTGTGTATTCAGCGTCCGTACTTAGCTCTACATATGCGTTCATATCAACTCACAATTCAATTGTTTAGGATCAAAATTTAAGAATGGTATATACTAGTCCGTGAGCTTTAAAAACTGCGACACATTTGACCAAAAGTTTCAGTATATTCTATGGAATCTACCCGTTTAGGTATATCGAAAAGCGCACGTCTGCCATTTAGATCTGGGTGGTATTAAAAATGGCGTCCATTAAAAAAGGAAAGTAAATGTTGGAATTTTGAATAATGTGACCAAAATTTTCTTTTCAATCTCGAAAGACTAGACGAAAATACAAATCAAAAGACACCAGTCTGCCATTCGTACGTGGTCGAGTTGTCTCAGCAGACAAATTTCAAAATTTAATATTTATTGCTCAAAATTTGACTCAAATGACCAAAATTTTATTTTTATCCCATGATACTAGACGAAAATACATGTGAAAAAATACTAGTCTGCCACTCGTACGTGGTCGGGTTGTCTTGGCAGACGAATTAAAAAATTTAAAATTTGTGTTCCGAAATTTAAGCCACAAATTTTAAATTTTAAATAAAATGACAGATTTTGTCCGTCAAATTCAAAACGAAAGATTTCAGTTAAATATTATTCCTCGCCGTAGTTTTAAAAGAAGAATTAATGCGATAAAGGATTGTACGGATGTAAAATTCAGGAAGAGTTATCTACTGTCAAAAGGTATTGTGATACGCTTTTAAATTTATTTCCCTACATTATTACTGCAGGAATAAATCAAGACTAAAAATAAACTTCCAGGGGATAGCTGAAAACTACTTGCGAATATGTATAAGTATATATATTTTTAGCAACAAGATTACATAAAGAAATTAACTAAATATTGGCGTTAGGTAAAAACGTATTACTTGTTATTAAACCTGAATCTATTCCCACCAAATCTCAAACAGAAGATCATTCCACAAGAGAAATACCAGATCAATACCGGATACGAGCAATTCTATTGCATGAAATTCCAATCCAAATTGATGCCACTTCCCAAGTTACAAAAAAAGCACGAACTTTAAAAACGAAAGAAAAATAATCCAAAGCCACTAACTTCAGAAAGTTACAGAAAATGTGTAGAAATAACCTCATTATTGCTGTTTCTGTAACTGTTTTTACACTTCGGAACACAGCACACGTTTCCGAAACGAGATGTTTTATTTTCCGTATTAAAATATATTATTAATTTATTCAGTAATTTTTATAACTATCTTTACATTCATAATAATAATTTTAAGAATAATTGATTTAAATAATGCAAAGATTATAACCGTGCATTGATAACAATAATGTATTGATTACAACAATATACTCGTATTTATCACAACAATGTAATTGGTATTGATTAAAACAATGTACTTACATTGATTACAACAATGTGCTCCTATTGATTACAACATTGTATTCGTGTTGATTACAACAAAGAACTTGAATTGATTACAATAATACACTGATTACAATAATGAAAAAGTATTGTAATCTCAAGCAACCTATAAATGCGTTTATCAAACTAGTATTTTACGAAGTCTGCGGGCAAAGAAATTTCATATTGACATTTTTATTATTCCATGCTATTTTCGTTTGAATTCACGTTTAGTTTTCGAACAATGTAAATATTTCTTCATTTCTATCAATTTTTCAGATTATTTACTGATAGGCCTTCAAGTACATCCAGTTCCTCAAGATAGATTGGTACCAAAATCTAATTACCTCATAATTTGAACGTTCAAGTTCTAAATTTGAAATTTGACAATGAGGTTTCATTAAATTGCATTTATTACATCATTGTTGTTATTTTAATTATGTTTTTTCTAACCTGTTTTTACTTTTGACATATAAGACAATGTAATAATGCAATGTTGTCAGGTGTAACTTTATTTATTCATGAACTTAGCTAAGTATTGCTTAGAAATAGTTATTGAATAAAAAAATTTTTTTAGATCATTCTTATCGATAAGTAAGATCTTAGTTAGGAACACCCTAAGTACGTTTCTAAGTACACGTGCTGAATACGGCCCATGAATTTTTCTTTTTATATTTAATAAATTATTTAACTTTCTGTTACTCACATGGGGGATTATAATAAACATTATTTCTGTTTCTTCATTTACTATAAAATCAGCACTTTCCCGTTTTCGTTTTTCAACTGGAGCATACGTTTGAGTGTTTGTAAACTTAGTTGTCGACGCCTCTAGGAAAATGCTCAAGGTACATTCTCTTCGGTCTTCGCTCTTCTTAGAATCCCAGTTGATTCACCGATTATTAAAATCATATCAATCAATTCATCTTTTGCAAACAATTCAAAAATTACTTTACAAACCACGTAAAACAGGTAACAAATAAACATCTGCTTTATGCACCTAGAACATTTGAATAAAAATAATTTCTGATATTTATTATCTTATTTATCTCAAATTTTTCATATTAATTTATGACAATACAACGTTGAAAACAGAAAAAAAATGGCGGTTTTTATTTTATGGCCTGTATTTCCAACCTCAGATAAACTATAGAATAAATTATCAATGAAATAAACAAAAAATATGCAAAAGTTGTCAGCTAAAATAATAATCATCGTCTAAGCTATGATTTTGATGCGATATTTTTTGTTTATTATAGTGATAAACTAATTTCCTAGTTAACTAAATTTGGAAATACCCATCCTTATTAAAATAATTTTAGGGTCCCATTTGAAAAATAAAAGTTAATAGTCGTATTATGTAAACATAAAAATAAATAAATAAATATATCATCACGCCTTTTACCCATTAAGGGTGTGGCACTCTGCTTACGCAGATCTCGGTAGGTGATATATTTTTGCGTATGAAATGCGGTTACCAGCCGTCAAGTCATAGCCCCCAAAGTTGTTAGTGGAGGGGGAACCACAGGGGTAAATTTAAATTTGTAACTGTCCGCAGTGGGATTCGAACTGAGGATCTCACGATCCACAGTCCGACACGTTACCACGGAGCTATTTACATGAATTTATAAAATAATCTGTACCTGTAATCAAACAGTAAATTTAATATAATAAAACTTCTATATGAAGAAAATTTTTCTTTCTCTTATAATAAGAAAGTTAAAGGGGGTTGGGGGGGTTTTTGAAATATTTTGTATTATTTGGTCATTACATGTGAACATCATTGAATTCAGAAAAAAATACTGAATTGAATAAGCAAATAAAAAAAGTAGGTTGCCATTTAAAATAAGAAAGTTGCACCCCGCATTTTGAGAACCACTGGTCTAAAAACATTATTTTTTCGCTCATTTTAATTGTCTTATAATATAGAAATTGTTTGCTAATTTAACCGACCTCGTAGCTCTTATAGTTCTCGAAATAGCAATAGTGTACCACTTAAAATGAACACCCTGTATAAACTACAATAAGTAATGGAATGGTACATATTCCAAACGAGCAAAAAGTTTGTAGTCCTATCCGAAGGCGAGGGCTACGGTTTGCGAGTGTTTGCGTTACCTGTTGTAGACTGTTTCTATAAAAAGATTTTGGAAATTATACAAAAAAGAAAAAATACAAATACAAAACGGTTGAAAACGTCAAATTGAAATGAATATAATTAAAACAAACAGACGTAACCATAGTAACTGAACCAAGATACCTACATCATATTTTGCGCTAATATGCGGCTCTGATTCGTCGAATTTATTCCGAACGCGGCGTATGGAATGATAGTTATAGCAATATAATTTTTAGTTGTGGAATGCGTAGTTTCCGAAACAGTGTTATAGAAATTATTTTTTTTAATCTGATGTTGCCAGCACATAACCTCCCGCATAAAACTTGAAAAATATAAAAATAATTTTGAAAGGAAATACAAATAAATATACTTTTTGATTAATCAGTAGATGTATTGTTGTAATCAATACACTGTATATTACTGTAATCAAATATATATTTACAAATTGCAACAGTGTATTCATGACAAAAATGTATTGATTGCAATAATGTACAAATTATAATAGTATATTCATGACAAAAATGTATTGATTACAACAATGCCCTGTTTACAAAAATAGACTGATTACAACATTATACCTATTGATTACAAAAATTAATCACAACCTAAAAATACGCTCATCAAATTGGAATTAATATAACTAGTTCTTAATTTGAACATGCAAGGTATAAATATTAAGCTAGAAAATGGTATAGTATTTTAATCTGATGTGTACACCACATAACTTCCCAAAAAATTTAATTTCAAAACGGTGCATAATATAAAAAAGTTTCAAATAAAAATTGTAGCAAATGCTATTATACATCTTTTTTATTATGACAAAATTTACTGTAACACAATTATTTACTAAGATATACCCAGTCTTCAAGTAAACTACCACTTCCGGTTTATAGATTGCTACCAAAATCTAATCAGCTCGTAACCTTAATATTCAAATTTTAAATATGAAATTTCAAAATGATATCTTTATTAGATTTGGAGTTATCATGGACGAAAAATCGCCACACAGACTAACACACACACACAGACAAAATCGTAATCTGGGGACCCCAAAACGTGCTTATCCGTTGAAAACTCACTACCGAAAATTTTGACCCGTCACAATACCTATCTTACATATATGTGTGGGAGGTAATAAGTAAAGAAAAAAAAAAACTCAAATTATAAACTTGACAGTTAAAACGTCTTTCATTTGTTGGTTATTTTGTTTCAGTTCCTAAAAACAATTCTCATAAAACTTTAAATTAAAATAAAATGTGAATAATTATATTAGATACAGAATGTAATTATCTACTAGTATTTCAAACACCTTTTGTTTAAAATTAACTGGCGACTTTTGCGAATGGAAAAAATGATTTCCCATGGTAAACGATCTATTATAACCAGGTTGTTATGTTACACCCGATATCTGCTGTTTCAGTAACATTGCATATAATCTTAGCCCTAGACCAGACTTCAGATTTAAGTTATTTGATTCCAAAATAAATAAATTTTCACTACAAACTGCACAGGCATTATATTTAGAAGACTTGTAACAATATTTAACTGTATGACTGTATTTTAGAACGAGATTGTTAGCAATATTCATCAGCCAGGAATGTGTAAAATGGCGTGGTGTCATATTTATCATTTCATTTTATTTTGTTTCATTTTATCTGCTGTCCTGGCAGTGTTTATAATCATGACTATGACTGGTCGACCTTTTACAAAATGTACTTGTACAACTTCTTGTTTAGCTTCATACATTGGACACAGTAGCCTGTACAATTTTTATTGCACGTTATAAATCTGACTTGACGACTATTATTTGCGCTTTACACTTAAAAATATATCACCTACTAAAATCTGCGAATGTAGAGTTCTACACTTAAAATGATAAATTGCGTCTAATGATATACTAATTTATAATCTTCTATCATTCGGAACAGGAAACAAATGTATAAATCGACTGCTACTGTTTCTATTTCATATTTTGTGTTTTGTATTTTACTATATCAACTTTATTGGGCTTTCAAACTATCAAGAGATAGCGCTGATCACAAATCTTTGGCGGTACATGTCAGATTCATTTTGTATGGTCTTCTATGGCGAATGCGTGCTCTAGTTGTGGTAATTTGTGTTTTATTAGTGTATTTGGTAGATTTGTTTAGATTTTATTATTATTATTATTGACTATAGTTATATTTACATTAGCCATTAGTTGTTTTGTAGTTTTTTATTGTAGGTAAGTAGTTATTAACTGTAGCATTATTTTGTTTAAGATAGGTTATCATTTTTCTTTGTTGATATTAGTTTGTAGTTGTATATATTTTCTAGTAGTTTTTAATATTAATATTTTTGTAGTTATTTGTTGTTGTTTTCAGTAGTTTTATTTTACTTTTAGTTTAAATAGTAGTATGGATTCATTTATTTGCTTAGATTTAGATAGTATATGTAAGTTCGCACGTTGCCCTTTATCTTCTAGAAGCATGGTAGAAGCCCAGCAAATAATAAATAGTGGCCACATAATATTATGTGGAAGTACATCAACAATATCATCGCAATTTTCAATGCTCTTTTCCATGCCTTTAATTTGTCACACTGTCACACATCATTGTGACACCCCATTTATTCTTCACACAAACTAGTCTTTCACCTTTTTTTTGAGAATAAATGAAATCGAACTGTTCGACTTTTATTAGCAGAAGAACTGCAGCCATAAACAATGCAAATTTTTCTGTTTTTAACAGGTTTTTTTAGAGAAAACTCCATCTTAACCTCTAATCTACAAATTAGATGTAGTACTTATTTAAATAATACGTCATAGATAAATGTAATACGTCCATTGAAATTCTTCTATAGTCACTACTGTTGATATAAATTTAGAAAAAATAACAAATAAGTTCAAATTCTTTAAATAAATAAAAACTCAGAATAAACGTCAAAAACACAATGTACCGCGAGACGTAGTTCAGAATTCTGCCGCTAGTTAGCGTATTTTAATATTGGAAGACCAATATACTGTGTATCCCACGTAAATGTTGGCGTAGGCAATTAACATGTAAAATCAGTTTTTTATAAATGAAAAGTGTCCGGCAAAAAATTATGCATCCAAATTTTATATCACAATACTGCCAATATCCCTACATCTTATTTAATACAGATTAATTTATTTTGATACCGCAATTTAATGAAATTAATAATAATTCCTAATATTCCGCATACTCTTTTTGTTGCTACTGACGCATAGTACTTGCAATTTGTTATTAGAATGTGTTATGGGGGCGCAGTGCAAGACAAATATCTGAATACTTCACAGGAATGAACGCCGAATGGTTTCCATCGCCAGAAATTGGCAGTGACTGATTAAAATATTTAAAACAAATTGCAAGCACTATACGTCAATAACAATAAAAAGAGTAGGCTGTAAAATAGGAATTATTATTGTTAATTTCATTAAATTGCGGTATCAAAATAAATTAAACTGTATTAAACAAGATGTAGGGATATTGGCAGTATTGTGATATAAAATTTGGATGCATAATTTTTTGCCGGACACTTTTATTTACAAAAAACTGATTTTACATGTTAACTGCCGATGCCAACATTTATGTGGGACACATGGTATATACTATTCAAGATAAAATAGAAATAGTGAAAAGATTTTAAGGTGCCCTTTGTTGATCATAAAATGAGTATTCACTTTGAACAGCCTCGTGGCACGAATATTTTATAATTAATTTCTCTGTTTCGGCTATCATTTTCATCATTTCTACTGTAATAGTATTTTAAATTACTATCAAGGTATAACAGTTTTTACTGCTGAATGGAGGAAACGACCGGTGAGCCTGTCACCTCCTTAAACAGTAAAAACAGTTACCTTGTATGTATTGCACAACATTTTACTTGATAATCATTTGTAAATCAAAATAAAAATTAAATAATTGTAACCAAATCCTGTCAGTTACACACAACTGTTGTGTAAAAAATATTTTAAATAATTTGTCATAAGCCATGTAAGCATTACTGTGGCAACGTGCTTCTTTATGCACAGCTAATACATTGTAAATTTTTTACAATGCAGGTCTCAACTTTTCAGGTTAAGGTTAGTAATTTGTAAAGATTCATTTTTCAAGCAATAGAGGGCTTTGTTACATGGCGTTAACAAGGAAGTAACACAAGTAAAATACATTTTTCTGAAACCGGAGCGAAAGTACTATTATCGCGCCGAAAATGTGGAGCGAAAGTAGTATTTCCCTCACTAAAAAATTTTGCCGTGCGTTTGCGCATTGCTGCTTTTATCACGTTACCAACTTTGAGCATTTTTTGAAAGAGGCGATGTAGCTGTCAAATGTTTTTGGTGTGTACAAGTGTCACATTAAACTTAAAATGACACAATGGAGTAATGAAGAAATTCAAATCATGGTGATATATACAATTATAATTAAATCACATCTGTGTATTGCGCTATTACGAATAGAATTGTTGCATTTCGTGATGTTCAAACTTAACATCCTGTTTTTTTTTTTTAACTTTTCTAGTGGCAGTTGCTTCTGCAGAACGATCTTTCTCAAAATTTACTGACTTATTTGAGGAAATCAATAGGTCAAAATCGACTAGCATCTCTTATTATACATTCTATTGAAAATACAAAAACGTGCTTGCTAAATTCAAACGAACTCATTTCATACTTGTAGATTTGTTTTATAGCGTAATATTTATGTTTTTTTTTTATCATACTGTATTAGTTTTATGTTTGAAAATAAATATTATATCAACATGTAAACATTTTCATTTATGTTAATAATATAGGTGCTCGATAAGATGGTTTTGAACCAGAGCCCAACAGCTCCTTGCTACGGCCTTGGATTTGAATTAATTTAATTTATATTAGTGTAACAGAGTTTTGACACTTGTATATTTTAATTCAATTAAAACTTGATTGCAATAAGGTGACTTATAAAGACACTTTTAAAGTCACATGAAAAGAAAAACTGCATCGTGTAATGCACGCTTTAAATACAACACTCTTCTATAGATTAGACGTCGTTGATTTATTTTATTACAAAAAGTATCCAATAAAAACTTAACTTTCTCCATAATTCCATGAAAAATGTAACTTAACAAGTCGAATTAACACTACTTTACATTTAACAACAAAAACAATAATATCAGATTAGAATGGATAGTTAACAGTTGTTTCTTGGAAAATCAAGTAAATAGCGGTGACGCTATAACAGGTAGTTTGTTTTCCTTGTTCGACCTCCATTTTGTCACTGCCCAACACGCCACCTACCTATAGTTGGGTTTTATTCCCTATACATATAAATAACGCCTTAATTTTGTAACCTTGAGAAGTTTGCATACGTCTGTCATGGCGCATAAACACGGTTTTAGCGCTGTACAGTGTACAATGTCCTAAAATTATTTTATAGTAAAATATTTCAAATAAAAATGGTACTTAATATATTTCTCTGTAACTTCTATTCGAAGCATGGTTTTGTAAAATAATTTTAAAACCCCGCAAAGCAGAGATCATGGTACCAGCTATTGTTTGTAAATTCCAAACTCCAAACTTTTGTCATAGTCATAATCATTGTTTTGAAGAGAAAGATAGCTGCGCTATTAGGTATTAGGTTTGTTCCAAGTAGTTATTTGTGACAAGTTTATGACATGTTTGTGACAATTTCAATGCGCCTGCGATTAAAGTAAACAAGTTAAGTTTAAAAAGTAAGTTTCATTTCCTTTTTTGTAGAGAAAAATGTATGAATTTCTTTATTTATATTTGTATTTAAGGTTAGCTGTCAAAACAAAAAATGAGTATGCACATGCGCTTCACTGCATTCGCCGTTCCAGTCTATGTTTCTAACTTAACTTGTTTACATTTATCGCAGGCGCACTGAAATTGTCACAAACTTGTCAGAAATAACCACTTGGATTAAACCTATTATCACTATTTCTTCATTTAATGCTGCAGTGTCTCATAATTCTATGTTATGTCTAGAACTGTCAGCTGTTGATACGAATAGCAGAAAAATATAAATTATATCTTTGCATCTGAAGAAAACAATAATTTCTGCAGCAGAGGCATTACCTGAACAGTGGTTATGATTATGCTTATATGTTAATAACTGAAAAGACAGAAAATTAAGAGGCCAGTGGTGAGCTGTGAAATATTTAACAAAGGGCTCGCTTATTGTTCAATTAAAAAAATTGATGTGGCCAGCACATAACCTGCCACCTAAACAATTTTTAAACGGTACAAACTAAAAATATTGATATAGAAACTACAGTCATTTTAATTTACCTTTCTAATACGAGTACTTAATACCTATATTATAATTATTTATTTTTATATTTGCTTTTTATAAAGTATATTCCTGGCACTGTAAATCATAAATATTGTAAATTGTCCTATTATTGCCTATATTTTATGTATATAATTTTCTTTCTTTTATTTTTTTGACACATATTTCACTAAGAAAACAGCTTCACAATCATAATGACATGTGTCACATTTCGTAAAAAATTGAAAATGTTTAAGTGTTTCCATGGTGCACATGTACATGGAATGCAAAATTAATGAAATTTAATTTCTTTATATTTTATTATCTATAAATTTAATGAAAATTAATAACATTGTGTAATCAAAGCAGATGTATTACCCACTCGATAAAATTATCACACTCAGCCTTCGGCTTCGTGTGCTAACATTTCTCTGGTGGGTAATTCTTTACTTTGCCCACTTGTAAAGTATATAACTATTGTTTGTTATTTTAGGTTTGTTTGGCATATGAGTCTGTGAAGTAAAATTTTGTCATAAGAGTCTGTAAAGTTTGACTTGCTATTATTTTAGCTAACTTCGTGTAGTAATATCATGTACTTTCGTATCGATTTCGGAAAAAAATGCTTACGCATCTATTAACATACATTACTCCCTTTCTCACTTACGTTTTGTGATCTTCTAGGATGAACCAAGGTCGAAGCCGACCGATCATTTTTCAAAAAAGATAAATACAGAATATATTCTTGCAAAAAATTCTCATTTAAACAGATAACAAGGGGCTCGCAAATTATAGATTAATTAAACAAAAGCCCCTATCTACAGCTCACCACTACTGAAGACTGTAACTATGTTAAAAGAAGGAAATGTAGCTTAATGTTAATAAACAGCACCTAAAAATACATACGCAAGTACACGTTTAATTCCATTTCATGAGCAACGTCCATTGAGCTCCTCACGCATGACCAGCCGCAACTGTCACCCGTTCATCACTTGTTACACGTCGCGTGATTGCGCGAGCCTAACCACTAAACACCGTTGCCTCATTCACACGACAAGCAGAACACAGGCGACACGGCGGCAGAGTCACGCGTGTACCGTGTGTTGTGTTGCGTTGTGTTGTTACGTTGCGTCGCCGCGCTCGCCGCGCGCAGCCGCCCAGCAATCAAGGCCAACTGCAACGTGCTCTATCAGCGTTTGGCCCAAGTGGAAACAATGTCTCATTTGTCGTGTGTGACGGACAACTTGCCGCGGTTCACTAATGTGTTACTTTGACTATGTTGCAATAGGTTTGTGTTGTGAGATACTCTAGATGTCTAGCTGTTGTATAAATTCTAATTGAATGAGATATGAGTATATTTATTTATGAATTCACGACGTTTCGACCTGTATTGACGTCATTATCAAGTCTAAAAACAGTGTACAAGATATACAATACAGTTAATTCTCTAACTCAGTTGTTAATTTTAACCACTTGCTAAGATTTTAATCCAATGAAAAAGTTTAACACAAAAGAAATAATCAAACTGTCACTTGTAACATTTGTATCTATTTGTCAAAAATATTAGCAAATGGTTAAAAGTTAACAACAGAGTTAGAGAATTGGTTCGATAATGGCTTCAAGTTTGAAATCTTACCTAACAGTACATATTAATACAGCACAAATTAAACAGCTAGAAGTTTAAAATTAGCTAGAATAAGGAATCGAATAAGGCAACAAAATAGCACGAGTTAATTTAAGGTCAAACATACGCGTCGAAGATCGAATCTTTTATATTTTTTTTAAATAGCAATTTCTGTATTCATTTTTTTTTTTTTTTTTTTTAAGCAGATTAAACCAGTTCAACAAATGCAATTTGTTATTCATGGTTCTGTTGTTGAGTTTCACGTGTCTTGGTTAGGGGCAGTGTTAAACACTTCCTTGGGACTTATACATAGTGTGGATTGTTGATGCTTGTGTTTGATTTAACTTGTTCCAAAGTGAATATCTTGAGGTAGGCGTTTTCGTAGTCTTCTGTTGTTTGTTGTTTCCCCAGAGTTGTAGTGACTCGATCCTGAACACTTATTTAGGTTTGATAGGAAATTTAAAGTTAATTTATCAACAAAGTCTTTAAAAAGAGGAATTTTTAGTTCTTTATGAATTTGTTTATTTCGGACAAACCAGGGTGATTTTGTAGCAATTCTTAGCACTTTGTTTTGAAATTTCTGAAGTTTAATGAATTGCTGATTGGATGCCGAGCTCCAAATAGGACAAGCGTATGATAGTATAGGTCTTAGAATTGATTTATAGATTAGTATTGCGCAATTTGTTTTTAGATTCGACTTTTTGTTCATCAGTGGATAGAGCATTCCTAATCTTCTGTTGGCTTCTACTATTTTAGTTTGAATATGTTTTGTCCATCGTAATCCTATATCGAGGTGTGCTCCGAGGTATTTTATGGTTGATTGTTTTGGATTCCAAGGTACTATTATGTTATTGATTCTTATTGGGTCAGGGTCTTTGGTTCTTCTTAGTGTGAATATTTTGCATTCGCATTTTGTTTCGTTTAGAGTTATTTTCCATTTTATCATCCAATCTATTAGTATGTTAATTGATGTTTGAAGATCATTTTTAGCTTTTTCTGGGTCTTGATTTTGTGAGATTATTGCTGTGTCATCAGCATACATAGCAATACTTGTTGTTGGCGGAGTTGGTATATCTCTCATATATATATTGTATAAAATGGGACCCAATACAGAGCCTTGTGGTACTCCTGCTTTGATATTTCTGGTAGTTGATAAGGTACTATTTATTTTTATTTGAAAGGTTCGTAGTGAA
The DNA here is from genome assembly GCA_963942605.1 of Poecilus cupreus. NCBI lineage: Eukaryota > Metazoa > Arthropoda > Insecta > Coleoptera > Carabidae > Poecilus > Poecilus cupreus. The sequence continues at coordinate 3,812,578 of OZ012729.1, read as the reverse complement.
ATAAATGAGAGAATGATGTAGTATATATAATCGGGAAGCTTTAGTTCTCGAAGCTTGGTTTTTAGGCCATTGTGCCAAACTTTGTCGAAGGCTTGTTGTACATCCATAAATGCTATGGCAGTAATTTCTCTATTTTCAAAGCCTTTCGTGATGATTTCCGTTAGTCTCAGTAGTTGATGGTTTGTAGAATGGTTTGATTTAAATCCAAATTGAAATGGAGGAATGCTATTATTTTTATCCAAGAAAGTTATGAGTCGTGTTTTAATTACTTTCTCAAATATTTTACTGATGGATGGTAATAAGCTGATTGGTCTGTAACTGGAAACATTATTTTTTGGTTTGTTTGGTTTATGAAAAATAATTATTATGGCGTGTTTCCACTTTGACGGAAAGTAGCCGACTCTCAGACAAGTGTTTAGTATTAAGAAGCTGATACATTTTTTGGGTAGGTTTTTAAGTACTATGTTAGTTATATGATCATTTCCGGGTGTCTTTTTGTTAATTAGTTTATTTATGTGTTTTTTAAGCTCTTGTGGGGTTATAATTGACTCTATTTCTTTGAGATCTAAGTCGGTATTGGATATTTGTGTTATCTCTTCATCCTCATGTAAACTGAATACATTCTCGAAGTGGTCAGCAAAAATTTTACATTTTTCTTCATCGCTACAATATATGTTTGTGTCTTGTTTTATTGGCGGAATGATGGTTGGTGTTTTGAGTATTCTTCTTGTGGCTTTCCACATTTGAGTGTCTCCTGGGTTTATTTCACTTAAGTAGTGTTGATATTGTTTGATGTTGTGCTCCTCTAATTTTCTATGTACTGTATGTGTTAGTCTATTGAGTTGCGTTTTTATTGTTTTATTACGAGTGTTATGCCATAGTCTTCTAAGTTTATGTTTCTCTTTGATAAGCTCTTGAATATCATTTGGTATTGAGGGTTTAATAAAGCGTCTATTGCTTCTTTTGATACTCTTTTTTGCTGCTGTTATTATTGTGTTTGTATATTTGTCTATGGCTTCGTCTATGCTTTGTGGGGTGTTTTGAAGACTGGGTGCTTCGATAGTGCTGTTTATTTCTTGCTGGAATTTATTCCAGTCTATTTTACCAGCAATGACATGCTGGTTGGTCAGATTTAAATGTGGTTGGTTTGAGAATTGTATCAGTATTGGAACATGATCAGAGTCTAGTTCTATTTTTACGGATTGTTTGACTATTGAGGAGAAGTTTTTAGTTAGGATAATATCTAGTATGTCAGGTGTGTGATCTGAGCGGTATGGGTAATGGGTTGGTTCATCGGGGGCAATTAGTGTTATGCCAAGTTCATTTATGTATTCTTCTAAACGAGTGCCATTTGGATTGGTTTTTATGCAACCCCATTTTTGGTTTTTACAATTAAGATCACCGAGCAGTATGACAGGATTTGATTGTTTAAATAAATTAGTGAAATCTTCTTTATAGATTCTTCTACTGGGTTGATGGTATGCTGATATGATTGTTATGTTTTGATTGTTTTGCAGTTTAAGATTTATGGCTGTGGCTTCAATTGTTTGTAGTGTTGGGAGTACAATTTCATGGTGTGTTAGTTGTTTTTTAATAATAATTGCGCTACCTCCTGAGGCCCAGGTTGTGTCTCTATCATTTCTGTATATTTCGTATTGAGGGATTTTAAATGATTCGCCTGGTATTAAATGGGTTTCGGTTATGCAACATATGTCTACGTTGTATCTTTGTATAAAGTCTATAATTGTTCGCCTTTTTGTTTTTAAACCGTCTGCATTCCAGTTCATGATAGTTAGATCTTTTATATTATTTGTGTTTGCCATTACGATTGTTGTGAAAAAATATTGGCTATGAATTGTTTAATTTTTGATATATTGGGAGTGATTAATTCTATTATTAGGTTTGTTATGATTGAGAGGATTTGACTTATGGTCTGTGGGAACGAGGGATTTGTGTTTGTGTTATCTTCTTGTTGGGAGTGGTGTGTGTTGTTCTGGAGGACAGAAGAAGATGTGTGCTGAGGAGTATTTTGTTCGGGATGATATTTTGTGAAGGGGATTTTATTTGTAGGAATTGAATTTGGGTTGTGTTGTTGTGTGGTTTGGCGGTGGTGTTTCTCGTTGATTTTTTCTTTTATAGTTTTGTAGTAACTGCAGCCTCTATAGTTCGCTGGGTGCGCTTGTCCACAGTTTATACACGTGCAATTTTCTTCTTTGGTTTTTGTGCATTTTGAGTAGTGGTGCTGACCAGCACACTTGTGACAGTTCGGTTGCATTCGACAGTAATTTTTGGTATGCCCAAATTGTTGGCAGTTGGTGCACTGTGATATGTCGTTTGATTTTCGTCTTATTTCTACTGTTACTATTGCATTCATGATACTTTTTAGATTAAATATGTCTTTGGATTTTTCTGTTTTAGGTAATTCAACTGCGATTACTGGAATTGGGTCTTTAAACTTGTTAAGTAGTCTAGTTACTTTATGGATTGTGAATTGTGAGTTTAGTTCCTCTAGTACCTCATTTTCTGTTATTGAGATAGGAACATTTTTGATGACTATTGACAGCATTTTGTTGTCTGGTGGTTGGTATGAGTAGTATTCTACTTTCATGGCATCATAATATTCTGTGACTTTTCTATAATCATTAGCTGAATTTAAATTAATTTTTAATGTCTGTGGTCCAATTAGTTTGGTTGTGAAATCTTGATGTTTGAGCAGTTCTCTGATATCGATAATACATTGTTGGTAGTTGTTTGCCTTGATGAATAGCGGTGGAATTTTGGTTTTTTGAGCTTGTGAAGTTGATGGTGTGCTTAGTGATTCATTTTGGTTATTTAGTATGTTAAATCTGTTTTGTGTTGGTATATTAATAATGTATCTCTTACTTGGAACAGATGAATTGTCGTCAGAATTCGGTCGTTTGTTGTTTGGTTTAGATAGATCAACAGGATTTGGTGACGGTGTCGGTGTTGGTGACGGTGTTGGTGATGGTGTTGTCGACATTATGTAAGGGTTCTCAGAGAGAACCCCTACTAGCTGATTTGCACTTGTTTGATAGTTATGTATTATTTGTGGCTGATTATGTTATTTTAATTTAATAATGGTTAAGTTCTACGTAACACTAATATTATATAGTGGTTTGTAGGAAGCAATTTGATAAGCGTCCGCACTCTACGATAGCTCGGACAAGACTGAATTTATTTTTATGTTCCTTATGGTCCAACAACCTCCATCCCTCAAAATTTCTTGGATTTTTTTCAGTGACTTCTACATTGCAATATCAGATGAAGTACATATTTTCGTTGGGTTCGTTCACTCCCATGAATTTTATTTTGCAAATTCAAATTTGAATAAATTATTTCTTACAATTATTCTTATCGAAAAACAAAACAATTATTACAGTAAGGTCTTTGAACATTCTAGTATTTATACATGTAGATAAAAAGGATAGCTAAAACATTAAACTATAATAAAATATTCGTTGAAGTCTAGTTGGTCAAAATTTCAGAATTTTGATACTGTATTTCTCATTCCCTTGAACGACTACAGTAATGCAAATAATTCGTATATTTATAAATATATAACATACTAAGTTTATTTTCAATTTGAATTTACAGTTTTTGAGAAACAAATGAAAATATACCATAAAACACTTTTTGGTATATTTTTATTTGTTTCTCAAAAACTGTAAATTCAAATGAAAAATAATTTTAGTATGTTATAGACGATATATTTATAAATATACAAATTACTTGCATTATTGTAGTCGTCCGTGGGAAAGTGTGGCATATATTTTACTACTTTGAAAATTATGTTCATGTATAATTTGTAAACAAAATTAGCTTTTTAAAATGTATTACAAAACTTTGGACTTTTATCTACAAATGTAGGTATAAAACATTATATGTTTCATTTATTATAATAATATATTGTTTCAAAAAAGTCATGTTCATGTTGCGCTATCTTCAGCCCGTATGGTTGACCTTAAGTTGAAACAATGGGTGTGAAGCTAAGTTGTTCTAATGTTTTTTCTATTTATACCGGGAATATAAACACTTCTCGAAAATATATTTCACGAACATACAAATGACGAAAATTAAACCTCTGGTTGCTATTCACAGGTCTATACTAAGGGCTACTAACTAGGACATTTTAAAATTTGGCAGTGTTACTTTGCAAAAGTTGTTGATTACCTTGGAGATCAACAATTTTTTCATAGCAACAGTGTAAAATCTTAGAATGCCCTAGTTAGTGGCCCTTAGTATAGATCTGTGACTAGCAGCCATATAGTTTGTAAATTTATGGAAAATACAAAAATGTCGAATGTTGGAAATATTACAAATGACGAATGTTACAAATCTCGAAAATACTACTGGTCAAATCGCTTGGATATTACAAACATCGAAAATGCATTTTTGTCCAGGCAATGAGTACTTTCGGGGTTACAAAAGGTCAGGGAGTGTTCGTTTTTGGTAGATTTTTACAGTTTAGTGTCCTAATTAATATTCTGAGTTTGAGACCTTGAGCGACCGCCGCTCGCGCCGCCATATTGAAAAAAAGGTACTAAAAAACAGTTTTTCGAGAATATCTTCTCTCCAGCGGCACCAAAGTTGAAAATAGTTATTATAAAAATTATAGACCATAAAATTCTCTAGAGAAAAGGTTCTTAATAGTTTTTGTGTATGTGTTATAGTTTTCAAGAAAAACGAGAAAATGAAAATATAAAATTCTCAGTCTGTGTAAACCAAGTCATAAATTTGTGTTAATACACAAAAATGGCTGACATTTTTTAACGGACTGAAATATCGACCACCGGTTATCAACATTCGATTGCCCGGACATTTTTGTATTAGCACCATTATTTTTACAATTTTGGGAAGTCTAGTTCAGTTGTAATATATACATATTTCCCGAGGAAGCATACATAAATTAAAATAATTTTCTTAAAATTTTGTATTTAAATTACTGTAAATCTTGAACGGAATAAAATATCGACTTCCGGTTTTCAGCATTTGATTGCTCAGACATTTATCTATTAGCACCATAATATTTTCATTTTTGGTATATCTAGTTCAGCTATAATGTATATATATTCCCCGTGAAAAAAAAAATAAATTTAAGTATTTTTCTTAAAATGTTGTGTTTAAATTACTGTAAATCTTGAACGGAATCAAATAGCGACTTCCGGTTTTAGGCATTCGATTTCTCCGACAATTATCTATTTGGACCATTATTTTTACACTTCTGGGAAATCTAGTTCAGCTGTAAAATATACATATTTCCCGAGAACACATCTATAAATTTAAGTAATTTTCTTAAAATTTTGTGTCTAAATTACTGTAAATTTTAAACGAAATCAAATAGTGACTCCCGTTTTTCGGCAATCGATTGCTCGGACATATATCTATTAGCATCATCATTTTCACACTTTTGCTAAGTCTAGTTCAGCTGTAATATATACATATTACCCGAGAAAACGTAAATAAATTTAAGTAATTTTCTTAAAATTTTGTATTTAAATTATAGTCCAGGCAATGAGTACTTTCGGGGTTATAAAAGGTCAAGGATTGTTTGTTTTTGGTAGATTTTTACAGTTCGGTATCCTAATTAAAAATAATATAGCGATTTTGCGAATTGCTGAAATTTGCAGAGTTTAACTCCGCTGTAACTCGTGTACTACTCATCTGATTGGAAAATATTTATAACAGAATTTGTAGGAAATTTTATGCTCTATAATTTTTGTAATAACTATTTTCAACCTAAGTGGCGCTGGAGAGAAGATATTTTTGAAAAACTGATTTTTTGTACTATTTTTCCAATATGGCGGCGCGAGCGGCGGTCGCTCTAGGTCGTAAACTCAGAATATTAATTAGGACATCGAACTGTAAAAATGTACCAAAGATGAAAACTCCTTGACCTTTTGTAATGAAAGCCCATTTTTATGTCTTCATTGCCTGGACTATTTCTCGAATATTATAAATGTCGATTATTACAAATATCGAAAATAAATTTGTCGAAAGCGAACAATACCATATGTCGTATTTAGTGTTGTGACAGATCATTTTAAAAATGATCTAGACCAAGATCAAGATCTTCACATTTAACATGTTCTAGATCAGACCATAGATCAATTTTAATGATTGGATCAATTTTTTTTTAGATCAGATCAGGAATAAAAGATTTTTTTTAGGTCATAGAAAATCAATCATTTTTTTTCACAATTTTTTAAATTATTATTTAAAAAAATAGGTTCAAGTTACGTATATAAATAAAGGTAGGTATACTTCAATGGCAATTGTAATAGCAAAGAAGAAAATAGAAATTGCTTTTACAAAATAAAATCAAAAAGTTACTATATATTTGTTTTTCCAAAAGTTTTGCCAGAGATAACGAACCTCCTCTAAAATATAATAATTTAGACAGAAAAAGTTTGGTAGCGACAGGTAGTGTCATTTAAACTTATTGTGGCGGAATTTGACAAATATATGCTGGCAACACTGACTAATAATTTGCAGTATTCATAAAAATATCTGATCTTTTTTAAGATCACAGATCTTATTCATTTTGATATAGATCAAGATCAGAAATCATAAAACGATCTGATCAGACCGAAGATCTTTCAAGTTGATGTGATCTAGGTCGTTTGATCTAGATCATTCACAACACTAATCGTATTTTAATCATTGCTCACTAGATGGAACTACGGCATTTGATATTATTCGCTTTCGACAAATGTGTTTTCGAGATTTATAATATTCGACATTTGTAAGATTCGAGAAAACCAGAAAAGTATTTTCGCGGTTTTTAATATCCAAGTTATTCGACAAATTTATTTTTGAAAATAACATTTGTCATTTGTAATAATAAAACCAATATTCGACTTTTGTATTTTCGGTAAATTTACAATTCCTCATCGTAATTTTCGACATTTGTATGGAGATCTGACATGTAGCGATATGCCATCTAGCGGATTATTTTCGAACACAAAGTAAGATGAAGATTCCGTTAGAAATACTTTACGTCAAATGGGAATAATGATTTTTGAGATAAAAAATGACCGAAATTGTAGTTAAACACCGCGAAAAATCGAAAAATAAAGTGTACTGTGCAGTAAAAGGGTGTAATAATAAGTCCCGTAAAAATCTGGACGTTACGTTCCATTATTTTCCGAAGCTGGACAAACGTTTTATTTATAAAGTAAACCAATTTGGAGTGCGAAAAACCTTGGAAAATACTAACAAAAGTAAAACATGAATGCGTTTACTATAAATAATATGATCGGAATATTTTGTACCAGACGGTTATGTACATCTAAGTAAGTAAATTTTTAGGTTATAATTCGAATTTGCTCCGAAATCTTTTCACTTTGTATTTAACTAAGTTCATAAATTAAATTAAATCTGTTTTCAAAGTTAATGTTCCTTATGTTTGATCATTTTTAGTTATTTGTTTATTTAGTTGATTTAGATCAAGAAACGTACAACTAACCTATAACAGTAAAACAGCCATGCAGGAACAAACAACACTCATCACTTGTTCATCTCCTGCAACTTTCCTATTAATTTGATGGGAATCACCTCGTAAATTCGACGTTGACATACAGAAAACCACTACGCCCACAGCCGCTGTCACTTTCGTAACTTTACATTGCTATTTGTATAGGAAAAAACTATGACGAGATTTTCACGGAAATGAATGTTTTTAGGTTCTTTGAATCCATTTTGATCATTTTCAATAACGTTTTTCGAATGACTGGAGAGATCTGTGTCCGTATATTTAACTCAAATCAATGAATCGAGATGAAATTGCACACCGGAAGTGGAAATTTACATAATTTGAGGGCCGCTGAATTCTCAATGGCGTTTTTATGTCCGTTTGTACAATAACGTGCTACAGCCTTAGTAGACTATTCTAAGTCCGTTTTACCCTTCCGCAAGAGCCATGAAAATGGCCATTTTCTGATTTGAACACTTCGAGAATTTTAGAATTTCCTAACATTACCTTACACGAAGTAATGTTTTTGATTTAATAGATACACAATACAATTTTCAAACGATTTCTGGTAGAGTAGAGCCATTAAAACTTTGGAAACAAGGTCGAAACATAAAATAGTGTAAAAAATGCCAAAAATTGATGTAATAAAAAATTCTTTAAAAATGTTTCTACATTTCAGATTAATGTTTCCGTATGCAAAACCTCTTTGCTATGAGTGTAGAAGTAATTTAAGCCCGTTAGTAGAGTTTGTGAAAAAAACGCTAAAAATTGCTCTTGCGGAAGGGTAGAATAGTCTAAGGCCAGGGCTGGATTTACAGCTTGCGGGGCCCCCAAGCACGAGGAAGGGATGGGGCCCCTATCTCTACTCTCTACTTTATAAACGTTTATAACCATTAAAAACCTTAGAAAACTTCATATAAAAAAATTTTTTCAATAAAAAAAAAGGTTGACCGGGGGCCCTATTGGGTTGGGGGCCACAAGCACGTGCTTGTTCCGCTTGTACGTAAATCCGGCCCTGACTAAGGCTGTAGCACGTTTTATTTTCATCAGATCTTTTCAATTTTTAAGGGCCGTCGAAATCGGGGGGGGGGGGGGGATTAACCCTTTTTCGCTCCGGCCTAGTATACTTGTATTGCATGTGTAACAGGTACCTCGCACTTGGTACCAAGAGGTAACTGACATACGAAAGGTTTTTACTTGATTAAATGAATAATCAAGGGTAGCGTAGTCGCTGGCCACCACGGAATATTTTAACTCGATTCCGAAGAGTATTTAGAAAAGACTTCTGATCAATTGGCGGGAAACATGCGCGCAGGCTGGAAACAAACACGTATTCAACAATAACAAAATTATATAATTTTAATAACGCACAAGCAAAAGAAATTATATAAATCAAATACTTTTGCGAGCTGAATAATTCGACGCTATATAATCCAAAGTTTCGCTTACTCACTAACTTTTACAATAACTTTCAAAAATCGAAACTGAACATTCGCCAAACAATACTCATACATAAAACTCAAATCTACTTACATGAACTCATAAAATAAACTTCACAAAAACTATGAATGCAATCGACAATCGAGAGGAGCCCTTAAAACTGTGTATAAATTCTTTCAACATTTCACAAGAAAAGCCAAAATGTAAGTTTAGTGTTTAGATTATTTAGTGAGCCTTGTCCTACCCAGTAATTAACGACGTAAGTATTTTCTCTCATATTTAACTCTTCAGAACGGAGTTCTGTGGTAGCCGACGGATTTACGCTACCCTTGGTCGATTCATTGATTAATTTTCTAATATTTTAGATAATTGTCGGTCAAGTAAAATAAACACTTGTCAGTACTCATTGGCACTTAGTGCAGGGTAGCTGTTACACATGTGTAGTAAATTTCCACTTTCGGTATTGTAATTATGAATAAAATCCTTCGTAGTGTTATAAAACTTATAGTTACGGTGAGTCTATGTTTTCTCTTTCAGATGTTAATTGCACATTTGGGATTCAGGGTACCACAAAACATGTATCGAAAATTCAGAGGATAAAATATCACTTGACAAGTTTGTGTTAGGAAATAGTATATTCTACATCAAGTAATGGAATGGCACATATTCCACGCGAGCAAAAAGTTTGTAGCCCGAGCCAAAGGCGAGGGCTACGGTTTGCGAGCGTGGGATAGGCCATTCCGTTACATGTTGTAGACTATACTTTCTATAAAAAGGTTTTGGAAATTATGCAAAAATACAAATATAAAACTGTTGAAAACGTCAAACTCAAATAAATCAAATTAAAACAAACAGACGTAACCATAGTAACCAAATCAAGATACTTCATATGTCGCGCTAATAAACGGTTCTGATTCGTCGAAAATATTCCATACGCCGCGTATGGAATGTTAGTGATTCCATAACAATTTTTAGTAGTGGAATGCCCAGTTTCCAAAACAGTGTTATAGAAATTTATTTATTTAACAGAAGGATATGAACTTTAAAATTCGCCTTACATCATTACAATCTTCTATAAAATTTCCACAGAAAATATTAATTTTAATATGATTGATATATCGTGAAATACTAACATTTAGGCCTTTTAGCATACATTTTTAAATTCTGAACAACTTTTGTATTTACACTTTTGCTCTAAAGTGAATAGATAAAAATTTAGCAATATCAAAAAACATCATTGATATCCCTTGCCATTTTAATAAACCACAAGCCTCAAACCTCAGGAGTTGTTTACATTATACAAAGCACATAACCCTAGCTAAACTGCCCTCCCCCCACTTGCCGCCGATCCCCTTTGCGGTGAGTGTTGTGTGGGCGTCGATTTACGTTTTATGTTGGGCCCACGGCGGTCAGCTCCACTGATTCCTGAATGACTGGACGATTCCACTGACTGCCGCTGCCGAGGGAATGATGGAGAATCGGGGCCTTCGACAACCGGCGATGTGTTATCTTAAGATGTGGATGCTTGTTTATAATGAGGGTAGGTCACTAACTAGTGCTGGGATGGTAGGATGTTCGATGGATTGTTTATGTTGAATTGGTGATGATAGATTTATTTGTCGTTGGTTTGTTGATGTTTGGTCTGGGGTTTTTATGATTACTTGTGGTTAGGTTGCTTTTTGTTTCAATGTTCGCCTACATTGATTTAAAACTTTCTAAGATGTATGGTTACCAGGTGTCAAATTAAGGCTCTCAAAGGTTTAATGTTAGCTGAACAACTGTTTTATATATTATGGACTTATTGTGAACAATGTTTAATTGGTTTTTTGTACGATTGACGCTTAAGCCTACAACGAGTAATATAATGGCACATATTCCACGCGAGCAAAAAGTTGTAGTCCGATCCGAAGGCGAGGGCTACGGTTTGCGAGTGTGGGATATGCCATTCCGTTACATGTTGTAGACATGTAGACTATACTTTCTATAACAAGATTTTGGAAAATATAGAAATATAAAACTGTTAAAAGCGCCAAACTCAAAAAATTAACTTAAAACAAACAGACGTAACCATAGTAACTGAATCAAGATACTTCATATATCGCGCTAATATTCGGCTCTGATTCGTCGAAATTATTCTATACGCAGATGGAATGATAGTTGTTCCAATACAGTTTTTAGTTGTGGAATGTGTAGTTTCCAAGACAGTGTTATAGAATAGTATATTACACAACGAGCATGGAATGGTACTCATTTCCTACGAGTTTGTAGCATGAGCTGAAGGCGAATGCTGGAAATTATACGAGTATGAAATGAATTTCCAAACACCCGCAAACCTTACAAGAGTACAAACTTTTTGCTCGCGTGGAATATGTGCCATTCCATTACTTGTTGTAGAATATACTATTTCATATATAAAGCGCAAACCAAATGATGGAAAATGAGATTAACGAAGAATGAGAAAATTGTTACGCATTTTTATGGGCAGAGACGTTTTTATTACAATACAATTTTCTAGCTCGAACTTCATGTGATTACGAAATATTTGAAGTGTCGCTACTGTGTGAATTCTTATACTGTGGTTTAACTTTCAAAGCTGTTTTAATAATACTGTTTTAGGAACAATGGCTGGCATCATGAGCTCTGTTTTTTGGTGTTTTAAGAGCAGTGTTTTAGCTTTGATTTTAATTAAAAAATGCTTCGAATAGAAGTTACAGAAAAATCTGTAATTTTTATTTGAATTATTTCTTATAAAATAATTATAGAATATTGTATAGCTCAAAAACCGAGGGAAAACCCAAAAACAGAGCTTGTGGTATATTATACCAGCCATTGTATATATTATATAAAATCTACACTAGGCTTTATGATTAAATGACTATAGACTTCAGATTCAAGTTATGTGATTCCAAAACTAATAAAATTTCACTGCAAATAAACCTATTGGCGACTTGATAATGATAGATACACTATATTTAGAAGACTATGGTAACAATATTCCACTGTATGACTGTATTATAGAACGAGATTGTTAGCAATATCCATCACCAAGGAATGTATAAAATGGCGTGGTGTCATATTTATCATTTCATTTTATTTTGTTTCATTTTATCGGCTATTTTAACAGTATTTACTACCATGCCTATGACTAGTCGACCTTTTACAAAATGTACTTGTACAACTTTTTGTTTAGCTTTATACTTTGGGCACATAAAACTGCACAATTTTTATTGCATTGGATAAATCTGGCTGACGACCATTATTTGCACGCGTAAAAATATATCACCTTGTAAAATCTGCAAAGAGTTCTACAAAAAAATGGGCAAATGGTGTGATTATACAGGATGGTATGTTGGAATGTTCATTTTGAAATATTCAAGTATTGGCTTGAATAATAGTTTCTCAGCAAAACAGTTGAATAGGTTTTTGTATAGAATAAAATTCTGTGTCTAATGATATAATTTTTCTTCATTCTGGCAGTGTAGTACAAAATGTACTAGTACAATATCTTCTTTATACATTGGGCACAATAGGTTATCTAAAATCTTGTTACATTTTTGTCATCAACGCAAATCATATTGGGTGATATTCACAACTCTGTACTAAACGTTACTAAGAAAATTGTATTAGAAATTACTAAAAAATCTATTCACAGCTCGATACTAGACAATACTTAGAGTTACTAAGTTTCGTATTTAGTACACAAATATAAAACAAGGTAGTACCGTGTTTAACTTGGCTGAACGGACAATTTGAAATGCGAGATGTGCGCGATATGATCAAAATTTACAAAATAGGCGGATAAAAGTGTATCGAAGACACGAGGACCCGTTTACCGAATACAAGGAATGTGAAATTAAAAGGAGATACATACTGTGAGACTGTTCAAAGACAGTAGTCGATTTGAAATAATTTGACTAGAGGAGAATTGACAGGCGAGCAAGTACCCCTATGTTCCGTCAGAATTACAAGTACTTGTTGCATTAAGATTTTAAACAAAGAGTTTGTACCAAACATAAAACGATAAGTAGGTGTTAACTATTTTCTTATATTTCAATTTTGACTATAAGGTTTAATGTTTTAGTTGACAAAATGACAGTTTGGGATCACTATACTTTCAAATACATTTCTTTTCTGTCGCACGCACTCCTTTTCTCTTTCGTTCTTCAATTTTCGGATCTTTCCCTATTTTGCTCACACCGTTTCATTACCTAAACAAGGAAACATGACCTCATTAATCCATTTTAATTCTATTACTCTCCTTTTTTTGCAAAGACGTACAAGCTGCAGGGGCATCACAAGGATAAAGTTAAAACTGAAGGAACTTTTTGTTGTCTGCGTTTATTAAACCAATCATTTCAGAACTATCATTAATTGCAATTATGTTCAAGCTAACCACTATTGCATGCAATTTAGCACAACACAGCTGAAACAAGTTATGAACAAACCAGCTGGACAATTTATACATCACAGCCATGTCACCTCTTGTGTTGTTTGCACCACTCTCTTCTTTTCCTTCACTTCATCGCGTATGTAGGGGGTGTCAGCTCCGCTCAGCTGTCTGTCGTCCATCACTGCCGAGTGCCGTGTCCGGCGGCGGCGGCGGCGGCGGTAGGGCCGCGCGGGCCGGGGGGCGGTGAGAGCAAACCAGGCTTTTGACGGTCCCTGCCCCCGCACCGCCGGATACACTGCTGCCGCTGGCTCATCCGTGAATGAATTGTTATGAGGTAAAAGTAAAGGGAGGTTCACTTTGGTTCAGTGGTTGCGGGGTTAATTATGCGGTGAGAGCGCTGAAGGCGGTGTGTGGTGTGTTCACAATAAGTCAATTTGAAACATCTAAAATGTAATAAAATGGTGTAATCAATTTGACACATTTTTGTATCGCCATTTGGCCAATGTGGGCGTGGCACTCTGCTTTCGCAAATATCGGTAAACGAAGTATTTTACGCTTGAATAAATGCGATTAGCAGTCCCTACAGATATGTATGGTTGAGTAGATAAATAGTTATTTGTTTAACTAGGCACCAAAATACCAGATTTACAGCAGAGGCTGCCGAAGCAATGAATGCTGCCGAAACTATAAATCTGTGTTTGGTGCTGAGTTGAACATCATTTTTTTGCCAATTTGAAATTAATATTAATTTAGTAGTGATTATTTTGTATACATATTTTGAAGGTTATCGGTGTCAAATTACATTGCCATGTATTTGTTGAACGGTTGCTATGCATTTGTTGACGGTTACTAAGGATTTGTTGTGCGGTTGCTATGTAAAATATTTTTACAACCTAGACATAAAAGTGATACTTTACAGACTGTTAAACAGTCCGTAAAGTGTCACCTTTAATGTCAATGAGCAAACAAAAATTATACTGGGCGTTAAATAAAAAATGGGCCATAGGCGTTTAACATGTAAAATCAGTTTTTCCTTGCGCTAAAGTCTCCATATTATTTTAGGCAAAAAAGTTTCAAATAAAATTTTTAAAGAATTAACATATTTTATTTTTGACTTTTTATAACGGAGAAAATCTATTTTGCAGTTTGAAAATTGCTGATTTATAGTGTTAGCTTAACTGAAAAATTTATATTTTTCAATTTCACCTCAATATTAAAAATGGAAAATTTTGCTCAAGAAAAGCTACATATTACAATGTACTCCTATTGATTACAACAGTGTACTCTTATTGATTACAACAATGTACTAGTATTGATTGCAACAATGTGTTCACATTGATTACAACAATGTTCTAGTATTGATTTCAACAAAGAACTTGTATTGATTACAACACTAAACTCGTATTGATTTCAACGATGAACTTATATTGATTACAACAATGTACTGATTGCAACAATAGTTTCTTGTTCAATACAAAAATATATTCGTCTGTAAAACAATATTTCTTAAAAAGTTTCTGTCCGCATTTGCCTTCTCCATTACAATTTCGCAAAAGGTTATACGATTTTCAAAATCTTCTAGAAGAGGATCCTGATGAAAGTGGAAATTATATTTCTATGAATTCATAATGTATACAAAAAAAATTGACGACGATTTTTTCGTCCAAGATAACTCAAAATTTAATGAAGTTATCAACGTCAAATTTCATATTTTCATTTTGGAAGCAATCCATCTATAGGAAGTTGTAGTTGTAGAAATATCTCAGTAACAAAAAGAGTAAATTTTCTTATATTCCAAAAGATGTAGAATAATTTTTATTTGAAACTTTTATCGGTATGTTGTACCGTTTAGAAAATAAAATTTACGGGCGATTATATCCTGGACACATAAGATATTATTTAAAGGTTTTTACTTTAATAAAAACGCTGTACCAATAAAAAAGTCAAAAAAATAAAATATCAAATATATATATATATATATATATATATATATATATATATATATATATATATATATCATCACGCCTTTTACCCATTAAGGGTGTGGCACTCTGCTTACGCAGATCTCGGTAAGTCAAAAAAGTATCAATAATTACAGAAGAAATTCTACACCATTAATTTAAAAATTAAAACAACAAAAAATTAAAATTATATACATGGAAATTTCCATTGCGATATTTCAAATCAAGTTTCTAAAAATAAATAAACT
Organism: Poecilus cupreus; assembly: GCA_963942605.1. NCBI lineage: Eukaryota > Metazoa > Arthropoda > Insecta > Coleoptera > Carabidae > Poecilus > Poecilus cupreus. Next base: position 3,797,047 of record OZ012729.1, on the reverse strand, counting down.
CCCAACGCTCATTCTCCATTTTTCCCGCGCATATTCCACGCAAACCTAACTCATGTGAACGTGCCACACGCACAATGCCTCCGCAACACAACCAAACAGACGCACAAACAAAAAAATGTCGACAGAAGTCAAGCAGTCACTCGGCTCCCAGATAAAGATCCACGTTAGCCATGAACGCTCACGCTCGCCAGCACGACATCCGACTATCGTTCACACCCGACCACACCCGAACACGCCCGGGTACACCCGAGACAGTCTGCTCTTTCATGCGCTGGGCCGAGTCCTCTTATCTTATTGATCGAGACTTGTGTACACAATCGCTCAGAAAAATACTCATTACCTTCAACTTACTGAACACAGTAAATATTTATTTGTGTGGTTGTATACCAGTCTGCTGACTATCGGCGGAAAATTTTAAGAATTGGGCAAGTTTTTTCCCAAAATAAAAGTTGTTTTACTAGAATTAATTCTGGTTTTTGTGCATGTAAACGATAGCATGTTAATGAGAGTGCTGTGAACGTTAATTGTTTTGTGATTTTGTAAAGGTGAAATGTCAGACAAGGACAAGAGATAATAACGCGATGCATTGAGCTGTAGTGACTAGAGAGAGATGGATGATGTGAAGGATAAAATATAAATTAAGATTGATTTGACGGGGACGCCGTGTTCAGGGCTGGATTTAGGTTCATTTAAAATATTGTTAACAAAATAAACATTTTCTAGACACATACATATTGCAATATGCATTTTATCTAAAATTAAAAAAGCATATTATGTACTCGTACAAATAAACCTTATTGCAAACATCACGGACTGTTCGATATTGGATTTTATTGGATGCCATATTATGTAAATTATGGAACAGATTTATACAGGATGATTGTAATTGAAGATGAATGTACAAGGTTGGTTAAATGAGCAAAATTGTGCAATTTTAAATAAGAAAATTGATAAAATAAATTGTATCAGCGGTTCCCAAAATATGGGACAATATATATACCGTGTGTCCCACGTAAATGTTGGCATAGGCAATTAACATGTAATAGTTATTTACTTTACAAGTGGGCAAAGTAAGGAATTACCCACGTGTGAAGTATAACGTTTTATCCAACAACTCTCAATAAATGCAAAATTTATTAAAGAAATATTATTTGACAGTGACATAAGCTTTAAATTTTTGATATTAAAATGTCAATCCAAGTAGTTACCAAGATGTTGTGTGTTATTATTATTGTTATAAATAAAAAAATACTCACTAGTGGATTTTATCAAAATTATATCCACTAGCGGGTAATCTGTTACTTTCCTTGTTTAAAATTGCCATAGTTATAGAGCATTTATTGACAGATGTAGGATAAAATCAGTTTATTGTTAATAAATAGTGTCCGGCAAAAAGTTATGCATCCAAATTTTATATCACAATACTGCCAATATCCCTACATCTTAATCAATACAGATTAATTTATTTTGATATTGTAATTTAATGAAATTAATAATAATAATTCCTAATTTGCCGCCTACTTTTGTATTACTACTGACGTATAGTGCTTGCAATTTTTTTTAAATATTTTAATCTGTTACTGTCAATTTCTGACGATGGAAACCATTCGACGTTCATTCCTGTGAAGTATTCAGATATTTGTCTTGCACTGCGCCCCCATAATACATTCTAATAATATTTACTCGGTTCTCTACATTTAATGTATTGCAATAAAAAGAGTAGGCAGAAAATTAGGAATTATTATTATTAATTTTATTAAATTGCGGTATCAAAATAAAGTAATCTGTATTAAATAAGATGTAGGGCTATTGGCAGTATTGTGATATAAAATTTGAATGCATAACTTTTTGCCGGGCACTTTTTATTTACAAAAAACTGATTTTACATGTTAATTGCCTATGCCAACATTTACGTGGGACACACGGTATATTCCTTAAATGGAACAATATCTTTTTTATTATTTAATTTTTTCCACAAAGTAATGATGTTTATGCACAACATTTTCAAATAAACGATTATTTGCGTTTAAAAATAAAATTCTTGTACAATTGTTTTCGGGTAACAACACATTTCTCGAAAAAACATTTTCATGAAAATACATTTCTCGAATATACAAATGTCGAAAATTACGATGAGGAATTATGTATTTAACAAATACAATGTCGAATGTTGGAAATATTAGGATTGTGGAATGTTACAAATCTCGAAAATACATTTTTCAAATGCAATGATTACAATACGACATTTGGTATTGTTCGCTTTCGACAAATGTATTTTCGAGATTTGTAGCATTCGTCATTTGTAATATTTTCAACATTCGTTATTTGTATTTTCGATAAATGTATAAACTCTGAATTTAATTTTCGACATTTTGTATATTCAAGAAATGTATTTTCATGAAATGTTTTTTCGAGAAGTGTATGTGTTCCCGTTTTTTCAGTTATCTAGGTAAATAAGCCATGGGCACATTTTTCTTTTAATAAACTTATTTTATTAATTTATTTTATCTACAATCGTTGTTAAAGCGACCCTTTCAACGGTTGCTTAGCAAGTTAAAAGTGTCACTTTCTGCCACTATTGCTAAAAGTAACATAGCAACGTATTAAAAGTAATTTTATTGTTACTTTTATCACGTTGCTAACGATTTGTATCAATAAATATAACCCTACCTGTCAAAATAGCATTCTACATTTCTTAATATTTATTAATACGCTAGGAAGATCGTAGATAAAATTTTGTATGATGTACGCGTGTTAAAAGCAGTGTTTTGACTTATATAGATCATATGATCTAGATTCTAGATCAACTCGCAAGATCTTTGATCTGATTTAAATCGTTTTATATTTTCTGATCTTGATCTTGGTCTAAATAAAAAAAAAGATCTGTGGTTTTAGAATAGATCAGATATTTTTCTGCATACTGCAAGTTATCAGCCAGTGTTGCCAACGTTGTCAAATTCCACATAAATACGTTGAAATACCACTACCTACTTCCAATGTTTTTCTTGCTAAATTACTATTTTAGCGGAACTTCTAATTTTGTGTTCTAATTTCTTCGTAAGAATTAAACATTTTGTGAAAAAAATTACTGAATTTTTTTATGATCTAAAAAATAAATCTATTATTCCTGATCCGATCTAACAAAAAAAAAATAGATCCGATCATAAAAATTGATCTATGATCTGATCTAGAACAAATTAAATGTTAAGATCGTGATCTTGAACTAGAGCAGTTTTAAAATGATATCTCACAACACTAAAGTGATTTATTTCGTTCGTGGGGTTGCTTCACTCGGCTTCGCCTCGTTGCACAAACTTCCCCATTCAGTGGCGCATCCAGGAATTTGTTTAAGGGGTAAAATAATAAAATAAATATATCATCACGCCTTTTACCCATTAAGGGTGTGGCACTCTGCTGGCGCAGATCTCGGTAGGTGATATATTTTTGCGTATGAAATGCGGTTACCAGCCGTCAAGTCATAGCCCCCAAAGTTGTTAGTGGAGGGGGAACCACAGGTTGCACTACAAAAAAGACAAATCTAAAATTATAGCAGCCTACGATTTAATTTTATTTCTAATAAAAAATTTGGGTAATTTTTCTGTTAATTCTAAAAATATATTTATTATTGTTTTATTATTTTATTGTATAGCAAAAAAAAAAAATGCCATGGTTTACTAAGACTACCATATGAAAAATAAAAGTTGATATCAGTAACTCGTAAATGTTTAGATATATAAATAAAATAAATATATCATCACGCCTTTTACCCATTACGGGTGTGGCACTCTGCTTACGCAGATCTCGGTAAGTGATATATTTTTGCGTATGAAGTGCGGTTACCAGCCGTCAAATTATAGCCCCCAAGGATGTTAGTGGAGGGGGAACCACAGGGGTAAATTTAAATTTGTAACTGTCAGCTGTGGGATTCGAACTGAGGATTTCACGATCCACAGTCCTACACGTTACCACGGAGCTATTTACCCCATTTAGATATAAAAATTTTAATACCATTTAAAAGTGTCATGAGAAAGTATAAACCAAAATCTCGTATTATTTCATACAACGAAATTATAAGCAAAAAAATAATCGGTAAATCAATATTTTTTCCAATGTCTAGTGACCTATGTATTCATTTGAAAAAACAAATTCATGTTCAAACTACCCTACTAATGAGACAACTTTTTTTTAATTTAACTAACCTCGTAATCTCTCACGGCTCTCTAGATAACAATGCATTCGTACCTTAAATATAAACTTTTTTTAAATTTTGTCATGTACTCAGTTGTCTGATCTATCTGCTTCTAATTTTAAGAAAATCCGAACTATATTGTTTTAAAATACCTATATTCCAAGAATCATAGTAAATATGAGAACAATCAACTGAAATATCCTATACAGGGTGTTCATTTTAAGTGGTACACTATTGCTATTTCGAGAACTATAAGAGCTACGAGGTCGGTTAAATTAGCAAACAATTTCTATCTTATAAGTCAATTAAAATGTGCGAAACAAGAATTTTTTTAGACCAGTGGTTCTCAAAATGAGGGGTGCAACTTTCTTATTTTAAATGGCAACCTATTTTTTTTATTTGCTTATTCGATTCAGAATTTTTTCTGAATTCAATGATGTTCACATGTAATGATCAAATATGACAAAATATTTGAGAAAAATGCAAAATTAAAAATGTATCATTTTTATTCAAATATGCATATACAAAGTTTTCTATGGAAAAAAACAAATATACCAAATGCAGAAATAGTTGAAAAAACTGTAATTATGAGAATAATTATTAATTTAGTTGTTACAATACAGAAATACAGAGGTACACTCAAAAAAACTAATATTAAAAATTGTTTGATTTATTTGTTTTCTTCCATGGCAAACTTTGTATATGCAAATTTAAATAAAAAGATATATTTTTAATTTTGCATTTTTTTCAAATATTTTTTATTATTTGGTCATTACATATGAATATCATTGAATTCAGAAAAAAATACTGAATCGAATAAGCAAATAAAAAAAGTAGGTTGCCATTTAAAATAAGAAAGTTGCACCCTGCATTTTGAGAACCACTGGTCTAAAAAAATTCTTGTTTCGCTCATTTTAATTGTCTTATAATATAGAAATTGTTTGCTAATTTAACCGACGTCGTAGCTCTTATAGTTCTCGAAATAGCAATAGTGTACCACTTAAAATGAACAGCCTGTATATGGCACACCGTGTCCAGTGTAATTATTAAATAATAAAAATTAAGATTTATATGAGATTTATGAGAAAGAAAGGAAGACTATTTTGTTACACAAACATTTATCTAAGTGTAATACTTCATATTCGAAGATCCGGTCTAAATAAGTTAGGCAACTATATATATTATACCTCTTTTGTGTATAAAAGTCGACGTCGAAACATCTAGTGGACTGGTTTTCCTCGTAATAACTTACTACCGCCATTTTATACGAACAATAACAACTAAATAAACCTGGGTAGTTTAGTTAACCCGGAGTTTACAACGTTTTCATTCATGTACAGGATACAGGTTTAACTTATACGTTTAAAAATGTCTCATAACTAACAATCTAATGTAAACTATCGCGGCGAAATTACAGGATAAGAACTTTCATTTCTCGTTGCAATGTTTTTCATTCAATCATTCATACATTTTCGCTTCACTTAGTAACAGTCTTATGTTTTAAAAATTAATTAACAGTATTGGGATCTGACATGTAGCGATATGCAATCCAGCAGATTATTTTCGAACACAAAGTAGGGTGAAGATTCCTCTAGAAAAACATTACGTCAAATGGGAATAACGATTTTTGAGATAAAAGATGACCGAAATTGTAGTTAAACACCACGAAAAATCGAAAAATAAAGTGTATTGTGCAGCAAAAGGGTGTAATAATAAGTTCAGTAAAAATCTGGACGTTACATTTCATTATTTTTCGAAGCTGGACAAACGTTTTATTTATAAAGTAAACCAATTTGGAGTGCGAAAAAACCTTGGAAAAACTAGCAAAAGTAAATAACATGAATGCGTTTACAATAAATAATATGCTCTGTATGTTATATCAGACGGTTATGTACATCTAAGTAAGTAAAATTTTAGGTTATAATACGAATTTGCTCAGAAATCTCTTCACTGGGTATTTAACTAATGTCATAAATTAAATTTGTATTCAAAGTTAATATTCCTTATATTTGTTGATTTTTAGTTATTTGTTTATTTAGTTGATTTAGATCAAGAAACGTACAACTAACCTATAACAGTACAACGTAGCAATGCAGTTTTGCATTTTTTAACCAAAACCAGCCATGCAGGAACAAACAACTCTCATCACTTGTTCATCTCCTGCGATTTTCCTATTAATTTGATGGGGATCACCTCGTAAATTCGACGTTGACATACAGAAAACCACTACATGCACAGCCACATTTAATCAATTGTCAAGTATATAAAATGCGTTCAGCTTCTTTAAAATATAGTTTGCAGGATCTGTTGTAGAGCATTCGCAAATATTATTAATCGTGAGACTTATTTTTTATATTTTAAACACGAACAATACTAATGTCACATTCGAATCTTCACCCTAATTGACGCCATCTTGGATAGGCCACGCCCCCATGTCAGATTCCAATATTAATTGTATAAATGTCTAAATAACAATAAGAGAAAGGGCGGTACTCCATGTTTGTATCCTATTGCATATTTGCTTACTTGCCTCTACTTTGCAACAATTGCAAAATTTTTGTATTTTTACCTCCCGCCACATCCTGTAAAGGAGGTATAGGAATCATGCAAAAAATTCGGTAGTGAGTTTACAGTGGATGAGCACGTCTTAGGGTCCCTAGAATGATGTGTGTGTCTGTCAGTCTGTCGGTCTGTCAGTCTGTGTAGTTACGGTTTCTCAAAAACTACTAAACTGAAAATTTTGATATTTTGTATATATCAACTGTATCCCCTTTGGAAGAGCTGATTAGTTTTTGGTGCTAATTTAATGACCGGAAGTGTTTGAAATATCTCAGTAAATTATGGTTAAATGATAATTTTATGTTTTATTGTTTGAAAATTTTTTCTCTTACTGTCTCCATTAACGAATTTCAACACGTTAAAGAAAAATTATATTTACATATTTTCGTTTCAATCTGCTAATCCTGTGCTTTTGGAAAAAAAATAAAATAATGGTTGGAAAATGTAATTTTTTGAAGGGATGAGCGTTTCTTGATAGTGATGGTCCGTGTTCTTGGAATGTTTGATATGAAATCTATAGCAGGAGGTATTGTGCTGCCCACAACAGATTTTATAATGTGTTGAACTTACTTAATCCTGAAACCTATCTACCTCTGGGTGGGTGGATATGGTTGTATTTGGTTTTGAATTCTTTTGATTTTCTGATTTTTGAAATGTGTTGAAAAGAAATAAATACGCCGCTGTTTCGGAATTATACAAACTGCTCAAAAAATAGAAGAACATGTACTCTTAGTTTCAGAGTTAATATCGATTATATCAGTCTATTTTATTACAATATTTTCTACTTTAAATAAAATAGCAAACAAAACACGGCGAACATAATTAAAACAATCTTTCATTCACTGTTTGTTAAAGGCAGTTTTGTTAATATCCTGTACCTCTATGGACACTGGACAGTCAATAACGTTGATGAACGTCATCAAAGAATTGTACACAGTAAAACATTTATACTTAAAATTGACAAAAATTGAACAAAATTTTTAGTTCCAGACGATCCACCATTAATTTTTGTTAATTTCACAAGTTTAAAATTTGTTAGCAAGTAACAATTTATTTTTGTATATTTCGTAAATAAATATATTTGTGAATATAGTAATTTTTAACATTTATTTTTATGTGTTTTTACTAAATATTTTAGTAATTATATAACAAATTAAGTTGTTACATACGATACAAACTATCTTAAACAATTTCACTTTGATAAGTTAGCTAAATTTACTTGTTATTATTGACGAGTCTATTTGTTAAATTTTATAAATTTAGCAAATATATAAAAACAATAATCTTTCTCGTTAAAAATTCTGTATTCACAAAATTTTAATTTAACAAATTGTCATATTTGTTCAAATTGTTAATTTAAAGCAATATTAACTAAAATTACTTAACAACCGCAAAATTAACAAATCGCAAATTAATTTTTTTACTGTGTAGAAGTAGATGCATTCGTTAGTTTATGAGCAGATGAAAAGAAAGTATCGTAGAAGATGTAGGAGAACCTATCTAACATTTATTAGGTATAATTTTCTTATTTGTGAAAAATAAATAATATTTTTTAAAAGAAATAAATTAAATCGATATTAACTTTGAAACTAAGAATTTCCGGACGCGTATTTATATGAAATTATTGTTTTAAAATGTACTATACACTCCACAATTTTTTGAATAGCCTGTACGCAGGTAGGTAGGTACTAAACGTTTTTATTACAGAGAATTACGATGCAAATGTACGAATATACAGAAGCAGGTTTCTTGCGCGCCATCTATTGATTTTATACTCCAACTGCGTGCAAACGCACGTGGTCTGAAAAACAAAGAAATAACTGGCATGATAACAGCACAACATCAGAAGATAAATTCAGGCTTAAACTAATTAATAATTTGTTTAAATTAAATGAACAAAAAGTCAAGGGATCCAATTACAGGAACGCGGACAACCACTGTCAAGAAACGAAGATTCCTCAAAAAAATAGTATTCAATTATATGTCAAAAAATATAATTTTTCAATTGTTGTTTTTTTTTGAAGCGCATATTAGCTGGTTTAAACGAAAATATCAATATTTTATTTTTCTTTAACGTGTTGTAAATCGTAAATGGAGGAAATAACAGAAAAATATTTCAAACAACAATTGTAGATAATAATATTTGAAACATTATTCTAATAACAAAAATTGTCATTAAACCATAATTTAATGAAATATTTCTAAATAATTTGATAGGGCTTCAAATATTACCACTTCCGGTTATTGAATCATCACCAAAAACTATACAGCTCTTCCAAAGGGGATACAAATCATATATACAAAATATAAAAATTATCAGTTTAGTAGTTTTTGAGAAACCATAACTCCAAAGATCCACTGTCAGTTCCGGTGTATATGTATTTGCTTTTAAAATCTAATCAGCTCGTATCTTGAACATTTAAAATAAAAAAATCTGGTGTGGGCTCCACACTACTTTCTTATACAAATAAAATCAACTGAACACGTATACCTGGTTCTTTGCGTATAACTTTATTTTGATAATTATTTGATATATAGATGTTGAACGAATTAAATTTTTTGTTCTCAGTGTAACTATGAATTTATTTAAAAATATAAATTAATTATTATCTAGCCTTCAAAACTTTCTAACTAATAATACAAATATTACATTTATAATATTTCACACGACACATATTTCTGACACTTCATAATTATTTGACACGTTTGACACATAAGATATTAAAAATGTTTTATACTCAAAATGATTTTGGAGAAGACACACGTCATCAACCTGAAAAAAAAACTTTATAAAATGAAAAATAACTTGTAAAGTTTATTGAGGTTTGCTAATGTTTAAAATAAAACAACGTAAAAAATACTAGCATTATGAAATAGTATATTCTACAACAAGTAATGGAATGGCACATATTCCACGCGAGCAAAAAGTTTGTAGCCCGAGCCAAAGGCGAGGGCTACGGTTGGCGAGCGTGGGATAGGCCATTCCGTTACATGTTGTAGAATATACTTTCTATAAAAAGATTTTGGAAATTATACAAAAATACAAATATAAAACTGTTGAAAACGTCAAACTCAAATAAATCAAATTAAAACAAACAGACGTAACCATAGTAACTGAATCAAGATACTTCATATGTCGCGCTAATAAGCGGTTCTGATTCGTCGAAAATATTCCATACGCCGCGTATGGAATGTTAGTGATTCCATAACAATTTTTAGTAGTGGAATGCCCAGTTTCCAAAACAGTGTTATAGAAAGTATATATTAATTCAATGTACAGTGATTTTATAGTCAATTTTATTCATTTAATGGAATTTTAAATTATTAAAAATAATTCTAGTTCATTTTTTGTTCGGTATGTTGTTGCTATTGGTAAATGATCACGTTTACATACAAAATTCATATCGAACTGTCACTTTACTGTCAGACTTTACTGTGTTGTTAAAATTTGTGCTCATTGTGTTCCAGTGTTTATAATATGTATGTATAAATATAGTGTGTTTATTGCAACAAATCACGTTTAAAAATGGCGGCACGTGTGATGTAACACGCATTGCATTTTCATTTCAACAAAAATTGGTATCCCATATAAACGTTGTTGCGTAGTGACGTCATTATCTAGTAATATTTTTGATGACGTGCGCCTTCTCCAAAATCATTTTGAGTATAGTTTTTGTTTCCATTCTAACAAAGATTTTAGAAATATATTCTTAAATATATAATCTAGTTTTCCTCAAAATTAGAAGCATGTACAAGAAAAGTGCAAATAACATTTTATATTCCAAATATTTTTGCTAATATCTTTCATTTGAAACTTTTCCTCAAAGCTGATTCTATTTTTGAAATAAATGGAATTTATTGTTTTCTGTGTCCAGTAAACTTCCTCTTCCGGTTTTTCAATTTCATAATTTCATTCAAAATCAACATATCTTGTTTCGTTCATGAGATATTGCGCACACGGACATCCATCCATCCATCCTTTCATCCAGCCATCCATCCATCCTTTCATCCATCCATCCATCCATCCATTCATCCATCCTTCCATCCATCCATCCATCCTCACACACAGACATTATTGAGAAATTGGTCTTAACGGATTCAGTGGACGGCAAAATATGTATTTCCGCAAAAATCTCTTCAACGATTTTTTTCGTGATTCCAATACTTCCTTATACCTTGTATAAGAAAGTAAAAAATATAACTTGAAATTGATGGTTTCATTAAATTTTGTGTTACAGTATACGAAAGAATCATCCCAGTCACTCAAATAGTGACATCGTATTCTAAGGACCTTATCAATTAAAAACTCCCGATCACATAATGATACAATACTTTCTTTACAAAATTATATATGCGGCAAAAAAATGCAGAATTGTATTAACTAATTTTTACTTTTTGAAACATTATTCAGTTTTTTGTACATTTAAAAGTTGTTTAGGTAATAGGTTAGGTCACTCAGAATACTAGCACGAAATCAGTCGAAAAATGTATAAATCAATAGTAGCTAATCGAAATCTAAGTGGTTCCGACCTATACAAATGATTGGTATTGTCCCAATAATCATGGTTGTTAATAAATAAATACATGTTATTCAAGCGGAGGTGCGGAGGATACAGTAAGCAAATCATAACTCTGGTCGTTGGTCGATGTTTTTGCATTTTCTGGTTTTATTTATAGACCGAGCAAAAACTAAATGGCGACCGCAAACAGAAAGATATATAGCATATAAATTGCACTCTCTGCATGTAACCTATTAATTTTCTGTATCATTGATACGGACGTACAAAAATAGATTCATTATTTATCAGCATGAAATGAGGCTGATACGAAAAACCTACTTTATACGGGACAAAAATACTCTTTAATTAGTACCCGTATACGTTCACCACAAGCCACGGTCACACTAGGCTGCAATTCAGCAAATATTCTTTTCTTATCAAAATCATTACTAATGTGCTTCATTGTTAGCCGATGGAAATATAAATGACATGTTCTCTCTAGGGAAATAAAGTGATTCAAGGCCACCTAGAATGAATATAATAAGAGAGTGAGAATAAATTGAAAATAATTTGACAGATCTTTCGAAAACTTGTTTCCAGGCAAAAAATTAGAGAAATATACTGGAGAATTATTTTCTAATTTATTGAACTCTCGAGTTATATTTAATTATATATTTTTTTTTATTTAATCATCAGGTACGGCACTATTTTTGCTCAATTTTTAACTTGTTTTGTTCATAACTATCTGACATTTGAGATTAAAAACAAAAAAGGTACAGAAATTATTCCCGGGAATAATCACTAGAGACAATAAAAATAGTCATTTGTATTTTATGAAACAGTTGACAATTTTTATTGTCTTTATATTTTTAATATTGTATATATATATATATATATATATATATATATATATATATATATATATATATATATATGTTTCATAGTCCGTTTTCTATTTTTGAAATCACTAGTGCCTTATTATTAGTATGAAAATGACATGATTGGTTAAAACGCAGACACCTGATATACAATAAAGCATTTCATTTGTTTTAAAAAACGTCAAAAAATAATAAATTATATTTATTTTAAAAGAAAATTTAATGGTTATTGTAAAAATAAATTTTAAATAAAATAAATTGGAATCTATTTATTTACATATTTTATTGTGCAGTTTTTGTTTCAGAACATTTTTTGTATTGACATTTTTGTTCTAAAATTCATAGGGAACGAACTATCGCCTAATGGAAATTTTAACATTGTATTTCCTATGTCCTATAAAAAAGTATAACACGTGAGTAAAGTGTCATTATTTTTCTAAAGCTATTGCATCCCTCAGACTTCGCCTCCAAGATTTAACTTTCTCAGTATCTAATACCAAAATCATGACAGAAGCAGCCAATTTCATATCTACATGGGAGATTTGTGTACTTTATCTCCCGTCATGAGGGTAAGTGCTCAAATAATATAAAAAATTAACAAAATTATACAAATCAAAGGTAACTATCATAAATTATATTACAATTCAAATAATTTTGTTATACATAAAAATGATTATGATTGAAAAGTTGTTATTAATTATGTTTGATATGAATTATACAAAAAAGTGATTACTTTGGATAAATGCAATTATACAGGAATCGATATATAATAAAGTGGACTAATAAAATAATATACTGTAATAAATCATAATTTATTATTACTTAGTTATTGTTTCAATTTACATGTTTATGTTGTTTACTTGTTTTTCCTAACGATGAATTATGTGTAGTATTTCGAAACCTTGAAGTTTAATCAAATTTTATAAAACTTAAAACAAAATACTTTTCATTTATATCATTTTTATTTTGACATTTCGTGGTATTCGACATATCTTTTTACTTTTTACTTTCTTGTACAAAGTATAATATTGGAATCACGAAAAAAATTGCTGACGAGATTTTGCGGAAATACATATTTTGACGTCCACTGAATCCGTTAAGACCAATTTCTCAATGATGTCTGAGTAAGGATGGATGGATATCCGTGTGTACAATATCTCATGAACGAGACAAGATATGTAAACGAAACTTGGAATTTATAAGTTTTATGAAAAAATTCACAATTATTTGATACGTTTGGCACATAGATATTAAAAATGTTTTAGTTTTGTTCTCATTGTAACTAAGATTATTGAAAAATATTCTTAAATATATAATTTAATTTTTCTTAAAATTAGAAGCATGTGCACAAAAAGTATAAATAACATTTTATATCCCAAATATTTTTGCTAACAAAAAATGAAATATATTGTTTTGTGTGTGCACTAAACTTCCTCTTCCGGTTTATCAATTTCATTCATAATCAACTCAGCTCTTCATTTTTTCATAAAATAAAATAATTTTTTTTTCAAACGTCATAAAAGTACGTTGTTATGTATTTGTATTCAACAAGCAGAAGTTCAATATTGTCGCCGCCGGCGTAAAAGTGTATCCTTGGCAACACATTTACGCCGGCGGCGGACAAAGTAAAATATTATGAAAAATAGTTAGGTTGTAATTCAATAATTTGACAGTTAAAAATGAAACAAATAAACAAAAATAACAAAACAGCATATTCTACGGCAACTTGAAATGCTAGATAAGACATAATATTTTATGAAGTTTTGAGCATTTTATAATATTTATAATTTTATTTTCTATGTTTGAAGAAAAAATAGCATGTGTTATTCGGAGTAAATGTGTCTTTGGGTGCTTCGCATGTAATTGTTCGACTCGCTTCGCTCGTCGTTCAAACTTACATGCTCAGCACCCAAAGTATCACATTTACTCCTAATGACACAATATACTATTATTTTAATGAGAACAAAACTAAAACATTTTTAATATCTATGTGCCAAACGTGTCAAATAATTGTGAAGTGTCAAAAATGTGTGTCTTGTGAAATATTATAAAAGTAATATTTGTATTATTAGTTAGAGGGTTTTGAAGACTAGATATTAAATGATTTCTATTTTAAAATAAATTCATAGTTACAATGAGAACAAAAAATTAAACAGGTTTAAAATCTATATATCAAATAATGGTCAAAATAAAGTCATACGCAAGGAACAAGTCATACGTGTTCAGTTGGTTTTATTTGTATAAGAAAGTAGTGTGGTGCCCACACCAGATTTTTTTCTACGAATTTCATAATGTACGAGTAACCCTTTCCGGACAGAATAAAAGTGAAATCTTGGATGTAAAATCATATTAAATTAGTTTTTAACCAATATAGAGCTTTAAAACTTAAAAAACAACAAATAAAATATTTCTTAAAATTATTTTATGTAAATTACGGCTCGTAATATTAAATTCAGCCTTAGTATTAAATCATGCACTTCAGTCCCTTGGTATATAAACTACTATTTCTCAATAGCTGGCGATATTATGGTATAGTTTACGCCAAGTTCATTTATTTGACTTCTATAATTCTTGCAATTTTGACTACAATAGCGAAAACCGCTTATGGTGAACTTAGAGCAATGGAAAATAGGTTTTATTTACAAGCTCTTTTGGTTCGCAAACCGTAGCCCTCGCCTTCGGCTTGGACTACAAATTTTTTGCTCGCGTGGAATATGTACCATTCCATTACTTGTTGTAGAATATACTACTATTGTAAGCAGGAAAGGGGTTTAAGTTGAATAAATAAATAAAATAAATATATCATCACGCCTTTTACCCATTAAGGGTGTGGCACTCTGCTTACGCAGATCTCGGTAGGTGATATATTTTTGCGTATGAAATGCGGTTACCAGCCGTCAAGTCATAGCTCCCAAAGTTGTTAGTGGAGGGGGAACCACAGAGGTAAATTTAAATTGGCAACTGTCGGTACTGGGATTCGAACTGAGGATCTTACGATCCACAGTCCGATACGTTGCCACTGAGTTATTTATTTATTAGTTATTTAAGTTGAACTGCTCCTAAATATGTATTATAGCGTATGCCCACTAAAACCCAAGGTATTGTAGTAAAACGATTGAACGACCCTCGATTACGTTTATTGGCAGAGTGCAAAGTATATTGGGATGAGCCAACAAAGTAGCTGACATCTGGTGGCTAAATTTGAATTACGAGCAATAGGGAAAACATTGCTGTGTTCGTAATGGTGGTATATGGAGATTTAGATTTTTAGTGAACAAAATGTCAAGTAAATCAAAAATATATTGCTCTTTGCATTAATATAACAATTATGTTACTACAGAAATGTTATTACATTATTTTCTAAAGAATACGGAGATGGAAAATTGCTTCAAATGTGGGAAAAAAGTCAAGACATATATGAACGTTTGTTATGCTCATTTCTGGCTCTTGGATTTTTATAAAGGTATGATTGCTTTTAATTTTTTTATTCTGAAATTAACTAAACAATTATATTTATAGTTAGAACTGCCAATAAAAAGGAATTCTTAAACATGAGGTTATTCCAACCCAAGATTTTCCACTGACTGTCATAAGAAATGTCAAAATAATTAGACGGAAGACAGAAAGAATAATTCTATAAGTAATTGTTAAAAATTTTTATTTCTTTATAATATGTACTATTTATATTATGTATTTATTTACTACAATATTTTTAGAGACGTACTGGCAAACATAAACATGTAAATGGATGAAATATCTAGTGAGTCCAAAATATCAGAGAATTATGGACCATAAACAGTTAGGCAAAGAATTTGGTAGTAACTGGCACACTAGATAAACATTGCTAAATTAATTTACAATGTGATCATAGTGTAAATAAGTGTATTTTCACCATGAATGCAATGAAATCAGATGAAAATTTGATTGCATTTGCCGGAGCAAACTTCCACTGGCGCACAACTTTTCGAGTGAAATGTTTATATTATGTGGTGTGCCTTTTAATTTATATGTTTGTAAACATAGACCGTATATTATACTTTTATTCTTGATATGTATTTTATATCCACATAGTATAATATGCCCAGCTAAACCAAGGAAATATATCAATGTTAACCAAAAAATCTGATTTTATTTTTATCTTTATATGCAGGTTATCCTTTCATTATCGTTCGAACTGCTTCATTCAAATAAATGTATATATGTCTATTAAGGAAATGAATATCTTTTTTTCTAATTATTGCGACCAATAACTAAAATTTGTACACTCAATCCTACACCAGTCCTAATGCTTTTAAATACAAGAACGTAATGTTTTCCCTATTGCTCCACCTTTAGTGCTGCCATCTGTTATCAGTGGCTCATGCGGATAGTGGGTACAACTGAATCGACCGCCTCGTGATGTGCGGACAAAATAAGCATTAAATCATGATCATGTTGTTAATTTTGCCATGAAAATTTTAAAATGGTTCATAATAGTTGTTGCGGAGATAATTGCAAACGTACAGGTAGAAATAGTAGTGCAAATTTTGCAGTTCTCCAACAGCAAGTAGGAAGTGACAAAAAGAAAACAAATTGCATTAAAGCAGTTAGAAGAAAACAATAAGTATTATATAATCTTACATTATAAGTGGCATATTTAAGTAAAATAATATTAATGTCCGACCGTTACGTTATTGTTATCATAACTGCCCGGCTAGCTGGGAAGTTATATACCAAATAACACCCTAAGGTGTTCTAAATTTGAAGCTGTTGCTATTGGGTACAGAATACACAATTGCACAAATACTGACTTCTATTGGCAGATAGAAATATTGAAATAAACAAATAAGAATATCGCGTTACATAGTTACAGTGTTTGCAAGCAAATAGATTAATCTCTCTAACAAAACACAATGATATGACAAAAATCAACAAAAATCTTTCATATCGGTCGGACATTAAACGTTGAACGCATCACGGGCGGACAATAATGCCTTCGGTCAACGTACACACCTCGGGCCGATTTTGTTTTGGGTTTTGTAGGTGTGAACGCTACCAATGGTTCCCATAAGTCGAAGAACAACTGTTAATTATTATTGGTAATCGTAATGGGGTCTTTCACCATTTTTTTTTATATTTTTTTATGAAACTTTATCTATATTGAAGACTATCTACACTTTTAAAAAGTCTTAATTGTTATTCATTAATGCACAATGATTTTTTTATACATTTGTCAGTTGTCAATTGGAACTGACACTCAGTGTTGCCAACCTCGAACATTGAAGTTATCGTAAATAACACTCAAAATTATGTGTTTTCTCCTCAATTTCTTCATCGGAATTAATTAGTTAATAATTCGTGCATATATTGTTTCATTTTGCGTATAAATTTACTACAATATTTCATATATCTGTCAAAATTATCCTACTTGTACAATAATTATTTTACGATTGCCAGCGTTGCTCAAAATCGTCGTATAATGGGTTACTTTAGTGACGATTTTTGAGCACTTTAGTGCCGATTTCAAATAAAAGTTATATTTGGACATATAAAAACAAAACGGTTGAAAAATGTGTTTCTGCATTGTTCGATAAGAAATCTGTAGCGGGTGGTATTGTGCTGCCCACAACAGAATTTTTCTTACATCGTCAAATTTGCGAGAATGAATGTACTACGTACGTGTTGTACAATTTTGTTAGTGTGTAAACGTGGCTTTCCATTACAAATGGTTGAGCCAGCACAGCGACGTATAATGTGTACGTATGTTTTATACATGCAGCATGCTCCATGGCCTACTTCGCGTTTGCAGAACGACATCCAACTTTCTATCATCGGTTGTTGTATAATAAAGAACGTGCGATATTTTCACAGATAGCGCGGCTGGGACGTGAAATGTCATCCATGAACTACTAATTGTTTTTCATAATTAAACATGAAATGTAATAGAATAATGGATGTAGCAATCATTCACAAAAATTTCGCTATTATATTATCACCGTTTATTAATTTATGATTTTTTGCTACAACGTTACAAGTAACTGTTTTAATTATAATCGACGTTTCGAAATACTTCATGTAAATCTTTATATGTTACTGTAAAAGCCCGAGATTTTCCTAAGATTTTCCAGTAAAACCTAATATTTAACAACTCTTAATGATAACAGTCCAACAAATCTGTAATCATCGTTCATTTTAAATTTTTACCACCACTCCTGTTAAATTTTAGAGTTTACCTCGAAGACACGGTATATACCCTAACCTGTCCAAGCCCATAAATTGGTTAATCTGAGGTTTTTACCAGTGAATCATTATATTTACCAACTCATGTCAGTTAATCCATACATTTACTGGTAAAACCTAAGATTAACAAATATACGAGTTTTTTACCTCCTGCCTACCTCTAGGTAAAGGAGGTATTGTTTTTGGTCAAAAAATTGGGTAGTGAGTTTTCAATGAATAAGCGCGTTTTAGGGTCCCTACAATACGATTTTACTATTTTCGCAATGATGTCTGTGTGTATGTATGTGTGTGTGTGTGTAGTCTGTGGCAATTTTTTCGTCTCGCATAACTCAAATACTATAATACCAAAAAATACAATTTTGTGAATTATTGCTTCTTATATTTAAATGAAGAGCTGATTAGATTTTGGATAAAATTAGTCAACCGGAAGTAGCAGTTTACTTGAAGCCCTTACCAGTTTTTCGTGAAAAACACGGTTAAATTTCCTTTCTCAACAATTTAGGTTATTTTGAAAGTTGAAGAATATTTAATTTTACATGTGTTTTGATTATACTAATTTTATTAATTTTCATTAGATTTAGAGATAATAAAATATAAAGAAATTAGATTTCACAAATCTTGCATTCCTAGTACACCATGAAAAATTTTAAATTTTTTACGAAATGTGACACATGTCATTTTGATTGTGAAGCTGTTTTCTTAGTGAAATATATGTCAAAAAATTAAATAAATATACGAAAGAAAATTAAAATTCTCAAATATAAAAAGAAAATAAACAAATAAGAAGGTATGTTTCTGTATCATCAAATACTATTTTTACCGTTTAATAGTATTGGGCGGGAGGTTATGTGCTGGACACATCAGATTTTTTACAGTAATATACAGAGTGTTCAATTTAAGTGTGTCACCATTGCTATCTCGAGAACTATAAGAGCTACAAGGTTGCTTAAATTAACAAACAATTTCCATTTTACAAGACTATGTTAATGAGCTTAAAAAATACTTTTTTTAACCAGTGACTCTCAAAATATGGTGTGCACCTTTCTTATTTTAAATGGAAACATATATTTGTTATTATGCTATTAAATAGAGATTTTTATTCTGAATTCAACGATAAACACATGTCATCCTAATATAACGGATGAAATGCAGTTGAAATTTATAATAATTTGATTAGTAGGTAGTAATTAAGAGTGCTTTGAATTGGGGTAAATAGCTCCGTGGTAACGTGTCGGACTGTGGATCGTGGGATGCTCAGTTCGAATCCCACAGCTGACAGTTGCCAATTTACATTTACCCCTGTGGTTCCCCCTCCACTAACAACTGTGGGAGCTATGACTTGACGGCTGGTAACCGCACTGCATACGCAAAAATATATCACTTACCGAGATCTGCGTAAGCAGAGTGCCACACCCATAATGGGCAAAAGGTGTGATGATAAATTTATTTAATTTTTTTTTATTTTTTATTTATAATTAGAACAACATTGTTCCATATATTTATTTTTAATTGTTTTCTATTCTAAGCCTTCTTAATCACAACTACATTAATAAAATTAATGTAAATTTAAAATGCATTTTTCTCAGTGCTTTCGTAATATTAGGATAAGACATGTGTATTGTTGAATTCAGAAAAAAATTCTCTATTAAATAGCATAATAAAAAATATATGTTTTTATTTAAAATAAGAAAGTTGCACGCCATATTTTGAGAACCACTGGTTTAAAAAAATATTTTTTATGCTCATTAAAATAGTCTTGTGAAATAGAAATTGTTTGCTAATTTAAGCAACCTTGTAGCACTTATAGTTCTCGAGATAGCAATGGTGGCACACTTAAATTGAACATCCTGTATACATAACTAAATGGCTGGTTTATACTGGATTTAATTTACAAATTTATATTCAGAAATTTTTATTTTAATATACCATTATTGTTTTATGCAGGATTTACAAATTTAAAGATTTTACATTTAACATATCACCATATTTTATAATCTAAATTTAAATTTCCAAATCCAACCAATCAACTTGACTGGGAAACAGAAACTACAGTTAAAACAGTAAAAAATCTGTTGTGGGTACCACAATACCTCCTGTTATAGATTCCTTATCAAATAATGCAGGAACACCGACCACCACTATCAAGAACTGTTCATCCTTTCAAATAATTTAGTTATCTCTTATGACACAAAAAAATACATTTTTCAAACATTGTTATTTAAAAAAAAGCAAGTTAGCAGGTTTAAAGAAAATGACAAAATATCATTTTTCTTTAACGTGTTGTAATTCGTAAATGGTAACAGCAATGGCTGGTTTATACTGAATTTAATTTAGAGACAGATTTAGAAATTAAGAATTTATATTTGCGATTTGCTTCCTGGTTCGTACTGAATTTATTAAATTTGAAACCTGCCGATCAAGATTAGGCTTCAGATTTTTGACATGTTTTGAACAATAACGAAATTAATATTATATTTAAAACTCTCCACATTCATGTTACAACAATATTTTATGATGATCACACATAAATCAGTTTGATTAACAATCTTGACACATTTTACAGTTGTCAGGTTAGGTTAAATTGTTTTTTGTTCCACAGTCAAATTGATTGGTTGGATAATGGATTTGAAAATTAAGATTTAAATATAAATTATGGTGATATTTTAAATGTAAATTATAAATCTATAAATTTGTAAATCCAGCATAAATCAATAATGGTATTTTTATGTATTTTATATTTTTGAAATTATATTTCTAAATCTAAATTTGAAAATTAAATCCAGTATAAACCAGTCATAAGAGAAGAATGTTTCAAAGAAAAAATGTAGATAATAATATTTAAAACAGTATATAACAAAAATTTTCCTTATACCATAATGGGTCGTTCACAAGAGTCACAAAATGGCAAATATGTCATTTATATTATGACTAGACCTAAAAACATCGTACTAGATATAATAGAAGTTTAATTTCTTTATTAATTATTAAGATATATGAGTTTTAAAGACCTTTATAATAACTTTTGTTTTTCGTTTTGCTTTTAGTTTTCCTAAGTTTTAAATACCTACATTCATAATATGTTATTTATTTGTAATTAATAAATATTACTTTAGGTCGACTCAATGAAATTAGAGGCTTGTTGAATGACAGAGGTTAACAAAATTTATCAGTGGTAATCAAACATTTGACTTAAATAATCTTACAGCTTTATTTGCCATGAAAAGTTATTTTAATACCATTTAAATAATTTACCGAACAATAAATTAGAACATGCATGTGACTACAATTATTTACAAACTCTACTGTTTGAGAATCGCCAACACCTCTACAATGACGTCACAACATTTAAAAAAAATCATTGTGGCTTAATGAATAACTATTAAGACTTTTTAAAAGTGTAGATAGTCTTCAATTTGATATAGTTTCATAAAAAAAATTTAAATGTTGAAGGACTCCATTTACTGAGATATTTCAGAATAACTTGATAGGGCTTCAAGTAAACTATCTCTTTCGATTATTGAATTATTTCCAAAAACTAATCAGCTCTTCCCAAATGGATACAATTGATATGTATACAAAATATTATAATTTTAAGTTTAGTAGTTTTTGAGAAACGATAACTCCAGAGATCCACACAGACTGACAGGCTGACAGACAGACAGACAGTCACACACACAGACATAATCGCGAAACTATTAAATTCGTATTTTAAAGACCCTAAAACGTACTCATATACTGAAAATTCACTACCGAATTTTTAGCATGATTCCTATACCTCCCTTACAGGTAAAAAGTTAAGATTGTCATTTAAACTGATTTATTTGTGTTCATCATACAATATTGTTAAAAAATGGATGCGAAGAGTATTAAATATGATATTAATTTAATATCTTTGATTGACAAGTTAGGTTATTTTGTTGTTGTTTAATACATGTGTCAAAAATCTGAAGCCTAATCTTCATTGGCAGATTTCAAATTTAATAAATTTAGTATGGACCATTAGGTAAATCGTAAATATAAATCCTATATTTCGTATTCTAAATTTGTAAATTAAATTTACTATAAACCAACCATAAGTAACAAAAATTATGATAAAACAGAGGAAACCATGATTTGTTCAACTCGTAGCCTTTATTCTGATTAGGCATTGTAAAATAGATTTCTATCGTTATAGCTATTTACAATTTGAAATGCAATCCGTGACGTTGCCTTGACGTCACGGTGGCCTAGCATAAAATGAAGGTTATGACAGATGATACACGTGGCATAATCTGTATTTTCGTGGTTTCATTAAACCAATGTTGAAATTAATTTCTTGGTTAGCTTTATGAAAAAATAACTATTTTATTGATAATATTGTTAATAAATTATGTTTGTTATTTTAAAAAAAGTAAATAACATTTTTGTGCAACCGGGCGCGAAATAAGCATTTCGCAGCCGCATAATAGATCGCAAAATAGAATTTCACGGCTGTTGTCATGGTACCAAAATGATTGTTATTAACCTATTTCGCGAAATAAGGTAAAAAATCAATCAATTTGGCACTTGTTAATTGACATTATTTTTTAAAAACCAACTGTTTTTTTATCAAATGTCAATCACATAGCCACTTTATATTAACAATATAACTGTTTAAAATTTGTAATTTAAATTTTCTACGGTTGCACAAAAATAGTGTGTACACCTTGTCCGCGAAATCCTTTATCGTTATCGAGATTGTCCTGCCTCGGTTGCAAGCGCCCTCGGCAACAATTTTTCATTTAGTACGCTAACGGGTGATTTCGCGGCCTTGGTATACAAATAACTATTATGTCAATCATTTTCTCTCTAAGTATGTTCATAATATTTGAATTTATTAAATATTTAATTTTAAATTTTTATATACCATAAAGTCGTGTGGACAGACATCAGAAATTTTACTTTTACATGGTTAATTTTTAAATAAATTAAGCTGAACATGAATTATTAATTTATTCATTTGGAAAAAATGTATAAAGCAAAATTATCGAATTGAAAAAAATGTGGTTTCATTTTAACAATATATATATTTTGTCCCATATTTTGGGAACCGCTGATAAATTTATTTTTTGCCAATTTTGTTCAATTTTATTATTTAAAATGGCACAATCTTGAAAATTTAAACAATCTTACGCGCCACGCCTCTTCAAAAAATCAAAGTTACCAATAGTGAGCAAGTTTATTGAAATACCAGGTATATTCAATTATATGTTTATCCAACATCTCTCAATAAATGCTCTATAACTATGGCGATTTTAAACAAGGAAAGTAACAGATTACCAACTAGTGGGTATAATTTTGAGGAAATTCACTAGTGAGTATTTTTTATTTATAACAAAAATAATAACACACTACACCTTGGTAACTACTTCGATTGACATTTTAATTTAAAAATTTAAAGCATATGTCACTGTCAAATAATATTTCTTTAATAATTTTTTTCATTTATTAAGAGGTGTTGAATAAAATATTATACTTCACACGTGGACAAAGTGGAACTACCCACTCGATAAAATTATCACACTCAACCTTCGGCTTCGTGTGCTAAAATTTCTCTCGTGGGTAATTCCTTACTTTGCCCACTTGTAAAGTAAATAACTATTATTCACATAGCAACTACCATTATCCAAATAATAGTTATTTCGTTATTTGTATATCAAAGCATAAAAGTACAATCTTTTATTAAGAATATGGAATAAACTATATGAGTAATAAAAAATATTTTACTGCCGAGGTATGCTTATATTTTTTCCGAAATCGTTAAATTATTAATTAAAAACATAAATAAATAGCACTATGTACTTGTAAAACATCAGCTCTAGCTGTTGAGACAAGGATGACTGTGATAACAATACTATTGGAAAACTGTCAAATTTGGTTAAGTAACTTTTTCTTCAAACGTCATAAAAGTACGTTGCTATGTATTTGTAGAAGCAGAAGTTGAATATTGTCGCCGCCGGCGTAAAAGAGTCTCCGGTGGCGGACAAAGTCAAATATTATGAAAAATAGTTATGTTAAAATTGAATAATTTGACAGTTAAAAATGAAATAAATAAACAAGAATAACTAGAAATGCTGGATAACACAGCCATAGTAAATAAGCCAATTATGCCCGATTGCACCAACGTTAGTTATATTTTAAACTTGGTTTAAATAAAAAAAATATTTTCTATTAATTAGTGCAATAATATACAGAGTATTACATTTAAAAAAAATCTGATGTGTCGAGCACGTAACCTCCCGCCCAATACTACTCTTAAACGGTACAAAATAGTATTTGCTGATACAGAAACATACCTTCTTATTTGTTTATTATCTTTATATTTAAGAATTTTAATTTTCTTTTGTATATTTATTTAATTTTATGACATATATTTTACTAAGGAAACAGTTTCACAATCACAATGACATGTGTCACATTTCGTAAAAAATTGAAAATTTTTAAATGTTTTCATGGTGTACTAGGAATGCAAAATTTGTAAAATCTAATTTCTTTATATTTTATTATCTCTAAATCTAATGAAAATTAATAAAATTAGTGTAATCAAAAAACATGTAAAATTAAATATTCTTCAACTTTCAAAATAACATAAATTGTTGAAAAAGGAAATTTAACCGTGTTTTTCACGAAAAACTGTTAAGGGCTTCAAGCAAACTGCTACTTCCGGTTGACCAATTTTATCCAAAATCTAATCAGCTCTTTATTTAAATATAAGAAGCAATAATTCACAAAATTGTATTTTTTGGTATTATAGTATTTGAGTTATGCGAGACGAAAAAATTGCCACAGACTACACACACACATACATACATACATACATACATACATACAGACATCATCGCGAAAATAGTAAAATCGTATTGTAGGGACCCTAAAACGTGCTTATTTATTGAAAACTCACTACCCAATTTTTTGACCAAAAACAATACCTCCCTTACCTAGAGGTAGGCGGGAGGTAAAAAATTCAAACATGGCAATATCTACGGAAATTAAACTTTTTTTACCATATATTTATACAGATTTAATTAGCTTATTAAAAGTACTTAAAACTTTATTTAAACAATTTTTTCGGTATCTGTAATAACTTTAAAGAAAAAAAGGTGTTTCCAATTTCGCATTAGATATTAATAAAAGTGTGTACAAATACATAGTTCCACAATGAGAAACAGTGGCATTATTTTTTTCTATTCGCTGGTTAGTTAGTGGAAACAGACAGTTTTCCAAAAAGTCTGATTGTAGTAATTGCGTTAATTACTATTTTGCTGTTGTTTATGAAATAAAAATCTTCTTTTGTACGCTTCTTATAAGCTTCAAAAAGATGAGTTATTTATACGAGCTACGATACAAACTTTTTGAAAGGACTACGGCAAGGATACAGGACCCATATTCTGTAACTTTAGAGCTAGCTCTAAACCGGCAATGTTTCTATATTCAGTGGTGGTGTCTAGCGGAGATGACTGGAAACAGGGGTATATGATGTAGAGAACATGGCTTTTTATTGGATATTTTGTGTTAGTTCATCATTATATTATCTTTTATTTTTAGTTTGATTATTATATTTAGTTTATAGATTTTAATTTTAATTAATGTTATATTTATAAACCTACAGAAAATATACAAGCATTAAATATCTGAACTTTAACTAATAATAGAGCATAAAACCAAACAAAAACGATAAATAAACCTTAAACCGGTAATAAAATTTATAAGAATAAACAAACGCAAAAAGAATCAAATTTGCTACCAACCTAAATTTTTTAAACTTATACACTACAAAATTCCTAGGATAGAATCAGTTGTTATTCTGATTATAGAAACAGTCACTGTTGCAATAACGTTATAGAGCTTTAGGTCTAAGTTACAGAATGGGGTCGTTTACCATTTTTTTAAATTTTTTTATGAAACTTTATCTAAATGAAGACTATCTACACTTTTAAAAAGTCTTAATTGTTATTCATTAAGCCACAATGATTTTTTAAAAATGTTGTGACGTCATTGTAGAGGTGTTGGTGGATCTCAAACAGTAGAGATTTAAATAATTTTTGTCACATAAATGTTATATTTTATTGTAATAATATTAATAAAATAAGTATAAAAAATATATGACTACAATTATTAATAATCTGTATCGCATTACCATCTATTCGCATGTTTTGTAATAAACGAATTAGTTATCAAATGAGGTTTGTTCAAAGTGGTCATTTCTGACAAGTTTGTGACATGTTTGTGACAAATTCACTGCGCCTTCGAAAAATGTAAACAAGATAACTTTGAAACATAAGATTCATTTCGTTTTTGTAGCGAAAAATGTATGAATTTCTTTATTTATATTTATATTTAAAAAGGATAGCTGTCAAAACAAAAAATGAGCATGCACATGCGCTTCATTCCATTCGCCGTTCCACTCTTTGCTTCAAACTTAATTTGTTTACTTCCCAGGCGCAGTGAAATTGTCACAAACATGTCACAAACTTGTCAGAAATAACCACTTGGGAAAAACCTAAAAATCACTTGAAAAGAAAAACTTCATCCGGTAATGCCCGCTTTACCAATTTCCGAACATCCTGTATTACATAACTTAAATATAACGTTATATATTTTTAGTGTTTTATCCTGAGTAGTGTATCTAGCTGGCAATTTTATGATTAGGCGTGCATACATTTACTGAGTAAACTATAAGGAATCGTATGTAAAGCAATTGTAAATCAGTCGCCTTTGTTTCGCAAGATTAGATTAAATTTGTTTAGTGAATGTTATCGAAAATGAATTTACAAAATATGAAACTTTGTTGCATTGTTTCTGTTCATAACGGTTGCGCAATTATTTGTAGATAAACTTTATAATATAAAGTAGAATTGCACGTTCCAGTAAATACTTTTATAATTATTCTATACGTTACTATTATACAGCGTGGTACCTATTGAGTGAGGTACATGTCAGTTTTAAATAATAAGCTTCACATAATGAAGAGAATTTATTTATAATTTAATAAGAACGCTAGTCCTTAATTTATTGAACAACAGTTGCATAAAGCCTTGTCA
Organism: Poecilus cupreus; assembly: GCA_963942605.1. Taxonomy (NCBI): domain Eukaryota; kingdom Metazoa; phylum Arthropoda; class Insecta; order Coleoptera; family Carabidae; genus Poecilus; species Poecilus cupreus. The sequence goes on along the minus strand of OZ012729.1, from coordinate 3,769,644 downwards.
GCTATTAACATAATTAACTACGAAAGAAAGATGAATTGCAATACTAAACATATGCCAAAATTGGTCTTTTCAATTGTGACATTCGCGCTGCTTCTTCGGAGGGCGAGGTCACCGTGATTGCTTGAAGGGAGCCGGGAGCTCAATGGAGCAGGGTAGGGTTTTATTCTTGATTATTTCACTCATTACAAATTTGACCAATCAGAATATCTCATTTTCCATTGTTGTACATTTTAGATAAGTGAATAAACAGCACCATACTGTTTATTCGCGATTAAATTGAAGCTAGCCTTATATGCAAATATTGAACATTTTGAAGGCATATTTAGCCGGATAATTAGTTGCAGAAGAAAGATACTTACATGTTTTTTACCTCTACTGGTATTCTATGTCTTTAAACATGCTGAATTATTGAATTCAAGCTATTTTGATTTACAAATTTTTGACATTTATTTGACAAATAAAAAGAAAAACAATAAATTTGCTATAGTTACAATATATCAACAAAATTTTATGGTGCCTTTTGCTTATGTGTGTACCGATTTATTTATGTGAAAATGTTTTAGTTCAATTTCTTCGGCAAGTATTAAAGTTTATGCTATGAATTCATTAAATAATCTTGACATATACCCCTCATGCTAAAGAATTTAATCGATTAAATTTGATGTCTAGCTTATTTATAAAATTTTGCTTTTAAAAAAGTGTTATCCTACATAATAATTTAAGATAAAATCCCTCGATCTGCGGTCTCGGTATTTTTTCAAATTATTATGTACTCAAACACTTTTTAAGCAAAATTTTATGCATAAGCTGGACATGTCAAATTTAATAGATTAAATACTTAGCACTCGTGATATAACTATTGAGTAAAAAGATCGAAGGTTTGTAAACAACAATATTTATTTGGTCACACACAATAACAAAAAAAATATGAATAACAAACGTAGTCCGACGCCTCAACCAATACTCGGGGTGACAGATCAGGTTCACGCTGTATTCAACCAAGTCGCGGAGGACCAGCCACCGTGCATTCGTTCAGCACACCGAGCGCGGAAGGCCTGCGCTCCGGGTACCCGGCTGAGTCGTGGAAGGCCGACGGTCTAACAGAGTACAAGTGTTAGCATTGTGATAATCCAGGTACAAATGGAAAATAATATAAACAATGTAATGAAAATACATGTCCAGGATAATACAAGAAAATTACCAGAACTAGGCTAGCTTAGTAAGAGTCGAGGTGATGTTCGCAAAGCACAAGTTAACTACATGAAAACTATAAAAAACCAGAGGCGATTCATCACACAATATACAAAAATGCATAATAAGAAAGAGTATACTGAAAAAATCAGTTGCGGGCACCACAATACCTCCTGCTATAGATTTATTATCAAACAATACAGGAACACAGACCACCACTATCAAAAAAACGTTCATTCCTTTAAAATAATTCTTTTCAATTATGACACATGTTACAAATAGTATATTGTGTTGTTTGGAGTAAATCTGAGTAGGTAAGTTTGAAATACGAGCGAAGCGAGTCAGACAATTACATGCGAAGCACCCAAAGTGACATTTATTCCGAATAACACATGCTGTTTTTTTTTCTTCAAACATAGAAAATACATTTCTATAACACTGTTTTGGAAACTACACATTCTACAACTTCAAACTGTATTGGATCAACTACCATTCCATACGCTGCGTATGAAATAATTTCGACGAATAAGAGCCGCATATTAGCGCGATATATGAAGTCTCTTGATTCAGTTACTATGGTTACGTCTGTTTGTTTTAATTTGATTTATTTGAGGTTGACGTTTTCAACAGTTTTATATTTGTATTTTTTGAATAATTTCCAAAATCTTGTTATGGAAATTATAGTCTACAACATGTAACGGAATGGCAAATCCCACACTCGCCATTCCATTACTTGTAGAATATACTATTCTATATTACTGTTTTGAAAACTACGTATTCCACAACCAATAATTGAATTGGAACAATTATCATTGCATACGCCACGTATGGAATAAATTCGACGAATCAGAGCCGCATGTTAGCGCGATATATAAAGTATCTTGGTTCGGTTACTATGGTTACGTCTGTTTGTTTTAATATTATTTATTTGAGTCTAACGTTTTCAACAGTAACAGTTATTCGTTAAATAAGCAACATTTTTTGTATAATTTCCAAAATCTTGTAACGTATAGTCTAACAGGTAACGGAATGGCATATCCCATACTCGCAAACCGTAGCCCTCGCCTTCGGCTTGGACTTCAAACTTTTTGCTCGTGTGGAATATGTGCCATTCCATTATTTGTTGTAGAATATACTATTATAAATCATTTAAAAAAATCAAAAAATATTTTGTCTTATTTTTGTTTATTATTGAATTTGAACCTAATTATTTTTCAATAGTAATATAACAAGAGTGTGAGAATAAATTAAATATAATTTGACAGATCTTTCAAAAACTTGTTGCCAGGCAATAGCCACGAAAACCAGTAGGGCTTGAGTGGCAATTGCCAAATGGCGACAAGTTTAAGAAAGATACTGGAGAATTATTATCTAATTTATCGAACTCTCGAGTTATATTTTTTTTGATTATTTTTTTATTTCATCATCAGGCACTTCACTTAATCTATATTTTTCGTTCATATTTTACTTGTTTTGATAATAACTATCTGACATCTGACATTTGTCAACAAAAACAAAAAAGCTACAGAGATTATTCCCGCGAATAATCACTAGAGCTTTATACTCAATATAATAATAGGATTGGTTAAAACGCTGATATATGACATACAATGAAGCATTTCATTGGTTTTAAGAAACGTCAGTAGATGTGTTGCCAATGAGACCCTTTTACTCCGGCGGCGATAATGTTGAACTTCTGCTTGATAGCTTCTTGAATACAAATACATAACAACGTACTTTTATGACGTTTGATAGAAAATAGAATTTTTCAATCTTTGTTTTGATTTAACAAAAACTAGAGGTTAGCAGATTTAAATGAAAATGTCTAAATATATAATTTTTCTTTAGCGTCTTGAGCTTCGTAAATGGTGACAATAAGAGAAAAATGTTTCAATCAACAACTAATATTTGAAACTTTATTCTAATAACAAAAATTGTCACTAAACCATAATTTACTGAGATATTTCAAAGTAACTAGTAACTCTAAAGACTAGACATTATACAGGCTGGGGCGTTTTAAGTTGCGTTCAGGAATATCTCGGAAACGAAGCATCGGATGAAAAATCCAAAAAACACGACTAAAATATTTTCGAGGGGGACATCCCATGACACCAAATTCAACCCCCCCGTCCCAACCCTGGTGGGGTGGGGCGGGGGTAAGTTTGAAATCTTAAATGGGAACCCCAAATTTTTTTTGCAGATTCGCATTCTACGTGAAAAACGGAATTCAGTGACATCAATATTTATGCCCCCGCCCACCCCCCCCCGGGCTAGTTGGGTGGTGGGAAACTTTCAAATTGGTTACGGGAACACCCACTTTTTCTCAAAGATTCGCATTCTACGTTAACAACTACATGCAGTACCAACAAAATTTTCACCCCTGCCTCCACCCCGACCCTGGTAGGAGGGGTGGGGGTGAGTATGAAATCTTAAATCGGAACCCCAAATTTTTTTACAGATTCGCATTCGGCGTGAAAAACTAAATTCAGTAACATCAAAATTTGCACCCCTGCCTCCCTCCCCCGTGCCAGTGCCGTGCACCCCGTTGGTTAGAGGCGACTGGACTCGAGAATCGGATCGAATCTTCGAGAAAAAGTGGGTGTTGCCGTTTCCATTTCAAATTTTCCCACCGCCCCACTGGCACGGGGGAGGAGGGCAGGGGCGAAAATTTTGATGTCACTGAATTCCGTTTTTTACATAGAATGCGAATCTGTAAAAAAATATTGGGGTTCCCATTTAAGATTTCAAATTTAACCCCCCCCCCCCCCCCATTTGAATTTGGTGTCATGGGATGTCCCCCTCGAAAATATTTTAGTCGTATTTTTTGGATTTTTCATCCGATGCTTCGTTTCCGAGATATTCCTGAACGCAATTTAAAATGGCCCATCCTGTATATATTAATGATATTTTGCAAATAGAAAACTGTTGGAGGTTGAATTAAAACTTTTCACTTGATGAATATTCGTGCAATCAATATCATGCTGGGGTGAAACAAACACAAACTGTGCATTAATTTATTGCAACTGCGTTTAAATTTTAATTAACAAATTTGTAGCGACCTAAATTTCCTTCATTAATAATACTTGGTTTGTGAATCAATTTCAATTTATGTCATAAAATTTATATAGGTACGCCATTTGCCGTGACAAAATTTAACACATTGAATATTCGGCCATATTCAGATTATATTTAAGAAGGATAAAGGTCGTTCGACTCGTAGCATTTTTGTTTTAGAGTCTGGTTCAGAAAAATGTACATTTTTTATTTAGAATGCGTAATATTTCCCATTCGTTTGTAACTATATTCAATAGATCCAAGCAAGTCCGTTTTTTCCACTTCGCAAGCACCTATATGGCAATCGTATTTAATTGTAACAAATTTGTAAATAAATAAAGCAAACAATACTGTCTTTAAACAAAATTTGCTGTATAATTCCAAATAAATCAATACTGGTTAGTATACAATATCTACAAACTTAATATGTACATAGTACAAGTAAAACAAATGAACAAGCACTTATAATATGTTCTTGGTTATATCTAGTAGATTTTGGTTATATTACTCATTTAACTATTAACCTTGTAATAAACAAACTTATTTCAGATAACGATTCCATTCCCTATTTCTTTAGTATGTCTTCAGCGAAATTATCGGACTGATATCTATAACAACAAAGTACCAAATACGAAAGTACAGTCATCCACGCTATTCAAACACTACCTTAAGAATATCAAGGGGCAGCCCCTTCCTTACTACATCGCAAATTGCGCTACAAATCCAATATTGCCACTATAAGAATACAATATTATAACCATTCAAATAAAAAACAGAACTAAATATAGCAAGATATTAAGATTATTTCAAATATATGTATTTTAAGGATAAATATACAGATAATTAAGTTTAAAATATTTTAGTTAAGAATAAAAAAATACCAACGTTAATATTTATGTATAATTGATGTATAAATTCGGATATTACATTTAAATGTTAATATGTTTATTGGCATCAGATTGAAACACACACCAACATAGATCAGGAAACGTGCAATCAACTCATTGAATTTTGTTTTGACAGCAGTTATTTCTGTTTCGAGACTCAATTTTTTCAACAAATTGAAGGCTGTGCTATGGGAATCCTGCTTCACCTATTTTTGCCAACTTGGTTATGACTGATTTATTAAACACATGTACGAGTATACAACATTTACCTTTTGAGATTCCATTTTTATATTTATATGTTGATGACATTTTGACAGCTATTCCGGCCGATAAGACAGAACACATTATCAATGTTTTTAATTCTTTCCACCACAACATCAAATTCACTATTGAAACAGAAAAGGACAGACGTATACCGTTCCTAGACATAATGATAATAAGAAATACGAATGATGAAATTATAACTGATTGATATAAAAAACCAACAACATCACAAAGAATTGTAACTATCATCGGTCAAATCATCCTGTCAATCAAAAAATTGGAATCATTAAATATAATTTTATCCTCACTTTAAGCAACCAAGAATTCCACACAAAAAAACTTGAACAATTTACGCAACTTACTCAAGATTAACGGATACCCGCACAGTTTCATAAACAAAATTTACAAGCAAATGCAAGATAAAATTAATAACAACAATCATAACAACACAAGTACTAACATACGTAATCCCAACCTAAAATACTATAAAATACCGTACATTGAACACCTAACTTTACAAATTACGAAAGCACTAAAGAACGAATACAGTAAATTTACTTTTTACTGTAACAATAAGGTCGGTAACTTATGGACTAAACTTAAAACTTAAGTCGATGATAAATATGTCTAACGTCATTTACAAAATCAACTGCACTGATTGTGAAGGAGTATACAGAATGTTCATTTTAAGTGGTACACTATTGCTATTTCGAGAACTATAAGAGCTACGAGGTCGGTTAAATTAGCAAACAATTTCTATATTATAAGACAATTAAAATGAGCGAAAAAATAATGTTTTTAGACCAGTGGTTCTCAAAATGCGGGGTGCAACTTTCTTAATTTAAAAGGCAACCTATTTTTTTATTTGCTTATTCGATTCAGTATTTTTTCTGAATTCAATGATATGCACATGTAATGATCAAATATTACAAAATATTTGAGAAAAATGCAAAATTAAAAATGTATCATTTTTATTTAAATATGCATATACAAAGTTTGCTATGGAAAAAAACAAATAAACCAAATGCAGAAATAGTTGAAAAAACTGTAATTATGAGAATAATAATTAATTTAGTTGTTACAATACAGAAATACAGAGGTACACTCAAAAAAACTAATATTAAAAATTGTTTGATTTATTTGTTTTCTTCCATGGCAAACTTTGTATATGCAAATTTAAATAAAAAGATATATTTTTAATTTTGCATTTTTCTCAAATATTTTGTATTATTTGGTCATTACATGTGCATATCATTGAATTCAGAAAAAAATATTGAATCGAATAATAATTTGTTTTCTTCCATGGCAAACTTTGTATATGTATATTTAAATAAAAATGATACATTTTTAATTATGCATTTTTCTCAAATATTTTGTAATATTCGGTCATTACATGTGAATATCATTGAATTCAGAAAAAAATACTGAATCGAATAAGCGAATAAAAAAAGTAGGTTGCCATTTAAAATAAGAAAGTTGCACCCCGCATTTTGAGAACCACTGGTCTAAAAAAAATCTTGTTTCGTTCATTTTAATTGTCTTATAATATAGAAATTGTTTGCTAATTTAACCGACGTCGTAGCTCTTATAATTCTCGAAATAGCAAAAGTGTATCACTTAAAATGAACAACCTGTATATTGGCCAAACTAGACAATACCTCAAGAACAGGATTAATAATCATAAGAACAATTGTAAGAACTTAAACTCAGATAAAACTGCACTATCCAATCATTGCACGGAGCTGAAGCATAGATTCGACTTTGAAAATGTTCAGAATCTTGATACAGAAACGAAGTTCAGGAAACGCAACTTCCTTGAAATGATCCATATTTTCAACAATAGCAACTCCTTAAATCACAGAACTGATACAGGTCTGAGTAGATGTTACCAGTATGTTCTACAATTGTTTCTTCCCGCCAACGTACCACCCTAGAATTGTAAATGTTTAGTGTTAATTTTATTTGTTAGTGACTTTAGTTAAGTAGTTTTTTAACCTTGAGCTCTGTGATATTTAGTAATACTGTAATCGTTCGTTATGTTTAGTACTGTGTTATTTATTCATTTTATTATTTCAACTTTAACTTCCTTGTGTTATTTTAATGTGTTGTTTGTCCAATTTTAATTTGTTGTTATGTCTTTCATGATAGGCACTAATGAAGAGTCAATATAACTCGAAACGTTTGCGATGAGAAGTAGAGTTTTCTTTTTTCAACATTCATCTTCCAACATCCAAGTCCCGACTATACATACATATTAACATTTAACTATTTCTGGATGCGATTTACATCAAATTACATTTAGATACAAGTATTTTAATACTTAATATTTTAATATTAACATATTATTTTTCTCAGTGTTGCTAAGGAAAATTTTGGACAGCTACAAGTAATTTTGTAATTTTGTAATTTAAAGTATATAAATATGTTATAATCGTACATAGGTAACTATAATAAACTCAAACTTCATTTTATTAAATAATATTGTTCATCAAATTGTGTCTGTAGTTATAACTGTCAATTTGAATAGAACAAAATATAGTTTATTACACCCGATGTGTTGCGTTCAGTACATTTAGAGTACATTCTCGTTCTCAATTCACTTTACAACAAATAATTATTCATTATATTTTCCGATTAAATATAAGCTCATGATTATTTTATTAATAATCAAAGATATTGCTCGTGAAACCTGCAGCGTCGTTTCCACTCGAAAATATCATCGATAATAATCATCTCACTTGTTATATTACCCGTGATTATTCAACGCCATAGTAAATAAGCCAATAAGAGTCTTACACGTCACCTATTTTGACCAATTAAAGCTGTATATCAGCGAATATACGGGTCCCAGCAATATATCCCGTTACCATGACAATTTTTAAAATAAATAAAGCTTTTCACTTAAATGTCAGTGGAATTTTTTTGCAAAATATGTGATAATTTAGGTTTTGGAAGGTGTTCCATTAATAATATTGATGAAAATAGTGTATCTTGTTGATTATTTCACTCATTACAAATTTGACCAATTAGAATGTCTCATTTTCCATTGTTGTACATTTTAGATAAGTGATTAAACAGCACCATGCTGTTTATTCGCGATTAAATTTTTGACATTTATTTGACAAGTAAAAAGAAAAACAATCAATTTGCTATAGTTACACTATAACAACATAATTTTATGGTGCTTTTTGTTTATGTGTGTGTCGATTTATTTATGTGAAAATGTGTCAAAATCAATGGTTTAGTACAATTTCTTCGGCAAGTATTAAAGTTTATGTTATGAATTCATGAAATAATCTTGACATATACCCCTCGTGCTAAAGAATTGAATCGATTAAATTTGATGTCAAGCTTATTTACGAAATTTTGCTTTTAAAAAAGTTTTATCGAACATAATAATTTAAGATAAAATCCCTCGACCTGCGGTCTCGGGATTTTTTCAAATTATTATGTACTCAAAAACTTTTTAAGCAAAATTATCTGCATAAGCTAGACATGTCAAATTTAATCGATTAAATTCTTAGCACTCGTGATATAACTATTAAATATTTCCCTCGAAAAATTTCAACGTATCACGATGCAGTATTTTCTGAATTTCGACCAATGAGAATCGAATACAGTAAATATTTTGCATATCGAGTAGTTGCTCACAGTGGCGTATTTCCTATTAGGCTAAATAGGCTGAAGCCTACGGCGGCAAATTTTTAACGGCGGCATATTTTTGGATTTATAATTCTAATAAAGTTTAATATTTTTTACATTCTATTTTCTGCGTTTTGTATAAAATTTTAGATTTATTTCAGATGCGTTACCTCAGTAAATATTCGTAGATAACAGGCGAATTACAAAGTACACGGCTTCTAGAGAGGCTTAAAATGTGCTAAAAATCTTACCCTTCTGAAAAAAATAGGCAGGGGCGGATTTTGACCCACACAGTAAAAAATTTATAGTCAAAATTGACAAAATTTTAACAAAATTTTTAGTCACAGATGATTTGTGTATTTCGTAGATAAATATGTTTGTGAATATGGTAATTATTAAAATTTATTTTTATGTGCTTTTGACTAAATATTTTAGTAATTATATTAAAGCAGAACAATAAAACATAGTTATTATAACAAATTAAGTTGTTATAAAGGATACAAACTTTTTCTACGACCACTTAGAAATCTGCTCATTGTATGTTTGTTGTTGATAGAGATATGAGGTACATTGCAAGCATCATGCGAAATGAATTTGTTTTGTGAGTATTTCAATACAGGTGCCATTGTTAGGATACTTAATTAGAACTGAAAAATATTGAAATGATGAAAGCGGGACAAATTTATTATTAAAATTAAATGAATTAGGAAATAATATCCTTTGTCGAAAAAAGTATAGTGTACAACTAAGATGGAATGTCCATTTCATACTAGTATGAAAAACAAACTTTCATACTCGTAGGATATGAGGGCCATTCCATGCTCGTTGTACAATATAGGTACTATTCTTTAACAATTTCAAATTTCAAGTTAGCTAAATTTGCTTGTTATTATTGACGAGTCTATTTCTTAAATTTTATAAATCCAGCAAAATAATGTAAACAACAATTTTTCTTGTTAAAAATTCAGAATTAACTAAATTTTAATTTAACAAATTGTCACATTTTTTCATATTTTTAATGTAACACAATATATTTGTCAATATTTACAAAAATTACTAAACAACCGCAAATCAAATTTTTTGCTATGTAGGTTAAAGAGGCAATTGATACGAACTATTTATATACATGTATTAAATATATTTTATGTTTTAAGGTATAGGCTCGAAATAAAGATTTTGCCTATGGCCCAAAAGAGTTCAAATGCGCCCCTGAGAATAGGCGGCAAAATATTTCAGCCTACCGGCGGCAAAATCGTAAATCCGCCACTGGTTGCTCAAGTGCGATTACCCGAATATTTATAATAATTATAAACGCAATAAAGACTAGTTTTATTTCTTCGTTTTAAAAGGACAGAAGGGGGTAATATCTTCTATTTTTCAATCAATTCTTCAAAAGAATTACTTTCAAAACGTTGATGACTCATTTTTATCGTAATTTGACAAATGACATTTATCAAAGTCTGACGTTTATGTGACAGATAAAAATAAATATATGTTCAATAATTGAAAATAATGACTGAAATCTTTCTCGAGCAATATTCGTCTAATATATCCCTCGTGCATGACAAATACAATCAGAATATTTTCTCTCGGGCACGTTCGTGCACTCGAAAAAAATATTCAGGTATTTGCCATGCACTTGGGATATAACTACTGAATATACCACGTCGTCAAGGGTATAATCGCTTATCAATACATGGTAACTAAGTAAAATTCACAAATGCCATTGACTGAATTCGTTCTGAGTTGTATAATCATAAGTAATATAACAAGTGATATGGACATTGCCGATTATTTTTTGACATTAATTTTAATGAGTTGTTATGGTAATGGAAATATAACGAGTGCGCAGCACGAGTTGTATTTCCTATTGCCATAACAACGATTCAAAATTATGTCAAAAAAATAATTTGGCAATGGTCATGTCACGAGTTGTATTTTGCGTGAGAATTTAACAAGCAAATGATACTCAATAAAAATAGTATTTATTTATTACAACATACATAGCTACTACAAATCTGCAATTTTCCATTTTACACGAGTTTACACACTTTTTCTTTCTGACGTTTAAAAAATAATTGTCAATATAGCTTACATTTCCATGACAACTAGGATTTTTATTTACAGTGAAGTATAATCGCTTATTAATTTTCACTAGTGATTACAATCGGTAAAGCTTGTCGTTCATTGGCTTAATTTGAAACAAATTCGTAATTTTATTGGTTGCCACGTATGTGCGTTAAATTCTCGCTGTGGTACACATGTAACTAAGGATATTCTCAATGTTGATTGGTTGAAAATATGCCACGTGACATATGAATTGTATTCTCAGTAATAATATAACAAGAGAGTGAGAATAAATTGAAAATAATTTGACAGATCTTTCGAAAACTTGTTGCCAGGCAATAGCCACGAAAGCCCGTAGGGCTTGAGTGGCTATTGCCAAATGGCGACAAGTTTGAGAAAGATACTGGAGAATTATTTTCTAATTTATCGAACTCTCGAGTTATATTTAATTAGATTATTTTTTGATTTCATCATCAGGCACGCCACTAAATCTATCTTTTTTGCATATTTTTACTTCTGTTGATGATAACTATCTGACATTTGACATCTGTCAACAATAAAAACAAGAAAGCTACAGAGAAAATTGCCGGGAATAATCACAAGAGCATTATTCTCAGTACAATAATGCCAGGATTGGTTAAAACGCAGACACAAAAAAAAATTTGTTTAGCTCTAGACAAAAATAGGGAATTTACTGAATGATAATAAGACAAATAACAATGTGCATTGCTGAGACTATGATAATAACAAAACATGATAATGATTGAAAATTAAAGGAACGAAAATAATAAGTACATTATTAGGAGCAATAAAGATAACAGAAATCTAAAACAGAATAAGAATGAACTATGAAATGGAACAAGTGTTGAAAGGAGAAGCCATAGTGAAAAAGATCAAGAAGGGAATCATATGACTTGGACTTATATGGAGAGCAGGAGAAAAGGACACCATTAAATCAGTAGTGAAATAGAGACCAGCAGGTAGAAGAAGATGAAGCGGACTCAAATCAACATGCCTAAAAGAAGCAGAAAAAGATTTAAAAGCTGTGTAAAAAAAGCGTGCCGAGAGAGATAGTTACTCACGGAAGATGCTGTCGCTGTCTTACTCTTTTGTGATTGTACATTTGAACAAATGTCACGTGGAATACATTCTGTCACAAAAGTGATCTTTGATTATGTTCGATTCGAACGCTAACTAGCTAAAGTTAAACTTAACGTGAGATACATAAATTTCATTGTATTTTGAAATTAATTTTTTTTTTTTTTTTAACTATGATGTATTCCAATGTAAGTATAACATTTGTTTACGTCGTATTATTTGTATAAGATGTACAAATGAAAGGTACATTGTTAAGATTGAATTATCGCCAAAAAAAAAAAAAACTTTTAAAAAATGAAAATTTGCAATGTGTATGGCTACAGTCCTGCTGCCAATAAAAACAAACTACAAATATTAAACCACGCTTTCGCAATCATAAGATATCATACAAAATGAATTTGACATGTACGTTTCTTGAATTGTGATCAGCGCCATCTCTTGATAATTTCAAAGCCCAATACAGTATTATAAAGAGAGCGCGTTCCAGAATTATTTTATTTCAGTGGGCGTAACTCATAGGGGTGTTAATATAAAACGTTATTTAGAATTTCCTTCCGGTTTTGAGAAAAACAAATAATTTATTTTTTCACGACATGCCAGGAAACCGCAGCGTTCTTCTCCTGAAATAGTGAGGAAAATATAGAAGTGTTACCAATATGAATATTATTTTCAAAAAATATATAGTAAAAATTATAAATAAATACCTAATTTTATTAAAATCCTTGTTTTAGTGACAAACATACTTTTAAATTGTCTTACAATTGTGTCTTATATTTTTCTTCTTCTAGATTAAATTACAATTTGACAACTTTAATGTATATTTAAGATTAGTTCATTGGCAACACTGCTGCCCGCCTTGCGTCTGATAACCCAACCAAGGAAGATATTAGAGGAAGTTCCACTTGCGTCATGACCTTGGTTCGTGACTGCAGCGCCGCGTAGCGATCTGGATGGTGTAACTTATATCTCTGGACAATTTAAGAACACCAACCAAATTTCATAAATGTAGTACATACAAAGAAAGACCAATGTTACTGTGATGAATGCAATTATAAATTATTTTCTTTCCTATTTAAATATCTATAGCATACATAATAAAGTAAATATATGTGTAAATGAATTAGTTGACCCCAATAAATTAATTGAACATTAATAAAATTATAAAAAGTTATATTTTGAAGTTATACTTGTGGTTTTGAGCGTACACAGTTAGCTGTTTTTGAAAAATAATAATGGTGAGCTATGTAAAAAAAAACAGTATGTAATAAAAAGTTGTCAAAAGATATAATTTTCAAGTTTTAATTTTTGTAAAAAGAATCTGCTGAGGTGATTTGTGTACGGGTAGTGTTCTAATTTACCTCCATTCCAGAAACATTTGGGGAACGTGACAGGAGTGTTTTGCGTTGTGCGGAGGTGAATGAATTTTTTGATGGTGGCGCGCGGCCAGTGTATTTCGGCGGAATAAACTTTGACATTTTGAATTTTTCGGTTGTGGATACGTTAAAAAAGGCGTCGTACAACTCTTCGTAAAGCGATCAACAAGATAACAAATCAGTTGGATACTCTATTAATTGCGGAAAATAAAAATTTGAAAGAAATAGATAAAATATTTGAATTGTCACAAGAGAAGAGATTTTCGAAAAACTACTTGAATCTGCAGCATATGTACCTATAAACATGTATTTTAAATATTATTTTATACAATATATATTGTTATTTACAATTCCGTGTTTTATTTTCCAATCACTCTAAAGAATATAAAAACATTTAAAAATTGAAAGTAGGCGCGCTTGCCGCGCATTAGCATCAGCGCCGCGTAGTGACCTGGATGGCGTTAATCTGACGGTTCGGTCTCTCTCACGTATAAGTGAAGCTTCCTCTAATATCTTCCTTGAACCCAACTTTTAACGTGCCAGTTGTGCTGTCAAAGTGTATTTTAGGTCCGAGCAAATCGTTTTTAGAAACATGTCGTGAAAAGAATGTTGTGTCTAACACGAGAGCAAAGCCTTTTTTCCATTATCACTCGAATTGCTTCATGAGCGCAGTGGGAAAAAGAAACGCTTTCCTGTCTAGTTTGACAAATAACTATTGTTATAAAGCATGTAATTTATATAAAAAAAAAAACATTGATATGATATAAATAAATGTACAATTCTAGTGTTGTATTTAAAGTTAGGTTGCAGTATAAAGATTCTTAATTATAGCGAACAAGATATAAAGTTACATGTGGGGTACATTTTTTACTTTTGTTAAATTTGACAGTAGATTTGACAATACGTTTTGGGGTTGGCTGTTGAGGATGTAGTTTTGAATATTGTGCTGTCTAAAGAGGAAGTTTGCGAGATTCATATCCATATTGCTCATGTCTACAGTTTGTGGTTTGAAACAGTGAGCATAACCGTCAGTCCAACTTTTAGACATAGTCATGTGTGTCAAACCTTAAACTACGTTTCGTCCAAATATACAGGGTGTTTCAGGACTAGTGTAACAAACTTTAACAGTTTATTCTTGAGATCATTTTGAGTCAAAAATGTCATATGAACATATGTCCTATTCCTTCTAGTTTCCAAAATACAAGAGGTTGAAGTTCTATAAATAACACGAAATTTTCTAATTTTTGTAATCAAGGTACTTTCGGAAAACAAGTTTTATTGAAAAGTCATTCCTTATTTGTCTTAATTAATTTTATTTATTAAAATTAACGAATACAATTTAGAGAACAAAACACACTATGACACAATTAAATAGACAAATAAATAAATTATAAACACAGAACAACATAGGAAGGTTGGTGTCTGTTTGGGTATCTGTCTTGGTATACTCTAGACGCGTACATGGTATTACCATTACATAATCCATAAATAAAAATCATATCTGCATATTCAGCAGTACTATAACCATCTATTATGAAACAAAAATACAATCAAAAGTACAACAATTTTTAATTGAGAAAAATAAGGTATAACTTTTCAATAAAACTCTTGTTTTCCGAAAGTACCTTGATTACAAAAATTAGGAAATTTCGTGTTATTTATAGAACTTCAACTTCTTGTATTTTGTATATGACATTTTTGGCTCAAAATGACCTCAAGAATAAGCTGTTAAAGTTTGTTACACTAGTCCTGAAACACCCTGTATAATTGAACGGTCTTCTTCACGTAGTTTTTCAACAGACGCTAAAAACTTCAACCGCCATTCTCGAATTCTATGTGTCTTCATTATAATTTGACGCTTATCGATTGTTTTGTATCCAAATCCCATAAGTTTTAGAATTATGTAGAGTAATCGAACACTATATTACAGTGTCATCTGCAACTAATCCTTGATTCAAGATATTTAAAGTTGCCATTATTTTTTCATCATACATCTGGTACACTTTTCTTCTCACTACATCAAACTCAAATTGGTTTAACTCTTTTAATTGACCAGAATCGTTACGTTTAAAATTATTCGTTTGGCATCAAAATGTAAATGTTTACAAGCACTATTCTTTATTTTCATTCCCCAGGTCTACCATTCTATTATTTTCATTTCACGGTCTCCATATTTTAAGTATAACAATTATATCTGGAAATATAATATGGTAGACAAGATGACACACAAATAGTAACTAATAGGCCTTTGATTCTAACTTCAATTTATATTACTAACGCAGGTACTAGACAAACCTTATCTGGGATTGTCCTTATTATGTTACGGTATATGTTTATTTTAATTATATGTAATATATCGTTAAGGCCTGTGTCCACGGTGATAGAAATCGGTAATCGTTTCAAGATCTCTGTCCGAGTTCTCGAATCAAAAACTCGGTTCGTGGACACTACCAACTTGGACGAAAAAATCGAATAGAAAACTATGATGAAAAAACGCGTTTTGTCGGATTTTTTCGTACTAGTTGCTAACTTCATATAGATGTTACCAAATTAAAATTTTGACGTTTAATGTTGAAATACTGAAATATTTTCAATCAAAGATGAAAATTAGTATTTTCAAACAGTTTCTGAAACATGAAATATATTTTTTATTTATTTCTCATATAATAGTTATTTACTTTACAAGTGGGCAAAGTAAGGAATTACTCACGAGAGAAATTTTAGCTCACGAAGCCGAAGGCTGAGTGAGATAATTTTATCGAGTGGGTAATTCCACTTTGCCCACGTGTGAAGTATAACGTTTTATCCAACACTTCTTAATAAATGAAAAATTTATTAAAGAAATATTATTTGACAGTGACATATGCTTTAAATTTTTAAATTAAAATGTCAATCGAAGTAGTTACCAAGGTGTTGTGTGTTATTATTATTGTTATAAATAAAAAAATACTCACTAGTGGTTTTCCTCAAAATTATACCCACTAGTGGATAATCTGTTACTTTGCTTGTTTAAAATCGCCATAGTTATAGAGCATTTATTGAGAGGTGTTGGATAAACAAATTTAATTCACTTATGTCAAAATAATTTCTTGAGTTATATTTTATTAGTTTTTAGTATTGGTAGAATTGATTGAAGCTAACTTCATAAATTCGACTAACCTGACATCTGTTGTCATATAAGTTCTCTATTTATGATATAGAACTAACTATATCCGAGATCTCGGACCGATTTCTATCACTGTAGACACAAGCCTTTACAAGTACAACTATAAGTATTTAGTAATTTCTCAGTTCCATTTCCAATCTGTTGGGATCTTTGATCTCGCTGAGTCAGTCAATCGGTGCCACTGCCTCACAGCAGTTGGCGGGATACATTATACATTACACTGATTAGTCCCAATAATAACGAAACCCGTCTGTAGTTACCAATTGATTATTGATTGGATTGGCCGGTGTCTGTGACATAATAATTTTGTTATTATTCAGATACTGTATTTTATGAAACAGTTAATAATTTTATCCAACACCTCTCAATAAATGCCCTATAACTATGGCGATTTTAAACAAGCAAAGTAACAGATTATCCACTAGTGGGTATAAATTTGAGGAAAGTCTCTATTGAGTATTTTTTTATTTATAACAATAATAATAACACACAACACCTTGGTAACTACTTCGATTGACATTTTAATTTAAAAATTTAAAGCATATGTCACTGTCAAATAATATTTCTTTAATACATTTTTCATTTATTAAGAGATGTTGGATAAAACGTTATACTTCACACGTGGGCAAAGTGGAATTACCCACTCGATAAAATTATCACACTCAGCCTTCAGCTTCGTGTTCTAAAATTTCTCTCGTGGGTAATTCCTTACTTTGCCTACTTGTAAAGTAAATAACTATTATTGTATTTATATTTTTTATACAACTATAATAACAGGTTTAAAAATATGCCTCAATACAGTTCCTACCAGCAGGAAGGGACACCCCCCGCTGCGCAAGTTAAACCTACCAATTAGTAAGCCATGTTCAATTCCGATTATCTTGAAACGAAGTAATGTAATAAATACTTTAACCTAAAACTTTTGACATTTGTTCAATCATTTCATTTAATGTAAAATATAAATTGGAATTCATATTTCACATTATAATCATTAAAGTGTATATAAATAAATACATTAGTTTGACAATGAGAAACAGTGCCATTATTTCTTTTACTCATTTGAATTTTCGTTTTCCTATAAATAATAAATGCTACGATACAAACTTTTTGTTGGTATTGTACAAAAATAGAGATACCTAAAGGTCGCTTTCTCTCTCGGCTCGCATTTACACCGCCAGTGCGCGTTCCAGTATTACTACATTTCAGTGATTTTAATACTTGACAAAAGATGTTATGGGAGGGGAAACTCGAAGTGTACAATTAAAATGGCAACTGTCTGTTGTGGGATTCGAACTGAGGATCTCATAATCCACAGTCCAATATTTCTTTAACTAATATAATTTATAAAACACATACACATATTTTGGTGAAATGTTTTGTCATTAGCACGGTTGCTTTATTTCAGCTTCTCCCAATAAATTTTAATGAGCATAGCGCTACTGAATCCCCCAACCCACAAATAATGACTGTAACCCAAGCCGCAGCCCTACGCTGTCCACATATAGGTAGCGTACATCGTACATCATCACGCTACCCAGCACATGTAGGGTGCGTTTTGTGTTCTGTGCTTGTGCTTGTGCAGTTGCTCGGTTCGACGTTCGGAACTGCGCTATTTCGAGCGCGTTCATTCAATCAGCGCTGTGCACGCTGACGTCACCGGGAGGGGTGGGGCGCGGTGAAGGGGAGCACGAGACAGAACAACGAGTACTAGGTTTATAGGAGGCTGACGGAGCGACTTGCAACTGAGGGAGTGGAATGTTTTGTAATGGCGTTGAATATTAATTGGATGTTTTGTTCACGACACTTTATTGTTTGTAATTTGCTTACCAAATTAGAAATATTTCTATAGCGCTACTTGAGAGCGTTTTGTCCTTGGGACTAGACCGACATTTTTCGATTGTTTGGGTGTCAAATAGCGTTAAAGTAGAAATCATAGTCTTGAGACAGGATATGTATTATTTTTTACATTTTTACTATAACATGGAAACATTACAAGATAATTCAAATTTGGTAAAAACGCGTGAAAGCTTATAAACAGGGCTTCAATATCTGCTGTTCAGCTGACCTCGATAACATTCTCTCTAATAAAAATTAGTTTTCCTATCAAATAAACGCTAAAATCCCGGTTTTCAAACAATTTTGCGATTTATATCGACTAGATAAAATAAACGGCGCTATAGCTCAGATCACTTTAGCACGTTAGAAAAGTTTTTTTTAAACACGAACGTAGTCACGGGAGGAATTTTTCCAGGGGGGGGATGCATCTCAGATGAGAAAAACAAAATTAAATCGATGTTTTTGCCTATTTGTTAATGTGCATTTTTAATCAAATTTCAGCAAAAATATTAGCTGCTTAATAATTGATTTTTACAGATTGAAGGAATTTTCAACATACTCATAATTATATTTTCTGGATTTTTAAATTATTTTACATCGAATCAAAGATTTATGTCATTTAATTTTCACGTCTATTTATGTTTATTTTCAACAGGATGTCACAGTGGTTTTACCGACATTACCGATTTCCTATTAAATCATTAAAAAATCTATTTAAACATAATTTCATAACCAGAGAAACATTTTCTATAATTACAAATTAATATTACCAAATATTAACAACCATAGTTGGTTTTGTTGTTATAGTGTTTCTTTACTTTTTATAAAAAAAAAATTAAGGAATTAGATTTTTTTACATCATTTGGAAACATATTGAAAAATTGTATTCCTTTACAAAAAATCAAATTTGTAGTGCATGTTTATTGGCTTTTTTTTTTGTTCTTGTCGCGTACAGTAATTATGAGCTTCTATTCATCTTTTTAAGGTACTTATTAAGTAATTTGGTAACTTATTGTTAATAACTTTATATATGAATATCAATACATTAATTTCGATATTGACAGAACATCAATTTAGAGAACTGAGCATTATATCTACAGCAGTAAAATTTATTACATTTAAGAATAATTCTCATTGCGCGGTTTTGTAATTTCTGGAGTTTTTCTAAATAGCTTTTTTGACGATTTTTTTTACATAAATATTGCATCTGTATGTTAAATTTTAATCTTCTGTCAATTATAACACCAAGATATTTTATTTCCTCAACAATTTCAACAACTGTGTTATTAACTTCAATCTTAATATTAATTCATTGCAAACGCCTATGTTATGGCTACTAGGGCTAAAGAAAATGACTTTACATTTATTTACGTTTAATTTCAATTTATTTACATTCATCCAATGATATAAGCTAGCTAAATCTTAATTTACTTTATTAACAATATGAATATGGCGTGAGCCTTCTAAATAAATTAACGTGTCATCCGCAAATAAATGTACATTATTTAAATACATTTGGCAAATCATTAATATAAATTAAATCAATAAAATGCCCAGTTGCACCACACTCACTTAAACGTTAAGAGTTCCTTAAAATTCTAAGTAATCCTTAAAAATAAAATTTTGTTACACCAACCAAATTTCAATACTTAAATTGACTTAAGGAATCCTTAAATTAAGTGTCCAACATTGGCCACTTAACGTCTACTTAAGAAAGGTATTTGTATTTGTGGTGAGGAAGAATGATAAATTATTATGATATTTATTACGAGAATGATGTAATGAAAGATTTGGAAGATGTTCGATTTATAAAAAATCGTCTGAGAATAATATATGAACGAGCTTATCATTTTCATAATTTGTCAAATGGACATTTTTTTGAACGATTTCGTTTAACTTAAAAATACTAGAATACTAGAATCGTGTTACTGTGATTGCTAATATCACTAAATAATATTATTACAGATTTATCAACTTACTTGGTAATCCTTCTCTATAAATTAATGAATTTCCTGAACGTTTGAAATGTCACAAACAATAAACAAATCTTCTTAGATGCCCGGACATGTCAAAATGACCGTTTTTTCAATTTAAAATGTTCTTAGTTACAGATATTCTGGACATTCTAATTTTAAGTTACCAAAAATTCTTCTTCGTTTTTGAAATTCAGTTTTAGATCTATAGTTTTAAATACAGAATGTAAAACTAAGCAATGACTACAGTACATTTTTCTTGCGATGCGGTTCACGTTACTATCTTCTTTCTCACTTTTGCTGATTTACAATAGTGGGAGAAAGTGAGAAAGAAGATAGTGACGTGAACCGCACCACAAGAAAAATGTACTATAGCTAAGCAATGCATAAATTCAACGTGAACAACTAACTTAATACATAAGGATTCCTTAGTAAAAAGTAATGCTTAGTAAAGGTTAATTTTAAGGAAGGGCGGTGCAACTGGACATAAAGGTCCCAGAACACTACCTTGTGGAACTCCCATAACATTCTCTATTTCCTTTGAAGTTTTATTATTTATTCTTACAGCTTGATATCACTTTGTCAAATAATTGCTATATGCTATATGCACAGCGTTATTCTCAAAGATGTCATCCCTATCGTCAGATGTTTGTGAGGATCACACAATGTCTTCGTGATGAGGAAACATTACCGAGAAATACGAGAACGAGGTGGAGGCCGCCAAAGATTACGCAACAGTGCTGAAAATCAAGTTTTGGAAATTGTGGTCGCTGAACCTACAGTCAGTACACGAAGAATATCTCGTGTTAGGGGTGGAGTGAAGCAGGAGTAGTAAATTGTACATTATTTGGACCCTACATACTACTAAACAGTATGAACGAAAATACTTATTTACATTTTCTTCATAATAAATTACCGGTATTATTGGAAGATGTTCCTTTAAATATGCGCAAATAAAGCTTGGTTCATGCATGACGGTGCACTACCACATTTTATAGGAAATGTTCGGCAACATTCGAATGAAGTGCATCATGCATCATGGCCTGCTAGGTCTCCAGATCTTAATCCATTGAATTTTTACTTCCCGCCTACCTCTAGAAAAGAGAGGTATTGTTTTCGGTCAAAAAATTGGGTACCTAGTGAGTTTTCAATAAATAAGTACGTTTTAGGGTCCCTACAATACGATTTTACTATTTTCGCGATGATGTCTGTATGTATGTGTGTGTGTGTGTGTGTGTGTGTGTGTGTGTGTGTGTGTGTGTGTGTGTGTGTGTGTGTGTGTGTGTGTGTGTGTGTGTGTGTAGTATGTGGCGATTTTTTCGTCTCGCATAACTCAAATACTATTATTCCGAAAAACACAATTTTGTGTATTTTTGCTTCTTATATTTATATGAAAAGCTGATTAGATTTTGGATAAAATTGGTCAACCGGAAGTAGCAGTAACAGTTTTCCGTGAAAAAAACATGCTTAAATTTAATTATTCAACAATTTGTTATTTTGAAAGTAGTGGAATATTTAATTTTACATCTATTTTGATTACACTAATTTTATTAATTTTGCGAGTCTCAATCGATTTATTGAGGGACATATTCGATAAGTGCATACTGTCGCGCAGTGAACTTGTGGATTGGCTTCCAAGATCTTGGGATTTAACACCTTTAGATCATTTTCTGAGGGGACACTTGAAGTCCACGGTATTGCCGATGTACGGCCCTAGCTGCCTCGAAAAGTGATCGAAAATATGACTTCCAGATTGCGTTTTATTTGTGCCAGCAACGAGGTTCATCTTTCCAAAATCATATTCAAACACAAATAACATAAAATTATCTACCCAAGAAAGCTAATATCTATGACCATTATCACGATTTTAATAAAATTTTATAACAACCGCTAGTTAATCGTTTTTACCTCCCGCCTACCTCTAGGTAAGGGAGGTATTGTTTTTGGTCAAAAAATTGGGTAGTGAGTTTTCAATGAATAAGCACGATTTAGGGCCACTACAATACGATATTACTATTTTCGTGATGATGTCTATATGTATGTATGTATGTATGTATGTATGTATGTATGTATGTATGTATGTATGTATGTGTGTGTGTGTGTGTGTGTGTGTGTGTGTGTGTAGTCTGTGGCAATTTTTTCGTCTCGCATAACTCAAATACTATAATACCAAAAAAAATACAATTTTGTGAATTTTTACTTCTTATATTTAAATGAAGAGCTGATTAGATTTTGGATAAAATTGGTCAACCGGAAGTAGCAGTTTACTTGAAGCGCTTAACAATTTTTCGTAAAAAACACGGTTAAATTTTCTTTTTCAACAATTTATGTTATTCTGAAAGTTGAAGAATATTTAATTTTACATGTTTTAATTACACTAATTTTATAAATTTTCATTAGATTTAGAGATAATAAAATATAAAGAAATTAGATTTCACAAAGCTTGCATTCCTAGTACACCATGAAAAATTTAAAATTTTTCAATTTTTTATGAAATGTGACACATGTCATTGTGATTGTGAAGCTATTTTCTTAGTGAAATATATGTTAGAAAATTAAATAAATATACGAAAGGAAATTAAAATTATCAAATATAAATAGAAAATAAACAAATAAGAAGGTATGTTCCCGTATCATCAAATACTATTTTGTATCGTTTAAGAGTAGTATTGGGCGGGAGGTTATGTGTTGGCCACATCAGATTTTTTAATTTTATTGTTACGCATAATATATTTGTGGCGATCTCTAAAAATTCATCGATTTGAAAACTGCAAGTATATATTTCATTTTCTTGTTGTAAATCATAGCTGCTAAAAACAAAAATATTGTCACAGGATGCTAGTATAAATCGGCTTGAAATTCCGTCCCATACAAACACAGCAATATCCCCTACATAACCAGTGCTAAGCACTCAACCTCTCTCCTCTCCCGTCATTATCAGCCCGCTCTCCTCTCCTCGTCGTGGCATATCAGACACTCTCCCGGCTCTCTTACGTCTATGACTGTTTACAGACACGCAGCTATGTGCGGCTCGGCACGGCGCGGCACGCCCGGGTTCTCGAGTATATAACCGGGCCGTGCGGTTTGCTGCGCTGGCGACTGCAGCGCCGCCGGTGGCGGTGGCACTCACGCTAATTAAGGATTCAAGGTGTAGTAGGAAAGGTGCGTTGGTTCACACGATACTGCGTCGATTGTGGCGGCTAGAGAGGAAGGAACGGAACGCGCTAGACTAGAGTGGCAGCGTAGCCGAGCGGAAATGTTCGCTGAGGTAGGGATTGGATGTTTTAACCGGGAACTGTAGGGCGAGGGCATTAATACTTAATAAAGAGTTTATTCATTTAGGTTGCTTATTCGTTTGTAGCTGTCTGAAAATTAATATTATTATGGTTTTAATAATGTTTGTACTTTTGTTATTGTTGTGCAACTGATTGGTTCAGAATAAGCAAGTCTTGTTTACTTCAAAATTATTCAAGAATAGTTTAAGTATAGACTTTTAAGGCTATAGGTAGTCATCGCCGTTTTGTTTGCTCTTGTTGCCAATTTAGGACGTTGAGAATTAGGAAGATGGTTACAAAGTTCGATGGTTAATACTAAAGGAAAACTTGATTTTATGTCCAAACCTGAAGCTGGCCGCGACATTTTAATATTGATCATCTTAGTTTTCGTTTCGGTTTCAGTCTTGCGTTGATCCTACTCCCAGAATTCCAATTTTTCCGTAGCTAACTTCTAGTTTGGCTATAAAGTCAAGTTTTACCAAAGCTAAAATTAAGAAACTGTAATTAAACATACAGTGCGCAATGGGGATTTTCACCATATTTAAAAAAAATGAAACTATATCTAAATTGAAGACTATCTGCACTTTTAAAAAGTCTTATTTGTTATTCATTAAGCTACAATGATTATTTTTAATGTTGTGACGTCATTGTAGAGGTGTTGGTGGATCTCAAACAGTAGAGATTGTAAATAATTGTAGTCACATGAATGTTCTAATTTATTGTTCGGAAAATTATGTAAATTAAATTAAAATAACTTTTTATTGTAAATAATTAAAACATACATGAAATCCATTTATTTTTGGAAGAAACATGAATAAAGTATAAGATTATTTTAGTCAAATGTTTGATTACCACTGATATATTTCGCTAACCTTTGTCGTTCAACAAATCTTTCATTTCGGTGAGTCGACCTAAAGTAATATTTATAAGTTAGAAATAAATAAGGAAATTTGAGATTTATTCTTCAGAGAAACTGTCAAAGACGTGAATACTAAACACTTTTATTAAGTAAAATGGAGTTATACTTATAAAGTAATAAAGTCGGTAATATTAGATGACAAAAAAAGGCAGACTTATCTGAACAGGAAACGGAAAAGTATAAAAATCTGTTTTGGGCAGCACAATACCTCCCGCCATAGATTACTTATCGAACAATGATCACACGGATCACCTCTATCAAGAAACGCTCATCCCTTCAAAAAATTATAACACATGTCAAAAAATGACATTTTTAAACCGTTCTTTTGTTTTTTCAAAAAATAGGTTAGCAGTTTTAAACGAAAATATCAAAATATAAATTTGCTTTAAAGTGTTGTAATTCGTAAATGGCGACAGTAAGAAGAAAATGTTTCAAACAATAATTGTAGATAATAATAATTGAAGCATTATTATAATAACAAAATTTTCATTAAACCATAGTTTACTGAGATATTTTTAAATAACTTGATAGGGCTTCAAGTAAACTACCACTTCCGGTTATTAGATTATCACAAAAAACTAATCAGCTCTTCCAAAGGGGATACAATTGATATATACAAAATATCAAAATTTTCAGTTTAGTAGTTTTTGAGAAACCGTAACTCCAGAGATCCACACAGACTTACAGACTGACAGACAGATAGACACACTCATACACACTATACATCATCGCAAAATTATTAAACTCGTATTCTAGGGTCGCTAAAACGTGCTCATCCACTGAAAAGTCACTACACAATATTTAGCATGATTTCTATACCTCCCTTACAGGATGTGGCGGGAGGTAAAAAGCGAAACAAGTGATATGGAACGTAGAGGGAATAGGGAAATATGGAAAAGAATACTCGAACAAGGATCCAAGTAGTTACTTACACCAAGACCAGCCTTATTCCAAAAGGTAGAATGGGCTGTAAAGCTTTAATTACATCTTTCGTCTAGATTTCCGTTCAAATATACGCTCTGCTATATTTTTCTATTCAAGTTTCACACTACATTCGGCTGCCCTTGCGCACTACGGTCAGAAATCATGTACAGCAACCTGTTTATTTTGAGGCGCATAAACTGTTGACGTTTTGTCATAAAGTCGTTTTTAATTTGGTGTTTAATAGATCTCCATTTTTATAAAATGTTTTTCTATGTTATCCATTTTAACAACAATGTGTCAAAATACAGTAATTCAGTTTAGTTGTAAAGTTTGACAACTTGGTCTACTTGGTCTACGTCGAAAATACTCGATTTTGGTTTTAAAATGGTTTTAAAATAAATAAATAAAGTATGTAAATCGAAAGAAACTCGAATGAAAATCGAACCAGAAATCTAGTATGAATTTAGACGCAAAAAGTATATTGTAATTCAAGCTTAATGCCATTAAACACATTGCATTCTAATCACAATTATGTGTTTTTTTTTTTCTATTACAGATTTATGAACAAAAAAATAAAAATCGGGCGTGTCATATAACCATCAGAAAAATGCAGAAAAGGATATAAAACATAATATATATTTTCACAGAATTTTTCTCGGAAAATGCGTAGGATCTCCTGCAATTGTTTAAATGGGACAACTTAAAATATCTCTCCATGTGTCTAACTTACCGACGACACCATTTGTTCGGGGTTTAGGGCATTAAAGAAGCAACTGGGCGAATAATCGTATCCAGATGGCTGTACTACGCTGTAGAGAGTTGCTGAAGCATAGCTAGAATTCACTTCGAAAAATGTTTGCAGTACTTTTACATTTCTAGTTGCTTATTATATCTTTTCAACTATCGCTAGCAGTTGTCTACAAGTACAGATAATAACTAAAAATTTATAAAAAGTAGGGTACTTCAGTTGGGTATTTCACACTCGTGTAATTAAACCACTCGCCTTCAGCTCGTGTCTCAAACTTCACACTCGTGTGGAATATTCAACTTTCAGTATACATAGTTATACCATATACAGGTTGTCCATCGATCTGTATTTTTATTTTATTCGATTATTTTAAATATCACCGAAAAAATTTTAAAACAAAGTTTATCTTACATTAAAATACCAACGTATTTGTAGCATAGGTTTTTCTACCGGGTGTTCCATTTTCGCGAAATGATATGCAACACGCTATATAATTTTGCAAAATTTCAAAGCTTCTTTATTTCTCTTTTTTATTATTATTAAGCAGTCTCAACTGCTGAGGTTAGATGCCGCCTCGGAACCTCGTTTTCGGTGGTGTGACAACGGCACGCAGTATTCACTGGTATGGGTTTTCGCAAAGCAGTCACCCGTCCAACTACTAACCGCGGGCAGCAATGCTTAACTTGCGTTATCGAGTGATCCAGTTTGAACGCTACCTGCCAAACCGTTGCCCAGAGCTGAGCAGTATTTCAAATACATTTGTTGTATTTGGTATTTAGGCTAAAATACTTTTCAAAAACGAGAATGTATTTTGTATTTAGTCAGTTTTGAGTATAAGTATTTGGTGTTTGAAATTCATATAATGAGTATTTGAAATACCTAAATTGTATTTTAATTACATCAACATGTATTTGAAATACAATTCGATGTATTTAAAATGCTTTAAAATGTATTTGAAATACTATAAAATGTATTTAAAATACTATAAAATGTATTTAAAATACTTTGTATTTTGTCAAAATAACTTAAAATACAAACTGTTAAAAGCTGTTACTAGCTTCATTCTTATTGCGTTCAGTTGATAGCGAAACTTGTGTTTTGTTGGTTTTGTTCTGCAGTTCTGCTGTATCAACAATTATTTATAATATTATGATGATAGTGCATATGACGCATTATTTGCTTCATTTACGCATCCTAAAATTAAACTTCGTTGGACACACGCAATACGCAAAGAAAACTAGGTTCCTAAGATATTAGTTGTCCTAAATCAATTAAAAATAATCAAACCTTGAAAATAAACGCAAATGAAGGTAAATCTAAGACTAGCTACGTTGAAAGTTTCTTCTTTGGATTTGAAGACGAAATGATCAACAATAATATATCGCAATAATTACAATCAGGGTACAATAACATTGAATTAGAAATAATGCATTATGTTCAGGATGAAAGAACAGACATATAAATGTTAAATGATTACCGAATAGTTAAAGAAATATTCATCAAATATAATACATGTTACATTCCTCAGACCGTTTAAAGAATGTTTTCTTTCGCCTTAATAATAAATGCACCTCGGCGTCATGCACTACCCGTTAAAATTTTTGAAAATTTAGTGTTATTGAAAGCAAATAGGTAATATGTGATCATAATACTTTATGTCGAAACAATTTATTAATAATTTATTTTGTTATAATTGATTTTATTTGTGCAATCAATATAGAATATACATTTATTTTTTCACATTTTATTATACATATGTAATATATAAATAAATGTATACATATATTAATATTTTTTTAAAAATAGACTCTTTTTTAATTAAATTAACTGTATTTGTTCAATGTATTTTGTATTTGAAATAATAATTTTATTAAAATACTAGTATTTGAAATACAAGTTGTTGTATTTTGTATTTGATACCCAAGAAATACATCCGGTATTTGGTATTTCAAATACTTTTACAGATTAAATTGTATTTAGTATTTGAATTTTACAAATACAAAATACAGTATTTTGTATTTGTATTTCAAATACTTTCTAAGAGTATTTTGCTCAGCTCTGCCGTTGCCTTTATTTCTCTTTAAAATAGTTCTTATTCATTAAAATTCTAAAATGATCATTACAGAAAATATTCACGTTCTTATTATTAAAGAATCGTACACAGAACGAATGCCATGAACATAGGCGCCGACTGTTCGGGTGCTTCGGGGCTGGAGCCCCCGGTCAGTATTTTGGTTGGGGGCAGAGCCCCCGGCCAATAATATAGACTACTAGTAAGAACAACCGATTAAGAGTGATTACCAAGCAGTTGACTAACTTTATTTTACGCTGTTAAGCGTTCCTAAATTATTTTAGAGATATAAGCTTCAAATAAAAGACACACAGAATTAGATATTCTACCACTTCTATTTCAAATATTTTTCTCAATAATCATGTAAGAAGGTTTGACAGCCGAAAAACACAGATAGTCAACTGCTAGTTAGTCACCCTTAATCAGCGTTCTTACTAGCGATCATTGTGTTGTGTATAGACCATTTCAGAAGTTTCAGCGACCCTTACATTTTTAGTTCTTGAACTAAAATACTAAGCGCCTTTAAATGGCTGCAAGGTAGATGTATCCCGTTAAACTGAAATAAGAGATGTTTAAAATATTTATTTTACAAATAAAAACTAATCATTAGTAATCAAAGTATCAAAAATACTAAAATATATTAATCGGAAATTTAAATATTACGTGAATGTCATTTATTTTACTTGTATAACGAAACTTTTCGTGAACTAATTTAAGGAAGAAAAAAAAATTATATGTATTTCTTGCTTGGGGATTATTACCTATATTGTCCGATACTCCGATCCCCACTTGATTGATTGAGTGATATTTTTTATTTTAAGTACTTGTTAGTTTTCTTGTTTTGTTTTTGTAAATAAAATTGAAAGTTATATTAAAAATGTTTTTCTTTTTCCATATTTTATTAATAGTACCTACATCAGAAACAATGTGTATGAATAAGTATAATCATATTATACTATACTAAAATTAACTGTTACCAAATGTAATCAACTACAAGCTTATTTAAAAAAAATCTTCGACGGCCCGGACCCTTCGGATGGACACCCATTTCTAACAAATTGTCGAGGACTAGTTTTTGTGTGATTTAAAGCTGTGGTGGTAACCCTATTTGGTGAGCCCCCGGCCAAAATTTCCGAAGTCGGCGCCTATGGCCATGAATATGTTTAAACATTCAAATTATTTGCTGTGAGAACTTTAATAATTATTATTTGCTTTTTCATCTAGTTTATCAGCTTTTTTGTTATATTTTATTTAGTTTGTTGAATTGATGTTCAATTCGTACATTTTTTATAAATTTATTTATTGTTTTAATTTCATATGGCACACTTTCCGTGCATGATTCTTCATTAATAAAAACATGAATAGTTCCTGTACTGATCGTTTTAGGACTATAATGAATAAAAACTGTTTTAAAGAGAAAAAAATGGTCTTTAAAATTTTGCAAAAATATATAGGATGTTCTTTTTAAAAATATAAAGGTACATATCATTGCACGAACATGGAACACCCGCTATGAAAACATATGCTGCAGATACGTTGGCATTTTAATGTAAAATAAGTTTTGTTTGCAATTCTTTTTGGTAATATTTAAATTAATAGCATAAAATAAAAAATGCAGACCGTTGGACTAAGCTGTATATTATTCTACTCCTGCAAATTCGGAAAACACTTTTGAAAATTATCTGAATACCTTGAAAACACACGTTGAAAAACGTCAACATAAAAACACACTATGACAACTGACTACATGTCAACTGTCAGACGGCCGTTGCTAGGTCATCCACATCACGTCTTTAAAATAAACGTGAATTATGGATTTCTTGCTCTGTGATTGGTCGAGAAGAGTGCATTATGATCATGATCAAGTCGTAAATTATGGGTACTTTAATTCATCGAGAAAATTGATATAATGGGTATATGTATATTTATACAGGGGTAGAAATGGTTTATTTTGAATTGAAATGCTTACATAACTGCAGTATAAGTTTTTCTACCGGGTGTTCCATTTTCGCGCAATGATATGCAACTTTATCTCTAAGCAGAGTATTGCGGAAATCGAATTCATTTAGTCAATCAATAAGTCACGATAAAATAATTCATAAAAAGTCAAGCAATTTCCTGCACATGAATTCCCAATCAATTAAATTTTCCTTTATTCCTCATTTACTCATTTCCTTTCGAAAACAAACAAAAAACAATTGCATCAACACGGAAAAATGCCTATCAAGTCATCGCAGTAGGCTTCTCCGTAGCAACAGCGCTGCAAACAAGTGAACGTGACGGCGCCGATCCAGAAACAATGCCAGGAACAAAACAACATCGCCTGAGTCTCATTGATGTGAATCTCATCGCGGATGGCGCTGTAATTGGTCGCGTACAGCTGCGGAGAAAACAACCACGGCGCAACGGACGCCGATGTAATTAATTATCAAACATCTGAGTGTCGCTTTTGATTCACGAGAGATCAAAGTCACTGATTGTGGATTCAAATGTTTTTATGTTGCCTTAATAGGATTGTCTGCAGTATGAATAAAGACATCTGTCGATAGAGAATTTTTCATTGATTTCTTTTACAGGTATTGCTATTGACTACTGTATTTATTACAAGCCAAATTTAATTAGACAAGTATAAATAACCTTTATATTAGCTCAATTAAAAGTTAATAATTTATAGCGCTTACTTGTACAATCAGACAAATAATAGATTCTGAAACAACAGTTCTAAAAATACGAAATAAATCAATTAAACGTCCATATTTCTTTTTTTACCTCCCGCCTACCTCTAGGTAAGGGAGGTATTGTTTTTGGTCAAAAAATTGGGTAGTGAGTTTTCAATGAATAAACACGTTTTAGGGTCCCTACAATACGATTTTACTATTTTCGCGATGATGTCTGTATGTATGTATGTATGTATGTATGTATGTATGTATGTATGTATGTATGTATGTATGTATGTATGTGTGTGTGTGTGTAGTCTGTGGCAATTTTTTCGTCTCGCATAACTCAAATACTATAATACCAAAAAATACAATTTTGTGAATTATTGCTTCTTATATTTAAATGAAGAGCTGATTAGATTTTGGATAAAATTGGTCAACCGGAAGTAGCAGTTTGCTTGAAGCCCTTAACAGTTTTTCGTGAAAAACACGGTTAAATTTCCTTTTTCAACAATTTATGTTATTTTGAAAGTTGAAGAATATTTAATTTTACATGTTTTTTGATTACACTAATTTTATTAATTTTCATTAGATTTAGAGATAATAAAATATAAAGAAATTAGATTTTACAAATTTTCCATTCCTAGTACACCATGAAAATATTTAAAAATTTTCAATTTTTTACGAAATGTGACACATGACATTGTGATTGTGAAGCTGTTTTCTTAGTGAAATATATGTCATAAAATTAAATAAATATACAAAAGAAAATTAAAATTCTCAAATATAAAGATAATAAACAAATAAGAAGGTATGTTTCTGTATCATCAAATACTATTTTGTACCGTTGAAGAGTAGTATTGGGCGGGAGGTTATGTGCTGGCCACATCAGATTTTTTTTCAATAAAATACAGTCGGTTAGTGTGATTACCAGCCGTCAAGTCGCGGCCCCCAAAGTTATTACAGGAAAAGCATAGCAGTAAATTTAAAATGGAAATTATCGATTATACACAGTAAAAAAAATTATTTTCGATTTGTTAACTTTGCGGTTGTTAAGTATTTTTAGTCAATATTGACAAATATATTGCGTTAAATTAACAATATGAACAAATTTGACAATTTGTTAAATTAAAATTTTGTCCATTCTGAATTTTCATCAAGAAACATTGTAGATTTTATTTATTTGCTACATTTATAAAATTTAACAAATAGACTCGCCAATAATAACAAGTAAATTTAGCTAACTTATCAATTTGAAATTGTTTACTTGTTACTCACTTGTAATAGTTATTTACATCACAGTATAAGAATTCACACAGTAGCGACACTCGCTGTCGGTCCCTTTGATCTTTATGTCGCATCGATCGATGACCTTGAGCCGAGCGGCCATATTGGCAGCTGCGGCATACGGCGGTAAATTTGAATAACTGTCAGTTGCAAAGGTGATAAAATCTACAAATATTATTTCACCTACACTATACAAGTACCTACAATTTTTCATGGTACAAATAAGTTTACCTCAATGTTTTGCACTCATTTTATGAACTTAACATGACAGAAATACTGCAGTTTGATATTTGACAGATACAACTGACACTGACATATTATATTTTCTTTTCTATGGTTACTAAGATAGCCTATCAGCGAACACTAGGCAGCCATATTCCCGGCTGCGCACCACTGAAATACCGGGATCATGAAAATATTGGGAGTGTCGCTACTGTGTGAATTCTTATACTGTGTTTACATTACAAGCAAGTTTAAACTGTTTTTACTGCTGAATGGAGAAAATGACCAGCGAGTGGATCAGGCGAGCCTGTCATCTCCTTGAAGCAGTAAAACAGTTACCTTGCGTGTATTGTACTACATTTTACTAGATACTCATTTGTAAATCAAATTAATATTATAACCAAGTCCTGTCAGTTACATACAACTGTTCTGACAAAAATTATTTTAAATTATTTCGCATAAGCCTTGTAAGCATTACTGTGGCACCGTGCATTGTTTACCTCGTTTACTAACTTGTTAAATTTTTACAATGCATCTGTCAATTAGTAACTTGTAAAGATTCATTTTCAAAGGCAATAGAGAGCTTGGGTAAATGGTGTTTACAATTGAGTAACAAGCTCTTCTCAAGAGGATCCAGTTGATTTATTCAGAATTTCAAAATTTTCTGTTTAGTTACTTTTGAGAAATTGTAACTTCCAAAGATCCACACTGTTAAATAAACACACACACACACTCACAGACATAATCGTGAAACTATTAAAATCGTATTCTAGGGACCCTAGAACGTGCTCATCCACTGGAAACTCACTACCAAATATTTAGCATGATTCCTATATCTCTCGGGAAGCAAAAAATAAGTAATTGAAATATCTATTCTATATGTCAAACATGTGTCATTAGTGTACGTAATTATTAAACAGTCAAATTAAAATTCATATGCATAAGAAATTTGTATATTAGGCAAATTATAGTTTTACTAGACATGTTGTTACGTAATTTGCAATTTTCTATAATTATATATTAATATTACTCAATATAATGGTAACCATATAACTTTAATAACAAAAAATACATATACAACTACAAATGAGTAACCTACAAACCAGAATATAATTTATTGATTTTTGCACCTAAATTAAATTAATTAACTAAAACACGACCATAGCCATAAGCACAGAATACTCGTATTACTATCTAACCTAAAAAACATTCATGTCAATAATTCTATTTCACAATTACAGAGAAATAGATGTTGCACAGTTTTTACTTTCTTATACAACGTATAAGGAAATATTGGAATCATGAAAAAAATCGGTGACGAGATTTTTGCGGAAATACATATTTTGAGGTCCACTGAATCCGTTAAGACCAATTTCTCAATGATGTCTGTGTGTGAAGATGGATGGGTGGATGGATGGATGGATGGATGGATGAATGGATCGATGGATGAATGTCCGTGTGCGCAATATCTCATGAATGAACGACACAAGATATGTAAACAAAACTTAGAATATATAAGTTTTATGAAAATATGAAGAGCTGAGTTGATATTGAATAAAATTGACAACCCGAAAGAGGAAGTTTACTAGACACACAAAACAATAAAATCCATTTTTCTCAAAAATTGATTCTACTGTGAAAAAAGTTTCAAATGAAAAATGTTTCAAATGCAAAAATATTTGGAATATAAAATGTTATTTGTACTTTTCTTGTATATGCTTCTAATTTTAAGAAAAACTAAATTATATATTTAAGAATATATTTCAATGATCTTAGTTATAATGGGAACAACTAAAACATTTTTAACATCTATATGTCAAATAATTGTGGTGTCAAAAATATGTGTTGTTCAATATTATAAAATCAATATTTGTATTATTAGTTAGAAAGTTTTAAAGACTAAATATCTATTTTAAAATAAATTCATAGTTACAATAGGTTTGTTCCAAGTGGTCATTTCTGACATGTTTGTGACAAATTTCAGTGCGCCTGCGAAAAATGTAAACAAGTTAACTTTGAAACATAAACTTTATTTCTATTTTTGTGGCGAAAAATGTATGAATTTCTTCTTTATATTTATATTTAAGGTTAGCTGTCAAAACAAAAAATGAGCATGCACATACGCTTCAATCCATTCACCGTTCCAGTCTATGTTTCAAACTTAACTTGTTAACATTTTTCGCAGGCGCACTGACATTTGTCACAAACATGTCCGAAATGACCACTTGGAACAAACCTAATGAGAACAAAAAAATATTAAACAAGTTTAAAGGCCTGTGTCCACGATTATATAAATCGGTCCAAGATCTCGGATCGAAAACTTGGATCGTAGACACTACCATGTTCGAAAAGCTGAAAAATTTGCAATCAAAGCTGAAAACCAGTATTTTCAAACAGATTCTGAAACATGAAATATATTTTTTATTTATTTCATACATAAACAAATTTTCCTACTCCTGCATAAATATATCCCCATTATTTAAATTTTTTCGATGAATTATAGTACCCATAATTCACGGCAGTGAATTAGGATTTCTTTCACCCTTCTCGACAAATCACAGAGCCAGAAATCCAAAATTCATTGTTATTTTAAAGATGTGGATTACCTAGCAACGATCGCTGACAGTTGACATGAAGTCAGTTGTCACGGTGTATTTTTATGTTGACTTTTTTCAAAGTGTGTTTTCAAAATGATTTCCGAATTTACAGGAGTAGAAAAAGTATAGTATTATATGAGGGATTATGGTCATTATTCATTCGGATAATTTGTACGCAAACTTCATCTTCGTGAATATGACTATCACAATCCTTTATATAATAACATACTATTAATTTACTTGTAGTCAAATAATTTTGTGAGTTATAATTTATTAGATTTTTTTTTATTATTGGTACAATTGACTGAAAGTAACATCATAAATTAGAGCTCTAGAAGAATGTAGGTATTCTCGTCCGCCATTTTGGGTGCAGATGTCACAAATAAAACAAGTTATTGGAATCCAGTTTCTTAAAAAAAACATTTAAAATTTGTATCTGTCAAATTTGAAAACATATTTCTTGAAATTCTGTAAAGTCCAACTACACAGATCATACGGTAATATATTATTAGAAAGTATTCTGTACACTTCCCTGTTAGATATGGAATATATTAATTGAAGGAATGATATATCACAATTATTAATCAATATCAACTTGAAATTTGACAGAAAAGAATTAAAGTAACTGGATTCTAATAATTTGTTTTATTTATGACACTTGGACCCAAAATGGCGGATGAGAATACTCATATATTCTAGTGCCTTACATAAATTCGACTAACCTGACATCTGTAGTCAGACAAGTTCACTGTTGTGTTTATGATATTGGGCATCCAAAATTAAAATACGCTAACTAGTGATAGAAAGCTGAACTAACCTAAAGGTACATAAATTTCATTGTATTTTGAAATTAATTGTAATTTTTTAAAAATTAATAACAATTGTAGTTATTTTAAGAGTATTCCAATGTAACTAATACATTTGTTTAAGTCGTATTATTTAAATAAGATGTAAAAATGAAATGTACATTGTATTTGTAGATTATAAATTAATCCAGCGTATAATAGATCATAGGTAAAGGCTACGGCATTTCAAACTGGATAAACTATGCCAGGTTATTCATTTTATATTGCTCTGTATATTTAAATATAAAATATTTTATACATATATTATACATACAAGTTACCAACACACAGAAAAATAAAATTAAAGTTTAAAGAAAAATAGTTCTGGGCATTAATGGGTTAAGATTGAATTTTCTTCAAAAGAAGCTATGAAAACAGGTAAATTTGGAGTGTATATGGCAAAAGTTCTGCTGCCAATAAAATCATACCACATACTAAAGCATTCGCCATCATAAGATATCATACAAAATGAATTTTACATGTACCTTTCGTGAATTGTGATCAGCGCAATCTCTTTATAATTTGGAAGCCCAATAGAACTATCCGAGATCTCGGACTGATTTCTATCATCGTGAACACAGGCCTTAACATCTATGTCAAATAATTGTCAAAATAAAGTCATAAGCAAGGAACAAGTCATATGTGTTGGTTTTATTTGTATAAGAAAGTAGTATGGTCGGCACACAAGATTTTTTCAATATGGAACGTCGGCGGTGATTAAAAGCAGCCCATGTTAAACCCTCCTTAGCGGGTAGGACACAAATAAAAGGATTAAAATTGAATATTTACTTACATTATAATTAGTTGCAAATATTTTACTTATTCTTACTATATAAACACATTTCAATGCCCAATTGCACCTTTTCTAATATCTTTGTTCGCTACCTGTTTTGGGTTTGACCCGTTTAACTTTCAAAATGTTCATTATTATAGTAATTCTCTTAGGCCCGGTATTATAAACGCTGGTTAAATAGCCGGTTAGCCAATATGCTACTAAATTTAATATGCTACTTAATATTTGTGTGGGTATTATAAACCAAAATTTTATTTGATTACCTACTTATTAGTGAATCGAGTCTCCCTAGAAAAGGTACCAAATCATATTAAATTTAGTTGGTAAGTTAGAATCCCTATCACAAGTATACACATATTCCATGTAGATCTCGGAAGTGAAAATTATTATTTACTAATAAAAACTTACATAAAATATGACGAAATCAACTAAATGGGACAATTTGAAATAAAATAATACAAATATTTATTAAATTAGTGTATGATCAATCAATCAATTTGATATCATCATTAGTTACCGATACCAGAATTATATTCATCAAATATGTTTTCAGAAAAATGAAAAAAAAATAGAATGAGGTAAAACTTACAGTGAAAAATAAAAATTTACTAAAAATTGAAAAACAAAGAAACAGACGCAGTAGATATGCAGACTAAGACAAAAGTATGGGCAGATATAACCATAGAAGTGTCTAGTTTCATTCAATATATGGAAAGATATGGAATTTATTTAAAATTATTTTATGAAAATATTAAAATAAAATCAATAAAGCTGAAATCTAAGGAGAATATAACTGGATATTATTTAATATGGGGCACGTAAAACATAGAATATATTTTTATTTAGGTAGAACTGGAGGAGATAATTTAAAAAGAAATAAAGAGATGAAAGCCTATCAATTGTTGAAACGCTATCAATCGATGATACTGACATCATTTTCCAAATACCTATATGTACATATCTACAAAATTTTGAAGATTTAAATATCTTTAATATTTAACAATTATTGTCTGCATTTATTATCTTCCATAAAGTATTTGTAGATCAAAAATATAAAATAACATTGAAATATACTTTTAATAGTCTACTAACTAAATTTAATAGCATCAAAACTGTCCTGCTTATTTAATAAGCTGATTTAGTAGGAGATTAAATTTATATTACCTTTATAATACACTTTTTGCAAATAGTAGGTTACTTAATTTATAAAATACGCTATTAAATTTTAACATTCGTTTGTAATACCGGGCCTTATTGTATTAATTGTAATGCACACACTGCCATCAGTGCCATCTCTTCGCAATTCAAAAAAGTACTGACTGTGAGTTTGTGAGTGAGCTCACGTTTCAATAGTTTGTCTCATATATTTGAGAGTTAAATAGATCTTGTTAATGCGACTCATATGCTATGAAAACAAACTGTGTTTTTAAAACAAAATGTAATATGACGTATTGCAAAGAGTTAGTCATATTTATTAAATCATCATTGTTAAAGTATAATTTGTTTGAGTTAATCATTATCAACGATATGTTCAATTGTATCTAAACAATCGGCATATTAGATAGTACAGTCATCTTTTTATTTATTAAATTTTGGAATTAGGAAAAGTGTTTGTTATATTTAGTGTAAAGAAATCATGAAAAAAAAAAAACAACCGCGAGATATTACAAGTTTTGAGGTACCCTACTTTCTCAATGAAGTCTGCATATCCATTCTCAAGAACAACAAAAGATAGAGTAATGAATTTCCTTAATTTCACATGTAATTGTCCGACTCGCTTCGCTCGTCGTTCAATCTTACATGCTCAGCACACAAATAGTGGGATTCTGAGCATTATCTTAAAAATCTATAACTTTTAAGATCTATAGAAATCTATAAGTCGAAGGCTAATAGATTTTCATAAATCGGTATTCTGAGCGCAAGTCTATTACTTCTGATTTCTATAACTACGACTTAAGATATCTTAAAACCAAGACTGTCATTCTTTGGAAAATAAAACATGTATATACGTTTAATACTTATAAAATACAGTTAATATTTTTTTTACAGCTACATTATTTAACGATATGTTTTATTAAAACGAATTAATACTATTAAAATAAATAAAAATACAAATTCTTAAATGCAAATAAACAGTATTTATTTTTCCGGGGTTAACTACACTGATTCATTGTCAATTGACAGTTATCAAAATTTGACAGAACGATATATGTCAAAATTGTGAGGTTTATGTTGATTAAAATTATAAATGAGCTAAGATTTTATTATTATTATTAGTCATTTTATATATTTATGTTGATTCAGATTATAATAAAAATATAAAATTATTTTATTATTTTAATTTATTATTATTTGTCATTTTATATATTTCCGTTGATTTACATTATAATAAATTGATAAAATTATTTTACAGCAAAAGAAAACGAACAAAAAATAAGATGAAAGAGCAATATGTAGCATATTTACAATACATACAAAGGAGATTACGCCTTTAGATCAAATACCATAAACCTCACACTACGTGAACATTATTTAGTGCTAAAATAGGAACTATTAACTGGCCCTAAATGCTTATCTTGCAATTCAAATGGGTTCATTGTATCTCTTATATTTTTTCTTATGATTCGCATGTGATTACTAAAAATATAGCATTGGTAACCTAAAATATTAACAAATGTCAATAAATTTTAATTATATAATATAAATATTACTTACTGTTCATATTCATCTTCCAATAATAAGTGCGCAAATTGTAAAATTTGCATATTATTATCCACTTGCAAGCTATAGTGATATTCACCTAAGAATGGCATTCTTCGAATTCCATTCTGATGACGTCACAGAAGGGTATGAATTAAGTGATCCACATGCGTTATTAGCAATGCTTTTGTCTGATGTGTTGCTAATGTCACGAAGCGTGTGTTGACGTACGTCTCTACTTACACCGTATAGGTGACAGTTGAATATTTACTGTGTTTATATTCGCATTCAGTGATTGAGTTAAATTTAACGAATAAATATGAGTGGTAAAACATTATCTAAACGTTGCAAAGAAATTATTTTGAATGCTTCGGCATTTTTTCATGAAGAAAAACGTATAGATGGTCCACTAATTCCATTTTTTCTGCAGAAGATGTAAGTTTTATATTGTGAGGTTATGTTATCAATTTAACGTAAATGTTATTATTATCTATTTTCTTATACATACTTCGTTATTATTATTATTATTATTGTCTTAGGGGATTTGTGCAATGTAGAAATTTGAACGACGCTAGGTAATAAATTTGTAAATACTTATTTCTACTACATTGCCAACAGATGTCAGTACGGTCAATCGAAATTTCAATTTTTATTAGTATCTCATATAAATGAAGTGTG
Organism: Poecilus cupreus; assembly: GCA_963942605.1. Taxonomy (NCBI): domain Eukaryota; kingdom Metazoa; phylum Arthropoda; class Insecta; order Coleoptera; family Carabidae; genus Poecilus; species Poecilus cupreus. The sequence goes on along the minus strand of OZ012729.1, from coordinate 3,729,377 downwards.
TGACGTCATCACATTGGAATGCCATTCTTAGGTGAATATCACTATATTTATTATTTCTATGACAAGTTATGACAAACTGAACAGTAGCCGTAACTTTTTAAGATATCTTAAGATATTTAAGATAAACCTATAAGCTATAGATGCGCGCAGAATACCACTCTAATATTTAAGATCTATAAGTCCTTAAGATAACACTTATAGAAGTCATGGAAACGCTCAGAATACTACTAAAAGTCACATTTGCTCCGAAAAACACAATATACTATTAAAACAAATATGCTGTTTCTTTGTTGAAAACTCCATAACAAATATAAATTCCGAAAAATGATATTCCTATCTATTCCGTTAAGTTAGTGGTGGTCCGCCTGCTTACTCAGAACCTCCAGTTCAGAGATAACAAACATCTATTTTGGTCTATTAGCAGTTCAAGGCTACTTTGATTTTAACGCATGTGATTTGGACTCACACTCGCGCACACACCGACACCTATACATCTGGCTGTTTGTCTCAGCGTAGCTCTGTGAGTGTGTGCGTAGAACGGTTAATGCATTATGCATTGTTTACACAATTACAAATGTTTTAAAATTTAAATTTGTAGCTGACGATGAACCAGGGAATGGTTCGAGGATGTTTCAGTTACCTGAACTTCACCGCAATGCTTAGATGATGAGTGATATTGTTATTATGTGTTATTCTTTTACATCATTGAGGGGTCTAATCCGCAAGAACCACTCTCACACTGATTTCTATTATAATACTAAATTGGGAATAAGCCGCTAAGGTGCGTTCCCTTTTGAACGTCGCTATTATGGTCAAAATTGAGTTTTTGTGTCATTTCAATATTTAAAAATTTGATATGGACACCACACTACTTTCTTATACAAATAAAACCAACTGAACATGTTTGATTTGTACCTTGTGTATAAATATTGTGACAATTATTTGACATATGGATATACCTTCAACTTTGTATTCTCTGCTATGATATGTTAATTTAAAATATCAATTAATATCCAATACAAATATTGCTTTTATAATATTCAAAACGACACATATATTTGACATTTCACTATTATTTGATACGTTTGACTAGAGCTCTAGAAGAATGTAGGTATTCTCATCCGCCATTTTGGGTCCAGATGTCATAAATAAAACAAGTTATTGGAATCCAGTTACTTAAAAAAAATAATTTAATTTGTATCTGTCAAATTTGAAAACATATTTCTTGAAATTCTGTAAAATCCAACTACACAAATAATACGGTAATATATTATTAGAAAGTATTCTGTACACTTACCTGTTAGATATGGAATATAATAATTGAAGGAATGACATATCACAATTATTAATCAATATCAACTTCAAATTTGACAGAAAAGAATTAAAGTAACTGGATTCCAATAATTTGTTTTATTTATGACACTTGGACCCAAAATGGCGGATGAGAATACTCATATATTCTAGTGCCTTAGTTTGACACATAGATATTAAAAATGTTTTAGTTTTTGTTCCCATTGTAACTAAGATTATTGAAATATATTCTTAAATATATAGTTTAGATTTTCTCAAAATTAGAAGCATGTACAAGAAAAGTGCAAATAACATTTTATAATCCGAATATTTTTGCTAACATCTTTCATTGGAAAATTTTTGTCACAGCTGATTATATTTTTGAAAAAAAATGGAATTTATTGTTTTATGTGTCTAGTAACCTTATTCTTTCGGTTTTTCAATTTCATTCAAAATCAACTCAGCTCTTTATATTTTCATGAAACTTATAAATTCCAAGTTACGTTTACATATTTTGGCTCGTTCATGAGATATTGCGCACACGGACATCCATCCATCCATCCATCCTCACACGCAGACATCATTGAGAAATTGGTCCTAATGGATTCAATAGCCGTCAAAATATGTATTTCTCAAAAATCTCGTCAAGTATTTTTTTCATGATTCCAATACTTCCTTATACTTTGTATGAGAAATTAAAAATTTTAGGTGATAGGTATGACCTGATAGCGGTGGTGGCGAGCGCGGTGTATAGAAAGCAAAGAATGTTAGATAATAGGTATGACCTAATAAATATTTAATATTTCACTCGAAAAAGTTGTGCACCAGTGGAAGTTTACTCCGAACTCATGCAAAGACATTCAAATTTTGTCAATTCTGAATTATTAACAACAAAATTTGTTTTTTTGTACTTGCTACATTTATAAAATTTAACAAATAGACTCGTCAATAATTACAAGTAAATCTAATTAACTTATCAATTTGAAATTGTTAAAGAACGTTTATATCCTTTGTAACAACTTAATTTATTATAATAACTATGATTTATTGATCTGCTTTAATATAATTACTAAAATATTTAGTCAAAAGCACATGAAAAGAAATGTTAATAAATTACTATATTCACAAATATATTTAGTTAGGAAATACACAATAGTATATTGTGTCATTAGGAGTAAATGTGATACTTTGGGTGCTGAGCATGTAAGTTTGAACGACGAGCGAAGCGAGTCGAACAATGGGGTATGTGACCATAATCGAATTTCAATGTATACGCCATAGTATATGAATGTTTTTCATTGTAGTTTCTTATTATAACAATAAAAACTGTACATTATTTTGTAATAATAATGTTATTAGCAATTTTGTGTTTTGGAGAAGGGATGTGACGTCACTGTGGCCGAGGAATTCACTGCGCTGTACGCATGATCCGCGCTGATCTATATCTATTATTTCTTTCCTTTACAGTATCTCTGTCTTTTTCTAGCACCATACCTACCGCTGCAATCTATTCAGAAGACACAGTGACGTCTCACATCCCTTCTCCAAATCTTAAAAAATTAATTTCTCGTTTACTATAAACAATTAATTGATTTAAAAAAATACGGGTATTTTATTTTTGTATCTAGTATCATGTTATGTCAGAAAAAAAAATTGGTCACATACCCCATTACATGCGAAGCACCCAAAGACACATTTACTCCGAATAACACATGCTATTTTTTTCTTCAAACATAGAAAATAAAATTATAAATATTATAAAATGCTCAAAACTTCAAAAAATATTCTGTCTTATCTAGCATTTCAAGTTGCCATAAAATATGCTGTTTTGTTATTTTTGTTTATTTGTTTCATTTTTAACTGTCAAATTATTGAATTACAACCTAACTATTTTTCATAATATTTTACTTTGTCCGCCGCTGGCGTAAATGTGTTGCCAAGTATACACTTTTACGCCGGCGGCGACAATATTGAACTTCTGCTTGTTGAATACAAATACATAACAACGTACTTTTATGATGTTTGAAGAAAAAATAATTTGTTACTTGCTAACAAATTTGAGTACAAATTTTTTACTGTGTAGCTACATAGCATCCATATCAAATCAATTACATAACTACTAGCTGCAGCTCGGAAATAAAATCAATAAAACCAGAATATAAAACATAAACTCGCTGTCCGGGTTGCTCCTTGGTCACCGCGTCCCAAAACAATCAGAAATTGTATTCCCTGACCACAAACCGAGTCCAGAACCCAAGAAGACTCAAGACAGCAAACAACGAAAGCAACGAGAAGTCGACAAGCGAAAAAAAGAAAAGAGAAATTCATATCGTGCCCACGTTCACGTTTCGCAAAATTGGAAAGTCTCTCTTGACGCGGAGAGGAGAGCAAGAGAGAATCTCTCCCGTAATCCGACTGAGAGAGACTCCCGGAACGGGTGACGTAAGGGAAGAGAAAACGTGTCTTATTGTTCATGTCTTGCATTCTCTACCAATAGATGGTACTGATCACAGGCTGACTGTCATAAAAATTTTTTTCTGCAACCACTTAGAAATCTACTCATTGCATATTCGTGCGAAATAAATTTGTTTTGTGAATATTTTAATACAGGTCAGTTCATTTCAGTATAGGTGCCATTGCTAGGATACTTATTTAGAATTGTCAAATATTGAAATGTAAAAGCGGGATAAATTTGTTATTAAAATTAAATTAATTAGGAAATAATATCGTGATCATAGAAAAAGTATAGTGTACAACTCGCATGGATGTCCATTTCATACTCGTAGGAAATGAGTACCATTCCATGCACGTTGTACAATATACTATTCTGGGTACATACTTAATATTCGACATATCGGATAGATATCTGTTTATTCAAAATTGGAAACAGGTTGCAAATATAATTATTTATTACTAATACCTTTTATTTGAAACCTTTTTACCTCCCGCCTACCTCTAGGTAAGGGAGGTATTGTTTTTGGTCAGAAAATTAGGTAGTGAGTTTTCAATGAATAAGCACGTTTTAGGGTCCCTACAATACGATTTTACTATTTTCGCGATGATGTCTGTATGTATGTATGTATGTATGTATGTGTGTGTGTGTAGTCTGTGGCAATTTTTTCGTCTCGCATAACTAAAATACTATAATACCAAAAAATACAATTTTTTGAATGATTGCTTCTTATATTTAAATGAAGAGCTGATTAGATTTTGGATAAAATTGGTCGACCGGAAGTAGCAGTTTACTTGAAGCCCTTAACAGTTTTTCCTGAAAAACACGGTTAAATTTCCTTTTTCAACAATTTATGTTATTTTGAAAGTTGAAGAATATTTAATTCTACATTTGTTTTGATTACACTAATTTTAATAATTTTCATTAGATTTAGAGATAATAAAATATAAAGAAATTAGATTTCACAAATCTTGCATTCCTAGTACACCATGGAAAATTTTAAATTTTTTACGAAATGTGACACATGTCATTGTGATTGTGAAGCTGTTTTCTTAGTGAAATATACGTCAAAAAATTAAATAAATATACTAAAGAAAATTAAAATTCTCAAATATAAATAGAAAATAAACAAATAAGAAGGTATGTTTCTGTATCATCAAATACTATTTTGTACCGTTTAAGAGTAGTATTGGGCGGGAGCTTATGTTTTTTGTATATTGTTTTAGGTGTGAATTAAACTTCAACTTTCGGTTTTGCAGTTGTGACCAAAATTAATTTAGATCTATGCATTGCCTTGAAACATGCAAGATGCTTCAAAATTATTGTAAAATAATAAATGTATATGTTACTTTAAAAGCACATATATTGCTTAAACTTTGGTTTTACCAGTAAATCTTAGCATTAACCGATATGAGTTAATAAATGAAATGATTTACTGGTAAAAACCTCAGATTAACCAATTTATGGACTTTGACAAGTTAGGTTAGGTTATTTACCATGTCTTTGAAGTTTATTATAAGATTTAACAAGGCGATGGTGGTAAAAATTTGAAATGAACGATGATCAGGTTCACAAAATTGTTGGACTATTATCATTAAGTGTTTTACTGGAAAATCTTAGGATTTATCGTAACTCGGGATTTTACAGTAACATATACAGGGTATTTCCTTTACAACAACCAGCGTTTTTTTGGGCGAACTAATAACTTAAGAAAAAAAATGTTATCTACAAAAAATGACCATGAAAATTTGCCCTATTTAATAGAAATAAAAAAAGAAAATTAAACCAGTGGTTCTCCAACGATGGAATAAAATTATATATTTTTAAATTGTAACCTATATAAATTTTTAGTGCATTAGCTAGAGATTTTTTTTCTGATTTCAACGATGTAAATATGATATGAGGTTGTATAACAGTTATTTTGAGAAAAATTATATTAAAAATCAGAAATAAAATAAAATAAATAAATATATCATCACGCCTTTTACCCATTACGGGTGTGGCACTCTGCTTACGCAGATCTCGGTAAGTGATATATTTTTTCGTATGAAGTGCGGTTACCAGCCGTCAAATCATAGCCCCCAAGGATGTTAGTTAATGTAGTAATTTGTTATTATTAATTTGTTAGTAAAACACGTTATTTTAGATATAAGAAGGTTGCGACCTAGGCAAAAATCGTATATTAATTCTTGCTTATTTCTTATTTTTAATACCAGTTTTCTCAAAATAATTGTTAAATAACCTCATAACCAATTTATATCGTTGAAATCAGAAAAAAATTGTCTATTTTATGGACTAAATATTTATATAGGTTACTATTTTAAAAAATAAAATTTTATTCTATCGTTTGAGAACCACTGGTTTAATTTTCTGTTTGTTATTTCTATTAAATAGGGCCCTTTTTCCTAGTCATTTTTTGTATATAACATTTTTTTCTAATGTCATTAGTTCGCCCAAAAAAAAGAAAAAAAATTATTTTCATTTTTCAAATGTTCAGGCAAATTATTAAAAATTTCTAAGCCATATCTGCCTGATAAAAAGCTAGAAACACAATCCAAAGGAATACCTCTTATACCCATACGATCTAATTTATTAAGTAACATGGGAATATTAACATAATCGAATGCTTTACAGAAATCATAAAGAATGGAAAGTGGAAATTCACCTTTTTCAAGATTTTAAATTATATTTCTTTAGAATGAGTGTAAAGCATCTACCGTAGACTTGTTTCTTCTGAAACCGAATTGCTCAATATTAATAATGCGCTTTAGTCTGTCCACTGTCCAGAAAACAGTATTCGAAGATTTTAGAAAAAAAAGCGCGATTGGTCTATAATTAACCAGTGAGGTCTTATTGCCCGTTTTATGGATAGGGACAATTTTATTTACTTTCAAACTTTGAGGAAATTGCCCATTTTGAAAAGAGAGATTAATTATAAATGTCAATGGTATATATATAGGAAATTTTTTATAGCAAGTATAGCAGTCGTTTGGGCAAAAATTAAAACACTCTTTTTAAGTAGTCAAGCTTTAGGAATTATTTATTCCTTCTTCAGGACACTATAATACAATAAATACAAAATAGAAATTAAAAGACACACAATGATAACAATAAGACTTACATTTAGTTGAGATTAAATATAAAATAACATCAATGTAATAGAAATACTTAATAAGTGGACTTAACAGCAGAATAGTAAAAATATATAACTGTCTTGAAATAATAGTATAACATGAAATAAAATATTGACAGTTAAAAAATATTTTTATAAAATCAACTACGTACATGAAAAATAAACTAAATGTCAAAAAATAATCTGTCAAAGTGTTGTATGAAGTATAAATATTATGAAATGATTAATAACGGATAAAAAAGAAAAGCGGTTTCAAAATGTTTAAGTATGTGATCTGGATTTAGTTAATAAATATAAATAAATAGAACCCAAACTATCGACATCTGTTTTCTTGTTCATCGTATTAGACTCATTATTAATATGAAAAATCTCTAAAAACAATCTTTTATGAAGGTTCTTTTCAGTTTCTAGAACTGTAACTTCTTCATAGTTAATACCATGCAAATTCTTAAACTGATGTTCGGTTAGGGCACAAGCATTAGGTCCTAGTTTAAAGTCACTTTTATGTGAAATTATCCTGCTTTTAAGATGTCGGTTAGTTTGGCCTATGTAAACAAAGTTAAAATCTTTACATGGAATCCTATACACAACATTGGATTTAAGTAAAACGGGCGTCCTATCTTTTAAATTAGTGAATAACGATCTTGTTGTAAAATAATTCCTATTAGCTATTTTCACGCTTTCGTCTTTCAAAGCACTAGCTAAAGATGGTGTTGAACCAGAAATATATGGTAGGGAGCAATATTTAATCCTTTCGGAAGAATCAATCTCAGGAATATTACCATCTATGTTGATAGTGCGTGAATTTGTATTAAACAAGAGACTGTTAATCAATTTTCTTGGGTACGCATTAGTTAGAAGAACTTCTCTAAGCTTGCACAAAAAAAAAATACCCTTTTACCGTTAGGTGTAGGGTTTTGTCCTTAATATTTACTCGTGCACAAACTTAGCCCACTTTTTTCTGTCCTTTGCGCACTGCTTTGCTTCTTGTAGTGTCGTTCCTTTTTCCCTAAGTATCTTCTCAATTGTGGTATCCCATTCTTCTTTTGGCCTTCCTCTGTCTCTTCTTATAATTGTTATAGCTGTCCAGATCTTTTTCACTGGTATTTTATCGTCTAATCTTATCAGGTGTCCCCACCAGCTCAGTTGTTCCTATTTCTTGTCTTATGTCTTGGTTTCTTACTCCATCTAGTCTGTTAACTCCTATCACTCTTCTTAAATATTTCATCTCCATCGCTTGTATTTTACTCTTCATTCTTCTCTGCTCTGTAAATTGTGTTAAATACCGTCATTTTAGTTTTTCTACTAATTTAATTTTTACCTATGAAACTATTTTTCATGATATGGAATAACTTTGCAGTTTTATCTATTCGTCTATTAATATCTTCTTCTTGATTTCCCTTTTCATGTAAAATTACTCCTAGGTACTCAAAGCTTTGTACTTGTTCTATTTTCTCATTATTAAGTCTTATGATGTCAATGGTAAAACAATAAATTCAGAGGCACTACGGATTACCGAGTTTGGAACATTATCCGGTCTGCAGGAATTTATATGTTTTAATTTATTTATAATAATCCTAAATAACTCTATCTCATCTAAAGCATTTAGAAAGAGGCTATTGGATATACCGGCCCTAAGACAAATAAGGTATGACTCCATTGTTTTTCGAAAGTATCTCAATTAAAAAAATAGAAAATTTTGTGTTAATCTTAAAACTTCAACCTCTTGTATTTTGGTAACTAGAAGGAATAAGACCTGAGTTCATATGACTTTTTTTGGCTTAAAATAACCTTAGGAATAAGCTGTTCAAGTTTGGTATACAAGTCCTTATCCTAAATATCCTGTATAATCTAAAGAAGAATGTGCGCGCACATTCATTTAAAAATCCGTAAACGAGTATAAGAGAGTCGATCTCTCTCGCGTTGACTCTGACAAGCAGTGCGCCTTGCTCTCCTCTCTCTCCGCTCCTCACAGTGCGTGGGGTGCTTGCTTGACGTGTCTGATGGCTCATGCTTCCCTCCCCTACCGTGCGCCGCGTAGGGGTGACAAAGTACAAATCGCCCAAGGGTTGTGCGGTGTTTCAGGGGATGTGTTTTTATATAGCCAGCGCTACGGGTAATTTTCTTTGTAAAGTGATGTGTATTACCTACGCGTTTGGGAGATTATGTGCGAAACGGGATGAATTTGTCTCCAGGCACTGGTTATGGTTGCGAAGGCAGATTGATTGCGGACGATTTGGTGCAGTGGCGTAGCTGGTGTGCTTGTAAACAGTCGCTAATTGTGTAACATACAGGGTGTTCGGAAAAGTACTGATAAGATTCAGGTAGAACGACTCTATGGTTAATTCTGAGTCGAAAATCCTAATGCAAAATATTTGTACGGCCCTTCGTAAAGCCACGCGAAGACTTCAAACTTGTAAATGTACAAATAGAATTGAGCGAAATTTTTTTTTTTAAGAATATCATTTCTGTTTACATTTATTACTATTATTTAATTATCCCTAATTGGAGAAAGAATGCTGCCTCGAAATGGGCGCATAAACCATAAACGAAATATGACAAATTTATATCAAAATCGTGTAACACTTACGGAATAATTAGTAGTAATAGTTATTTGTCAAACTAGAGAGGAAAGCGCTTCTTTTTCCCCCTCGAGTTCGAAGTTTGCCTCATGAGCGCAGCGAGTGAGGCATTTCGAACTAGAGTGGAAGAAGAGCTTTCCTCTCGTGTTAGACACAACATTTTTTTCACGACATGTTTCTAAAAACGATTTGCTCGGACCTAACACACACTTTAAGAACACAACTGACGGATTGGCACGTTAAAAGTTAGGTTATCAGACACAAGGCGGTGTAGCAGTGTTGCCAATCAACCAATCTTAAATATATTTAATAAGTTGTCAAATTGTGATTTAATAACGAAAAGAAATATATAAGACATAATTGTAAGATTATATAAAGTATGTATATCACTAAAATAAGGATTTTCAATAAAATTAGGAATTTATTTATAATTTTTATAATATATTTTTTATATATAACTTTCATATTGGCAGCGCTTCCATATTTTCCTCTCTAGAGAGGAACAACACATTTTCCTCACTATTTCGGGAGAAGAACGGTGGGGTTTCCTACCATGTCGTGAAAAAAATATTTTTATTCTTTTAAATATTTTTCAGTAAACGAATTGAACATATTTTGACGTCGCAGGTACTTGCATTTATGCTATTGGCCAGAAATATGAAAATTGCAAATCGCCGTCTGCCACTGCGCCCAACGCCTATTGTGGGCTAATATAGAACTACGAAATGTCATTTTATTTGATTTGTTTGTTTAGAGCTCTAGAAGAATGTAAGTATTCTCGTCCGCCATTTTGGGTCCAGATGTCATAAATAAAACAAGTTATTGGAATCCAGTTACTTAAAAAAACATTTAATATTTGTATCTGTCAAATTTGAAAACATATTTATAGAAATTCTGTAAAATCCTACTACACAAATCATACGGTAATATATTATTATAAAGTATTCTGTACACTTACCTGTTAGATATAAAATATAATAATTGAAGGAATGATATATCACAATTATTAATCAATTTCAACTTGAAATTTGACAGAAAAGAATTAAAGTAACTGGATTCCAATACTTTGTTTTATTTATGACACTTGGACCCAAAATGGCGGATGAGAATACTCATATATTCTAGTGCCTTAGTTTGTTGGTATTTAAGATTATATATGTTGAGTAAAATTGTGTGTTGAGGTTAGGTTACCTTACTACCAGCGCCACTGTTCTCAAACTTTCGTATGTTATTTACTCGAATATCAAGTAAAATACTCGAAAGTTGCCAAAGGAATTATATCTCTATTTATATTAAGTTCAATTGTTGTAAATTAATACTTGTAATACGTAAATATTATTTTTACATTAAAAAATATATAATATCTACTATCATTAAATAGCGTTGTTTTTGTGCTACTGGAGCAGTACCAGTGACGTCACACAAACTTTAAAAAATCAAATCTCTGGTAATATATGGAATTTTCACATCGGGTTTTCACTGATCATCATTTGTCTATAAAGTTTTGTAATTATGATGTAACTATTTATTAAACACCGAAAATAAACATCTAGCATATCAATTTTTTTAAGGACCAGTATTTCTTATCTCAGATACAAATAGAGAGTAAATTTATCTGTGAAAAAAAAAACGCATCAGAAGATGACAGCTAGAATAATAATCATCATTTAAGATATGATTTTGATGTGATAATTTTTGTTTATTCCACTGCATAATTTTTTTTTATTATTTCGAAAATGGGAGGTGGTCTAACTACTATAGTCATATGCCGCCTCATGAGTGGATGATAATGAATTTTGTGTGAACACAAACGACCATGCTCTTCAGTGGGGTTCGAACCCACGACCTCTGGCGTGCTAAGCTAGTGACATAGCCACTACCACTACGCCACCGAGATCGGCTATTACTTAATTTATTCTTTAATTTATCTAAGGTTGGAATTCCGAACCTAAAAGAGATAAATTATTTTTTATGATTAGGTAAGTAATTTATAAAGTACAACAATAAGACTTGCTGATAAAAAATGTAATAACAATTAGTACTGACTATTGAGAAATAACTTTTATGTGTTCCCATTGTTTTGGTTTATTGTTTTATTTAAATTAAATATTTTATTATTTTAAGCAAGCGTCATGGTTTACTATTCTTTTTGCAATTAAGGATAATTTAAAGTGCTCGCCATTTTGTTTTTTAATAATGTAACATATAAATTAATATTTGTGCATCCGGATGCGAAATAAGAATTTCGCAGCCGCAAAATAGACCGAGAAATTGAATTTCGCGACTGTTGTTATGGCAAAGACTGCGAAATCCAAAATGATTGTTTTGTACCTTATTTTTCGTCCGTTGTTAATGGTAACGGACGCAAAATAGGGTAAAAATCAATCATTTTGACACTTGAGAATTGATATTATTTTTCAAAACTAATTGATTTGTTTATCAAATGTCAATCCCAGAGCAACTTTCTATTTATAATAAAAATTTGTAATTACATTTTTTTACCGGTTGCACAAAAAATAGTGTGTACACCTTGTCCGAGAAATCCTTTATCGTCCTCGAGATTGTCCTGCGTCGGCGACAATTTTTCTCTCGGTACGCAAAGGAGTGATTTCGCGGCCTTGGTATACAAATAACTATCACATGACTGCAAAACAAATTTGACGTACTTTTAAAATTTGTAAAAAAATATAGAATATTCCATTTGAAATTTCAAAGCTGATAATAAATACGAGTAAACCGGAAACAATATCATGAATGTACATCCGCTATAAATTAGCCTATATGTTGTTTATAAATCATGTTATGTGCAATACATTGATATGTTGATAAATAAGCCAGATATTTCATCCATTTAAAAATAACACCCTGTATACATACATACGTACACATTGTGCCGCAATGCAGATAAACATTCTGAAGAAGTATTTTTATAATTTGCAATTATATACTGTGTTTAATTTATATTTGTATTATTTTTCTTTTGTTATTTATTTCCCTGTTAATGGATTCTATTGGGAATAAACAGTATATTATTATTATTATGATTGTTTTACTTCCTTACTACGTAGGTATAATAAAGTAAAGATAAAGAATTAAATAGAAACATTATTATCGCAGTACACAGCGTATTAGAAATAATACGAGTAAATATTACAATTAATCTACTTCCTAAAGCGATTAGTCGTCAACGAAAGAAGAGACATTATAAATGAACAATGTTAGGCCATTGCTAATAACACGTTTTGTTTAATAGTATATACCGTGTGTTTGTCTTAAAGGTGTACATGGGAAATCAGTTTTTTGCGTGCTGTTGCTCGGTGTTTTACAGGACAACAAAGATTGTATTATCAATCGAAAGATATCATTTTTCTGAATCAAATGATGTAAAATACATTACAATTTAGTAGTAATTTGGTTCCGTAAATTAACTTTTAAATTTTGAAAATCCTCCGATTTATTCAGTTTTTATCGAAAATAAATGTAGTTACCTGTGACTGTTTTGTTTTGATTTCTTTTAAGTGATTTATTTGACGTTTCTGTCAATTTGTAAAATATGGTTAATTACAGTAATGATAATCGTATTATAATTTTTGCGTAAAGATTTTATTAAATAAGTAAAAGTTTAAAAACCAGTTTTCTTTAAATAATATTAATTTATTAAGATTAAGTTTTTTAAATCGATGACAAAAAATTTCATTTTTATTAGCTTTGTTTTGTATATCTTCACAAAATACTCTTCCACTTTCTTCGTCAAATGGAAAAAGTTCTTGATTGCAGTGCATTTTGTAGGAATAATAAGAACTTTTTTTTTCAAAATATGAACGATGTACACCCAATTCATTTCCAAAAAATCTAGTGCTATACGAAGGATCTACATTTATCATTCCTAATACCCTTTCTTCCGATAAAGCACGTTCTTCTGCTCTTGCTAAATTGCAATTACGAAGCTCACGTGTATTTTTCATGGATACTGGCATTTGTGGTTGCACTTGGATTCGGTCGATTCATAAACTTAATAGAAAATAGGTCTCGCACTCTGAGTTAACTATTCCCTCCAAAAAATAGTTTTACTATAAAAATATGCTCTTCAGTAGTATAACTAGCCATATTTTTACAAATTGTCTTAAAGTCCAAAAGTCAGAAACGTCAAATAGATAGCTTGACAGAAATCAAAACAAAACAGTCATAGGTGAGTAAGTAATTTATTAACAAGTACAAATATATCCGCTTTTCATCCCAATATTTATTTTTTATTATTCCTGCACCATAATCCGTGTTTAAAACACGCTACAGCGTTCATAAACGCAAGATTAAAACACGCCGTGCTTTAAAGGTTGCTAAGCAACAACACAAATAATTACTGTTAATATCTGTCAAAACTGTAAACGTAAACAATAAATACTAACCAAACTCCATGTAAACGATTTACGTCAAACGTCACTCGCGTAAAATTGTCAAAATCAAAATGTTGCTTTTCAGTTTTTTCTAGAGTATGATGCAGTTATAATAAAAAATAGCGTATGACACACGTGTATAAGTGCTTTTAAAGCACTAACGACGTTAAAAGCACTCCGCTTCGCGTCGTGCACTTAAACTCGTCGTACGTGCTTTAAAAGCTTACTTATATACTTGTATCATAATATACTATTATCCGCATCCGCAAGATTATATCCGCATTCGTGTACACTCTAAAAAATGTAGTGTTAAAAGTTACACTAAACCAGTGATGGCAAAACTATGACTCGTGGGTCAACACTGACCCACGCAAGCTTTTTAACTGACTCATAATTTCTTTCATTCAAACACTTATTGCCATTTATTTATTTTTTTATTTATTTGCAATCTGACCAACAGGGTTCAATTTGCACCAAACACTTAAGAATTTTTAACCCTACTAAAAAATTTTAAATCGTCAAACCACGCCCATTTTTACCGGTTAAGACAATTGAATTTTTAAGATGTTTAGTTTTAAAAATACTCAGTTAAATTTTTTAACTTAACTCTGGTGCAAATAGGCATTAGTGACCCACGAGCAAGTACTAAACAAATTATGAACAAAATTTGATTCACGTCTTAAAAAGGTTCGCCATCCCTGTCTTAGAGTGTATAAAATTATCCGAATCCACAAGAATTAGCAGATATCCCTGTTTTAGAACTTAAGGACAATTAAATTTCCCGATTAAAATCTGAAGCGAAACACGTCGTAAAAGCAGAAGTTTATGGCAATTCGTTGAGGATATAATATGATAAATTGTTGCAAACAGATATGAACACGAGCCATCATTTAAATGTTAAATATTTTGCGCCAAAGAATCATGGTAAAAGGACTTCAGCAAAGTGCAAAACAGCAAAATTTGTAGTGAAATGAAATACACAAATCAATGATAGCTACAATCTAAAAATAGTACAAAAGATTTTTCAACATGTAAACTCAGATGTGAAAAATATTTGATATTTTACTTCCTGCCATATCCTGTAAACGAGGTATATGAATCAGACTAAAAATTCGGTAGTGAGTTTCAATGGATAAGCACCCTTGGAATACGATTGTAATATTTTCGGGATGATGACTCTGTGTGTGCGCAGTGCGCGGATGAATGGATGTGTGGATTTCTGAAGTTACGGTTTCTCAAAAACTACTGAAGTGAAAATTATTATATTTTGTATTTTACATTTGTATCCTATTAGCAAGAGTTAATTATTATTTTATTGTAATCTAATAAACAGAAGTGGCAGTTTCTTGAAACTCTTTCATGTTATTTAAAAATATCTCAGTAAATTATGGTTGCATAGCAATTTTTGGTATTACAATATTTCAATTTTGTTTGAAACATTTTTCTTTTACTCGCACTATTTATGAATTACAAGAAATATTTCTGAAAAGTGAGACTAGTAAAAAACATATTTTTCACGTTGGATATTTATCTCACTAAAGCTTTATTCTCGCTATAATTATAACAGGAACAGGATTGGTTAAAACGCAGACACGTGACATACAATGAAGCATTTCATTGGTTTTAAGAATCGTCAAAAATAATCACCACAATCAATTACCCCTATGACCCCTCAATCACTGCCATCCTTGGAGGTCATGATTTGACAGCTTGTAACCGCATTTCATGCGCAAAAATATAATCATAACACCGACTTACCGAGATCTGCTTTAAGTTGAGTGCCACGCTCAGAAATGGGTTAATGGCGTGATGATATATTTACAATTTTATTTATTTGCTTTTCGTAGTGTAATGTATTTTGAAATAAGTGAAAATACATTAGTAGGAACGTTTTGCGAAAACGGGACAATTTTTTGTTCGTTCGGGACAATAATGGAACGACTTTCAATAATTTTTATTCAAATTGTAAATACCATTGAATTATTATAATGATTATTTTTTGACATTTCTTTAAACCAATCAAATGCTTTATTGTATGTCACGTGTCAGCGGTTTAACCAATCCTGTCATTATTATACTGAGAATAATGCTCTTGTGATTATTCCCGGCAATTTTCTCTGTAGCTTTTTTGTTTTTGTTGACAGATGTCAAATGTCAGATAGTTATCATCAACACAAGTAAAAATGAGCAAAAAAGATAGATTTAGTGGCGTGCCTGATGATGAAATCAAAAAATAATCTAATTAAATATAACTCGAGAGTTCGATAAATTAGAAAATAATTCTCCAGTATCTTTCTCAAACTTGTCGCAATTTGGCAATAGCCACTCAAGCCCTACGGGCTTTCGTGGCTATTGCCTGGCAACAAGTTTTCGAAAGATCTGTCAAATTATTTTCAATTTATTCTCACCCTCTTGTTATATTATTACTGAGAATTTTACAATACATGATGTTTCCTTTTAAACAACCAGCTCTTTTTTGGGCGAACTAATGATTATTAAACCAGTGGCTCTCAAACGGTAGTATAAAATTAATTTTTTTTTAAGGGTAACGTATATAAATTATAATCAATTATAAAGTGTTTTATTTTTATTATTTCAACGATGTAAATATGATATGAGGTGTATAACAATTATTTCGAGAAAAATTATATTAAAAATTAGAAATAATTTCACAATATTGAAGTAGGCCATGCAATAAACAACTATTAATAATACTATTTCCTAGGTTTCGAAAGTATATTATTTTTTATACCGGGCGTAGAATTTAAGTGTGGAATATAGGAATTTAAATACTATTTTTTTATGTTGCTGTAAATTTTGTTACCTAAATATTAGTATTTCATGATATATCAATCAAATTAAAATTAATATTTATTAGGAAAATTGTAACATGACCATGTAAAATTAAACAAAAACAAAAAATATTTGACATTTCAGAAAACAGATTTAGATTTATTTATTACAATGTGTATTATTTGATGTGGAAATTTAGCAAAAGTTTGTAATAATATAATGGCGAATATTAGAGTTCATATTTTTCCATTAATTTTTGTTAAAAATAAATAAAATAAATATATCATCACGCCTTTTACCCATTACGGGTGTGGCACTCTACTTACGCAGATCTCGGTAAGTGATATATTTTTTCGTATGAAGTGTGGTTACTAGCCATCATGTCTTAGCCCCCAAAGATGTTGGTAAATAAATAAATTTTAACCTGCTTTTCAAATGTTAAATAATGTTCGTTTTGCCTAATTTTCCCTGGCCGTGTTACAATTTTTCGAATAAATATTGATTTTAATTTGACTGATATGTCGTGAAATAATAACTATTAGGTAAGCAAATGGACCTTATTGCATGCATTTTTAAATTCTGAATAACTTTTGTATTTACACTTTTACTATAAAATGAATAGGTAAAAATTTACAGCAATATCAAGAAAATAGCATTTAAATTCCTATAGTCCACATTTCAATCCTACGCCCTGTATGTAAAATATCGTGTTTTACTTAGAAATTGTCATTTGTTTGTATTTGTTTATTGCATAGACTAGGTACTTAATATGGTAAAATTATTTCTGATTTTTAATATCATTTTTCACGAAATAATTGTTCTGCAATTCCGTATCATATATTCGATTCAGTATTTTTTTCTGAATTCAACGATATCCACAAATAATACAAAATTTATGAGAAAAATACAAAATTAAAAATATATCATTTCTATTTAAATATGCCTGTAACAAGATTGCCATGGAAGAAAACAAATAAATCAAATTCAGAATTTAAGAAAATTATTACAGGTTTTGCAATTATTTCTGCATTTGATTTATTTGTTTTCTTCCACAGCAAACTTTGTATAGGCATATTTTAATAAAAATGATACACTTTTAATTTTGAATTTTTCTCAAATATTTTGTATTATTACGTGATTACATGTGGATATTGTTGAATTCAGAAAAAAATACTGAATTGAATAAGCAAATAAAAAAAGGGTTGCCATTTAAAATAAGAAAGTTGCTCCCCGCACTTTACAATTCTTGTTCCGCTTATTTTAATTGTCTTATAATACAGAAATTGTTTACTAATTTAACGGACCTCGTAGCTCTTATAGTTCTCGAAATAATAATAGTGTACCACTTAAAATGAACAACGTGTATATCGTTGAAATAAAACAAAAAATTCTCCATTTAATGGACTAAAAATCAAAATATGTCTGTTCTACTGTTTGAGAACCACTGGATGAATTATCTGTTTGTTACTTCTATTAAATCGGGCCATTTTGTCTGGTCATATTTTGTTTACAGCATTTTTCTCTAAAATCCCCAAAAAAAAAAAAACGCTGGTTATTTTAAAGGAAACACCCTGTATAACATGATGCATAATTTACTTATTTTATAATTGGTTCTTTAAATTCAACATTGGTCACGGACCCCGTTCTAATTGCTAATCGTAATTGGGTAGGTCTGAACGCAGCCTGAATAGCAATTTAAAAAGTCATTGGAAGTAGTTTTTTGGCACGCGTGTGAACACAGCCACAAGCAGTATATTCTTGCGCTAACCATTATTTTATGAACCATTGCCTACTAAGCATCCCATTTCTATAAATACCAACCATGAAAATAACTTTATAGTTTTAAAGCATTTGCCTCTTTTCGCCTTTACAAAATATGCTCATAAAAGCGAATTTGTTTCTGCAATAAATTAAATCAACTGTACACCGTCTAATCCGCTTGCCATTGTTCACAAAACGAAAACCAAATAACTCCGGAGAACCGCTGCAGCGCGACGAAGACAACACCAGTGTATCCGCGCTGCAAGTGCGAGCGAGAGAGACAGCGACAAAGGGCATTGAGCACGAATACATCGAGGAGGCCGTGTGCATACCAAATCACCGACACGCTGCCCGATAGTCAGATGTTTGACGGCTGACGAACAAACGAGAATCGAGCGGTGAAAGAAACGAAATGTGGCGCTGTGATCGCGGGAAGTAGCACGGGAGCACTTGTTGAGTTAAGATGAACGAACCGCTAATTAAAAAGGTCGTTTAGCGGGACAGGAATGATGCTTAAAATGCGACGTGCTGTTGAAGGGAGATTAGTTTTGTACGTAATTAATAAACTAGCAGTTTTGGACGTTGAAAATGTTGCTTTTAGTCCTTGCTATGAGCATTAAACAGATAAATGTATCAGTCATTTTTTATTTGTCTTTCACCCAGTTAGTCGTGCGCAGGGACATCGAAAATAATTTTTATCAAGGGGGCGGCTTGGAAAAAAATTATTGGATAAAAATGTAATAATTTTAAATAGACTAATCTTTTAGTAGTAGATTCACAAAAGGGATTAGCGCTAACTCCATTTTTATTACTAGTCGAAACTTCATTTTCCATTCTCAGAATATATTTATTTTAACTAAGATTGTAGTTAAGATTGGTTAGCATAAAATTTGACACATTTTGTTAATTTAATTAATTTAGAAACAAAGTTACTGATGTTGAAAAAAACGGCGTTAGCGTTAATTCCTTTTGTGAATCTGCCAGTTAGGGACTGAATTTGTACACATAAATAATGCATTTTGATAGTGAGTTACTTTTTCCATTCCATAATTTCTACTTCACTTTTTCCAGTAAGTAACCAATTTTTCCACTGACCATGTTATAATTTTATAAACTTGACGAACCTGATATCGAATATATTTGATCAAAAGGAAATAAATTATTATTATCCAACACCTCTCAATAAATGCTCTATAACTATGGCGATTTTAAACAGATTATCCACTAGTGGGTATAATTTTGAGGAAAGTCACTAGTGAGTATTTTTTTATTTATAACAATAGTAATAACACACAACACCTTGGTAACTACTTCGATTGACATTTTAATTTAAAAATTTAAAGCATGTCACTGTCAAATAATATTTCTTTAATAAATTTTTCATTTATTAAGAGGTGTTGGATACGTTATACTTCACACGTGGGCAAAGTGGAATTACCCACTCGATAAAATTATCTAAGATTTCTCTCCTGGGTAATTCCTTACTTTGCCCACTTGTAAAGTAAATAACTATTATTATTATTTTCCGCTAACTATATTTCACACACCAATTTTGTTTTGTTGAGATTTCCAACAATATTTTTCAAAAATGAATGAAGCAAACGATATTGTGAATGAAATCCTATTAAAATATTACTTATCAACGATACTTTTCCATAAAACGTAACAATCCGGTAAAACCCAATTTACCGGATTGAAGGCAGTTAGGTATAATTTCAAAATTTTGTTTAACATTCATTAGTTCAATACCCGGTTTGCATAAAAATTGACAGATAATTTCGTTCTCAGTCAAAATTTTGACTACCAAACCTGTATAATTAATTGTTAGATAAGGTTAGGTCGTCGACTACAATTAAGTAAAAAAGAAAATATAAAATTTACATAAAAATATTAAAACAGATTATGTTAATATCATTGCTATCAGAATTCACCAAATTCTCTGCAACTGTTAAACTTTTAAATACAAATATTTAGGTTAGTTCGCTTAGTTATTGCAACGTGTGATAAAATCTTATCACACAGTTGCGGACGCATCTGATTGGCTAACGTGCTTTCATATCACACAGCATTGCTAGTGATATGCAATGACCAACTTTCAGTAATAGTTTAGCGTGTGAATTTATGTACTTTTTGTAGTGGTCTTCACAAATATACTATTATCTACGACCACTTAGAAATCTGCTCATTGTATATTTGTTGTTGCTAGGGATATAAGGTACATTGCAAGCGTCGTGCGAAATGAATTTGTTTTGTGAATATTTCAATACAGGTCACTTTATTTCAGTACAGGTTCCATTGCTAGGGTACCTATTTAGAAATGTCAAATATTGGAATGGTGAAAGTGAGACAAATTTATTATTAAAATATAAATTAATTAGAACATGTATAGCGTACAACTCGCATGGAATGTCAATGTCCATTTCATAATCGTAGGAAGTGAGTACAATTCCAAGCTTGTTGTACAATATACTAATTCCATTTATCAATGCTATATACAGGGTGTTCAATTTAAGTGTGCCACCATTGCTATCTCGAGAACTATAAGAGCTACGAGGTCGATTAAATTAGTAAACAATTTCTATATTATAAGACAATTAAAATGAGAGAAACAAGAATTTTTTTAGACCAGTGGTTCTCAAAATGCGGGGTGCAACTTTCTTATTTTAAATGGCAACCTATATTTTTTATTTGCTTATCCGATTCAGTATTTTTTTCTGAATTCAATGATATTCACATGTAATGACCAAATAATACAAAATATTTGAGAAAAATGCAAAATTAGAAATGTATCATTTGCCTATACATATGGCTATACAAAGTTTGCCATGGAAGAAAACAAATAAATCAAACAATTATTAATATCAGTTTTTTTGAAGTGTACTTCTGTGTTTCTGTATTGTAACAACAAAATAAATAATTATTCTCATAATTCCAGTTTTTGCAATTATTTCCGCATGTGATTTATTGGTTTTCTTCCATGGCAATCTTTATATGGGCATATTTAAATAAAAATGATATATTTCTAATTTTGCATTTTTCTCAAATATTTTGTATTATTTGGTCATTACACGTGGATATCGTTGAATTTAGAAAAAAATACTGAATCGAATAAGCAAATAAAAAAAATAGGTTGCCATTTAAAATAAGAAAGTTGCACCCCATATTTAGAGAACCACTGGTTAAAAAAAATATTTTTTAAGCTCATTAAAATTGTCTTTTAAAATAGAAATTGTTTGCTAATTTAACCAACCTTGTAGCTCTTATAGTTCTCGAGATAGCAATGGTGTCACACTTAAATTGAACACCCTGTAGATATAATTGTTTTTTGTTGTATATAAACCATTGGAGCATATAGCTCCGTGGCAACTCATAGGACAGTCGATTATGGTTTTTCTACAATAAGTTACCTTATCAAATTTGTCCTAGAAAGATCGGTTGAAAAGTGAATGTTATTTATTTAAAACACTTAGACAATTGACAATATCGCCATTTTAAACTTTAGTCCGTGGCTCAACTGGTACTGGGGAAGGGGGAGGGGGGTCGGCAACTGTAACCTCACTTCAGTTACACGGTTAGTATTCTAGTTGGTTGAATTTCACTTGTTATGATTTCAAACTAGTACGCTGTCATATGTATCATGTTTTCTTTAAAATTTGATTAATGTCGAAACCTACCGCGCGTTTTTAGTTACCGTTCGGTCAGTGTGACGTCGTTGTTTGAAACCAACCAAACACGTAACCAGCAAGTAACCAGTGCCAGTCGAAATCACCTTTCATACATAAAGAATTAAAAAAATATTAATATCAATTACCTAGATCTCCTCAAAGGCCTAGTGTAACGCTCAAATGTTTAAATGGCGTGACGATATATTTATTTATTTATACGAACCTTAGATATGTGATCACAGTATACCCTGCGCTTACTATACATTAGGATGTTATGATGATGATGTCGACAAGAATTTGGTCCCAAGTAAGATATTCGCATCGTCATGATGATTGGAAATAAATTTGGAGCTACTGAAACGAATAAATTAAGATAAGATGTTAAACGCGAGCTACTGATGACTGATGATGTTCTTCGTGTTCTTCTTATCATGGCATACTTTTCCGAAGAAACCCCTACATGCCACATTTCAATTCTACATTCGATATATACCGGGTGTTAACTTTTTTTATAAGACATATAGGAAACAGATTGTAAAAATTTTCATTAGGCGATAGTTCGTTTCCTATGAACTTCAGAATAAAAGTATGAATATAAATTTATAGCCTAAATTTATTGATGTGATACATTTCTGTCAAGGGATCGACGTAAAATAAAATGTACAATTTTTATATGTTTGAAGAGTGCCATGGAAAACAAAACATATAAACAGCCGAATTATTTAAGTTTGACAGATGACATTGGCAAAGTTTAATGATTATTGACTTGTTTAAATTATTTCTAAGGGCAGATATTTCCATCTACGAATAAACTTCCGAATAAGTTATTCATCAAATAAATAAAAAAATATATATCAAAATATGGCAGCTAGATCAATAAGAAGCATTTGAGCTATTATTTTTTATTTATTCGGTACTTATTCGTAGATGGGAATATCGGCCCTAAATGAAAAATTTTTCCATTATGCCTGAGTAATCGAGGTTTCGGGTTTTTTCAAATTATTATGTACTCAAACACTTTTTAAACAAAATTTATTGCATAAGTTATGCCGAATTCATGCAGCCATTTTCATTTTCACAGTTAATTCAATTTTAAATGTACCATTCATGGAACACTACAATATTAAATTAAATGAAAATGAATGCATCGTGCAGCAAACCACGTCGTGTGTTACAGTTAAGTCTGTTAATCTTAAATATTGCAATAACAAATACACAAATAGTTACGCTATTTATGCTTTGCAAGCATGGAGTTTTTTTTTTTAAATAATGATCATGATCATATACAAGTGATTATGCGTGTTTAATCATATCAATTTATTATTCAAAAATGAAGAAACGAAGACCTAGTTAGGTCTTTTGTTCTACATACAGACTCCGCGGGGAAAAATATTTATTCAATAATCTTTTGTAATCTATGTTACTATATCACGATTATAAGAGCTTCATTATTTTTCAATAAAATTTCATTTTTATGGAACAAAAAATTGTATTTTCTCATACATACCTACATACATACATAACATCATGCTATGTCCCACTTAGTGCGGTAGCACGAACCCAGAAACACAGTCAACCAACAATCAAACTCCTTCAAACATTCCTATCCTGACATACCACGTTCGCCTCGTCCACATTCATAGTGCGATTCATACATGCTCGTTTATTCTTCACACTCGGAATCATTCGTTCACGCAACAAACCATCAATCATACCCAACCAGTTATTCCTCGGACCCACATATATTAGTTTCACCAATCTTTCATTGGACATTCGCTCAACATGTCCAAACCACCTCAACTGACTCACTCCCACTTTCTTAATAACATTCTTCTCAATTTCACACTCATCATACACAAATGTATTTCGTATAAGATCACGTTTCGTATATACCTACATCACATACTCCTCTGAAATATCTTATTTCTGCAGCAGTTATACGTCGTTCATGCATCATGCTTCTTCATTCATACCCAACATTTCTGATCACTATAACAAAGAATTTCAATTCTCAAAGATTTAAGATACAATCTTTTCAATTACAAACGTCAAAATTTATTATTTTCATTTAAAAGATAAAAGTCGGTTTCTTATAAATTAAATTAAATGAAAATGAAAATGAGAGCATAAATTAAATGATTGCATGAATGCTTACATTTGATAACACGTATTAATATTTTTAATATAAATTGAAATTAAATGTAAATGAAAATGGCTGCATGAATTCGGCATCAGACCCAGCCACGATGATTTTTTTAAAATGCTGTGACGTCATTATAGAGTTTTGGTGGATCTCAAACAGTAGAGATTTAAATAATTTTAGTCACATTAATGTTCTGATTTATTGTAATAAAAATAATAAAATAAGTAAAAAAATATATGACTACAATTATTTACAATCTGTACTGTTTAAGATCCAGCAACACCTCTGCAATGACGTCACAACATTTTAAAAAATCATTGTGGCTTAATGAATAACAATTAATACTTTTTAAAAGTGTAGATAGTCTTCGATGTAAATAAAGTATCATAAAAAAATGGTGAAGGACCCCATTGCACCAGAACAACGCCAGCTACTTCAGTCAGTTAGTCATCAAATCGATTTCATATACAAAGTTTATAATTACCTAGATACTTAGTTCAAAATGGTTTTCCGATAAGTTTGAGAAACGCTGTTTTTAAACTACCTATCTATAAATAAACCTAGTAGATATCAACATATTTATTAGAAAAACAAGTAGAGTTTTTCAGTGAACATGTTAACCAAAACAGGGATGAATCATCGTGTGTGGCAACTGCGCGGTGCAGGCCAGCCCTACTACGTTTATATGTGACCAATGCACGGTCATAGATATTTATATACAAACTAGGTACCGAACTCAATATAAACAAAAAACTTGATAATTGAAGCTGCAGTGGAAATTTGTGTGAAAGGCAATATTTTAATGACGTACAGAAAAAAGAAAATAAAACTCACATTAGTTGTTATTAATAGTATATTGTATATCTATAGTAGGAAACGTGAAACATTTCCGGACGACTGTAGTAATCTGTAGGAGTACGGGAATATCCGTTTCCTACCAGATATACATACTACATAGTTTTTCTCCAATTGGAATTACGAACAGTTCAATTTTATTTTAAAATAAAACGTTTTTTAATTTTTTCCCCTCAGCTCTTGTAAGCGTGTAAATCATTGCTTAACTATGGCAAGTTCATTGTTAGCTACAGTAACTACGGGTGATTGTTTATTTTTGTTAAACCAAATCTGTCAACTTTGCGAAGAGAATTTTTCAAATATTTGAATTTTGTCGCGTAGTTTTAAAAAAATGTCAGAAATGTGCAGTGACAATTTTTCCATTTCTGGAACACCACCTTAAATAGTGGACGCAGTAAATACGGCTAAGTTAAATTTACTTTCAAAGAAATCCAGGGAAAAATATGAGTTTGTGCATAGACGTTTTATGGATTATTGCCGAGGTAAAATGGCCAGTTCTTGTTCGGAAAAAGTTAATAATTTAATTTAGTTTAGTTATCAACAACATTTTTTTTTATTGAACTTATTTTTGTTCAAGATTATGTACAACATGAATTTTACACCAAATTATCGGTTCTTGGACTATAGTCTTTTTGTTATACGCAATTGTGTTTATAATAAATGATATGTTTTTGCAATAAATACGCAACCGTAAAGGAATATCATTTCTATAACACTGTTTTGGAAACTGGGCATTCCACTACTACATTCCATACGCGGCGTATGGAATATTTTCGACGAATCAGAACTGCTTTTTAGCGCGACATACGAAGTATCTTGATTCAATTACTATGGTTACGTCTGTTTGTTTTAATTTGATTTATTTGAGTTTGACGTTTTCAACAGTTTTATATTTGTATTTTTGTATAATTTCCAAAACCTTTTTATAGAAAGTATAGTCTACAACATGTAACGGAATGGCCTATCCCACGCTCGCAAACCGTAGCCCTCGCCTTTTTGCTCGCGTGGAATATGTGCCATTCCATTACTTGTTGTAGAATATACTATTTCGCCCCAGACCGGGAATGTTATTCTCGTACTGTTACCGCAAATTGCCCGGTAACAACTAATAATACAGGAATCATGTATTTTGTGGTTTGAAAACAAAACGGAAATATGTCACTTTTGTCCGATCGGAGAGAAATTTGTTTTAATTGCTAAAATATGAAATGCAATACAAATATTATACTTTATTTTAATCTGTATGAGTTCTTATTTGAAGTACGAGCAAGGTTACGAACGCTTCATTTACGCGAAACGTGAATGACATCTTCTCGCAAGAGATTGTTTTTTTAGCGAAGAAAATTGTGTTTTTCTTCAAACGACATAAAAGTACGTTGTTATGTGTTTGTATTCAACAAGCTGAATTTCAATATTGTTGCCGAGAGCGTAATAGTATATTCTACAACAAGTAATGGAATGGCACATATTCCACGCGAGCTAAAAGTTTGTAGTCCGAGCCGAAGGCGAGGGCTGCGATTTGCGAGTGGGATGTGCCATTCCGTTACAGGTTGTAGACTATACTTTCTATAACAAGATTTTGGAAATATACAAAAAAAATACAAATATAAAACTGTTGTAAACGTCAAACACAAAAAATTAAATTAAAACAAACAGACGAAACCATAGCAACTGAATCAAGATACTTCATATATCGCGCTAATATGCGGCTCTGATTCGTCGAAAATATTCCATACGCAGCGTATGGAATGTTAGTGATTCCATAAAAAATTTTAGTTGTGGAATGCCTAGTTTCCAAAACAGTGTTATAGAAAAGTGTTTCCTGGCAACACTTCTACTCCGGCGGCGACAAAGTAAAACATTATGAAAAATAGTTAGGTGTTAGGTTGTAATTCGGTAATTTGACAGTTAAAAATGAAACAAATAAACAAAAATAACAAAACAGCATATTCTATAGCAACTAGAAATTACGTCTTGTTGAAACCTCCGCTCTTCCATATTAATGACATGCAATTGGGGAACAAAAAAGTCAGTAATCATGGCTCTATAACGATCTTCATTTAATAGCATTTTGGTCGGTGTAATTTTTCAACTACTTCATGTGTATATTTTGTTTAGTATAATACTATTTATTTTTATGTTTACAATATACAGTTTCCGTACTAATATTTTAGTCGAAATGTGCTACATGGACAAAAATATACTTTCGCTGTTTCTCGGCAGACATTTATCGTTTTAGTGCCCATCCCACTCATACTACATTTTAGTGGTGCAAATCTGCTTTCGCAGAATAAATAAAACATATTAAAATCGAGGTAATGGTCATGTTATTGGCTGTTTTGGAAAGATAATATTATGCCATTTGTGTTTGAATATGATTTCGGAATGATGGACCCCATGGCTGTCTCGAATTGAGCGCAATCCGGAAGACCAATTTTCGATTACTTTTCGAGGCAGCTGAGGCCGTACATCGGTAATAACGTGGCTAATGTTGGCTTCCATGTCTCCCATCGTCTCGGGTTTATCGGCGCAGACTAGCGACTTCAAATTCACCCTAAAGGTGGCAATTTTGTTTGTTATCATAGCCATAAAATTAGCCTCGTCATAGAATAAAATTTTCAAAATTAATTTGCACAATTTGTAAGCGTAGTTCTGTCCTATGTGTCCCATTTTCGGGTGTAAAGCTGGATTTATAGTTTACATAGCATAGTCAAAATATAAATACACGCAAGTACGTAAGAGCATTTATAGTTCTCTCACATAACATAACATAGCATAGCATAACATAAGAAATGACCAAATTTTATTTCTTATGCTATGTTATGTTTTCCGGTAATGTTCGGACACTATCGGAAACTCTCGGATACCTAGTGACGATTCGCAGCTGTCATGTTTATGTTTTGCAGGTTATATCACAAGGTAATGAATGACATTTGTTTATGTGTTTCTATACATTTATTATATTTTTTAGAAAATAGACTAAGGGAAACTAAAAATGAGCATAATACTGTAGTAACTACATCATACATTTTAAAACTAAAAATACTATCTCACAAAAGATCAAAATTGTAACTTGCAAATGGACAAATCAATGTCAAAACAATATTAAATATCGTACTTGGACACTGAACATTCTTCGAAACAATCTTCTTCTTCTTTTATGCTTTGAAAACAATATAATTTAATACTATAAAACCTACAATAGTTATTTACGTACCAAATGCGGGAACGTTTGGTTCCCGGATGAGTGTTTGGCGGCGCGAGCTTGCGAGCGCCGCCATAGAACGAATCCGGGAACCGAGTTCACGCAAGAGGTTTGTACAATATTTTTTGTACGAAAAGTATAAACTAATAACAGGCCATACAAAGAAATGAAGTTCTTCAAGGAGTTATTTTGATATTTATCAAAGTTGCACTATAAATTTAAGCACAGAAATTAATTTGTCTAATATATTAGAAAACAATTAAAATATTTATAATATTTACCTTATTCACTTGTAAATTTATTATATTTCTTATTTATATTGAGATAACTAACATTACACTTGTAGGTTATGTATTTTACAGCTGTCATATCGGGCAGATTTTATTGCCAACATTGGTAACCAAATGCACTAAATTTGTTATTTTAAAATTCAATTTCATTCTTATTCCATCATTGTTTATATTAATATTATGTAAAGGAATGTTTGAAATACTATATTTTTTTATTATAAATATAATTTATTAATAAACGCTTTTGAAATAGGAATGTTTTCGTTGAAATTTCCCGGTTGTCTATCTGGTGGAGACCTGGGAAATAAACATTTCGGACGTTGCTTAAGCAACGCTAAACAACACATTTCAATGTATGAGTACAAAAAATTTATTATGTTATGCTGGGCTATGTTATGCTATGTTATGTTATGTTATGTAAACTATAAATCCAGCTTTAGTCTATTCGTTGTGAAATAACAAACTAAATTGAGCACATAACAGCTGGCTGTCAGGAAAAAGTGAAGCCAATTCGAAAAATAACCATCTAAAAAAAAAAAAACACCCGTTACCATACATATTTTGAGGTCCACGAATTTACGCATGAAGTGTGGTTATCAACCATCGAGTTATGGCCTCAAATGATAAGCAAGTATAGGTACCACAGGGGTAAAGTAAAATTGGAATTGTGGGCTGTGGGATTCGAACTGAAGTTCTCATGGTCCAAAGTTCCACAGTGCTATTTATACATTTTATGTGTTGATAATTGAATGTTGATTTACAAATGCAAAGAACTGAGATAAAATAGAAGTACACTGTTATTTTATGTTGTGAATTTTGATTTGAATTGGTTGGTTATAGAGACGTAAAAGTATTTGCATTTAAAAAAGTATGTGAGTATTTTATTGCACTGTCAGATGGCACTGCCGTCGCAGCCCGTTTTACACACATCAAATAGACAGAAACTAAAAGACTTGTGTAAAACATGCACATGAAATGAAAGAAAAATTCAATATTAGTTAAACAAAAGTGAACAAACGTGATTGTAGGTTATACCACAGATTACTAGAATACTCTTTGCACGCTTCCAAACGTTGACAGGTAAGACAGGTATAATTTTCTCTAATGTAAATCCACCAATCAGATGCAAGGTCATCATCGCCCTATTTTACTCAGGTGAAATCAACCTATGTTGCCTTGCATATAAATAGCAGGCTGTGCTAATTAATTTGTTAATTAATTAGCAAGCTATCAGCCACGGTATCACTTAAGCTACAGTTTCTTGATTAAGTGTGACGTTTACAGTTTGACAGCTTTGCATTTGAGTTTAGAATATATAAATGGTAATGCCTTGATTATAGGAAGAAAGTTTTTTTGATGAAAAAGAAGAAATTCGAATGTATATTTTAAAATAACTACAAATAGTCTTTGACAAAAATTAGGAAATGAATGAATATCTGGGGCATAAGTATGAAGTTAGCTTTTTATAAAATATAAGCCAGTAGTACACGATCCAATATATCATATTGTTTCTCGTACGATATCCAATATGAAAAATATTGTATCACAAATACACAAATATTTCATCCAAAATTTCACATGATTTTGAAAACGATATGATTTTAATTGTACGGATTTAAAATACATCAATTGTATCCCCTTTGGAAGAGCTGATTAGTTTTGGGTAATAGTCCAATAACCGGAAGTGGTAGTTTACTTGAAGCCCTATCAAGTTATTTTCAAATATGTCAGTAAATTATGGTTTAATGAAAATTTTGTTATTAGAATAATGTTTTAAATATTATTATCTACAATTATTGTTTGAAACATTTTCCTCTTACTGTCACCATTTACGAATTACAACACGTTAAAGAAAAATTATATTTTGATATTTTCGTTTAAATCTGATAACCTGTGTTTTTTGAAAAAACAAAACAACGGTTGAAAAATGTAATTTTTTGACATGTCATAATTTTTTGTAGGGATGAGCGTTTTTTGATAGTGGTGGTCCGTGTTCTTGCATATCTCGTGTATGATCTAAACATTTTATACCAATATATCATATTATCAAATTTCTTGCGCAAGATAGTGCAACTAAAATTGCATTGTGTAATACAAAAGTTGCTTTAAGTTTTATTGCGCAGCAAAACTTGCACACGAATAGGATGTGTTCTATTTTTCTTGCAGTAACTTGCAATTTTCTAGTTACTTCATAGTGACTTTAAGCTCGCCATGTTGTTGCCAACTGTTTTAATAGAGAACTACTAGGTTTGTTCCAAATAGTTATTTCTGACAAGTTTATGATATGTTTGTAACGATTTCACTGCGCCTGCGATAAATGTAAACAAGTTAAGTTTGAAACGTAAGCTTCATTCCTTTTTGTGTATGAATTTCTTTTTTATATGTATATTTAAGGTTAGCTGTCAAAACAAAAAATGAGCATGTACATGCGCTTCACTCCATTCGTCGTTCCAGTCTATGTTTCTAACTTGTTTACATTTATCGCAAGCGCAATGAAATTGTCACAAACATGTTACAAACTTGTCAGAAATAACCACTTGGAACAAACCTAATGTCGAATAGGAATTATATGTTTGAAAGTGTATAAGCAAATCAGTTTTCAATATTCAGTTCTGTTCGAGATTTCAAAGCTACTTTACAAATCTTGTCTATGCAACATCCAATTCGACAAAATAAAAATTCACAAAAGTCTATCCCACAAAGTACTACAATCATCCTACAATTTCCAGTGAAAAAGTTTGGTTATTGGCATTTAACATAGGGTTATAATGTGTCTGTTGGTATATAATTAAAAGTAACTAGATATCTTGCTTCAAGTCGTTGCATCGTGTAATTCAGTTAAAAAACTTGCAGCAAAATTCATTGCAAAACGGTGCAATAAAAATATCGTCGTCTAAAACGGACTTTATGACTACTTCTTCTATCAAGACAAAAAGTTTTCTCGTGCAACAAGGCCAAAATGTACTAAAGTGTCAGTTTCTAGATACATTTTAATAAGTTCAAGTAACTTTTAGAACTTACCTAAATGAATGAAAGATTTTTGGATTAAACTCTGCAAAAGTTATGACTACAAGTTGAACAAGCTTTTCTCTGTTTTATAAAACGTTCTTATTTACTGGTTTATGTTATTCACTTGCTTTCCTGGCGAAGAATAGTGTCATTTCACATTTTCGGTTTTATTATTTTCTGAAATAATGGCAAAACTGTGTTAGATTTTATTTTACGCCTTACAAATGGTTAGTTTTCGAGATTTTCCAAAAACAGTATCACATTTCAAATCTTCCTCGATGTTCGTCAGAAATGCGTCATTTATTTACGGCCAATCACAGTAACGCCACTCTAGTGAACAAATTTGAATCTATATTTTTATAAGTTCGTTTAAATTTTTCAATTCTTGACAGCAATAACTGATTAAACAGAGAACACAGCAATATTGAACAACCATGTTACCTATATTATATAGAGATGTATTTGATTTATATTTGTATTTTGTTCTTATCAATAATAATTTTAGGTTAGAATTCTGGAGTTTGACGTTTGAGCGCTTGACTTGACTGTGTGAGTGAAATGTATGATTGCACTTGTAGGAATATCATGACGTCACGAATTCACTTTACCAAAAGTTCATTAGCAAAAAGTGTAATGAAATTTATTCAATTTTCTTTAATGCAATGTTCATAAATTGAGCCAAATTTTATACAGCAATTCCAAACGTTGTATTTTAAAGAAAAAATTACAAAAATCTTTTATTTAGATATATTTTGATGTACAGGTAGAACCTAATTATCTTAAATATAATGATTTATAAGAACATAATTAGATGTCGACATTACCATTCAGTCAAAAAACTGTCCTCAACATTTTGAATTCAGTAGTTCTTCATTCAAGTGCGATTAAAATCGCATTTCGTCTTCCATCTCAAAACAACAGCAAAATTTATAGCAAAAAACAAATACGTCAGCCCTGAAAAAAATGCGTAGCACTCGAAAATTCTTTCAAAAATACCGCTAAAGACCTACGCTGTACCCTCTTTCTGAAACGCGATGTACACTTCCAAAAATTCAGTCGAAAACAGCTGCTAATTCCCATCACGATAAAGTAAAACTTTCGCTGGTAACAGTGTAGAGATGGTATATACGACTTGTATGTATAGAGAGGCAGCAGAACCAAGTCTGCCGCTGAAGTATATAGGAGGGGTCGCCCGGTAAATAGCGGTCTATATACTGACGTTTGTTGGCGCGGGGGAACCGACGTGAGGGGAGGATCAACGTACAACGCGACCAGCAGTCAGAGCCGAGTGTTGAAACTGTGTACCACGCGTACGAATATCTCGTAGAAATTACATTGTTGTAATCAACTGTCTGATTATAACAATGGAAAAACATTACAAACAATTGATTTACAATTTTGCGTGTTTGTCGTTGTGATGTTATTTAAATAGTGTCAATGTTATGATTGTGAATTAATTGTCATTAAAACACTGTTAAACTTTTGCTCGTGATTGTGTTTGTAAAATATTGTGATTCCTTCAATTTGGATTACCTATTACATGGATTAACGTTTTTGGATTATTTATTTCTTTAAGGTATGTAACTTTTCAACTTGCTTGTGTGTTTGTTGGCGAAAATGTCAATTTCTGCTGCTCTGTATTCTTCTTTCGTGGAAGGTAAAGGCACCAATTTCTTGGAACTGTTTGGCGACACTGGATTCTTGTAATGAACTTTGTAACAAGCATGTGATTGTTGAATTTGGCTGTGTGTTTTGTGTTTTTAGTTTATTTTGATTAGTGTAGTGTTGACATTGTTTTGAAACGGTTTGTAAATGAATAGTTTGTTAATTCTCCTTTTATTACATACTTTATGTACTTTAGAAACCATTGGATTATCTGTATACTTGCAACTTTCTAAAATATTTACTGTACATTCGAAATTAAAACTGTTAATTCTCTTTCTGTTTCTGTGTAACAATCAAATGAATTTGTTTTTTCTGACAATGAAGAGGCAACAGGCTGAATATTAAGTAATTTTGTAGGGTGGAACATAACCAAGACAGATGGTTTGGAAAGAAGTACTTATGTTGTTGAAAAACTTTTGAAATTACAAGTCTGCAATCTAATAATGCATGTATGCATTAAGAAAAAACCTATATTTAATTTTTCCAAAGCATGTAGTATGCATATCTCTTTTTTCTTTTCAAATTTCAGTCGCGCTATCTCTCTCCAATGCCGTTACAAACCTATTGTACCCTTGCATCTTTGTCTAACCCACGTGAAAACCATCCTTATCAGTCGTTTTCTCTTTCTACAACACGGGGTATCTTTAAACCGGCGCGAAATAAGGAATAAAATCGCAAATTTCAAGTTTCTACCCGTAGTGGTGTTATCCTTGTCTTGTGCATGTAGGATGCCGTAGGTCCGTCTTTATTTAAACCGGATATAAAATAACCATAGGGGTTGTAGTTGGTACTGGCCGTCGTAAAAACATCGGCGTTGTGAATGCACCGGTTGCTTGCGGCCCGCGTGGCCAATGTTTTCAGCGAGGGTAGTACGCACAAAGAGTGGTTATTCAAGAATGGGTATTTTGCAGGCAAGGTGCTGGTTTATTATTGTTTTCGTGGAAATTGAACTTAGACTTTAACTGTGCTTGAACCTAAATTGCCTTGATGTTCGCAAAATTAGGAGGGGAGGGGGGTTAATAGCCTAATAGACCAATGTATAATATATAATACAATGTTGCTTTCAACTATTTAATTATTGGAAATTGTATTCAAACTTCGTCATCGCTGGAATTTCTGACAGTTTAAAATACTTATTTCTGGGTGTATTGTTTATTGAATTTCTTTGGCAACAGGAAAAGGATCAAGTTACAATATGGCAATATTGTGAATAGTTGTCTTCTTATAGAGGTAAGTACTACTAATTACATGTAGCAATTAGAGAGTAAAACAATAAATTTTATATTTATCACTGTTTGAAACATTCTGTAATGTGTTCTTATACATACAAATGAGAATGTGTATGTTTAATAATTACACTTGATACATGTTTGACAAGTAAAACATATGTTTCAGTTATTTGTTTGTTCTGTTAGCATTTATGATTATTTAAATTTGTCAACTGTAATTACACAAGAGCTTTTTATTTTGCCGGATAAATTTCTGTTTGTACGAAACATTGTAACCTAGCAATTTGATAAGAAAACTGTTTTAATAAAACAATGATTTTATTTTTTAAACAGTTTTCAAATCAAATTGCTAGGTAACAAGGTTTCGTTACAGACAGAAATTTATCCGGCAAAATAAAAAGCTCGAAAACTGTGATTTTATTAAAACAGTTTTCTTGTCAAATTGCTGTCAGGTGACAAGGTTGAGCTGTCAAACTGACATTTATCCGAAGAAAGTAACATGCTCCAGTGTAATTCGATGAAAAATTTAACGACATTATTTATGAAAAGGTTTATTTAAAAGTG
Source organism: Poecilus cupreus (assembly GCA_963942605.1). NCBI lineage: Eukaryota > Metazoa > Arthropoda > Insecta > Coleoptera > Carabidae > Poecilus > Poecilus cupreus. The sequence continues at coordinate 3,694,347 of OZ012729.1, read as the reverse complement.
CAATTGGTAAAAATACGATTAATATATATCATATTTTTGACATATAATTGCAAATGACATTAATGTAGTTAGTATTTTGATCTGGTTGCTAGGAGAAAGGTAAATACGTTTTTTCACGACATGGTAGGAAACCTCACCGTTCTTCTCCCGAAATAGTGAGGAAAATGTGTTGTTCCTCTCTAGAGAGGAAAATATGGAAGTACTGCCAATATGAAAGTTATTTATAAAAAATGTATTATAAAAATTATAAATAAATTTCTAATTTTATTGAAAATCCTTATTTTAGTGATATACATACTTTATTTAATCTTACAATTATGTGTTATATATTTCTTTTCGTTATTAAATCACAATTTGACAACTTATTAAATATATTTAAGATAGGTTCATTGGCAACACTGCTACACCGCCTTGTGTCTGATAACCTAACTTTTAACGTGCCAATCTGTCAGTTGTGTTCTTAAAGTGTGTGTTAGGTCCGAGCAAATCGTTTTTAGAAACATGTCGTGAAAAAAATGTTGTGTCTAACACGAGAGGAAAGCTCTTCTTCCACTCTCGTTCGAAATGCCTCACTCGCTGCGCTCATGAGGCAAACTTCGAACTCGAGGGGGAAAAAGAAGCGCTTTCCTCTCTAGTTTGACAAATAACTATTTATCACTTACAAAAAGTTAACTCCATTTTTTCCATCATCTATAACTTCGTTTCTAAATTAATTATATTATCAAAATGTGTCAAATGTTATGCTAACCAATCTTGATTACAACCTTAGTTAAAATAATTATGTTCTAAGAATGGAAAATGAAATTACGAATAATAGTTAGCGCTAATCCTTTTTATGAATCTGCCTGTATGAGTTCTGTATAGAATAGATAGAGTTCTAGAGTTCCCGAAAATATTAGCAATAGTTCTAGCGTTTCAAGCTAAAAAAGGTTTTTTTTTTAAATCGGGCGCGAAATTCACGCTGCTCCAACATTTTTACAAAAAAGAGTTCTGGTTGAATTTCTCAAAAGATGTTATAGAGTTCTAGAGTTTCTGAAAGTATAAGAAATAGTTCTGGTGAATCAAGTCAAAATTCGAAAATTACGAAAAACACCGCACCAAATTCATTAAAGACATTAACATGGATTTATTTGAAATTTTGGGCTATGTTAGCGTAGGACGTAACAAACAATAGCTATTTATGTAACCAGTTAGGAAATGTATCATTTTGTGTAACGAGTGGGATGTTTGCGGGACGAGCGAAGCGAGTTCCCGCAAAATCACACGAATTACACAAAATCGCATTTCCTATCGTGTTTCATACAAGATTTTTTCTATTTTTGATTAAAACAGTTTTTTTTAATTATTAAATTATTAATTTCATAACTTTCATTGACATCAAGTAGCTACGCGTATTTCGCTTGTTTGTTTGAAATTTTGTTTATGCTTCATTCATTTCATCACCAGTTGTGAAATATTTTTCTTTTCATCACTAGTTATGAAAAATATGACGTTTCGCAACGTCAATCAATTTTGAAAAGTGACACTTTATATGTCATAATTAGAAAAAAAAATGTTATGTTGTAAAATTTTAAAAACTCAAAGGCTGGAACCACGAGCTATGTTTTTGGGTGTTTTAAGCTCGGTTTTAGCGCTGTACAATGTTCTAAAATTGTTTTATAAAAAAATACTTCAAATAAAAGTGGTAGATAATACATTTCTCTGTAACTTCTATTTGAAGCAATTTTTTATAAAATAATTTTGGAACATTGTACAGAGCTAAAACCGAGCCTAAAACACTGCTCTTAAAACACCCAAAAACAGAGCTCGTGGTAGTACCAGCCTTTATGTTTAGAGTTATAGTGCTTTAAAGAAAAAACTTAGCTTTAATTTGAGGCTCTACACAAAATAATTTGATTTTTATCATACAGGGTGGGCCATTTTAAGTTGCGTTCAGGAATATCTCGGAAACGAAGCATCGGATGAAAAATCCAAAAAACACGACTAAAATATTTTCGAGGGGGACATCCCATGACACCAAATTCAACCCCCTCGCCCCAACCCTAGTGGGGTGGGGCGGGGGTAAGTTTGAAATCTTAAATGGGAACCCCAAAATTTTTTTGCAGATTCGCATTCTACGTGAAAAACGGAATTCAGTGACATCAAAATTTTCGCCCCCGCCCACCCCCCCGGGCCAGTTGGGTGGTGGGAAACTTTCAAATTGGTTACGGGAACACCCACTTTTTCTCGAAGATTCGATCCAATTCTCGAGTCCCCGCGCATCTAAGCAACGGGGTGCACGGCACTAGCACGGGGGAGGGGGGACAGGGGCGCAAATTTTGATGTTACTGAATTTAGTTTTTCACGCCGAATGCGAATCTGTAAAAAAAATTGGGGTTCCGATTTAAGTTTTCATACTCACCCCACCCCACCTTCCAGGGTCGGGGTGGAGGCAGGGGTGAAAATTTTGATGGTACTGCATGTAGTTGTTAACGTAGAATGCGAATCTTTGAGAAAAAGTGGGTGTTCCCGTAACCAATTTGAAAGTTTCCCACCACCCAACTGGCCCGGGGGGGTGGGCGGGGGCGAAAATTTTGATGTCACTGAATTCCGTTTTTCACGTAGAATGCGAATCTGCAAAAAAAATTTGGGGTTCCCATTTAAGATTTCAAACTTACCCCCGCCCCACCCCACCAGGGTTGGGGCGAGGGGGTTGAATTTGGTGTCATGGGATGTCCCCCTCGAAAATATTTTAGTCGTGTTTTTTGGATTTTTCATCCGATGCTTCGTTTCCGAGATATTCCTGAACGCAACTTAAAATGGCCCACCCTGTATATTAGATGGTGTTACTGAGAAAATCTTGGCTAAATGTAATTTGACAATAGCCTGAGCAGAGGTCTGAATAGCGCTCGAAGAGACAAATTAACAGAATTTAATAACTATTTGAACTGCGATTGTTATAAACAATTATATATGCTGTTTTCGTGAAATCTTTGAAATTGCTGTAAGTCTGGCTAAAATTAGTTGGACTATACAATTCATATGTCACGTGACATATTTTCAGTCAATCAACATTGAGAATCTCCTTAGTTACTTGTGTACAATATATTTTTTCTACAATCGTTGCACAATATCGACATTGTTATTCCATTTTTAGTTAGGAAATGTTCAAAATTGTCGCTCTAGGGCGACAAAGTGACATATTGTCGCATTAGTGCGACAAAAAAAAACAAAAATAAATTAGATAAAAGTAAATGATGCATTGGATTTTTCTGCTAATAACCTTGCTATTGCAAATACAGTTGGCATATACGTACATACACTTCAACTTAATCACCATAAACGTATTCACTCTGTAGACTTTATGTCAAATGTACTCCATATGTCAAATGTACTCCATGTGTCAAATTATGATTTCTTTGAAAATTTTTATTTTGTTCATAAACGTAGTCATGATTACGGTGACATGGGTAACTGACCAAAGATAATTTTGAAAATTAATTTTTTTCTACAGCTTGACATTGGTCAACGATTGTAGAAAAAATATTGTGTGTATCTCGTCGGATAGAGCTTGTTCGGTGCACTTGTCGAGTTGTTGATCTCGGCTTCGCCTCGATCAACAATTTCTCGCCGCGTGCAACAAACAATGCTCTATCCGCACTTGATACACAAATAACTATTTTTGTAAATAACAATCATATTGGTGCTATATTTTCCTCACTCTTTTGGGAGAAGAATGGTAGGGTTTCCTGGTATGTTGTGAAAAAATGAAATTGTCACCTTGTTTTGGTCCGTTGCTAAGGAAAATTTTTGACAGCTACAAGTAATTTTGTAATTTAAAGTATAAAAATGTGTCTTAATCGTACACAGGTAACTATAATAAACTCAAACTTTGTTTTATTAAATAAAATTGTGCTTCAAATCTTGTCGTAGTTATAACTGTCAATTTTAATACAGCAAAACTTAGGTTAGTTCACCCGATGTGTTGCGTTCAATACATTTGGGGTACGTTCTCGTTCTCAATGCGCTTTACAACAAATAATTATTCATTATATTCTCCGATTATATAAGCTCGTGATATGATTAATAATCGAAGATATTGCTCGTGAAACCGAAGCTGCACATTTCACGAGTCCGTAGGACTCCAATCGAAAATATCACTTATTATATTACCTACCTGCGAAAACAGTTGTTCGACATAACTCCAAAAACTAATAAAGTAATAAAAACAATTGACATTCGCTCAAAAGTACCTGTTTATGATATCTTTAGTTTGGATTCCAGAGTCGACAATGAAACAGTGGCGTAACATTTAAATTTTAGCTCTGTGGTTCCTCCCCCACTAATATTATTGGCAGCCGTAACGGCTGGAAAACCTACAAGAGGCATAAAATATATCACTTATTGAAATTTGCTAAAGCCTAGTGTTACACAAAAAATGAGTTAAATTGTGTGATAATATGTTTATTCAGTTATTAAAGTTAAAAGGAGGTACAAATAATTTCCAAGTATTGGGATGTGACATGGGGGCGTGGCCTATCCAATATGGCGTCAATTAGGGTGAAGATTCGAATGTGACATTAGTACTGTTCGCGTATAAAATAGAAAAAATGAGTCTCACGATTAATAATATTTGCGAATGCGCTACAACAGATCCTGGAAACTAAATTTTAAAGAAGCTGAACGCATTTTATGTACTTGACAATTGATTAAATGCGGGAAAAAATTAAATGAAAGTGACACTGGCTGTGGGTGTAGTGGCTTTCTGTATATGAACGTCGAATTTACGAGGTGATCCCCATCAAATTAATAGGAAAGTTGCAGGAGATGAACAAGTGATGAGTGTTGTTTGTTTCTGCATGGCTGGTTTTGGATGAAAAATGCAAAAACTGCATTGCTACGTTTTTGTACTGTTATAGGTTAGTTGTACGTTTATTGATCTAAATCAATTAAATAAACAAATAACTAAAAATGAACAAATATAAAGAACATTAACTTTGTATACAGATTTAATTTAATTTATGAACTTAATTAAATACTTTATTATAACCTAAAATTTTACTTACTTAGATAACATAACCAACAGGTATAAAATATACAGAACATACTATTTATTGTAAACGCATTCATGTTGTTTTCTTTTGTTAGTTTTTTCCAAGATTTTTCGCACTCCAAATTGGTTTACTTTATAAATAAAACGTTTGTCCAGCTTCGGAAAATAATGGAATGTAACGTACATATTTTTACAGGACTTATTATTACACCCTTTTACTGCACAGTAACTTTATTTTTCGATTTTTCGCGGTGTTTAACTACAATTTCGGTCATGTTTTATCTCAAAAATCGTTATTCCCATTTGACGTAATATATTTCCAACGGAATCTTCACCCTACTTTGTGTTCGAAAATAATCCGCTAGATGGTATATCACTACATGTCAGATCCCAATAGTTTAGTTCCAATTAATATTGCCAACATCTTCCATTTGCAACATTTTTTTGCAGCTGATTCCATATTTGAAATGAAATGAATTTATTGTTTTTGTATCTAATAAAATTCCACTTTCAATTTTCAGCAATTGTGATTAAAACTTAGTTCTTCTCATTGTCATGCAACTTATAATTATGAAGTTTCATTACCTACTCCATTTTTCCCGTTAGTGGTTTATAGAACATACAGACACACATCCATTCATAAACATAGATGTTATTGAGATAATGGTCAAAACTAGAAGACCTCAAATTTTGTATATATATGGCTCTTTATAATTGGCGCTCCACCTGCTTGAAATCGCAAATAAATTGCTCTAAAATTTCGTACTAATTTCGTCGTAACTTTAAAAATATCGTGCTATTGGGCTTCCAATATTAAAATACGCTAACTAGCGACAGAATTCTGAACTACGTCTCGCGGTATATTGTGTTTTTCACGTTTATTCTGAGTTTTTATTTATTTAAAGAATTTGAACTTATTTGTCATTTTTTCTAAATTTATATCAACAGTAGTGACTATAGAAGAATTTCAATGGAAGTATTACATTTATCTGTGACGTATTATTTAAATAAGTACTATATTTAATTTGTAGATTAGAGGTTAAGATGGAGTTTTCTCCAAAAAAACCTGTTAAAAACAGGAAAATTTGCATTGTTTATGGCTACAGTTCTTCTGCTAATAAAAATCGAACAGTTCGATTTCCTTCATTCTCAAAAAAAGGTGAAAGACTAGTTTGTGTGAAAAATAAATGGGGTGTCACAATGACGTGTGACAGTGTGACAAATTAAAGGCATGGAAAAGAGCAATGAAAATTGCGATGATGTTGTTGATGTACTTCCACATAACATTATGTGGCCACTATTTATTATTTGCTGGCCTTCTAACATGCTTCTAGAAGATAAAGAGCAACGTGCGAACTTACATATACTATCTAAATCTAAGCAAATAAATGAATCCATACTACTATTTAAACTAAAAGCAAAATAAAACTACTGAAAACAACAACAAGTAACTACAAAAATATTAATATTAAATACTACCAGAAAATATATACAACTACAAACTAATATCAACAAAGAAAAATGATAACCTATCTTAAACAAAATAATGCTACAGTTAATAACTACTTACCTACAATAAAAAAACTACAAAACAACTAATGGCTAATGTAAATATAACTATAGTCAATAATTAATAATAATAAAATCTAAACAAATCTACCAAATACACTAATAAAACACAAATTACCACAACTAGAGCACGCATTCGCCATAGAAGACCATACAAAATGAATCTGACATGTACCGCTAGAGATTTGTGATCAGCGCCATCTCTTGATAGTTTGGAAGCCCAATAAAAGAAACTAAAGAAAACGAACGTCGAAAACTGGGGGCACCTACTAGACTAAAATCGAGAAAATCGAAACTAAGGACTAAAGTAACCAATGGTATGATTTCGTGCTCGCCAAAGGTAGCAATGACTTGTGTTTACCTACAGATAATTTCTATTTAAAATTAGTACTGTGATTCTAGTTTATCGAGCGTGAGTTGTGTAGGCTTAGGGATTGTTTGTCAAAAGTGCGAGCAAAGCGAGATTACCTACAGATAATTTCCATTCCAAATGAGTACTGTGATTCGAGTTTGTCGAGCGTGAGTTGCGTAGACTTAGGGTTTGTTTGTTTAAAATGAAAGTGAAGGAAAAAGTTGTCAGTGGAAAAAATATCCTCTGGTTTTTTTTTTATAGCACGAAATTTTAAAACTTAAGCCCGTTTTAGATGGCGCAATTGTTCTTGCATCCCGAAATACAAAAGTTGCTGCAAGTTTTATTGCGCCGCAAAACTAGCATGTCAATAGGATGTGTTCTGTTTTTCTTGCAGCAATTTGCAATTTTCTAGTGACTAAGCTCGCCATGTTGTTGTCAACTGTTTTAATATAGAACTTATGTCGAATAGGAACCATAAGTTTTCAGTATTTAGTTCTATTCGAGATTTCAAAGCTACTATGCAATTTATTCGACAAAATAAAAATTTACAAAAGACTATCCCACAAACGAAATACTACAATCACACTATAATTTCGAGTGGAGAAGTTTGGTAATTAACATTTAACATAGGGTTATTATAATGTGACTGTTGGTACATAATTAAAAGTAACTAGATATCTTGCTTCAAGTCATTGCGTCGTGTAATACAGTTCAAAAACTTACAGCAATTTTCAATGCTGCAAGTTTAGTTGCACTATTGCGCAATAAAACTTGTTGCAAGAATTGCGTTGTCTAAAACGGGCTTTAGGACGAAATTAGCACGAAATTTTAGAGAAATTTTTTTGAGATTTCGAGCAGGTGTGGGCGCCAATTATATAGAGCCTATTTATTGTCAACTATTTCATGTTTCCCATACTTTTATAAACTACGAATATGTATATAGGGTAATCCAAATTTTTTCAACGCAACTTCATCCAAAGATTAAACACCTAACAATAAGCTGACAAGTTCATTTTAGGAAATAATAATAAAAAAAAATAATAAATAAATAAAAAAATCTGTTGCGGTGACCAAACTACTTTCTTTATTTTGACAATTATAAATTATTTGACATATTATACATGTTAAATCTGTTAATTTTTTTGTTCTTATTGTAACTATAATTATTTGAAAAATATTAATTTTAATATTTCGTTATTAAGTCTTTCTAAATAATAATACCAAAATTGTTTTTATAACATATCATTTGATACATATTTTTGACAAATGAAATTATTTGACATGTAAATGTTAAATATTATACATTAAGGGAGGGAAGTGTATGATATTTTTCCGCGGAGGAAATTGAAGCACGAGTCATTCAAATTTATCGGCCTATACCGCAACTGCCAATATGGCCGGTCGGCTCAAGGTCATCGATCGATGCAACATTAAGATCAAAGGTGCCGACAGCGAGGTGCGCTACTGTGTGAATTCTTATACTGTGCTATTACCATCTTTGAAGGTGTGCCACACCCAGAAATTGGTAAATGGCATGATGCTGTACTATATTATTTTATATAAATGTTTGTACTGTTGATTTTATTGGCTTATTTCCTGTTATGTCTATAAATAATTTAATCGCGGAATGACTCAATGGGCTTTATAATTAAATATTTCAATATAACAAAACAGGAAAAGAGCTAAGAAATATAAATAATAAAAACTGCAACAAAGAAGTATATAAATTAATCGACGGCAACGGCCATGGCAGGTAGCGTTGAAGACGGTTCACTTGATAACGTAAGTTAAGCAGCACTGTCCGCTGTCAGTACTTCAAGGGTGACCGCTTTGCGAAAACCCATACCAGCGAATACTGCGTGCCGTTGTCACACCACCGAAAACGAGGAACCGAGGCGGCATATAACCTCAGCAGTTGAGACAACTTAGAAAAAATATTATTGAAATAAATTACTTGTTTGTATACAGTGAATCGTACGTTATCTTTACGAGCAAAATTTCTTTGAAACAAAATAACATTTTATGGAATGAAAATACTAGGTATTGCTCATACAGGGTGATTCATAACGTACGGAGGAGATTAAAAGTGTATCTAGGGGACTCCAGAATAATGAATTTTTCTTAGGGCTGGTATTTCCAAACTTAATTACCTAGAGAATAAATTTATCAATAAAATAAACAAAAAATATCGCATCAAAATCATAGCTTAACTGATGATTATTATCTAGCTGTCATCTTTTGATGCGATATTTTTTATTTATTCCATTGATAATTTATTCTATAGTTTACATGAGGTTGGAAATACCGTCCCTTAATAAGCAAAAATTCTATGTGATCAGCACATAACCCTCCGTTTAAACAACTTTTATAACGCCCAATGTAGAGAAAATTTTTCAGTAATAATATAACAAGAGAGTGAGAATAAATTGAAAATAATTTGGCAGATCTTTCGAAATTTTGTTGCCAGGCAATAGCCACGAAAGCTCGTAGGGCTTGAGTGACCATTGTTAAATGACAACTAGTTTGAGAAACACAGTGAAGAATTATTTTCTAATTAATCAAACTCGCGAGTTATATTTAATTAGATTATTTTTATGTTGATGTTTTTCAACGAATTTCGATCATTTTCAAAAGTGGATTCCAAATTTACAGGAGTAGAAAAAGTATAGTATTATATTCGGGATTATTTATTGCATCATTTGCCTACGTCTTTATCTTCGTGAATAATGGCTTTCATAATCCCTCATATAATAATATGCTATTTGTTGGGAAACAGTCAGGAGGACTAATATTTTAATATTTCAAAATTAACATTGAAATCCCTATGGTGCATCTTCTAACGTACCACCTTGTATATGTATACGGGAGATAGAAAATATCGAGAAGGATACACATATGAACTCTAAATCAAAGGTTTCTTTGAAATTACTTGTTTATTTCAGGTTATCATGTCAATAAATCCAATCATAATTGGAAATTGACTTGTGCTTGTACACTTTGTACAAGTCGCTGTATCTAAATCATTATACTGCTGCAAATTTGATTGTTATTTAAAGCATTTAATTTTTCATGAGTATGTTTCGTAAATAATGTTTTTACGTTCAAGTCGACATCTGTAAATGCCGAGTTAAAATTAGCTACGTCCAATATTGAATATATTTCAGTGACAATCCTCGATTAAATTTTTCTGTTTTCTCAGAAACTTGTTTATTTCTGTTTGTTTTCTTGTGGTTTCGTTGGTATGGTTACTGAAATACGTCATAGACTACCTCGTAACAACAGAATGTATTGCGTTGTTTGGAATTAACGCCACAAACTGTCGCAGATTGCTCTAGTCGCCACGCATACTCAAGCAAAGCACGTCATAAAAAAATGACTACTAGTATCCGTGACGTATTATCAGTGGGCGGGTTCAGCTGAACCTAGCAGCTAGATTGCTAACCCAGCGGTCAAAGCTGAACGCATTGCTAAGTAACCGCTAGATTGGCCCTAGATGAGCTAGCGAACCTTCTAGAACTGTCAACTGTTAAAAATTCATTTATAATATCAACATTAATCATGCCTGCAAAAAATCTATAAAAATAACTTAAAATATAATTAAATATATGGAGTATTTGATATCTATTAATTACCAATTTTAAAAGACTTTTTTGGATTTGTCTTTGATCAGAATTTGAGGTTAATTCCACCAAACTTGACTGAAATAAGATGACAGCATCAGCAAAATTCCGTTCATGTTCATACTACTTTTCACCTGCTAGAATCTAGCACTAGCAAAAGAAGCTATCCGCTAGGTTCGGCTGAACGCGCCCAGTAGCTATACAACAAGAGGTTCGAAAATAATCGAATATACAGTTGAGATGACGAGATATGTTTCCTATTCAAAACATCGAGTCCGCAACTATATATTCAGATGATTTTCGAAGCTCGAGCTGTATATAAGACTATGTCGTAGGCATTTAGCGAAATGCCGGCAATTAGATGAATTTTACTTCATTTTTCTATTTGACTGGCGTAATCAGGCAATTAGACGAAAAATCTTGCATTCTCCATTTACCGAGCGCGGTTTAGGCACTTGGAAGAATCATTGATAATATTATAAACAATTTTATTAACAAATTTCACTTATTTGTTATAACAATTTGCCGATAAATGGCATCGTGAATTTCATAAAATACCTGCTTTTGCCGCAAAAAATGTAATTGCAAAGCTGCAAAAAAACAATGCCAAACAAAACGATGTGCCTGCTTCAAAGCAGGTATTTTATGAAATTCACGATGCCATTTATCGGCACCTTGTTGTAACAAATATGTGAAATTTGTTAATAACATTTTTAACAATATTATGAATGATTCTGCCGAGTGCTTAAACCACGCCCGGCAAGTGGAGAAATGCGCGATTTTTCCTCTAATTGCCTGATTCCGCCAGCCAAATAGAAAAATAAAGTAAAATTGATCTAAATGCCGGCATTTCACTAAATGCCTAGACATTTAGCTAAATGCCTGATTATTCTAAATGCCTACGACAACTATATAACGAATCAACTAATTATATTAAACAAATTATTTATAAATAAATAAAATCAATATATCATCACGCCTTTTACCCATTATGGGTGTGGCACACTGCCTACGCAGAACTCGGCAAGTGATATATTTTTTCGTATGAAGTGCGGTTACCAGCCGTCAAATCATAGCCCCCAAAGATATTAGTAGAGGGGGAACCACGGGGGTAAATTTAAATTTGTAACTGTCGGCAGTGGGATTCGAACTGAGGAACTCACGATCCACAGTCCGACACGTTACCACGGAGCTATTTGCCCCATAAATATTTATTTATGTCAAAAATATTAATAGTTTGTTTATGTTCATGGATTATATGATTACACATGATTCATTTGTTTACAACCAAAACACTACTTAGGAACGCAAATAACTGATATTATACTGCGTAACTAAGAAAAATTTAACTATCTGAGTGGTCTATTTTCCTATGAGTTTGTATTCTCAATAGTTATATCACCAGTGCTAAGAATTTAATTGACTAAATTTGTCATGTCTAGCTTATGCAAAAAAAAATTGCTTAAAAAGTGTTGGAGTACATAATAATTTGAAAAAATCCCGAGACCGCAGGTCGATGGGTTTTATCTTAAATTATTATGTACGATAGCACATTTTTAAAAGCAAAATTTTATAAATAATCTGGACATCAAATTTAATCGATTCAATTCTTTAGCACTTGATGTATATGTCAAGATTATTTCATGAATTCATAGCATAAACTTTAATACTTGCCGAAGAAATTGTACTAAAACGTTGATTTTTGACACAATTTTACATAAATAAATCGGTACACTCATAAATAAAAATCTGTTGTTGGCATCACAATACCTCCCGCCATAGATGAGAAATGCTCATCTCTTCAAAAAATTATGACACATGTCAAAAAAATGACATTTTCAATTGTTTTGTTTTTTAAAAAACACAGGTTAGCAGATTTAAACGAATATATCAAAATATAATTTTTCTTCAACGTTTTGTAATTCGTAAATGGTGACAGTAAGAGGAAAATGTTTCAAACAATAATTGTAGTTAATATATTTGAAACATTATTCTAATAACAAAATTTTCATTAAAGCATAATTTACGGTTATTGGATTATCACCAAAAACTAATCACCTCTTCCAAAGGGGATACAATTAATATATACAAAATATCACAATTTTTTAGTAGTTTTTGAGAAACCATAACTCTAGAGATCCACACAGACTGACAGACAGACATATACACACACGCGCACACACACACACAGACATCATCGTGAAACTATTAAAATCGTATTCTAGTGAACCTAAAACATGCTCATCCCGATCATCACGATCTTATATTTAATCAGAGAATATAATGAATAATTATTTATTGTAAAGCGGATTGAGAACGAGAACGTACCCTAAATGTACGGAACGCAACACATCGGCTGTAATAACCTAAGTTTTATTGCATTAAAATTGACAGTTTAACCACAGACACGATTTGAAGTACAATTTTACTTAGGGCCGGTATTTCCAAACTTAGTTACCTGGAGAATAAATTTATCAATAGAATAAACAAAAAATATCGCATCAAAAGATGACAGCTAGAATAATAATCATCATTTAAGCTATGATTTGGATGCGATATTTTTTGTTTATTCTATTGATAAATTTATTCTCTAGGTAACTAAGTTTGGAAATACCGGCCCTTAATAAAACGAAGTGATACACATGTAACTAAGGAGATTCTCAATGTTGATTGGCTGAAAATATGTCACGTGACATATGAATTGTATTCTCCAATATATTGTATATTGTAGTTATATAAAACGAATTCCAAATTTCTTCTAATCCTTCCCTGACTGGTCGGCACGAGAACCGCCTGCTGAGTTAGAACCGCTCTCATCATTAGTAAAGTCAAGTCAGTTTGATAGTCTGAGACAAAGTGGAATGCACTACAAACAAACGTAATAAATATTTATATCATCACGCCATTTACCAACTCCTGCCAAGCTGATCACGGTAGTTTTTATGTTTTACTGTCTTATACGTATGAAATAAATTGCTGAAAATACATGGTTTAGAACCACTAAATCCGTACAAGTATCATGACAATCTATCTTATTGCTCATAATTGTAAATTTAGAAGTTGAATTTTATTTGACACCTAAAACAATAAATTCAAATTATTTAGAATATGTAAATGTAAACAGCGTAAAAATGTTTCATATGTTAGTTGATAAAGTTAGATTTGTAATTTTCGCTTCCGGTTTTGAGAATAATGAGTTATATGGTTAGTAGTACATTAACATTTAGCTATAATAATTAAAACAAATAAATCTATACATGCATTTTTCAATTTTTCTGTAGTTTAACTTTGTATCACGAATATGTAATTTATTTTTTCTACGACCACTACTGAAAGTATGTCATTACAGAACAAACTACAATCAATGTAAGTGCGTTGTTACGAATAGTGTTACGTAATGTTCATTCAAGTGTTACATAATGTTCATTACGTAACACTTGAAAATGAAATTTAAGTTGGCATTACTGACTGTCACATTACCAATATAATTAAAATTTGATGCATCAAATCTTAGATTTAAATGTTATGGATTCAAAGGCTAACTGATAAAATTTTATAACTAAATTCATATTTTGCTGGGTTTATTATAAATTATGACACCAATAAATATTTCAATAATATATGTAGAGGGGACTATGTTTCGTCATGTATCCCTACGCTCAGTAATTGTTTATTTTTATAAATACAAACAAAGCTTCTTTGACATTTAGGTTATGTGTGTGATTATTACATGTAAACTGGTAATATTTTATAGTCTCCCATCTGCATCTATAGTTTATAATCTGTGTTTTATTGTGAGGTAAATATATACTACTAAATATTATTATCCTTTACTTATATTTATTAATATTTTAAGTAAGAAATGTCAAGCGACAGTGATATTTCAATTGGAACACCACTGGAGATACAAGCTAGAGCTAAAAGTGCAACAAATAATCTTTTGGTGACAAAATCTCGACAACGATACGAATTTGTGTATCAAAAATTCATGGATTGGAGAAAACAAAAAAGCATAATAAATTTCTATTTGAATATTGTTTTTAATTTAGAAATAGTATTGAGTGGTCGTAGAAAAAGTATAGTACAAAACTCGAGATGTAAAGCAATTACGCTCTCGTGAAATTACAAACTCGCCGCTACGCGGCTCGTGTGTCAATTTTTTCACTCGTGCGTAAATTGCTTCTTACTTCTCTCGTTATGTAATATACTATTTCGCGCCGCCGTCCGACATTGACACAATTACATCTCTAAAGCGGTCAGAAATCATGTTTTTGTCGAACTAGTTATATGTTGGCATCACTTCACTAATTTTAGCTAACTTCTGACGCTAGAAATGTCAAAGTATTACATTAACTTAAAAATATTATAGCAATATATCTACAATTGAATATTTACAATACAAGAAAACAAAATATTTATGGATTTTAAACATACTTATAAGTAATTATAAATGAATTTGCAGTGTAAAATCTAAATAAAAATATGTAGATATTTTTGGTTATAATATTGGAAAATAAACATAATTGACATTCAAATATTGTGAAGTTAGCAACATAAAAAAATTCCCTGTCACTAAGAAAATGAGTAATAAATTAAATTTATTTATTAAATTTACATAAATGTTGGCGCGAAAAATCTTGTGTATCCCTCGGTTGGAAACTATTTTGCGAGTGCTCGCCTACGGCTCGTCCTATCAAAATAAACTCGCACTCTCAAAATAGCAGTTTCCAACCTAGTGATATAAATAACTATGCCGAGGAAAATAAACCTTGTGTGTTAAAAAGGAACTTCAGTGCCGCGGTACATATTACATTTTATACATCTGTCAGTTGTCAATTGGAACTGGCAGTGTTGCCAACCTCGAACATTGAAGTTATCGTAAATAACACTCAAAATTATGTGTTTTGTACTTAATTTTACGTGTAAATTTACTGCAATACGACATATATCTGTCAAAATTATCTTTCTTGTGCAATTATTATTTTTCGGTTGCCTGCACTGTGTTGCTTAAAATCGTAGTTTAATGGGTTACTTTAGTGACTATTTCTGAGCTTTTAATGACGATTTTTGAGCACTTTAGTGCCGATTTCAAATAAAGGCCATATTTTGATAAACAACGGTTGAATTATGACTATATTATTTGACAGTTGTAGATAAAATAGTTTTGTAAAATAGATTTATCCGACAAAATTTTGTAGACAAAATAAAATGAACACCCTGTATAACTAGTATACATAATTATACATTGATGACAAATTAATAAATATTACATCTTAGCTGAAACTCACGGTACCTATACAGGGTGTTTCATAACTTCAGGTACATACGTTAATGGTATATGTTATTTGATGTGCAGTTTACGAATCAAAAAGAATTTTTTTTTTTAATCGCAAAATTATTTTCCATATTTCCCAGTCCAAAATTACATTACATTACATTACATACACTGGGTGTATGATTATGATTATTATTTTGTTCGTTTATTATTCTAGTATTATGTAAAATAAACTGTTGATTACGTACTTCTTTGTTTGTGTTTAATAGGAAAGCGAATCAAGTGCAGTACTACAAAAAATGATTTAGGTAAACAACCCTTAATTTTTCGAATTAAAAAAAAATTCTTTAAATTCGTAATCAGCATATCAAATAGCATATACCATTAACGTATGTACTCGAAGTTATGAAACACCCTGTATAATATTAGAAATAACAGAAACACAAATATCTCAAACATCTTTGCGAAACTGAAACAAGATTTACAACCAAAGCTCTGTTCACGTTGCACGCCTTACTCCAATTTGCCACCCTCTTCCTTTCTCACATTACTCCAGTGTTACCACCCCACACAAAATCTAACAGTAAAATCCCTATAACAGTATAACTCAATTCGTCACTTGTCCACGCTGCTTCCAGCAGTTCGAGGACAATATCACAATGTAACATATTACAACACACACACACGCATTGTGTTCGTGTGTGTTCGGGATGTACCGTTACGGATGGATGATGACGCACGCGGCAGACCGCCTACGTCACGTGACACCCTCCCCCGCTCCACGTAAACGCAAGGCTTTGTAGGTGGTGCGTTATCTAGTTGCGTTTATGGTCTAGGGTTATTGGATTTAAAGCTAGGGGTGACTTCACGTTCAGATTTTTTGGATGAGTGTTTTTTGTGTGATACGTCGTGGAGGTTAGTTTATGATGTGCGGACGAATAATGTTATGTTTAGGGTTTGTTGTATTTGAAGATGAAGATCAAATAATGAAGGATGGGTTACCAAATGGGATTGATTCTTACAATTTTCTCATAGTTTGTATAGAACACAGGAATAATTTAACAGAATAACCTAAAATTTTGATCCATCCATTTAAGTGCTACACAATGGGCGCATAAACTATAAATGAAATGTGACAAATTTATATCAAAATCGTGTAACACTTATGGAATTATTAGTAGTAAAGTACTTTTTTGTTTTAAATATTCTGCAGTAAAGCGATATAACGAACTGAACATATTTTGACGTCACAGGTTCTCGCATTGATGCTATTGACCAGAAATATAAAATGTGCAAATCACGCGTCTGCCGTGGCGCCCAACGCCTATTGTGGGCTAAAATAGAACTACGATAATATTTTTTATTTGTTTTGTTTGTTGGTATTTAAGATTATATTTGTTGAGCTTCTATTACTTGTTTTATAATTTCACTGTTTTATTGTGTTATGTTGAAAAACTATTGAATAAAATTATGTGCTGAGGTTATGTTACATTACTACTAGCGCCACTGTTCTCAAACTTTCGTATGTTATTTACTCGAATATCAAGTAAAATACTTAAAGTTGCCACAGGAATTATATCTTTATTTATATTAAGTTTAATTGTTGTAAATAAAGACTTTTTTACGTTAAAAAATATGTATGTAATGTACTATCAGTAAAAATCGTTGTTTTAGTGCCACTGGAGCAGTATCCGTGACGTCACACAAACTTTAAAAACTCATATCTTCGGTAATATATGGAATTTTCACATCGGGTTTTCACTTGTCATATATTCTAATTAATTCATTCATTAAAATAAAAAGAAAATGGTTTATGGGCCCATTGCTATCTCGAGAATTATAAGAGTTACAAAGTTCGTTAAATTAGCAAACAATTTCTAAATTATATGACTATTAAAATAAACGAAACAAAAATTCAGTCAATTCTGGATTTTGAGGGTCATTTTACGTGCCATTTCGTATTGAATGATAATTCACCTACACAGTACGCATGCGTGCTCAGTTTTAAAAATGACCGGTCATTTAATCAAATAAGTGACCCAACCGTACATGGTAAATGTCCTACATCACTACTTTTTACTAGTGATGTAGGTCATTTACCAATGACCATAATCCTGAATATAATACTATACTACTACCCCTGTAAATTCGAAAATCACTTTTGAAAATAATTAAAATAAAAAATATATAATATATGAATAAAAAATATAATTATGAATTTCGAGCTCTGTGATTGGCCGTGATGAGTGAATTATGAATTATAATTCATTATCATGAATTATGAATTATAATTCTTATCATGAATTATGGGTACAATAATTCATAAAAAAAATTGAAATAATGGGAATATATTTCTACGGGAGTAGAAAATAGTTATTTACTTTACAAGTGGGCAAAGTAAGGAATTATCCACAAGAGAAATTTTAGCACACGAAGCCGAAGGCTGAGTGTAATAATTTTATCGAGTGGGTAATTCCACTTTGCCCACGTGTGATGTATAACGTTTTATCCAATACCTCTTAATAAATGAAAATTTTTTTAAAGAAATATTATTTGACAGTTACATATGCTTCAAATTTTTAAAACACAATGTAAATCGAAGTAGTTACCAAGGTGTTGTGTGTTATTATTATTGTTATAAATAAAAAAATACTCATTAGTGCCTTTCCTCAAAATTATACCCACTAATGGGTAATCTGTTACTTTGCTTGTTTAAAATCGCCACAGTTATAGAGCATTTATTGAGAGGTGTTGGATAAAATTTATTATTTTTGCTCATTGTAGTAGTAGTTTTGTTAAATTGAAATTGTCTAATTTAATCAACTTCATGTATCTTCTAGTTCTCGAGACAAACTATGCTATACCATTGTCATGTGTGCATCATTAACAAATAATTATTATCAAGGTAAAATTAGCTCTGAAACAATTTGACTTAAGTGTGTAGGAACTTATTACTGATAAGTCAATCACACACTTCCTCATACACACATAATCTTAAAGGAAAATATATCGTTTTGTTTGGTTATGGTTGATAAAATGTCATAATCTACTTATGTTACGCCTGTTTTACACGACACAATTTATTGGTCAATGAATTGGCCAAGTTTTCATGTAAATTTATTGTTGTGCGTAATTCGATACTTTTCACACTTTACTTAAATTTTTGCTTCACCAATAAATTAGTTAATTTATTGACAAATTAGAATATTTTTGGACAATTTTTTAGGGTATTGTAGGCGATTTTAGTCATTGCCAATCAGTTAAATTTGGTTTTGTATTGTTAGTTTATCATTTTTGAACCTATATTTTTCATTTTTTTATAAAGCGAAAATGGTGTATAATTTTACTAGAGATATCATAAAGATTTTTTTTTCACACCGGGAGGGAAATTTGGTTTTTATGGTACCAAAATTTGAGCACTTTCTCTCCCGTCGTGAGGGATAATGCTCATGTAATGTAAAAATTAACAAAATTAAATAATCAGAGGTAACTATCATAAATTATATTACAATTCAAATAATTTGGAAATACACAAAAACCATCATAAATATTGGGACCGTGAAAAAGTAGTATATACACCGCAGGAGAGAAGTTAATTTTCCCTTGTCGTATTGTAGCCCTCGCCTACGGCTCGAGCTTCGATTTACTCCGCGGGAAAAAAACATACACTTCTCTCTTTTAATGTATAAGAAATATGTACTATTATTTACGACTGTTGTTAAAAGTGGCCCTTTTAACGGTTGCTTAGCAAGTTAAATGTGGTAACAGCCGATATCATGTTGGTACTACTGAAATTGTCACAATAAATTAACGGAAAACTTGATGAGCGTAAAACGAACGACAATATTTTTGTTCTTGGCAATTTATCGACATGAAAATTTGACCAATTTATTGACTAATAAATTCGTTCTCTAAAACAAGCATTACAATTAATAAACTTATGAAAACAAACTAAAATTAGAATGGCATTTTGTTAATATACAGGCTGGGGCGTTTTAAGCTGCGTTCAGGAATATCTCGGAAACGAAGCATCGGGCAAAAATTTTGATGTCACTGAATTCCGTTTTTCACGTAGAATGCGAATCTGCAAAAAAAATTTGGGGTTCCCATTTAAGATTTCAAACTTACCCCCGCCCCACCCCACAAGGGTTGGGGCGGGGGGGTTGAATTTGGTGTCATGGGATGTCCCCCTCGAAAATATTTTAGTCGTGTTTTTTGGATTTTTCATCCGATGCTTCGTTTCCGAGATATACCTGAACGCAACTTAAAATGGCCCAGCCTGTATAATAACGAAAAGGGAAGCAAATGGAACAATTATGATATAATATAGGACTATAATGTCTAGAACTGCAGAATAATTGGGAGAAAATATTGGTGGTATTTTTCTGCAAGAATAATATGTATGCCATTATTTCTGACACGTTGCCAAGTAGGATCATTTGTCAGATAATTTATTAGCTCGGGGTCTGCACACACTTCACACATGCAACCGCTTGAGATTTCAAGTGCACGAGCGTCGAAAACGACTTGAATATGGGGAACATCAGTTTGACAGTTTGTGAGACAAATCTAAAAATCTGCTATGGTCACCATACGATTTTCTTTTACATATAATAGTAATTTACGTAACAAGACCTGAAAGTGATACTTTACTGGGTGCGCAAGCATATTCCAGTGCGAGCTTTGGAAGCTTGCGAGCCCAGTGAAGACACTTTCAGGTCATGTTGGGTACAATATTTTTTTCGCGATTCTGAAAAAAAGAAATAATAATTCTTACACCTTATTGCAATATTTGACGCATGAATGAAAAATAAATAAATAAAGAACTGATCATTATGGAAACATTGCTTTCCGCTCCCTTATAGTCAATTTTCCTAGCTAGCTCGGAAAAGAAGGAATTTCTGGGCGATCGCGAAAAAATATAATAAATTTAGAATAAATGTTTGAAGTTACATTTTTATTCTCATACATGATTATAGAAATATAAATAGAGATACAAATGACATTTTTTTAACTAGTTCAATATGCCGAATTTATAATGTTTATTAGACTGTGCCAATAAAAATCGATATTTTTTGTTTTCGCTCTTCATTGTTGTTCCCTATTGAAATTCGTGTAGGTTCCCAAAATAGATCAATATTTAGAGCAGATGTCGGCAACCTTTTTTGACAGCTGGTCAAAAACAATCGAAATGTGACTTTTCGGCTCAGCAAAAATTCTAATTATTATAAAATAAAGTTATAGTTAATTTAATTTTATTTCTTCATTCTTGGACATCAAAATATATACACACAATTATTGCTAAATGTTTGAAGAATACAGGTGATTTTTTTTTTATTTGCGGAAATCAAATGGTTCACTCGAAATTATGAAATGGGTTATTTAGTGACCCGCGGGTCATTTAGATTTAGAGGTCCATCAAGTCCAAAACGTGTGTTTGGACGTTTCTCCTCTTTTTTTCATATTGCATTAATGCCGAATTTGAGCACAGAAACAAATACATAATAAAATATTTTTTCAAGCCCTAAAAACCGCTATATTCACTTATGTCAATAACTTTATATGTTTAGTTGCGTTGTTTGTTTTACACAGTTTAAACATTTTGTAGCATCACATAGCTTCAGTGGCGTACCTAGAACTTTTGCCGCCCGGGGCGGTCTCCAATTTGCCGCTCTTTCCAAGTCATTCAAATGATGGTTTTTGTAAATTAATAAACATAAATAAATAATTGTAATTGAGACAAACTATAGGTGGGGAACTTTTTTACCATTGGATGCCATATTTAAATTAGGCAGTAATAAAGGAGACCACATAAGTTGATATACCTATAAAAATACAAGATACTTTTTAAGGGCACAAGAAACTTACGGAGATAAGACAAAATATATAGGTACCTAATTTACAAAAAGAAATAAAATTTTTAAATAAATAATTTCATTTCTTTTGAATATACAAACAAATTGTACACATAAGTGTAAGTATATAATAGTTATTTACTTTACAAGTGGGCAAAGTAAGGAATTACCCACGAGAGAAATCTTAGCTCACGAAGCCGAAGGCTGAGTGAGATAATTTTATCGAGTGGGTAATTCCACTTTGCCCACGTGTGAAGTATAACGTTTTATCCAACACTTCTTCATAAATGAAAAATTTATTAAAGAAATATTATTTGACAGTGACATATGCTTTTAAATTAAAATGTCAATCGACGTAGTTACCAAGGTGTTGTGTGTTATTACTATTGTTATAAATAAAAAAATACTCACTAGTGGCTTTCCTCAAAATTATACCCACTAGTGGATAATCTGTTACTTTGCTTGTTTAAAATCGCCATAGTAATATAGCATTTATTGAGAGGTGTTGGATAAACATATTTATATATATTTACTTTTCTAACTTTCATAATAGAAAAATCGTGTATAATTCTCTCAAATTTTATATTATTTGTAATTTATTGTTCTATGGACAATATTGCAAGATTTTGTAATCGTAAATCACTCATTGTAGAACGAAGATAATTTTTTATCAACTTTAATTTGAAGAAGCTCCTTTCGCAACTAGCGACACTGATAGCAATTGTTAAAAATATTCTTAGCAAAATTACAATGTTGGGTACCGAATTTTCCAATCTATGCTGTTGAATAAATTTTAGTAGATCAAGAGGGCCTTCCTCCCCCGTTTTTCCAATGTTTTGCAGACAGAGAATGTAGCCTCATGCGTGTGACTTTTCCGCGTCATCTCAATAGTAACGGTGGTACTAATATTTCGATAAACATCGAGCACGGGGTAGTACATAGAACTTCTACTTTATTGATGTCTATATCCGAGCAAAATTTTTAGAGATAATATTTTCTATCCTACATTGACTTGACGACGAGAAAAAATAATCAAAATCATATAGTAATTCATAATTCGTGGAAATCGAATAATATACTTATGAAGTGAAAAAGTTGCTTTTTACAACCATAACTAAGTTTCAAAAATGCCGCCCCAAAATATGTGCCGCCCAGTGCGGACCGCACCCACCGCACCCCCCTAGGTACGCCACTGCATAGCTTTGTTCAAAATAATGAATTGATAGATAATCGAAAATATAAAGGAGACACCACAGCGAAAAACAACCATATTTCATGAAAATTTTTTAGTTTTGGTTAGTTTTTGTGATATTTATTTGTTTCCGTGCTCAAATCCGGTATTAATGTATTATGGTTTTATACAATATAAAAAAAATGAGGAAAAACGTCCAAAAACAAAATTACATATTTAATGATGTAATTAAACTTCAGTTATCAATTACAGTTACCACTTAGAATTAGCAATCGACTTAAAACTACCGATGAATTATTATACTACTTGAATTACCACTTAGTGAAAGTGTCATTTTTTTTTAATATTATTGAAGTAATCATTTAATTATACAGTTATAAAGTAGTATTTGTTGTATAACCTGCACAATTTATCTGGAAAACTTATCTGTGCAATTCTGCTATTGAAACTTGTTGTTTCTTACTTGGATAGAGAGCTCGAAACCTTCTATTTTCTCCATTCATCTCATTCCTATGGTAAAGGGATGGGTAATGACAGATGAGTGGGCGAAAGTTTTTTCGCTCACTACTTTCGCCCACTCACCTGTCATTACCAAAATGACTGATTCGTAACCTTGAGTATGTGGACCACAAGGATGGGGGCGCGTACTTACAATAGCAAGATGGAATAAAATACTATATATTATATTAGTTTCATTCGCCATTCGCTCAAGATATCTAAACCACCTCAATTGACTCACTCCCATTTTCTTAACAACATTCTTCTCATTTTCACATTCACAATGTATTGCAGATATGGCCACGTCTCGTATACCCACACACTCCTCTCAAATATCTCAATTCTACAGCAGTTATAAATCGTTCATGCTTCTTCATCCACACACAATATTCAGAACCATACATCAGGCACTAACACACCATTATAAACGCTCAATCGAACATCTCTAGATACATTCATATTTCGAGAAAATGTACCCAGAGCTGAACATTTAAATTTGTAACTTTATGTCCTTTATTGTTAATTAATTCAAAAACGCAATTTTATATTATGATTTTATTTAAATTTGTCATCTTAAGATCATGATATCCATGATCACAATGAGAAAAGTAATTAATTCAAATCCGGTGAATTGTGTTTTAGTAATTTTAGCGTTTTATCTTTTGTTGGATTTAGGAAGAGGAAGTTATCAGTCTGTGTCCAAATACATTCAAACACTCGAACAGTACAGTTATAAAACTTTACAACTGAAATATCAAAAACAATACAAACATGTGTTCCTTTTATCAAAACATGCATCAATCACGAATTTGAATTTAACGTGGTTTCCTTTTTGCCATTTCATAAAAAGTGGACCGCTAGTAGAAATAGTCTACCTATTAAGCCAATTAACTGTTAGTTGATTAATTTTATACTTCCACTGTGGCATAATTTAATTTTAAAGAAATTTAAAGCAGATACAAGAATATTGCAAATTATATTTTTGTATTGCTAACATTTTTCATTTCAAACTTTTTATAGCTGTTTCTATATTTGAAATAAATTGAATAAAGTTCTGCGTATCCAGAAAACTTCCACCATTTAGAAACGGGTCAAAATGAATTCCGCATCAAAGTACGATGGTCGTTCAGAATGTAAAGAATGATTTAGCATAACTAAATAAAAACGAAAGATATCTACACAAAACTTTTTTTTCAAAGTTGCAGTACATTACTTTGTTGAATCCTGCTATTGAAACTTATTGTTTCTTACTTGAGTACAGAGCTCGAAACCTTCTGTTTTGGTCATTCAACTCATTCCTATGGCAACGGGATGTGTAATGACAGGTGAGTGGGTGAAAGTTTTTTCGCTCACTACTTTCGCCCACTCACACACTGCATTGACGATTTAGAAAATATAGCCTTTTTTCGATCCATCCTATACACAAATTCGACACAAATCCACGTGGTTTCCTGTGCTGTGATTGGTCCTTGAACACGTGCTAAACACAATGTCACACTACACTTAACGGTTTTGAATTATATGTAGATAATAAGCATTGCTCACTGCATTTTTATTTTACCTTGTTGCTTCTACATTATTTATATTAGAAATATTTATACATACATACATCCATACATAACATCACGCTATGTCCCACTGAGTGGAGTACCACGAACCCAGAAACACAGTCAACCAACAATCAATCTCCTCCAAACATTCCTATCCTGACACACCACTTTCGCCTCGTCCAGATTCATAGTGCGATTCATACATGCTCGTTTATTCATTTCACTCGGAATCATTCGTTCACGCAACAAACCATCAATCATACCCAACCAGTTATTCCTCGGACGTCCTCGCAATCGTTCACTTTCAATCTCACCCACATATATTAGTTTCACCAACCTTTTATTCGACATTCGCTCAACATGTCCAAACCACTTCAACTGACTCACTCCTACTTTCTTAACAACATTCTTCTCAATCTCACATTCATCATACACCAATGTATTCCGTATACGATCACGTCTCGTATGTCCACATACTCCTCTCAAATATCTCATTTCTACAGCAATTATACGTCGTTCATGCTTCTTCATCCACACCCAACATTCAGAACCATACATCAATATAGGCATCAATACACCATTATAAACACTCAATCGAGCATTTCTAGATACATTCACGTTTCGAGCAAATGTACCCAGAGCACCCAATGTTTAAATTTATAATTTTATTAAACCTGTATATTTTTATAAGGATGTAATAACTGTACGAACTGGTAGTGGAACTACAGTTGTGCATATAAATTAGTTCAAAATTCCGAGCGTACACCGCCGAATGCTTGTAATGGTACACTATATTTTTGAATATATCATAATACTTATATTAGTCCCTTTAAAGAAAGGTCTCACGGAATAGACTATAACGTATATAGCTCTTCTATCAACTGTCATTCAAAATATGTACATAACCAAATATTTTGTATCATAGAAATAAACGTTTCTTCGGTATTCATCTACGATAATTTGTATATTGAAACTTATCGTTTTTGCAAAATTTTCTAAGATATTGAGCATTAAAACACTAGTTCGTATCAACAAAATGCATATGTAATTTACTTACTAAAACCAACAACTAAAACGTCATTTGTGAATGTTACTTACCAATGCAATAAAACAATTAACACTAATTTCGATTTGTGAATGAGTCTTTATTGTTTGGTATGTCCAGTAAACTTCCTCTTTCGGATATTCAATTTCATTCAAAATCAACCCAGCTCTGTATATTTTCAGGAAATTTATAATTCCAAATTCTTATCTCGTTCGATGATTTGGAAACATATCCTTTATTTGAAATCGACACAAAAGTGCTCAAAAATCGTCATTAAAAGCTCAGAAATCGTCTCTAAAGTAACCCATTTTACGACGATTTTGAGCAATTCAGTGTTGGCAACCGTTAAATTATTATTGTACAATTAGGATAATTTTGGCAGATATATTGACGTAGTATAGTAAATTTGGACGTAATATGAAACAAAATTTGCAAGAAATAAATAAATAAATAAATATATCATCACGCCTTTTACCCATTACGGGTGTGGCACTCTGCTTATGCAGATCTCGGTAAGTGATATATTTTTTCGTATGAAGTGCGGTTACCAGCCGTCAAATCATAGCCCCCAAGGATGTTAGTGGAGGGGGAACCACAGGGGTAAATTTAAATTTGTAACTGTCGGCAGTGGGATTCGAACTGAGGATCTCACGATCCACAGCCCGATACGTTACCACGGAGCTATTTACCCCATCATTTAAGAAGAATTAACTAATTAATTCCGATGACGAAATTGAGGACAAAACACATAATTTTGGGTGTTATTTACGATAACTTCACTTCTCGAGGTTGGCAACACTGACTATCAGTTACAATTGACAACTGACAGATGTTTAAACTTAATCTATATTGTAATTTTTTTACAGTTTTTTTGAATTTTAGATTTCAAATAAAACTTAATATGTATCTCGGCACTGAAGTTTCTTTTTATCACTCACATGGTTTATTTTCCTCGGCCCTACCGGCCTCGCCAACTAAATTCCATGTTCGTGATAAAAAATTGAACTTCAGTGCATTGATACATAAATAACTATTTTTCGATTCACCCTAATATACCTACTATACTCAAAATGATTTTGGAGAAGACGTACGTCATCAAAAATATTACTAGATAATGACGTCACTATGCAACAACGTTTATATGGGATACTAATTTTTGTTGAAATAAAAATGCAATGCGTGTTGCATCACACGTGCCGCCATTTTTTGACGTGATTTGTTACAATAAACACAATATATTTATACTTACATTTTATAAAACACTGGATCACGAGGAGTACAAATTTTAACAACACCGTAAAGTCTGACAATAAAGTGACAGTTTGATAAGAATTCTGTATGTAAACGTGATTATTTACCAGTAGCAACAACCTAGCGAACAAAAAAGGAACTAGAATTATTATTAATAATTTAAAATTCAATTAAATAAATAAAATTGACTATAAAATCTCTGTACATTGAATTAATGTATAGTTCTCTTAATGCTATTATTTTTTACGTTGTTTTATTTTAAACATTAGCATACCTCATTAAATTTTACAAGTTTTTTTTCACTTTATAAAGTTTTTTTTTCAGGTTGATGACGTGCGTCTTCTCCAAAATCATTTTGAGTGTAGTAAATTGATGAGCGATTGTTTAAATAAGTATGCGTTTGTTGTTTGTCACGTGTTCTGTGATCTCAGTCGTTACTCCAAGTGTAAGCAATCTTCTATCCTATCTGAAGTTTCCGTTCACCGTTCAGGCTTATCCTTGTTAGGGGTGCGAAACAATCCCAGCAGAAACAGCAGCGAAACCGACACGTCACCGTACACAAGCGGTTGTAATGTTGTTAGTGTAACCTGAAACCGAATCGCGGCTCGCGGGTGACTTGCTCTCGCTGCCCTTGCCCCGCCTGGCTCGCGCTTGTTGTTCTGCTGCTCGTGCTCACTACTGATTGCACATTGTTTGTTTGGGGTTTTAATGATTGGAGGATCACAAATGAGGCTTGTTGGTAATCTGTAATTATCGGAGGGTGCTTTATTCGAAACCGCCGTATAAAAAGTTCATGGTTATGTAATTAATTAGTGTATTTTTAAAAACAAATAGCTTTATGTGATTACGTCCAAAAACAATCACATTTCTTAATCGTCCAGGAAGGCAGAAACTGCTTGGTTTCAGGCCTATGCCTAATTGCTATTGTTGGGTAAATTTGACTATGGCCAAACCTAAAATTGCCGCAAAGTAAAGTGTCAAACTTACGAGAGTCAATTGCCAAGTAATCGTCTTAGGCAAGAAAACATAACTATCTATTTCTCAACATCTTTTTCTTTCTTTTAACTCTATTGCAGTGGCGTCTCGTGGATTTTATAATAAGGCAAGCAATGACAAATAGATGATAGGTAAAAAAAATTGTGAAAAATGATGTAAATATCTTATTGTATTTTTAACAGAAGTTGTTAATAACTTCATACGAGGAACAGGTCTACCACTTACAATGAAGGCTTTTTCTTCAACTACCGAAGTGTTTTTATAGCAAGTTTTTTTATTGCGCAAATACCATTCATTCTATTAAAACTCAAGAGTAATTATTACTTTCAAAATTTATTTATAAGTAATTTAATTCAGTAATATACCTTATTAATAAAATTTACTTCTATTCTGTCCTATCTTAATTTTTACCAGTAAATTATCTTCATAGAAGCATTTTAAAAACTGCTTTTAACTTAACGTTAACGGCGCATTATTTCTAGTATAGAAAGCTACATGTTCGACAATGTTCGGTATACTGTAAGCATGGGCGGCAAAAGCACTCGAAGTCGTGCTTGCAGGTTTTGAACAACAAGGTAAGATCCTAATAGTTCGTACGTCATTGAATGTACTCGTATTGCATTAGCGGTGCGGTAGGCAATTTGAAACATAGTTGTGTATTTCTGTTTGCTTTTAAGTTTTGAAACACTAATATTCTAAATAAATAATTATAAACAAATATACTGTTGAAATATATAAAAAATTCTAAAATATAAAGGCAAGCACTGCTTGCCTGGCTTGCATGGAGAAGACGCCACTGCTCTATTGACAAGTATCACTAACGACACTCTATTTGGCGATGAAACATGTAACTACCGGAGACGAGATAAAAAAAATACTTGATGCTTGATGCCATATGTAAACTATTGTAATCAAGTTGTTTCAATTTTAAAACTACGATTATTTTTTACTTGTAAACATGAATAATATATATTTAGTTCGGCGCCTGAGTGTAAGTCTTTATTTAAAAACATACAAATGTTAGTTTCCACAGTTTCCTACACAGTGGAAAAAAAATATTGCAATAGTTATTAAATTCGAATAAATGTGAAAACGGATAGGCGATAAGCCTGGATTATGAAATAAAAAATCAGAAAACCAGTGTCCAAATTAGAAATATTCATTACATTTCGAAGACACTGATTATTTTGATACAGGTTATTATAATTTATATTGTCAGTAATAATATAACAAGAGGGTGAGAATAAATTGAAAATAATTTGACAGATCTTTCGAAAACTTGTTGCCAGGCAATAGCCACGAAAGCCCGTAGGGCTTGAGTGGCTATTGCCAAATGGCGACAAGTTTGAGAAAGATACTGGAGAATTATTTTCTAATTTATCGAACTCTCGAGTTATATTTAATTAGATTATTTTTTGATTTCATCATCAGGCACGTCACTAAATCCATCTTTTTTGCTCATTTTTACTTGTGTTGATGATACCTATCTGACATCTGACATCTGTCAACAAAAACAAAAAAGCTACAGAGAAAATTGCTGGAAATAATCACAAGAGCATTATTCTCAGTATAATAATGACAGGATTGGTTAAAACGCAGACACGTGACATAGAATAAAGCATTTGATTGGTTTAAATAAACGTCAAAAAATAATCAAGCTAAAAATTTGAGTTTGTAGTATTTAATACATATTATTTCGCCAGGCAATGCACAGAAACGGATGTGTATATTCGTGTATTTTTGAGGATAGCATACAAGTGTGTATATGTTTGTCTTAATTCAATTTTCCGTATAATATTATATGTCCGGCATTCAATATCTCTTCTCTTTTAATTTACATATCTAGATTCTAAAGATGCTTTAAAATCTGGGGTAAAATAATTATGCAATTTTAATTGTACTGTCTTCTGATCGCTCGTCATCTCAAATAAAATTGACTTATATGAATATACAAATTTAATTAAAATACAGGTACTCATTGTAACCTTAGATCATGTAGCAGAGATTTTTGCTCTATGATCTAATGTTTGTAACATAACATTGCTTTAATCTTGTAGTAAAGACTAAACACTGTTGTGTATAATACCTAAAAATCACAGTAATATAGAGAATTTTCTTTGATATTGAATTAATTAATATCATAAAACCTATATGTTCATATCTGTATACAAAAATTTATCTCGTCTATGATAGTTCCGAAACAACCGCCGCGGCGCTGCGATCTTAGTTATATTTGTCAATACACTGAGTACAACGATTCTCCAATTTTTCGATGCCCGATGATTTTACATATTTAATAATTTTACTTGTTTCCCATATAGAATAACAGCAATGACTAGTTAAATATGTCATTGATCATATAATTTTTAAATTCTCAAAATTTAGAAGCTTATAAGAAAATTAGAAAGAACTGTATTTATTTCAAATATAATTGTTTAAATAAGTTTAATTCGCAACTGACTCTATATTTTAAATAGATATACGAGTATTGCTTTTTTCCAGCAAACATGTACTTCCGGTCTAGCTATTAGATCATAATCAACTCAATTGCCATGAAAATTGTAATTATGAAGCTTCAGTACTTTTTTTATTCACGAATTATTGAACATACGAATACACATTCATATAGAAAGATAATAGACGTCATTGGGAAAATGGTTCATATTTCTATTTTAATTTTACCCCAACTGACTTCATGTACAAAAATATATCTCTTGCCGAGATCTGCGTAAGCAGATTTCTACACCCGTAGTGGCTAAAAGGCGTGATTATACATTTATTTAAAATCTCATATTTTTTTTTTTCGTACACTTCCTTAAACTAGTATAACGAAATATAGTGCTCACTAAAATAATTGGTTACTTACATGGTAGACCTTCACAGTAGGTACCTATTAAGAGGAATATGGGGTTAAAAGTACAAACACGTATTTGAAAGAAGTAAAAATTTGTCATTGCAAAAAATGAAATTTCTTATCATTCATTATACAGGCTGTAGATTGTAGAATTGAAATTTAATTTTTTTTTAAATTGCTTTAAATTTTTACCTATTCACTTTAGAGCGAAAGTGTAAATACGGAAGTTGTTCAGAATTTTAAAATCCATATAATAAGGCCCATTTAATAACCTAAATAATAGTATTTCACGATATATCAATTAAATTAAAATTTTATTTTATTAGAAAAATTTTAATACGGCCATGGAAACTTAAGCAAAAAGCATTCATTGACCCGGATTCGCCTCGTCATTGAAACGGCAGCCTCTGCAGTAAATCTGGTATTTTAGTGCCTAGTTAAACAAATAACTATTAACCTACTTTTAAAATGTCAAATAATTTATTTTTTTTTTGAGCAGAGAGCCACACCCAGATATGGATAAATAGCGTAATGATATTTATAAATGCCCTTCAGTTAAATGCCACTTGTCCCATTAATTTTACGTAAGTTAAGAGCTTCATTATCGCACTCGTTTTCATTAATATACTATTTATTATAAATGTTGATAATGTAATTCTTTAAATTAATTATTAATTAATTAATAATTTTTAAGTTTGTTCTTCTATACCACAGTATAAGAATTCACACAGTAGCGACACTTCCAATATTTTCATGATCCCAGTATTCCAGTGGTGTGCAGCCGGGAAGATGGCCGCTTAGTGTTCGCTGATAGGCTATCTTAGTAACCATAGAAAAGAAAATGTAATATGTCAGTGTCAGTAGTATCTGTCAAATATCAAACTACAGTATTTCTGTCATGTTACGTTCATAAAATGAGTGCAAAACATTGAGGTAAACTTATTTGTACCATGAAATATAGTAGGAACTTTTATAGTGCAGGTGAAATAATATTATTAGATTTTATCCCCTTCGCAACTGACAATTATTCAAATTTACCGCCGTATGCCGCAGCTGCCAATATGGCCGCTCGGCTCAAGGTCATCGGTCGATGCGACATAAAGATCAAAGGGACCGATAGTGAGTGTCGCTACTGTGTGAATTCTTATACTGTGTTCTATACATACATGCGTAATACATTCTAAATCACTCATTTTCACGAAATGCTTTATAAATTTATGAAAAACAATTACTTAATTGTTTAATGCCAAATTGTGGTCGTCATGGATTAAAAACATTTTTACAGCAGCTACTTGGATTAATTTCTACTTGTCAAAAAAATGAAGTGAAATTATTTAAATTTTTTAACTTTGGGTGGGCGTAAATAAAATATTGTACATTACACGAATGATGATAATGCATTAATATACTTATATAATTAATATGCGTATCAATTATACTCTTATCCCACTTATATCGACAATATCTATTATTTTATTTTACTTACTAAAGTTTTGCATTTTTCAAAAAAAATTATTCTAAACCAGTTATAGTTATATAAAAATTGATTAATTATTATAAAACCCTGATTTTTTTTAGGTTCGTAACGCACGTTTCACCTTAAATTCGGCTAATCCCAGACCTTATTAAACCACACGAAAAATAACTGCATTTTAATTTCATGACAGATATAAATAATGATTATCTCACTACAAACATCTCATAACAATCTTTCATCTTATCATCACTCATCATAATCCCTGAGCACGACGTACACCGGATCAGAATCAGCTGATCTCCTCCCCCGCGCGCTCCCCCTCCCACGCGCCTCGCCCACACTCTCCGCTCCGGTGTTGCCAGGGCAACGTGGCGCGTGGAGCGTCGCGACGCTGGCGGTGAGTGATTGTCCGCCGCCGCCGCTGGCTGAAGTCACGCGGAAAGCCAGGCGCCAAAGTGCGACTCATACAAGCTGCACGAGGCTAATTTACACTGTAACAACGGGCTCCGGACACGAAGTAGGATTGAAATTTATCGATTTTTTTCAATTACCGGTAATGATGTGGGAACCCAGTTAAAAAGAAATCTGATGTGGGCACCTCACCACTACTTATACGTTTAAATATAATCAGTTGGATGTATAGCAACTGTTAGTATTGAAATATAATAATATAGTAAATCACAAAACGGACTAGCAGTCAAATAATTTATTAAAAACTATGCCGACGTTTCGACACCAACGGCTGTCATCCTCAGGACTAAGTTGAGGTCAAAAAACAAATAACATGGACACATATAATAGTTATTTTTTCACGACATGCTAGGAAACCCCACCGTTCTTCTCCCGAAATAGTGAGGAAAATGTGTTGTTCCTCTTTAGAGAGGAAAGTATAAAAGTGTTACCAATATGAATGTTATTTACAAAAAATATATTACAAAAATTATAAATAAATTCCTAATTTGATTGAAAATCCTTATTTTAGTGATATACATAATTTAAATTGTCTTACAATTATGTCTTATATTTTTCTTTTTCTTATTAAATCACAATTTGACAACTTATTAAAGATATTTAAGATTGGTCCATTGGCAACACTGCTACACCGCCTTGTGTCCGATAACCTAACTTTTAACGTGTCAGTTTGTGAGTTGTGTTCTCAAAGTGTATTTTAGGTCCGAGTAAATTGTTTTTAGAAACACTTGATTATTATTTTTTAAATAATCGTTTATTCGATTAATTGCTATTTGATCAATCGACTATTATATTAATCGATTAATCGAAATAATCGATTATTTTATATAAATGATTATTGATTATTGAAAACCAGAATCGAACAACCCTATCGCAGATCATGGTAAATGATATATTTTTGCACGTGAAGTTCGGTTACTACCGTTCAACATCATTATCAATTTATTAAAATGTTCATTAATTTATTTATATCAAATGCATTTTGCATCAAAAATATAAATAATTATACGAAACCTACTACAAAAATCAACATTATTTCATGTTCAGCCAAACTACCTAAACCTTACCAAAAAAAATAGTTTATTAACTTTAATGTAAAAATAATTTTTATATGGTCGTGTGTAAAATGAAACAAATGGGAAGAATATTCACGTTTTGTATTACTTTAAGTCTTGCTAATTTAAAGATAATTGTTCAAGTGTTAACAATACATTGATAACTGAAGAATAATTGTTGTTTATCACGCGAGAGTTGTGTTTTTGGGGAAATACATGTTTTGAGGTCCACTGAATTCTGTTTAACGTCTGTGTGATTATATGTGCAATAACTCTTAAACAAGAAACGACAGACTAACGGAACTTGGTAATTATAATTTTTTATGCAAATATACGAGAATTCGTACTTAATATATTATTGTACTTTTTTACTTCTTGCACATATGTGTAAGGGAGGTATTGTGACGGCTCAAAATTTTTGATAAGCACGTGTGGGTCTCCCTGGAATACGATTTACGATTTCATTATTTATATGGTGATGTCTGGGGTGTGTAAATACAAATAAACTTGCACTTACACCGTTAGATGAATTTCTCCTAAAAACTAATCTGCTTGTACAATGAACATTTAAAATATAAACTTGAAATATGACAGAAATAGCTTCATTATATTTTGCGATATTGCGGACGTTAGAAATCGCCCTTATATTGATAAAGTACAAAGATTACAAAACAAAGCTGTAAAATCAATTTTTATCTACCTAGATTAACTCCAGCGGAACAGGTATATGCTAAAACAAATTTAATTACTGTAAAACAAATAAAAATTATTCAGCAATGTACGTTCATTCATAAAATAGTAAACTGCAGATATAAATGTAATATTAATTTAGTAACTTGCAATAACATCCAGGCAATCAAAGAATTTACGAATGCTCAAATGTATTTCTTTTAAAGCATACCAGTCAACATATAACAGCTGTATTTTAGAATATAATAGATTAAATGATGTATTAAAGAGTGTAATTCCAGTAAATAGTTTCAAAAAAGCGTTAAGAAAATAAATAAAAAGAGCTGATAACTTGTAATAGTTTAAGGCCCGGTATTATAAACGCTGGTTAAATAGCCGGTTAGCCAATATGCTACTAAGTTTAATATGCTACTTAATATTTGTGTATGGGTATTATAAACCAAAATTTTATTTGATTACCTACTTATTAGTTAATCGAGTCTCCCTAGAAAAGTTACCAAATCATATTAAATTTAGTTGGTAAGTTAGAATCCCTATCAGAAGTATACACATATTCCATGTAGATGGCGGAAGTGAAAATTATTATTTACTAATTAAAACTTACATCAAATATGACGAAATCAACTAAATGGAACAATTTGAAATAAAATAATACAAATATTTATTAAAAACATTACATTATTGAATGATCAATGAGTGTATGAAATATGAAATTTTATATCATCTTGAGTCACTGCTATCAGAATTATTTTCATCAAATATATATATTCAGAAAAATGGAAAAATTAGAATGAGGTAAAAATTACAGTGAAAAATAAAAATTTAAATTACTAGAATTTATGTCTCAATCCAGGCACATAAATGAAAAACAAAGAAACAGACGCAGTGGATATGCAGACTAAGACATAAGTATGGGCAGATAACCATATATGTCTAATTTAATTCAATGTACAGTTCAGGAAGGACAAATATTAGGAATTTATTTAAAATTATTTTATGAAAATATTAAAATAAAATCAATAAAGCTGAAATCTTAGAAGAATATAATTGGATATTATTTAATATGGGGCACGTAAAAAATAGAATATATTTTTATTTAGGTAGAACTGGAGGAGATAATATAAAAAGAAATAAACAGATGAAAACCTATCAATTGTTGAAACGCTATCAATCGATGATACTGACATCATATTCGAAATACCTACAAATTTTTTAAGATTTAAATATCTTTAATATTTAACAAGTATTGTCTTTATTTATTATTTTCCATTAAGTATTTATAGAACAAAAATATAAAATAACATTGAAATATACTTTTAATAGTCTACTAACTAAATTTAATACCACCAAAACTGTCTGCTTATTTAATAAGCTGATTTAGTAGGAGACTAAATTTATATTACCTTTATAATACACTTTTTGCAAATATTAGGTTACTTAATTTATAAAATATGCTATTAAATTTTAACATTCGTTTATAATACCGGGCCTAAGTCTAATACAACACTATAAAAGTTTATTCACAGGTGTAATATTATATACTACGAATTATTAATTGTTATAAACTTACAGAATTAAGTTTGTAATTATGTTAAATAATTTATATATATTCTTTTTGTGATAAACTAAGTAAGTAATATTGTTACTGAAATAATTATTGTTTATAAAAATATTCTCCTTTTCTGTTATTCTTTGTAATATTTAAGGACCTGGGTACCAGTGCTTGCACTGCTTACAGGACCCGAAAATGAGCGAATAAATAAATAAAATAAATATAAAATGTGTGAGAGGCAAAAATCCACTAGCAACGAATTGAGATGTTTGGTATGAGATAAATGGAGTTTTTTAGATGTTTCATAAATTACAGGCGCCTTACCGTTCGAATCGCCAAGAGCCGTTGTCTCCTTTTCCCCACCCTCACTACAATCCACGGTGCAGAGTCGGCTTTCACAAGAGCAAATTCGGACTGTTGAAATATAGTATATTGTACAACGAGCATGGAATGGTACTCATTTCCTACGAGTATGAAATGAACATTCCATGCAAGTTGTACACTATACTTTTTCTACGACCACCATATTATTTCAAAATTAATTTAATTTTAATAATAAATTTGTCCCGCTTTTACCATTCCAATATTTGACAATTCTAAATAAGTATCCTAGAATAAGAGTATAATAAGTATCCTAGCAATGGCACCTGTACATAAATGAACTGATCTGTATTGAAATACTCACAAAACAAATTCATTTCGCTCGATGCTTGCAATGTACCTCATATCCCCAGCAACAACAAACATACAATGAGCAGATTTCTCAGTGGACGTAGAAAAAATTATTTATTGCGTTATTATTAGTTAGTTATTTTTAAATACTATTTCAATGGAATTTTCTTTTTTTATTTTGGTAAAGCGGACTCAACTACTGAGGTTATATGCCGCCTCGGTTCCTCGTTTTCGGTGGTGTGACAACGACACGCAGTGTTTGTTGGTATGGGTTTTCGCAAAGCGGTCACCCATCCAACTACTAACCGTGGGCAGCCTTGCTTAACTTGCGTTATCCAGTACGCATCGCTACAATCGCCAGGACAGGCGCCAAACTCTCTTCAAAGAGCAATATTTAAAAATGTTAGATAAAGGTTGCGACTAGCGCAAGGGCTAGGTTGACAACAAAAATGAACTCGTAGCCCTCTGGTGGCGAAATTATGAACTTGTTTAAATAGAGTAACCATTTGCAGCGTATATGATATACAGTGTGGTTATCGAGTTAATTTTGTGCTATTTTCTTGTATTTTGTATCTTATTTGTTTATATATTCTTTCTCGTTTTCCATACTCTTCATTTATTCTTACTGTTCTATAGTATAATTTATCTGAAAAGCTCTTAGAATGGATTTTAAATCCAAATTCAAAATGTACATCACATACTGATTAGAAATTAAATACTTTAACTGGCTTACCAAATTTAAAAGTAATAATAATTATAGACTTATCCTAATATAAAAATTTTCAAATTGTCGACTAGATAAAACCATACCCACATTTATGGAAATGAAACTAAACATTACTTATGCTGTACTAGCCAGTTTTATTCAAATATGTAACTAGGGTAGCATATAAAAATGTATTTTTTCTACGACCACTGAGAAATCTGCTCATTGTATGTTTGTTGTTGCTAGGGATATGATGTGCATTGCAAGCATCGAGCGAAATGAATTTGTTTTGTGAGTATTTCAATACAGATCAGTTCATTTAAGTACAGGTGCCATTGCTAGGATACTTATTTAGAATTGTGAGATATTGAAATGGTGAAAGCGGGACAAATTTATTATTAAAATTAAATTAATTTTGAAATAATATTGTGGTCGTAGAAAAAGTATAGTGTAAAACTCGCATGGAATGTCCATTTCATACTCGTATGATTTGCAGCATTCGCCTTCGGCTCATGCTACAAACTTTCATACTCGTAGGAAATGAGTACCATTCCATGCTCGTTGTACAATATACTATTGTGATACAGTTGACAAGTTATATAATATAATATTTTCCTCATAAATGGTTCCATGTATCTCCTGTGGATTTGTAGTAAGAGCACTGGTCTGCAAACATAACCCAAAAAGCTTGCACTTATTTAAATTTACCTCTACAACTCTACATAAAAATAACAAGCTACTGTTAACTATTTCTTCCCCCTCGATAAAATTTCTGGTAGAATTCGTCGCCTCGAGATATCTAAATAATTCTTGAAAACCTACTTGTTTATCGGCACCGTAAAAGTTATCCACAAAATAAAGCACATATACTTCCCTTTACACAATACTGTACTTCAAATAAGCTTATATTTTATTTATAACTATAATTATATGAACTTTATTTATGTTTCTCCGTATGTCATTCTCTGCTCGTACTAACTACGCCGGCCATTTGCGAATACTCAGTGCTGCCGCCATCGGTCATTTTCGTTGCCAATAGGTATGACCTGAAGAGGGGTGGTGGCGAGCGCGGTACAGAGAAAGCGGAGACAGAGCTTCAAATCGCGCTCCGGCAAAACGCTGCACTAAATTATATTATAAAACTGCAATATTCTAATTCCGTTCGTTTACAACAATTACTTATTGTATTCAATATTTCTTTTCATTATTCATTA
Source organism: Poecilus cupreus (assembly GCA_963942605.1). Lineage (NCBI taxonomy): Eukaryota > Metazoa > Arthropoda > Insecta > Coleoptera > Carabidae > Poecilus > Poecilus cupreus. The sequence goes on along the minus strand of OZ012729.1, from coordinate 3,655,421 downwards.
AAAAATATTATTCTTCACAGTTTGCATTTACTTTTAACCCATTTTTTTGTTTTTCTGCATTATTTATTGTTATAAACAATGCAACTATTGTTGAAAAAATTTGAATATAAGTGCAAACCATAGATACGTGTTTCTTAAAATCAATAAACAAAAGTGCATTTGTTTATAACAATTCATTCAATCAAACCAATGGAATTACGATTGGACTGTATTAGACGGCGACATTAATGTATTGTGCTGTAAGCTGTACAGCCCAATCAATGTAAGATCTTTTAAAATCTATAGTTTTACGCGTTACCACGTAGCTATTTTCAATAACAATACTCGTAAATGAGAAAAAGAACAAATTCTATTTAATAGTTCACAACCTCCTATTGATATTTTAACGAAACTAAAGTGACAAACAAAAGCAAATCCATTAATTCGGGACGGGCTATTATTTTGCAGTTAGAGCTCATATAATGATAGACCTATACATCTTTGAAAAACACTCAAATAACTCAAAAAATCTCTACTCTGACACAAACACCACAACAGCGAAAAAGAACTTGCTTTTTGTGGTCACACCATACGAGTAGATTTGTATAAAATTGTACCAATTTTTGACATACAACTAGCAGCGGTCTCTAAACTATACGCTATGATAATTTGGTTGAAACATAATGAATGAAATTGATTATGTGTTGAACATATTATTATTATTGGCAAAGAATCAAGGTTTCGTATTAATTAATATATTCAAAATGCTATAACTGGTTAGAAGGAAATCATTTTAATTTTGTTGTAATATAATATTATATTACATTACGAGAGTTGTAAGAAGCAAATTACGCGCGAAGTAAAATACGCGGCTCGTGCGTAATTCCACGAGTATGCGTAATTGCTTTACAACTCGAGTTATGTACTATACTATTTCTACGACCATACAGAATTCACTGAAAAACACAGACATATATTCACTGTACTGTCAGTTGCGTGATCGTCATTTGCTGCAGTGTTGCCAACAGTGTGAAACAATTAGTTCCTAAATGATAGAAGTGAAACTAGTTAAACTAAAACAAAAACGATAAATATTAATTTTCAACCGACCGAATTCTTACTTGATATAATATTTCATGCGTATTTTTTATTGTTGTACTGTTAATGTAATACTAATTATTTTCTCTCTTGTACGTAGTCAATATAATATCGATAAATTATAAATTCTCTAACCGTGCGATCGACGATTTTACGCACGGCTGTGCATAAGAAGAACCTTACATAGGTATATTCTCTTCTTTGTCCTGTCATTCCTCAGTGGAACATAGGGCCTTCACAAAAGTTTTCCATCCGTTTCTGTCAGTAGCTTCCTGCTTGGCTTCATCCCATGTTTTTCCCATTTTCTTTAACTCTTTCTGGATCGTTCGTCTCCATGTCATCTTAGGTCTACCTTGCTTTCGCTTGCCTTGTGGATTCCAATCTAGCGCTTCTTTAGCTATATTAAATTCACTTCTCAAGTAATGGCCAATCCATTTCCATTTCCTGTTCTTGATTGTTAAATCAATTCTTGTTTGGTTGCATAGGTCCTCATTTGTTATAATGTTTGGCCATTTAATGTTCAGAATTCTTCTTAGGCATCGATTAATAAAGGTTTGAATTTTAATATTTACTTCTTTGGTGACTTTCCATGTCTCACAGCTATATAGCAGCACAGACATAACGTAACTGTTAAATAGTCAGCTTTGTAATCTTGCTTGTATTCCAGACATGATACATTTGCGCAAAAATTCCTTTTGCTTTATTTATTCTGGATTTCACGTCAGCTATTATGGAAACCTTCACAAATAGGTATATAGATTGTAAATAAATGCTAATTTACAGTAGTGATCGTAGAAAAGAAAGTGTTAAATAATATTGTCAACATATTTTTGTTTTTAAAAGTGCTATCGTACATAATATTTTAAGAAAAAATCCCTCGATCTGCGGTCTCGGATTTTTCAAACTTATTATGTACTCAAACTAGGTTTAAGTAAAATTTATTGCGTAAGCTAGACATGTCAAATTTAATCGATTTAATTCTTAGTACTCGTGATTTCACTATAAATTAAAATTGAATAAATTGGCAAATTATTTTTTACATAGATACATAACATCATGCTATATTCCATTTAGTGGGGTAGCACAAACCCAAAAACACAATCAACAAACAATCAATCGCCTCCAAACATTCCTATTCTGGTACACTACTTTCGTCTCGTCCACATTCATAATGCGATTCATACATGCTCGTCTAATTCTGTGTATTCTTCACACTCAGAATTATTCGTTAGCGTAACAAACCATCAATCATACATAACCACCTATTTCACAATCAACCTTTTATTCGATAATTACTCAAGATGGCCAAATAACCTCAAAAGACTCATTCCCACTTTCTTAACAAGGTTCTTCTCAATTTCACGCTCACCATGTATTCCGGACACGATCACGTCTCCTCTTAAATTAGTTAAATACCTCATGTCCACAGCAGTTATAAGTCGTTCATGCTTGTTCGCACATACTCATCATTCAGAACCATACACACTAACTACTAACACACCATTATAAACTCTTAATCGAGCATTTCTAGATACATTCATATTTCGAGCAAATGTATCCAGAGCACCCATTACCTTGCACCCTGCAGACACTCGCATTTCAATCTCTTGGAAAACATAATACTCCTATAATTTTGAGAAAACAGTTTGATGTTTTAGAATACAGGTTGATTCATAACACACGAAATAGATTTAAAGTGTAGCTAGGGAGATCCAAAATAATTTTTTTTTCCTTAATAAACTTTTGACAAAAACTCAATAACAAAAAAGTTAAGTCAGTTAATGAGCTTTTATGCCGAGGCTGTAAAAATATTTTAAATAGCAACCACTCAACAAACGTATAGTAACCGTCAACAAAAGTATAGCAACCGTTCAATAAACGCATGGCAACGTAATTTGACAACGATAACCTTCAAAATATGTATTTAAAATAATCACTATTTTTACAATTAATTCTAAATCAGCAAAAAAATATATGTTTAACTCGGCACCAAACACAGATTTATAGTTTAGGCAGCACATATTGCCTCGGCTTCGCCTCGTCAATGAAACGACAGTCTCTGCTGTAAATCTGATATTTTAGTGCCAAATTAAACAAATAACTATTAGATAGAATCTGCCAATACAATACTTTAAAGTTAGTTGAACAATGTTTAGTTTAAAAAATTTTAGTGTTAAATTATTATACGTTACGCCTATTTAAATTTTTTTGTTATTGTTTAAAAATTGTTGTCCATATGGGGTTGAGAGCCACTTAAAAACAAAAACACAATTGGAAACCTAGTTGCCGTTGTAATTAATTAAATGTTAAATTATAATAAATAGTTATTTGTTTAATTAAGCATCAAAATACCAGATTTACAGCAGAGGTTGCTGTTTCATTGACGAGGCGAAGCCGAGGCAATGAATGCTGCCGAGTTATAAACCTGTGTTTGATGCCGGGTTAAACACATAATTTTTTTCCGATTTGGAATTGGTGATTATTTTATATAGATATTTTGAAGGTTATTGCTGTCAAATTACGTTGCCATGCTTGTGTTGAACGCTTGCTATGTATTTATCGACGGTTGCTATGCGTTTGTTACAGCCTAGGCATTAAAGTGACACTTTATAGACTGTTAGCAGTCCGTGAAGTGTCATCTTTAATGTCAATCGGCAAAAAAATATTTTTTTATAGAAATGAAAAAATAATGATTATTTTCAGCGTTATTATTGAATAACCTATTGAGGTGAGCGTTAATTTAAAAGAACTTTAATTCGCTGTAATTTTTTAGTTATTGAGTTTGTGTCAAAAGTTTGGTAAGGAAAAAGCATTATTTTGGGTTATGGGCTACTACACTTTTAATTTTTTCTGTACGTTACTAATCACCCCGTATATTTTTTTAAAAAAATTTCAAGGCAATTTAAAAAATAAATAAAGAGTTAATCACTGATTAATCGCCCTCAGTCATTCATTAGTAAATTTTATTAGTTGTTTATTGTTTACTTGGTGAAACGCAAATTATAACTTGCCCTGGGCGCAAGGTTTCCCTACTGCGACAGTGTCTGCACCACTTTCATCAAGAGCCACAAACTACGTCACACCTAACATCCCGACTCTCACACTCTCCATCGATGACGTCACCGTGCCACCCCTGAGCCGGGCCTGGCGTGCACTCGGCTACTGCACCGCCGGCTGCGACGCGCCCGCGGCAGCGGCTTCAAGCCAGAACACTTATTGCGATTTGAAATGCATTTGCTGGCTCTGTTGGACTGAAATAGCGGTGTGCTGCGTACTGTGTAGCGGTGCCTCTCGATACTCTAGCGCTGTCTTTGTCTAACTTCGCGCGGCCTTTCTGTGCGCAGGCCGTGCGCTCTGCGGTGTCATGAAGATAGGTTTACAACGGGAAAATTACGAGGAGCCCGCGTTTACAACATGGAATGGGAATGATCGGCGGTCATGTAGGTAAAACTGTGGCGCCACCACTGCAAACATTTTTACCGAGATTATGAAAATTCCCGACTAAAATTACCACCGCAGCGCTAGTGTGCTTTTCAACATGGCCGCTCAAAAAGATACTCCATAAATGACACCTGCAAGTGTTTATGATAAATCATCGGTTTTGTAAGTCAAATTAATAGTAATATAATTTGTTATTTAAACTGATTTTTGGCTGAGGGGTCTATTATTTAATTATAAGTATTTAACAACATGACAACATTTTTATTTCAGTTAAAGATGAATATGTTTAAAGGAAAAGATTATCGATTAATATCGACAGTATTATTTTCGTATTTACAAGACACAAATGCCTCAAGAAATTATTTGGAGGAACAAGAAGTGATAAATAGTGGTCATCGACATTGTTATTTTCTTCAAAACTTAGATGTAGATGGTTCATCTGACGTAAACTTGCATCCATATCTTGAAAGAGATAATGGTCTTTCTCTGGTTTTTCTGGAAAGTTCTTTCTTTTCTCCTGCTATTGAGAATAAATTAAAACCTTTACTTTATTTTAGAAAAACAACCGTATACGCAACAATTTGTGTTTGCTTTTCGAATCTTTCTCGGAGAATTCATTGTTATAGGTTATGTTCCTTAAAACATAGTATTAATGAAATAAGAAGTTTTAAATAATAGCACCTATAATAATATGACAAATAATATATTATAAACAAAAATCAGTTTAATTACTTACCTACAAAATACTACAGAATACATAATTTCAATCAACAAATCTTTTCATCTACTACACTAACACTATAGAGTACTTCTTTGAGAAGTTGAGAATTTCCTCGCTAGGTGGCTACGAGTTAATTTTAGTCGCGAATATCTTTGTACACTTAACTTAGCGCAAGCTAGCGTAAACCATGAACTTTAGAAAATCTGGGGTAATTTTTGACATTTGATTGTTTGTGTTATCATGTATTTGGTGTGTGCTATGTGGTTCAACCAATTAAAAATACCCTTCTGCTGTATAAGCAAAAATAAAATAAACCTGCGCAAGTTTTCAAAAGATGAAGTGGAATCAAGAATTAAACTTTTAATTGATATTTTATACTTTTCAATTTCCACAAATGGTTCCTTTTTTTACATTTAATAAACAACACGGTCTTCGTATCCTATCTATCACTTCCCACTCTTCTTTCAAATGATTTTAAATTTCAAATGATTCTGTCTTGCGCAGTGCGAATAGCATATAGTTGCAGTGGTGCTGCCATCTGCAATTAGCTTTGCCCGATCATTGCCATTAGAAATATTTCTTCTTCTTAAGGAGCTGATTGGGAATTATTCTCTAATGTTGTCCAGTGTGCCTAGCGACAAACAAAGTAATAGATTAGTTTTATCTGTAACAACATTTAAGCGTCGAAAGGGCCCATTAACCAAATTTTTATTAAACTATTAGAAGATTTTAAAAGTTTGTGTGACGTCACTGATACTCCTCCAGTGGCACTAAAACAACGATTTTTCATAATAGTAAATAGTAAATGTAAAAATAATATTTACATATTATAAGTCTTAATTTACAACAATTAAACTTAATATAAATAAAGATAAAATTTCTTTGGCAACTTTAGAGTATTTTACTTGATATTCTAGTAAACAACATACGAAAGTTTGAGAACAGTGGCGCTGGTAGTGATGTAATCTAACCTCAACACACAATTTTATTAAATAGATTTTCTACACAGCACAATAAAACAGTGAAATTAAGAAACAAGTAATAGAAGCCCTACAAATACAATTTTAAATACCAACAAACCAAACAAATGAAATGACATTTCGTAGTTCTATTTTAGCCCACAATAGGCGTTGGGCGCAACGACAGACGCGCGATTTGCACTTTTCATATTTCTGACCAATAGCATCAATGTGAAGACCCGTGACGTCAAAATATTAGACTTGCAACGAATAGTGTATTCGGCCATAGGCCGAATACCGAATATTCGGCGGATTCCTTGGCCGAATAGCCGAATATTCGGCGAATAGTATTCGGCTGGTTTTTTCTGTTTATTACTCAGTATTTTTAGTTATTATTGACAAATATCTTGTGTTAAATTAACAATTTGAACAAATATGACAATTTGTTAAATTAAAATTTTGTCATTTCTGAATTATTAACAAGAAAAATTGTTGTTTTTATTTATTTGCAACATTTATAATATTTAATAAATAGACTTTTCAATAATAAAAAGTAATTTAGCTAATTTATCAAATTGAAATTGTTGTTCGTAACAACTTAATTTGTTATAATAACTATGATTTATTGTTCAGCTTCTATATAATTACTAAAAAATTTTGTCAAAGGTATATAAAAATAAATGTTAATAATTACTATATTCACAAATATATTTTGTTAAGAAATACACAAAAATAAATTGTTACCTGCTAACAAATTTGAAACTTGTTAAATTAACATAAATTAACGGTGGATCGTCTGGGACTAAACATTTTCTTAAAATTTTGTCAATTTTGACTATAAATTTTTTACTGCCTACCTATGTTTCTTTATTTATTACCTATGTACTGTATGTATGGGGCCTATTTAAATTAAATAAATATTTTAACTAATAGAAATGCGGCAAATGAAATTTTCAGTTTTTAGTTAGTACCGTCTGTTATCATTGGTTAAAATTTTTAACAGGCCGTTAAAAATTAACATGTAAATTACAGAATAGACACCCTTATGTGTTTTACATTTATTATTTTATTTCAAGCAAAAATTACCGAATGAAATACCCTAAATTTCCACTTTTCTCTATATTCTAAACTATTCGGTATTCGGCCGAATAATGCTTAACTATTCGGTATTCGGCCGAATAGTAAAAATGTGGCCGAATAGGCCGAATAGGCCGAATACCGAATAGTTGCCGAATATTCGTTGCAAGCCTACAAAATATGTTCAATTCGTTATATCGCTTTACTGCAGAATATTTAAAGCAAAAAAAAATTATTCCGTAAGTGTTTCACGATTTTGATATAAATTTGTTCATATTTCGTTTATGATTTATGCGCTTATTGGGCTTGACAAACTAATCCGCTACGCGTCGCTAAAATCGCAAGAAACGCCAAACTGACTTTAGATGTTAGATTTAAAAATGTTAGATTCATGTTACGGCTAGCGCTAGTATAGATATGACCTGAAGAGAGGTGGTGGTGAGCGCGGTGTAGAGAGAGCGAAGGCAGAGCTTCAGAACGCACCTTTGCAAAACGCTGCACTTAAATTAACACTATAAAACGGCAATATTGTAATTCCATTCGTTTACAACAATTACTTATTACATTCAATTATTCTTTTCATTATCATTATAATAGTATATTGTGCAACAAATGCAGAAAGTTATCTATTTCACGCGAGTAGTGAGAGTTTTATGACGAGACGAAATCGAGTGCTGAAATCGCACGAGCGTGAAATAGGTAATTCTTATTCTACGATCACACTTTTGTCAAGATTTAATAATAATAATTCTTAGTCTTCAGAACCAAGAAATGACATCTCAAACTCAAACTATTTGACGTTTATGATTACAGCATGAAAATGGCGCAAGCGCAGATGTGCGCAGTGTTACCAACTATAAATTTCTAGATTGTAATATACAAACTACAGACATATTATTTGATAAAAATTTGATATTGTATTTTCATTTAAATCTCAATATTCATATAAACTCTGAAATAATTATTTATTATTTTATGATATATAAATGTAATTATACTTGACATATTAATATCATACAGCATTATATTGTAAGTAATTTGGTCACACTTGCGTGTGAAATAATTGCGCACGCTATATGCCACACGACTGTACGAAATATACAATTTTCAAGCTTTGTTTAGTATGGAGAAAGTGTAATTTTCACAGTTTGAACATACTTTGAACTCATTTTTTGTTTTTGTGCATTATTTATTGTTATAAGTATAAACCAAAGTAATTATTGTTGAAAAAATCTAATATAAGTGCAAACAATAGATATGCATTTCCTAAAATCAATAAACAAAAGTGCATTTGTTCATAACAATTCTTTTAATCAAACAAATGGAATTAAGATTGGATTGTATTAGAAGGCGACCTAAATATGTGAAATATACCAGGTATTTCATGTAACTTGGAATGTTATGTATCTCGAAAAATACGCATCACACAGAAAAATTTGCGGAATAGAAACTTTAAATCTTAAATAGGAACCCCTATTTTTTATCACAGATTTGGATTCTACGTCGAAAAGTACGTATGCCCGAATTTTGTTTTAAATTTGCGATAGATGACGCTAATGTATGTCTCATAAGTTTGGCACAAATTTTAGATGCTATAAAATCAGTAATAAGAAGAGAATTACAAGTTGCTATGGAAACAAAAATAATCACAAAAAAAATGAACAGAAGTCTAAAGAATAGAAAAACACTTATTTAATATTTTTCGGAGAGCTACGCAATGATGTTACGTTTGATCCCCCACCCCTTGTGGGTGGGGCGGGTGTCAACTTTAAAAATTTAAACGAGAACTAGTATTTTTAAAAATTTTAGATTAGATTTTAAGAACAATGCATCAACCGGAAGTGGTAGTATATTTTTAGGCCTATCATGTTCTAGGAGCATACCTCAGTGAATAATTAACCTAGATAATCGGTGGCGTAGTGGCTATGTCACTAGCCTAGCACGCCAGAGGTCGTGGGTTTGAATTCCACTGAAGAAGATGGTCGTTTATATTCACCTAAATTCAATATAATCCACTCATGAGGCGCCATATGATCATAATAGTTAGTCCGCCTCAAATCTTCGTTATAAAAAAAAAACAGAATAAAATTGAATTTATAATTTGCATAAAACACAGGATTAATTTAACGCAGATTAATTTTTTTAAATTGCACAGTATGACATACGAAGTGACAGAAGAAAATATATACAGGTTGTTCAATTTAAGTGTGCCACCATTGCTATCTCGAGAACTATAAGTGCTACGAGGTCGGTTAAATTAGTAAACAATTTCTATATTATAAGACAATTAAAATGAGAGAAACAAGAATTTTTTTAGATCAGTGGTTCTCAAAATGCGAGGTGCAACTTTCTTATTTTAAATGGCAACCAATTTTTTTTATTTGCTTATTCGATTCAGTATTTTTTTCTAAATTCAATGATATTCATATGTAATGACTAAATAATACAAAATATTTGAGAAAAATGCAAAATTAGAAATGTATCAGTTTTATTTAAATATGCCTATACAAAGTTTGCCATGGAAGAAAACAAATAAATCAAACAATTGTTAATATTAGTTTTTTAAAGTGTACCTCTGTATTTCTGTATTGTAACAACAAAATTAATAATTATTCTCATAAATACAGCTTTTGCAATTATTTCTGCATTTGATTTATTGGTTTTCTTCCATGGCAAACTTTGTATGGGCATATTTAAATAAAAATGATACATTTCTAATTTTGCATTTTTCTCAAATATTTTGTATTATTTGGTCATTACATGTGGATATCGTTGAATTCAGAAAAAAATACTGAATCGAATAAGCAAATAAAAAAAATAGGTTGCCATTTAAAATAAGAAAGTTGCACCCCATATTTTGAGAATCACTGGATAAAAAAAATATTTTTTAAGCTCATTAAAATAGTCTTGTAAAATAAAAATTGTTTGCTAATTTAACCAACCTTGTAGTTCTTATAGTTCTAGAGATAGCAATGGTGACACACTTTAATTGAACAACCTGTATACCTGCCTTTGTCTATGTCAGATGTTTCCGCAGCGGCTACTTGGGTTAATCTGGATTATTTCTGGGTTCTATGCAAACTAAAAATCCAGCTTAAATGTTGTTATAATAAAAAAAAAAGTAGAATAAATAATACTGGCCAGAATTTTAATCTGAAACTTTTTGCTATATTTTGTACCGCTAATTAATATTTTCGGAAGGTTATGTAGTGGCCACATCACTTTCTAATGGCAATATCATTTTCAGTGGCTATTATAAAATGATTTATAAACGTAAATTCAAACGAAGATTGCATTAAATAATACAAACATGGATAATGCATTGTTATAATCAGTACATTGTTGTAATAAGTGGAATGTTGTCATCAATACATTTTTGTAATTAAGCGGAAAGTTATGTGCTGGCCACATCAGATTTTTTGTATGAGTATTCATTTTAATAAACGAATGGTTAAACTAATAAAAAACAAAATATGTCTATTGTTTTTCTGCTTTGATTAGTCATAATCGCTAACCACTAATCTCTAATCAAAAGTTGGGATCTTGCAAACCCTTGATCCAAGGAAAATTAGTGCAACATCAACGTTGAGCACTAACCATAATCACTAACGATACCTAACTACTAATTTCATACAGTGTATGAGGTTTTATTACAAACAATCAACGAATTTCCAGAACATTTGCTTTCGTAGTATATTTTGACAGTCACATATTTCACGTTATTGCCATAGTATCTGTACCAGAAACAAGTAAGCCGTGATCAGTAACATAGGAACCTTCATTTTTTTGACGTTCCCCAAAACAAAAGATACATCCTAAACGTCAAAATTTCAACGCGCTTTGATATTGTGTTTGTTTTTGACATTAGTTCTTGCTGCCAATCAAAAAGAAGTTTAATGGTTGATATTTTGGTGTTCTAGTTACTTGATTCAAAATGGAAGGAGACAGACCACCTAACGCGAAGGCAAAACTGACGGAAGTCAACTCTTATTTGACGTGTCCGCTGTGTAAAGGATACTACATAGACGCAACCACTATTGTAGAGTGTCTGCATTCGTGTGAGTACTTAATAATTACCTGGTTTATATTTAATTTAAGTGAATTGATTTCTATAGTAATTGCCTTTTGTTACAGTTTGCAGAAGCTGTATTATTCAACATTTGCAACAAGACAACTACTGTCCGATATGCGAACTTATGATCAACACTGCCAAACCCAACATAAAGTAAGTGGAACTTTCATTAATATTCTATAACCGTAGACTCCAAACTAACTGAACTCAAGTAGTCATGAATGAAACGGATTCGTTTTTGGTTAACAATTTGTGTAATCTTGATTGATCCCTGATGATGAAAACTTTATTTTTGGAATATGTATTTAGATAGATTTGTTGTTTTAAGTATTGCGGGTTTAAGGGCTACGTTAAACCAACAAAACTTAAATTTTAAACTTGGATTAACTGGACAAAAGCAAATCGAGTGTTGCACAGCATTGTTAATTATTCCGTATGACATGTATCTTCGATTTGCTTCTATTTATATAAAGTATAAACCAAGTTTAAAGTTTAAGTTTCCTTGGTGCAACTAGCCATAAATTTTATTTTGTTTTATCTTATCAAAAGTTCGTCGCCATTTACCCATTTTGGATGTGGCGCTCTGCTTTCTCAGATCTCGCTAAGTGATACATTTTTACGTTAAGGGCGGTTACCGGTCGTCAAATCACGATACCCAAAGTTGTTAATGGACCGTTTGTAAACACCGGGATCAAGTTAAAATGGCAGCTGCCAGCTGTGAGATTCGAACTGAGGATCTCATGATCACAGTCTGATGCGTGATAAACTTTAAAAAATAAATCATCACGGTTTTACCCATTTTTGGTGTGGCACTTTGCGCGTGAAGTCAGGTTACCAGCCGTCAAGTCACGGCTCCCAAATATGTTAGTGGACAGGGAAGCATTCTGGTAAAGTTAAAAAGGAAATTGTCCACCGTGTGATTAGCTGAAAAATCCCAGTTTGCAATAGCCAGTAAAATTTTGATTTTTTTTTCAAATGAAATGATTTATAATTATGAGATTTGAATTTTTGGGATACAAAATATCACAGTATATAATGAGTTTCATTAATTATAATATTGATATTTATAAAAAATATGGTTTGAGGATTACCGGATTCATTATTATTTGTGATTTACCTTAATTATGTAATTACCTTTCGCACGTATAGGATAATCATTACAAAATAACCTTATAAAATGAAAGGAACTAAATCGAAAACAATATTTGTATTAAAAATACGTAAAAGTGGATATTTTATATAAATATACTCACACATTATATTTTTATTAAAAATATATAAAATAGTATCCAAAAGTACTAAAATTGCTTTATATTAATTTATCACTTTTATGTTTTCCAAATTTCTAGATAACTTTTCGTAAATTTTGCGTTTTTTACTTTTATTTGAAAAAATGCCGAAACCATTATCAATACAATGTCAACAAATTGTGTGGAATAATAAAAAAAGGTAGGTTTAATTTAAAATAAAAAAGTTGGGTTCCATATTTTGAAAACTACTGGTTAATAAATTTTTGCTTAGTTCATTTTAATAGTAATATAATTTAAAAATTGTTTGCTAATTTTACGAACTTCGTATTGTTTATATTTCTCGAGAAAACATTAGTGTAGCACTTAAATGGAACAGCCTGTATACTGTTTTTTTTATAAGTAATGACAACAATTGTAGATTACGAAAGAAATAATTAGTTTTTAGCTATACTAAAAATATTTAGGCAGAAGACGCACGTCATCAACCTGAAAAAAATTTATAAAATGAAAAATAACTTGTAGAGTTGATTGGAGTATGCCCAATGTTTAAATAAGAGCGATGAAAAAAATACTAGCATTAATATAAATTATCTACGGTAGTGTGTAAAATTGATGTTTAGTTGTAAGTTTTAAGTTTGTAAAACGGTTGTTTTTATTATTATAAAATGAGTATTCCATATAAATATAAACGCTGTAGTGACGTCATTATCTAGTAATATTATTGATGACGTGCGGCTTGTCCCTAAACATTTTTAGTATACAATTTTTTATGATATATTGTGGTCTATTTGATATTGTTTAAAACTATTTTAGACGAGATGTTATGTGTTAATAAATTAGATTATTTATTAAATATTTTTACGTGATATTAATATTAATTATAAAAATTCCATACTTATCGTAATGAAATGGTAAGCTTCAGTTACATTCGATAGCATTTGAAAATTCCCTTTCGACCCATGAGTTTTATACGCTGACGTATTGAAAGTTATTGATTGCAGCCGTCTGGATTCTATATTAGTTTTTGCCGAGTGCATGTTATTATATTTATAATTACAGAGAGTGCGTCTGTGTGGCCGATGCTGTAACGAAACCACGAAAATGTTTGCTTGGCAACCGTAACCATGGCAACGGAAACACGCTAATTATTTCTTCACTCACTCGTTTGATGCGTTGTATATAAACATGCGATGCAATGGAACTACTAACCTATATTGCGGCTTGCCGCTTATAGGTATGTAAACCACGCCCGAATCTACGGATTTCAGTCGAAATATTCTACTGCCAAATACTTTGTACGTTATGAAGTAAGCAACAGTTTATCCTACGATCAAAACAAATATCGTGATTATAATGAAAGAAACTTATTAGGTTTGTTCCAAGTGGTCATTTCTGACAAGTTTGTGACAAATTTCAGTGCGCCTGTGAAAAATGTAAACAAGTTAAGTTTGAAACATAGACTGGAACGGCAAATGGAATGAAGCGCATGTGCATTCTCATTTTTTGTTTTCACAGCTAACCTTAAATATAAAAATAAATAAAGAAATTCATACATTTTTCGCCACAAAAAGAAATGAAACTTATGTTTAAAAGTTAACTTGTATACATTTTTTGCAGGCGCAGTGAAATTTGTCACAAACATGTCACAAACTTGTCAGAAATGATCACTTGGAACAAACCTATAGAGTGTTTATTATTTTGTCGCGAACCGATTATTATAATCTAATAATCTATAATGTGATATCATAAAAATATAATTTGTTTGGAAGAAATAAAATTATAATTTACATAATTTTTACTTTCTTGTACAAAGTATAAGGAAATATTGGAATAATGAAAAAAATCGCTGACGAGATTTTTTCGGAAATACATATTTTGACGTCCACTGAATTCGTTAAGACAAATTTCTCAAGAATGTCTGTGTGTGTGGATGGATGGTTGTCCGTGTGCGCAATATCTCATGAACGAGACAAGATATGTAAACGAAACTTGGAATTTATAAGTTTCTTGAAAAAATGAAGAGCTGAGTTGATTTTGAATGAAATTGAAAAACCGGAAGAGGATGTTTACTGGACACAAAACAATAAATTCCATTTTTTTCAAAAATAGAATCAGCCGTGAGAAAAAGTTTCAAATGAAAGATGTTAGCAAAAATATTTGGAATATAAAATGTTATTTGCAGTTTTCTTGTACAAGCTTCTAATTTTGAGAAAAACTTAAGAATATGTGTCAATAATCTTAGTTACAAAGGGAACAAAAACTAAAACATTTTTAATATCTGTCAAATAATTGTAAAGTGTCAAAAACATGTGTCAGGAAATATTATAAAAATAATATTTGTATTATTAGTTAGAAAGTTTTGAAGACTAGAAATTATTTGATTTCAATTTTTAAATAAATTCATAGTTACAATGAGAACAAAAAATTAAATAGGTTTAATATCTAGGTATATATCAAATAATTGTCAAAATAAAGTTATACGCAAGGAACAAGTCATACGTGTTCAGTTGGTTTTATTTGTATAAGAAAGTAGTGTGGTGCCCACACCAGATTTTTTTTTATCTAGATCATGATCACGAAACATAAAACGATCTAGATCAGATCAAAGATCTTACGAGTTGATCTAGATCAGTCACAACACTGCATTTAATAAACATATATGTGCTACCTAGAACAAAACAAGTTACTATTATTCAAATTCAAGAATAATTGAATTAATCAATGTTGAAAGTCAGTTGTATAACATTTGTTTCATAAAAACAAGAATTACCAATATGTCAAAACACATAACACATGACCGATTATCAGATTACAAATCTCAAAACAAAACACCCCTTCTACCCCTCTTTTATCCAGTAACCTTCCCCTTCCCATCAAACATATTTTCATCACACAAAACGCGTAACAGTAAACACAAAATATAAACGTAAACCCACGCCGCTATCTGTCATCTCTCTCGCTCGGAACCGCGCGGGGTGAGAGAGGAAGAAGTGACGTCAAATTAGTCTCGCGTTACCCCTCCCCTCTCCGCGGCGTCACGGCGCCGCCGCGTATAAACGATACGAGAGACGCGTTTGCGAATGTTCTGTTTTATGGTCCGGTGCTAACTTGTTGCTCGGGGATGTTTTAAGCCTTTAAGGCTAGTAACGGTTCAGAAGGGTGGATAATGAGGGACTCAAGGAACGATTGATGAATGTTATAAGGAAGGGCGAGGTCTGATTTTAATTGGAAAAGTAGGAAACGAAAGTCTGTTTGTAGATATTTGTATTTGTTATCTAAGTTTAGACGGAATTGTAATAACAGTAAAATATGTTATGTGTATTATTTACATTATTATATAACTGTGATTGCGTGGGAAATATAGTACGATATCGTGAGTTTTAGCTAAAATGCAATATTTATTTAAAAATAAATATTTTATCCAACACCTCTCAATAACTGCTTTATAACTACGGCGATTTTAAACAAGGAACGTAATAGATTACCCACTAGTGGGTATAATTTTGTCACTATACTAAAAATATTTTAGGAGAAGACGCACGTCATCAACCTGAAAAATAAATTAAAAATTAACTTGTAAATTTTATTGAGGTATGCTAATGTTAAAAAAAACGCCGTAACAAATACTGGCATTAAGAAAAATATATGCAGTTTATAGTGACTTTAGCGTCAATTTTACTCCTTTAATGGAATTTTAAATTATTAAAAATAATTGTAGTTCATTTTTTGTTCGCTATGTTGTTGCTATTGGTAAATGATCACGTTTACATACAAAATTCATATCGAACTGTCACTTTACTGTCAGACTTTATTGTGTTGTTAAAATTTGTGTTCCTCGTGAAGCAGTGTTTTGTAATATGTATGTAAATATAGTGTTTTTCTTCAAACGTCATAAAAGTACGTTGTTATGTATTTGTATTCAACAAGCAGAAGTTCAATATTGTCGCCGCCGGCGTAAAAGTGTATCCTTGGCAACACATTTACGCCGGCGGCGGACAAAGTAAAATATTATGAAAAATAGTTAGGTTGTAATTCAATAATTTGACAGTTAAAAATGAAACAAATAAACAAAAATAACAAAACAGCATATTCTACGGCAACTTGAAATGCTAGATAAGACAGAATATTTTTTGAAGTTTTGAGCATTTTATAATATTTATAATTTTATTTTCTATGTTTGAAGAAAAAATAGCATGTGTTATTCGGAGTAAATGTGTCTTTGGGTGCTTCGCATGTAATTGTTCGACTCGCTTCGCTCGTCGTTCAAACTTACATGCTCAGCACCCAAAGTATCACATTTACTCCTAATGACACAATATACTATTATTGCAACAAATCACGTCTAAAAATGGCGGCACGTGTGTGATACAGTGTTTTCATTTCAACAAAAATTAATATCCCATATAAACGTTGTTGTATAGTGACGCCATTATCTAGTAATATTTTTAATGACTTGCGTGTACTCCTAAAACATTTTGAGTATAGTGAGTAATTTTTAAATTATAACAATAATAATAACCAACACACAACACCTTGGTAACTAAATTTAGATTATTTTTTGACGTTTTTTTAAACCAATGAAATGCTATATTGTATATAACGTGTCTGCGTTTTAACCAATCCTGTCATTATTATACTGAGAATAATGCTCTTGTGATTATTCCCGGCAATTTTCTCTGTAGGCTTTTTTGTTTTTGTAGATAGATGTCAAATGACAGATAGTTATCATCAACACAAGTAAAAATGAGCAAAAAAGAAAGATTTAGTGGCGTGCCTGATGATGAAATCAAAAAATAATCTAATTAAATATAACTCGAGAGTTCGATAAATTAGAAAATAATTATCTAGGATCTTTCTTAAACTTGTCGCCATTTGGCAATAACTATTAAATAACTATTATCACACCATTAGTACCATTACCCATTTTGGATGTGGCATTCTGCCAGCCAGTCAACACCTATCACATCTTTTAATGGAGGTATCATGCTAAAAAATCGGTAGTGAGTTTTCAGTGGATGAGTACGTTTTAGGAACCCCAGAATACAATTTTATTAGTTTCACGATAATGTCTGTGTGTGTGTGTGTGTGTGTGTGTCTGTCACTCAGTGTGAATCTGGAGTTACGGTTTTACAAAAACTATCAAACTGAAAATTTTGATATTTTGTATTATCCATTTAGGAAGAGCTGATGACCGGAAGAGGTAGTTTACTTGAAGCCCTATCAAGTTATTTTGAAATACCTCAGTAAATTATGAAAAATATTGTTACTATAATAATGTTTCAAATATTATTATCTACAATTGTTGAAGCAATAGTATTAAAATACGAGTGAAGAAACTAAGAATTTCGCTCACGCATGTGTCAGTGACACATAAGTGAACGAATTCGTATCTTCAGTCCATGCTGTATAGCGTTTTGTTCAAACCTGCTATTGTAAGTACGCGGCCCCATCCGTGTGGTCCACATACTCAATGTTAGGTTAGGTTCAATTTGGCAATGACAGATGAGTGGGCGAAAGCAGTGAGCGAAAGAACTTTCGCCCACTCATCTGTCATTACCCATCCCGTTGCCATAGGAATGAGTTGAATAGAGAAAACAGAAGGTTTCGAGCTCTCTTTCCAAGTTAAGAAACAATAAGTTTCAATAGCAATTAATTATGTATCAATTCTAGATTGCCATTTAATATAAGAAAGTTGCACCCCACATTTTGAGAACTACTGTCTAAAAAAATTCTTGTTTCGTTCATTTTAATTGTCTTATAATATAGAAATTGTTTACTAATTTAAACGACTTCGTAGCTCTTATAGATCTCGAAATAGTAATAGTGTACCACTTAAAATGAACATTCTGTATATTATAATTTCATATTTTAAAGTAACAAGTTTTAAGAGCAGGATTGAACAAATGTACATTAAACACAAAAGAAAAAAATTGACATTAAAATTGATTGTGTTATACGGACTTTAACAAGTGAATTAGTGAGTAATTGAAACATTGTTGTTTGTAGACCGGACAAAACCCTGCAGGACATCGTATACAAGCTGGTGCCGGGGCTGTACGCGGCGGAGATGGCCCGACGGCGACGCTTCTGGTCCGAGCGGCCGGCAGAGGCCTCCAGGGTGGCGTGCCCCGAGGCGCGCGGGCTCATGACCGAGCGCATTATCTTCAGCCCGCAGGACGCCATCAGCCTCAGCATCGAGTATACCAGGTAAGGAATTTCATTACTTTCATTTGTTGTTATTTTCCATTTATAAAAATGAGAGACTTATAAATCAGTCTGTCAAAGACATTCGCGCTAATAAAAAATATATGAAACTTTATTTAAATTGAAGACTATCTACAGTACACTTTTAAAAAGTCTTAATTGTTATTCATTAAGCCACAATGATTATTTAAAAATGTTGTGACGCCATTGTACATATGCTGATAGATTTCAAACAGTAGAGATTGTAAATAGTTGTATTCACATAAATATTCTATTTTATTGTTTAGAAAATTATTTGAATGAAAATAAAATAACTTTTCGTGGTAAATTAAAATATACATGAATTCCATTTATTTCAGGAAGAAACTTGAATAAACTGTAAGTTTATTTTAGTCAAATGTTTTTATTACCACTGGTAAATTTTGCTAACATATGCCATTCAACAAGTTTTTAATTTCGTTGAATCGACCTTAAGTAATATTTATTAGTTAGAAATAAATAATATATTATAGTCCGAGAGCCAGCGTCACAAATCGGCTGTCATTCTAACATCGATCATATTTTAAAAATATGTTGTTTAGGCTAGTAGAAGGCATGTAGTGACTGCCAGCTGGTCCACTAGGTGGGGTACTCAGGATTGTTTAAACTAGAATTAAAAATAAACATATTATTAACTGAAGAAAAAAAATTACATCTTCACGCGTTTTACTCATTACGAGTGTGGTATTCTGCTTACGCTAAAATAAAAAAAAATATATTACATAAAAATTTTATTTTTAATTGCAAATAATTTTGTACTCCTTTATAAATATGTACCCATTATTTAAATTTTTTCGGTGAATTATAGTATTCATAATTCACTCTTCTCGATTAATCACAGAGCAAGAAATACATATTTCAGGGTTATTATAAAAAGACGTGATGTGGATCACCAAGTAACGGCCGCTTGACAGTTGACATGTAGTCAGTTGTCATTGTCTGACGTTCTTCAACGAATTTCAATCATTTTCAAAATTGATTTCCGAATTTGTAGGACTAGAAAAAGTATAGTATTATATTCGGGATTATGATCATTATTCAGTCGGATGATAAATTCATTTTCGTGAATAATGACTATCCGTGTGTGTGTAGTCGGTGGCAATTTTTTCGTCTCGCTTAACTCAAATACTATAATACCAAAAAATACAATTTTGTGTATTTATGCTTTTATATTTTAATGAAGAGCAGATTAGATTTTGGATAAAATTGGTCAACCGGAAGTAGCAGTTTACTTGAAGCCCTTAACAGTTTTCCGTGAAAAACACGGTTAA
The DNA here is from genome assembly GCA_963942605.1 of Poecilus cupreus. Classification (NCBI taxonomy): domain Eukaryota; kingdom Metazoa; phylum Arthropoda; class Insecta; order Coleoptera; family Carabidae; genus Poecilus; species Poecilus cupreus. Next base: position 3,635,310 of record OZ012729.1, on the reverse strand, counting down.
ATTAAATTTTTCAACAATATATGTTATTTTGAAAGTTTTATTAATTTCCATTAGTTAGGAGATAATAAAATGTGTACAACATGGAAATACTTAAAAAAAATAAATTTTTTACGAAATGTGACACATGTCATTGTGATTGAGAAGCTGTTTTCTTAGTGATATATATGTCAAAAAATTTAATGAATATACGAAAGAAAATTAAATCTCTCAAAAATAAATAGAAAATTAACAAATAAGAAAGTATGTTTATCATCAAATACTATTTTGTACCGTTTAAGAGTTATATTGGGCGGGAGGTTATGTATTGTACACATCATATTTTTTATTTGAAATGTCACAATTTTGTTCATTTAAGCAACCTCGTATCTCTTCATATACAAATGTTACCAATAGTGGACAAGCGTATTGACAAATTCTGTATATTTATTTGTTATTTATTGATATTGCTTCGTAGCGGTTGGTATATTTATTTAAATAATCATATTAATTCCTGACAGATGAAATAAGTTATGATTGTTTATGTTTCTAGTGTTAACAGTTACCTAATTCAGTTATACCAACCTTTATGAGAGATTCCAGTTATGCAAATTTGTGGGATATATTAATAATCTTGATGCTTGATGTAGGTATATGACGGAGTACTGTTATTTGTCAAACAAAAGATGTGGGTTCATCAAAGTAGATAACTGTCGCCAGTTCTCAGACGCGACTACAATGTTATCTGACGTGGATTATTCGTTAGTAGATTAAATGGCACAAAATAAGTACTAGATTGGTTCAAATGTAATCCGGAATTTTGTTCTTTAACTCAAGAATATTGACCCATCCATAAACGACTTTTTTCAACACTGTAATAGATTATTATACCCAACGTTCTAATATCCTAGGGCAAAAGTAATTACTGATACATTTTAGTGGGCCGGATTGATGAGAAAAGTAAATTATAACTAATAAAATTACAAACAATAGAATGACACTATATATATAATTCATTTTTATAATGAATTTTATTTATAACTAAGTTATCAACAGTAGAAATAAAAATTAAATGGGATAAAATCAATATTACTGTACCAATAAACTGAGCTTGTGATCACGATTCAATCCTTCAATCTTGATCTACTACTCTACTCTAAGTTGGACGGTTGCTAACGGGGCGGTTAAAATTTACGAATTTTTTTGCTAAACCACATTTCTTTGTCGTTTTTCAGATATAACTGTTACTTACTTATTGTTTTGAACTACTTCAAAATGTATTTAGTTTTATCCTGGGACATTTTTTCCGCATTATCTGAATTGTTCACAAAATAGTTATTTATGTATCAAGGCAGTGAAGTTTAACTTTTTATCATAAATATGGAAAATAATAAAAAGGAACTTTAGTGCCGAGGTACATATTAAATTTTATTTGAAATCGAAAATTAGAAAAATAAAGTTAAGTGTATAATCTGTCAGTTGTCAATTGGAATTGACATTCAGTATTACCAACCTTGAGGTCAAAATTATATGTTTTATCCTCAATTTCTTCATCGGAATTGAGCAGTTAATTCTTCTTGCACATATTGTGTCATTTAACATATAAATTTGTTGCAATGCGTCATATATCTGTCAAAATTATCCTACTTGTACAATAATTATTTTACGATTGCCAATACTGCATTGCTCGAAATCGTCGTATAATAGGTTACTTTAGTGATGATTTCTGACATTTTAATAACGATTTTTGATTAGTTTAGTGCCGATTTCAAATAAAATATGTTTTCTACTCCTGTATAAATATAATCTCATTACTTCATTTTTTTCGATTAATTATAGTACTCATAATTCACTCTTCTTGATCAATTACAAATCTATAAATATAAATCAATAATTCACGGTTATTTTAAAGACGTGATGTGGATCACCAAGCAACGGTCGTCTAACAGTTGACATGTAATCAGTTGTCATTATGTACTTTTATGTTGACGTTTTTCAAAGTGTGTTTTCAACGAATTTCGATAATTTTCAAAAGTGACGAAAGCAAACTGCATGGTAAATCCCGACTCCGAAGGAGGAGGGGTTTTACCTAATGTCAGTTTGTTTGAGTGGTTTTGCTTAAAAGCAAAGAAAATGAGTGCTTAAAAATAAAAATTTATCTGAGAAAATCAGAGAGGTCGCGTGGTATTTGATGAGATAAATTCCAAAGACAAAACAAAATGTTACTTGAAATATTAATTAACTGTCACACTGACAGTGATTGACAGTAACAATTATTTGTTTCCTTGGTAGCGGGAGTTTTATCGCTGTAACCCTGGCAACGGGGTTTTACCGCGGTAAAACTCTGTTAAAACTCCCGTTACCCGGGCAACGGGGTTTTATCAGTATAAAACTGTTCCTATTGGTTGAATTTTCAAGTGTTTTGCATTATGATTGGTTAAAAACTAGTCGTGGGAATTTATCGCTACAATAATATTAATTCCAAATCGGCAAAATAATAATATATTCTACACAATACCAAACACGGATTAACAGCGTTGGCAGCCTCTGCTGTAAATTTGGTATTTTGGTACCTTGTTAAATAAATACTATTATTTTTTTCTTATTCTTTAATAATTAGTTTTGTTTAAATTATTTGAGTTATCAAATAATGTTTCTATAAAAAATTATAATTATTTTATAAAAATATAAAAAACAAGTAGAAAGAAGAACAGTTGGAATCGAACTTGGACATGACTGTGAATTGGCAGGTGTCATTTTGCGTTCTTAGCAATATAAACAACAGGCGAATAATTAGTAATTATATTTGATAATTTCGTTAAATTACGTTACTGAAATGAAGTAATCTATATTTAAATAAGACATTATGTAGTATTGTCCTGCGCATTATAGAAACATAGTTATTAAGCGAACAGTTTTTATTTTTTTAAAAACTATTTTCCCATGTTCAACCTGCAGCGTCTATTACAACATGGGAGTGATGGATTTATCTCTCTGGGCTTGCATTTTCAATGTCAGTGAGCCATTATTATTATATTACAGTGTTTTGTTTTTACCTTCTGCCTACCTTTAGGTAAGAGAGGTATTGTTTTTGGTCAAAAATTGGGTAGTGAGTTTTCAATGAATAAGCACGTTTTAGGGTCCCTACAATATAATTTTACTATTTTCGCCATAATGTCTGTATGCATGTCTATGTGTGTGTGTAGTCTGTGGCAAGTTCTTCGTCTCGCATAACTCAAATACTACAATACCAAAAAAATACAATTTTGTGAATTTTTGCTTCTTATATTTAAATGAAAAGCTTATTAGATTTGGGATAAAATTAGTCAACCGGAAGTAGCATTTTACTTGAAGCCCTTAACAGTTTTTCGTGTAAAACACGGTTAAATTTCCTTTTTCAACAATTTATGTTATTTTGAAATTTGTAGAATATTTAATTTTACATGTGTTTTGATTACACTAATTTTATTAATTTTCATTAGATTTAGAGATAATAAAATATAAAGAAATTAGATTTCATTAATCTTGCATTCCTTGTACACCATGGAAACACTTTAAAAATGTCATTTTGATTGTGAAGCTGTTTTTTTAGTGAAATATATGTCAAAAAGTTAAATAAATATACGAAATAAAATTAAATTTCTCAAATATAAATAGAAAATAAACATATAAGAAGGTGTTTCTGTATCATCAAATACTGTATTGTATCGTTTGAGAGTAGTATTGGGCAGGAGGTTATGTGCTGGACACATCAGATTTTTTATTATTATTAAGCGGTCACTGCTGAGGTTAGATGCCGCCTGGGAACCTCGTTTTCGGTGGTGTGACAACGGCACGCAGTATTCGCTGGTATGGGTTTTCGCAAAGCGGTCACCTATCCAACTACTAAACGCGGGCAGCATTGCTTAACTTGCCTTATCGAGTGATCCGGCTTTAACGCTAGCTGCCAAGCCGTTGCCCTTCAGTGTTTTTAATATGATATTGTTGTAGAATTCCCGGGGAAAGCCAGCGTTTTTACCTCCCGCCACATCCCGTAAGTGAGGTATAAGAATCGTGCTAAAAATTCGGTAGTGAGTTTTCAGTGGATGAGCACGTTTTAGGGTCCCTAGAATACGATTTTAAGTGATTCGTGATGTCTCTGTGTGTGTGTGTGTGTGTCTGTCTGTATGTGTGGGTCTCTGGAGTTACGGTTGCTCCAAAACTAGTAAACTGAAAATTTAGATATTTTGTATATATCAATTGTATCCCCTTTGGAAGAGCTGCTTAGTTTTTGCTGATAATCCAATAACCGGAAGTGGTAGTTTACTTGAAGCCCTGTCAAGTTATTTTAAAATATCTGAGTAAATTATGGTTAAAGGCAATTTTTGTTATTAGAATAATATTTGAAATATTATTATCTACAATTATTGTTAGAAAAATTTCCATTTTTCGTATTACAACACGTTAAAGAAAATAAATTTTTGACATTTCCGTTTAAATCTGTTAAACCTGTGCTTCTGACGCGTGTCATAAATGAGATCTAATTTTTTTGAAGGGATGAGCGTTTCTTGTTAGTGGTGGTTCATGTTCCTGCATCATTTGATAAGAAATCTATGGCGGGAGGTATTGTGCTGCCCACAACAGATTTCTTTTATTTTACAAAAATAAATTGAATTTCAAGTTTATTAGGTTAAGGGTCCCATAGAGGGGAATTCAACTAAAACATCAATAATTAATTCTGATTGATAGTCAAATTTTATGTAACTAATTATCAGGTTATTTAACTATTTTTGGACGTGGCACACTGCTACAGTAGAAATATAGGTTTATATTTATAAGAAATCAAGTAGTGATCACATAAGATTTTATTTATCGTACGCCTTTCTGATTCTTACCATTTATAGCGTGCGCTATTTTATCTTGTGCCTTTTTGACGGTCGTATTTAATTAGAGGATGCCAGAAATTTGTAATGTTGATGATTACGAATAAGTTTGTCAGTTCACTGAACATTCTTCTGTACTAGAAGTTCGTGCCCGACTCACTGAGTCAGATGTTCGCTGAGTTCTCGATCTCCCCAAGTTATGTCTTTGACGGGGTGTTTCCTCTGAACTTGGAACTGTTGACGAAACCTTACAAGAATTTCAGTAGATTTTAACGTTTTTGTTGTACATAAAATTAATAATAATGCGTAATTAGTTGCTCTGTAATTGTTGAAAAACTAAACAAAAATAAATGAAACAACAAATAGAACAAATGTTACGTCCGAGGTTAAGAACCGCTGAGTATCTTTACTCCCTACCATTATCCCCACCAACACCAATAGTAATTTAAGGGATATTCTGCTACAAATACGAGGTTGTTCGAGTGTTAGCGTTGTAAATATATCTTGTAATTAAACGTGTACATTTGCAATACCTACTCATACTTGAAATATGCCCAGGTCTCCAATTCTTATCCTATCGAACAAACTGGTCCTTCGAGCCGGATCAACAAGCAAGTCTTCTAGAATCTAGATAATTTACAATACTGAAGTAAAATTGTCGGCGGTGGTCTTCACGCCAAAATGACTTAAAAATATGTGGAACTATTGTAGTTTGGCAATGAATGGACAAGAAAAATACTCATTAAATGAACCTTTAACCTAAAAAAAAATATTTTTGTACTTCTGTATAATATATCCCCATTATTTCAATTTTTTCGATGAATTATAGTAACCATAATTCACTCTTCGAACAAATACGGAGCCAGAAATCCATAATTCACGGTTGTTTTAAAAGACGTGCTGTGGATTACCAAGCAACGGCCATCTTACAGTTGACATGTAGTCAGTTTTCATTGTGTATTTTTAAGTTGACGTTGTCATTTTCAAAAGTGATTTCTGAATTTAGAGTATTAGAAAAAGTACAGTATTATATTCTGGATTATGATCATTATTCCTTCGGATGATTTGCATTACTCGCCTACGGCTCGGGACGCAAACTTCATCTTCGTGAATAATGATTAACATAATCCCTCATATAATAAATATATTACTATTATTATTAGAGAAATAATAGTTATTTACTTTACAAGTGGGCAAAGTAAGGAATTGCCCACGAGAGAAATTTTAGCTCACGAAGCCGAAGGCTGAGTGTGATAATTTTATCGACTCAGGTAAAATTGAAGATCCTTGATAAGGCTCAAAGCATTCCATGTAACCGTACTTGGTCATGTCAGACCACAGTTGATAACCCCAACGTATATCCTCTTAAAAACTGTTCCGACTCATGACGCCCAAAGTAAGGCACCATTCATTCGACGATGCACAGAAATTCTTCCATTTGACTGAAGTCAATAATTTTTTATTTAGTGCTTTATTTAATTTTCGTTAACTTATCGTAGGCATCGAAGTTCTACTTGTTATTACAATGAAAGTTTGCATTATAAGATTGAGCCGAATTCTAGATATCATAGATATCGTAAAATACACCAAGATGAAATGTTATTAGCCGTTTACACCACTGTCCTTTATAAAGTACAGTGACAATTGGGTCTTCTTGGAAAGAGACGGAAGTAAATTCTGGAAACAAAATATTTTTTTGTATGAAAGATAATAGATTTTACAAAGGATATTAGAATGTTTAGTTAATTACATAATTACATTTCAAGTTATACCTACATCCATTTATCAATTGCTCACTCAATGTGAAAACCACCTCAATAAAATTTATTTTTGCAATACCTGTACTGTAAGTTACCCATTAATAACAAAGTTTAAACACAGTAAGTGGAACTTTTATTGCACAATTGGTTTTCATGGTTACATCACTTACTTACCGTCCACGGTGGATGGTAAGTGAAACTTACCGTTCATGGTGGATGGTAAGTAAATATATATCATTCAAATTTTATTTTTAACCTCAATCTGACAGCTGTTAATTTTGATACCTATTTTTCCTTTTCTTATATTTACGCAGGTATTGCAAAAAATATCTTACTAACCTCGAACAGTAAGTGATTTTTTAGGTCTCGAATGTTTAAGAAATCTCGACCCTACGGGTCTCGACATCCCAAACTACATTCTCGACCTAAAAACTGGCACTTACAGTTCACGGTACGTAATACTCGTATACTATTAAATGCCGAGTAGTATCATAAATGCTACCTATCAGAATGAATTGTGTCTCTAAAATATTACGCTTTAAAAATATATAAGTGCCTTTTAAAAGGACGGATTAATTTGGGCTACATCTTGGATTGTGACCATCAACGGATTAACTACCTTAATAAACACCTTAATTTTGTAACAGTGAACGCTAGCTAATCAAAATCACAGCTTTACAATAACTTTTACCAATTTGCGAGTACAAATTTCGTTGATCCATTGTCTTAAGTTTTGTAAAACGGTTTAATTACGACGATATTTCGATGCATTTTGTCGCCTAAATACATAAATTTCCTCCCTGATTCAGCCCTCAGTTTCACAGCACGCAGACCTCGTGTCTTACCTCTTACGTGGCGGCTGCTCGCTGATACGGTCCGGGAGAGAGGCTCTCCGCTCTCTTGTCTCCAGCTCTCCTCTCCGAGAGCCGTGTCGCGCGGTGCCGCCAAGACTTGTGTACATAGGCGGGCTGATAATGAGCGCGGGCGGGGTGGGGCAAGGGGCCAGGGCTTCGTTTACACGAGAGCGCCAGCGGAAAATTTTACAGCTTGTGGTAATTGATTGGAAATGAGTGTAATTAAGGATTAATTGGTGGAGGTACTAGGGTAAACGGGGATGATTGTTCAATATTTATTGCTAGTTTTAGTATTGTTTCAAAAATTCTTTTGAGGGTGTTGTAATAAATAATAATTTGTTCGTCCTAAGGAAGCATAGAGCCGAAATTTCACCAGTTTTATAAACCATATGTATTATTTGCATTAGCGAAGTTGCTGGTGGTCAGTATAGATTTAATAATACATATGGATGGGGCATTGACTATGATTTTACATACAGCAGTTTAATGCCAACATAAAAGAGAGATAGTTATATCTAAAATTACGCAGTGGGACAAGAACAGCACATTCATGCCACTCGTTACCTGGTATGAATGTGCTTTTCTTTTCAACGTCAATTTTTTTAAAATTAATAGTATATATTATGTTACTAGGAGTTGAAACAGGACTTTCTGTATTGAGCTCATATATTCGCTCAATTTGCATAGCCTCGGACGTAAATATATGAGCTTCTTACAAAAAGATTGTTCAACTCCAAATGACATTTAGTATTTTTTTTTTTTTTTGAAATCTTAAATGGTAACCATGGCAATAATTATGTTTATACAAAACCTAGTTAGTTTTAGCTGCACTATCCGAATGTACAATAAAAAATGGGGATGTCTATTTAAGATTTCAATGAGGCTCCGCTCCCCATCCCTGGGATTGTATTTGGTGACATAAGATAGGTTTTTGAAAAATATTAAGCATGTGATTTTTTTTTAGTTTTTTTACTCGATGTGTATTTCTCGAGATATTTCACCGTCCTGGAACTTTTTGAACACATATAAAAATGCATGTAATTTTTGTCTGCTAGAACCACGAAATACAACTGTCACCCTAGTAGGTGCTGCCACCAGTGGTGTATGAAACAACTAAAATGCCTTAAAATAATATTTATATTATTGTACGCCGTACAATTATATTAATGCGATTGTATAAGTAACAAAATGATTAACTTCTATATCGTATATGTAGTAACAAAATGGGGTAAATAGCTCCGTGGTAACGCATCGGACTGTGGATCGTGAGATCCTTAGTTCGAATCCCACTACCGACAGTTGCCAATTTAAATTTACCCCTGTTGTTCCCCCTCCACTAACAACTTCGGGGGCTATGACTTGACGGCTGGTAACATTTCATACACAAAAATATATCACTTACCGAGATCTGCGTAAGCAGAGTGCCACACCCATAATGGGTAAAAGGCGTAATGATTTTTTTTAGTAACAAAATGTGAATATTAATACGGTTCAGGGCCCTGTCAGCTATATGCACGACTTGTGATAGAAATGTCAAATTAGTTCCATGGTCTTCACGCTACGTGGCGTATTATTTTGAAGTTTCCAAGTGACATTTGAAATTTGAACAACATTCATTTCTCTCTGATTTCGTTTCGTTTGGATCGATAATACTCTGATTTAGTTGATTTTGTGTGAGTGATTATTCTGACTAGTGCATCTTATTTGAAAGGTAAGCCGATTTCACATATTTTCATTATTTGAAATTGTATTTGAATCTTTAAAGAGTTTGCAACTCATTTTACATCTTTATTTCTTCTAATTTGCTTTTATACATGATTATAAATGTCATTAAATTATTTTCATTTCATGCGTGGCTTCAAATGTATTGTTCCTGGCTGCAGGAGTTTCAATGAGGAGGATCTAACATTTGACGTTTTGTCGTCTACCAAATATTCCGTCTGTATGAAGAATGGACGCAGAACATGTATCTTACATATGTATTATGTATATATTTTCTGTTATTTGAAGTGTTTTTCGTTAATTTGAAATATAACATTTTTCTTAATACATAATTATTGTTTTCAATTAATTTTTATTCCTGTTCAAATTTGAAATTTCATACTTTCCCGCCTATATACGCCATTAGTTTGTGGTCCCGACGGTAGAGGCGCAGAACTTCTATCCTTTTCAATTTTGCTGTAGCTGACACGTCTCCTCTGTCTTGTCTCTGATACGGTTGCAGAAGAAATTATGAATTAGAAACAAAAGCTCGCACAAAAGTGTATAAAAACAGTATTCTACTCACATGTCAAACTCTTGCCACCTGTCACGTGACTTACATTCTATCTTTGTCGCGCTGTATTGACTCTCAGACTATCTTTGTCTATACTCCTTCCATGCATTTTGTCTATTCTATGACACTAACAGTTGATATTTTAAGATGATACAGTTATCAATAATTAATTTAATAGACATAAAATAATTATAAATTGATACAATCACGTCCTATATCTAAGAGCTTAGAGAATAACGTGGAATAAGATATGCAAATGATAATCCTTATAGTTTATTGAATCAATCACGAGGTTGATTTACATTTATCAAAAAGTTTACTCGACATTTTTGTCAGCTTTTCCAAGCGTGCAACTAGTATAAGCTACAGAAATACAGAACTACGTGTATTCCATTTTAATTTGCTAATTCATTATGTAATTTTGTATTGTACATAATCTTAACTTTTAAAAGTTCAGCTTTTGATGCGTGTAAAAAGGGCTGCTCCTGCAGTGCCATCTGATATTTTTTGAGGTGAAATAGAGTATAGATTTTAAAACTTTGACAAAACGATAAAGTTTAAAAAAGTTATTTGGGACACTATTAAATTGACGTTACAGAACTTCTCTCTTTCATATATCCATAACATTTTCATTCTACATTTTACTTTCAAAGCTTGTTTAATATTTGTATATAGGATACAGGTGTACCAAAACTTGAGGTACGTACTAGAATGGTATAGTACTTAATATACTGGTCACGGAATTGAAATTATCTTTCCAAACTTCTATAATTACATTGGGTAATTTGTCAAGGAAACAGTTTTGAGCAACTGATTGAACGGGTAGTTTAATATTAAATAATACGTTGTATTTAATTAGTAATTAATGTTTGCATAATACAATTATTTTTTAATCTCGTTTCCTGCAGCTGGCCACTGAACTCTTTCAGTTTTACTGTTACAATGGTGGTGAGATCTAATTGTTCAATTCCTTAAGTGACTAAAATTGGTTTTGTTTCTTATAATCTAGTTTTGATATCGCTCTTGTGATTGAATAGAATGGTTACAGGTACAGCACCAATAAGTTAGTTAATGGTTATGTTGGTAACAAAACACTATTCCAGAATCATATCATTTGGCTCAATTAAGACTTTTAGAATTACTTAAAAAAATTTGTTTTGATTTTACAATGATTATATCACTCATTACAGATTTGACCAATCAGAATGTTTCATTTTCCATTGTTGTGCATTTTAGATAAGTGATTAAACAGCACCATGCTGTTTAAACGCGATTAAATTGAAGCTAGCTATTATATGCAAATTTTGAACATTTTGAAGGCATATTTAGCCGGATAATTAGTTGTAGAAATAAAATACTTACATGTTTTTTACCTTTACCTGGTATTCTATATCTTTAAACATACTGAATTAGTCAATTCAAGCTATTTTATTTACAAATTTTTCACATTTGTATGACAAGTAAAAAGAAAAACAATCAATTTACTATAAGTTGCAATATAACAACAAAATTTTATGGTGCTTTTTGTTTATGTGTGTACCGATTTATTCATGTGAAAATGTGTCAAAATCAACGTTTTAGTACAATTTCTTCGGCAAGTATTAGTTTATGCTCTGACTTCATGAAATAATCTTGACATATACCCCTCGTGCTAAAGAATTGAATGGATTAAATTTGATGTCTAGCTTATTTATAAAATAATGTTTTTAGAAAAGTGTTATCGCACATAATAATTTAATATTTCAAATTATTATGTACTCAAACATTTTTTAAGCAAAATTTATTGCATAAGCTAGACATGTCAAATTTAATCGATTAAACTCTTAGCACTCTTGAAATAATTATATTGAATGTACGGATCCTAGCAAAATATATTCTTTTCGCTTAAAGATCAGTGTAATTTTTTGCAAAATGTGTGATAATTTTCGTTTTGAAAGTGATTCTATTAATAAAAATGATAAAAATAATGTATTTTATCCAACACCTCTCAATAAATGCTATATTACTATGACGATTTTAAACAAGCAAAGTAACAGATTATCCACTAGTGGGTATAATTTTGAGGAAAGCCACTAGTGAGTATTTTTTTATTTATAACAATAGTAATAACACACAACACCTTGGTAACTACTTCGATTGACATTTTAATTTAAAAATTTCAAGCATGTCACTGTCAAATAATATTTCTTTAATAAATTTTTAATTTATTAAGAAGTGTTGGATAAAACGTTATACTTCACACGTGGGCAAAGTGGAATTACCCACTCGATAAAATTATCTCACTCAGCCTTCGGCTTCGTGAGCTAAGATTTCTCTCGTGGGTAATTCCTTACTTTGCCCACTTGTAAAGTAAATAACTATTGTTGATTATTTCACTCATTACAAATTTGACCAATCAGAATTTCTCATTTTCCAATGTTGTGCATTTTAGATAAGTGAATAAACAGCACCATGCTGTTTATTCGCGAGTAAATTGAAGCTAGCTTTTATATGCAAATTTTGAACATTTTGAAGGCATATTTAGCCGGATAATTAGTTGCAGAAGCAAGATACTTACATGTTCTTTACCTTTACTGGTATTCTATATCTTTAAACATGCTAAATTATTCAATTCCATCTACTTTTATTTACGAATTTTTGACATTTATTTGACAAATAAAAAGAAAAACAATCAATTTGCTATAGTTACACTATAACAACAAAAATTTATGGTCCTTTTTGTATATGAGTGTACCGATTTATTTATGTAAAAATGTGTCAAAACCAACGTTTTAGTATAATTTCTTTGGTAAGTATTAAAGTTTTTGCTATGAATTCGTGAAATAATCTTGACATATACCCCTCGTGCTAAAAAATTTAATCGATTAACTTTGATGTCTAGCTTATTTATAAATTTTTGCTTTTAAAAAAGTGCGTTATCGTACATAATAATTTAAGATAAAACCCCTCGACCTGCGGTCTCGGGATTTTTTCAAATTATTATGTACTCAAACACTTTTAAGCAAAATTTTATGCATAAGCTAGACATGTCAAATTTAATCGATTAAATTCTTAGCACTCGTGATATAACTATTGAATAATCTATCCAAATACCACTCGAGGTGAATCTTTTTTTAAGAATTTTTTTTGTTAACTTGCAAATTATTACAAATTTCGCTCATCAAAAATTTGTCAAATACCACTCGACCTACAGTCTCGTGGTATTTTTAACGAAATTTTTGAATCGCGAAATTTTGACGTAATAATTTTCAAAAACACAAAAAATTTTCAAAAAAGATTCACCTCTTGATTACGTAAAATATGCGTTTTTCAATCTGTAATTACAACTTAACCTGTAGTTAACTTTTACTACAGCTTTGAGGTATGGTTAACTAACTATGAAGTCGTAGTTAATTTGAATTGTAATCTGTCATCTATGGTATTGTCAGAAGGTGTTTTCATGCATACCATAAAAAAAAAATAAAAATTGGAATAGCATTACTATAATAGCTGTATTCTTTTTGGTCAAAATCTCAGTTAGTCTCAGCTCACTTCAGATAAACTTAGTAAAGTGTTGTTCTTTTTGTTACAACTGAACTGAGACAAACTGAGAGAACTCACTTCCCCCCTTACTGATGCTGCTCCACCCGTGAAATAAACTCAAAATGATCTGCGCAACTCAGTTCGGTGGAAGGGGTAATGTTTGGTTTGTGCTGTCTGGAGAACTGTCATAGTGTCATATTTATTAGGTTATGTGCACCAAAATGCTACAATAACAAAATATGTCGATCTATTTTATTGTTATATTAAATGTGTAAACTTATAGTAAAATATTTTCATTGTCATTAATTTTAATAACATACGTGTATATATTCTTGTTCAAACCCACCTTTCTATACATAAAATGCTGTTCTTTTTGGATGCCTTCAGCTCAGCTCAGCTCAGTTCATCTCAACTCACTTGTCAACTGAGTTGAGCTAAAACTTTCCAAAAAGAATACAGCTATTAGTAACGGTAGGACAACCGAAAATAATAAAATAAAGACCAATTTTTTTCGAAGGATATGACGAATTAAATTTCTTTACAGGATTTAGTTTATTTGAAAGAACCGTAGAAAATCTTATAGAAAAATAGCATCATATATTAGTACACCCCACTAAAAGGTAAATAAATGTACAATGAGTTGTAAACGAAAAAACTAAACGTAAATATTCTATAGCTATGAAAAACGACATCAGATTTTTACCGGAAGCAAACTACATAATTGATCAAGATATTAATTATTTTCTCTAATACCTCTTCATCCCCAAATGATTCAATTGTCTATTCCATTTTCCGCATTTCCTCCCCGCGCGAACAAAGCCCCAACTTCTAGCAAGCTGACTACAACCCGTGAAAGCGAACAGCTGCGATCGGCTAAAAAGGACGCTGGAGCCGCCCCGCTCCCCCCGCACGTTCGTGCGTCTCCGCCAACGTTCGGCTACGCTCGGTAAGCCCGGTGAGAGAGATAGTCACAGTCAGTGAGAGCCGGTGCCGGTTGATTACAGATATGCTGGCTATCTTATTGCTTATGGCGTAATGACGTAGACATTTGGTGGACGCGTTGTGACGTCATATGTCATGCTCGGTTGTTACGTTGTAAAGGTGTTATATAAGTGATGGGTTGCTATTGCTATTTCTACATTCATTTTGACTATGTGTATATTCCCTTTAATATTAGCTCATGCCATTTTTGTTTTATGAATACATTGAAAAGGGTGGATCGAAAAAATCTATTTTGCCAGATCGTTGATAGACCCCCCCCCCTTCAACTTTAGATTTTCATAAAATAAGAAGATTTCGCTACCTGTCTCACCATTTTATTATTATTAGTCTTAACGGATTCAGTGGACGTCAAAATATGTATTTCCTTAAAAATCTAGTCATCGATTTTTTTCATGATTCCAATACTTCCTTATACTTTGTATTGGGCTTCCAAAATTAAAATACCCTAACTATTGGTAGAATGCTAAACTAACCATAAGGTACATACATTTCATTGTATTTTGAAATTGTTATTTTTTAAAAATTAATAACAATAGTAGTTAGTTTAAGAGTATTTCGATGTAAGTATAACATTTGTTTAAGTCGTATTATTTCAATAAGATGTAAAAAAAATTTGTGGATTATATAAAGATTGAATTTTCTCTAAAAAAAAAAAACCTATAAAAACAGGAAAATTTGCAGTGTGTATGGCAACAGTTCTGCTGCAAATAAAAGCAAACTACCAATACTAATGCAAGCTTCGCTATCATAAGATATCATACATAATGAATTTGACATGTACATTTTGGGAATTGGGATCAACGCCATCTCTTGATAATTTGGAAGCCCAATAATGAAGTAAAAATGACGAAAATCGCAAAAATGAATTTTAGCCGTTTTTGGAGCTATATACGTTGAACAATTGCAATGGTATATGCAAATAAGTTTGATAGTAAGTCAAAACGCGCCTACACATGTCATTAAAAAGCATGATTTGAACCTAACTACACTTTTTACAAATAAAAATGTATAAAAGTCAGTTTTGAGACCTCGGCCCTTAACTATAACGTATCAAAATTCTGGGGGGGGGGGTTCAACAACGATTTGGAAAATAGCTTTTTTCGATTCACCCTAACATTGTCAAATAACCTCCTCCTGATAGTAATGGAGGAGATACAAGGGGTAATTTTCTGTGGAGAAATTTTACGGAATTTATTTTCGAAAAATGCCGACTGTGAGGATTGATCCGAAGATCTTATTTTGATCCATGTCCGATAAGATACCAATGAGCTGCTTAACTAAAGTATAAAATATTATTTCTAGATACTAGACTTGTATTGTTTAGGGGTGTATCTGTTTAATATTGTGTACAACTTAATGCAATGGACAATGAGATCTATAACAAAATTTTGACTTTTTACCTCCCGCCACATCCTGTAGGGGGAGGTGTAAGAATTATGCTAAAAATTTGGTAGTGAGTCTTCAGTGGATGAGCACGTTTTAAGGTCCCTACAATACGATTTAATAGTATCGCGAGGTCAATTTGTCTGTGTGTTTGTCTGTCAGTCTGTGCGGATGTCCGGAGTTACGGTTTCTCAAAAACTACTCAACTGCAAATTTTGATATTTTGATATCAATTGTATCCATTTGGGAAGAGCTGATTAGTTTTTGGTGATATCCAATAACCGGAAGTGGTAATTTGTGTGATGTCCTATCAAGTTATTTTGAAATATCTCAGTAAATTATGGTATAATGATAATTTTTGTTATAATAAGAATGATTTGACGGCTGGTAACCGCACTTCATACGTAAAAATATATCACCTACCGAGATCTGTGTAAGCAGAGTGCCACACCCGTGATGATGATATATATTTTATTATCTTCAATTGTTTGTTTAAAACATTTTATCCAACACCTCTCAATAAATGCTCTATAACTATGGAGATTTTTAAACAAGGAAAGTAACAGATTACCCACCAGTGGGTATAATTTTGAGAAAAGTCACTAGTGTATTTTTTTTTTGTATAACAATAATAATAACACACAACACCTTGGTAACTACTTCGATTGACATTTTAATTTAGAAAATTTAAAGCATATGTCACTGTCAAATAATATTTCTTTAATAAATTTTGAATTTATTAAGAGATGTTGGATTAAACGTTATACTTCACACGTGAGCAAAGTGGAATTATCCACTCGATAAAATTATCACACTCAGCTTTCGGCTTCGTGTGCTAAAATTTCTCTCGTGGGTAATTCCTTACTTTGCCCCCTTGTAAAGTAAATAACTATTTCTCTTACTATCTCCATTTACGAATTGCAACACGTTAAAGAGTAATTAAATTTTGACATTTTCGTTTAAGTCTGCCAACCTTTGCATTTTGATAAAACAACGCAACAGTTGAAATATGTCTATTTTTGACATGTCATAATTGAAAACTAATTTTTTTGAAGGGATAAGCGTTTCTTGATTGTAGTGGTCCATATTCCTGCATTGTTTGATAAGAAATTTATGGCGGGAGGTATTGTGGTGCCCACAACAAATTTTTGATTTATTGTTTTAATTGTTTCATGGCATCAAGTATTTTTACAAAAATGTTAAATTTAATTTCTTCGATTTCTCCTCTTCCGGATAATGGATATTTATGAACAATGGTATGAATAGTTAATCTTAATAAACTTTTGCTCTAAAATAATTAGGAGAGCAAATAATAGTACTATACAGGATAGAAAGACAACGTCTGTCTACCAGGCCCGTTAGTTGTATGTATATAAATTAATTTTTTTATTAATTAAAATTTGTAGTTAATTGCCCCTGGATAAATCCCCATCCCACTGCACTGCACTTACACCTATACGACATTGAATAATACATACTCGTAGTAAACACATCGAACACCAGACACCAGCATATTGGATACCGACGTAGAGTCAAGTACGCAAGGCAAACTCGATTCGCGACCACCGAATACTCTCTCGGCGCTTCTCTCTCCTTCTCTCCGCTCTCCTCTCCTCTCCTGTTCTAAATACGTGTGTTGCTTAATGAGGCTCGCCGCTGCACGCACACCACTGCGCATGAGACGCGAGGATTTTTAGTTCTCGATTAAGATGATTTGTGTGTTGGACTGGAATTATAGAGATTGGGGTTATGTGGTACAGTTTACCTAAATGCTAAGTTATTTAACGTGTTTGTTTACTGTATGCATTTATAGCACTGGCCGTGAAACTAGGAACTGAGATGTGATGTTTTTATGACATTATTTGTTGGACGTTATTATGAATAATTAGCAATTGTTGAATAACGTTTTCTTAACTAAATGGATTGATAATTAAGCACAAGGCAAATCCTTGATTGTATAAATCGAACCGTTGTTTTGTGCTCATCTCGTATATAATTTAGAATTTAAAATTAGACAAAAAAATTTATTATACCGGATTTAGAATTAAAATGTGGCGTATTAGTTATTCACGTGATGCATACTATATTTTCAACACTTTTTGAATAAAATTAAAATGACATTTAACTAAAAATTTGACATATTTATGTTTCATTTTTGCGTATGAAGTGCGGTTACCAGCCATTAAATCATAGCCCCCATAGATGTTAGTGGAGGGGGAACATAATTTTTTTGCCGATTTGGAATTAATATTAATTTAGTGATTATTTTATACAGGTAATTATTTTTAAGGTTATCGCTGTCAAATTACGTTGCCATGCGTGTGTTGAACGGTTGCTATATATTTATTGACGGTTGCTCTGCGTTTGTTATGTAAAATATTTTTACAGCCTAGGCATAAAAGTGACACTTTACAGATTGTTAGCAGTCCGTGAAGTGTCTTAATGTCAACCGGCAAAAAAATAACATATCGGTCGGACATTAAACGTTGAACGCACCACGGGCGTTAAACGGACAATAATGCCTTCGGTCACCGGACACACCTCGGGCCACAGGTTCTCGGCAGCACATTATTGACCAGTGTTGCCAGATGCTGTAAAACCAAACTCCCTCCATAATTCTTGAAAATTCCTACTTTCTGTATGAAAATCCCTCAGAAAATAAGTAAAGTAAAAGTTAAATATAATCCCAAACATAGGCATATATATTTTTTAATTATATTAATAAATAAGAAAATAAACAACAGCCTCATTAAATCGTACTTCTAAAAATCACAGTCAAATCAAAGTACTACTTACTTTTTAAACGGAAAGTATTTGCGCACCAAAAAATCTTTAAACTTAAACTTGTGTTTAATTTTTAAATAAATAATAATATAGATGTATTGCTATAAAATAAATTACCCATTTGGTTAAATTTTTTTTTTTTTTTGTTAGCAATAACGGAAAATAACCGTAGGCCGAAGCCGAAATAAAATAACAGATAGAGAAAAATGCTTCTTATTTTCGCTTGTAAATGAATAAAATTGTCCAAATCATAAAAAAAAACTCAATATGTTAAAAAATCCCACTTTTTCTTTAAAAATCTCTTTTCCCTCTCATGTTGATGTAGCAAATGCGGGGGGTGACTATAGGATAGGGATAATAAAAAGGAAGGAAACTTTATTGAAGGAAAGGGAACAAACCAGTCGTGGTTAAATTGGGAGCGGATGGATTGGGAGCTAGTAAATCATGACACTCGAACACTTTAAATAATGTAAAATTGTAAAAAATTGACTTTATTAAAATGCAGAACTTCTTATAACTAACTTAACATTGCATTACTTATCTAATAAATGAAACTACTTAATTAACTTAATTCTACGTAAAAATACATATTTTACGTAGCGCGACTACATTTTGAACTGTATCTGATCACGACCAACGCATAACTAATTTCAGACGCTTAAAATTCCAGGGGGTCGTCTGTTTTAGGGATGCAAGGGGGTGTCATCGAATCTGAACTATCTTGTAAAAATATCTCCAGATAGTGATAGCTCAGAGCATAACCGATGAAAGTCATCTTGTTACATTGAAAAATCCCGCCAAAAAGGGAATTTCCCTTCCATCTGGTAACACTGCTATTGACCTCACGTATCATTGTACTTATAATTATTAAAACGTTATTCTTTACCATCCCGTATGAGATCAATGATCAAAATACTGAAAACTATGAAACCACAAGCAGAACATCAGAGCACATTTAAATTCTCCACATCAAGCGTGCCCTGAACGCAACAAAAACAACGTCGGTTCGCATTTAATGGTTAGTTCAACACAGTAATGAAATGGTTCGGCACGTTTTCATGCGATAACAGTAATTGACGAATGCGCAGCGTACGTACAGCCGTGTATATAACATATAGCATCACTCAGTGCGCAGTGTACTTCAAGTGTCTCGAATATCGTGCACACCGTCGTCCTTGCAAGGGAGGTTCACGGCCGAATAGGGGTGCAAGCTGGAGGGGCCCGGCCATAATTTGCGGCGGAGTGTTTCTATATCGACAGCCGGGTATCGTACGATGACAGCGGAGGGAAAAGTGAAAATAGATTGGGAAGACTCCCAGTACCTACAGATTACATCTTGTGTTTTATCTGCATTTGCAATTTATTAACTTGAACGCGTAACATGTTTGGAAAGTTGATGGTTGCTACGGAACAAGCAAATAAACACTTTCAAGTCATTTATTGCATGTTCTCCCACATCTGAATTATTTGTTTATTTATTTTGATAATTTTTTGACGTTTATTTAAACCAATTAAATGCTTTATTGTATGTCACGTGTCTGCGTTTTAACCAATCCTGTCATTATTATACTGAGAATAATGCTCTTGTGATTATTCCCGGCAATTTTCTCTGTAGCTTTTTTGATTTTATTGACAGATGTCAGATAGGTATCATCAACACAAGTAAAAATGAGCAAAAAAGATGGATTTAGTGACGTGCCTGATGATGAAATCAAAAAATAATCTAATTAAATATAACTCGAGAGTTCGATAAATTAGAAAATAATTCTCCAGTATCTTTCTCAAACTTGTCGCCATTTGGCAATAGCCACTCAAGCCCTACGGGCTTTCGTGGCTATTGCCTGGCAACAAGTTTTCGAAAGATCTGTCAAATTATTTTCAATTTATTCTCACCCTTTTGTTATATTATTACTGATAATATTGACAGGGTGCAAAGTATATGGTGGGGACAACTGAATCGACTGCAGCGCGAGCAATAAATAATGCTCATGTTGTTAATTGCAAAATTACAGGTAGAAATATTAAGTGCAAATTTTACAGTTTTCCAACAGTAAGTTGGAAAGTGGAAAAAGAAAAAAATTGGATTAAAGCCGTTAGAAAAAAAGTATTGTATAACCTTACTATATAAGTATCAAATTGAAATAAAATAATATTTTTATAGTCTTAAACCAATAGATTTTATTTGTAGTGACCATTTTATTGGAGATAAAAAATCAGAAGAAGAGTCCAAGTTATATCCCAACAATAAAAAATTAACGAGATTACAACTTTAAGCAGATTTTAAGCGTGATTTGACGGCTTGGAACCGCCCTTCACTTGGTAATAAAAGCTTTAAAAAAAAATAAACCGGCGAAAAAAAAAACAAAAACGGAAAATAAAATAAACATTTCTAGTCTTAATAACTAAGCTCCTTAAATAATGTAAATAACTAATTTTTAAGTTGGCGTTGGTTGAATATTTGTTTGGCGCCAACTCAAAATTATTTACTTACATTAGTTTAGGAGCTTAGTTATTAAGACTAAAAAAGATTTATTTTATTTTTCGTTTTTCAGTTTCTTTTTTCGTCGGTTTAATTTTTTGTTAATAAGTTTTTAATTTTTTGGCAAGGGGATAACCCAGTATAAAGTTATAGAAGATAGAAGCGGTTACCAAGTAAAAATTCAATGGGTGAGGAATCAATCATCCCCTATTTTCTTGAAAAATGAATCATCAAAATCGGACTACTCTGTAAAAAGTTATGCGTGGGTCACATACATAAACAACAATTAAACTGTTACCTACTACCATATATTTCTTATCAAATAATGCAGGAACACGAACCACCGCTATCATTTCTTGATCTCTCTCATCTCTTCAGAAAATTTAGTTTTCACTTATGACATATCAAAAAATGACATTTTTCAATCATTGTTTTGTTTTTTCAAAACGCACAGGTTAGCAGATTTATAAACGTAAATGACAAAATAGTATATTCTACAAGTAATGAAATGGCACATATTCCACGCGAGCAAAAAATTTGCAGTATGAGCCGAAGGCGAGGGCTACGGTTTGCGAGTGTGGGATGTGCCATTCCGTTAAATGTTGTAGACTATACACTTTCTATAACAAGATTTTGGAAATTATACAAAAAATACAAATATAAAACTATTGAAAACGTTAAACTCAAATAAATCAAATTAAAACAAACAGGCGTAACCACAGTAATTGAATCAAGATACTTCATATATCGCGCTAATATGCGGCTCTGATTCGTCGAAATTATTCCATACGCGGCGTATGGAATGATAGTTGTTCCAATACAGTTTTTAGTTGTAGAATGTGTAGTTTCCAAAACAGTGTTATAGAAAATTATTTTCTTTAACGTGTTGCGTAATTCGTAAATGGTGATAATAAGAGAAAAATATTTCAAACAACAATGATTGTAGATAATAATATTTGCAATATTATTATAATAATAACAAAAATATTTCAAAATAACTTGATAGGGCTTCAAGTAAACTACAACTTCCTGTTATTGAATTATCACTAATCAAACTTATCAGGTCTTCCGAAATGGTTATAATTGATATATACAAAATATCAAAATTTTCAGTTTAGTAGTTTTGAAATACCGTAACACCAGAGATTCACATACACAGACAGACACATACGCAGATATCATCGCGACACTAATAAAATCGTATTCTAAGGACTCTAAAACGTGCCCAACCACTGAAAACTCACTACCGATTTAAAAAAAAAGCATAATTCATATACATCCCTTACAGGAAGTGGCGGGAGGTAAAAATGTACGCGTCGACTGCCTTCCTTTTTTTCATCGGTTAAAAATATATACTCACCTAGATCTGTAAAAACAAAGTACCTACGACACCCGAAACGGCTAAAATGCGTAATGATTTTGAATATAACAAAATGGGGTCATACACTATTTTTAATTTAATTCTTTTTTTCTTTTATTTCTTTTCAGTAAGTTTGAGTAAAATTATAAATATAGATACTAATTTTAATATTAAAAGGCATTTAGTTATTAAGATACGATTTTTTGAAAATGGCATCCCATTTTAAATTTTTCGCTTCTTGACGTCATCTTGTAATTCTACGAAACACGCTCTTGCGGAGAGCGAGGAACTACACCAACTGTCAAATTGACTGTTATCTGCCATTGTTATTTACTGAGATTTTTTTACAAATATAATTTATTCACATTACCTGGAAAATAATATAACAAATATAATAAACATAAGTTTAATTTTAAAATCGTTGTTAACTGCAACATATGATTTGAGATGACAGGTGTGATAATGAGACTACCGACATTACCGACAAGCGACAAAATATGGTACATCAAAGCATTTATATTTTAACACGTCCTAAACTCTTTGTCTAAAAACGTTATAATTAACGAATACCTAATTTAATTTATCGGAGTGTTCATTTTAATAATAATAAGTAATTATTACAACCCTGAAAAGCAAATTATTATTTGTTATCAACACCTCTTTTGCCTTGCCATGCTGTATATTCTATTACAAGATGACGTCACGATTTTGCAACCACGAAACTTCATAAAGGAAATTATAAATGAAAAGTTAAAAAATTTTAAGAAATATCGAATAATATGTGACTGAAATGATCTAAATTTTTATAATTTGTAAAAAAACACAACTTTTTTAAAAAGTGTATGACCCCATTTACTCACTCAAATATTTATTGAGATATGGTATTCAAGTAAATTTCCAAATACATATGATATTTTAAAATAATATCGTTATTAGATTTTGAATTATCGTGGACGAAAAAACTGTCCCTGTGTACATCGCAGAATTAAAATTTAGCGACCGATCGATTTTACCACCGAGGCGCTGGCGTACTAGTGTCGTGAATAAATAAATACTATTTCAAGTTAACCACAGTTAACCCTACGGCCACAATTTCTTTGAAAGAAAATATGCGAGTAGTTATAGTATAATGAACGAAATCTATTATGTATTGTACATAATTTATAGTCAAAGACCGGTTGCGCTGTTAGTTAATCATGTTGTTTACTACATAAAACAGTTGAATTGTAATAAAAAGAACAATGAACGACAAAATATTGACTGTTTAATAAGTACTCAAGCCTGTAAGTACAATCAAATATATTAAACTAATAATTATCTATGGTGGGTTTATGCAGACAATGAAACTAAAAAATTAAAATGAAAAAGTTAATTAAGAAAGCAGAAATAACTGTTTTCAATCGTAGCATTTATGCAATTAAATGAGTTATTGTAATTAACATATCAAGGACATTTAACGTTTTATATCCGACCGTTATATTGTTTTATAATAATATATTATAATACAAGTGTATAAGTAAGCTTTTTAAGCACGTACGACGAGGAACGTCGCTAGCTTATTATTGAAACCGTCAGATTGTCGAAGTGTCAAAATAGTTGGCAATAGTTTTTTGTTTCACTTTGAATTCTTAAGTATATTTTAAATACATAGTAAATATATTATTTATTTCTAACTAATAAATTCTACTTTAGGTCGACTAATAGTATATTACGTACCGTGAACTGTAAGTAATAGTTTTTAGGTCGAGAATGTAGTTTGGGATGTCGAGACCCCTAGGGTCGAAATTTCCTAAACATTCGAGACCTAAAAAATCACTTACAGTTCGAGGTTAGTAAGTTATTTTTTGCAATACCTGCGTAAATATAAGAAAAGGAAAAATAGGTATCAAAATTAACAGCTGACAGATTGAGGTTAGAAATAAAATTTGAATGATATATATTTACTTACCGTCCACCTTGCACGTTAAGTTTCACTTACCATCCACCGTGGACGGTAAGTAAATGATGTAACCATGGAAACCAATTGTGCAATAAAAGTTCCACTTACTATGTTTAAATTTTGTTATTAATGGGTAACTTACAGAACAGGTATTGCAAAAACGAAATTACAGACTTGTTGAATGACATAGATTCGCAAAATTTATCGGTGGTACATTTGACTGAAATAATCTTACAGTTTATTCATGTTTCTTCCAGAAATAAATGGAATCATGTATGTTTTAATTATTTACCATGAAAAGTATTCGTTGAATAAATATAAAAATACGCATCAAAAAATGACAGCTAGAACAATAAGTATCATTTGAACCATGATTTCGATGCGACATTTTTCATTTATTCGGCGAATAATATATTCGGTAACATATGTGTAGATTGAAATATCGGCCCTTAGATAATTTTCCAAACAATAAATTAGAACATTCATGTGACTACAATTATTTATTCACAATCACTATAGTAATGTGTCAATTTCAAACCTTTTAGAGGTTGGGAAGTACGTAATTCCTTAATACTATGACAATCTTTTGGGTGGGAAGTGACAGATTTATCCCATGGGTGGGAAGTGTTTATTTAGAATTGCCTAGCAACACAGTCATAAATCTCTGAAAGTAAGTTGAACAGTTGATATTGATAAAACCTTATACCTATATAATAAAACATCAATAATTACAATATTAATATTGAATAGACGCATTTTTATTATAAAGTAATATAAAATTCTAATGTAATGCACTTTTATTAGGATTTCAGTTTCCTGAACTGTTGACACATATCAAGTCATTGAAATAAATTTAAGAATTTGTTTTCATAGACTACTAGTAGCATACATCACCTTGTGTGTTGGATATACAAGTAGAATGAGAAGTGAATTTGGATAATTAAGGATTATTGTGAATAAAATAGTATACATAGTTTCGTGAGAGATTCATTACAGGAATGAAACATTTCCCACCTCATATGTAATATACTATTACAATCACTACTGTTTGAGATCTACTATTACCTCCACAATGACGTCACAACAGTAAAAAAAAAATCATTGTGGCTTAATGAATAGCAATAAAGACTTTTTAAAAGTGCAGATAGTCTTCAATTTATATATAGTCGCCCGAAACCACACTTCCATGGACCGCATGTCGGTTTGTCTCCCTATACCAGTAGCATTGTGTCTGTGACGTCCGTTAGTGTGACATATGTCGTGTTGTGGTGTTGCAGCGACGAGCTGGCCGCGTGGCAGCGCAGCGAACCGGATCCGGAAGTGCCGCTGCGCCGCTACCTGCAGTGCCCCGCCATGCTGCGGGTCGAGCACCTCAAGAAGTTCATTTGTAACAAGTACAACGTGGACAACCACTTATATCATGTAAGTATTACTCACATGTCAGATTCAACGTAAATGTAAGAATAGACTTGATTGTATGAATGTGGACGAAACAACGATATTTAAATGTTTGGAGAAGACTGCAGTTTCTTTTGTGTATGGGACCATAAACCAATTTTTTAAAACTTTTTTTATGAAAAAACCCGAAATGAAAATTCCATATATTACCCGAGATATTATTTTTTTAAATTTGTGTGACGTCACTGGTTCTCCTCCAGTGGCACTAAAACAATGATATTTCATGATAGTAGATATTATATATTTTTTAATATAAAAATAATATTTACATATTGTAAGTCTTAATTTACAACAATTAAACTTAATATAAAGATAAAATTCCTTTGGCCACTTTAGAGTTTTTTTACTTTATATTCGAGTAAGCATCATACGAAAGTTTGAGAACAGTGGCGCTAGTAGTGATGTAACCTAACCTCAACACACAATTTTATTCAATAGATTTTCGACACAGCACAATAAAATATAATCTTAAATACCAACATAGAAAACAAAAGAAATAAAATTTCGTAGTTCTATTTTAGCGTTGGCCGCAGCGCAGACGCGCGATTTGCACTTTTCATATTTCTGGCCAATAGAATCAAGCGAGTACCCGTGACGTCAAAATATTTTCAATTCGTTATATCGTTTTACTGCAGAATATTTAAAACAAAAAATATACTTTACTACTAATTATTCCGTAAGTGTTACACGATTTTGATATAAATTTGTCATATTTCGTTTTTGATTTAGGCGCCCATTGAGTCTGGGTTCATAATCGAAAATTATAACATTCATAAATTAATCATAATTTTAAATTATTTATATAATTGATAATCCCAAAAGTACAGAAAGTAACCTATCTTTAAAAAAAATTAAATTACACCCGATGGACATTTGCATCTAACTTTTTTCTTTAAACATGTCCATCTTTCTTCTACCAAAATTACGTCATGTATCACTTAATCCACTAATTTTTAATAACTAATTTTTCGTAAACTATAAATAAATTACAGATTTTAATTTTTTTTATCTAGAATCACATATATACACAAACCTAAATTCTGTCAGCTATCACAGAGACCCCTTGATGTTATATTTAAATATAGGTGTGTACGTGTGTGGTACATTATTACATGGTTTATGAAATAAAGCTCTCAACGCAAAAACAATCTAA
Source organism: Poecilus cupreus (assembly GCA_963942605.1). Lineage (NCBI taxonomy): Eukaryota > Metazoa > Arthropoda > Insecta > Coleoptera > Carabidae > Poecilus > Poecilus cupreus. Next base: position 3,608,503 of record OZ012729.1, on the reverse strand, counting down.
TTATAGATGTCCATAAAGTAATGTATCGGTAAAGAGGGAAGTAGCTTTGTGTCTCGCATTGAAACTTGATTCATTCCAGATTATATCTGTCATATAAACGTAGTAGAACTGTGGATGTGAATTATTTTATTTTCTATTTTTCGCAGGTCGATATCCTCTACAAAAGGGTGCCTCTTCCAGACCATTACACATTAATGGACATCGCGTATATTTATTCGTGGAAAAGAGTAAGTTTCCCGCACTTTTATACACATTTATTATAATCTTATTCACTCTCCTGCAACTTATACAAACTGTCAAATAGTTCAAGTTATATTCACATCACGATCACTTTATTTGTTTTGTGTGAACATGAACATTTTTCTTTTCAAAGCGTACACAACACAATGAAGTTTTTCTTTTCAAGTGACCTTAAAAATTTCCCCTCTCACACAATGACGTAAATGTAAAAGAGATAGATGAATCGACGTATAACGAAACTGCAATATGCGGTATTTTTTCTTAAAAATTTGCGTTACCAATTTAGCACTGCAGTAGAAGAATTAGCTATCAAATGTCATTTAGAGAGCGGATTATATGCACGAAAAAAATGAATTATATGCGCATATATTTGCACTAATTAAAACAATATATGCAAAATGTAAAAAAAAAACTGAAAAAATGAATGCATTATGATTTTTATTGCACAAAATTGTCTAAATCCTGATTCACAATTAACAAATATACTACTAATATACATATAAACTAAGCCTAGAAACTTATACATAAAATTATGACATATTTACATAATTACAATAACAATTTATTTTAATTTTCTAAAAGAAAAGTGAAATATACGTAAAATATCTATTCAGCCGAGATTTCTCGGTGCTATCTTATATTTAGTCTACCTACTTTTACCAGCATTCGTGTATATAATAAATACCTACCGTTACCGTTACAGGGATTTCCCTTAAAATATTACAGGTTGTTGGTTTGTATAGGCGCATTACCAGAAATTTCAGAATGTTCATCACTAGACAAAGTCTTAAAAATATTGAAATATGCAATTACATGCAACTTAAGTAAAAATATTCATATTAATTAACTCTAATCAATGTAATACGTCCAGATAATTGATTTTGCTTAAAGATATGCAAAAATTAAAATATATGCACTTTGTATATAATCCGTTCTCTAGTGGCTCTCTTTGTGTTTATGTTTTTGGTGTGTACAAATATTTGATTCACATTGTACTGAAAAATGACACAAAGGAGTAGAGCAGAAATTGAAAATATGGGTGTGTAAAATTAATCAATTAATGAATACAATTTATTGTTGTATAACTAAACTTTTGACACAAAATTTAAGCCAATCAGAATTCTGACATATCTGAATGTCGTCCAATCAACGTATAATTACACGAAAATTTTGCACTAGTGCAAATTATCGATAATTCGCACTAGTGCAAATTACTAATGTGATTCTGACTTTCTGTCAAATGATGTTTTTAAATTTAGCTTTATTTTTCATGAGAGAAACAGCGTTAGGCTAAATTTTAATCAGGAAATAGTTCTTTGAATACCCTTCGTACATGTAATAGTCGATTATATTCTCTCGAGCGCATTCGCGCACTTGATAAAATTTTCGACAATTTTACATGCACTTGGGATATTATATATGAAAATTTTTTGGTTAAAATATTATCCAATCGAATCTCTGTATTTCTGATCACGTGTGCAAAAGTAACTAATCAGGTCACAATTACACTGATAAATTCCCACAACTAGTTTTTAACCAATCATAATGCAAAACACTTGAAAATTCAACCAATAGGAACAGTTTTATACTGAAAATTTTTTGGTTAAAGAAATATCCAATCGGATCCCTGTATTTCTGATCACGTGTGCAAAAGTAACCAATCAGGTCACAATTACACTGATAATTTCCCTGGGAAATTATCACCTGTTGCTAAGTAACAAAATGTTATTTTCACGGTTAGGAAATGAAAATAATAATAATAATCGCAAAAAATTTTCTCACCGAATATCCCTCGACCATTGATAAATACTCATAATTTGATCACAACTACCTCAAGAACGTTGCTTGAAGGTAACAGCCCGGGCGGTTACCAAGCAACGTTCTTTCGGTAACTGTGATAAAATTATTTCGAATTATTGATGGCCTAGGGATATTATAGCTGATAAAACCCCGTTGCCCGGGTAACGGGAGTTTTACCGCGGTAAAACCCCGTTGCCAGGGTTACAGCGATAAAACTCCCGCTACCAAGGAAACAAATAATTGTTACTGTCAATCACTGTCAGTGTGACAGTTAATTCATATTTCAAGTTACATTTTGCTTTGTCTTTGGAATTTATCTTATCAAATACCACGCGACCTCTCTGATTTTCTCAGATAAATTTTTATTTTTAAGCACTCATTTTCTTTGCTTTTAAGCAAAACCACTCAAGCAAACTGACATAAGGTAAAACCCCTCCTCCTTCGGAGTCGGGATTTACCATGCAGTTTGCTTTCGTGATTGTTGCTAGCAAAAAAAATTCCTGCAAAAATAAACATTTATCGATAAAATCAGAAGGTCTTGTGATATTACCCTCGATAATTTCCCCGGGAAATTATCACTTGTTGCTAAGTAACAGTTGTTGACAGTCGGTTGACAGTTAATTCAATATTTGATTTGTTTATTTCAAAATGTTATTTTCACAGTATATGAATGAAAATAATAATAATTATCGCAAAAAATATTCTCACCGATTATCCCTCGGCCATTGATAATTCGAAATAATTTTATCACAGTTACCGAAAGAACGTTGCTTGGTAACCGCCCGACGCCGTAGGCGGAGGGATGTTACTTTCAAGCATCGTTCTTGAGCTGAAAAGATAACTTAAAAAGTCACTTGTAAAGAAAAACTTCATCGTGTAATGCCCAAAGTTAGTCAAGTATACGACTTTCTATGTTACTAGCCTAGCACGCCAGAGGTCGTGGGTTCGAATCCCACTGAAGAGCACAGTCCTTTGTGTTCACATATACCGGGTGTCTGTCTTAAAGGTGTACATAGGAGATTAACATGGGAAATCAGTTTTTTGCGTGCTGTTGCTCGGTGTTCTATCGGACAACAATGATTGTACTACCAATCGAAAGATATCATTTTTCTGAATCAAATGATGTAAAATACATTACAATTTAGTAGTAATTTGGTGCCGCAATAGTATATTGAACAACTAGTGTTACAATGACCTTTTTTGTAATACGAGTATAGTTTGCGTAAACGAGCCGCAGGCGAGTTACGCAAAATACGAGTATTACAGTTAGGCATTGTAACACGAGTTGTTCATACTACTTTTCCTATTTCACGTTCATAAATTCAATAAAAATAAAATAAAATTGTACGGCATGTTTACTATACCACTGGTCACCAAGGGGCTTTGCCCGCGGGGCCTATCGGCTCCCAGGCCGCAACCCCGACGCAGGGGCGCCGATTCAATAATTTTACAAGAGCAACGACAACCCCAAGTTTGACAGACTCTTAATTTTACAAATAATAAATTCCCCAAAAACAGTTGCACAAAATTCAATTTTGTAACATCGTTTTTGAGAAAAACAGTGGCACAAAATTGACTTTGTGTACGTGAAATAGGAAAATTAATTTTTAAATTTTTTAAATCCTCCGATTTATTCAGTTTTTATCGAAAATAGATGTAGTTACCTATGACTGTTTTGTTTTGATTTCTGTCAAGCTATTTATTTGATGTTTCTGTCAATTTGTAAAATATGGTTATATTCAGTAATGACAAGCGTACTTTTATAATTTTTGCGTAAAGATTTTATTAAATAAATTAAAGTCTAAAAACCAGTTTTTTTTAAAATAATATTAATTTATTAAGAGTTAAGTTTTTTTTAAATCGATGACAAAAAATTTCATTTTTATTAGCTCTGTTTTGTATATCTTCACAAAATATTCTTCCACTTTCTTCGTCAAATGGAAAAAAGTTCTTGATTGCAGTGCATTTTGTAGGAATAAAAAGAACTTTTTTTAAAAAAATATGAACGATGTACACCCAATTCATTTCCAAAAAATCTAGTGCTATACGAAGGATCTACATTTATCATTCCTAAAACCCTTTCTTCCCATAAAGCACGTTCTTCTGCTCTTGCTAAATTGCAATTACTAAGCTCACGTGTATTTTTCGTGTATACTGGCATTTGTGGTTGCACTTGGATTCGGTCGATTCATAAATAGAAAATAGATCTCGCACTCTGAGCTAACTGTTTCCTCCAAAAAATAGTTTTACTATAAAAATACGCTCTTCAGTAGTATAACTAGCCATATTTTTACAAATTGTCTTAAACAAGTCCAAAAGTCAGAAACGTCAAATAAATAGCTTGACAGAAATCAAAACAAAACAGTCATGGATGACTATATTTATTTACGATAAAAATTGAATAAACTGGAGAATACTCAAAATTAAAAAATTAATTTACGGAACCAAATTACCACTAAATAGTAGTGTATTTTACATCGTTTGATTCAGAAAAATGATATCTTTCGATTGGTAGTACAATGATTGTTGTCCGATAGAACACCGAGCAACAGCACGCAAAAAACTGATTTCCCATGTTAATCTCCTATGTACACCTTTAAGACAGACACCCGGTATATGGGCATATATATAACCATAGTAGTTAGTCTGCTTCCCATCTTCGTAAAAAAGCAGGTGTTATAGCAAATATGACTTTTTAAATGCAAATAAATACTTAGACGATATAAAACCAAATTCAAGGGACCGTAAGAAAATTGTACAAGTATTAAGGAAGTATAACATATACCGCAGTTTGTTGTAACTGTAAAATTGGTAAATGTCCTGATAATATATTATTCCCAAATCAGAAAGCTCCAATTTGATATCAAAGCCGAATTCCAATAACTCATATAAAAACAATTGACAATCGCTCAAAAATAAGTTTTGATAATTTAATGGGGTAAATAGTTCCGTGGTAACGTGTCGGACTGTGGATCGTGGGATTATCAGGTCGAATCCCACAGCTGCCAGTGGACAATTTAAATTTACCCTTGTGATTCCCCCTCCACTAACATCTTTGGGGGCTATGGTTTGACCGCTGGTAACCGCACTTCATACGAAATAGTATATTCTGCAACAAGTAATGGAATGGCACATATTCCACGCGAGCAAAAAGTTTGTAGTCCGAGCCGAAGGCGAGAGCTATGATTTGCGAGTGCCGGATATGCCATAACAAGATTTTGGAAATATACAAAAAATACAAATATAAAACTGTTGTAAGCGTCAAACTCAAATAAATCAAATTAAAACAAACAGACGTAACCATAGTAACTGAATCAAGATACTTCATATGTCGCACTAATATGCGGCTCTCATTCGTTCGAAAATATTCCATACGCAACGTATGGAATGTTAGTGATTCCATAACAATATTTAGTTGTGGAATGCCTAGTTTCCAAAACAGTGTTATAGAAACAAAATTTCTTAGTTCGATTACAACTCTTTGGTTATAGGATTTTTTCTATGTATTTTCTGTTTATTGTTTACGGTAATATAAAATAATTATTACTTCCTTGTATGAAAGTCGTTCGATAACTCAAATAATTCAAGCGAAACAAATTACTACGGAATAACAAACAAGTGAACTATATTATTAACAAATACACGAACAAGTACACTAAATAAATAAAAAGAAGCTGTAAAAGTAACATTAACAAGTTTACTACCTTGATACTATCTACTCAAATTTTTATACCTATATAAAATTCAGATGTTCGTGTGTTTGTAATTTTTCTAACCGTGGAATTTTGTCCCCCCTCTTTGCTGTATAAGCCTGTGTATTTATTTTATTTTTTTCTAAAGTTATTAGTTAGCCAGCGAAAATGATTGGTTACTTTAAAAAACTCATCCTGTATATTCTCCGTCCGTCCAATGACTTTGGTTCCACCAAAACTACGTCACGTTAAGGCGCGACTTGCATTATTTAAATTTGAAATTGAAAATATCATAAAACTACAAGATAATATTATTTTTATTTTTATGAAATAACAAAATGGTCAATACACTTATTTTATAATTAGGTTCTTTAAATTTGATTATCGTTATGGGTTCCCATTATTCAATAATTAAAATTACATTTAAATGGATATAATAGTCGTCTGGTGCTCCCACCAGATTTTTTGTTTGCATATGTTAAATTTTACCTTATTCTGTTAATAGAAAACTAATATTTTGTATATCTTATCTTTTGTTGCAGAACGAACCAATGAAATTCTTCTTCCGCATAACAGACGTGACATTAGTTTCCGAACGTTTCGACTATTTCGAGCCATCTTCAAAACAAACCATCCCGGCAGCAAGGTTGCAACATCGCACAACAAAACAACACACCATCATCAACAACAACAATATTGAGAAGAAATCACCGTCGCCCGTCAGACAGCACGCGGAGATTAGCAACGCATCGAGTGATGACGTAAAACCTTGTGATAGTGTCAATAAACTAACAGAACTCAGTGACAAGAAAGACGTTGTAAATAGTGATAAAAACAAGTGTGAAAAGAATGAAAAGTGTGCTGGTGAAAAAGACAAAGAACTAAAAGAAGTAGTGAATGATAATCAAAAAGAAATTAGTGAAACAAGTGATAATAAAAAATGCGATAAACAGATTAGTGAAAATAGTGAAACAAATAAAGTAAAAGAAGAAAAAGTTGTAGTTAAAATTGAAAGTGAAGTCAAAATAGAACCAGACGAAACGGTAGACTCAAATAAAACCGAATCAGTAAAAACCCCCAACGAAACGAGTTCTAAAACCGATAGATCTAAAGCGGAAGTTCTAAATGATGAATCAAAAGTTCCTATTAATAATAAATCGGAAGAAAAACAGGAAACTACTCCAACAAAACCTGTTGAAAATAATTCTAAAATAACTGAACCCAAGATAGAAACAATTTTAAATGAAAGTGCGGAAGATGTCGAAAAAAATCAATTTTTAATGTCGATTCAATTAACGGCGAAAAATTCGTCCCCTCCCACGAAAAACACTTCCCCTCCAGCTTTGAAACCAATTTTCCCCGACATTCGGTCAAAAGTTCCTGCTCAAAAACGGAAATACGTTCGTAAAAATGAAAAATCCCCGATTTCGGCCAAGAAAATTAAAATTGAAAGCAAAGAACCCATCAAGAGACTTAATAAACTTTCAGATACTACTAAAATTAAGAAAAATTCCTCAAAAGACAAAACCTCAGAAAGTGATACAACGATTAGAAATATTAAAAACCCTATTGTGAGACTGATGGTGTCAAATTTGAACAAACAAGCTTCGAATATGACGAAAATAGTTGGTCAAACGGATTGTTCCAAATTCAATAATGCCAACATTAGCGAACAAAACCAAAATGAACAGTTGCAATCGTTAATAGACAGTTGCAAGCTGAATATTCCTTCATCTCTTTCTATCACTTTGACTGAATCGCCTAGAAACGAGGATGGAACTATAGTGCAAACAAAACCAGTTGCTATTAAGCCAGTGCAAAATTATATTGAAATTTTAAAACTACCTGACAAAAATGTGGCTGAAACTCCTGGAAAACCCAATGAAAATCCAACAGAAACGCCTAAAAATCCAGATGCAGCAAACAATGAAAATAATACTGGTTCACAGAATGTAACACAAAAGTGTAATAACCACAAACATACCTTCCAAACAATGTTCGAAGAAACAATTAAAAGAGACGAATCAATGAAAGCTCAATTATTCCAAATACAGAACCAGGCCAAAAGCTTGGAAATGGCGAAAAAAGCTGCAAATTCCATTAAACTCAATGTCCCTAAAACTGTCAAAAAACAACAGAATAACGCGTTAGACCTAAGTACAACTTCACCCAAATCTGAATCGTCTAGTCCAACACCTAACATTAGTCATAATACAAACATTCCGAATAGTTCGATTCCCTTACAAAACATTGCGAAAATCCCGCGGGCGAACAGTCATAATTCAACAAGTCCGAATTCAACAAATGGTTCATCAAACAAACGAAACATTTTAGAAATTGCCCACCAATTAAGCAAGCGCTCAAGAATCGAATCCGAATCACAAAAAATTCCAAACTCGGTTTCGCCTAACCCGACGTCGAACTCGAAACCAAAAGACACTCAACCCAACTCGTCGAGCCCTCCACAACAAATAATAGTGAATAGTAATTTTAGTAGCGGGGGCAGTATTCTAATTAAACGAAGTCCCAAAAAGATAGCGGTTCCAAGACTGCCAATCTCTAAAGTCCCTACCCCAAAACTAAATCCCCCAAACATTAGAAACGGCGGTCTCTTGAAATTTAGTAACTACACCGCTAAGTTGGCAACGAACGCCAATAGTACCACTCCTGTAAAATCACCACCAGCGAAAAATATGCCATCAACTGTATCACCAAACTCGACGAAAACGGAGACTCAAAATAATACTATTCATGGACTTACACCAAATCAGTTGTTGGAAAAATATAACATAACGAATTTAGCGCAGTTCAATGCGAACTTAAATCAGGCCCAACTTGCTTTCCAACAGGCCCTGATGGTGAGCCACCAGCTGGAAATGCATCGAATGCAACAACAACAAAATTCACAAAAACACTGGATGACGAATCCAAATATTTTGGCACACTATGAAAACTACGTGCAAAGTCTGAAAAATCAACAGAATCAAATGATTGGGAACAGTAGTAAAAACTGACGTTTGCTACGTTTACATTAGATGGTAGTTGGCGCGTTTACATGAGGAGCATAATGTGGATTATTATTTTAACTCGAATTTACATTCGATATAAACTTTGTTTTCGTGATTATTTTAGAGAAAATGCTGAAATAAAAATGTTAAAATTAAATTGGTAGCAGTGGTCTGATTTTTAATTTTAATTACTAATTAATTATTTTGTTTTATATCACCAGATTTATCATTTATCCAAAATTATGTGAAAATGAGATTTTAAATTATTGTTTTTAATTCAAATCGTACTAATTAATTAATTTATATTTTCCAAAACACTATTCGCTATACGCTATTGTCCCAAAATAGTGTCTGGACCTACCAATTTAATACGTTTTGAAATCACTAGATCAACGCAAATTAAAAAAATAATTAATTTAAAATGTAGTTAGCAAAGTTCATCGTAAAAAAATAATTGTGCCGACAAAAATTTAATTTAAAGTTATATTATTTTATTTAAATTCAATTTTATATATTTCTCTAATATCAATACAGTTTATCTATTTTAAAAATTTTCCAATACTGATTTTCATTCAAAAGTCCCTTTGTAATGTATTATCTTTTAAACATATAAAGAAAAATCAAAATAGTGTCAAGAACTATCAATGAAATGCCAACTCTAGAAATTTTAAAATACATTAATATTTTATATAATAGGTAATGATGAAATTTGTATTAAATTACAGTAAAATGATGACTTTTCATTTTTAAAGATAAGTAAAATATTAATTTATTTTATATATGCACTGAAACCAAACTTTACAAAATGGCGACAAGAACAACTCAATGCAATACCAACTGCAGAAATAGAAAAACACTACGATTATGATTAATTAGATTTAACGTTAGGAAAGTTCAGCTTACTCAAGAAAATGATGGTGTACACCAAACAATTGAGATTAAAAGTTAATATTCACTGATTTAATACAAATTATAAGCAAATGTATTATGTCGAATCATCCAAAACTGATTTTATTCTCCATTAAAAAAAAATACGTTTTCATTTTAATATAATTGTTTTAAGATAAATGAAGTATTATTTATAAATATAAAATTTTCATTCAAATTTGTTTGGTAATTTATTATGTTTTAAATAATATTCCAAAACAATGTTTGCAATATTTGAATTAAGATTAATTTGATTCAAAGTTAGAAAAGTTCAGATTAAAGGAATGTTTGAACAAATATTAAAGTTCAAATATTTTATATTTTATTATAGATAGTCATGAAGTTACAATAGATAAAAACAAATGTTTTAACTATAAAAACTCGCTTTTGTTTTATTTGATTGAAAATGTATTATTACGTATATTAATTTTTTTAATAACAATGCATTTATTATTATATATTTTTTAAAATACTATTTTAATAATGATTTTTTAAATATGTTTATACATTCTCATTTCGTTTTGGATAACACGATTAACCATTAAAAAATCAACATTTAATATTACATTATTTTTTTTTTAAAGCGTTTATCTCAAAAATACTTGTGGAAGCAAATTATTTCATTTAAGTTCTGTTTCATTTACCTGTGAAACAAACTAAAACTAACATTATAAAATTGTAAGAAATACATAGTAGTAATAATATTAATCTGGATTATTGCTCCGCATGTAAACGTAGTAAATATAGGCGACGTGCTTATACAGTCCGTGCGTCTTGACCCAAGCTCCAATCGGGGTTCTACGACCCTGCTACTATTACCTTTTTGGGGTTCAATTACCTGTACCTCATAATCCACCACCACCCCCCGATTTTACTTATAACACGTCTGTTTGATTCTACTTCAAAGAAATTTATTTTGCAATGTTTATATTTATACACAAATATGTTACGCATGTGACTTATTCGTATATTTATTGCTCTATATTAAAAAAAAAATCAATATTTTTGAAAATGCTTTAAATATTAATGGATTTTGTGAAAACAATATGAAAGAGATAAATTCATCTACATAGAATACAAAAAATATAGGTAAACATTCGACATTCTTACAATTAAATTTGAAATCAAAAAAAAATTTTTTTCAATATTTGCAAATATACTTGTACATACCTTTGAGCTATCATCTTTTGTGTTAAAAATATATGTGTTAAAAATTTGAATTTGATAAACTTGTTTATAAGTAAGATAATAAATACTTGATTTTGAAAGAATTTAATTTTGATAATTTCACATATCATGTTATTTATCTATTTATTTGGGCGGGCTATGTTATGGGATGAAATTTAGGTACTTAACCTCAAAACGACCTTGGGGCGCATAAGCGCGCACGCGCAGTTGACTGTAGAAGCTTGGGTAGCAGACGCAAGGACGAACGTGTAAAACACCGTAAATATAAGTTCAAACATTTTGATACAGGTAATAGATGTAATTTTTATACAACAAACTAAATAATAATAATAATGCTAAGTGATTGAGATGTTCAGTTTCTTCGATTGTTTTAAAAACGTAATGCACATTTGGCAACTGTTTTATTCTGTTGTGTAATATTTTGATTCAACGTTAAAATTTGATTTGTGCACATATGATTAATGTTTTTGTTATGTTTTATTAATATTATGTTAGTTATTAATTACGTTATTACAAAATGCATATGTTGATGTAAAATTTATGTAATATATTTTGTAAAATAAGTTATAATTCGCACTGTAGGTATTCATAGGTCTTGAACGACGCAGGGCCGTTTTAAGGTGTATTTATATTTTTTTTTTTCATCGGATGATTAAAGTACCTTTTCACTTTGAAATTGATTATTTATTCTAACATTGTACCTTACTTATATTTAAAACATTTTTTTAGGTTATCACGTTTTAGAAAATTATTTGTTCTTCTCGAAGGTAAGTGAAGTTGTATGTTTCAAATTATTTGTGTATAAAATTCGACTGCCAAATCAATACACAATTTAAGTGTTTCTTCATTTACCTTTAATTTTGTATTTATGACAAGAGCTATTGTGACTGGTAAAAATTATCAATATCAGAATTTTAGGTTATATAGTTATTTTAAAAAACCGCGTCTCCAGACACATTAAAATTGTATTCTAGGGACCCTAAAACGTGCTTATCTATTGAAAACCTACTACCCAATTTTTGCGGGAGATAAAAAATCTACCTTTATCTCAAAAATACTTGTGGAAGCAAATTATTTCATTTAAGTTCTGTTTCATTTACCTGTGAAACAAACTAAAACTAACATTATAAAATTGTAAGAAATACATAGTAGTAATAATATTAATCTGGATTATTGCTCCGCATGTAAACGTAGTAAATATAGGCGACGTGCTTATACAGTCCGACAGTAAGAGAAGAATGTTTAAAAAAAAAACAATAATTGTAGCTAATAATATTTGAAACATTATTCTCAACATAAAGTGTCATTAAATCATAATTTTATTTCAAAATAATTTGATAGGGCTTCAAATAAACTACCACTTCCGGTTATTGGATTATTACAAAATCTAATCAGATCTTCCAAAGGGAATACAATTGATATATACGAAATATCAAAATTTTCAGTTTAGTAGTTTTTAAGAAATCTTAACTCGAGAGATCCACTCAGACTGGGAAACAGACAGACACACACACAGACATCATCGCGAAACTATAAAATCGATTATACAGGGACCCTAATATGTGCTCATCCACTGAAAATTTTTCTTACAGGATGTGGCGGGAGGTAAAAAAGGGAAAACTAGATCAAAACAGCAATACCTGGCAAAAGAAACCAAAGTGTTAGAACAGCTTTAGGCTACTTTATCAATAAACTAATTTTTATTATTATTACAAAAGTATGGTTATGAAATCCATTTGGGGGAGGCATAATTATTATATTTGCTACTCAAATTTATTATAAATAGGGAACCCCAAAATATAGGTATATAATAAATCTTAGTATACGTAGATTAACGATAAAGATTGCGCAAGTGCACTTGTAACTCCCCTACATCATCTTTTTAATGTTATATTACAACAATCTACGTTTCCAAATTTTTTGAAACTGGCTCGAATTTGTCCGGTGCACAAAAGTGGAAATGTAGACAATGTTACTAACTATAGAGGAATATCCATTCTAAGTAATTTCTCTAAAGTCTTTGAAACTATTTTACATTATAAACTGTACTCCCAACTAAAGTCTTATATTTCTCCATTCCAACATGGTTTTGTTGAAAAAAGATCTACAATAACGAATTTAGCTGTTCTGTCAAGTTATGTAACGAGCGCATTAGACAAAGGTGGTCAGGTAGATGTTATCTACACAGATTTTCAAAAAGCATTTGATCAAATTGATCACAATACTTTAATACAAAAATTATATAACTATGGTCTTTCAGATGAGCTTATCAATTTATTCAAATCATATTTTCTTGAGAGAAAACAATTTGTTAGATTTATTGGATTCAGTTCTAATTCTTTCTCACCAACCTCGGGAGTCCCTCAAGGCTCTGTTCTAGGGCCCCTTTTTATTTATAATATTCATAAATGATTTAAGTAAATTAATCACATGTAACCACTTATTCTACGCAGATGATTTAAAATTATATAGTAGAATTGAGAATGTAAGTGACTACAATTTAGTGCAACAACAATTAAACCAAATTATACTCTGGTGTAATTATAACAATTTAAAAATGAACATACGAAAATGTAAAATTATGTCTTTTCACAGAACACAGAATCCAATCTTGTTTAATTATAATATTGAAAATTGTATCCTGGAAAGAGTACGTGTAATGAAGGATTTGGGCATTTTCTTTGATAGTAATTATACTTTCAATCCGCATATGGAAGATATGATAAAATCAGCATTTAGGATGTTGGGATTCATATTTAGAAATTGTAAAAGTTTTGGAAATGTCCATGCTATTGTTGTTTTATATTTTAGCTTTGTTCGTTCAAAATTAGAATATGGGTCACTAATTTGGTACCCAATATACGAAAGATTCAAGTTGGAACTAGAAAAAATCCAAAAACGATTTTTAAAATATCTTGTTTTAAAAGAAGATAATAAATTTCCAGATAGATATGTAGATTATAATAGTCTGTTGCAAAGATTTAACTTTAAAACTTTGGAACATCGTAGAATTTGTCAGTCAATAATATTCTTATCCAAAATACTGCAAAATAATATTGATTGTATGGATTTGTTACAGAATATATACCTACATATACCACGTAAGGCATCTAGGCAAACATTTTATTTCTATTGTCATAAGGCTAAAACGAACATATTGTTTAAATCTCGTATTTATATTATTTGTAAAAATGCGAATATTGTTTTAAATACACTAGATATCTTTACTGCATCGCCAATGCAAATTACAATGTCTATAGCAGAATTGGATGCAGAATACTTTAATCTAGGTTATTTCACAATATTATGTTCATTGGAAAAATTTTGTTTTTCTTTATTCTACGTAGTATATAAGATATTTGATGTATATTTGTTTATCATATTTACTGTCACTTTCATATTTTGTATTTTCTTTTTTTGTGCTATTATTGGTGTAACTGTTGGGCAAATAAACTATTATTATTATAAATTTCATCCTTAAGTTCGAGTTCAAAATTTCGTGCAATATTTTCGACTGTTATTTGGTGCCGAATGACGATGTGTGCTGCTGTGATTTCGAGCGTAGCTTCAGTCCGTGATTTCGTGAATTAGTGAGGTGAGAATATGGGCTAATGGATTATCGCGTAACGTTCGCCTAAATTTGCGAATACAAAACATCGCACATTATTATACAGCGTTCGGATTTCAGAACGCCTCAATGGGGACTTTCGCCATTAAAAAATTATTTTTATTTATGAAACTATCTAAATTGAAGACTATCTGCACTTTTAAAAATTCTTAATTGTTATTCATAAAGCCACAATGATTTTTTAAAATGTTGTGACGTCATTGTAGAGGTGTTGGTGGATCTCAAACAGTAGAGATTGTAAATAATTGTAGTCACATGAATGTTCTAATTTATTGTTTGGAAAATTTTTTGAATGGAATTAAAATAACTTTTCATGGGAAATAATTAAAATATACGTGAATTCCATTTATGTCTGGAAGAAACATGAATAAACTGTAAGATTATTTTAGTGAATTGTTTGATTATCACTGACAAATTTTGCTAACCTGAGTCATTCAACAAACCTTTAATTTCGTTAAGTAGACCTAAAGTAATATTTATTAGTTAGAAATAAATAATATATCCTATATGTATTTTAAATATTTACGAATTCAAAATGAAAATGTCTTATTTTCTATTTTGTGACTCTCTTGTCAATTACATATACTACTTTGAACTAGTAATCGGTTGTGAAACGTCTTACAACTGTCGATTTAAAATATGACACATCTAAAATTACCCCTCGGCGGAAGTGATATTTATTGCAATATTGTTGAAGTAACCAGAAACAATTCAATAATTTAATTATACAATTATATGTGTAATAAGTTGTTTACCTTTATAATTTCATGTTATACTATTTTCTGTTTTGATAAATACGGTTAAGTTCTTTGCTATCTGACCAATCATTAAATAATTAAAATAATTGAATGAGTAAACTGCGTTGTTAGCCTGTTAGTTTATCTTAATCATAGCTAACTTTTTAACACGTCATTACCTAACAAATTTAACACTTTATGCAACTGGCCCTTAACGTTTTAAACATGCGTTGTAATGAATCTGTAAACGTCATGTATGTGAACGATCGTTTAGTAACCTAAAATATTGGAATATCAAGAACTATAAGAGTTACGACTTCAATTAAATTAGACAACAGTAGAACAACGATGTAGAAGGCCATGCCACTGTTGTTTCTGTTTTTCCTAAATAATACATACCGATACGAAAAATGTTTAAGGAGAAGACGCACTTCATAAAAATTGCACCTCTATTCCGAATCTGTTTTATGTAAAGTGTGTTCGCTGTTTGAATTAGAAATGTCAGAATCATTTTCATGTTCGCTTTCATTCATTAAAATATCATACTACTCACTTTCAGTTAAAAAAAAAAAATGCCGATTTATGTTTATTATAAAATCAACAGAGAACCCAATGGAGGGTTATACAGAAGCAAATTTTCGTGCTGCCATCTATTGATGTTTTCATTGAACTACGGTGAAATTCACATGGGCGAAACACAAACAAAACGCTGTCAAAATGACAGTTCTTAAAATGATGCTAAATATGAAAAATAAAGTGTGTGTATGGTTTGTGCATTAGTGACTCCCTTTATTACTATAAAGAATATATGGCCAGTGTTAAATTTATTAAGTTTCCTAAATAATATACTTCAAAAATAAAAACATAACCTTGTTAAAACACCATCTCAAACGTCAAAACATGGATGTTTGCATTATGAACTTCCATCTCAAGTTTTACCTCATCTTTCTCTTTCTTGCATGTGACGTCAAAATCATAACCCTCCATTGTTATTATCTCCATAACTAAGAAATATATAGATTCGTATGACCGTCACTAAGTTGAGTGAGTCGATTAATGAAGCTACTGAAAAAGTCAATTTACTTTCAATTTTTAACACTATACAGCTAGATTTAAAAACGCTGGGGGTCTTCAAAGACCCCACTGTATCAGTTAGTTAGTTAAGGGTTAAAATTCAGCATGTAAATCAGTAAACAAAATTCATTTACAATAATTTGTAACTGTAGAAATTCAATATGAAAATTTACAAAATTACTATTTAATACAGTGTTCACCATGCAATAAAACAAAATACAAACAAGTATGTAATGTTTTCCTGTCAAATATATTGACAATATTAAATGTTTGTTTTGTTGTTTAACTACAAAGTATAAGGAAGTATTGGAATAATGAAATAAATCACTCACGAGATTTTTGCGGAAATACATATTTTGACGTCCACTGAATCCGTTAAGACCTATTTCTCAATGATGTCTGTGTGTGAGGATGGATGGTTGGATGAATGAATGGAGAATGGATGTCCGTGTGCGCAATAACTCATGAGCGAAGATTTGTAAACGAAACTTGGAATTTATAAGTTTCATGAAAATATGAAGAAGTGAGTTGATTTTGAATGAAATTGACAAATCGGAAGAGGAAGTTTACTGGACAAACAAAACAATAAATTTCATTTTTTAAATAGAATCAACTGTGAAAAAAGTTTCAAAATGAGAGATGTTAACAAAAATATTTGGATTATAAAATGTTATTTGTGCTTTTCTTGTACATGCTTCTAATTTTAAGTAAAACTAAATTATATATTTAAGAATTTATTGCAATTATCTTAGTTACAATGGGAACAAAAACTAAAACATTTTAACATCTATGTGTCAAACGTGTGAAATAATTGTGAAGTGTCAAAAATATGTGTCGTGTGAAATATTATAAAAGTAATATTTGTATTACAAGATATTAATTAATTCCTATTTTAAATTAAATTCATAGTTATAATGAGACCAAAAAATTAAACAGGTTTAACATCTAAATATATCAAATAATTGTCAAAATAAAGTCGTACGCAAGGAACAAGTCATACGTGTTCTGTGTTGGTTTTTTTATTTTTGTATAAGTTGTGTGGTGCCCACACCAGATTTTGTATTACTGTTGCTGGAATGAAGCCCTTAATAGGCAGAAATATGTAATCTTGTAATAAATCATTTACCAATTTCTCGTATCATCGAAACATTTTGAGTACCGCACGTCAGACACACACATTTGATTCATCATCATCATCCATAAAGTAATTACGTAACCCGAACACATCCGACTTAGACCGAGTTATGCCGACACGAAGGTATAATGACCGAAAACAACCACGACATCGAAGCGTTTTCCATCCTTTTTCCGCTTGTACACATTACCGCACAACCATTCTTTCTCTCTCGCACACTCTTCGTATTACAATCTAGTTCGCACGATGTTCGCCTGTCTCCCTCGGCGGGTAGGGCTGTCCTTGTCGCTCGCACAGCTTTGTGTTATCGTGAGCAATGCGTGTGTATGTGTGTGTGTGAATGTAGTTTTGGGCCGACGAACTGCTGCGGAATGGTTTGTTGCTTGGCAACAGCGTTCACTTGTTTATAAAACGAAGCCTGGTTCACACTAGGTAAGGCTCATTTGCGAATTTATTTTTTTTGTTACTATTACGTAGGTTATACAGGTTGATTCATAAATCATTACTAGAGAGCGGGTTATATGCAGAGTGCATTGCATATATTGCATATTTGGGCATTCTTATGCATATTCTTACAAAAGTTGCATATAATTGCATATTTCAACATTTTAAAGACTGTCTAGTGGTAAACAATATGATATTTCTGGTAATGTACATTGATAATTCCCAAATATTGGAGAAGGCCGCAAATAAGTAGAAAATACAACGGAAAAAGCAATAAACAATAAAATAAACAAATACAAAAACCAATAAACTCTAATAATTTCCTGTGACGGTAACGGTAGGTATTCATTGTATACACGAATGCTGGTAAAAGTGGGTACAATGAATATAAGTCCGAGAATTTTCAGCTGGATATATCTTTTACTTATGTTTCACTTTTATTTGGAAAATTTATTATTGTAATTATGTAAAAAAATAAATAAAAATATCATCACGCCTTCTACCCATTATGGGTGTGGCACTTTGCTTACGCAGATCTCCGTAAGTGATATATTTTTGCGTATGAAGTTCGGTTACCAGTCGTCAAATCATAGCCCCCAAAGATGTTAGTGGAGGGGAAACCACGGGGGTAATATTAAATTGGTAACTGTCAGCTGTGGGATTCGAACTGAGGATCTCACGATCCCACAGTCCGACGCGTTGCCACGGAGCTATTTACATATTTATGTAAATATGTCATAATCTCATAATATTATGTTCAAGTTTCTACACTTTGTTTATGTATATATTAGTAGTATATTTGTTAATTGTAAATCAGGATTAAGACTGTATTGCGCAATAAAATTCATAATGCATTCATTTATACTTTTTATCTAATAATCTAAGATTTTTTTTGCATATTTTGCTGCATATTATTGTCATATTTGTGCATATATAGTGCATATTTCCCAAAAAATTAGTGCATATATATGCGCATATAATTCAGTTTTTTCGTGCATATAATCCGCTCTCTAATCATAACGTACTTAAAGGATTGAAAGTGTAGGTAGGGGAGCCCAAAATAATGCTTTTTTGACAAAAACTCAATAACAAAAAATTAGAACAAATTAAAATTCTTTTACTGAAATAAAAGACTTTTGGACATAGTTCTGTATATTTAAATTAATTAAAATTCAACGTTTCGAATTATGCCTGATTGCATAGAATAGAAATGGAATAGAATAGCACAGGAATAGAAATGAAAAATAATGTAAATGCATACAACCATTTATAGATTGCATAGAATGGAATAGAAGAATGCACAAAAGAGCACAGAATTTAATCAAATTTTATTTTCTATTCCATGCCTGTGCCATTCGGGTTAGTCCGTCGCAATTCGTGTTAGTTCGTTGCAAGAATTAATCTTTTATTTACATCGTTGTCACTTTTTGCTTACTGTTCCAAGAATCGCGAAGCAACCGTGAAGTAAATAATTGTAAAAATGACGACATTCTATTATATTCCTGTGCAAACAATAAATGTACTTGACAAGTTTTTATTCCAAAACCATGCCTACACCTATTCTTTTCCTATTCTATGCAATCTGTAAATCAGGTTTTATTGAACATAATTCTTCGTCAGGAACAATAGAAACATAAACAAGTAAATAACAACAGTAAGTATGTAAACAACATATTCTTTTAAATTAACTCCCACCTCTTGAATACCGCTGAAAATAATCAGTATTATTTCGTTTCCATAGAAAAATTTTAATTTTAAATTATGCACCCTACAAGCAATAATGGCAAAAGCAGTGAATTGTAGAAATCTTTTTAATTAATGGACTTATTTCATAAACTATAATCATGTTTACGTACGTATTCCTCGTTACTGAAAATATATTAACAATTTTGCAATTAACTATACTTTGACGTATAAAGAATTGACATTTAAATGAATTTCAACGGTAACTAGTTTTTCAGTTGTGTTTTTGTTTTCAAGTGGCTCTCAACAATGTGGGCAGCAATTTTTGAAAAAAAGAAAAATTTATATATCCGTAACTTATATAATAATACAATATTATTATTTTTTTAACTACACATTGTTCAACTAACTTCTAAGTATTTCCAGTTTCTATTTAAAGCATTATTAACTGCCGTAGTATGTATTACAACTGCTCATTAATTGATTTTTGGTTATGATTTTGTCAAAAGTTTATTAATTTTTATCCATATGTTATGAACCACCCTGTATTATTTAATGACTGTTATTACACATATAAAAACAATGGTACATTTGTAGGGAATTTGTTAGTTTTCAAGCATGGATACAGTCGTAAATACTAGTTTTTTGGAGAAAAAAGGAGGACCTCAGATGATGGAACAAATTTATTAATTTGTAAATTTTAAATAAATCATTGGTTCCATGAAATAATAAACAAATTTATTTTAAATCGGCACTAAAGTACCAAAAATCGTCATTAAAAGCTCAGAAACCGTCACTAAAATAACCCATTATACGACATTTTGAGCAACCCAGTGTTGGCAACCGTTAAATAATTATTGTACAATTAGGATAATTTTGGCAGACATATTGACGTACTATAGTAAATTTGGACGTAACATGAAACAAAATTTGCAAGAAGAATTAACTAACTAATTCCGATGACGAAATTGAGGACAAAATACATAATTTTGAGTGCTATTTACGATAACTGCACTTCTAAGGTTGGCAACACTGACTGTCAGTTCCACTTGACAACTGACAGATTATAAACTTAACCTACTTTGTACATTGTAATTTTTTAAAAGTTTTTCGAATTTTATGTTTCAAATAAAACTTAATATGTACCCAGGGCCGTATTATCCATAAGGCAGTGTAGGCAACTGCCTAGGGGCCCAGCAACGGCTAGGGGCCCCGCGAACCGTGAAATAAAAAATTGTTTCATCGAGGAAAAATTTAATTTGAAGATTTGTATCCTCAATGACAATATTATTGTTTTCTTTAATTACATTGTCATATTTCAAATTATTATAGAATGATATTTGATTTGTTCGCGGCGATCTTAACGCCATACGGGTGAACGTAACTTTTCGAATTTAAAACTAATAAAAAACTGCCTTGATACATAAATAACTATGGTATAAATAAATATATCATTACGCCTTTTACCCATTATGGGTGCGCCACTATGCTTACGCATATCTCGGTAGTGATATATTTTTCCGCATGAAATGTGGTTAGGTAAGCCATGCCCCCACAGGTATAAGTGGAGGGGGAACCACAGAGGTAAAGTTAACCTTTCTTCGGCAACCTCTGCTGTAAATCTGATAAACCTGTAAATTGGTATTATTGTTTTGTATGATAAGTAAATATGCAATTCCGGTTTTGTAATTATTACCAAAATCATATTCGCTTTATCATGAAACACATAATTATGCACTTTTATTACTCTGTCTTGTCTCTTACGCGAGTTATTGAACAAATACGGATACTGGCACGCACCATCCATTCATCCACACAGACGTCATTGTGAAAATAGTCAAAACGAATTCTAAGCACTTGTATTTCTTGTATTTCTACGGAAATATCGTAATTGAATTTTTTATTATTCCTATACTTCCTAATAGTACGTTCTGTGCTATCGCCTGATGAAAATTGTATTTCCTATGTCCTATAAAAAAGTAAATACCCGGTATATACATATTTATATTTTACTATAAGGAAAAGATATCTTTATTTTTAAAAAGCGATGAGTTACAAGTAAATGGAAGCGATAGGTGACTTGCAAATGACAAGAAAGGAAGGACATATTAAAAGAGAAATGTCATGTTACTTTTACGATGTTTCAAATCTTTTTAATTAAGAATGTAATTTGTATGCGCTTACTTATAAAATTCTAAGGTTATATGTAAAAGTTTTCATTAATATTAAGAGAATATAATGGTTATTTTTAAATGTATCCTTGATACTAAATATATCTGACTTAACTATTTCGATCACTTTCTTAGAAATCTATCAAAACAATTGCCTATCGTAACAAATAACACATATTTCCCCTTCCTGTCGTATCATTTAATTTGTTCTTTCACACGGTATATTTTTGGAGAATTTTAGATTTAAAAAAACATCAATTCACAATCATATAGTTGACAGTGTTATGAAGAGCACCAGAGACCATCGATGAAAACAGCAGAACACAGAACGCACCCGTTATCGATAAAAATAGAGGCTCCCTATTTTCATCGAAGAATTATCGATGTTACAAACGTGTTTCATTTTACACGTATCTTTTGTCTCATTTCACGTTACAAAACAGTATTCTGGAAACACAACCTCAAAACAACCAATCTAAAATTAGACGTCATTGCAAACAATACTAGGAAAATGTAAATTTAAAAACCGACGGTATAAGAATATTTCATTGGTATTATTACCAACTTAACTTTGTATTGTCATCGATGAAATAGAAAACTATGAAAGACTCGTGCGTTCTGTTGTTTTCATCGATGCTCTGCATAATTCCACTGATATATAGTAATACTGGAACGTTCACTTGTAGCTTGTAGGCTTTTATGGAAACGAGAAACGAGCCTGAAACAGATAGATATCGTGGGACACCTTATATTATAAAAAATATTTTACAGTGTATTCAATTATTTAAACATTCTCATTCATAATAATTAATTGAATTCATTTTTATTCATGTATTATTTAATTTTCATACTAAACATTTTATTGAATGTTAATTTCATTATATTTTCTTTGCAACTTTCTAAGCGGACTTACATACGACGTCTTATCCACATATTGCATGTCTCTTTCAACTAACATTTTCAACGTCAGTTAGCATTCCAGAATTATTATAGTTCAATGCATTATTCATATTTACTTATATATCGTTATTTTTTTGTGCTGAATATTGTTATTCGATATATCGATATCTCATTATATCGATATCTCATTATATCGATATCTCATTATATCGATATAAATGCACAGCACTAACTATAGGTAATATAAATGTCGAACAATAGAAGTGCTGTTAGTATTGACATTTGTTTGTTATTCTTCGGCATCACGAATTATCTTCAAATTAACAAAGGAATTCTTTAGATATGAAACGGATAGTTGTTTTGTCGGATACCTGATACCGAATATCCGGCCATCCTGTAAATGAATATTGCCACGCATAGATTGCCTCTCGTTAACTACGAGTGCCTATTAATTAATGTTTTTTTTTCGTGCCACCGTTCAAAAACACTAGTTTTACACATTTTTGAAAATCGTCCAGAAAATGCTTGATTTCAGGCCTCGTTCGGCAAAAACTAGGAACTAGTGCTGGGGTTAGAGATTTCTATCAATTTTAGAGTTAAATTTTATGCTCAAATGTAAATAATTATAAATGTCATTGAATTATTCAAGGAAAACAAATTGTTTATATTTCTAAATCCCCTGTATCATTGTTTACGAATGATCTGATGTTACTAACATACAAATTTCCTAGTATTTTATATTTGACAAACAGTAATTTCATTTATTAAATTTATGACCAGACAATTACGAAAAATAATGTGTATCGCACGTCCAGAAACTATTTTGCGAGTGCTCGTAATTTGCAAGTCTCGCCTTCGGCTCGGCCTATCAAAATATGCTCGCACTCGCAAAAGTGCAGTTTCTGGACTAGCGCTTCTTCGATACATAAAAAAATTATTAACTATAGTATAAATAGCTACAGAATACCTATTTCTTTACAAAAAATTGTATTAGTTTGACTGAAAAATAATAACATTAAAAAAATTTGCAACATAATATTTCTGGTTCATTAAACAATGCACAATTATTCTGGAACACCTGCAGTAGTCTTATATAACACTTCCTTAAATTATAACTTAAATAAATTGAAACTTAATTCAATTTAAAATACTTGCGTTAAAACATTTTGAGCACCGCTGACTCAAAAAACAATCAAATAATTCACGAAGCAATCGCTTTACTCGCTTTCGTCCAACATTCACTCCACGGTCCACGCAACGGCAAGTACACTCCGCGCAGCAAACATCCTATCAAAAATAAAGTACAGTTCACTACACAACTATTTACATACATACGTCAGTACATAACGTTCCCTCTTCAACTCACAATCAGTACATAAAGTAATTCTATATACGGCGTGCGTCTATATAGATATAACAGCAGAAGCTATTGATCTCAGTTCGCTTGAAGATATCACGGACGTACGAACCGTGCTGCATTTCTCTCACGCGCGTAGCGCATGTGGCGCAAGAGAAGAGGAGGGGAATCTGGAAATCTTTACTTTGAAGGGGAAAGTTTGGAATGTTGTATAGGTCGGCAAACTGACATGCGTCCGTGAGGGGTATTAGAAATTAGAACAATACGGGAATAAGAGTAGTGTATTAAAAAATCTGTTGTGGGCAGCACAATACCTCCCACTATAGATTTCTTATCAAACAATGCAGGAACACGGACCACCACTATCAAGGAAAATTTAGTTTTTAATAAAGACACATGTAAAAAATGACATTTATCTAGGATATAGGACTGTTAAAAGTAGTCTTTTAAACGGTTGCTTAGCAAATTATAAGTGTCACTTTCTGACCCTAGTGTTACAAGTAACACAGCAAAGTGTCAAATGTGATTTTTTATTATAGCTGCATCATAATCCGTGTTTAAAATACGCTTCAGCGTTTATAAACGCAAGATTAAAACACGCCGTGCTTTAAAGGTTGCTAAGCAACAACAAAAATAATGACTATTAATATCTGTCAAATCTGAAAACGTAAACAATAAATGCTAACCAATCTCCATGTAAATGACATAGTTCAAACGGCACACGCACAAAATTATGAATTGAATCAAAATTAAAATGTAGTTTTCCAGTTTTTTCCACAGTGTGATGCAGGTATAATAAAAAATAGCGGATGACACACGTGTAAAGTGCTTTCAAAGCATTAGCGACATTAAAAGAACTCCGCTACGCGTCGTGTTCTTAAACTCGTCGTACGTGCTTTAAAAGCTTACTTATACACTTGTATCATAATATACTATTATTGTTACTTTTAACACGTTGCTAACCATTTGTATCAATAAATCAACAAATATAACTCTCTCTACCTATCAAAATATCATTCTACATTTTTTAGTATTTACTAACACACTAGGAAGATTGTAGATAAAATTTTATATGATATACGTGTCAAAAGTGATTTATTTTATTCGTGGAGTTGTGTCACTCGACTTTTCCTCCTTCCGCAAACTTTCCCCCTTAATCATAAAATGTCTCTTTTATCAATTTTTTTTAAACAGGTTAGTAGATTTAAATACAATTTTTCTTTAACGTGTTGTAATTCGTAAATGGTGAAAAAACTAATCAGCTCTTCCCAAGAGGATGCAGTTGATATATACAAAATATCAATAAATTTCTTTTCTTTCTAGTCCCATCAACTTGAAGAAGAGAATAAAATATTTATAAAAGTAATATTTCGATACCAACATCTTATCATTTTGAGATTATATGTCATTTATCTGTCAGTTTAAATGCATTCATACCATTAGAAAATGAAAAAAACTGCAAACAGTGCTGTTATAGATCTTCTTAACGACGTGTTTGTAGTATGTTTATATCCTTGTAATATCGAAATAGAAATAAATAAATATATCATCATGCCTTTTCTGTACCCATACTGGGTGAGGCACTCTGCTCTCCCAGATCTCGATAAATGTTTTTATTTGAAATCGTCACTAAATTGCTCGAAAATCGTCATTAAAAACTCAGAAATCGTCACTAAAATAACTATTATACGACGGTTTTAAGCAACGCAGTGTTGGCAACCATTAAATAATTATTGTACAAGTAGGATAATTTTGGCAGATATATGACGTACTATAGCAAATTTATACATAACATGAAACAAAATGCGCAAGAAGAATAAACTAATTAATTCCGATGACGAAATTTAGAGCAAAACACATAATTTTCAGTGTTATTTATGGTAACTTCACTGTTCAAGGTTGGCAACACTGAGTGTCAGTTCCAATTGACAACTGACAGATGTATACACTTTTTTATTTTTTTTATGAGAATTTCAACATTTAAACAGGGTATGCGAAATTTCTGCAGAAAATTCCACAAATAAACAAAATAAAGCTCGTTTCTAGCCAAGTACAACATCCTAGTGTTAGACCATTCGCCTTATTCGCTAAAACTGGCACAATGTGCCTTATATCTGTTCCCCAAGGTCAAATATACATTAAGAAAAAAATATTTTATCTACGATAGTGTGTAAAATTGTTGTTTAACTGTTAGTTTCAAGTTTGTAAAACGGTTGTTTAGTAACACGATCCCATTAGTCACGGGCAGTCACGGGTTGCCAAGCAACGAGTGATTCAAATTTTTAAACACGCCAAATTTGCAATAATTTTGTTATCATGGTAAACTTCTCATTTAATATTGTGATCCTACTTTATAAATAAAAATATTTTAAAAATATTTATTGGGGTTTTTCATTATATCGTAGATAAAATATTGTACGATACACATACGTAGAGCGTCTTTAGTCACTCAGGGGTCTTAAAACACTCGCTACGCTCGTGTTTTAATTGACCCATTCGTGATTAAAGACTAGCTTTACGTACTTGTATCGTAAATAACTATCAAACCACTGAAGCTGTGAAAAACAAAATCGGCACGCATCATGAACGAGCTTCTAGAAGAAGACTTTCAACACTGTTTTGAACAATGGAAAATGCACATGGAGCGGTGTAAGGACAGAGGAGTGTATATTGAAGTGGATGATAATTAAATATGTATAAATTTAAAAGAAAATGTTTCGTTATTTAATAGCCACACCTCGTATCACTTCACGCTATATACCACTAATTGGGGCAGCACCACGAACCAATAAACTATGACTGCAGGAAGGGTTAAGCGGAAGAGACGACGGCAAATTTTACCGACGGAACAAGAACCGGTATATTCACCTGACCCAAGGCACGCTAACAACCGTTGCAGTCATTTGTTGTGGAATTAATATTTAGATTACCTTGCTTTCCTCGCAATTTATAAACCCTAAGTCTGTCTAATTCACGCCAACAAACTCCAGCCGTTATACTCGCTTGATTTCTTCTTTTCCAGCTGAACACTATCCAAGTAGAGTATTTATACGTTCTCTTCAAACATTTTTATCCTTTGCTACATTTCTCCTGTTTATGCTGAGCATTTTGACATGACACAAGCAACTGCACTAAATAAAAAATGCGTGTATTGGTGCATTTAACTAAAAGTTTGGTACTAGTGCGCTAAAATAATAATAATTAAATACATAGGTCCAAGGCAACGGCTTGACATGTAGCGTTTAAGTCGGATCACTCGATAACTCAAGTTAAGCAATGATACCCGCGGGCAGTAGTTGGATGGGTGACCGCTTTGCCCCATACCAGCGAACACTGCGTGCCGTTGTCACATTACCGAAAACGAGATTCCGAGGCGGCATATAACCTCAGTGTAGTTGAGGCCGCTTAATAACAATAATAATAAAAAGATAATAATTATGAAGCAAATTATTAGATACATTAGTGTTATATGTAGGTATTGTGTAATAGGATAATTTTTTTCCCCATTTGTTTGGTTACTAAGTAGTTTTTTGTTTCTACTTTATTGGACTAGCCCATAAAGAAACACTTTACGGACGCTAAACAATATCAAAAACAAGAGATTATATAGAGTCGAACGTAAATAATAGATAGGTAGGTACATTTAACACGCATTCAATCTCCTTCAAACATTCCTATCCTGGCACATCACTTTCGCCTCGTCTACATTCGTAGGTACATACAACAAACTATCAATTCTACGAACACTTTATCTGCAAATGTGTACGTCATTAGTTTCCAAACTAATAATTATCAGTTGTATGTATAGTCTGTCTTTGTCACATACACGCTTATTCAATCGTTGGTTAATCTTACGTATGTCTAATATGTCCATTTCTTTTCCACTATTTAAAAAAAAAAGAAGATGTATGATCACTTCACGAACGCAAATGTCAAACTTCAATCTATTATTTCAGTAAAGTATTAACTGTAGGTTATATTTTGAATGAAACTACGGTAATAATATAATAGTTTTATTAATAATAAAATGTTCAAAAAGAAATCTGAAGAAGATACACCATCATATACCTCGAACCACCTCGAGCTCGAACTAGCAACCTCAAACATCAAACTCAAAATAATCTGTATGACGTCATGAAATATCCCCCACCATTAAAATCTTAACCTATATACGAATATTTGACACCGATCACCACATAGCGGCCAAAATGTTGCCACTTATCCCTCGGAAGCCCACGCATTCGTTCACCCTCAATCTCGCCCGCATATATTAATATTAGTTTCACCACATTCGATCGAGATGGCCTATACTACATCAACTGACTCACGTGCACTGTTATAAAACATTCTTTACGTCTCACACTAGTCTCAAAAACTTCTTTTTTTCTACGATTACACTTTCTCCACACTAAACAAAGCTTTAAAATTGTATATTTCTCAGAGTCGTGGGGAATAGCGTGCGTAATTATTCCACACGCAAGTGTGACCAACTTACTAATAATATAATAATGTATGATTTTAATATGTCAATTATAATTACATTTATATATCATAAAATAATTAATAATTATTTCAGAGTTTATTTAAATCTTCGTTTTCAATATTGAGATTATAAAGAAAATACAATATCAAGTTTTTAATCAAATACGTCAATACAATCTATAGATTCATAGTTGGTAACACTGCACACATCTGCGCCTGTGCCGCCATCATGTTGTAATCATAAACGTCAAATAGTTTGAAATGTCATATTGTTTCTGAAGAGTAAGAATTATTATTGTTAAATCTTGACAAAAGTGTGATCTTAGAAAAAGTATAGTGTGCAACTCGTACAGAATTACCTATTTCACGCTCGTGGGATTTCAGCACTCGACTTCGTCTCGTGATAAAATTCTCACAACTCGCGTGAAATAGATAACTTTCTGTACTTCTTGCACAATATACTATTCCACAGCAGTTATAGGTACGTCATTCTTCGTTCATGCTTTTTCATCCTTCCAACATTCCTCAGGCACTAATACACCACTATACTCAATCGAGTATCTCCAAATACATTCACGTTTTAAGAAAATGTTCTCTGAGCACCTACCTATCTTGCATACTGCAAACACATGCTTTGCATTCTCCCGGTCAATACGTCTATCCCTTGAAAACATACTATCCATACATACTCATTCACTTGTTTCAATCTTACACCATTCACTGAAACATTACACCAAATTATTCTTCTCAAACATCAACACTTTATAATTATCGACATTCGATAACAGTTTTAAACATTTCCCTACTTCATTTATGCTCATGTAACAGGTTCCTCGCACTTGGTACCAAGAGGTAACTCACATACGAAAGGGTTTTACTTGATTAAATGAAAAACCCAGGGTATAGAGTAGTCGATGACCACAACGTATTATTTTAATTCGATTCCGAAGAGTATTTAGAAAAAGACTTCTGTTAAAATGGCGGGAAATATTCAACAATAACAAAATTATATAATATTTAATAACGAACAAGCAAAATAATAATATAAATCAAACACATTTACGAGCTGAATAACGCGACGCTATAATTCAAAGAATCGCTTACTCACTTAACTTTTACTTACAATAACTTTCAAAGATAGAGACTGATATATAAAAAATAAAATAAATATATCATCACGCCTTCTACCCATTATGGGTGTGGCACTCTGCTTGCGCAGATCTCGGTAAGCGATATATATTTGCGTATAACATGCGGTTCCCAGCCGTCATTGCCTCCAAAGTTGTTAGTAGAGGAGGAACCACAGGGTTAAATTTAAATTGGCAACTGTGAGTAGTGGGATTCGAACTGAGGATCTCACGATCCACAGGCCGATGCGTTACCACGGAGCTATTTACTGATAGTGATAACATTCGCTATTAACAAAACTCGTACATAGAACTCACTGATTTCTATCTAACACTAGATTTGTGACACTTCAATATTTAAAAATTTTATGTAGTTGATACGTATGAGCTGAAGAGAGGCGGTCGCGAGCGCGGTGCAGAGATAGTGAAGAATGGTAGATGATAGGTATGACCTGAAAGAGGTGGTGGCGAGCGCGGTGCGGTGTGTCACTAAACTCCAATTTCACCCGTTCGATTGGGAACGCTCTCAGATGGCAGAATATGGCCTATGCCCAATCTAATGTTACATAGAAATCAATGATAGGAACCACTGAAATATAATAATTCTGGAATGTGGACTGTCTATGCTCGCTGTATAAAAAAAGCGTGCCGAGAGAGATAGTTACTCACGGGAGATGTTATCGCTGTCTTACATTTTTGTGATTGCGCATTTGAATAAATGTCACGTGGAATACATTCTGTCACAAAAGTAAATATCTTTGTTTATCTTCGATTCGAACGCTAACTAGTGGTAGAAAGCTGAACTAAACGTAAGATACATAAATTTCATTGTATTTTGAAATTAATAGTTATTTTTTAAAAATGAATAACAACAGTAGTGATTTCAGAAGTATCCCAATGTAAGTATTACATTTGTTTAGGCCGTGTTATTTAAATAAGATGTAAAAATGAAAGGTACATTGTATTTCTAGATTATAGGTTAATTTAAATTTTCTTTAAAAAAAACTTTTAAAACAGGAAAATTTGCTATGTGTATGCCTACAATTTTGCTGCCAATTAAAACAAACTACCAATATTAAAGCACGCATTCGCCATCATAAGATATCATACAAAATGAATTTGACATGTACGTTTCTTGAATTGTGATCAGCGCCATCTCTTGATAATTTGAAAGCCCAATACAGTATTGTAAAATACTTCTTGAGCAGACTGTACGACAAAGACAGCCAGAGCGCTTTCCAGAATTACTATATTTCAATGAATAAACCATTGAATGTAGCGGAAAGTAGGTAACCAAATATGGAATAGGATCCTAATATGGAACACTGCCCTTTGTCAGTTTGTCTTATTGTTATTTAAACTTTTATACAATATATTACTAATTAACGTCTTTAATTAATGTAATGTTAAATTGCGATATTCCATATTAAGATTCTATTCCGTTTAGCTACTTTACTCTAGTGGTGTCTTGAAATCAACGTACACTAGCGCCGTAAATTCGAGCCGAGAGAGAAATCGACCGCTCGATATCGTTATCCTCGTCGTACAGTCCGTTCAAAAATTTGTATCGTAGCTCGTAGAAATAACTCATCGTCATCGTTGTGTTTTGAAGCTTACGATAAGAAGTGTACAGCGAGCACTACACAAGCATATTTTAATTTCATAAACGTCATTATTTAAACATATCTCTTTCCACTTCATTATGACAAGACACTTAATATATAACACATAAAACAGATTTTAATACAAGCTTATGTAAAGAAATATTTCTGAAACACAGTTCATAGTCCCACCCAAACTAATTTCTATAATAGGTAACCATTCAAACTATCATTAACAAACATAATTTAAATTCCACAAAATTGTAACCGTAGCATTCATTGCGCATGTAGTCTTTTGTCTGTTAGTCTGTTCGTCTCGTCTAGCAGTGTAGTAGTTTTCAATAAGCGAACTTTTAACAGAACACAAGCTCGAATACAATTAGGCCTAAAATTTTAAACTGCGTCTACAGTGATTTTATTGATAAAAAAATTAAACTGTTTATAAAAAATTGTTGTACTCAAAATAACAAAGCATAACAAACAAGGTATTATGTGAACAGACAAAATTTTCTTAATCATGTAATAATTTCACACATTGCAACCTTCTTCAAACAAAGACAATTTAAAATAATGACGATAACTCAAAAACTACACACAATAAAATATTGTAAAAATTAATGTAATGCCTCCTTTTGGTCCACTATCATATTTTGTATTTTAATTTACAAAATTATTGTTAATAATTAAAATAAAAAATAGTCACTTTGGGTACAAAATTGTTCCAGTGTACAAAAGAGACGACAGATACAATACATAAGAACAGAAAAGAGATGAACGTATTAGAGTTGCTGATTGGTTCGTGTAAATGGGCGGAGCGAACGCTTGAGTTTGAGCCAATAGCGTTGAAGAAAATGATTGAGGCTTCTCATTGGCTAAGAGGAACATTTTTTGGGACCTCGGCTTTAAAATTTTTTGTGAACCTTTTTAATATTTCCCAAAATCCAAGCATGTCGGAAGATGATTTATTACATTTACTGTCAGAATATACTTATAAATTGAATGAATATAGAATAATTAATGTTGGTACAAATAGGTATGAATTATTAAATAATTTTATGTATAAACAGATATTATTATTGATGCAAGGTATATTTAAGTACTCAAATATTATAATAATATTTAAATTTTGCTAAATTAATAAATGTTTAAATAATGATTATAAAAAAAAAACGAAAAAATTACAAAGTTTCTACCTACAATAAATTAAACAATATTTATTATTATTTTTATATAAACAAATTTAAACATTAATTATTAATAACATTTTACTGATTTATATTTCGGGGAACACAAAGTTAATTATCTCCGATTTCGGCCTAATAAAATATTTATAAAAGTTGTTAGAATCGATATGCACCACGGACAATATTTTTTTCCAATGAAATCATTTAAATGTTGACATGGCCATCTAGGAGCTATATTTTAAATTAACTAACTGATTTTTTTCCGAATATGGAATTTAATACCTAAATTGTATGTAATTATTTATTAATTATGTTTATTTTATTTATTTAATTTGTTATAAAATTATTTTTATGTATGAACAACAATATCTTATTTTCATGATAAAAATGGCGAATACAACTTTCATTTTTCACAGGAAGTCATTTACCAGTAATCATAGCGCCTTCCCCTGCTAATCATATAAAATCATGAATATCTATTCATAATTGATTGAATTTTGCATTCGTAATGGGAACATCTGTATTTATTTATAAAGAAAACAAAACAAAATTGTAAATTCATTCTAGCTAACATTGCACCATCTAACGGCAATTTAGTTGAACTCATCCTAGAGGATTACAGATCGAATTTATACCAGTTATAAGGTTCAAATTCAATGTCAGCCTTATATCATCTGTAAATAAGGACCAAAATGTCAATCTATTTTACCGGTCACTAGATCGTGTTTGGTGTTCGTACAACAAACGTTTGTATATCTCGTGTGTTTGTGAAATTTGTGGGAAATTCGTGAAATACACATATTTTGAGAAGAACCGTAAATATATACATTTAAATAAAGGTATTTATTTTTCTACCACTGTAAACAGTGCGTACTTAATTATGTTTTATTTGTCATGTTGTAAATTTGAGGTTAGAATTCATTATTTTGTATTTATTATATTTCAAGGATTATTTCCTTTTAAACAATTTATCTACTGATAGAAATTAAGAAAAATACGCATTCATTTTACTTTGGTTAAATCAAATATTTGTTTGAACAGTGTTTCTATCATTGTTTATCAAAATTGTTATTGGGCAGGAACCATGGACGCAGATTTATATGATGAATTTGGAAACTACATTGGTCCAGAACTTGAAAGCGAAGACGAAGATGATGAAGATCAGGATAATTTTGCTCAATCAGAAGCTCAACAAGATTATGACGTACGTATAAAACCTTTTTTAATTGTTCTTATGAATATTAATAATTATTTGTCCAGGAGGAACAAATGGAAGAAGTGATAGAACCAGCTCCAATGGCTGTAGTTCTTCACGAAGATAAAAACTATTACCCATCAGCTCTTCAAGTATTTGGACCAGAAGTCGAAACCATAGTCCAAGAAGAAGACACACAAGCTCTTGATAAACCATTAATCGAGCCAGTTAAACGCAAAAAGTTTCAACTGAAAGAGCAGGAACTTCCTGACACTTTGTACAATATGGAGTAAGACATATTTAAATTGTAATAAAGAGAGATACTAACTGATGATGTTTAGGTTTTTAGCAGACATCATGGACAATGCAGCTTTAATCCGAAATGTAGCACTAGTTGGACATTTGCACCACGGGAAAACGACGTTTGTTGATTGTCTTATAAGGCAAACTCATCCAAACTTTCGAGATACCGATGAGAAGAATTTGAGATATACAGATACACTTTTCACGGAACAAGAACGTGGTTGCAGCATTAAAGCAACGCCTGTTACTCTTTTGTTACCGGATATAAAGCAGAAGTCTTATTTGATGAACATTTTCGATACACCAGGTAAGGAGCACTAAATATAATTTCCCACGTTAACTAGTTCTACACGGTACAATTCAGATAAAAAGTTTCAAGTAAATGTTGTAGCTAATATTATTCTACATCTTTTTAAATATGGTAAAATTTACTCTTAATTCAATTATTTACAAAGATAGACCCAAAAAATTTACAAATTTAGGTTTAGAAATTTAATTTAAAAAATATAAAATACATAGAAATACTTTTATTGGTTTATGCTGGATGTACAAATTTAGAATTTAAAATATCACCATATTTCATAATCTAAATTTTCAAATCCAACCAATCGACGACTAGAAGATAAAATTCAACTGTGACAACCGCCAAATGTGCCAAGACTGTCAGATAAACTAATTTATTTGTGATCCTCATAAAATATTGTTGTAACATAGATGCGGAGAGTGTTAAATATGATATTAATTTAAAATCATTGATTGAATATCATCACATATGATAAGTTAAGGTTTTGTTGTTGTTTAATACATAATGTCAAAAATGTGATGCTTAATCTTGATTGGCAGATTTCAAATTTTATAAACCCAGTATGAATCAGGAGGTAAATCGCAATTTTAAATTCTAAATTTCTAATCTAAATTTGTAAATTAAATTCAATATAAATCAGCCATTTCTTGATCACCTAAAATTATGACAGATGTTATTTATAAAAGAATTTAAAAACATTGGCTGCTATTCACTAAGGGCTACTAACTAGGACATTTAAAAATTTGGCACTGTTACATTGCAAAAGTTGTTTTTTTTTGTGAGACTTAATCTAAATTGAGACTATCTACAGTTTTAAAATGACCAAAATCAACTCAATATTTCTGTTCATATTCAGGTTAAAATGCAAACTAAAATCGGTATTATTTCAGGTCATGTAAACTTCTCAGATGAAGTAACAGCAGCAATGCGTCTATGCGACGGCGTAGTGTTATTCGTAGATGCCGCTGAAGGTGTTATGCTGAATACAGAAAGATTACTGAAACACGCAGTTCAAGAACGAATGCAGATCACCGTCTGTATCAATAAAATTGATCGTCTGATCTTAGAATTGAAACTACCGCCCCAAGACGCTTACTACAAGCTGAGGCACATTATCGAAGAGATTAACGGACTTTTGACGTAAAGAAAACATTGACACCTTGCATTTGCACATGGCTATGAACCAGTTGCATAAAGTGTTTTTAACTACGGAAAAAAAGTTTATTTAGTACACAAAACGCATGTAATAAATGCCAAAATGTGGAGTAAAATGTTGATTTTATTTGGTTTAAATTCAATAATAGTTATTTTCATGAGTCAGGAAATGATACATTAGTGTCGAGGAGCCATATTGAAATACGAGGCACTTTGTGCCAAGTATTTTACGGCTCCAAGACAAATACAGACATTTTACTCACTAGTTATATATTAATATTTTCCTGAAACCTTTAATTATAACAAAAATTAATTTGAAATTTAATAATTAAATCTGATTTTATATAAATATCTAGTTGTTCTTCTCTCGGTTCTAAGGTACAAAAATAATTTAGAAAATAAACAAAATCGAATTGCCTGTAAGTTCTGCATTTTTGTGAGTTTTTAATTTTTCGAGACTAGTCAGGGAAATACAACTTTCGCTCCTGTTTCTGAAAATATTATTGATCGAGTTATTTATTGTTGGAAACAACGTGTTTATTTGTGCTTATTATTTACTTAAAAATATGGTGTCCGCTACGTTGGCTATTGTTAATTTATAACACATTGTTGGTAAACAATGTACATAATACTATATGCAATTGGTCCTAAGGGTAGATGAGAATGACTATTTGTTGTATATTTGGCTCGAGTTGTTAAATGTTCGTAAAATACAGGGTGAAGTATAAAGTACGGAGGGGATTGAGTGTTTTTTCTTAAGAAACTTTCGACAAAAACTTAATAATCTGAAAGTTACAGCAGTTTAAAGTTCTTTAAAATTTAGGGCTCACTTATTGAGTACCACTAAAATTAATAAGAAAGAATTATAAATATAAATTTCTTGTTTTATATTTTTTACAAAAGATTTCAAATACAAATTGTAGCCAATATTATTTCCTGATTTCTTCAAACTCTAAACTAGCATTTCCGATTGACGGATTTTCACCAAAATCTAATCAACTGGCCACGTAACCCTCCAAATTCAAATATGAAATTTGAAAATGATGTCATTAGATATTAAATTGTAGTAGAAGAAAACAATCGTCAAACACTGATGTTATCGTAAAAATTGTGAAATCGTATTTCAGGGACCCTAAAATGTGCTTAATTGTTGAAAATTCACTACCGTAAATTTTGATCCGTTACAAATAAATAGTCGTTACTTTTATGTTATTCAAATTTTATTAATTTTTTTAACTAAACATTGTTCAACCAACTACTTTGTAGTTATTGAGTTTTTGTCAAAAGTTAATTAAGGAAAAGATAATATTTTGATTGTACTATAAAATGTTCAGAAAATTGGTTTTAAAAATAATTTAGGAATGTTTTTAAAGCTAAAAATAGTTACTCGATAATCACCCTTAGCCAAGTATGAATACCAGATTTGAAATTGTAAAACAATGCTTTATTTATGTTTTGATAATAATTACAGATTATATTCCGACGATGAAAATCCTCAAATTGTTTCACCAGTCTTGGGAAATGTCTGTTTTGCTAGTTCGCAATATGCAGTCTGTTTCACCTTGAAATCCTTCGCAAATATTTATCAAGAAGTCTATGGAGGAGTAAACGTGAATGAATTTGCTCGAAGATTATGGGGTGACATTTACTTTAACAGCAAAACGTAAGTAGTTTAGATTTTTTTGTTTACTTTAAATTAATAATTCTGGTGTGGTCACCGCACTAAATTTCTATTGTTTAATATATTTCACACATATTTGATATAAAACCGATTATTACGTTATTTGCTAGTTTTCAGACCTGATAATATTTTTTCCCGTTCAGTAAGAAAAAAAGTAAATGTATTGTTTTGAATAAACTTCAACTTCTGGTTATCTGGTTTTGCAATTATGACCAAAAGCAGCTCAGTATTTCGCATTGCCATTCTTACTTTTATCTTTTCTCGTTCCTGAGTTTTTGTACGTTCAGGATCCAGGAGACATTTCCACAAATATTTCGCAATTTTTTATGATTATTTTATTTCCGTGTAGTACGTATAAGAAATTAAAAATGAATCTTTTAGGAGGAAGTTTACTAAAAAGGCACCGCACAATTCAGCTCAACGAAGTTTCGTCGAATTTATTCTGGAGCCTTTATATAAAATATTCGCGCAAGTTGTTGGCGATGTTGATTCAACCCTTCCAGACATTTTAAACGAACTTGGAATTCGATTAACTAAGGAAGAAATGAAACTTAACATTCGGCCGTTGCTGCGATTGGTTTGTTCCAAGTTTTTGGGTGACTTCTGCGGTAATTATATATTATTTTATGTTTGTAACAAATATGAAATTCGCGTATATGGTTTTAGGTTTAGTTGATATGTGCGTTGAACACATTTCGTCGCCAATGGACAACGCAAAAATGAAAATTGAGCATATTTATACCGGGCCGAACAACACCAAACTGTTTGATGACATGATCAATTGTGATCCCGAAGGAAGATTGATGGTATTTTAAAGTTTTATTACGAGAAAGATTATTCGTAATACTTTATATTTTCCAGGTGCATAGCTCTAAAATGTATCCAACTGACGACTGTACATTTTTCCAAGTTTTGGGGCGAGTTATGAGTGGAACTCTGCATGCGGGGCAAGAAGTCAGAATTTTGGGGGAGAATTATACTTTGTCGGATGAAGAAGACAGCCGAATTTTAACTGTCGGCCGATTGTGGATCTATGAAGCCAGGTAAACAGATCCAAACTTCATTTTTATTTTACAATTCGATACATTTTTTTTTATTGTTCTCGGTTTCGTTTTAACTTAGAAATTTGCAAGAGACCAATATAAACTTACATCAAATTAGATATCTAATTTGTTTCTTTCATAACAACTTGAACATAACTTCGAAATAATCATATTTGTTTTTTAATATAATATTAAAATTCTTTGGATATTATTCTTCGATTATTTTCTAATTAATCTCGTGAATCGAAATTTCTTAAATTTGATTCTAGGTCATTGAATTGGCAACTAGTGTGGCAACTTTTGTTCAGTTTGTAGCTCTTATGGTTCTCGAGAACAAATTTAAATTTGATTTGTGAATGCGCCGTAATAATTATCAAATATTTTTTATAGATACAAAGTGGAACTCAACAGAGTTCCAGCTGGAAACTGGGTGTTAATCGAAGGCATCGATCAGCCAATTGTTAAAACATCAACTATTACAGATTTAACAATTCATGATGAGCTGTATATTTTTAGACCGCTCAAATTCAACACCCAGTCTGTTATTAAAATTGCTGGTAACTATTTTAATTTATATTTATTTATAATCAAATGAAACGTTGATGGAACCAATAAATACGGGCGAGATTGAGAGTGAGTGATTGAGGGAGCATTCGAGCAATAAATGAATAGATATAATTTATGGTTTGTGGCGTAATTAAATGATTAATTATTGAGGATTAGACGGACATGTAGGATAGGAAAAGAATGTATGGAGGATATTGATTGTTGGCTGAATATGCACTTAGTGGGATACAGTAAGATGTATTTATGGTTATTTATTTTATATTTAAATAAACAAGGAATATTTTATTTTTAGTTGAGCCGGTAAATCCATCAGAACTTCCAAAAATGTTAGATGGTCTCAGAAAAGTGAATAAATCTTATCCTTTATTAACAACCAGAGTCGAAGAATCAGGTAATTATATACGAGTAATAGGCTATTCCACCATAATTAAAAACAGTAAAAGTTTATTAAAAATATGAAAGATAAGCGGTACAAGATGCGGAAAATTCTATATTTGTAATTTTAAATTTTTCCCTTTAATAAATACATGTTTTGTTTTTGATTGGACGTGTGCAACAAATGAGATTCAAAAGTTTTAATTTTAAATTTAGAAATTTTTCTTTTAAAATGTCCTAGACAAAATATTGTACACTAAAAAAGTATTTAAAAAAATATAAAAAAATAAATACAAAAATAAAAATTATTTTCCGTGTTTCTGTTTTTTGATTACTAACCGTCTTCATGTTACTCCTAGACGTCCAGGGTTTTTTCCTGGTGGATTTCAATGTCACCTTTGACTAATTTGTTAGTGGATGTAACAAATTCTTACGTTTCCAGGAGAACATATCGTCTTAGGCACCGGTGAACTATACTTAGACTGCGTGATGCACGATTTACGAAAACTATACTCAGAAATAGATATTAAAGTGGCGGATCCTGTAGTATCATTTTGTGAAACTGTAGTCGAGACTAGTTCTCTCAAATGTTTCGCTGAAACACCAAATAAAAAGAACAAACTGACCATGATTGCTGAGCCATTAGAAAAAGGTTTAGCGGAGGACATTGAGAATGAAACTGTGAAAATTAACTGGAATAAGAAGAAGCTGGGAGAGTTTTTCCAAACGAAATACGATTGGGATTTACTTGCAGCTAGATCCATTTGGGCTTTTGGGCCTGACGTCACAGGTAAGCACTATTTTTGTCTTTATTTCTTTCACCAAACAAAAATTCTGATATGATCACCGCACGATTTTTTCGAACTTTTGTTTGCCGATCGCTTAAAAGTACATTTTTATATTAAATTTTAAGTCGTTTCTATGAAATATTTAATTTGGCAACATACTTCAATGATTTTTACAGAAATACGTTAAATTACATTTAAATTAATAAATACAATTTTATAAACAAAAGCTAACAGTCAAGTAAAAAAAAAGAAAAATTAATATTCTAGTGTGAGACCTTTAATTTGAATATTGTCAAAGCAATTGACGAGCGTTTAAATTTCATTTTTTATATTAATTTGAGATTATAATAGTTATTATTCACGAAGATGAATAATGACCATAATCCCGAATATAATACTATACTTTTTCTACTCATGTCAATCCGGAAATAATTTTTGAAAATGATCGAAATTCGTTGAGAACATCAAGTCTTCAAAATAATCGTGAATTATGGATTTCTGGCTCTGTGATTGGTCGAGAAGATTGAATTATGAATCATAAACTATCGTCATGAATTATGGGTATTATAATTCATAAAAAAAATTGAAATAATCGGGATATATTTATACAGGAGTAGAAAAATAAATTTATATCACGCTATTTATCCATTTTTGGTATAACACTCTTGTTTGAATTACGATTATCGGCTGTCACGTGACGGTCCCCAAATGTACAATGAACATTTATAATTTTAATTGCAGGACCAAACATTCTGGTGGACGACACATTACCGTCAGAAGTAGATAAAGGCTTACTCGGAAACGTAAAGGATTCCATCGTCCAAGGATTCCAATGGGGAACGCGAGAAGGACCTCTATGTGAAGAACCAATTAGGAATAC
Source organism: Poecilus cupreus (assembly GCA_963942605.1). Lineage (NCBI taxonomy): Eukaryota > Metazoa > Arthropoda > Insecta > Coleoptera > Carabidae > Poecilus > Poecilus cupreus. The sequence goes on along the minus strand of OZ012729.1, from coordinate 3,567,834 downwards.
TAAATTTAAAATCTTGGATGCTGTTATAGCTCAGGAACCATTGCATCGAGGAGGCGGTTAGTGCAAATATAGTATTGAACACTGAAATGTAGTAATACTGGAACGCGCACTAGCGGTGTAAATTCGAGCCGAGAAAAAAAGAGAAAGAAATAAGGGTATTGTTTCTCATTGTCAAACTCATGTATTTATATACACTTTAATGATTATAACGTGAAGTACACTACAATTTTAAATACAATGAAATGATTGAACAAATATAAAAAGTTTTAGATTAAAGTATTTATTACGTACCTAAAAAGGGATAAATTCGTATTTAGTTGTCACACAGCTTTGCGCTACAATGTCGCACCATTTTTTTCATTCAAAAAATACTTATTTTTATTTTATCATTTATAATAAATGTCAACAGTACAGTTTCTTAAAACACAGCAACTTTTCCATAGATTTAATAATATATATAGATGGAGCTTTGGCTATGCTTTTAATACAGTAATCTGTAATCAATATAAGAGAAAGATAGTCATATCTAAAATGACGCAGTGGGAGAAGAACAGTTCATTTTCATGCCACCCGTCACGTGGTCTGAATGTGCTGTTCTCCCACTGCGTCATTTTAGATATGACTATCTCTCTCTTATGTTGACATTAAACTGCTGTATGTAAAATTCAAGAAAATGTTTCCCATAAATTCATGTAGTTTCATTAGGTTGAAAATTTTCTCGTTTTATAGCTTATATCCATTTCTTGCTTAAATCCACAATTTTCGGAAAACTGTAATAAATATGTATATATACAGCGTTCTAACCTAAAAGTGACATATTTACCTGTCAAATGAAACACTGTCTGTTTTGTAAAATTATATGCACAACAGGATTTTACCATATTTGATATATTTAAATATGACATAAATAATTGATAAATTCTAAATGAGGGACAAAAGCTCACACAAAAGTCTATCAAAACAGTATTCTACTCACACTCAAACGTCAAACCAAGTTCTTGTCATCTTGAGCTGAAAGTCACGTGTCGGGTGAACTTTCATCTCTCTATCTCTATCGCTCTGTGCTGGTTACAGTCTATCTTTGTCTATACTACTTCCATACATTTTATTAATGGATTTTACTTTGTACGTGATATAACTATAGTTACGCGAACATAAAAGTAGTAGATAACGATGGAGATACCTGACGCAAACTATCTCTCTCCGCTCGCTTTTTTCAACAGGGAGAGCATGGTAGTGCGAATTCCAGTATTACTATATTTTAATGGTACTGAATGCTTATATTTTATAAATCATATGGTATTCTTTACTATTAATTTTAGGACAAAAATATATATACAAAAATTGATGGTATTTCTTATGGTTGATAAAAAATGAGACACTCAAATGTATGACAAGTATTTACTTATAATGTGCAGGACAAATCATCCCCACGGCGAGAAGAGTGGTGTATTCGGCGTTCTTGATGGCGACGCCCAGATTGATGGAGCCCTATCTATTCGTCGAGGTACAAGCACCAGCGGATTGTGTGTCTGCAGTTTACACAGTTCTCGCCAAACGCAGGTGAGATTATTAATTTTATTTTGTATTAATTAACGAACTGTAAATTTATTTTCAAAATCTCGGTTTTGCAGACTTTAGTTTACTTAAATTCATATGTATTATTCGAAATACTTATTTCACTAGTTTATAAATATCTTTGTTCCTTTTATCTAGTTAAGTTAAAAAATAGATGATAAAAGCGGGTTTACTGTAAGTTTGGCCGCAAATACATCGGCTCAATACAGAAAGTCCTATTTTACTCCTAGTAACATAATATATTATTAATTCTAAATTGGCAAATAAAAAATATAATATGTTCAACTCTTAATTTAAAATTTGATTCTACATATATCTGTTATCAACCTAACTCGCGGAATCAACCCTTGTGCCGCCCTAAAGACGCGGTTTCCTAAATAATTAAATAAAATTAAACTCACTATTGTCCACGCCCTAATTCACTGGCCGTGCGACGAGTATGCACTTACTTCCACGACCGTCCTGCCAAGCTCGCCCTGAAATAAAACGCAAGTGTGAACCATAAGGTTTAGTGGCTGTCGGATGACGCAAAGTTAATAACAGCTAGAACGACAAATGTAGACGACGCACGAACGCAATGCTAACGAAATGAACACGCTTGCTCGCACGCGCATGGCGGGAACCACACGCCCTTAAACTTCTTAGACCATCAGCCTCTAGGGCCACGACTCTCAAGTCGCTTAACAGGTCATATACGTAACACATAGCATAATATAAGAACAATGAGTTCAGACCGCATGATGTGATATCTTTCAGCAACAATGACAGAATGTGTATCAAAACAATACCCAAACACTTGCTCAAATGTAGCTCGCTCTAGAAGATGCCCACCAGGTTATAATAATAATCCTTACATTCACTAGGAAAAATCACTTGCACAGGCACGTGTTCACACTACCACTCACCAAACTCAACTAATTGTGTGATAATTACATTAATTCACAATAGAAAAGGGTTTGGGTATGAGTAAAAGCATTAGATAACATTGAAACAAACTATTTATTTCATTAATTGGTATTTTATAATTCATTTACTTCAATTTGATTTAATTGGTGTCGCTGACATATCTGCTAAAACTAGGCATACATTCCCTTGATACACATTTTAAGCGCTATGATAATACAGTTTTTTGATACATTCCAAATATCCATAATTCCACGAATAATAATAGTCCAGCCCGTGTATCCCTGGATTTCTGGAAGAATTAAAAAAAAAATTATCAATTCATGGCAGTATACAAGTTGAATCCAAATCTGCAATTAAAAATGGAGGTTCCTATTTAAGATTTTAAAGTTCAAAACAATTGTATCACCAGATAGCATTTGAAATGTTGGTATACGTACTTTTCCGTTTTTTAAGGTCAAACATAAGCGTCGAAAGAACGAATCTTTTAATAATAATAAAAAAAAAAAAACAGCAAATTATGTATTTTTCATTTATTTTCATGTTCTTTATGGGCCAACAGTGACTTGTACATTGCAATGTCAGATGAAGTACATATTTTCGTTGGGTTCGTTCACTCCCATGAATTTTGTTTTGCAAATTCAAATTTGAATAAATTATTTCTTACAATTATTCTTATCGAAAAACAAAACAATTATTACAGTGAGGTCTTTAAACATTCTAGTATTTATATATGTGGATGAAAAGCATAGCTAAAACAAATAAACATATTCGTTAAAATCTAGTTGGTCAAAAATTCAGAATTATAAATATGGTCATCTATAACATACTAAGTTTATTTTCAATTTGAATTTACAGTTTGTGAGAAACAAATAAAAAAATACCAAAAAAAAAAAACTTTTTGGTATATTTTTATTTGTTTATCAAAAACAGTAAATTCAAATGGAAAATAATCTTAATAGAGGATCATATTTATAAATATACAAATTATTTGCATTACTGTAGTCGTTCATGGGAATTTTTGACATAAATTTTACTATTTTCAAAATTATATTCATGTATAATTTGCAAACAAAATTAGCTTTTTAAAATTTATTACAAAACTTTGGACTTTTATCTACAAATATAGGTAAAAACATTATATGTTTCATTAATTATTATAATAATATATTGTTTCAAAAAAGTCATGTTCATGTTAGCTATCTTCAGCCCGTATGGTTGACTAATATGGAAACTAATATAATGTAATAAATTTTTGCACGTACAATTGTTTTCAGAGGCCACGTGACGCAAGATGCACCAGTTCCAGGTTCACCCCTGTACACAATCAAAGCCTTCATTCCAGCAATCGATTCGTTTGGTTTTGAAACCGACTTGAGAACTCACACACAGGGCCAGGCCTTCTGTCTGTCCGTCTTCCACCACTGGCAGGTAACTAACATCTCTTCAAACTTAACTAATATAAGTAATAACAATGTTGTGTTAACTCTTTTAGATTGTTCCTGGTGATCCGCTAGACAAGAGTATTATAATCCGACCTCTCGAACCTCAACCGGCGACCCATTTGGCGAGAGAGTTCATGATCAAAACTCGAAGACGGAAAGGGTTGAGTCAGGATGTGTCTATCAATAAGTTCTTTGATGATCCTATGTTGCTTGAGCTTGCCAGGCAGGATGTTACCCTCAATTATCCCTTATTATAATTCATTATTCTGTAATTATTGTGACTTCTATTGAAGGATTTTGAACACTTCTATTCATTATTTTAATATTGAGAGAAAACATCGACAAACTGACATGAGTCGCCTGTACATTCAGTGATAAAAGTTGCATTAAAGAAATGAAGACTTTTTAAAAAATTTGTTTTAATTAAATTATCCTGCTTGAAGAAATGCATTACTTGTAGTTTATGGAAATACATTGCAATAAAACATGTATACAGTGTGTCCCATTTAAGGTACGAATACATTGGGATCTCGAGAACCATAAGAGATACGAGGTTGGTTAAATTAGGCGAAAGTTGCCTCTTTAGTAGGGTAGTTTGAACATGTATTTGTTTTTCAAATTGAATCAATAGGTCACTAGATATTGGCTAAAATGCAAATTTTGCGATTTTCTTTTTTTGCTGATAACTTCGTTGTAAAACATAATATGAAATTTTGGTTTGCACTTTCTTATGACACTTTTTAATGGTGCATTTGCAGAAGTACTCAAAATTTTTTTATATATAAACATTTACGAGTTACTGGTATCAACTTTTGTTTTTCATATGGAGGTCATAGTAAGCTATGATGTTTTTGAATAGAGATTTTTTTTTGCTTTATAATGATATAAAACACTAAAAAAATATTATCATAATTAATAGAAAAATTCACGAAATTTATTATTTATAATAAAATTTAATTGAAAAAAGTGAATCATATGCTGCTATGGAAGAAAATAACAATTTCAGACAATTCAAAAATAATTTACAAAAACTTTGTCATAAATATTCTATTAATTGGATATTTCGATTCAAGCACTTCTGCGCTTTTCATTCTTTTTTCTATAACTTAACATTCTTGGATTAATCTGATTTCGAATTCTTACTGTGGTATTTCGTAGTACATTTTAATTCTAATATTCAAGAATAAAGAGTTTTTTCTCAGTTACTCTATAAAAAAATCTAATTGTGTTAAATCCCTATCTATTGTCCTCCAAATCGAACATTTAATTACTGTATTATGACCTGTGAATTGTGAGCTGAAGCTCCGCCCTACCGAAACCACATATTTTGTATTTGGCGAAGTGGCAATGTGTCTAAAATATCTGCAATATCATTTCGTTACATATTTACATATCTGGAGCTATTTAAATTTTCGTTAAATTTGATTGCGCCAATTAGTGAAATTCTTACACACCATACAATGAAACTAAATTTAACTCGATGGCGAGATTCTATTATTAATTTTTTTAATTTTTTCCAAAGCAGCCTACGATTCCCTTTTTACCTCCCGCCTACCTATAGGTAAGGGAGGTATTGTTTTTGGTCAAAAAATTGGGTAGTGAGTTTTCAATGAATAAGCACGTTTTAGGGTCCCTACATTACGATTTTACTATTTTCGCGATGATGTCTGTATGTATGTGTGTAGTCTGTGGCAATTTTTTCGTCTCGCATAACTCAAATTCTATATTACCAAAAAATACAATTTTGTGAATTATTGCTTCTTATATTTAAATGAAGAGCTGATTAGATTTTGGATAAAATTGGTCAACCGGAAGTAGTAGTTTACTTGAAGCCCATAACAGTTTTTCGTGAAAAACACGGTTAAATTTCCTTTTTCAACAATTTATGTTATTTTGAAAGTTGAAGAATATTTAATTTTACATGTGTTTTGATTACACTAATTTTAATAATTTCCATTAGATTTAGAGATAATAAAATATAAAGAAATTAGATTTCACAAATCTTGCATTCCTTGTACACCATGGAAAAATTTTCAATTTTTTACAAAATGTGACACATGTCATTGTGATTGCGAAGCTGTTTTCTTAGTGAAATATATTCAAAAAATTAAATAAATATACGAAAGAAAATTAAATTTCTCAAATATATATAGAAAATAAACAATTAAGAAGGTATGTTTCTGTATCATCAAATAGTATTTTGTACCGTTTAAGAGTAGTATTGGGCGGGAGGTTATGTGCTGGACACATCAGATTTTTTATCTTATTATAAATAAAAATTTTCGTTAATTTTTCAATTAATTATAAAAATTTATTATTACTGTTTTATATCACAGTAAAGCAAAAAAAAATCTCTATTCAAAAATGTCATGGCTTACTATGACCTCCATATGAAAAACAAAAGTTGATACCAGTAACTCGTAAATGTTTAGATATAAAAAAATTTTGAGTACTTCTGCAAATTCACCATTAAAAAGTGTCATAAGAAAGTGCAAACAAGAATCTCGTATTATGTCATATAACAAAGTTATCAGCAAAAAAATAAAATCTCTAAATTTACATTTTAGCCAATATCTAGTGATCTATGCATTCAATTGAAAAAACAAATACATGTTCAGACTACCCTACTAATCAGGCAACTTTTGTCTAATTTAACCAACTTCGTATCTCTTACGGTTCTCGAGATCCCAATGCATTCGTACCTTAAATGGGACATACTGTATTATGATTAATAAATGAAACGTGATGAAGTGAAGTTTCTACAGAAGCATGTAACACGAGCCTACAGTGAAAGCGACCAACCGGTATCTGTATCCTCATCGTACAGTCCGTTCAAAAAGTTTGCGTCGTGGCCACAGTATAAATGCTATTCGTAGGGTGCATGATGACAACGACATCTATCGACCGCATTTTTTTACTCATGAAATAAAGTTAGCTAAAATTTATCAATGTTTATTGGACAATTTAAATGATTTGCATTATTTAAAATGTATAAATCATCAATTATTCTATAAAGATCAGGATAAAAATTAATATAAGAGTGCCTTAATATTTTTCAGTAAAAATATGAACATAATTATTCAAACTTTATTTGAAACAATAGTTCACTATAAAATAATAATAATGTCAAAAAATGCAGAATTTTTTCTCTACATTAAAGTATGTAAATAATTAAGCCCATAAACCATTAAAAAAAAAAAATTATGAAACTTTATTAGAATATATGACGATCAGTGAAAACCCGATGTGAAAATATCATATATTATCCGAGATATGATTTTTCAAAACTTGTGTGACGTCACTGGTTTACAACAATTAAAGTTAATATAAATGAAGATCAAATTAATTTGGCAACTTTAGAGTATTTTACTTGATGTTCGAGTAAACATCATGCGAAAGTTCGAGATCAGTGGCGCTAGTAGTGATGTAACCTAACCCCAATCTTAAATACCAACAAACAAAATAAATGAAATGACATTTCGTAGTTCTATTTTAGCCCACAAAAGGCGCTGGGCGCAACGGCAACAAGCGACTTGCACGTTTCCTATTTCTGGCCAATAGAATCAATGCGAGTACCCGTGACGTCAAAATATGTTCAATTCGTTATATCGCTTTACTGCAAAATATTTAAAAGAAAAAAAAATACTTTACTACTAATTATTCCATAAGTGTTGCACGATTTTGATACAAATTTGTAATATTTCGTTTATGGTTTATATGCCCATTATATAAAATATGCATTCACACAGAAACTACACCTGTGAACCATACTTACATTTTTTATTTGACAATATTGTCAAACTAATACATTTTAAAACTACATTTCATTGACTTAACATGATGTTACGTCACATCATTGGTTGTATACTTAGGTGGGCGGAGTTAACGCACATTCCTGCTTATGGTTCTTACCTGTTTGTCGAAGTATAGAAGTTACATTTTCAAGAATAAGAAAAATACAAAAAAATAATATAGTAATATTTGATAAGATATTGTAATTAATTATAAGAATAAAAGAATAATTATTCACATAAATGTTTTATATTTTTCACATTTAACAATAAATATAGCAACAGTAATTATGTATAAATTTGCTGTGTTATGTTTAAATTCTTTACATTTGAATTTCATATTGGTAGACGGTACAAATTTTTGCAGCGAGTACGCTAGTGATATAATAAAACTTGTACAGTATGAAACAATAAAAATTCCATAATAGACAGCAATTTCTAGCCTAATTTCATAAATAAATACAGATCTTTTCATTAAATATGTTAGATAATATCAACAACCAGATCTATACTCCATTTCACCTTAAAAAATAGCAGAAGCAGATGGCACTGCGGACACAGTTTATTTTTATTGTTTTAAGACAGAGTTTAACGAAATATTTAAAATCTATTTTACATATATTTATACGTAAATCTACATGCTTTGTTCAAAGACTTTATGTTAAATAAATACTGCACATTCGAATGTACATTTTCACCTCCGGCCACATTTTGTAAGGGAGGTATAGGAATCATGCTAAAAATTGGGTAGTGAGTTTTCAGTGGATGAGTACCTACGTTTTAGAGTCCCTAGAATACGATTTTAATAGTTTCGCGACATAGATGTTTATACATAATCCAGATACCTATCTCGATGCACAAAAGTGAAGCCTCGGCGGCCATTTGCTGAAAAGGCTGAAAGTGACATTAGTGCGATTTATTACAATATTTAGATCTGTTTTAATTGTAAAGTTAAACAATATAGCAAATTGGTTAAATTAAAAACATAAAGTGAGTAAAAGATAAATAAACTAATGTTTGTATTATATTTCATATTTTAGCAATTAATAGTTATTTGTTTAACTAGGCATTAAAATACCAGATTTACAGCAGAGGCTGCCGTTTCATTGACGAGGCGAAGCCGAGGCAATGAATGCTGCCGAAGCTATAAATCTGTGTTTGATGCCGAGTTGAACACATAATTTTTTTTCCGATTTGGAATTAATGTTAATTTATTGATTATATATATTTTGAAGATTATTGCTGTTAAATTACGTTGCCATGCATGTGTTGAACGGTTGCTATACATATTTATTGACGGTTACTGTGCGTTTGTTGTGCCAAGGCATAAAAGTGACACTTTACAGACTATTAGCAATCCGTGTAGTCATCTTTAATGTCAATCGACCAAAAAATTAATTTAATAACAATTTATGATTTTTATCCTATTCAAATAATGCCTTTCTAACAAATGGCCGCCGCGGCTTCACTTATCAAGTTGTTTGATTATGAGTTCGGTATCTAGTTTGTACATAAATATCGTTTCACGCTGATGCCTGTCTGTGTGTCTGTCTTGTCTGTTTGTGTGAATCTTTGAAATTACAAAATTGAAAATTTTGATATTTTGTATATATTTATTGCATCCCCTTGGGAATAGCTGATTTATTTTTTATGATAATCCGATAACCGGAAGTGGCAGTTTACTTGAAGCCCCCTATCAAGCTATTTTATAATCTCAGTAATTTTCGGTTTAATGCCAATTTTTGTTATTATAATAAAGTTACAAATATTATTATCTACAATAATTGTTTGAAACATTTTTGTCTTACAACCACCATTTAGGAATTACATAATGTTACATTTACGTTTAAATCTGCTAATTTGTGCTAAAAAAAAACTACAGTTTAAGAATGTCATTTCTCGACATTTGTCATAATTAAACAAAACAAAATTTTTTGAAGTGATAAGCGTTTCCTGATAGTGGTGTTCCTGTATTGTTTGATAAGAAATGTATGGCGGGAAGTATTGCGGTACCCACAACAGATTATCTCCTCCGAAAACCTGACAAATTTTCGTTTATGTAAATGCGCCTTGTGTTTTGACCAATAAAGTGCAAGGACAACATCGCCCTATCTTGCTCACCGCTGTTTTCATAGGTGAAATAGAGCATAATATTTTTTCTAAGTATATACAATTTGGCCGCTAATAATATTTGTACTTAAATAATAAAATTGTTATTAATAAAAAGCCTGCTTAGATATTTGGCAATTGGAATGTACCTTAAATACAAATTCCTTTTTCGTTTAAAATTAAATCACAGAGTACTAGTGGTTAGTGTCTTAATACTGATTAATAATTAAAGAAAAAATTGAATTTAAGTTCGTGACATATTCCGTAATAATTGCTATTACACTCGTGGCAACTGTAAAATTCTGTGTATTTTAGAAATTCAATCCCAGTTTCAGCGCTTTCCTAAGCGATAACTCTATTTGTCATAACTGGTCATCATATAAAATACACTTAACTTTACGGGTCAAAGGGAAAGTTACATCTGCAGTGTCGGATTTCCCTTTATTTCCGCATTTGCCTTTGTGGTCGTCTGTGTTCAAGGAAAGGATCATGGCGCCGCCAAAGTTGTTCTCTTTGATGTATTCCGTCTGGGAACAAGACAAAACATTAATATTATAGCTTATTTGCTGCAGTTATACATTAAAATTAACTCTAAAGAAAGCCATTAAAAGCTCTGATGAAAATTGAAATCGGCATTAAAGTAATCCATTATACAACGATTTTGAGCAACGCAGTATTGAAAAGCGTACGATACTTAATGATTAAGTAGAAAAATTTCGGAAGATGTACGACGTATGATAGCATATTTATACGTCAAATGAAACAATATGTGCAAGAACAACTTAATAAATTCCGATGAAGAAGTCGGGAATAAAACATACAATTTTGAGTGTTCTTTAAGTTAACTTCAATGTCCGAGGTTGGCATCAATGAGCGCAAGTTCCAATGTTTGACTTAACTGAGAACATGCTGAAAACTAATCTAAAATATAAGATTTTTTTTAAATTTAGTTTTATAATTGGTTCTCATTTTAGATTTCAAATAAAATTTAATATGTACCGCGGCACTGAAGTTCCTTTTTATCACTCACATGGTTTATTTTCCTGATAAAAAGTAAAACTTCAATGTAGTGTTGGCTAATCGGAAAAATTCCAAAATGGAAATTTACCGGGAATATTTCCATGCTTTCCAAATAACATTCCAAAATAAATAGCTGTAGTTTGGGCTATAGTAAATTTGGACATAACATGAAACAAAATTTGCAAGAAGAATTAACTAATTAATTCCGATGACGAAATTGAGGACAAAACACATAATTTTGTTTGTTATTTACGATAACTTCACTTCTCGAGGTTGGCAACACTGACTGTCAGTTTCAATTGACAACTGACAAATAACTATTATGTGTTATAGTTTTCGAGAAAATCGTGAAAATAAAAAATTATAATTTTCAGTCTTATTTAAATCAAGTCACTTTTTAACGAACTGGAATATTCGAATTATTTTATGACTGCAGTACTTCCTTAACTACGTACAAGAAAGTAAAGAAAAAATAAGTTTGAAATTTGCTTTTAAAATGTGAGAAAAACAATACATAATCATAATTGATATAAGAATAAACAAGCAATTGAGTCACTTATTCTACATGAACACGTGTCAAGGATAAATGTTATTATTAAACATTTACAGCCGAATTCACCATTCCCTGATCAAGGTCTGATTCACTGATCAACGCTGATCCGTAAATCAATGCAATTCACCATTGAAAATCAAGCTAATCCTGTGATCAAATTCAGTGATCAACTGATTCGTCGGATTCCATGAATCAAACGCTGATCACTCATTTTGATCAGTATTTTGACATTTGCGATTTTGACAAGTGTATCTAATTTACATTAAAAAACTGTTGGGGGCACCGAAATACATCCCGCCATAAATTTCTTATCAAGCAATGCAGGAACACGGGCCATCACTATCATGAAACGATCATCCCTTTAATAAATTTTCTTTTCAATTATGACACATGTCACGTCAAAAATTACATTTTTCAACTGTTGCTTTGTTTTTTCAAAAAGCACAGGTTAGCAGATTTAAACGAAATTGTCAAATTTCAATTATTCTTTAACATTTGTAATTCATAAATGGTAACAGTAAGAGAAAAATGTTTCAAACAACAATTGTAGATAATAATATTTGAAACGTTATTCTAATAACAAAAATTGTCATTAAACCATAATTTACTGAGATATTTCAAATTACTTCATGGTGCTTCAAGTAAACTACCACTTCCGGATATTGGATTACCACCAAAATCTAATAGGCTCTTCCCAAGAGAATACAATTGATATATACAAAATATCAATATTTTATGTTTAGTAGTTTTGAGAAACCACAACTCCAGAAACCCACACAGACCGACAGAATGACAGACACACAAAATCTTTCAAAACACTGCAGAACCATGAACGGTTCGAAGAAGATTAGATCCTTTCGATATTTATAATAATAATGAATTTAAAATAAGGTACCTATTATAATATTGAAACAAAAATATGAAAGAAATAATCTGTACCAGCATTGAATCAAGTTCTACTTACTTGAAGATATTATGTCATAAGAAGTTTCCAAAAAAATAAGTATGAATTACTTTATTTTTGACAGAAAAGAATCGTTTACACAATGAAAATTATAGGAACTGTCAAATAACAAAACAAATATGATAATCAGTTGATCATGGTTATTTGATCCATGGATTAAGTTGGTGAATTAGAACTTATGTTGATCCATGGATCAGCTTGATTTTCCGATCAGTTGATCACTGATCAAGGGTATGTTGGTGAATTTGGCTGTTAGATTCACGATATGTAAGATTTTTATAATTCGCGATTTTAAATAAATCTTTCCATTGGGATGAATGAATAAATGTCAATGCTAAATTTTGAAAAAAAAAATAATTAAGTGTGTTTTTCTGTAACTAACAAAATTATCAAAGTTAAATTTATACACAGAAAATAGAATTAGAAAACGTAATTTTAACTGAAAACCGATAATGAAAATATACTTATTTAAAAACATTTTTAAAGAAACGTAATTACATTCAGTTATTCAAAAGGAATTTTTAACAAGTAGAAATTTAAATATTTATTTACCTTGTACGTTAGGCTCTGGATATCTTCAAAAGAGATCCACTCGGTACCTTTGAAGGCGTAAGGGCTCTTTGCTTCAAGATCAAAGATAGCTTTGATTTTATATGTGGACAAGAACCAACAAACATCTGAATAATCAACAAAACCCAAGTTTCCGATTTTTCCATATCCTGACGATGGTGCCATTAAACCAGTGTTTGATGGATTAGTCAACCTAGGAATTATGTAATTAGTAGACGACTTGTTTATTGGTTTCTTAAACTGTATCATATTCTATGAAGGCAGCAACAATTAACCCTACAACCGTAATTTCTATACAGTAAATATCGTTATTATATAGAACTAAATTTTGTAGATAAAGTGCATATTTTTGTAACCAAAGAATCAAGGTTTCATTACAATAAATCCATTTTCATAAAACTATAAATGAATTACAGGAAATAATTTTAAAAAAAGATATGCAAAACAGAGCTAATAAAAATGAAATTTTTTTGTCATCGATTTAAAAAACTTAACTCTTAATAAATTAATATTACTTACAGAAAACTGGTTTTTAGACTTTTATTTATTTAATCAAATCTTTACGCAAAAATTATAAAAATACGCTTGTCATTACTGTAAATAACCATATTTTACAAAATGACAGAAACGTCAAATAAATCACTTAAAAGAAATCAAAACAAAACAGTCATAGGTAACTACATTTATTATCGAATAAACCGGAGAATTCTCAAAATTAAAAATTAATTTACGGAACCAAATTACTACTAAATAGTAGTGTATTTTACATCGTTTGATTCAGAAAAATGATATCTTACGATTGGTACTACAATCTTTGTTGTCCTGTAGAACACCGAGTAACAGAACGCAAAAAACTGATTTTCCATGTTAATCTCCTATGTACACCTTTAAGACAGACACACGGTATAATTTTTTTCACGATTGTAATCAATAACATTTATTTGAAAATAGACAGATTATTATTAGTAATGCTGAAATATAATACATAATGTAGCTTTGTTGTAATTGCTTATTTTTATAACAGATGTAATCAAATTTCTTTATGCATTTAAATATGACAAGCAGTAATTTTATACAGTGGTGGATTTATATAAACTCTGAAATAATTATGAATTATTTTATGATATATAAATGTAATTATACTTGACATATTAATATCATACAGTATTAGTATTATATTATTAGTAAGTAGGTCACACTTACGTGTGGAATAATTTCGCACGTCTCTGCGAAATATACAATTTTCAAGCCATGTTTAGTATAGAGAAAGTGTAATTTTCAGTTGTGATCGTAGAAAAAGTATTTTTTATTATACCTGCATCATAATCCGTGTTTAAAACACGCTACAGCGTTCATAAGCGCAAGATTAAAACACGCCGTGTTTTAAAGGTTGCTAAGCAACAACACAAATAATAACTATTAATATCTGTCAAAACTGTAAACATAAACAATAAATGCTAACTAGTCTCCGTGTAAACGACATACGTCAAACGTCACACGCGCAAAATTATGAAATGAATAAAAATAAAAATGTTGCTTTCCAGTTTTTTCCAGAGTATGATGCAGGTATAATAAAAAATAGCGTATGACACACGTGTATAAGTGCTTTTAAAGCACTAGCGACGTTAAAAGCACTCCGCTTCGCGTCGTGCTGTTAAACTCGTCGTACGTGCTTTAAAAGCTTACTTATACACTTGTATCATAATATACTATTATTGGTTCATTTTCAAAATCCGAACACGTCAAAAATTCGGATGGGGTCCGGTCCCAATTAATTACATACCTAATTATAAACATTTATTTCTTTTAGGACCAGTATTTCCAACCTTATATAAACTAGAGAATAAAATTAGTAGTGGAATAAACAAAATATATCGCATGAAAATCATAGCTTAAATGATGATTATTATTCTACCTGTCTTTTTTGATGCAATATTTATGTTTATTCCATTGATTTTATTCTCTAGTTTATCTGAGGTTGTAAATACCGGTCCTTAGAAAAAAGTTGATATGCTAGATATGTATCTTCGGAGTTTAACAACTAATCGTGTAGGTTTCAGAATTTTATCGACAAGAATATCCCCACCGTCCACATAGTTTAATTACGAGAGGCAGCGTCATTCTTTCTCCGATTACGTATAATTAAAATGCTCGCCATTTTTTAAAAATAATGTAACATGAATTATTTTACATTATAAAGAAACTTGTAGAAGTTTTCCAATTTGTAAAAAAAATATAGTATGTTCCATTTGAAATTTCAAAGTTTATATTAATTACTGGTAAACCGGAAATGATATCATGAATGTACATCTGCTATCAATTAGCTTGTATGTTGTATAAATCATGTTATGTGAATTTCTTTTCCTATTACCTACGAATTTCATAGTGTACGTTTTACCTTAATTAAATACTTACAGAAAACTATGGCCATAAGTTGGTAAACCCACTATAATTTTAGATTTATCCATTCCTGTTTCATGCCAATAAAAGGCTGAAGAATTTATATTTAAATCTTTGAAGAAATTCCCTTCCTTCGAATTAGAATATAACGGTGCATTTAAGCCAGTGAACGGTGTATATTTGGTGTAGAAATGGAAATCATACGACATAAGATTGATGTAATCGACATACCTAAATAAAAACAAAGTTAAAAGATCAAAATAACAATAACAGTCAAAGCAAATCAATGCTCTTTCAATCGTCATGAGAAATTATTTACTAAACAACTATCACATTACTTCAAGGATTAAGTTGTGCAAACACGTGTAAAACGTAAATAAACTAACTGTTATCAGTTCAAGGTTGATCTTGAAACATATTCAGAACAAAATGCATATTCATATATTGTATATAATAGGAGGCCAAATGAAGGTAAAAGTAATAACATATGTATACTCATTCATTTTGGAGACATCATAGGAGTTGTCAACGATCATCCTGGGAGCTGCAACTGCAACCGACAGTAAAAATCGATGTTTCTCTGTGTGTCTCTTGATTTCCTCTCTGATCTCATATAGCAGTTGAGTAAAATGGATTTTCTGTTTTTTATCGCCGTTCTTGTGATCATTGGGAAATTCCCAGTCGAGATCAATACCATCTAATTTAAATTCTTTGATAAGAGACACAGCTGATCGAATGAAGCTAGATAAAAATATTTATTAGTTATGATATTATTTACTTTATTACACACGTACGTTTTCCTGTTCATATGATTTAAAACCATTTCAGAAAAGCCTGTGTCATCGCCAGCTCCACCAATTGAAATAAGTACTTTTAAGTTTTTATTTTGCTTTTTTAAATATGTGATGTTACGAATCGTCTGCGGGATTTAAACAATTTTTAAAGAATAACTAATGAATTTAGTTTTATAAATACCTCATTTGCAATTGCAGGAACTTGTATAGAATTATTGCGAATGATAAGAAATCCCACATTTATATGCGTGCACAAATTTGGGTCTACTTTGTTAGTACTTAAGTAGTTGTCATTTGAGTTTGCATTTGAACTAGGAATTGAAAAATAGCAAACTAATTTATAGTCATGTAAATTTTTGTATCTATAGTTTTTTCGTGCTACTTCGGAATGATTCTTGGAGTAACTATGCTCAGCGATACTGTTGTATTTAATTGCTCGTTGCACCCATTGGGAAGGAAATTCTATATTAATTCAATGTAGAATTCTATCATTAAAAAATAATTTACCTTGCGGTTGATAATAGTTTGGGAGCCTAAAGCCATTTACGAAGCACTCCAAGTTGATGATTAATATAATAAGACCAGCTGTTGCAACTGACAATAAAATAAGAGTCGATATAAGACAAACCCTCTTATTGATGACAAATCTGGTTCTGTAAAAAAAGTAATATTGAAATATATATTTTATATAATCACACTTTCATTTACTTCGTGTCATCTTTCAGAAGCTCGTATCGCGCTTGAGGAACTGGAATATTAGACATGTTTCTATTATAGTTTCAATTTTAACACTACATTTAAAAGAAAACAACTCCACAGTATACTGTCACTATCTGATTACTCAAACGTCATAATAAGCCAGCTTTACGTTGAAACAAAGTGCTCCATGTATTGGTAAAGAGTTGTGCGCATAATAAATGTCCGATTTACATTGCACCATGTTTCGGTGGGATAAATCACAGTGTTGCCCACCAGAGGAAAATTTTTTCTTTTTACAGTAAGTGGGGAAAAAGGCAAATAAAATTTATAAACGGAAATTTAAAAATAGTTATTTACTTTACAAGTGGGCAAAGTAAGGAATTATCCACGAGAAAAATCTTAGTACACGAAACCGAAGGCTGAGTGTTAAATTTTATCGAGTGGGTATTTCCACTTTGCCCACGTGTGAAGTATGACGTTTTATCCAACATCTCTTAATTAATGTATATATTAAAGAAATATTATTAAAATCGCCATAGTTATATAGCATTTATTATTTATTGAGATGTGTTGGATAATATTATATTATTCAATGAGCATGTAATGTATGCTATTACCCATGAGAATGAAGTTTGCATCACGAGCGAATACGAGGCAGTAAAAGTGACGTTTTACACTGTTAGTATTTTGTAAAGTGTCACTTTTAATGTTTATTGGCTTCGCCTCGCCAATGAAACAGTTGCTGTAAATCTGTTATTTTGTTACTTAGTTAAATAAATATCTATTGATTGTAACGTTTGTAATGCACAGAAATATTATTTATTATAATAAAGAACTTTTAATTCAGGATGAACAATTAAAAATTTTACATGTAAAAGTAAACATTATTTTTATATTACTATGTATGCTTCTTGCCTGGGAAAATAAAAACAATTTCTGAAATTGATATTTTGATTATTCCTATATATTTAGAAAGGGAGGTACGATTTCAGTTTGACGCTCTATATTGATAATATACATTTTCTACAGTTGGTAACATTTATTAGTACAACTATTTTGATGGCGCCACTGTCTTGCAATCCGCCATCTGTTTCGCATTGCAATTCTACCGCTCTTTTTGTGATCGCTGTGACGCAGTGTGCTGTGCATGCTGTGTCCTGTCCAACTGATATGCAGCACTAGTGTTCGTGTAGCTTTGTTTTGTGAGTAATTGTATAATTGATTTGCAAAATTGTAAAGTGATATTAAATATTGAAAATATTTAACAATATTCATGGTAGTAGCAAATAATTTTTTGTGTATACCACAAGCTGGGGAGTACGCAAGGTGAGTTTTAATGCGTATTTATTCGTTTTGAATTTTAGTGCATGATTACTTGATAACATTAATTTAGAATATAAAATGTGGTACCGGACTGCAATCTTGAGTACCTCACATTTAAATATCTGTAAATTTGAATTGGTTTTCACCATAGGATACATTTTTTCAAGTAACATGTAGTAACATGGAGGCGTACCTGATATTCGGGCATTGCTACTAAAGCAATATTTTTGAGGATTCGCTTTTGATAGTTTAGTGATATTCAGTAACCCGGATTTATTCATCATCAACTAAATGTGAGTGACTATTCTATAACTACGTATGATGAACCGGCTAACTCGGATGGTCAGAGAGAGAGAGGTTACCTCTAGTATTCTAAGAATTATAAAGAACAAGGCATTGATAATTGTAAAACTTGATAATCTAAGATTGATTTAAGTATACATAGCATAGTTTGATGCAAGTTCTAAAAGAGCACGTTATTGAGAAAAAGACATATATTTTACATTAATAATAATTAGGTAGCTATAAAAAAATTAGCACAATCAGAACTATTTGTTTTTCGTCGTCTGATAAAAGTTTGGGTTTTTGTTTCGCGGTTGCGGTATTATCTTCAAATTTCCGTTCTCAGGTTGCAACATTTTTAATGTTCATTGCGATAATGCTGTTGCACTAATGAGATTAAAATGTCGTTATAGAAAACAACTAAAATGGTATTTATAAAATTTTCCTATTTAACAGTTTTCTGAGAAACAACTACAATATATTTTTTATTGAATTGAAAAGTTTGGTCTAATATGAAAAAGTATATGGGTAATTCTATTTCTATTATAAATTTTTTTATATATTCTTCGTTTATATAAAATTGATATACTATCTAAACTCATATTATTTATTAATATTCATCCAGTTAAAAACAAGTTGCAGTTTATTGTCAACAGTTTCATATGATTGCTTTACTTTATTATTGATACATAATGATTGATGATAATGATACATATTATTATTCGACTTGTTATATTATTTTTGGTACATAACAAAAATGAATAAATATTTAATGGATAAACAGAACACTAAATATTACAGATTAGTCAATTTATTGTTAAGAAGGATGTATTATAAAATCACAATATCATCTTGCAAATGATCAGCTTCCCAAAATCTTTGTTCTTCATTTATGCCGTACCTTTATATAATTATATATAATTTTCCCATTTTTCCTTGGAAACTTTTGCATAAGCTTCACTTATTAATTGTTTCACATCATTTTCTTTGTAAGATGTATTATTTGCAGCAATGCATCTTTTTGTTTCACTCCAAACGAGTTCTATTGCGATTAATTCGCAGTAATAGTGATATTTTAATCTCATGTTTGACAGCCAATTCATCTACTACATATTTATTTTATAAATTTTTAAACTTTTGTACCATGTTCAACAATTCTTTTTTTAAATAATCATTTTCATAATAAATTTGTTTACATTGTAACTAGTCTTTAATACGCTGTTTGTTGTGGTAACTGACATTGTTCAAAACCAAAATACTGTTTGGAATTAAATGGAATGGGAATTAAATTATTTTCGAACCAATTTTCAAATAATACAGCATCCATTTCTTCATGATAATCGGCAGTTTCTTTAGCTAAAAAGTTAACTCAGCATTCTTTAGCTAACTATACCTAGATTAGAGTGCTGGCTACCATAAAACTCGGCGGCTGCAGCCATGCAAGTCTGCTCGTCTTACTTTTAATACCTCTCTCTCTTTCTAAGCTGCAAACACCAACGATGGGCTGTACTGTAAAGAATTCTTGAAAAGTTTACTTATTATATTTACATAATTTTTTTAATAATAAATGAAGTTACTGGAGGTTGACATAAATAAAACGAATAGTGTTTATTTTACGCGAGTCAGGAATAGAAGTTCGTGGATTGCAATGGAAACTAGAAACTAGTTCTGATGAACGGAAAACTCTGAAACGGGAAGGTTCAAGAGAAAGTCGCAGTAGTGGTGACTCTAGGAATGTGGGACCCTAAACAGATGCTGAGGGTTTTTGGTTATTGCGGACGGTTGCAGGCCTGGATGGAGTTCTAGGAAAACCGGGAAGGTTGGCTCGAATTTATTTACAGTTACAAATAGTTAAAATATGTACAGTCTTACAATTATTTTTACCTTTAAGAATATTGTGTTGTTTGGGTAGTATGGCACCCACATAAATCATACATAACAGTATATTAAACAATGCGTTTTATAATTATCATTTTATTTTGTGAGAAGAAAGTTTGAGTTACGACGCGCAGCGAAGTGACTGATGACAAGGAATGCAGCTGAGCAATACATCTTATTTTGAAGGCTGTTGTTTATATCTTCTACTACTCTGTGAATTTGTTCAACTGTGGCGTGTTCATGTCTGAACCCAAATTGATGATTTGGAATCATGTTTTTCTCCAGAATAATTGGATACAGTCAGGGCCGTGCCTGGGTATATGGCCGCCTGCGTGCCAGTCTGTATGGCCGCCCCCAGGATAACATTAAAAAAAAACTACTTTAATTTTTAATGTTTATTATTATACACAGGGCATCAAACCGGGAAAAAATCAGGTTTTGGTTAACCGAAATCGAGAACGAAAAAAAATATTGGTTTTGTTCCCAAAACCGGTTTCTGAAAAGAAAAACCGGCTAAAAACCGGTTTTATGAGATTTATATGTTTGGATGAAATTTAAGAAAAAAAAATGCACAAAATAAACATTTTTTTATTTAAAATTTAAACAAAAATAATAACATGAAAAAAATTATGGTATTGGTTTTATAATCACAGACAAAATTATCAAACATAAAGAACAAGGAATAACCCTTAAATCTATACTAACATATTAGGATAACAAAGCTCAGTGGCCAATGGCAGATCTGGGCTGACTTGCAACTTGGGAGGTATACAAAATAGAATTAATTTACTTACTTTAATAATAACATGAAAAAAAGTAATTATGGTATTGGTATTATAATCACAGACAAAATTATCAAACATAAAGAACATAGGAATACGATAATTTAAAATCCTAGGTGTCGCTCAGTGACAATTTAAAATGATTTGATTTTAAAAAATCAAATCTTACGTATTATTTATTGATATTGAAAATAGTAAAGGTTTTTGGTTAATTAACCGGTTTCATAAAATTATTTCGGTTAGGTTACCGGTTAATTAGGGAAATCTTTCAATCTTTCAATTATCGCGATTGAAAGTGAAATTGCTGAATCTTCACGAAGCAATTATTAAATAAAGTACATATTAAAAGTTAATCCTACGGGATTTTTTACTGACAAAATCGTCAATTGCTTCGTGAATATTTAAAGATTCAGCAATTTCACTTTCAATCGCGATAATTGAAAGATTGCTCATACGTTCTTGCGTCATGGAAGTACGTAGGTAATTTTTTATGATTTTCAATTTAGAAAAACTACGTTCTCCAGACGCAACTGATACAGGCATGGTCAATAATAGTTTTAAGCTTGTAGATACATTTGGAAATGAATTTTGTAAATTGTGTTTGTACAAATACTTTAGGAGTTCTTCGGGTTGTTTCCTATCTTTTATAATTATTTTCAATGAAATTAACTCTTCGTATAATTCTGCTCCGTTTATGTCGCACGATTCGCCATCCTTGAATTTATTATGAAAGTCGAAGCAACTTTTTTTTTATGTCGTCCTCTCCTATTTCAACAAATTTATATAAAAATCCGAAAGACTGTTCGAAATTGGATAATGTTTCAAATCGGGTAGTAACAGATGAAATGGCTGTATCCAATATTACATAGAAAAAATTAATTTTGAAATTTTCTTTAGCAGTTAACTGAATATCCTCATCTCCTTCATAGTCAAATTGTTTTCGCTTATCGCGTCGACGTAGATTAATTTCAACAGGAAATTCCGGTTGTATTTCAAGTGATTCACATAATTCATCAGCAATTTTCAAATACTTTTCGAAATTTTCATCATTTCTAATACTTTGGAAAAAAATTAAAATATTATTAATAGATTCAGCACATGAAGTAAGATTCCAAGAAACGGTCTGCATCATTTTACTAATAATATTTACTTTTTCTAAGATTTCGTACCATATTACTGTGGAACAAATAAATTTGTACGATTTAATTTTCATTGCCAAACATTTAGCTTCATGTTGACCTATTGGTGTTGAACATTCTTCCGCTAGTTCTATTAGGCTGTCATAAATTTCACCTAATTCATGACGCAGTGGTCTAATCGCCTTAATCCTTGATTCCCACCGGGTTACGCTAACTTGTTTTACTGTTAACGATTTTACATGTTTTTTTAAAATTTGCCATCGAAAAGGTGATCCGGAAAAGTAATTGTATATTGCTGACACATTACTAAAAAAATCCACAGTTGAAAAAGAAACTTTCGCTGCATCATTGACGACCAAATTTAATGTATGCGCGTTGCATGGCATAAACAAAGCTCGTGGATAATTGTCCAAAATTCGTTTCTGCAATCCAATATGTTTTCCAGCCATATTTGATCCATTATCATACCCCTGGCCTCTCATATCGTTAACATTTAATTTAAGAGAGCTTAATTTTTCAATTAAAAAGTCGTAAAAAGCTTCTCCAGTACTTTTTTGAGCTGGAGAAAAACCAACGAAATTTTCTCTCACTTCTACTTCGTCATTTTGAATATGCACATATCTCAAAATTCGGATTCGCTGCATGACTAGGTATATAAATACTACAACGACATAATCAGTTTTTATACATTTCTTATTTCTGAGAAACTCTTTTTAGATAGATTAGATTAGAGAAACTGTTTTTACTTCGTATCTTAATGAAAACAAACCGATTGTATTTTTGCCCAGTAAACAACTTGTAACGATTTGGCCGCCTCTTAATTTCGGCCGCCTGCGTGCGGTGTACGCAATGAACGCCCGTCAGGCACGGCCCTGGATACAGTCTTGTGATTGTGAGTAGTGCTTTTTCGAGGGATCAGAGCGTGACTTGTGGATTATGGAGCCGAAGGTTTAAATTAATTCAAAGTCTGATTTCGGTTAAATATAATTCTAGTCGTCGACAGAGTAACGTTGTGACTAGAAGTTGTGGTAGACTGATCTTTTCTGAATGGTAAAATTACAATATATATAAACAAAAATCTTGGTTTACATACAGCGAAATCTTAGTTTACATACAGCGATAAGAGATAAGGGTAGCTATGATTCAGCACAGTTTAAAGATAACACGATTCTTAGAAGAAGATATGTAATTTAAATAAGATCATATGGAATTTTACTGGCACATTGCACCTTACCCCTTAAGGAAATTAAAAGAAGGAAATTTTGAAATTAATAATATCTAAAAGAGTTCTTTTATTATCTCTAGTGAATTTGGGGTTTTTACCTATACATACATACAGTGAGGATACATAAAGGTTGAGTTTTATTTTATTTGGAAATGAATCCTTATATCTAAACTTATATACTACAATAACATTTTAATTATACATATAAAATTCATTTATATTTTCAATAATCACAAACTGTCTTTTAACTTTGCTAAACGTGTGCTTCTTCGCAAGGTAGTTTCGCTGATGGGAGAATTTTTATTGTCAGTTATACCTGAACAAGTTGGTTGTTCCTCTAGTTCAAATCTCACATCTGTATTAGATATTTGGGGAGTAGTATTGTTATTCTCCTTAAAATATTTGAATGTTATGCAGTTCATAATTGTACTACGCTCGTGGTCATGAATTGTTGGATGTATTTTATTATTGAATCAGTGATTCTTACATCTTTTTAGCAATCTATATAAAACGTATATATATATATATATATATATATATATATATATATATATATATATATATATATATATATATATATATATATATATATATATATACAACGACTTTTTCAGAAACGGGAGATGAATTGACAACTACTGTAATTTTAAATAAATTAACGATATTTTTCATTACATAAGTTTTATTTTTTCACATAGAACATGTAACATTTTACCAAAATAATTTTCTTTTAATTTATATAACATTTTCTTACAAAATATTTTATTCCAATGCACAGGTATTATCATAATTTGATTTTTTATTGAACTATATATTATAAAGTCGCACAATTCTAAATTTAACATGCTCAGTCTTAATTGTATTTGTCCATAATACGCATGCTTTTCTTTGTTATGATCTTATTGATTTTAATCGTAACACAAATGTTTTAATATTTTTGGGTCTCACTTGGTTAAGGCTTAGGAGCCATACACTTAAATAAAACTATTGAGTTTATAATTTAAAGGTGATATTTTATTGTTACTACTTCTACTACAAAGTTATTATACTAAAAGTTTACGAAGATTAAAATATTGCAGACTAGATTGTACTATGTTTACTGAATAATGATAATGTCAATAATGACAGTAATAATGCTAATAGTATGCCCCCGAGGAGAAGAGACGCTGAGTTTTTATACACATTTTAGTTAACACGTTAGCATTTCTCGCATCCCCACTCACAAGAACGTGTCTTTTCTTAACTAAATGCAATAATTTGAGAACAGGTGTATGAGCAAATATATTTCCTTGAAATTGTCAACATTTATTTGACCTGAAGTTCCTGGGGATATAACATCTTTTAATATGAGTTTACCATTTTGTTTTATTAAATAATTACATTTTTGAAGCAAAGTTTCGTCTTCCTCATCTTCCAGTTGATACGGACATTTTATTTCTATTAGTTTGGTTATATTTGTAGTGTTTTGGATTACAAGTCCGTCTGGTGTGCATGCGAGCCATTCATTTGCCGGTGAAATTATGAGTCCGCACTGGACAACCTAACCACTGGTTTGCGCTACGTACATTTGTCTAGCGGAATCTTCGTACATCAAACCATGCTTCAAGTACTTGCTATGAAATGATTTCGGCCAGAAATATTTTAAAGATTTTCCTCTCCAATCGTCCTTAGAATATGTAAATATTTCATAGCATCAACTAGATAGCAGTGATCCGAAACTGCCTGTGCCTGTGCCACTCATTTTTATTTTCTAAGGTATCTTTGCACATTTCCAGGATTTTCTCGTAACTTAGATTGCCGCAATGCTAATTAAAAATCTTTCTACAACAATCTAGCTCATATGCTTTAAAATTTGTCATTAATTCTGACTGACTACAATTTTTAATGGCTGTTGCAACGAAGATCCTCCACTCTCAAAGGGCTTTCTTGCACTAATGAGATTAAAATGTCGTTCTACAGTACAACTAAAATAGTATTTATAAAAGTTTTCTACTTCACAGTTTTCTGAGAAACAACTACAATATATTTTTTATTGAATTGAAAAGTTTGGTCTAATATGAAAAAGTATATGGGTAATTCTATTTCTATTACAAATCTTTTTATATATTTTTCGTTTATATAAAATTGATATACCATCTAAACTCATATTATTTATTAATATTCATCCAGTTAAAATCAAGTTGCAGTTTATTGTCAACAGTTTCATATGTTTGCTTTACTTCATTATTGCAATAAATTAAGAATAATTCGTATTACATTTAATGATACATATTATTATTCGACTTGTTATATTATTTTTGGTACATAACAAAAATGAATTAATATTTAATGGATAAACAGAGCACTAAATATTACAGATTAGTCAATTTATTGTTAAGAAGGATGTATTATAAAATTATAAAATACAAGATTAATATAACATAAATTGCAATCACAATATAATGCATTCTAAGCGATCAATATCATCTTGCAAATGATCAGCTTCCCAAAATCTTTGTTCTTCATTTATGACGTACGTGTCATAATTTTCCCATTTTTCCTTGGAAACTTTTGAATAAGCTTCACTCATTAATTGTTGTTGTGTACTAGTAATGGCAAGGGTTGCGCAATAAACACACAAGTACAAGAACAAAATGTTATTTGAATACGGCGAATACTTGAATGCTACTTCAGCGTCTCGATGAGTGTCGTCGGTGATTTTTGGAGTAACGAGTCCGTGTGAAAATAGGTTTTGGGTGGTTTATATTTAATGATTTCAAAGGGTAGGCGAAGGAATTTAGATAAAAGTTAGGATGGACCTTGAACAGGGGTGACGACCGACAGTTTGAAGTATGAATTTACATAAGATTACAATAATACATAAAATTCCTAAACTAAAGTACATAAGAACTATCTTAGTACAAATATATAATTAAAATATTATTTATTTTCTTACTCTAACAACTTACAATCCAACATGCAATTAAAATAATCTTATATACTAAAGCGGTAGTGCTCGGAACACAACACCTCCCCCATGGAATGGAAATCGTTTTAATAAACGATTTACAGGGGCCTAGTGCTACGTCTGCCGCGAGGTAGATGTTTGCGGGAGGCACTGGCTGAAGATGGTCGGACCTGGTACACCACAGCCTGCAGTGGAATGTTTTCCTGTGCCTGGACGCTCTTACGTTCGTGACGTAGATTACAAACAGGGAAAATAATGTCCTGATTGCTTTCACATACTCTAAAATCAGAATCAGTTTTAACATTGATAAAATGTTCTTGTATGAGGAGCGGCACTTGGGGATTAGAGTTTTTCACACAACACAGTTTTTTCTTTAAAAAGGTTAGACAACCACACCATTTACAAAATTTTATTATCAGGGCACAAACTACTATTCCACCTATTGTCATTAAGGCAGTTGTATACCAATGGGTGTGGGACACGATGAAGGGCTTGTCGAATTCTTCTAGCTTTGTATTTGCATAACGTAGATCATTCAGGTCCACGTTTGTTAGTTGAATTGGATGAAAAAGGAACGCTTCGGATTGATTTAGTTTTACATCAAATCTACAGCAATCGTCCGCTGTTATGTCGATTGACGGTACAATGCTGGTGAAATTAGTCATGACGCTAGAAGATGACTGCAAAACGTAATTGTCTGTAAAACCCTTACAGGATTTGTGAAGTTGTATGGAGCCAGTATTTCGCAGGATAACGTCTTCAGTATGACCTGCCGATGTTTCTTCACAAAGGAGAGTTAGAGTTATCGGATGCGGGAGAACGTAAAGCCAATTATTATTAAGTATTGCAGTCCTCGGGTATTGTGTTGCGGTGTGGAGCTAAAAGTTGTGTTTCGCAAGTAAGTTGGTCAGTCTTCTTTGTAGTATGCACGTGTCTACAGATGAATTCTTGCCCTCCATGCTCCTTGCAGCTACCAAGATCTTGCATGAGGGTAAAATAGGCTTTATTTTGAGCAAGAAGGAGATAAGGCTTTTTAGGCTGTATATATGAGAAAACAGAGGTATTTGTATGTTGAACAGGTAAGGGAATTAGGCTATAAAGGTTATAAGAATCTTTATTAACTAGTGGAATTTTGATGAGAAATGAACTAATTTTTTTTGTAGAAAATACCTGTAAATTCAGAATTTCGTAGTATTTGTTAATATTATGATTATTTGCCAAAATGGGTAGATCAAATACTCCCTTGTAATTTTGTAATTCCGTAACTAACAACTTACAATCTAACATGCAATTAAAATAATCTTATATACTAAAGCGGTAGTGCTGGGAACACAACAGCATTCTTCAGCTAACTATACCTTTTTTTTTTTTTTTTTTTTTTTTTTTTTTTTTTTTTTTTTTTTTTTTTTTTTTTTTTGATGGGTAGGAGAGAATGCTCATGCACACCTAGTATGATGCGTAAGCAGCGCATACCCCCCGAAAGGTATTAGGTAGTGTGGGACTCTAGACATCCACTTTCGTTTCATTTGCCTAGCCTACCCACTAAACTCTCCCGTCCCTTACCGCCCAAGATGAATGTGGAACCGCTTTAGCATTACTTCGCATCCACTTGTTGGCCTACGCTATTTTTATTCTACCGTTTTTTATCTTCTTCCCGCTTGTTCTTCCTCTCTATCCGCATTCTCTTTCATCGTTATTACACCTCTAACATAATCGTCAATGGCTTGCCAACTTTTCTCCCCCTCTAGCATCCTACTGACAATATTTTCTGGCGTAACTTTACCTACAGTTTCCTCCATTACCTTCCTACTCTCTTCCCATGCTGCACAGTGAAAGATCGCATGCTCGACATCATCAACTTCACCCACGCAACACACACAACTATCGGTTGGCGCTTTGCGTATCCATCGCAAATATGCTCGGAAGCACCCGTGTCCCGTCATCATCTGGGTAAGCTGGTAATTCATTTCTCCATGCTCACGGTCTAACCATGTGTCAATGTTCTTTATTAATCTCTTGGTCCAGGCGCCCTTTCCGCCATTTTTCCATCTAACCCTCCACGATGCTCTCACCATCGCTTCTCTTTCGTTCTTAGTGAGCTTTTCTCCATTTTCCTTCCTGGCTGCCCTCGCCCTGGCCACTAAGTCGATGGGAGGTAGGTTTGCCAGAACCAAGACGGCGTCCTCAGACGTTGTTCTATACGCACTTGTAACGCGTATAGCTGCTCTCCTCTGAACTGCAGCCAATTTTTTCCTATGGCACTTCTTGTTGAGCGCATCTACCCAAATGGGTGCTGCATACAGCATTACAGACTGAATTACATGTCCATACATTCGCCTTTTACTGGCTCTAGGTCCCCCGATGTTTGGCATAATTCTGCCCAGAGCTGAGCCTGTGTTTGCCGCCTTTTTTGCTACGGCTTGCACGTGCTTCCCATAGGTACCACCCTCACCTATGTTTACACCCAGATATTTGATGGTGGCAGAGGCCTGGACCTCTTGATCTCTAACCATGAATGAAGCCTGCCCGCATCTTCTTTTTCCTGCTAGGAATAGCACTTCCGTCTTTTCCGGTGCAAGTTTTAGCTCGTTTTCTTCAATCCATTTGCAAATATTGTAGATTGCTGTATTCGCATTTCCGATGAGTTCTTCCCTTGTCTTTGCGCTGACGATCACCGCCAGATCATCCGCAAAGGCGATGAGTTGGACACCGTCTGGTACTTCAATTTTCAGGATTCCATCATAAAGGATGTTCCACAGGAATGGCCCGAGAACTGATCCCTGTGGAACCCCGCACGATACTTCTTCCTCTTCAACCCCTTCATCGGTCTCAACTACTAGCCTACGGTGGGAAAGATACGCTTTCGTGGCCTGTAGTAGGTACTGTGGAGCTCTTCTCTCTCTCAATTCCCGTATTATTATACGCCACGACGCCGAGTTAAATGCGTTTCTAATATCAAAGGTGATGAGGACACAAATTTTTTGTGCCCTCCAATTCCCCTGCTTTGCTTCTGCAGTTGCCTCTTTAACTTTGGCTAAGGCGTCCTCCGTGCTTCGGCCTGGCCTAAATCCATATTGGTTTTCCGCCAGGTCGCCTGAGCTTTCTGCTACCTGCCTAAGCCTCAGGAGTATCAGGTGTTCGTAAACTTTACCCATTACGTCTAATAGACACAGAGGCCTATACGATGTTGGGTTCTCCATTGGCTTGTTGGGTTTTCTAATAAGGACTAGTTTGGCTTTTTTCCATTCTTTTGGAAAGTCCCCGCAGCTGATCAGTTTGTTGTAAACTTCAAGAACCTCATAAGGATGTTCCCTGAGGAGAATCTTTATAGCTTCCGGCGGGATCCCATCCGGGCCAGGGGCTCTTCTACTTTTTATTTTCCTTTCCACTGTTTCAAGCTCTTCTAGTGTGAAGGGGGGAGCTTCATATTTCTCTGTCTCGCATATCCAATTGACTTTTGGTTTCCTTGGGAAAAGGGCCTGGAGTACTGAAAGCAATTGATCTCTTGGTAGCACGAGTGGAGCCTCGCGAGCTCTAAATCTCCTAGCGATGATCTTATAGCCCTTTCCCCATAGATCTCTGTCTACTTCCTCCTGCAAATTCTCCCAGCACCTGCGTTTGGAAGCTGCAATTTCGGCCTTCAGAGCTTTTCTAGCTTCCTTCGCAGCCTGCATTTCATTCTCACACTCCCTTTCAGGACAGCGCTTCCTCTTTCGCTGAAAGATTCTCCTTGCCGCCAGAGCCTTCTTCCTCAGTTGTGCTATTTGACCGTTCCACCAGTATACGGGTTGCCGCATGCTGCTACCCTTTTTTGGCATTGCAGCATTACAGGCTTTTACAACTTTTCTGGTTAGGGCTTCTGGTGTTGCAGGTGGACTTTGCATTTCCAGCAGTAGTTGTGATTTAAAGTCGTCTTCTCTTAATTTCCCTGCCGTCCACCCTCGACTTGTGCTGTTCCTTGGGGAGGCGCTGTTTACTATTTTGGTCAGAATGGCTTTATGGAGGCTGAGAGTTTCCTCATCCACCACGTGCCAGTCTTCTATTAACCTAGTTGCCTTGTTATTTGCCCATGTTAAATCGATATGAGATTCAGAGTTCCCCCTTCTGAAAGTCGGAGTTGATCCCCTATTTATTATGGAGAGGTCTAGTTCCGCAGCCCATTCTGCTAGCCTAGCACCCCTAGCATCTGTCCAGGCACTGCCCCATTCAGGGGATTTAGCATTAAAGTCCCCGGTGATCACAATTGGTTTGCTGTCTCTCAGACTTCTCACGCTATTCGCTAGGTTCTGGAGGAATTCTTCGTATTCGTCGAGCGCTCTGTTCGGGGAGAAGTAGCAACTGTATGTGACGACCCCCGCCACCTCCACCCAGACGAAGCCTTCTCCCTTCCCGGTGGCAGTGGCACTTCCACACAAAACTTTAATTGTGGAGTCTCCCCTGGTGTCCGCGTACCATCCGTCCTTGTATCTCAAAGTGGGCTCGGTGATGGCCAGGATATGGACATCCTTTCTCACAGATGTTGCGAGGGCCAGGTCCTGCGCAGCCCAACTTCTTCCAACATTTAGCTGGAGGATCGCGAAGGTTGCTTTTTCTGCGCTTCCTCCCGCGCCTCTCTCATTCTATGGCCTTTTGGTCTTCTGCTTTTAGCCTCTTCTAGCGCCTTACGGTGTAGGGAGCATTGCGACGTACCACTCTTATGTCCTGTCTGCTTGCAGCTTAGGCAGACCGGGTCCTTTTCACACTCTCCGCTTTTGTGGTTCTCCTCGCCACATTTCCAGCAACTTTTACTCAGATCTTCCCCCACACAGTTTTTTGCGGTATGGCCGTATGCGTGGCACCGGAAGCATTGTAGGACGTTCACATAGTGGTGCACCTTGCACGTAACAATCCCAATTATGATTTCGCCGTTCCTCTGCGTAATAAGGTTATTGGCTATTTCTTCCGAGACATTGGCAATAGCTGTTTTCGTGCCGTAGTATGATGCTCTCATCGACACGACTTCAATTTCATCCTTTTTTCCAGTTACTTTTTTAACTGCCTCCACTACTTCTTCCTGGGTGGTGCCTGCCTCCATATTTTTAAACACTACAGCCACTCTCCGTGACTCCTTGCTGATGAGTATGGGTTTACTATTCATTATTTTTTCCATTTCTTCCTTTAGTTGCTTGGCCTTACCTTCTTCCTTCCCCACTTCAAACAGCACGTCTCCTTTTCTTGTCTTCCGCACTGTTTTAATGTTAATGCCTAGCTTCGTAACATCGATGCTCTCCTTAACCTTGTTGATAACGTCGGCGTAGGTCGTCCCTTGAATTGGGACTATTACTGCGTCGTTTCTTGCCCTTGCCTTCTTCGGCTTGTGCTCCACAGCCTCAGTATGGGTCACAGATTTCCTTGACCTTTTTTTCAAAACGGTCGCCCATTCCTCTTGTCTTTGCTCCTCTACCCGCTCCGTCGGTTGCTGGTTTTGGTTTTCCGCTGGTCTCCCTTTTGGAGCGTCTTTTTTCCTACTCTTCCACACTTCGATCACAATATTGCTTCCATGGAAGATTGTCTCGATCATCTTCTTAAGTAGGCTCCACTTGAGTTTCCCTTTCCCACATTCTATTTGCGGCATTGCCACTTTCTCTAGTTTATGTTCTCTCATCGCCTGTTTCAGGTGTTGTAGGCTACTGTAGACGTCTGTGGCTTTAGGAGGACTTTTCTGGTCAGCTCTTGTAACCAGGTAGAAAATACGCCTCGCTGCTGTTACCGTACCCGTCGCCGTGGGCACCTCTAAGGTGTTTTGCAGTTGTATCACTGTTCCCACAACTGTTTCAACATCTGCCGTACTAATGGGGTATCCATGCGCCGCTCCTTCTGTCATTTCCATGGTTATTGCTACTTCTCTGGGGACTTCTTTTAGTTCGCCGTCTACTTCCTTTATGGTTTTAAATACTTCCACTGGCCAGTATTTGTTTGCATTTCTTTCAAAGGTCTCGAAACTGCCTTCTGGGTCCAGGCCTTCAAGTACCTCTGCTGCAGTGGTCCGCATTCCCGTTTGTACCCCTTTGTCTTCGGTGCTTATTGCAGATAATTTGGCACTTCTTTGCACGTTCTCGTCTTCCATCGTTAGCCTGTCTCTTTCTGATACTGTTTCTTCCAGTCTGTCCACTCTGCGTTTCATTGCCACAACTGCGATTTTGCTGCTTTGTTTTAGGTTATTGAAAGCTGCTTGTATTCTAGTCACCTGCCGCTTGATCGGCTTTGCAGTATTTATGTACGTCTTAGTGGCTAGCTTTTCTAGTTCCAGTAATAGTTCTTCTAATGCTTTCAGGTGAGTTTCTTCCTGTTCTACTCTGCATTTTTTATGTTCTTGCAGAAGCGATAGGTTGCTAGTACTGTCGTCCGATCTCTGTCTTTTACCCGGCTCGGTTGACTCATCTATTGAGCTGTTAATGGCAATGACAGACTCCTGCTTAATGGCTTCAATACTCGAGTCAAAAACTGGCCCCTTTGTATGTCCTGAGCCTTTATGCGCTACGTGGATAGGGCTGGACTCATGTCGCATTTGCTCCTTAGTCTGCACTTCAGGGTTCTCTTCACTTCCATCCGTTAATGTTAATAATCTGTCTAGGATGGTGCTGTGGCTTGCGTCTACAGTCCTGTAGTGATCTTCGATTCCTGAAATTGACTCGTCTAGGTTCTTTAGAGATTGTTCCAGCTTTTCCGTTTCCTTCAGAGAAAATTCTCGGCTTCTCTCCTCGCAGTCCAGCCTCTCTTGCTGCGTAGTAGCGAGAGAAAGAGATCTCGGTCTTGGTGGCGTTCGGGCCACTGCCCCTCGCTTCCCGAAAACTTTTTCTAGCTCTTCTTTGTCTTTTTTATCTTTATCAGCTTTTCCATTTCTTTGTCCTTTACCCAAATTAGAAATTAGACTGCCACTTACCCTATTTCCTGCTGTGGTCGGTCCCGTAACTTCCGTTTTGTTGCTCGCAGCCGAGGCTCCCAACTTCCTCTCTGTGAGTTGTCCGTGTACGTTGCCTGTGTCGTCCTCCTGTGGTATCCGTCCCGTATCCATTTGTCGATTTCCGTTGCCGTTGCTGTCGTCATCGTTCTTCCCGTCTGGATTATGCTGGTCCATATGGTTCCCACGAGTGTGGCAGAACTAAAAGGACCACCGGGGCAGTGCTCCATACCCCGGCTAGGCTACATACTGTAGGCCGCGCCACTGCACCTACAGGTCACCGTTAGCGGTGGACTCACGCCCCACCATGAGCCCTTCGGCACGGTCCGACATAACACCCCTGAGCTGCGGCTTTTTTGACGAGGTGTGCTCCCCGCTCGTGTCCATGTCGATAAGGGTCGTCATCTGCGTTCCTTAGTTTCCAGGATGTTGGGATCTCCCAGTTGCCAATTCCCGCGGTCCGTCCGTTGGTTGATTTCGGAGTATCCATCTCCTAGGCAGGTTGTCTTCACCACGACTAACGAGGCCTGCCTCCCCGGGTTTGAAATCAGAGTGTCCGTCTCCTAGGCACAAGCCGCCCACTTTGGGTCAGACGCCGTGCCTGCTGTGCTGCCTCAGCCGTGTTCACCCCTTACTGGTGTGTTCCAGCCTAGGGGCTCCCACGACCGGCAGCCGTTGGAGGTGCTTTTGGTCTTCCGGCTACCAGAGAGTTCTGGCCTGCCGTACTAAGCCCCCCCACCGCGACAAGGTAGCACCACTCGGGGGGGCAGCTAACTATACCTAGATAGAGTGCCGGCTACCATAAAAATCGGCGGCTGCAGCCATGCAAGTCTCTTCGTCTTACTTTTAATACTTCTCTTTCTTTCTAAGCTGTAAAAACCAACGATGGGCTGTACTGTAAAGAATTCTGGTAAAGTTTACTTATTATATTTACATAATTTTTTTTATAAATGAAGTGTTGAAGGTTGACATAAATAAAACGAATAGTGTTTATTTTACGCGAGTCAGGAATAGAAGTTCGTGGATTACAATGGAAACTAGAAACTAGTTCTGATGAACGGAAAACTCTGGAACGGGAAGGTTCAAGAGAAAGTCGCAGGTAGTGGTGACTCTAGGAATGTGGGACCTTAAACAGATGCTGAGGGTTTTTGGTTATTGCGGACGGTTGCAGGCCTGAATGGAGTTCTAGGAAAACCGGGAAGGTTGGCTCGAATTTATTTACAGTTACAAATAGTTAAAATATGTACAGTCTTACAATTATTTTTAGCTATAAGAATATTGTGTTGTTTGGGTAGTATGGCAACCACATAAATCATACATAATAGTATATTAAACAATGCGTTTTATAATTATCATTTTATTTTGTGAGAAGAAAGTTACGATGCGCAGCGAAGTGACTGATGACAAGGAATGCAGCTGAGCAATACATCTTATTTTGAAGGCTGTTGTTTATATCTTCTACTACTCTGTGAATTTGTTCAACTGTGGCGTGTTCATGTCTGAACCCAAATTGATGATTTGGAATCATGTTTTTCTCCAGAATAATTGGATACAGTCTTGTGATTGTGAGTAGTGCTTTTTTGAGGGATCAGAGCGTGACTTGTGGATTATGGAGCCGAAGGTTTAAATTAATTCAAAGTCTGATTTCGGTTAAATATAATTCTAGTCGTCGACAGAGTAACGTTGTGACTAGAAGTTGTGGTAGACTGATCTTTTCTGAATGGTAAAATTACAATATATATAAACAAAAATCATGGTTTACATACAGCGAAATCTTAGTTTACATACAGCGATAAGAGATAAGGGTAGCTATGATTCAGCACAGTTTAAAGATAACATGATTTTTAGAAGAAGATATGTAATTTAAATAAGATCTTATGGAATTTTGCTGGCATATTACACCTTACTCCTTAGGGAAATTAAAAGAACGAAATTTTGAAATTAATAATATCTAAAAGAGTTCTTTTAATTATCTTGAATTAATTTGGGGTTTTTACCTTATACATACAATACATAAATACAGTGAGGATACATAAAGGTTGAGTTTTATTTTATTTGGAAATGAATCCTTATATCTAAACTTATATACTACAATTACATTTTAATTATATATGTAAAATTCATTTATATTTTCAATAATCACAAACTGTCTTAACTTTGCTAAACGTGTGCTTCTTCGCAATGTAGTTTCGCTAATGGGAGAATTTTTATTGTCAGTTACACCTGAACAAGTTGGTTGTTCCTCTAGTTCAAATCTCACATCTGTATTAGATATTTGGGGAGTAGTATTGTTATTCTTCTTAAAATTGTTGTATACGCGTGTGAGCCGGTAAGGATGGCTGAGTAAAACACTGTATACTATATACTATTTATTAAAAATTGTTGTAGTCTGTATCTGTTACTGAACGATGTTGACGGTTTTAAAACGTGAAATCGAATAGATGTTTCTGGAGAGGAAAATCTGCGTCTGGCGACAGCGGCAGAGGCGGGGGAAGATTTTTAAGGGAAAGTTTGGGGTTTTTGGAATTCCCGGTAAACATGTTTTCGGTCTTGAGCGAGGGTGAATCATGGGAAAGGAATTTTTATGAGGGTTAAGTTTATTTGTGAGGACTTGGAATATAACGGGAATATAGCACGTTGTACAGTTATACATAAAATTTACATTGAAATATAAGAAAACACACAGAGAAATATTACTAACTAATTATATTTATTTAATGAAAAACGCTTATTCTAAATATTTATTATAGGAAAAAAAGGAAGAGAAAATACTTATATCTAAAATGATCGGGTACACAACAAAATATTTGAATATTTAGTAGTATGATAATTGACTGAGTCAACCAATAAATACATTTTGAAATCTCCTGTCATGTTCAACCCTGTTTTTAATGTCTGTTCATTTACAAGTAAGTCGTTTCCATGTTCGTCTGAGGTGAGGATTAAGAGCTCATCTGACTTGTATTTCAAGTATATGGGAACCTCAAATTCTTTATATTCGCAGGCCCATGATGAAACACAAGCGTGTCATGCAAACATTTTGTAGTACATGCCAAGGTAATTGTGCTTCTTTTGCCCACTCTTCGTTACAATTTTGAAGTCATTTGTGTCTGTATCAAGCAAACATCTATCCGCCCAGCTCCCATAGCATTCACCCTCAGGTTTGCACTCCCACCCACGGGGGCATTCATTGTTTGATTTCCCCCTTATTTGGGTTTAGTATTTCTAGAATCGATGGGTCACATCCTCTTGAATCAAAATCTCCTTCATAACAGTAAGATGACCTGTGAACTACTACGGCCTTCACTTTCTTTTCGTATTCTTTGATCTCTACATCAATTATGTCCTGTTGGATCATTGTTTGAATATGTTTGGGCATGGCAAAAGAGTTTTGTTTTTCACACAGGTTTGAGTCACATTGTACATTACACCCACTTATTTTTGTCAGGACTTGTTATGGCACCAAGTAGGAGAATTCTTTTAACTTGGAACATTTTTGGTTTCTTGTCAAAACATAGGATTCAATACATATTTGAATGTTATGCAGTTCTTAATTGTACTACGCTCGTGGTCATGAATTGATGGATGTATTTTATTATTGAATCAGTGATTCTTACATCTTTTTAGCATTCTATATAAAACGTATATATACAATGACTTTTTCAGAAACGGGAGATGAATTGACAACTACTGTAATTTTAAATAAATTATCTGATCATTTTCATCCCTATAAAAATGAAACATACATGCGATATCTATTTTTTACTTGTTTTCAAGCTGATGATCAGGCTATTGATCAATATGTAATTACCCTTAACCCGGCGTTACACGGGTGAAAATTTTTAAGTCAGTGCATGTAACCGGTCAAATTGACCGTGGTTATTTAGAAAGGTAATTTCAAAGACAACAGTTTGTTATACTAACATACTTTATGTTTTTTTTATAAAATTTGATATATTTAAACAAATTCTATCAAAACTATTCCATGAAAAATATATTTGAGCTATAACAAATAACTACTCAAAACATAATTTTATATTATTTTAACTAAAAATTAAGCTCTTCAACATTTTCTCCCTCTGCACAATTGTTACATAAAATGTTAGTGTGTTCTCTACACACATGCAGGTCGCATTGTATGCATTGGTTTGAAGTTTTTCTATTTTTCTTCCAATCGCACATGTAGCATCTTCCTGTAGTTCCAACTATTTTAGGTTTATTGACCTTTTCTAATCCCAAAATTTCTCCTATCCTATATCTATTGGCCTTTTTAATTCTTGTGCTTTTCATTCTTTCCTGTAGTTGTTCTCGAACTAATTCCTTAGCAAGGTCTTTCAAATATTGACTTCGTTTTATGTCGATTTTATTATGCTCTCTATATATAATGTAACTATTTACTGCCCCTATATTCATAAAAGAAAAGAATAATGTTAGAGGCCATCTTCTACTTGTCCGGGATACCGAATAGTTTGCCTTCAGTTCATCGACAACGTCAACACCTCCCTTTGTTGAATTATAGAACGTTATTATTTCTGGTTTGCAGGCCTCACCGGTAGAGTGGTCAATGTTGTCCAAGTTGTGTAGTGTTGATAATAACAATACCAATTTATCTTTT
Source organism: Poecilus cupreus (assembly GCA_963942605.1). Lineage (NCBI taxonomy): Eukaryota > Metazoa > Arthropoda > Insecta > Coleoptera > Carabidae > Poecilus > Poecilus cupreus. The sequence continues at coordinate 3,529,877 of OZ012729.1, read as the reverse complement.
CTAGGTTTGTACGAAACAAGTGTCATATTTTCCCTGAATACAAAAATGCTAGTATTTATTTTTCGTTCTTTCATTTTTTGAACAAATAGTGGTGGAATTTCTCTTTTATTTTTGCGAACTGTGCCTACTAAAGTTAGCTTATTTCAGCAAAACAGTACGTTGAATTGGTTTTAATGAATGTAATGCACGCAGGAAGTTTGCGTTATTGGTTAACGTTTTAGACATAGTTACATAATAACCTCAGGCACTTTTGTATCATTGTATTTATACTTTTTTTTCGGTATATATACGTAAACCTGTCCGTCCCGTACGGTTCTAAATCGACTCCATTCAGGTGTGGATTGTTTTAAATCGAAAATTAGATAAGTGTACGGTTCAGACGTAGCATTGTTATAAGCATCTTGAATAAATTTAGTATTTTCCGGACAAACCTGTCGCGATAAATGTAAAATTTGTGCTTTATCTCGAGGATTCTTAAAGTAAATTATATAATGAGCATTAAGCGATATATCACGCTGACCTTTCCCCTGATTAAATATATTCTGGGTAATGAAAAATACAGATAAATTTTTGTGATGACTACCTTTTGTAAAAATATCAACTACCCGCGAATCTGTTTCACGCATAAGATCGTCTATTATTATCAAGTGTGGGTTATTACCGTCAAAATTATCCATATCCGGTAAACCTTGTTGAAAGTGTACATTAGGTAGTGTATTATATAAACTCTGCCAAGTACTATAAAACCAGGTGACTTTTAGAAATATTGTGTCGCACATGCTGATCATGTTTTTCAAGAAGCTAACAACAAAATACGATTTACCACTGCCCGAGGGTCCGGCTACAATGGCGTTAAAGGGATGTTTGAATTTAATAGGATCTGTCATTTCACTATAGAACAAAAGTTATAAATGAGAAAAAATTTGCAGGACAATTCATATATAATCTCTAAACAAAATAAAAGAATAATAATTTTGATGAAATTTTATTGAAACTTGAATAGTACAATTTATTTTAAACAGTTGGTATTGTTACATAATTATTCCATATTCATATAATGATATACATATTTAACTTAGCTTAACATTATAAATCATTTTGTACAACGTCTAAAGTGTAATGTTCCAAATTGAAATGGTATAGGCTCTCCCTTGACACATCTTATATCGATTTCTATATTCTGGAAATCTCGTCTAAGTACGGGAATATAATGATACGGAGAGAATGTTGTCATTTTACTAGTACCATGATTATAGTTTGCCACATCTACATGCACAACTCTCAGGAGAGGTGCGAGAACATCTCCGACAAATTGCTGTTCAACAATATCACAGTACACAAACATTTCTGGTTGTACACCGTGATACAGATTTGCAGGTTTATATGTGACCCTCTGTGTAAAAAGATCGGTTTCTGGTTCATGTCCCAGCTGTTGTGAAAGTTTTGGTGACAATTTTAAGAAACACATGTTTGTATCGTTTATAAAATGTATTTTTATTCGGCTGATGTCTCTTTCAATTTCGATATTAATATGTGTACTTAGTTTATGTTGTTGGTTTATCGCAGTGACTATTTCGTCTATGCTACTATAATACCCTGCGGTTATACGTACTTCCTTTTTATGAATTTTAATTTTTCCATCTTTTCCTATTGTTTTTAAATGATAATTAATATAGTTTTCGTGTTCACATACTGTATAAAATGTACATGGATACTGAATTTCGGCTAATGCAACCTCCCATTCCCCGTTAAGCTGTACATTCTGTGGTAATTGTGTAGTAAATAGTGTCGTTTTATTATCAGGAAAGTATTGCATTGAACTGTTGCTAGGCAGCGTCATATAAAACTCTTTTTTAAACATCGTTACTGAGATACTGTATATATATTTTAACGGGTATTCAGGAATTAAATATAACGTTATATCCTCTCTACTGAACCACCAGCCACTTTCTGCTATCCAATCCTCTGTTTCAATTATTTTATTTATATCAAAAGCACCGTCAGAATTTTCAATCATAAATGATTTATCTTTACATGCTAATTCTTGTTTTATATTATTAACTTGAACAGCTTGAATTTGATAGGATCTGACATTTCACTATAAAACAAAAGTTTTATTTTAACAAAAATTTTCTGAGTTCAATAAATTTGTAAACTGATTCTAATACATATATAAAATAAAAATTAGAAATACTATATAAACTATGTTTTTATTTTCCGTTACATAAATTATACATAAAAGTACACACAAAATATTAAATCACACTGTTTTTAAAATAGAAAATACAAAAGAAAATTTTACACTTACAAATAATTAATTTTAAGAGAATATTAACTATACATAAAATTACTTACAATTACACAATACAATAATAATAATAATAATACACATAAACTAAACTGTTTTTTTTTCTTTTAAGGCGGCCCATCGCTTCTTCTCGCTTTCGCGATAGGCTTTCTTCTGCGCTTTTGTTAATTTGTACCCACTAACAGGTATCATCAGTAATTTTGATTGGGCCTTTTCCAATGCGTTGTAGGTGGGATAATTGCAGTTATCCCAGTTTTCGGCGGTACACTCCACAGTCACTGCGAAGGAGAGTAACACTTCTCCTTCGTCTTTATTTTCGCCGCACTTCACTTTTTCTTCTTCTTGAACGTCCCAGTTTTCAGCGCAAGTTACCCGGTACGGTTGTACCGGATAACGACGATGCGCTTCTTTGAGTGCTTGCTCCTCAACATACTGTTCGTAATTGAACGTAGCCATTGTAGTTTGTGTTTTTTTTTCTGCTAGAATATACAGATACTGGAGAACTGAAGAAATGCTTCGTGTTTTATACTAAAAATACAAAAATACCCTCCCTACCATAACCGATGTTAAAATCTTATGAGAAAGATCTGTACCAATCACATATCAGAGAAACACAGCATCCCCCTACCCTACCTACAAAGAGGGGTGGCCTGTCTATATGTCTCTACCTACAGATCTCCCTTCCTGCCCTGGAAACTTATAGCACGGTCCATTAAAACACATCAACTTATTATCTAGAATAAACATTATTTTTTTTTTTATTAAGTATTCAAATAAAAACAGAAAGTATAATAACAAATTAAAAATTATTGCTTAATCATAATTTACTCTAGGTCTTTTAAAACCATAAGGTACAGAAAAATTATTATCAATTAAACGATGTTTCATAAATTTTATATTAAATATTTTACTTTCTGTACGGGTAATTACGTTATGATCTAGAGTATTTCTTATATTATTAGAAATAATAACAGCAGGATTACAATTTTCATAGTTTTCCTCAAGAATCATACTTTTAACAATTAAAATTAATTACTTGAGAGTTTTTGTAATTTAAAGTGAAACCTTTAACTTTACAAACCTGTTTAGTTTCATGACTGACAGGATTATATACTTTATAAGCGTAAGTTTTCGGTCCACCGGAAACAAACTCAGTAATATAACTACCTGGGCCGTAACTGTTTAATTCATCGGTCATATCTCCTAAAAAATTACCTGTGGGTGGCTCATACATATCTGGTAAATGATAATAAATAATTGAGTCTGTATCATAGTATAAAACGTTGGTATCTAGCTGATGAAGATATGTGTGTAAATGTAATCTAGCCTGTGCTGTTGTATATGCTGCAATTACAACGTTTACGGTTCTAAGTTGATCGATGGCTTCTTCTTCCTGTAAGTTTAAAAATAGCTACTTTTTGAAGAAAATTTAAATAATTTCTATAGATTGCAATATTACCAATTCTATTTTCCAAACAGTTTGTTATTCTTTGCAATAACTTTTGAGCATTTATTAAGTTATCGATTTCATTTTTATTTAAAACAATAAAATTTCTTTTATATAACAATTTGATTTTTTGCATTGGTAATTTAGTAATATTAACACCACTAACATTACATCCTGATGTTTTTACCAATAGAGAGTTTTTTATATTATAGTTTAAATATTCACAAATTTTTTCTACATTAATCATATCAATTTGTTGACTGGTTCTAATGTCTACAAGTCTAGCTGTTACTTTAAATTTATTATGAGGGTTTAAACCGATATTAACAAATTTTTTACGTTCAACATCATCAATATATATAAAACTTCCTTGCAGTAATCTATTGTTATGGTCGTACTTACTAATATTGACGGGTAAAGTAAAACATGCATCCACTGGGGCCGTCCCTGTTATGAATTCTAAATTTAAATTACAAAATTCTTCAGTTTCCTCGGACCAGTCTTGGGCATATTGATCCAGCCATGAAGGATTTTCTTCTAACGGTACCGAGTTCACCGGTGAAGAAGATGTCGGCTCTGGCACCTGACGTTCTTCGGTCTCATCGTCGATGAAAATAATATCTGGTGTTGGAGCACGTTCTGGTGTACAGATTGGAGAACACCAAGGAGATGTTAAGGGTTTCACTTGGTCACGCTGTTTAATCAAATCACAATCACTAATATTTTCACTGATGTCTGGCATAGATTGTTGCTGGACCTGGAGTTCTTGTTGTTTTTCATTATCCGTAGGAACAACGACAACGATGTCCGGTGTCAAAGGACGCTTGGGCGTGTAGATTAATTCATCCATGGTTGAACCTGTTAATTGCTGATTTTCATTTGATGGTTTCACAAATTTAAATTTTTCACTTTTCTGTAACTTATTCTTTCTACTCGTAGACCGGGCCGACTTTACTTTAACATCACTAATAATTTTAACCCTTTGCGATCGGAGAGGTTTGAGATCCACATGGCCTACAGGTCGTTGGCATGTGTATCATGCACACCTCTCAACTCGTCAGATGTTCACTATGGAGACTGCGCGGAAGTCGTAATGGTTTTTGCACATTATTAAATCGCTGATTCTTACTTTAGAAAATAATAAATATCTTTTGTTCTATTAGTAACTCATACTTGAATTTGACAAATAAATGTAGGTAATATAATAAGAAATATTATAATACCAAATTTATGATTAAATTAACAGAAAATTGATAATAAATTTGTTCAAGAAAATCGTGTTTCGAATCTACTGTTCGTAACTAACTTTTTTGATATTTGTTTTGAATTGGTTAGGACTGAAATAAAGCATCAATTTTTGTTTTACAGAACCGTTTACATATTTATAACTAATATACAAAATTACAAATTATTTGAAATCCTGCATTGTATGAAATTTTTCAAAACATTCTCCGGGGTGCAGGGCAGGGTTGCCTGGACATGTTTTGCAATAATATACTGTTGTTTTGCGGCCATTAGGTTTTGTTCGGTCACTGCATACTTTACAATCAGAATTGCTTTTTCTTAAAAATATTGCGTGAAACCTGTCGTTGAGACGCATTACATTTTCAAGATTTGCTTCACTTCGACGTTTACGAACGTTTCTAAAATTTCCAACTAACTGTTGTACCAAATTTCTGCGAAAATTTCTTGAGCGATAGTTTTCTGGCAAGTTTTTGTGCAATTTATATAGTATAAACGCATTGTTTATTGTTATATCTAGTAACCAAAAGAAAATTTTCCTCCACCATTTGGACGTTTTTCTCATGAACGCATAGGTCGTGGCAAAATGATCGGCGACATCAACGCCTCCCATGTAATGATTATATTCACAAATCATTTTTGGTTTTTTCACTGTTTCTTGAATCCATGTACCATCAGCGACTTTTGTCCGTCTAGTAATTTCTTGTACAGAATCGTCATACAGTGTTGACATCATTGTAACTACTCTTTTGTCTTTCCAGGCCAAAGTTGACAATGTTTTGTTGTGGACACAAATTACTTCACCTTTTTTTATTTTTCTTGTAGATACAGGTTTTACTTGATCTGGAAGTCCTCTACGATTTGTCATCACGGTTCCTGTGAAATGCAAATTCATGCCTAATAATTCTTTTGCTAGCAATGGACTTGTGTAATAACGATCCGTAAAAATATGATATCCACCCGTACCGTTTCCGGAATCCATAAGTTTTTTAGCTAAGTGCACCACTATACGTGCGGTAACAGGAAGATCAGGTCGAATTAAACCTGCTGTTGTTTGACTTCCAAAGTAGGGCTCCAAGTTGACAACATATCCATTCAATGAATCGGCCAGAACGTATACTTTTATTCCCCACTTTGTAGGTTTATCCTTGTTGTACACACGAAATGACACTCTTCCTTTGAAACCAATAGTGCTTTCGTCTACAGAAATGTACTTATTTGGAGTGTACATTTTCATAAACTTGGATTCTAGATGATGAAGTACGGTTTTAATTTTTCCGCTACGACTTTTGACGCTAAAATTATTCTCTTCTGGTGGTGATACATGTAAATTCCAAAACAGTTGAAAAAATCTTTCTTTCGAAAAAATATCTTTAAAAAAAGGTTGGTAGTCTACCCAAGAATTAGAAAAATAATCTGTTATTTCCGGTTTGGGGTGTAAAGCCATATTAATGATAACTCCTAAGAATGCTTTGAATTCTTCCAAAGACACTGGTTTCCAGGACGCCCAGATTGATCTTTTGGTAAATGGCATATTCACAATAACTTTTTCCGCCGCATACCTATTTTTTATTAATAATTAATTGTGATAAAAGCAATAAACATGATTATACATACCTATTTGTTTCATCAACGATTGCTTGTAATAATTGATCAGTAAAAAATAACTGAAAAAAGTCCAATTCTTTCTCTGAGCTGAAATTTCTTGGTGGGTGAAAGCCGACGTTTTGAGTGAAAGGAAACTCTGGAAACCGTGTTTCATTTTCTTTCCATTTTTCCCACTTTTCTTCATTATATACATCTTCTTCATCCAAACTGTCGATTTCATTATCCGAATTTTCTGGTTTGTTTTCATCACAATTTGCTATTGAATTTTCATCAGGTACATCTATTTCAATGTCTGAATCTGAATCATCTTCAGGCGCATTGAAGTCTAAATCGTCATCACATTCGAGCAATTTTAACAACTCTTCGTCCGACAACGGTTTTCTTGACATTTTAAAATAATAAAAATTAATACTAAAGTACGAAAAACAAATCAATCTACAGTGTAAAGCAAGTCGTAAGTGCAGATATTAACCTCTTGCCAGACGATCTCCGACTGAACTAAACAAAACATTGTATACATTTCTCACGAGGATATTTTGTGCAGAACCCGAATACGACATTGGTATTGCCATCTAACCAATGCTGTACGATTTATAAGACTTGGAAAGTGTGGCATGATAGACATGCCTGCGACCGTAAGTGGAAATTTAACTTTGCATGTGTGACATGACATACGATCTATATGGCTGATTACTTGTCATCTAATGACGACTAGGCTGGATAACATGTAATACATGCTTCCGACCGCAAAGGGTTAATATGATTCTTCTTCTTTTTCTTCGCTTCTGGCTGACTACAAGCCTGGCTATCGTCTCCAAAGAGTTCAAAACACAATTGTTCATATGTACTCATAATGAAAATGAACGACAATGGTTTCTTGTTTAGAATTCAACTTGTTCAAAACTGCTAAGTCTAAACAGATATACAGTTTTCAAAACTCACAACCCTTTGTTATATACACAAAAAGTATTACCCACCACTAATTCTAAACCGGACAACGAAAAAAAAATAAAGACACACCTGCACATCTGTACCTGAAGAGGGTCAATCCCCAAAAATTAAAAGCCAATTTCTGCAAATCAAGATCTAACGCCACAAACAAAAACACGCTACCTGATTTGGAAATAAATCAAGTCCTTTCTGGCGACACTTAAACAAAAAACACCCTACCTATAAACAAAACATCCTATCTGACAAATCACTGTCCACGCCGACAAAAAAATTCCTAAACCCTAATAAAATACAGAGACACGCTCCTTCAAGCACACATCTTATTCTTCTCTAAATTGTTTTTTTTTTTATATTCACTCGTTTTGACTTAAGAAACCATTTGTACGCAGACCTAAAGCCCAGACGGTTTGACGGATTCGAGTGATTCAAAGGCACTTAAAGATTATTTGGGAATATGTGCTTTTTTCTTACACATTCTTTCTCCTAATCTTCCTCTTTTTGCGCCTTATAAATTAAATTTAAAATGCTGGCCTTCAGATTTCGCATGCTTTTTTTATTATGTACGAGCCTCATTTCGCTCTCTCTACATTCGCCGCGAACGTAGAATTTGATCAGTTTGAAATGGCAACTCGGCTGGTTTTGCTAGTTCATGTAGTGATACTTTAGCTGATTTTATGAATTCCTCATACACAGAATTCCCTCGTTTCCTCTTCGAACCAGAAACGGACGACGTATCCTCCATCACCTCTGATTCTGGAGTTTATGTCTTAGGAGTAGCCCAGGATTTAATATTTGGCTGCCTGTACTTTCATTTTCTAATTCCTCCACTGTGCCGTCATATAATATTTCCCATGGCATTTCTGATTGTAATGTTATTATATTAGTTTTATTTTTATACTAATGTAACCATAATTATTCTATAGTGTTTAAATATATAAATATACCTGCGGTGCTTGATGATACCACTGACGCAAGTGTGTCCGTACTTGGCCTGCAGCTGTAGAGTCCAAAAGGAATGAGATTAGTGGATACGTCCCGAGTTTGGAAGAATAAATTTCTTCTGTAGAGACGCCAATACTTTTGGTTTTTTGTTCTTTAGCTCTCTCCCTTTGAAATTGGGTCCTCAGGCCATGAATTTTCTTTGTCGCTTCCTCCACAGAAATGTCTTCTCCACTTAAACTCTTCGCAGATTTTGTTAGCTGCCTGTGTCCGTTTTAATTTGTTGTGGTATTCCCTGTTAGAAACTGAATACAGTTCAGATTATTGCTCCCACAGCTGAATTAATAAAGCTATATTATGCAATATAAAAATAAGATGAAATATATAGTACACAAAAAATATAAACAAATACAGCACATAAAAAAATAAAAACATACACAAAATTTAAAAAAAAAACACACAAAACACAAAAAAATAAATATATAAGATACAAGTATTTTTTAACAATATTTTGTAAAGAAATCTTCAATAATTTTATTGTTATCTGTGGAATTGATTAAGTAACGGACATCATTTAAACCATAATCTCTTTAAACAGTCTTTTTTTAGTAAATATCAAGCAACATAACCAGCAGTTTGAATATTTAACCGTAATGCGGCAGTCTCGTTGCAAGTAGATTGTCGCAGGATATGTGGCACAGTTTGTTGCGAGATTGAAGGACGAATTTCGGAATTTGATAGAATCTGGGTGTCAGGAGAAAGTAAAATGCGGTAAGGAGAAGATTATCACCATCTTCTTCACAATTCGTAGCCAGTATTGTGCAATACAGTTGTGTAGTTGATGGTATTTCCACCGCACAATCCCCTTCCAACACTGAAATGATTCTCTAGAGGATCTTGGTTAAAAGAACTTAGCGTGATGAACTTAAAACCCTTCTTCTCTAGAGAACCCCAGAGATACTCCACATTACGGAGAGTAGATGTCAGTAACTAAAGAAATGGTGGATTTTTTACCTGCTTATCTTCGACGACAAATTTTACCTCTGTCAAATCTTTACGGGCACATCTCCAAATATCGATATGAGGCGAACCTTTTTTAACTTTACAGGCTAAGGGTTTTATAGACGATGAAACAGAATTCAGAGAATCGAACACGTCATTCCTGAAATTGACTAATTCTCCGGTTTCGGATGATGCAATCTGCTTCGTATTCGATTTTTAGGGCGGCAACAGTGAAGTAACTAAAAGTCTGAGCGACAAACTTTACTCGCATTTTCTGACGATTAGTGGGAAATATATGAGCCTGGTTTAATTTTGTGGATTTAAAGGTGCCCCCCGCCCCATCAACTTCATATAATTTTTTAATGTCACTCCACTGCGCTACCTCTCCTTTTTAAACATGAAATTATTTCTCATGCACTTCAACACTTTGTAGCACGAGAGGGGAGCTACAGTGTGTGAATAAGTAAATATAATTAACTTACCTTTGCGTCGTTAGTTGATCGCACAGCACACAGATTCACAGGAGGAACTCAGGGATTGGACACAGATGAAATAAACACAACGACTGGTATTGCCCGAAAGTTTAAACTATTTTATTATAAAACGATAAGGTGAACAAAATCAGACTGACTATTTCATCATTGTTTAGTTTTCCAGTCCAAATCTCATCTTGTTACAACTTGAGGTGCGTAGAAAGAGATGAATATTTTCATGACCATCAACATTATAAACAAAATCATCGCGGTCTCTTTTTGAATCTTCAGCAAGACTACGCATGGCAGCCACGTTCCATGATCCGCCATCGCAAACAGATGACACGATCTTGAATTTAGTCCTTTCACGAATGGCCCTAATAACTTGCAGAATCAGCGGTTTCAGCGTATACTATAAAATGCAACTGGTTGCTTTTCTGGCAATGCCGCGAATCATAAACACTAACACATGATCTGCAAGTTTCGGTCCTCTTTCTATTCCCGTTTCTACAAAATCCTCAGCACGCCACGAATCATTTTTAATCCTCAAAGTAAGTTTTTTCATCACTTCCATTTCATAGAACATAAGCACGCAATGTCTATGTAATTCCTTCATACTTTCTGATATACTATTTAAATATTCAAGCATGCGATCATTTATACCAGCATTACATTCGAAATTGGCTAATGACCGTTTTAAAGTACGCACTGAAGGCAGACACAACAGTGTTGTGGATCCCACTTCTGACAACAAATTTCTGTTGTGGTCCTACCTGGCGTCGAATTCTTCGAATGGCACCGTTGTTAACACTAGCATTTGTGCATTTGTACCTTGAAGGATAGATTTATGATTTTGAAATAAATAATTATTTTGTTGCTAATAATATATATTTAAAATGAATTATTAAATGACTGGTTCTGAATGGACTGATTTTCTGGACTGAACTAGTACTGATCTCATACTGATGTGAATTTTTTAATAAGGGATGATAAACATTCTTGAGGATGGTGGTGGTGTAAGGTCGAAGGTTGACAGTTGACTAGTTAGGAGTGCTGCTTACTGGAAAAAATTCAACAATAAAAAAATTTAAAACAGACATGAAGTTACATCAAAACAAATTTGGTATTTTACTTACATCTTAAGTTTACAGTGAAATTTCTTGTGGCAAGTTCCTGTCACACATCAGGATGATACGTTTAAGTAATATTTCTTCGAAAAACATTATTGATGAAACGGATGTAATAAATATAAAATATGGACAATTTGAAACAACACCCCAAGGTCCAAGGTGTTTATTTACAGGTGGAAATATACAGAGATGCCCTCTGTCATTGTCTAGTACTAATATGTATCAAACATGGGAGCATGTTTGGGCATTTAGGTTATTATTTTTATCTAAATTTATATAAAGTGTTTCTAGCCTATTTCTTTATTTTTGTTCCCTTCTCTCAAATATTTTTTATTGCAGGCACCACATCCGACCTTGTAGACGACGTCAGTTGTTTGGTTAGATTCAATTTTGTCTTTTAAGTTTTGTAAAGTTGATTTTGTGTTGTTGATGGTGTAATTTGCGATTCTGATGAAAAGGTGTGTTGTAAGCATGCCCTGCCTTAGACGCTTGGAAGTCGCGGCGGCCGAGAATCGAACCCGGGACCGTAAGGGTGACGCTGACCGCTCGGCTGTGGTACCTATGTGTTGGAGCTAGTCGTAGCGCGTTAGTTGTTTGTGAGTGACCGCCACACACTCCCCCGCCATGCCAGTGACAACGAAGATGTGATGCTGGCGGTTTTGAAAGCTCCGCTCGTTGCGATTATCTAAGGGGACGAAGTGAAGTGGTAGCTGGATATCAGATGATATCCAGTGAGTCGGCGTTGGTTCGTTGCTGTTCTCGTAGAGCCAGCTGAAAGTAGATCACGTCGGGGTCACCAATTTTGAAGGGGTGTGTTGCGTTTCGTTCCGGGCATGCTTACGTGGACTCATCAGTAAGGCCTGTAAGCATACTCTGCCTTAGACGCTTGGAAGTTGTCCGTGACGCTGACCGCTGGGCTGTGGTACTATGTGTTGGAGCTAGTCGTAGCGCGTTAGTTTGTGTGTGACCGCCACACTGATATTGGAGTTTAGAATTTTCTGTAAACCTGTGTTAATTTCTTGGTGGTAAGGTATTTTCATGTAAACAATGTTTTTCTCCTGTTGTGCGCTCGTTACTGCTCGGTTTGTGTTTTGAGGATGACAATTTTATTTATATAGTTTTATTGATTTAAAAATAACACTAAGTTATTAAACTTCTCTCTAATACCTGTTCTAATACTTATATTTTTACAAATAAAATTTATTCTTCAGTGTGTTATATGCTCTTAAAATTAACTTAATTAATTCTATTCTATGCGAATACAGCTTGACGACATTTACAGCATTATTAAGAATAATTTGCATTCGTTTGTCATGGTCTTCAATGTCTACCAAAAACCCCGCTTATCGACATCATGCCGTTGAATTACTTTTTCGACACAATTGTGCAAATCTTTACAACATCGACAGAAGGGATGCACAACCCTCCTCTATTTTTAATATTAAGAAAAGTGTTTTCTGAATCATGTTGTTGGTCGCTTCTCGCTGCGGCCAACGGTTTGGAATCAGTGACGTTGGGTGGCTGGTTGAAACACAACGTTCATTTAACAAAATTTATTTCACATAAACCAGGCAAAAACGTTGTAGTGAGAACATAAAACAGTCTTTGTTGACACAAATAAGAATGTTCACCAGAGGCAAGTTAACATATGTTGTCCATAAAGAAGGTTACAGGTGAACAGAGAATTCATACCACCTAAACAGTACATGAACAGTTGAATATACAATAAAATGTTTGATCGCACAGATAAAAATGTGTTACATCGGCATAAAGAATGTTTACAGAATATATGCGAGTAATGTTTGTTACACTGGCGTTGGTAGCGGCGGTCACTGGAAAGTCTCTACACTTGCACCGGAAAAGTTTGTTGTTAAGTCTTACTCTCGTGGTAAAACTATATACACGCGGTCACTAGCACTCTGTCTGTTTGAGAACCTAACAGTAATTTAATGTCCAGGGAATACCGCCGTAACACTCAAAATCGCGGATAATCCGCTCCTCGAGGGGTTGATGAGCTTGGCGCACAAACGGGAGTCGTGGGATGCACGGAGCTGCGGCTTACTGTACCGTACCTCCTAGGAGTTGATTCGGCGCGTGGTGGGCTCCTGTATTCTATCGCCGGTGTCAAGCCTCGGGTTTGCATTCGTCTGTAAAACAAATATTTCTTAAAAAATTTCTGTCCGCATTTGCCTTCTCCATTACAATTTCGCAAAATGTTGCGCGATTTTCAAAATCTTCTAGTAGAAGTTCTTGATGACCGTGGAATTTATATGGGAAATATTTGTACTTCTTAAAAATATTATAAACAGAAACGTGGCTAATTCCAATTTCTGAAGCAACTTCTCTCAAACTTAGTGCAGGGTTTGCTTCAATTAAAGCCATTACGTTCTCTTCATGATTAAAAGAAATATGTGCATTTTCTTGCTTCTTAAAATTAAATGTACCAGTCGCTTCAAATTTTTTAATAAATCTCTCTATTGTAGATTTGATCGGTATTCGGCGGTGTGGCCAGACTACACTTATTAAATCTCGAATTTTCCTCAAGCTTTGTCCCGAATAAAACCATTTTATAATTTGTAGCTTTTCTTCGTGAGCAAAATTTTCCATTTTACCAAAAATATATGTTATTGCGGTGAAACTGAAAAATATAACCTTTCTCTGACAGTTAAAATGTCATACAATTGTTTGCAATTTTGTTTGAGTTCCAAGGCTAACACTATAAATAAGCAATTTTCAAATAACTTTAAAATAGTTTTTCTCGGTTATAAAATGTCAGAAATAAAATCTGTTAATTAACTCAGATGCAGAATTAAATTCTTTAAAAGTTTTATTTGAAGCTTTTTTGCCTAAAATAATATGGAGACTTTTGCGCAAGGAAAAACTGATTTTACATGTTAAACGCCTATGGCCCATTTTTTAATTAATACCCTGTATATATATTTACAAATTATACTGGAAAATATTTTATTTGTAATTTTACTTTTGTGCCTGTTCTTCTTTTTCCCTGTGGTTTCTAGGAAACCGTATCCACCTTTTCATACAGTGGCGTATTAAAATATTGGTCACTTCCCTTATAGCTCTGCATACCATTGGTTGGCTCAGACACGCCAGAAGACTATTACCTACACTCCGCTGGTACCTTCCCACCGCTAAAAAGTGTAGGGTTGATAAAATCTAAATAAAATAATAATTACTACTATTGAATTTCAATATGTTAATCTCACTTTCAAAAAATTCGGAACTCTTGAGTTGTATGTCCCAACGGCCATAAATGGATCCAAAAAAATTATTAAGTCAAGGCAAGCTTTTTTGCTTTCCTGCAATTGTGCAAACCTTTACAACATCGACGGGAGGGATGCACAACCCTCCTCTATTTTTAATATTAAGAAAATGTTTTCGTGTCAAGCAATTTTTACAAAATTCACATGTTATTTTATTCATAATTTTTTTAACAACTTATGTTATCATCTACCTCATCGTTTTCGAACAAACGGTGAACAATGACGCGTTCTGAGTCTGCGTGGTGTGGATCATTAGTTTAGTTTTGTGTCTCTCACGCTCTTACTAAATTCCTTATTCCATCTTTCTTATTCCCTTGCATTCGCACCACCGCACCGGTATAGTGATCATCGATCTTCCTCTTTTTTGGTCACTTGGAAGTCGATGGAGTTGCTTCGGTTATGCTTATGTCCTACGCGGTCAATTCTTCAATCGGACCGTCAAATAATACTTCTGGCTCCAAATAAGCCATTGGCTCAGGTGATTATAATTTTCCTCCTCCAATGAAGTGTTTCGCCGTGTAATTATTTATCGTTAACGTTTTATATGTTTGGATAAAATTTGCCGGTATCGGGTTGGAATTTGTAACGCCATGGCTTCGCACAAGGCCAAAATAATTTTCCATGGGATCTTGGTTGAGGTTTCTTGTAAAAAAGAATTTTAGTTTCATGTTCCTTAAAGCTGATCATAGTTCAACAACAACCGACACAGATTTTTAAAAGTTTTTCACGGATGGTGGAACTTTGCAGGTATCAAATGAGCAAAATATCATAGAGTTCAGAATTTCAATGGCTTCTGACCAAAATTCCACTTGGCGTGATTTTTCAGAGACAGCTGATGTGAACGGCTTCCCTTCTACAGTACATATACTGCCGCTGTTCAAACTATCGAAGAGCTTGTCCAAAAATAGGAACACTTCTGTAGTTAGCACGGCTTCTTTACCTATCTCATCTATATCTGAAAAATAAAATGTTTAAATACTATCAAGAGAAGAGTGTTCATTTTTTGGCGTTAATTTGATTATTTATTACGTTTGTTGTATTGCGGATGGTAATAAAACAACACAAATACAATTTTGTTGGTTATTTGGAACAATTTGGGTGCAAGCACTGCTGTTGGAGTTTAGTTTTGTGTCTCTCACGCTCTTACTAAATTCCTTATTCCATCTATCTTAATCCCTTGCATTCGCACCACCGTGCGTATGGCCAGTGTAACACGAGGGTGGAGGTCGTATCGAACCGGATGATTTTCAGTATTATCTGTTTCACTTACCTTACACCGCTGCTTCCTGGATCGTATGCCGCGCACTCCCGATTTCAATTAAAACAAGGAAACAACTTTAACACTGTTTATTATAAAATATGGACAAATCAATATACAAAAAAAAAAAAAACGCTGGGAGCCAGGAGTACGGTGGGTGCGGCAAAAGTTCGTACCGCAATTCATGCAGTTTGGCCGCGACGATTCTCTTTTAATTTCTCGTTCAATCGATCCAACAAGTCACTGTAATACTTTCCCGTGATTGTGCGTCCTTTCTCCAAAAAGTCCATGAGGATTTGCCTTTTTCGGAACAGGTTCACCCGGACAAGTCCTTTGTTTTGAGTGTTGTTTGGTCTCTGGCATGTAGTGATGGATCCAGGTTTCATCAACGGTGACAACACGACGCATAAACTCTTACGGATTTCGCTTAAAGAGGTCCAAACTCTGCTTCGACATTGTCTTCCGTTTCTGCTTGTTGTCCACCGTTAGCAATCGCGGCACCCACTGGGCCGACAGCTTTCTCATGCCTAACTTATTATGTAAAATATTAATTGCCGATCCGTGTGACACGCCGACAGCCTTCTGTTACTTCGCGCACTTTCATTCGGCGGACCTTTTCAACGATTTCTTCAGTAACCACGTCTGCCGGGCGTCCTGGGCGCTCCTCATCAAAAATAGATGTACGGCCGCGTTTAAATTGATTAAACCAATATCTCACGGTTGTCATTGATGGTGAAATTGTTATAAAATAAATGTTCCATATTCAAATTTTTGGAGAAAATATTAAATATCTTTTTTTTTTATTTCAACAAAACACTGAGCGGACGAAAACGAAGGATAGATCAACCTGTTGTGTTCAACATATTCTAGGGCTTGTATCAGGTCATGTTGAAGTCCCTGTGTAGTCGCTAACAGGTCCGCCTTACAAGTATCACAATTTTTTTTACATTTTTTAATGGTTTCAAAATGAATCCCATTCAGTAATTTGACAATTTGTTTGTTAAAAAACTTTCACTTACATCAACAAGTTCTGCTTATAAATTTTGTTTTACGGGTTAGTTTCTTCTGTATTTCCGCCAATTAAATTTTTTATATTTCCCAGGAGAGCAACGCAGAATTCCTCTTCACAGTTTCCTCCAATTGAGTGTTTCGCTGTGTAATTATTTATCGTTAACGTTTGATATGTTTGGATAAAATTTGCCGGTATCGGGTTGGAATTTGTAACGCCATGGCTTCGCACAAGGCCAAAATAATTTTCCATGGGATCTTGAATGAGGTTTCTTGTAAAAAGGAATTTTAGTTTCATGTTCCTCAAAGCTGATCATAGTTCAGCAACAACCGACACAGTTTTTTAAAAGTTTTTCACGGATGGTGGAACTTGGCAAAATTTCATCAAGTTCAGTGTTTCAATAACTTCTGTCCCACTTGGCGTGATTTTAGAGACAGCTGATGTGAACGGATTCCCTTCTACAGTACGTACACAGCCGCTGTTCAAGCTATCGAAGAGCTTGTCCAAAAATAGGAACACTTTTGCAGTTAGCACGGCTTCTTTACCTATCTCATCTGTGTCTGAAAAATAAAATATTAAAATACTATCACGAGAAGAGAGTTCATTTTTTTTTTGCCTTATTTTTATTATTTATTACGGTAACAGCGTTATAACGGGTGGTGAATTGATTTATGCAATATGGGAAATACAATGTTAATTTTTTCCTATAGCGATATGTTGTTCCCTATTTTTTCAATATTATGACAGTTTGTGCATGTGTATATATTTGTAATCAAAGATAAATTGAAAAATAAATTTAAAGAGCACAACACAATACAAAACAAGCTATCAACAGCAAATGCTAAATTGAAAGTCACCGTTTCGTTGTGAACAGACCTATCGAATTTCGAATGTGGTGATTTCCACGATACCACCGCCACCTGTTTTCCACGTTTTGTTACTTCGAAGCGCCATCTAAGAGGTGGAGTTCGAACTATTAACGATGGTTCCATTTGGATACATTTAAGTTACTGCTGCCTGATGCCAACACTACAAGAGCTCACTAAATAATCTGAACAATAAACTTGAATGTAAGGCAGTATAAATGAAAATCAAATTTTCAAAACAATAATAATTTACTAACAAAAAAAAAATCCCAATAAACAGGTTACAAAATTATAAACTACTTTGCTCAATTTGACACGATCAACCACAGTGTCCTACTTGAACCTATTATCAACCTTTATGAATATGCTATCAACGTATATGACGCACAAATTCAAATGTCTAATTATAAATCTACTTACAGTTCATTCCTTCGCTGCTGGCCATTCTCACGTGCACTGGTACGCGAAAATAAACGCTCAATTAACCAAGAGATTCAAGTTAATCTAACTTAGCATTAGCAACTTAACCCAAAATTTACTTGATTCAAATTGGAATTTAGCTTGGACTTCAAAACTTAATCTCAACACAAACAACTTAATTCGACTCTACTCGATAAACGAAAATAATCAACTATTAATACGCATCAACAAATATCTCTCAAGAAAAACTTTACCAATATTCAATTAATTACTCACAACTTTAAAGAACGTCAGGAGATGAACACACAACTTGTAAAACTGTTTCGATCAGTGTCTGTAACAAGACCGTCGAACAGTGTTGCCGCGAGAGAAAATATTATTGTACCAACATTTAGGAAAAAACGTACCACTTGCGTATCACATATTCTTTTAAGAATTGAAAGGGGGATAAAGGTGTCAAGTAACATTTTTGATTAAAAAAAATATATAGATATCCCTGTGGATTTAATTTTACTTTAGTTTATGAATTGTAATTCATTCCTTCAAATAAATTTCGACACCTATTCAAACATTTTTTAATCGAAAAAGCATATTCCTTAATTTTTCACCCATAATGGACCGGGAGGTCAACAAATAATCATATTTTTTATGATAAGCCATAATAATAAATATATTTATAATTGATTTTGTTAAAAACGCTTTTACAGAAAACAAAACAACAAAACTTAACACCTTCATCCATCCATCCCTTCAATTATCTTAATTTAGTTTTTTATAATAACTCAAGACACATGATCTATAAATTATTCAAAAATTTATTATTAATGCTAATAATACATAAAATATAAAAACAAGCCTTCACTTCGGACTATTTAAACAAAAAAAAATCAATAGTACAAAATAATGTAAATAAAATCACAGACAAATAACAATTAATGCATTGTTCTTGGCTTTGCAAAGTTAATAGTTGCGTGTGAATAACAAAAAAAAATAAAATCAGTACAAAATAAGTCGTCACTTCTGACTATTAAATAAAATCACATTGCAAATAACAATTAGTACATTCTCAGTAATTCATTGCTTGGCATCCATTCGAAACAATGATCATTTCCAAGCAACTCTTTACACAATAGTAAGCCGTTACAAGTTGTAACATTTAGTTGATTTCTATATTTGGTTTTTATAGTAGTTAGTTTGCTAAATAATCGTTCTGCAGCGAAACTACTGTGTGGTAAGCACACAATTTTTTTTTAGAAATGTTACTAAGCTATCGAAGATTTTTTCATCCACTCCATTCTTTAAATTTTCTAAATATGTAATTACTTCTTTTATATTATTTAAATTATTTTTCGGTTTATATTCCGGCACTTCCCTCCATTGCATAGCAATATCATTTATGTATTATTCTTCAACAGCATTTTTAAATCTAACAGAGAGTTTTGTCATGAAAGTCTACTCTTTTTTTAATTTCTGTACATAAAGTGATATAAAATTCTAAACATTTTAGTCTAACTAGTCTGACGTGTTGCTAACTCGGGGTGATGTGCTAATTGGACTAATCTTGAGGCGGCCGGCTTGGAAGCCAACGATTATTCCTGGGCCAACACTTGATTTCTTGCACATTGTGTACTGACAGGTTCTAGTACTACAATGGCTATTCTTTTGGACCCAGGCATCTGCCTTGTGCTTCCGTTAACGCCTCTTCTTTTTGTCCTTATTCAAGGACACATCAGCCCAGCCGATATTTTTCTTATTGACGACCTTTGACTCTTCGACTGCGACACACTCTTCCCTCTCTTCTACCATCGGTCGTGGTATGTCATCCGCCGTGCGCTGCTCTGCTGCAAACATGGCTTCAATCTCGGCCACGCTTATCTTCGCTACAGGCAAAGACAGCGGCGTCTCAACAACCCTGATCGACTCGGGCGTTGACAAATTTATTGGTTGCGGCGGCTGTTATGACCATGATACCGATGTTGCATGTTGTTGCAGTGGTATCAGCGGTGGTTGCGGCGTGAGCATCGGGTACGCAGGATAACAGTACCCATATCCTGGATGCCACGGCGCTGGCTGATGCTGGTGACCCTATGGTGACGATGGGTACATACCAGAACGGTTGTGGTGGCATGTACCCTGGTGGTGGAAAATACCATGGCCACTCCATAGCAATGCGCACTTTCATTTTACGAAATTCTAGATATTATTATTACGAGTGTCATGACTGAGGACTATGGTGCTACAGTCCAGGTTCTTTTGATTGCCGGTAACGAGTAAATCAAGATAAAATTGCTGATTGAAGCTTGCAAAAACATAGAAAACACTGTTTCCAACAATTCAAACTATCATATTCTATAACTATCATAAAAATTACTTTATTTTGTCAAAACCAACGTTTCGCCACCAATTGCAGCTTCTTCAGGGTAAGACAAAGTTAACAATATAAATTATATCAAATTATCTGTCATAGAAAATGATGTTGTCAGAATATAAATTAAAGAGCAGCACTTCAACATACAAGCATCCATGTGTATTTTCCTGTTGGTTATCATTTTTCAGTCGTTTAATTATCACATATATCATATTCATGTTTCTGTCGTGTTAATAGCGAATTTTTGTGAAATCAAGATAAAATTGCTGATTTAAGAATGCAAAAACATAGAAAACGCTGTGTTGAATTAATAACGTGAAAATTAAAAAAATGGCAATTCTGCAAAAATCTGCATAACTTTTCACGGCAATCCTACCGGCTGCGCCAATGTAACAAATGTGAAGGTGGCTATAGAGATAGAGATAATAAAAATGAGGAAATTTTATTAAAGGAAGGGGAACAAACCAGTTGTGGTTAAATTGGAAGCGGATGAATTGGGAGCTGATAAATCATGACACTTTAATCACTCAAAAAACATGTAAAACTTGTAAAAGATTGACTTTATTAAAACTAAACACTTACGAAAATTAACTTGATGTTTCACTAAACTTATATAATACATTAAAAATACTTAACTAACTTAAACTTAATACTTAACTAACTTAAAAATACATTTTTTTCGTAGCACGACTTCATTTTTAATCTCTAACCGATCACGGCCAACGCAGAACTGCCTTCAGACGCCCAAAATTCCAGGGGTCTGTCCTAGGGATGCAAGAGGGTGTCATCGAATCTGAACTTTCGTTTCTAAAAATAGCTCGAGACAGCGATAGCACAGAGCGTAACAGATGAAAGTCATCTTGTTAAACAAGTTTGCACCGATGGAATGTATAAAAATATATTTAGTAACAGTGCTTTGAATGAAGTTTTAAAAGAACTATTTGCCCGAAATAATTTTGTTTAAAGTCTGTCATGCTTATGAATTGAATCCCTTGTTACAACAATTTAATAACTTTGAAACATATTATATTTTGGATCCAGTTCGTGACGGACTTTTTTTCATTTTTCATTAAACTGAAATAATTACAATTCTTATTTTCATTTTTCTCAACATTTTTATTATGTAAGACTAATAAGTGTGTTACCATACATGGAAAAAACCATCATTTTTCATTCGCGGTCGTTACCATAACAATGGATATGAAATTCAATTTCGCGGCCTGTATTGCGGCTGCGAAATGCTTAGTTCGTGTCTGGTTGCTCAAAAAATGTAAATTTTATAAATGTGTATTTGTTTCCAATTTTGGGATGAACTAAATTTGGTAACATACAAATATAGTAATTAAAACATCTATTCTATATACTGAAGATGTGCCATGTGTACCTACTTATTAAATAATGATATACAGATGTACAACAAAGTTGTGTGCTCCCTCACCAACAATAATATTGTAAACAGCCTGTATACTCCCAAGTCCATATACCGAAGGAGACAAACGCTGTTTTCAGCTATTCAAACTGACAAATTCATGTTTCTACCGTGCGAAACGGCTTACCTCATCCTTGGATCGCCACGTGACCGGCCTGGAACCGGAGCTGCGCAGTGCTGTGTTTTCTCCCGAATTTAGTTGAATTACTCCAGCATTTGAATTGTGTATTCAAGGAGGATTGTAGTTATTTGTTTTCGGAAAAAATATCTTAAGTAACTAAAATTTTGAGGTTTTAGCACTAATATATTTAAATTATACTAATAATCAGTAATGGTAACCATGCTGGAGTAACAATAGGATATTAATTTCTATTTTAAGTGTTACACAACTGGTATATTAATTTGATTTTTAAATAAAGATCGTGCAACAAATGCTCTCTCCCGTCATTAGTTAGGGGGAGATTCAACCTTCTTTTGTTTGCCGCTATTTTGGTACGTGATACTCCCCAAGTCCACATACCGAAGGAGACAAATTCATGTTTCTACCTTGCGAAACGGCTTACCCACGAAACAAGATAGATAGGAAAATCAACTTCCTATTCAAATCCTATAAAGAGTGCGTTACTTTACTGTTCCGTTTATAGAAAAATCCACAGCGCGGCGCTACAGTCGGGACTCCCGCTTATGGCTTGTGTCAATTATGTTGTTTTGTTATAATTCAACTCGTTCTTGCTATTGTGGTTTATTAAAAGATTAAAATGGTATTTAGTAAGTGCTGTATACTAAACTGTACATCAGGTTATAAATCTTGCAACGAAAATGTCATTATTTCGAATTACATCAAATCGTCTAGAAGCGTGATCTAAAGAAATTCCACGGAAAGACAAACTTTTAACGGAGAAAGATGTGATTTTGCTCCAGAGAACATAATTCGAGAATGGACTGCACCAAATAGTAAAGTATAAATAATATCAATGAATATAAAAAAGTGTAACAGCAAATATTCTTTTAGATTCATTCCTCTTCGTTCCGTAAAACTCAAAGATACTGCAATTCCTATCATCTTTCCAAACTGCCCTAATTATTTAACAAAGCTACCAGTTAAACGGAAACCATAAAAAATAAGAATAATACCAGATATGCCAATAAAAAAACAAAGAACAGGCTTGGATAATTTACAACCAGTTAATATTGTGGAAGATAGATATAATAATAATTATTCTAATTTAATCACATTTAATACAAATATTAATTTGCCAAACATGTCGGAATTAACAACAATAAAATCAAGAAGATATTTAATGTGCTCCAATACAATATTGTATCATTTAATTCAATCAACCGAGCAGATATTAAGTAAAAATTGGCAAAATATTAATTTATACGAAGATACGATTAATGAAGTAATTCAAAATGGAAAATTTTTATTTCCTTGTAATATACATAAATATGACCTCATATCTTATGCAATTCATTATTATATTTTAATTAGAATGAGGCAGTACACAAGAGCTTGCAACATAAATTCAGCAAGACTCTGTTCTAAAAAGAAAAAGTTATCCTAATTACAAAAATGTTAAGTCGAATTCTTATAACGATTTATAATTTATGTAATGTTATTTTCAATATGTAAATATAATATCTATATATTTCTAATTATTTTTATTTCATTTATGTACCAACATAGTTTTAAATTATCTGTATAAAATAAATATCATCGTTATTTAACAAATGTAAGCATTATGGTTCATTTGAAAATATGGGAGCAGCGATATTAGCGCCGCTCGGCGGATGTTTTCAGAAACGGAACGCTAAAGTAACACTGAATCTTGTAGAAGTCGTAGAGCGTGGGCTTACCTCATCCTTGGATCGCCACGTGACCAGCCGGGAACCGGAGCTGCGCAGTGTTGTTTTTTCTCCCGAGTTAATTGAATTACTGCACCATTTGAATTGTGTATTCAAGGAGGACTGTAGATATTTGTTTTCGTCCACGGAAAAAATATCATAAGTAACTAAAATTTGAAGGTTTTAGCCCTAATATATTTAAATTATACTAATAATCAGTAATGGTAACCATGCTGGAGTAACAATAGTATTTTAATATCTATTTTAAGTGTTACACAACTGGTATATTAATTTGATTTTTAAATAAAAATCGTGCAACAAATGCTCTCTCCCAGGTCGTTCCTCACGAAGACCTCCCAGGAGTTGTCCCTGGCTTTCTTTACTTCCGCTTTATAGCGTTTGGTATTTGTCTTTATTAGTGTGGTAGTCGCTAACTAGGTGCTTCGCTTTGGAGACTTGTTTCCGGATATACTCCAGTTTATCAGTCCACCAGGTGGCTTTATTTACAATCACCCGTTTCTTAGGGATGTGGTTGTTGATAAAAAAAAATGTTGACAATGGTTTTGGCTCTTGCGTTTCAGACTGACCTAAACACTTTCTTTGCCTACCCGGGACGTATATTCCTGACCTGTGTTTATTTTATATTTTTTTTTGTTTCTTTTCCATGTTTTCCTTTCTTAATATTTTTCTTGTTTTCTTTTTATCTTCATCATTGGAGGTTGTCACTAGGTCATTATCAATGTTGCTACTATTAATATCATCTTCACTGATTTCATTATTAAAATCAGGGTCTTTCATGAAGTTGTCCACATCGTCGTTTTGTTCAGAAGTGTTTGACACAAAATCAGAATCTTCCGTTGAGCTGAACATATCATTTATTTTTAAAAGCGCCTGGTATAAGATCTGGATCTTCCGTTGAACTGATAACATCATATTTTTTAGGAGCGTATGGTAAAAAATTAGCGAATTTATACTGCTAACTGTACTTGATTTTTATTTTACAGCGGAGTCTATAAAATCTACTAGTGCTGTACTAGTATTTAGTGTTTATTGTTCTGGTTCCATATTCTTTTCCATTCGGTGTTCCGATGCTGAAAATAACATTATTACGTACAGAGCTGGGCAAACTACTTCCAAAAAGTAATTAAGTTACAATTACTAACTACTCACCTAAAAAAGAATTTAACTCCTTAGTATTTAAATACTTTAGAAAAGAAAGTAGTTAAACTACAAACTACTTGTGATTAAGTAATTGAAATCAATTACTTTTTTAACTACTTTTTCAAAAAGGATTTAAATGCATTAATACATTTTTTAGGTAATATAATTTATTTTTTGTATTTATAAACATTTTACACAAACATTTAACATAAATGAAAACAAATGATACATATTATCATATTATTAGTTTTATATAGAATATATAATTTAAAAAATAAGTAAATTAAAAATTATTATAAACATAAAGCAGTATTTGGATTAAAATTTTGAGTTTCCTTTCAAACAAACTAATTTTTCGAAGAGATCGTCGGATAGAGCATTGCGTCTAGGTGAGTTTATGTAGCTTGCAAATGAAAATAGTCGTTCCACGGGGGCAGAAGAAGGTAAACAAGTATTGTACTTAATAAAAATGTTTTTTATTAGAGAATAATCTTGAAGCATTTCAATATTACATCTTTTGTCTTCTAGATATTTCAAGAGTTCTAACTCTATTTTATTTTTAATATACTGATCAGTATTTTCTGTTGCGTCTACACTACCTTCTGAAGTGATGGTAAATGGATCTTCCTTAAAATCAAAAAATTCATCCTTATACGCTCTCTCTGTTTCTTCTGCTGTCTCATTAGGTGCTTTTATGTCATTATAATCAAAAATATCTTTAGAATGATTGATGACAATTTCGACCATGTTCTTAAAATTCGCAGTATTATCTGTTTCTTTAAAAACATTAAGCCATCGGAGTTTTACATTTGGTAATGTAATGGCAGCTATAATTGCAGCTTTAGATTGTTCATTTATATTTAAAAAATTTGAAAATCTTTTCAACACTCCTAGAATAACTTTTTCCAAAATTACTGTTGTTGTTTTTAAACTTAGATCACTTCGAAGTTTTTCTAATTTTACTTTCAAAGAAATTATACTGGGCAATAAATAACCAAAATATGTTTTGTCCTGACCTTGTAAAAAATTTAACGTTTCCGCCAGAGGTTCTAAAATTTTACAATACTCTTCCAAATACTGGATTTCGGGTTCTTTGAAGACATCTTTGATTTCTAAGTTTTCAAATAATTCATTAAATTTTTCTTTTTCAGATAATATTTGTGATATAGAATTATAAAATGAATTCCATCTAGTTATTGATGGGTAACTTAAAGTATGGCCTAAAACTTTTTGTATAATTTCTGCGCTTTTAGGTCTCCCTGCCTTATTCCATAATACTGAACATTTTTTCAATATTTTTTCATGTCTGTTCCTCAACAATACGTTTGAATTTATTGCGTTATTTGCATCGGTAGTAGCGATTAAATTTATAGTGTGACTGGCACATCTGTAGTGTTTTGGAAGTGGCAAATGTTTAAATTGTGAATCAGCTTCATCATTAAAATTTTCAAAGGTAACAGAATTATCTTCTCTTTCAGAATCTGATGATTCCTCTTCTTCTTCTATTTCTGAATTTTTTAGTTGTAAGCCATACTCTTTAAAAGCTTTCACAAAATTACTGCCGTAATCTGTTACAGTTGCTATAATTTTAGTGTTGTCTAATTTATATTTAATGTGAATTTCCTCTAACATCTCCGAAATTCTATCATAGGAATGCTTTCCAGAAAATCTGCGACAAACTAAAGCAACAGAAACTCGTTGCAAATTCTCTTCAATCCAGTGGCATGTAACGCCTAAGAAACTTCTTCTTTTTGCGGACCAAATATCCGTAGTCGTACAAATGAATCTGGTTTTATACATTTGTTCTTTGATTGTATCCATTACTTTGTGATATTCTTCATTAATTCTTCGAATTAGAGTCCGTCTGCTCATTATAGTTACTTTTGTGTCAGAAAAAAGGTCTCGGAAACTTTCATTTTCCACCACAGATGTAGGAACCATTGTGTTAACCACAAATTTTATTAATTTGTTATCAAAGTTGTATTGATTAGTTTTCTTATTTTTCGGTACGGTCACTTCCTGTAATGTGATTTGTTTAAAATTATTAGCGTTTTCACGTGGTTTATTTATTCGGAGTTCCTTTTTGTAAGCATGATATTTTTCAAAGCTGCCTGTATGTTTACTTCGTAAGTGTTTAAGAAAATTTGAGGTAGATGTAGTTCGGCCCTTCAATTTAATATCCTTTGGCATGCATAATTCACATTTAGCTACTATAGTATTTCCATTTATAATATTCAGTATCGAAAAAAATTTTCCGTTAAAAAGAGCCGATGATGACAATTTGTTTTCGATTAATTGTTCTTCATTATTAACTAATCTAAAACAATATTCAATTTATTATTTTAATCATTGTAGTAAAATACTTATTCTAACACAAATATTACTCTATTTATTTTGTTAGATATATTAAGTTATGGGTTAGGCATAGTCCTGTAAACTAGCAGCAAAATAGGCGAAATAGGAAATTTTTCGGAACAGCAATGTTATGATTGATTTCTATGAATTTTTGGGCGCATAAAACGAAAAAATAAAGCACTCGTGTGAAAAGTGGGGCTTTTCCCTTAAAAATGAGGTAATAGTTGGAAAAACTCATTTATTTTTTTTCTTTTGTTGTAGATCGAAACCTAAATCGACGCGACGATGGGATAATTTTACTATTGAAATTTTAGCCAGCAGTGAAACGAATTTAATTAAATCAATTAAATTAAATCATCGATGAAAAACGCGTAAATACGAAATTTTCTAACTTTAACCTATATTCCACTTGAGCTCCTTATTTTTTTTTTATTCTACGCTCAAAAATTTATAGGAATCCATCATGACATTGCTGTTTCGAGAAATTTCTCTTCAAACTGGAGTAACATGCTATAGTATTTTATTCAAACACAAAAATAAAATAAATCATTGCAATAATTTGGTACATACCCTATTTCCTGAGATGATAAATCAGATGTAGAAGGTTCAGATTCCATACATGTTTGATTGGGTTGCAATTTTGGGGATTTAATGTTGAAATAATGTTTAATTGACATTTTTCTTTTCTGTTTATGGATTTGCGGTAAATATTCTGGATCATTGTCACTATCTCCTGGGAAAGGTTCGTCTTCAGAACCAGAACTTTCTTCAGCAAACTAAGAAACAAATGTACAATTTCTATTTGTCATCTGAATAAATAAACAAATCAAAAAAAATTTGCGAACTGAATTTGTTCTAGAAATACGTCCAATTGAATTGAATTAGAATGAAAAATAACAAGTAAGTGTAGTGAATTTAAACTTAAAAGTCTTTTTATGATTTAGATGATATAAAATATTAATACGTATGGAATAGAGTACTTACCTCTTTGGACATATTAATTTAACACGATCTACTGAGGAGCAACTACACAGAACCACAGAACTAATATTTCGTTGCAAATGAACAAGTTTAGACAAGTTTATACGCAACATAATTCTATTGGATACAGACAGTATCATGTGGTTATAAAATCAATATATTTTATATAAGTAATTAAATTACTATAAGTAGTTTAACTCCTTGAGGTAATTAAAATACCTAAAGTAGTTTAACTCCACAAAAATAGTTAAACTACTTTTAGTAGTTAAAAAAAGTATTTAACTACTAAATAAAAGTAATTTCTGAATATTTACGGAAAAAACCAGTGAATACCAACTACAAATACTTTTTTTATAATATTATTCAAATACAACTACTTACGATTAAAAAGTAGTTTAGTTAGTAATTAAACTACTTTGTAGTTAACTACTGCCCAGCTCTGATTACGTATAGGCAAGAGATTAACTAATTCAAAATTAAAGCAGTTCTATTGAAATTTTACAAATAATATGACCTCACTTAAATAATAAGCACAAAGTAACAAACACTCACCTATTTTCTTTGTCTGTCTTTTCGCCAGTGTAGGAGAACAAAGTAGTTGAAGTCATAAAAGGTATATTTTTTTTCACAATGCACACAAAATTATCACAAGGGTAAACAGAAAAGCTGTGATATTTCAAATGGGATAAAACCGATATAACCATCTCAATGATTTGACACAGTTAAAAGCTACAAAAAAAAAAAAATGAAGAGAGAGAAGGAGAACACAACTTACAGCCAACCAACAAGTTCTCCTTCTCACCCTTAGGTCCCTTAATGCAATGGAGGTCTGATGACCCTCCAGAGGACAAATTTATATCAGATAAAACATGTAAATATGGTACACAGTGGCATGAGATTTGCCAAAGGCACAAAGTAAAATGGTATTATAACATATAATGATATGTGACATGCGTAAAAAAGGCCGTGAGCTATACGCACGATTGCTACGTATAGCGTCACTTAAAATAAAAATCAATTATAAACATAACATGTCTGCATAGTAAATAAGAGCCGAACGCACCACGTGCGTAGGGCTGAGATTCGTCGGAACATTTAGCTATAATGTAATAATATGTGATATATACAGTTATTTAGTATGTACAAAGTTAGTTAGGGCTTGAGTCGTCCAGGGTAGCACTTGGTGCAGGCACTGGTCGACTCAGGTTACTAACAACTTGGCGAATGAAGATTCACCCATCTACAGTTGTAGAGTAATGCGTTCAAAGCCTGGAAAACGCGAAGTTTCCCAGGAGGCATAAGAAGTCATTCTCAGGTATATTGTGGATGAGTTGAATTATCAACTCATTCTCCGGGCAGGGCCAGAACGGGAGCCTGGCCGCTAGCCCGTTCCTGGACTCCGTGTAGTCAGCGCATCGATAGATTCGATGCATAGGTGTGTCTTCAATGTGGCACGTTGGGCAGTTGGGGCTGTCAGCCTTACCAACTCTATGTAGGTGAGTTTGGAACTCACCGTGCCCAGTTAATACTTGTGCCACATTGCTTGTAACTGGCAAGTTGAGTGCGAGTCGGTTGTAAATATTAGGGAAGAATCCATAAGTGACTCTTCCCTTTGTACAGCTCTCCCACTCTTCTTGCCATTTTTCCGTCATAATGTGCTCTATACCTCTCCTCTACTATAAGGTAGAGGGGCTTGAAACCCGCCAAGACACAAGAAGCCTCGTTAGAAACAGACCGGTACTGGTTTGTGCAGGTCTTTGCACAAAAGGCCGTTAAACTCAGGAGCCTTAGGCGTTGAGAGGTCGTGTTCGAGACTTTTGGGTATAACTTTGAGGTTGCCCATTTTCCAAGCACTTGGAAAGTACCCTACCTTAAGACAGTCAGCGTATAGATTGCAGAGGAGGGGTGTGATCTCCTCTTCTACCATTTTTATGACTACTCCTGGGATAAAATCTATTCCAGGAGCCTTTTTGCTAGTAATCTTGCCTATAAGGTGTTTTATAAGTCCCTCGGAAATCTCGGGTGAGTCTTCCGAGGGGGTCGAAGCAGTGATGCACGCATCTCTGCAGTATTGGTGGTAAATACTGTCCAGATCGGGATCGTCATCAGGCATCAGTGCGTTTAATAGCATCTCCATTGTCTCTGTGATAGTGTTAGTGTATGTGCCTGGTCCCGTCTTTAAGGCTTGAAGGGGGAGATTTACCCTTCTTTTGTTAGCCGCTATTTTGTACGTGAGGCCCCAAGGGTCGCGTCCCAGGTCATTCTTGACGAATGCTTCCCAGGACTTGTCCCTGGCCTTCTTTACTTCCGCTTTGTAGCGGGTGAGCAGCGACAGATAATTGTCCTTATGTGTCTGATAATCAGAGTCAATAGATCTGCTAACTAGGTGTTAGGCTTTGGAGACCCTCTTACGTAACTGCTCCAATTTGTCGTTCCACCAGGTTGCTTTGTTTACAAACACCCGTTTCTTCGGGATATGTTTGCTTATAATATCTTGGAGTCCCTCCGTCAAGAGCGATACCTTAGTATCAATAAACTCAACAGACGGTGGGCCCAGGCTTGATGCTGTTATATTGCCAACCAGGTGGATTGTGCAGGATTTTATTGCCTGCTAGCCTTGGCTTGGTTGGAGCGTCAACCATAGTAGTGTATGAGATCGCTCTATGGTCACTTTGCGATGTATCCAATATTACCCGCCAGTCGTCAATGCTAACCCCGCCGGACGAGAGAGTTAAATCAATGTTACTCTCGCCGTTTGGGCTGTGGAAGGTGTAAGGTTGCCTTGGGGTGTTTGCAGTATCAAATCACCCTCAATGAGGAAATCCTCAACAGAGCTTCCTCTAAGGTCGAGCGACTTAGAGTGCCAAGTCGGAGACTTGGCGTTAGCATCGCATCCTATTATGTGTTTAGCATGGCCAGTGCTCAGGAGCAAGCTACTTAGGTGCTCTAAGTCCTTGTCTATATCGTTACGTGGCGCAAAATAGGCCGACGTAACGTACAAGGCAGCTGATCCCACTCGTACCTCACACGAGGCGGAGAAGGCGTTCGTGTACCCAGTGATTTTGAGCAGGTCATAATCGGGGTGTAGAACTATGATAGCTGCATAGACATGTGCCGAGTCATCGGAGATGACTCTCATTCCTGTTGTTCCAGGGATTTTATGCTTGTTGGTAGTAGCATTTAGGAAATTATACGGTTCCTGTATAACGAGGATGTCCGCATACGTACTTTTCCCATAATTTAAGAACTCCTGAGTGGCCACTCTGGATCTCTGTAAATTACCCTGCAGGAATCTTATATGCCTAGCAGTCATAGTTAATGTTGCTTATGTGCGCCTCCAAACGCCTTTTAAATGTGGGGCACTTGTTGTCAGCTGCGTTATGCTCTATATCAGCACCTTTTTGCCCTGCGCGAGCGCAGTTGGGACATTTGGGTTTCTTATCCTTATTAGAACACTTTCTGGTGTCATGCTTACCAGAGCAATAACCACACTCGTCCACGCCCTTGCAGGCAGATTGAATATGGCCAAATTTCTGGCACTTGTAACACCTCTTAATGTGTATGTGGTCGCCCACTTTATAGGTGTGAAAATTGTGTACTAGGCGGCCCTTATTTAATAGAGACCTCCTAAGAGTGGGGGTGGTCTCTATGACCCAGTTTACGGTTTGTCCCTCCTTCCTTCCAAACTTTGTCACTACTTTATAGTCACAATTGGACTTTTCCATTTCAGATGTAACGATGAAATCGTTTATCATATCCTTTATTTCCTCTTCCTTTATGCCTTTCGGAAGATTCAGAAGAGCAACCCTGGGGTTGAAACTTTGAGACTTCTTTGCAACCAGGCCATGTTTCTTTAGTTCCGGGTGAGCAATCAGTTTGTTAAGCTGATCACTTTCAGATTCTATACAAATTCCCTTATTAGGGACCCTGTACACCCTGCTAGGGACAAATCCTACTTCGCTCGGTTTGATGTGTTTAGTAACCAAATTCCTAGTGTCATCGCTAGTAGCGATGACTTTATTTCCGGGTTTAGGGGAAATTATAATCTTTGAGGTGGTGGCCTTGCTGCGAGCGTTGTTGATCAGTTTAGTGATCGGCTTTGCTGGAGCGCTAGCTGCCGCTTCAGCAAAGGTCTTGCCAGTCTTGGTGAAAAAGTTGCGGGCCAGAACCAATAGCTCCGCAACATCCTTCTTTAGGTCAAGCTTGTCTGTGAGTGCTGGTAGGTGTTCCAGTGCCTTCCCAATCGCACTAAGAACTCCGTCTATAGCACTACCAACCTCACTTTTGTGTTTAGTCAAATCTGATCAAGCTTGTCGTTAAAGCTCTTCATCGAAGAGCATTCTGTCACGGCTGCCTCAAGGGCCTGCCTGAGAAAGTCACCGCCGGGCTGGGCGGTGGCCATGATGGGGGCCCTACCCAAATGGGAAGGGGGGGGGGGGGGAGTTGGTACAGGACCAGTAAGGTATGTTAGTCGGGAACAGGGTAGTCTGACTCAGTCCTTCTGGTTTGCCTCCAGAAAGAACCTCGCCGCGAAACCTGACAGTGGTTCTTGGCCGACAGAAGATTTTTTGTTGTAAGTAAACTGATAGCGTCTAAGGTGACCCTTGCAAGGGGTCCCTCGCAAGCTTCTATTCGTTTCCGAGGTACACCTCGGGGAGGTGGTTCATCTATCAGGATGCTAGTCTTATATCTCTGGTTGAGCTTTGCCGTCCTCGGTACCAATTCCACTTGTCATAGATGCTTTCACCTTTGAATTTTCTAAATTGTATTGAGTTCTCATGTTGTGAAACTTGGTCAAGCACTCTTTCTCCGATACATTTGGTCGCAAAGTACCAACAGACAAACACGTTTCAATGCTGCTGCACGAAGATGTTTATTATGGTAGTTTTGATTTCGAACAGCGTACAGGCATGATTCCTCTTTGTATGCGTCTATCAGAGCTAATATTTGATACTTATTCCACAATTTTTTCTCCAATGACATTGCTACTTGATAATATTTCTCTAGCTTCACTCGAAATGCCTTGTTTCTAAATATTTTGATCATGTGATACGATCCTGCTTTCTGATTAGTTCTTACGACCAGCCCGCACAGTAGCAAGCAAGAAAAATAGCACCGCAGCTATCCTGAAAAACAAACCAGGTAGCAAGCACCGCAGCCCGCAAGCAGCCTAATATCCAGCACGGCAGCCAGCACGGTTGCCCGCACGGCTCCCAGCAAAAAATCCAGCACGAAAAATTGCATCGTGTGCACTGGGCATTAATATATCTCACTGATGCACTGAACATAACAGCAGATAATTTAAAATTCAACACTGAGTTTCACCGTTTACCAGTATTGTGAATTTTTTTTACTTGAATCCGAATTTACTTGACAACTGTCACATAACTCTAAACGGCAATAGTACAATAGGAAAGCGTTACAAAATCTCTAAAAATATCATTACACTAGCCGGATGGCGCACAGCGTGGTTTCTTCTGGTTTTAGGTACGAAATATAATAGCTGAAGAATACAAAATGCGTGTTACAATATATACTAAAATTTCACTGATCAGGACTTGTTCAAATACAGCAGTATAGTAGTATAGTCACATAAAAAAACTGTTTCGTTTGTAAGCATTCACGATGAAATTGACAGTTTAATATCGTCGCTGAAATAATGCGCATCTCATTACAATCAATACCATGTTCTAGTATTAAATGCATTATTTTAACATATCTGTTCTTTGTATTTCAAAACTCAGTTTGAAATGACAATTTGATATTATATTGAAAGAAAAATACGTTCTAAATTTGTTGAATAAGTACGGCTTTGAGTGATGTTAATTAATGTTTACTTTTTCAGATTTGGAAACAGTTGGAAGATGTTCACAGTCAACTTCTGCAGCATCTACTCCAGTCTGCTTCATCTACAGCTACAGCTGAATTTAAAATTATTCAACCAACACAAAACTCATAATTATGAAGTTGTCTGTATCATTAAGTCTTGGGCAGTTTTTGTAAAATTAATGGCTGTTCAATGTAAGAACATGTTTGGATATCCATTACATGATAAATCACATACAGTTTTTAACTCGCAGTTTAGTCAAGCCTCTTCGGGTTTCGGCAATACATTTCCCTTCCCCAGGAGGTGATTTTATTTAATAAAATTGGTTCTATGTATTCTGATATTACACGTTAAAATATAAAATTAAGAGAACAGATGGTGGTTTTACAAAGGAAAACACCAATTATCCAAGTTCCATTACTTCCCTACACTCTGTTTGCCTTTGTAAACGCTGATAGAGGCATATCATTCTCGGATTCATCAATAGCAGCGACAACAACATCGCTAGCAGGGGATGCTAACGGATTTTATATGTCATATGTGTCTTCGATATCCGATTCGGAACCACTCGGTATGCAGTCAATATCATCCAAAAATTGAATG
Source organism: Poecilus cupreus (assembly GCA_963942605.1). NCBI lineage: Eukaryota > Metazoa > Arthropoda > Insecta > Coleoptera > Carabidae > Poecilus > Poecilus cupreus. The sequence goes on along the minus strand of OZ012729.1, from coordinate 3,495,374 downwards.
GAAGCAAATGCTTCATCTGAGGTCAATTCAGATAGATTCAGAACTTGTTTAGTTGCCATATTGTAACTAAACTCTAACAATAAGATTCAGATTAAAATACTGCCTTACTGCATAGTGGTTCAATATCGGGATTCATCAAAAATAAATAATTACAATTACAGTCGAACTTCGATAACTCAAACCATGACTTGCCTCAAAAAAAGTTCGAGTTATCAAGACTTCGAGTTATTAAATAAAATGCATATGTTTAAATATTATTTATGTATGTATGTATTTATTCGAATAAAAATCATTTATGAAATATATGTATACAGATCAAAGTTATTATAAACATTATTTTAGTGTAATAAAGTCAGTTATTTGTAACTGACGAGAGAATTTTTTATTTTGATTTTCAATAAAAAAAGCTTAAATTTTATTTAAACCATTATACAGGCAATCGGTTGTATGTTCATTGGTTTTTAAATGCGAACGCAAAATGCTCAACGAATTTTCAACCAACTCGTTTGAAGGTGGTTGCTGCAAAACATTCTCCATCATATCAATTTCGCTGTCATCTGTATTGTCGAGCTCTACAGATTGGGATTCAGATTTGTATAGCTCGACAATATCTTCATCTGTGGGAAACTCCGAAGTAACAATATCATCGTCCACATGTATAAAATCATGTAAGGTGATACCTTCTGGTATAATTTTGACATTTTTCCAAGCTTCATATTCCAATTGCAATTGAATTTCATCCTCACGTTTTTCATTCATACGTTCACTTATGAAAATCAAAGGAATTTCATCATCTTCGTCCCACTCAGAATACTGACCAAAGCCGGCTTTTTTAAAACAATTAGAAATTGTCTCAGGCTTAACGTCGATATTCCATGTTTTGGTTATATCATCAACACAGTTCATTAATGTAATGTTAGTTTGTTTGTTTTCTTCAAAACATTTGATAGCTTTTTTCAAAATTCTGCGGCGATAATGACATTTTACACTTTGTATGACACCTTGATCAAGTGGTTGCAATTTAGATGTCATATTAGGGGGAAAATAAGCAAGTTTGATAAATTTTAATTTTTGTTGGATGTCTTTAGGATGGGCCGGGCAGTTGTCAATGAAAAGAATAATTTTTCGTCCGATGTTTCCAAATTGTTTATCTAATTTTAACAGCAATTCTTCTAAAAGTGTTCCTGTCATCCAGGCCTTTGAATTTGCTTTATAGTCAAGGGGCAACCACTTAACACCTCGAAAGCTGCGAGGTTGCTTACTTTTACCTATCAAAAGCAATTTCAATTTTTCTGATCCATCCATGTTTGCGCCAAGCATCAATGTTACTCTCTGTTTGCTGTGCTTTCCTCCGTGGCACTTCTGGTTTTTAAAAGTTAAGGTGCTATCTGGGAGACATTTAAAAAATAATCCAGTCTCATCTGCATTAAATACGTCCCATGCTTGATAACCTTCTAATAAATTGGGTAAAACATCACGTTTCCATTTAGTACAATCTTCGTCACTCACATCACTGCTTTCTCCACATGCCTTTTTATGACATATGCCACATCTTAAACATAAAAAAAGTGAACTTTAAAACCTAATTACACACTTTTTGTTATATGTATGTACATACCTTCGTTTCCAATTATCTAGCCAACCAGTGCTTGCCTCAAAGTTTGGTTGTCCCAGTTTTTGACTAAATTCCAACGCTTTTTCTTTAATTAACCCTCCGGATATAGGAAAATTCTGCCTTCTCGCCGATTTAAACCATTCTAATACAGCTTTGTCTACATTTTCATACGTTGGTTTTTTTATCCTCTTAGAACTTCCACTTGCACCACCACTTTCAATTGCAGTGATAATAGATTGCTTATTTTTTAAAATAGTAGACACTGTACTTGCCGGAACATCATATTTCAGAGCTACATCTTTCTTTCGTGAACCACTTTCCACTTCTTTGATCAGTCCTAAATTTTTCATCAATAGATAAAGTTTTCAAAGTACGTTTTAATGGCATATCAGCAACGAAAATGTCTTAAACGTGATAAATCAAGTAGGCACAGTATTCTTTTTCACTTAATAATAAGTAACAAAGCATACGTTTTAAATTCAGTAGTGCAGAAACCGAACTGCCTCCATCATTATGTTATAAAAACATCTGCTACAAAATGACGTAATTAGGGGATTCCCCCCAGAATTCGACTTATTGAAGTTGGCGCCAAATATTCTGTTCGAATTATAAAGATTACGCAATGTCCTCAATTTCACAACAATGAAAGGTAGGCACTGTTAATTCATGGCGAAACTGAAGAGTGTAACGTGTCTCAGTAGTCATGTGAAGTGTAAAAAGGAAGTGGGGATAGGTGGTTCAAGATTTTAATCGATGTGCAGTTACATATACACAAATTTGTAAGTGGTCCATTTTGTGGACCTGCGTGCCACAACGTGCTGAACTTTGGTGGACTAAATTGTAATTCTTTAGGCAGCAAAGTGTTAACACAGGAACTGCAATTACAATTTTCGGAAGTATGTCGATGTTCTAAATACTTTTTTACTACCACCATCTTCATTACTCAAACAAATCTTGTTGTATTTAGTTGATATGGATTTACACCGACCAAAAAGTGTGTTTATTTCAGAAACAGCAATTTTTCTTCTAACCACTTTATAAAATTTGATGCGGTTATCCGTTTAGATCTTTCGTTGAACCGCAAAGGATTTTTACTTTTGAAAAGTAGTCTGTTCTTCTAATGATCTTGATTCTTGAATACTTATTGACCACATTTTTTATATTTCTTTATTTCATTTATTAACTGAATTATTATTTCTAATTCGGAAGTCCATAATTCACAATCTGGCAGTTTTGGTTTTAGGTGTTCATTATTTCTGCTGGCCTTAACCTGTGACTGTTGTACATTATTTGGTTTGCAATATTCTTCCATTTCTTGATTTGAAAAATATGGTGAATATTGTTTTCGAGTAGAATGTCAGCAAACAACGGTGAAAGATTTTTTCAGTTAAATTAGAATATAATTTATTAAAAGATGATGTATATACTGGAATATTTTTCATATTTCTTAGGTTTTTTCTTCTGTTTTTTAAATTTTTGTATGTATTTTTAACGGATTTATTTGGATCAATTTGAATGAAATTTAAATCGTTAGACCTACGTATATTTTCTTTTCCATTTAAAATATTTTTTTTTATGACGCATTTCCCCATTGCCGTCTTTTTGACGTACATGATGTTTTTTCGGGAATGTGTATAAGTTTTTGACGCACACAATCTAATAAAAACCAAATCGGGGCATATATATGTTTATATTTTCCAGCTGTACCAGCTGGACATTCGCATTATCCATTGCATACTGTCCCTTCATATGTTATGTAACACGAGGCTGGAGGTCGTATCGAACCGGATGAATTTCAGTATTATCTGTTCCACTTACCTTACACCGCTGCTTCCTGGATCGTATGCCGCGCACTCCCGATTTCAACTAGAACAAGCAAACAACTTAAACATACTTTATTACAAAACAATGGCTAAATAAATGTACAAGTTAATATGATATATACAAAAAATGAATGAAATGAAATGAATGGCGACTAGGCTGGTCGACGGCAGGAACCAAAGTGAGAGCTTCTCAATCTTTGTCGCCAGCTAAGTCACCGTCCGTGGGGTGTAGGGGTAGTTTTGTCCAAGAGTCCCGGGCAGGGTGTTGTACATCACATGTAATTTTTAGATTAGAAGGGTCAGTTAGATTCTCTAAATACTAAATTTAACTTTTAACTATAACATTTTCAATTCTCGGCGTTATATTTAGAGAATCAATGTCATCCATCAATCCCTGGGTACCTAACACACTGCCGGAGGAGATACTGATGAAAAATTTTCCACAGCCTTTGTCATCAACCCCTGGATATCTACTATGGATTGCAGAGGAACCGTTAAAGATTCGTCCAGAGCTGGTGTACCCTGTCGAAGAACTACGTTCTGCAGAATCTTTACCCTGTTAGAAGACTTGAGAATCACAGCGGGCTTTTTTACCTGTAGCACCATAATCTTTCATCCCTGTATATTTTATACACCATTTGGAAACAGATTTTTTCAAATCTATTATTTCTCCTACTTATAAATTATCGAATCGTTCTGGAAGATACGTAATATATTATTCGCATCCGGCAATGACTTTTCTTTCAAATCTGGTATTAATATCCATTATATCCCTCTTAAAAGGGTACAAAATAAGCAAAAAAGGAGTCGAGACTGGGAGTCAACAGTAATAAACGACTACATCCGGAACTAACTTAGATGATCTTTATTTAAACTCTCAATAATAAACTTACTCTACAAGTCAACTTACTGTCGAACTACTTTACTACTAGCTTTTCTAAAATATACACTTGAGTTTTATGTTATTTCAGAGGTCAGTTCATAATCTTTGAAATGAGCCCATTTTAAGGCTATTTAAGTTGTCTTTCTAATTTTTTAGAAGAATAGGATTAGAAATTGAGAAAACATGGAAAGTATAGTAAGTATACTTATATTATTTTCAATAAAACATTTTTTCTTTCTTCAATCGGGCCATACTCTCCCTCTGTTGAGCGTAAAAAATCTTCTTCTGTGTAGGGGCCATTTTATAACCCGACATAGGTACAAGAACTGCATTGTTATGCAGATACTCTGGAGGATTATACGACGACTCATTGCAGTCGTCCTAGCATTCTGCTGTTTCTACTTCATAACTACGGCTGTCAGAGTCTGCGAAAAAGCATGGTTGTACTTTATATGACTCAATGAATCGGTAAAATTTAATTCGTTATTATTCATACCTGCTTCCGGCGTCTCGGTGCTGCTGAACACCCTGGTGACGACTTCATCATCCTAATTCTCTGCACACGCCACAAAGTAATGCTGAATATCTCGAAGATCTATAAATAACGAGTCGATAAATTTTATGTTATTCATGCTCATACAAATTATTCTGGTTTTCATTGTTGCGTCTTCAGTGTTCCAGTTCTCGGAACATTCCACGTAATATTTTTGAACTTCTCTGGGGTCTCTATTGTTAAACTCACTTATGTTAAAAACTAATTGTTAAATTCACTATCAAAGTAAATAACTAAAAACTCAGAATTAACGTGGCTTATATTAAAAGTCACTATCCCCTACTATACAACTCCATCCAAAAGCTCCAAACAGAAATCTTTTAGCAAGATATTTCTACACTGTAAAAATTAAAACACAAAACATATTTCAAATAGTTATTTATTACAGTTTGTTATACATGATATTATTTCATGTACATATCTATATTATGATAATTAATAAATTATCAAGGTATAGTGATATATTTTCTTTTCACGCTCCATATAGCAATACACATATTCAACATCCTTTTCAATTTTTAATGTATAATATGTGGATAATTCCCACAAAATCTCGCTTAATACAGGAATCATATTGTTTCCTGTAGTAAAAACTTTATATAACATTTTACCTAAATCCATGTTAACATCAAGGAGTTTTAACAGATTTTTTCTGTAGGAAATGTAAATAAAATTTATAAAAATCTACATTAAGAATTCTTGTTTTCAAATACTTTATTTTCATTAACAGTAAATTTTCAATATTAATTAAATTTTTAATTGTATTTTTTTATATTATAATATTTTTTTTGTATGAAAGTTTAATTTTTCATTGGTAACTTACTTTTCCTTTATTACTTTTATTAGTTCTATTAAAAATTTATTTGTTTCTTTTAGTGTTTGATTATTTTCTTGCAAAAGAGCGATCGCCGTGTCTATTTTTTTGTCGTATTTTTTCACTTTCTTGAAAGTATTTGACTGCTTCGTCTTGGCTCAAAGTTCTCTTTCCTGCAAAATAATTATTATATAGAAAATTTTGTTTACATAGAAGGCTGTACAGACATAAGTAAATTAGTAAAATATAAAATAAGTTTTTAATAGTAATTTATTTAGTAAATTTTCAAAGTTCTAATAAAATTCAAAGAATAATGTCTGTGAAAATTGCAATAGATATTTATTGTTTATGCAGCATTATTGTAAAGCATGTTCTATATTATTTATAAATTTTACGTGATCTATAATTTGAATTTTTAAATATATTCATAAAATCGTATAATACTGATATTTACTTTTTCTTGTAGTATCGCTCATTCTGCTGCTCGGTGTACTCGCCCGGCTACGGGTTTTTTCCTCATCAGTCAGCATCGAAAAAAAATAATTTTATTTTTGTCTAACTAATGGTACATGAATTTTTCTGTACGTACTATATAAGTCTTGCTCTGTCTTGAACAATAATCATGGTCATGTACCTTCGATGTCGGTTCATCTGAGGGATTGATGATTGGTGCCTGCGATGTTGATGGCGTTGGTCCAACTGCAACAAGGGCATGTGCTGTCGATGGTCTACGTTTAGCCTGCGATGTCGTCAGCATTGGTTCGTCCGACTCCAAAACAACATCTTCGCTTTGCTGGCCATACACTGCCTCTTCGGTTATTACCTTGATGAGTTTCTCATCGAGGTCTGTTAAGGGTGTGGGTGGAGAGCCACCTCCAGTCTGCACTCTTATCTTCCTACACGTCGCAGTCTTCCTCTTTGTTTTAGTTTTTAGATCAAACCAAGTCTGGAATACACAATCATTAATACAAGTTGTACTACATTTGAAGTAAACTTACTCGTTTCCATTTAGCGGCAGTTTTCCTGGGGCCGAGACCGTTTAATTGCCCCGCAAGAATCTCTCACATATTTTGAAGCTTAATTTTCCCTTCGACCCCCATAAATTTGCCACGAGCAAAATCGGAATGGTCTTCCATATATTCGATCAAATGTATTTTTTGCTCGGTCAACATTCTGCCGTCAGCATCGCTTCCACGTATTCTTTCACTCATATTAGAAAGAATAAAATAAAAAAAAACAAACTGAAGTTAAATTACACAGTTAAAATTATCAACTACAAATAAAACAAGAAAAATAAAAGTGAACTACTTACAAAAACCTAATTGAAACCTATATTAAAAATTATATACCTACATTTACATATTAATTCTTATTTTATATTATCAACTTGAATAGTTTCAATTTGATAAGATCTGACGTTGCAGTATAGAACAAAAGTTTTATTTATAAATTTCTGAACTGAAAATATTAAAAGCATGGAGGAATCAGTAAGGGTAAACAAAATATAAAATAAAAATTAGAAATACCAAATAAACTATATTTTATTTATATACTTATTTTATACTTACAAATTAATTCTAATACATATATTATATAAACAAACAATTAAACTACATAAACTACACTTATACATAAAATACTAAATTATACAATTTTAAAATTAACAAACACAGTAAACATAAAATACTAAAATTAAACAGTTTTCTTTTTTGTTAACGCGGCCCAACGTCGTCTTTCCCCTTCGCGAAATTCCTTTTTTTGGGTTTTCGTTAATTTATACCCCGTTAAGGGTATTATAACCCTTTTGGAATTTGCATTCTCACGTGCGTTATATGTAGGAAAATCACACGCGTCCCAATTCTCACAACACTCCACCGTCACTGCCACATAGAACTCTTCCTTTTCTTCCTCCTTGCACGGCAAGGATGTAGATTCTTCTTCGTTCTTCTTTTTCCCCATCTCCGCTTCCTCTTCCTCATCCCAATTCTCACTGCAGCTTACCCAGTACGGCTGTACTGGGTATCTCCGTTGGCCTTCTTGCAACGCCTGTTCCTCTATATACTGTTCATAATTGAACTCGGACTGATTGAGCTCGGACTGAGACATGGTTATTTTAAAAATTTTTAGTGATCTAAATACAGATACTGGAGGAATCAGTAAGGGTAAACAAAATATAAAATAAAAATTAGAAATACTAAATAAACTATATTTTATTTATATACTTATTTTATACTTACAAATTAATTCTAATACATATATTATACGAGTATAAACAAACAATTAAACTACATAAACTACTACTATTTTAAAATTAACACACACACAGTAAACATAAAATACTAAAATTAAACAGTTTTTTTTTTGTTAACTCGGCCCAACGCCGTCTTTCCCCTTCGCGAAATTCTTTTTTTTCCTCTTCTCATCCCAATTCTCACTGCAACTTACCGAGTACGGCTGTACTGTGTATCTCCGTTGGTCTTCTTGCAACGCCTGTTCCTCCATATACTGTTCATAATTGAACTCGAGTTGATTGATCTCGGACTGAGACATGGTGATTTTAAAAATTTTTAGTGATCTAGATACAGATACTGGAGAGCTGAAGAGATGCTTCGTGTTTTATACTAAAAATACAAAAACACCCCCTACCATAACTGATGTTAAGAATCTTATGAGAAAGATCTGTACCAATCATATGCCTGTGAAACACAATATCCCCCTACCCTGTGTAGCACGGCGGGCCAAGACTGAAACTTAGGGTTGACAAAATAAAACAAACTTTTAAAATGATAAATAATTATATTTAACAATTTACAAACATTACAGCGGCGACAACGTATGAATATTCTTAAAAGTTGCAGTTACCAAAACATGTTTATTACAAATTTTACTTGAAGTTCTACATTTTTTGTAGAGCACTACAGACGTCAGAAGACGTCTGCTCTGTTCAACAACCAAAAACTAACTCTCATTTGTCCTGGCCAAACACACGCATCTACCCCATAAGCGGGTACGCGGGGGGGTAGGAAATCTCTTGAGGACCAACACAAAGATTACATAAAAACTAGAACACTTAAAAACTAAAACCTTATCTAGGGTTCGACCAGGATGTGTAAATCTGTCAACCCCAGATGGCATCTCAAGCCGATATTTCAGAATATTTGCCGCGATAAACTCAAATGACTATTTATGATAACTAAATTCTAACACACATGTGTAGCAATAAATTAACCTCAAGAAAACAAGAACTCCTGTCAAAGCGATTTTCGATGCGTTCACGTCCCAAACGCAGTTTGAAACTTGATATTTTAAAATCGCTTTGATAGTAAAAACAATAAATCGTATTCATAAATTTTACATCAAATACTTTCCTTTCTGTACAGGTAATTACGTCATGATCTAGAATATTTCTTATATTATTAGATATAATAACGGTAGGATTACAATTTTCATAGTATTCTTTAAGAATCATACTTTTTATACAATCAAAGTTAATTGATTCTGCATCATAGTGTAAAACGATTCGTTGCAGTTGTCCCAGCATTCTGTTGTTTCTACTTCATAACCTCCTCACCCATCACAAAGAAATTAAATACAAAACATATTTCAAATAGTTATTTATTACAGTTTGTTATATATGATATTTCATGTACATATATAATAATAACAATTATAATAGTATAATAATAACAATTATTATCAAGGTATAGTGATATATTTTCTTTTCACGCTCCATACAACAATATACATATTCAACATCCTTTTCAATTTTTGCGGTATAATATGTGAATAATTCCCACAAAACCTCGCTTAATACAGGAATCATATTGTTTCCTGTAGATAAAACTTCATATATCCTTTTACCTAAATCCATGTTAACATCAAGAAGTTTTAAATAGATGTTTTCTGTAGGAAATGTAAAGAACATTTATAAATATATACATTAAGAATTCTTGTTTCCAAATATTTTATTTTCATGGACAGTAAATTTTCAATATCAATTAAATATTTAACTTCATCTTTGTTTAATATTATAATATTTCTTTTGTATGAAAGTTTAATTTTTTCATTGGCAACTCGGAAATATTAATTCCGTTTACGTAAACACCTCTGTTGCATCCTGATATTTTAGTAACAAGTTTATCTATTTTATTTGTTTTGAGATAGTTAAAAAAATTTTCCATGTTGTATATGTCGATTTGCTGGTTTGAGCGTACGTCAATGAGTCTAATTGTTACCTTAAATTTGTTTTGAGATTTTAACCCTATACATATAATATTTTTACGTGCTAGTTCATCTATATACACAAAATTTCCTAATAATAATCTGTTGTTGTGGTAACATTTACTAATTTTCATAGGTAGGGTGAAAATCGTAGAAATCGGGGCCGTTTCTGTTAGGATTCTAAGTTTATATTATCAAAAACGTCTGAATCCTCAAACAAATTTTGTGCATACCGTAACGCCCACTCCGGAGTCTCTTGAGATTTACCTGAGACCGACTGAACTGTTCGGCTGTCGCCCGCAAACAGGATACCTGGTGCTATGGCCCTCTCCGGTGTGAATGTTTCCGCACGTGCTATATAATTATTGCTTTGACTTGAACAATAATCATGATCATGTGCGTTCGATGTTGGTGTCGGCTCGTCAGAGGGATGTGACGACAGCCTTGGTGTAACAGTGATTGGTGCCTGCGATGTTGATGGCGTTGGGTCAACATCAACAAGGGCATGTGATGTCGATGGTCTGCGTTTAACGGAGATGTGTTGTGCCAGCGATGTGGTCAGTGTTGAAATGTTTCTTCTGATTCTAAAACAACTTCTTCGGTGTGCATGCCATACACTGTCTCTTCGCTTATTACCTTGATGGGTTTTCATCAAGATCTGTTAAGGACGTGGGTGGAGAACCACCTCCAGTCTGCACTCTTAACTTCCTAGTCATTGCATCTGTCCTCTTAGTTTTTGTTTTCAGATCAAACCAAGTATTGTTGTATATGATTTCTTCTTCTAGTTGTGAAATTAATGTTTCCTATTCTAGTGTATGTAGAAATTGTAGTAAATGTCGGTGAAAAATTTTTAATTTGGTGTCGATTAATGAACTTATTGTTTGTTGACGTTTGATTCACTCTGTATGAGTTGTGAGTGTATCGTTTCCTTGTGACTATTTGTTATATGATTTTTGAAGTTGATTTTTAGGAATTTTGGAAGAACTTTATTTTCTTTAGCGGAAAATAAAAAGTTGATATGTTGTTGGACATTATGACGTATTTGAAGTGTAAATTTCAACTGGAGGAGTTTCAAGGGTATTTCCATTGATTCTATTGTATTAATAAAATGCTCCATTTCGGTCTGCATTTTTAATACAAGTTGTACTACATTTGAAGTAAACTTACTCGTTTAATTGTTCTGCAAGAATCTCCCACAAATTTGCAAAGTAATTTTCCTCCAGCAAAATCGGAATAGTCGTCCATATATTCAATTAAATTAATTTTTGCTCGATCGACATTCTGCCGTCAGCATCGCTTCCACGTATTCTCTCTCATAAAAAAAAAACAACAACAAAGAGTCAAAGTGTAGATATCTGCCTGACCAGGTTGGTTTTCGATAGCAGTAGGTTATTTATTTAAATTAAAATACATATATGTATATACACTTATATTATTTTCAATAAAACATTTTTTCTTTCTTCAAACGGGCCATGCGCTCCCTCTGCTGAGCGTAAAAAATCCTCTTCTGCGTAGGGGTCATTTTATAACCCGACAGAGGTACAAGAACTGCATTATTATGCAGATACTCGGCCCGATTATACGACGATTCATTGCAGTCGTCCCAGCATTCTGCTGTTTCTACTTCATAACTACGGCTGTCAGAGTCTACGAAAAAGCATGGTTGTACTTTATATGACTTAATGAATCGGTAAAATTTAAATCATTATTATTCATACCTGTTTCCTGCGTCTCGGTGCTGCTGGACACCCTGGTGACGACTTCATCATCCTAATTCTCTGCACACGCCACAAAGTAATGTTGAATTTTTCGAGGGTCCATAAATACTCAGTCGTTAAATACTTTCATTAGTATAACCTGCCCCACTCGCTGTTTGTTTCTTTATTAACTTCTTCTCTCGTCCGTAGCGGTCTTCTAATTTTTTAATTGATCCTTGCATTCGTCAGCTGTATTTGAAATAACTTAAAAGTCACTATCCCCCACTTTACAACCCTATCCAAGAGCTCCGAATAGAAATCTTTTAGATCAATTAAGATATTTCTACAGTGTAAAAATTAAAAACCCAAAACATATTTCAAATAGTTATTTATTACAGTTTGTTATACAGGATGTCCCAGATTTAAACGGCCTAACTTAATCCATAGATTAAACACGTAAAAATAAGGTGACAAGTTCATTTGAGCAAATGTCCGTAAATGCTTCATTCCAGAGATTTTCAATTTTTACAGTATAATATGTGGACAGTTCCCACAAAACCTCGCTTAATACAGGAATCATATTGTTTTCTGTAAATAAAACTTTATATAACATTTTACCTAAATCCATGTTAACATCAAGGAGTTTTAACAGAGATTTTTTCTGTAGAAAATGTAAATAACATTTATAAATATCTACATTAAGAATTCTTGTTTCCAAATACTTTATTTTCATGAACAGTAAATTTTCAATATTAATTAAATATTTAATTTCATCTTTGTTTAATATTATAATATTTCTTTTTTTTTTCATTGGTAACTCGGAAATATTAATTCCGTCTACGTAAGCACCTCTGTTGCATCCTGATATTTTAGTAACAAGTTTATCTATTATATTTGTTTTGAGATAGTTACAAATTTTTTCCACGTTGTATATGTCGATTTGCTGGTTTGAGCGTACGTCAATGAGTCTAATTGTTACCTTAAATTTGTTGTGAGATTTTAAACCTATACATGCAATATTTTTACGTGCTAGTTCATCTATATACACAAAATTTCCTAATAATAATCTGTTGTTGTGGTCATACTTATTAATTTTAATTTGGTGTCGATTAATGAACTTATTGTTTGTTGACGTTTGATTTCGCTCTGTATCTCTGTGAGTGTATCGTTTCCTTGTGACTGTTACATGATTTTTGAAGTTGATTTTTAGGAATTTTGTAAGAACTTTATTTTGTTTAGCGGAAAATAAAAAGTTGATATGTTGTTGGACGTTATGACGTTTTTGAAGTGAAAATTTGAACTAGTGGAGTTTCAAGGATATTTCCATTGATTCTATTTTATTAATAAAATGCTCCATTTCAGTCTGAATTTTTAATACAAGTTGTACTACATTTGAAGTAAACTTACTCGTTTCAATTAAGCATCAGTTTTCCTGGGACCGAGACCGTTTAATTGCCCCGCAAGAATCTCTCACATATTTTGAAGCTTAATTTTCCCTTCGACCTCCATAAATTTACCACGAGCAAAATGGGAATGGTCTTCCATGTATTCGATCAAATGTATTTTTTGCTCGGTCAACATTCTGCCGTCAGCATCGCTTCCACGTATTCTTTCACTCATATTAGAAAGAATAAAATAAAAAAACAAACTAAAGCTAAATTACACTATTAGAACTATGAACAACAAATAAAACAAGAAAAATAAAAGTGAACTACTTACAAAAACCTAATCAAAACCTATATTGAAAATTATATACCTACATTCACATATTAATTCTTGTTTTATATTATTAACTTGAATAATTTGAATTTGATAAGATTTGACATTGAATTATAGAACAAAAGTTTTATTAAAAAAAAGGGTAAACAAAATATAAAAATAAAAATTAAAAATTCCAAATTAAACTAGATTTTATTTTATACTTAGAAATTGATTCTAATACATATATAAACAAAAAATTAGGAATAATAAATAAACGAGGTTTTTGTTTTGCACTTTCATTTTACAGTTACAAATAATTAATTTTGAGGTACATAAAAACACTAAAATTACTGTTTTTTTTTATTTAACTCGGTCCAACTTCGTCTCTCATTTTCACGATTCTTTTGTTTTTCAGACTTGTGAGTTTATACCAGCTTACGGGTATTATTACCATTTTCGTTTTCGCATTTTCCATTGTACATTTAAGTACAAAAAAAAAAAAAACGAAGAACCTCTCCCTTTCTCACTTCGTTCGTGCGTTTATTACTTCGCCTCTTTTTTCGTCTCTTTGCTTTGATTCCGCAAAGGGGATGTAAAATCTCAGCGGATTGTTTATTTCTGTTCTTCCATTTTCTTGTGATCTTTCTTCGGTCTCTTCCTCCACCTGAAGTAGCGTGGTTATGATTTCTTCCGGCGGGCATGACTAGTTGGTGATGATTCGGCTTAACTTATATCTCTCTAAGGTATATTTCGGGCAGTCATAGATCCGGTGGAGAGGATTGTCTATTTTGTTACATGATTGGCAGTTTACATTTCTGGCTGAATACCATGATAAAGATTAGATGACTTATAATATGTTACCCTCTGTGTAAACAGATCGGTTTCTGGCTCACAGCCTAGTTGCTGTGAAAGTTTTGGTGATAATTTTATGAAACACATATTTGTATCATTTATAAAATTTATTTTTATTCGGTTGATGTCTCTTTCAATTTCGATATTAATAATGGGTACTTAGCTTAGGATGTTGGTTTATCGCAGTAACTATATCGTCTACACCTCTACACTACTATAATACCCAGCGGTTAAACGTATTTCCTTTTTATGAATTTTCGGTTTTCCATCTTTTCCAAATGTTTTCAAATGATAATTAATATAGTTTTCGTGTTCACATACGGTATAAAATGTGCATGGATACTGAATTTCGGCTAATGCAATCTCCCATTCTCCATTAAGTTGTACATTCTGTGGTAAGTGTGTAGTGTCGTTTTATTATCAGGAAAATACTGCATTGAACTGTTGCTGGGCAGCGTCATATAAAACTCTTTTTTCGGCATCGTTACTGAGATACTGTATATTTTTAACTGGTATCCGGAAATTGAATTTAGCGCTATATCCTCTCCACTGGGCCAGTCACCCTGTCCTTTGTTTCAATTATTTTATCTATTTTAAAAGTGACGTCAGAATTTTCTATTATAAATTATTTACATTTGTATATTAATTCTTGTTTTATATTATGTAAGCTAGGTAGAAACCCTTGTTCTATCAACTTACCCACACAGTACGAAATACCTTAATTTTTCACAATTCACACAATTACAACCTCACTTGATGATGTCTTTCAACTGACTGATTCATTCGTAAACATTCAATTCATAATATCTGTCGGATGTTATGCGATCATTACATCACACCCTCAAAACACAGCACGTTACACAACTGTAGTTGTAACCAATTAATGCTTTTCAATATTCCACTCGTAATCGCCGTTTATAAGAATGTCACCGGAAACGCACTGATTCGTTCTGCGCGTATCGCTATTTCAGAAGTCTACGCCATACAGACTTCGCAATATGGTTCCTCTCATAACTTTGCACGCATCTCGTGCTCACAGGTCCCCATATAATGCTTGTTGTATTTACACACAGATCAGATATACTCCAGCGTAAGATTCACAATCACGCGCAATGCGCACATAGCGCGGCCATATACGCACACAGCTCGGCCATACTCCAGCGTGGGACCCACCATCACGCACAATGCACACAGCATAGCCTTCGCACACAGCTCGGCTTACTCCAGCGTGGGACCCACTATCACGCATAATGCACACAGCATAGCCTACGCACACAGCTCGGCTTTACTCCAGCGTGGGACCCACCATCACGCATAATGCACACAGCATAGCCTACGCACACAGCTCGGCTTTACTCCAGCGTGGGACCCACCATCACGCATAATGCACACAGCATAGCCTACGCACACAGCTCGGCTTTACTCCAGCGTGGGACCCACCATCACGCATAATGCACACAGCATAGCCTACGCACACGGCTCGGCTTTACTCCAGCGTGGGACCCACCATCACGCATAATGCACACAGCATAGCCTACGCACACGGCTCGGCTTTACTCCAGCGTGGGACCCACCATCACGCATAATGCACACAGCATAGCCTACGCACACGGCTCGGCTTTACTCCAGCGTGGGACCCACCATCACGCATAATGCACACAGCATAGCCTACGCACACAGCTCGGCTTTACTCCAGCGTGGGACCCACCATCACGCATAATGCACACAGCATAGCCTACGCACACAGCTCGGCTTTACTCCAGCGTGGGACCCACCATCACGCATAAAGCCCTGTTCCGACATGGACACACAGAGGACACATTCAAGCCACACACAGGCAACAGTAGCACAATGAAGAAGAAGTGCGGTGTGTGTCGCCTGTCAAATTGCAGCGCCGCTAATTTGTGGCTTCAATGTGTCTTGGAAAAGTACAAGTTCAAATTCACTGATAACTTCAAATCATTGAAATGTTTTGTTTGTAGGCTTAAAAATTTATTTCTTCTGTCACTTGCAATTTCTTTTGGCATTGTTGATTATTGTCGATTGTAATTTTTCTTTTGGTTTTATTAATTTGGCTTAGTTTTTTAGTATAATCTTATGTTTGATTGTATAAAGAAAAATAGAGAAATAATAAAAACTAATTTTGAGTGCCTCTTTTGCTTTAATTTTGAGGCCACAAACAAATTCCATGTGTGAACGGCTCAAATTTTTGTGTCTTCCGTGTGTCTCCGTACTTCTTCTTCATTGAGCAACTGTTGCCTGCATGTGGCTTGAATGTGTCCTCTGTGTGTCCATGTCTGAACAGGGCTTAATGCACACAGCATAGCCTACGCACACAGCTCGGCCATACTGCAACGACTTCACGGCTTCACCTCTCTATGTTCTCTGAAAACAATTATTCAACTCGGGTGATGCAATGACGCAACTATTACAAAATACTCATTTATTAATGAAACTAATTTACCTAAAATAAACTAAATCGCCTACAATTATTAACTTGAAAATTTTCAATTTGATAAGATCTAACGTTGCATTATAGAACAAAAGTTTTATTTCAAAATTTCTGAACTGAAAATATTAAAAGCATGGAGGAATCAGTAAAGGTAAACAAAATATAAAATAAAAATTAGAAATACTAAATAAACTATATTTTATTTCTATACTTATTCTATACTTACAAATTAATTCTAATACATATATTATACGAGTATAAACAAACAATTAAACTACATAAACTACTAAATTATACTATTTTATAATTAACAAACACAGTAAACATAAAATACTAAAATTAAACAGTTTCCTTTTTTGTTAACGCGGCCCAACGTCGTCTTTCCCCTTCGCGAAATTCCTTTTTTTGGGTTTTCGTTAATTTATACCCCGTTAAGGGTATTATAACCCTTTTGGAATTTGCATTAAGACGTGCGTTATACAAAGGGTAATCACACGCGTCCCAATTCTCGAAACACTCCACTGTCACTGCCACACATAACTTTTCTTCCTCCTTGCACGGCAAGGATGTAGATTCTTCTGCGTTCTTCTTCTTCATCTCCGCTTCCTCTTCGTCATCCCAGTTCTCACTACAGCTTACCCAGTACGGCTGTACTGGGTATCTCCGTTGGCCTTCTCGCAACGCCTGCTCCTCCATATATTGTTCATAATTGAACTCAGGTTGATTGGCCTCGTACTGAGACATGGTGTTTTTAAAAATTTTTAGTGATCTAGATACAGATACTGGAGAGCTGAACAGCAGTTTTCCTGGGGCCGAGGCCGTTTAATTGTTCTGCAAGAATCTCCCACAAATTTGCAAAGTAATTTTCCCTTCACCCCAATAAATTTTCCTCGAGCAAAATCGGAATAGTCGTCCATATATTCAATTAAATGAATTTTTGCTCGATCGACATTCTGCCGTCAGCATCGCTTCCACGTATTCTCTCACTCATAATAGAAAGAATAGAATAAAAAAAAAAAAAAAAAAAAAAACAACAAAGAATCAAGGTGTAGATATCTGTCTGACCAGGTTGGTTTTAGTACCAGTTGGTGATCAAGGTGTTGTTGAATTGTATTATGCTGATATCTAAGTAGTAATAGGGCGAATTGGATGTTGGTGTTGAATAAGTTAAATTTATGCAGGAGTTCATCTACAAAATGATCCGGTAAACAGTAAATAATATCGTCGACGTATCAGTAGTAGAATAAGATATTTAAGTGTGGATTGTCCAGTAAGACTCTAGATCCGAGAAAATACATAATTCAGCAGGAATGGAGCTTAAAATGCTACCCTTTATTTCATTCAATGCTATTTCTAGCAGTGGTCGTGTGTATGCTCTGTAGGTTACAGGTAACGTCAATACTTTGATATTTCGACTTTGTAGCCTCATTTCCGACGTCTAGTAGCGCCGGAACTTCTCCGTGAGGAAGTTTCACTGAGACCTCAGGGAATGTTTGTACTTTCTCGACGCCATTATTATTATTTATTATTAAAACTGTGTACCTGAAACTCCTCACCCATCACAAAGAAATTAAAATACAAAACAAATTTCAAAAAGTTATTTATTTAAATTAAAATACAAAAACATTTTTTCTTTCTTCTTTCTTTACGGGCCATACTCTCCCTCTGCTGAGCGTAAAAAATCCTCTTCTGCGTAAGAGTCATTTTATAACCCGACAGAGGTACAAGAACTGCATTATTATGCAGATGCTCTGCCTGATTATACGACGATTCATTGCAGTCGTCCCAGCATTCTGCTGTTTCTACTTCATAACTACGGCTGTCAGAGTCTGCGAAAAAGCATGGTTGTACTTTATATGACTCAATGAATCGGTAAAATTTAATTCATTTTATTCATAGCTGTTTCGGGCGTCTCGGTGCTGCTGGACACCCTGGTGACGACTTCATCATTCTAATTCTCTGCACATCATATTATATTGTTTCCTGTAGATAAAACTTTATATAACATTTTACCTAAATCCATGTTAACATCAAGGAGTTTTAACATGGATGTTTTCTTTAGGAAATATAAATCACATTTATAAATATCTACATTAAGAATTCTTGTTTTCAAATACTTTATTTTCATTAACAGTAAATTTTCAATATTAATTCAATTTTTAATTTCATCTTTGTTTAATATTATAATATTTCCTGTGTATGAAAGTTTAATTTTTTTCATTGGCAACTTGGAAACATTAATTCCGTCTACGTAAACACCTCTGTTGAATCCTGATATTTTAGTAATAAGTTTACCTATTATATTTGTTTTGAGATAGTTACACATTTTTTCCACGTTGTCGATTTGCTGGTTTGAGCGTACGTCAATGAGTCTAATTGTTACCTTAAATTTGTTGTGAGGTTTTAACCCTATACATATACATTTTTTACGTGCTAGTTCATCTATATACACAAAATTTTCTAATAATAATCTGTTGTTGTGGCCATATTTACTAATTTTCATAGGTAAGGTGAAAGTCGTAGAAATCGGGGCCGTTTCTGTTAGGATTTATATTATCAAAAACGTCTGAATCCTCAAACCAATTTTGTGCATACTGTAACGCCCACTCCGAAGTCTTAATAAACACACAATAACAGCAAATCAATAATAAACTAAGAATACTACACAAGAAATATTTATTTACACTTTTTATATTCACTATGCAAACGTTTATTTCCACTATGTTCGATATTTCCTGAACAATTTGATTTTCTAAAACAGTTATTTGTTGTATGATTAGACCGTCCACATATTTTACATTTAATCGTATTTGATTTATGCGATAATCCTAATGCTTTTCCTCAGCTTGCGCTGCGGTAAATGCGCTATTGATAGATTTAAAATCTCAGTAGCGAAGCATTTGGGAGATTTGTGGGTGTGAGTGGTAAACAAATCTGTTTAACGTTATATCCGTTATCATAGACAGCTTTGTTTCATTAGAGCTCGTGTGCAAAACACCTAACACTTTTGGCGATAAGTCTTCAAGTCTTTGATAACATTTAACTCTTCCAATAACTGATCTAAGGATTTTTTATGCTGGTATAAAATAATTATAAGATCAGCAATTTCTTCCCACGGGGTTAATTCACAGTGGATATCTATTTGATCTCGAGTTTTGCCTGAAATTTAACTCTTAACGAAAAGAAGTAACGATATTTTTTTATTTGGCTTTGTGAGTTCAAAAACACAATCAACTTGCTTAATGAAACTACTTAATTTAAATGGATTGCCATCAAAATATTTAGATATTAGACGTTATAAAAATTCTAATGAATGAGTTTCGGTAGAAGTTGAAGCTGTACTATTATTTTTTGACGTCATATTTATAATTTTCATAAAATAAATAAAAAAAATATTCCAGTTACTCTAGGAAAAATATAGAAATATTTTATTAAATTTATTCATTTTTTTCTTTAAAAAATGGGGAATTGGGAGTAACTTGAATGAGTTAGTGAATTGCAAGATAAAAAGTTACAGAGTACTCAATGGCACTTACTTTTGTCCAAATCTTCAACGATGGATTCGTAGCCTGATGAACGATGAAGATGTCAAGTGATACAACTTCTGACACCAATTTATGTTGTATACCGGATGGTAATAAAGCAACACAAATACAATTTTGTTGTTCATTTGGTATAATTGGGGGCAAGCATTGCTGTTCCAAGAAATCAGAAAGCTTACTTACATGTATGAATGAATGAAAATAGCTTATTTTTTGTTTGTTATCTAGCCGCGATCTCTAAACGAGTGGAGAATGCGCCTGGCGTCTCGTTCTTTTACCTGAACATTTTTCGGATGTCCCGCTCGTCACCGATGGCGTCTACGCGTCTACCAAATTGCGTCATCAGATAGAATGATATTCCACCCCTCAGGAAATACGTAACCTTTGTTTTTAGGTCCTCCCTTGAGCTTTGTGTTGGTTTCTTCGAGTTTTTTTTAAGTTTGTTGACACATTTAGTCTTCCAATTGAGTAGTGATGACATATTTCGATTAAAGACTGAATGAGTTTCTAACAGGAGATGAACAGAGAAAAGGATTAGAATCGCAATAAGCAATTCTGGTACTGAACTCTGACTGCTTTCACTGTTCAGTGTGGTTTTTAAAATGAATATAAAAGATTACATTTAGATAAAATATAAATTGTTTAAAATTATTATTTGGTATAGATGAAATACAATAATATAATATAATTATCAATAGACTTTATTTCTTATATTGCGCCCTAATGAAGAATTGATTGAATCTTAATGATCCCACGACAGCTGGAGAAAGTGAGATCCCGTGGAACAGGGTAAGTCCCATTGATTTTAACGCGGGCCCCAGAAATGTCCTCAAGGTCTGGAAAACCGGATACCTCTAAATATCCCGACTTTGCATTTCCTCCGTGGTTTTCGGTCTGTTTGACATGGGTAAAGCATAAAAAGTTGCCTGCGCTTGTCCTCTTAAATTTAATTTGATTGCGTTAAATACTTGAGCATCGTTCCAAAGCAAACATTCCGCCACAGCAGCCACGTTTTCAATAAATACGGGTTGGAAATCAGTATGTGATTATAGATTGAATATTGAACTGACATTCGGGAGAAAATGATAAGGTGCGGGTGCGCTAGACATTATGGCGACAGTGCTACCGTTTACCACAGTTGTAAAGACTGTGGATGTAGCAACGGAAGTAACCGACGCGGTGGTGGTCGTCATGGTAACAGTAACAGTCGACATTTTCGTTAAAATAAATAAAATAAAATACGGCGAATTTGTTACGTACCAATAAAACAGAAAAACAGTGCATTTTGTAACCGATTCAACGACTAGATTCGTAAGAATCACCACGTGGTTTGATAAAAACCCCGTCCTCGCAAAAATTATAAAACCTAGCCAAAATTTTAATAATTCCGCGAATTACGTAATAATTTTATGGATTGCGCCAGATGTAACACGAGGTTACAGTATTATCTCTTTCAATTACCTTACACCGCTGCTTCCTGGGTCGTATGCCGCGCACACCCGATTACGAATTAAACCCGGAAATAACACTCTTTATTATAAAACTATGGATAAATAAATATACAAGTTAATATGAATATATACAATAAATGAATGGATGGCGACTAGGCTGGTCGACGGCAGGAACCAAAGTGAGAACGTCTCAGGCTTTGTCGCCAGCTAAGTCTCCGTCCGCGGGGTGGTGTAGGGGAAGTTTTGTACAAGGGTCCCGGGCAGGGTGTTGAACATCACATGTACCCCAGGATACCACCTCACGGCCGGCCAAAGCTAAAAATAACCCGTCTTCAAATTCGGTATGACGCGCTTTCAGGTCCCCGAATAGGATGGCTTTCCGCAGAGAACCAACGTATTCGAACAGCTCCGAGGAAACGGCAGGGATGGGCGCAGGTAAACGCAGATCACTACGACAAGGCCATGGCGTGTTTGGATTGCGACTGCAACTGCGTTCACGTCCACTAGCTTGGCTGGAAGCTGGTGCTACTCACAATCGATGTTATTGTAGACAATGGCCGCGGTATAACCGGGATATGTTCGTATCTCCATTGCAAGGCCGGTTTCAGAATGTTGGAGACGCTGGCTGGTTTAGACTTGCATCCAGGCAGACTTTTGGCTGGTTACTGAGCTGTCACTTATTGGGTGGCAGAATATGAGAAAAAATTATTTTCGTGTTGAATAGGTTCGCGCCGATGGCCGTCATTGTGCGCTCTATTTTCGCTGTGTGCTCTGGCATCAGGTTCAGCAGGACCGTGGAAACCAGGCGGAGCACTTGGTTTGTTGAAGCTGGGGTGTCCTGTGGTTCGATAGCTGAAGAGTTGATGCATTTTATCGGTGCGGCTGAAGCAGCATCAGCTGCTGTCTTCGGTCGTGCCGGGCATTTCAAGTTGTTTGCCGGATGGTCGCCTCCGCAATTGACGCATTTCGGACGGGCATTCTCAGCATCGCACTGGTTGGTGGAGTGATGTTGGGCGCAAATGCGGCAGACCAATTTCTTGGAGCAGGCGCCAGGAGGGTGGAACTTTTGACAACGCCAACATTTGTTAGGTTGTGGTGGCATAGCTTTGGACGGCTCCACTCTGTGTAGCTGATTGAATATATAGATACCTTGGCGCAGCAGCTGTTCCAAAGATTGCGGGTCTGTGGTCAGAACGCGGATGAAGCGTGTTTCCTTGTTGGTGGCTCGTGAACGGATCCGCCAGAGATTAGTATGCGAGAACTCAGCTTGGACCAACGCGGCGCGGACCTCGTCTATTGTAATGTCTGTGTCAACGCCTGTGATGACACAGGACAGAGACAAAGGCTTGGCTGTGTATGTGGTGCAGTTCGCGGACGACAACAGCTCAAACTCAAGATTGTTGCCGATGTAATTTTCAATTTTCTTCACCTTCTTCAGGGTCAGATTTTTTTCTGTAGGAAATGTAAATAACATTTATAAATATCTACATTAAGAATTCTTGTTTTTAAATACTTTATTTTCATTAACAGTAAATTTCCAATATTAATTAAATTTTTAATTTCATCTTTGTTTAATATAATATTTCTTTTGTATGAAAGTTTAATTTTTTTCATTGCCAACTCGAAAATATTAATTCCGTCTACGTAAGCACCTCTGTTGCATCCTGATATTTTAGTAACAAGTTTACCTATTATATTTGTTTTGAGATAGTTACACATTTTTTCCACGTTGTCGATTTGCTGGTTTGAGCGTGCATCAATGAGTCTAATTGTTACCTTAAATTTGTTGTGACGTTTTAACCCTATACAAATAAATTTTGTACATGCTAGTTCATCTATATACACAAAATTTCCTAATAATAATCTGTTGTTGTGGTCATACTTACTAATTTTCATTGGTAGGATAAAATTCGTAGAAATTGGGGCCTTTTATGTTAGGATTCTAAGTTTATATTATCAAAAACGTCTGAATGCTCAAACCAATTTTGTGCATACTGTAACGCTCACTCGGAAGTCTTTTAATAAACACACAATAACAGCTAATCAATAATAAACCAAGAATAATACACAAGAAATATTTATTTACACTATATTTACTATGCAAGCGTTTATTTCCACTATGTTCCATATTTCCTGAACAATTTGATTTTCTAAAACAGTTATTTGTTGTATGATTAGATCGTCCACATATTTTACATTTAATCATATTTGATTTATGCGACAGTCCCAATTCTTTTCCTCAGCTTGCGCTACGGTAAATGCGCTACTAATTGATTTAAAATCTCTGTAGCGAAGCATTTGGGAGATTATTGGGCGTGAGTGGTAAACAAATCTGTTTAACGTTATGTCCGTTATCATAGCAGCAAAACACAATCAACTGCTTAATAAAACTTTTTAATTAAAATGGGTTGCCATTAAAATATTCATGTATTAGACGTGATAAAAAGTCTAATGAATGAGTTTCGGTAGACGTTGAAGCTGTACCATTATTTGTTGACGTCATATTCATAATTTTCATAAATTAAATAAAAATAATTTATTCCAGTTATTCTAGGAAAAAAAATAGAGGTATTTTATTAAATTAATAAATTTTTTTCCTTAAAAATGGGGAATTGGGAGTAACTTGAATGAGTTAGTGAATTATTGCAAGATAAAAAGTTACAGAGTACTCAATGGCAGATTTAACGTGGCTTATATTAAAAGTCGCTATCCCCCACTTTACAATATTTAGGTATTAGACGTGATAAAAATTCTAATGAATGAGTTTCGGTAGAAGTTGAACCTGTACCATTATTTGCTGACATCATATTTATAATTTTCATAAATTAAATAAAAAGAATTTATTCTAGTTACTCTAGAAAAAAAAAAAAAAATTGAAATATTTTATTAAATTTTTTCTTTAAAAATGTATTGGGATAACTTGAATGAGTTAGAGATGAACGACCTTTGAATTTCGTCATGCTCTCGTCAATGCTTTGATATACACTATCTTGTCGATATTTTAAAAATGTATATTTTACGCACGACAAAAGCTCTTCTACATAATAAGATTTTGTTGCGTTAGGTGGTTTTTCCGGTGAAGCGAAATAAAGTTTTGCAACTAGCATCATGAATCTATTTCGGGAAATTGTTTTTTCGATTGCACGATTACCCAGCGACTTTTTTCCACTCCAATAGTACTTGAGACCAGGTAGCTTATTGTACGACATAATTAATACACACGCCAGTAATTTTTGAATTTCTCCTTTATTGGTGAGTTTCTCTTTATGTTTTCTGCTCTTAATCAATATATTCAGACGTAGATTAGTACATACTACAATGCGCAAGTAAAGTGAGTGAGGAAAAATTTTGCGAAATATTTGCATTGGGCTGGAATGTAACGATATATCCTAACTCACTTTACAGTTTCTAGCTGACGAAAGAGTTTACGCCGGAATAAAATTATGTAGCACGAGAGGGGAACAGTGTGTGAATAATTAACTATTATTAACTTACCTTTTCGCCGTTGGTCGGACACACAGCACCCAGATTCACAGGTTGAACTCCGGAATTGGACACAATGGGATGAAATAAACACAACTGGTATTGCCCGAAAGTTAAACTATTATATTGTAAAACGACAAGGTGAACAAAATCAGACTGACTCCCGAGCGGGTGGCTCTCTGCTCATATATCCACGGGGATCCAAACTCTCCATCCGTCACAGGGCATAGTGCAGGCACACCGATATGTAATGTAAAGTCTAATTCACTTCTTCGCCCGCACCATCCCTGGACCGATAGCTGGCGGCTCAAGACTAAAGATTAGCGGCGTGTGAAAGTTAAACAATAAGCATAATTAATAACGTGTTACGTTGTTTAACTTTCCACCCGGATCTTCATCCTTGCTACACCATCCCCTCCTTAAGACATAAATACATCAGGGCAACCGATGCATTTATTCCTAAGTTCGGATGAGGAAGCCTGTCTGTGAGAGTCGTCTTGTCTAAAATATAATAATAACATTATAATTCTACATAATCCTTAACCTAATTATTACAACTAACGGGGTGCACATTCCCTTATTTTCCTTCACATTTCCAATATACATACATTACATAAAACATTTATAATTAATAACGTTAACCTTACACAAGAAACCTTTCTGTCTTATCTTGGCATGTGTCACGGCGAGCTTGAGGTGCGGAAGTTACAATATGGTCTTGGTGGGGGGAAGAGATCGTACACACTGTTTCGAGCGGCACATTGGCTGCCTCCTGGCTTTGTTGGTGAAGATACAGTCGGTGTAGGTGTCTATTGGCGAGGGCATGCCACAAACTAGCCCACAGAAATTTTCTCGATCGCTGGTGGGTCTTAGCTGCTTTCTTGAGGTCAAAATAATTGATTACCACGCTACCTACGTGACTTAATACGCCAAAGATGGTGTAAAGTAGAGCGAATATCGAAAATAAGTTACCCATGCGAGACAAGAAACCCCATACCTGTTCTGCGGACGTAATGGCCATCTCCCGGAACTCAGTCGCACTGCACACGTTGGGAATGTGGTATCCCTGGTTATCCGTGTTCCGGCCGATGACTCTTCGAGTCACTAGGCTGGTTACAGCTTCTTTTTCGGTTGGGAACAATAAAGCCTTCTGAAACTGCTCTATTTCCTCGCTAGTATAAACGCCATGTGAACTAATAGGGGAAATCTTGGCCATATGTAGCAGATGTTACTCCTCGTTAGCGTCGAGCTCCATGGGAGTCGTCCTGGCGTGCCGAATCTCGGGCTGCAACTCTAGCCATTTACTTTCAAGATTGAACATGGCTGGTAACTTGTCACTGCAATCCACTTGGGTACCGTGATCTTTAATTCTGTGGGTTATTGGCGTCATGAATTTTGATTCGTTCAGGTAGGTAATGGGTAGTTCTTGGTAATAATAGTTGGAGCGGAGGTACTCAACTACCTTTGGCCGACAGCTCGCAATATAGAGTACTTCTCCGACCACGCGACCGATGTGACCTGGTGCGTCTCTTACGAGACCGCTAACAATATCTGGGGATTCAAGGGCAAGAGCGAGGCGGTTCTGTAGGATCTTCTCCCGAAGGCGGCATCTCTTCATTATGGAGTCGTTTCACAGCAATTTCTAAGTACAGGAGTTTGCTCATTACCTGCGTCATCAAGTTGGTGTTCTGTACTAGTTTCCGACTTTTTTGGAAGTAGAACCCCAGTGATATGTCAAAGATGATAAGTAGGCGGTTCTGCTCCGTCCGCCAAACCTGCTGGTGACACATCACCTTGCGCTTGACGAGCTTCAAGGCGAACACGGTATCGTAGGCCTCGACCACAATGTACATTTGGTCACTCGCTTCGCTGTAGCTTTCAATGTAAGTGCTGTTGCTTCGCCTTCATACAGAACATCTGTGCCAGTTGATTGGCACCTGCTGTTATCCGTTGCCTCCCAGGTCACTTCGCCGGCTAAGTCGTCGAAACAGTATCCTGTGTTATATGGACAGATAGTGCCCGTGCGGAGATTTAGTCGGTTCTCCTCTACATCGGCTACCGCCAAATAGTCTTGTAAACGCACGGTGATAGCAGCCGTCACTACAAAATCTTCGTAGGTGGTGCCGCTAACAGTGTACTTTTCGCCATGACACTTGCCAAGTGCATCCAGGTTTCCTACGAGGGTAGTGGAAATTTCCGTGGTACCATTACGCACTAGGTCAGAGCCGAGACCTCGAAGGTCAACTCGTCGGAACCTGTAGACATCACGGCAAATAAACAACACGTTACATTGTTTAACTTTCCACCCGAATCTTCATCCTTGCTACAATTATCAGTTGGAAGAACCCAGTCTAAAATACGTTTTACCTCATCTGAACTCGCTTGGTTTGCTTGAGATTCATCTTCTAAATTTACTTCCGTGTCGCTCATCTCAATATCCGATACACTATCTAAAGATCCTTGAACAGGTAATTCATTTTTTTCTAAGTCACTAATGCTGTCTGATCCGTTATCACTACTCGGCACATAATCATCACTGGACCCAGCAGAATATGGTTCTTCTTTCTCATCTGATAAAGAAAAGTCTGAAAAATGTTCAGCGGCATATTCCAATTCTTTTTGTGTCAGCGGTCGTTTTCGGTCCATAATAATCCTAAAAACACGCTTATCTAAGAACCTAATGGTATAAATGTGTATCTTGAAAAATCACGGCTGGTACACATGTGTACCGCATCACAAAAAAGCGAGATTTTCTGAAAATAAAATCAAAATATACGTACCTTACAGACACTCGTCGTTTATTGGAGTATAATGAAATACCTACGACTGTATTCGCGATAAACTAATGTGTTTATAATAGAAAAACACTTTATTTTCAACAATAGCACGTGTTAAGTTTTCAAACACAACAACAAAACTAACCTCAATGTTGAAATTAGCTGTAAATATATGGTCGAATGTATGTGCGAGAATTCAGAACACCGGTATGGTACACTGGCAATATCCGTATAATATTTAGTTGAACTTTCAGGCATTTTCAAATGTAAGTGGTACATTTGTGTACCAATCGGGACGAAAGGGATAACAGCCGACTCTTCTAAAGCCAAGAATTAGCTATGAAGATCTAGTAGGTATATGATCTAAGTTCCATACAATGCTTATCTGTTAAATTTTTAGCTAGTTTGTAACCGGATAGTTACTAAAATATCTATATTTACTTGAAGTTTCTTGTATTTTTGACACTTGTGGAAAAACAGGAGAGCCAATTATAAAGCAAACAATTGGTAAATTTGTAAACTATTTAGATTTAAAGAAAGATAATAATGTAGTTAGTTAAACATACAGAAAAATATTTAAATAAAAGAGATGAGCAAATGTTTAAAACAAACAATGATATTTAAAGTGCAGATCTTATGCATCTTCTTGCCCGCTTCAGAAGAGAAGTCGGCTCTCAATAATCAAGCTTAGGTATAGAACAAAATTACTTTCACAATAACAAGAAATATAATATTACACGTTCGCTACACCACCGAGACCCGACTCAGCACTTTTTAGGTTTATTTCACGAAACGCGGAAAACAACTGACTGAAGATTTAAAGTTATGTCAAAACGTAAATTTTTGGTTGTTACCTCTCCAAATTTGCAAAACGAATCGGCCTGTCCCTTTTAAAGAAAAATTAACCAATATGAAACTTTTAAAACCACCGCCAAAGACCAGACACCAATACGGCCAAATGCTAATTCGATACCGGATCGCGATGTCCCAAATCAGAATATCGCTACGCCCCCGGGTAAAGGCGAAGGGAAATTCTAGCTTGGCCTTCAGCGACAAATACCGCTAAAGGTTGAAACCCAAACACCGCTAGTTTAAATGATTTATGATTTATTATTTCGTGTAAAAAAATTTTCGTCATTTTCGTTAACTAAATTTAATGCAATATCATAATTATCTATAAATTCTCTTAGGGTGTTTCTATCACCTTCAAATTTAATAAGGCATCTCTCCGCGACTTCCAATTTTACAAAGGTTCTAGTTTCATTTGGCATTTTCAATTTAGGCAAACAGCTGATAAAAACTTACAGTAACACAGTAAATGAAGTTGGCATAAGCGTCTGCGAAGATGGAGGTGCTTGAAGTTGGACGGTTGGCGGCGGAAGTTGACCAGGGTCGGGCTGCGATGCTCTGCTTGCGGCGGCGGTGCGATTGACAGGCAACTCTCGATGATCTGGATATGGTACTGCTTGGCCAATGATATCTGATGGGTGTATCTCGGACTTTACGCTCGTTGTTTACACCGTTTATTATATCTTCTTTGAAGTTTTTTCGTATAAACAATTTACTTCAATTCACTTTAAATTGTACACTTGCAATTTATTATTAAAGTGTCTAACTGATAATATCCCACACTTCTGACACCATAAAATTTATGTTATGATCTTATTAATTTAAGCGTAACACAAATTGTTTTAATATTTTCGGGTCTCACTCAGTTAAGGCTTAAGAGCCATACATTCAAATAAAACTATTGAGTTTGTTACAAATACGACGGACTAGTATATACTGTGTAAATTATGTTTTAAGGCCTTTTTGACCTTACTGTAATATGGTTAATATGGTATTATAAGTTTAACGGACATCTCCGGAATCGAGTAGACGTAGGTTTTGTAGCTCTGCGGATGACTTGTCTCTTCGACGACGTGAACTGGTACCGATCAGCAAGTTCTCTTCCTTCTGATGAGGACGTGGTCTGGTTACCTGGACAGCAAGTTATCGATTTCGTGTAGTCTTCTTTAGAGATGGGTCGTGGTTAGACCCTGATGGGCTTAGGTTGAAGCCTGTTTTGAAGTTCTTGTAGATTTCGTTGAAGTTGAAATAAGACTTTAAAAAGTGCCACAGATGAAATATTTGGTTTTAATTTCTCTGTGTTTTCAACATCCTACAGCTATTGCGCCAATTATATTTAAAGCCTTTCTGACCTCACAATACTCTTAAGTACTAAGAGGGGGTAATCATGCGCAATAGCAAAGTATAACATATAATAATATATATAATTTGTATACTATGATTACTATCGTCCCGATGAGAAGAGACGCTGAGTTTTTATACACATTTTAGTTAACAAGTCAGCATTTCTCGCGTCCCCACTCATAAGAACGTGTAAAACTAAAAGCAATAATTTGAGAACAGGTGTATTAGCAAATTTAATTCCTTGAATTGTCAACAATTATTTGTTGTTCCTGAGTTCATACACGTGTTTGCAAATTATGCTGAGGATATAACACCATTCCCCTAGGAAAGAATGAGTTACATATCTATTGTAATTTATTCATCCTATTCTTAATTTTGTCGGAGCGCCGAGGTTGTGGGTTGAGGTAAGTTAATATCTAATTCATCAAAATCTGGAGCGTAACTAACACTTGTGTTAGGACTAACATTTGGTTCATTAGGATTATTGAAAGTTATACATACATTTGGTAAACAACCACAATTTCGTCGTCCGGTTCCCCTTATAAATTTATAATACATTTTAATAAAAACATACAAACTAATAATTACAAATAAAACGTACATAACATAATATAACACTGAATAATACGAAACATTTTTACTCTCTAAGAGAAATATGTTCAACTTACGCTGTCAAGTGAAGGTCGTTGGTGTGGGTGGTGTGAGAGATTGTGGATTTTGAAGCTATTAATACCAGATCAAAAGTAAACGAACTGAAAATTCGGGAAGCGGGGTGGAGAGGAATAGTAGGAAGTAGAGTGAAAGAGAGGCGAAGAGGAAGAGAAGAAAAAAATATCCTTTTTATAAAGATTAAGATTTGTAGGTTAAGTCAAAGAATTTACGGAACCTTAACTCAGAAATCCAGACAAAAGAATAGAGGCGCCATCTATCCGCCAGTAGTGGTACTGCAAAAATAACAAGGCAGTATTGTGCTGAGCAAGACATCAGAGCCATCTATCCTGTAATAGTGGTTCAGCTAAGCAGCGAAGATACAAACCAAAGTGCAGAGCGCGACAGCATACAATAGGCTAGGACGGAAAAGGCAGAAGATAGAAGATAAAACAGAAGAGGAACAAAGAATATAGAGAAGTAATAATAGAGAATTGTTATCCAGATTCCAAACTAGACGAAGGGAAACGTAGAAGAGACAGCGATCTACAGGAAGCCGCAGCCAAGAGAAGTAACGTAACGAAAAGGACGCCAATTAAGAATCAAAATAGAACATGGAGGAACTAAAGAGTATGATGACCGAAATGATGAAAGACATAAATAAAATAAGGAAAGAAAATACTATATTTAGAACAGAATTGGAAAAACTAAAGGAAGAAAATACGAAACTAAAAGAAAATGATATAAAGAGGGAAAAAGAAACACAGGAGCTAAAACTTAGAGTCAATGATTTGGAAAAAAAGGAAGAAAGAAGAGAAAAAGGTATGAAAAAGAATAATATTGTCATTAAAGGAGTAAAATTAGAGAACAATAATAAAGATATAGAAGAATTCCTAAAGAACAAAGTGGGAGTAGAAGTTAAAGTCATTAATACTTATAAAATAGGCAAAAATGAAGAAAGACAATACACGTTTGCAACAATCGATACTTGGGAAAATAAAATGAAAATTATAAGTAATAAAAACAGATTAAGAGGCACGCAAATATATATATAGATCACGATATGACGTATAACGAAAGGAGGATTCAAATTGAAATTTTAAAACGGGCCAAAGAAGAAAAATTGTTGAACAAAACAGTAAAAATTGGATACAGGAAAATTAAAATTGGCGCTGATTGGTATGAATGGAATGATGAGAACGAAAATCTTGTCAAAAGTTCAAAAAACTAATGCACATGAATACTAATAAGATACCTGTAAAAATAGGATTTTGGAATATTGCGGGAATAAAGGGAAAAGACAATGATTTTTGGGACTTAGTAAATAGTTATGATATAATAGGGTTAACAGAGACCTGGTTGGAGGAAAAAGACTGGAATAAATGGAAAAAGAAAATGTCAAATGATTTTAATTGGCAAATTAAATTTGCAAAAAGAGTAAATAAAAAAGGGAGAGCTAAGGGAGGAATAATTACAGGAATTAAAAAATACATAGAAGAAATACAAGAGCAAACTCTCGAAGAGAACATCATGGAAAGAAAAGTCAAAATAAATAAAGAAATATGGAGAATATTGACTGTGTATAACGACACAAAGATAAATAAAATCTTCACAGAGTTAAGAGAAAAAATAAATGAAACAAGGGAGGATCATCTAATATTTGGAGGAGATTTTAACGCCAGAGTGGGAGAAGAAGGTGGATTATGGAATTTTGATACAAGAAAACGAGAAAAACGGCATACAAAAGACAAAACAATAAATAGAGAAGGAAAAACTTTATCAGATGAATGTGGTGACAGAGATTGGACTATCCTAAACGGTAACATAAAAGGAGACGAAGAGGGTGACTTCACATACATAGGTAAAAGAGGAGAGAGGACAGTAATTGATTATGTAATAGTAAACAACGAGAGCTGGGAAAATATATTAAACATGCAAATAATAAACACCGTTGAATCTGACCATCAACTTTTACACGTAGAACTAAAAAGCCACATACTAAAAAAGAAGGAAGAACCAATAGTAATAAAAAAATCATTGTGGGAAGAAAAAGACATCGAAGCATATAAACATAATACAAGTAAAATCAATTTAAAACAGAGCAACACCGAGGAAGAATTAAAAGAATTAATAGATAAGGTTAACAACGCTACACATAAGGTAGAAATAAGGATAAAATCGGGTAATATAACTAGAAACAACTGGTGGAATAGAAACTGTTTAGAGAAAAAACGGCAAATGCGGAAGACACGCAGACAGTGGAAAGATGGAAAAACCACGGAAGAAAGATATAAAAAAAGAATTAAAAGAATATAAAGAGTTATGTGAAAATCAAAAGGAAAAGAAAAAGAAAGAAATTGAAGAACAACTGTATAATATAAAATCAGAAGCCGAAGCATGGAAATTTATAAGTAAAGAAAGGAAAAATAGGAATGAAATATCAAAACTAATACCAGAAAAAGACTGGAAAAATTATTTCTGCCAACTTCTGGATGGCAAACTGACCAAAAGGCAAAGTCCAGTAGAAAAGTATCAACAACCAAAAGGAACCACAGACACAATATCAGTACAAGTTGTCAAAGCACAAATTAAGAAACTAAAAAAAGGAAAAGCGGCAGGAGAAGATGAAGTGACAAATGAAGCATGGATGTACGCGAACGACAAAATAATTGAGAAGTTAACAACTATCATAAATAAGGTATGGCACTCAGCAGAAATACCCGATAGATGGAGAAAAGGTATAATAAACCCAATTCACAAAAAAGGTGACACTCACAAAGTAGAAAATTACAGGGGAATAACGTTACTAGATACGTCGTTCAAAATCTACGCCATGATTCTACAAGAAAAACTTGAAGAGGTAATAATATCCAAAAGTCTGATTCCAGAAAACCAAGGAGGATTCAGAAAAGGAAGACGAACAACAGATAATATCTACATATTGAATCAAATTGTAGAAAATGAAATCTGCAATGGTAGAGGAAAACTTTATGCATTTTTTGTTGATTTGAAAGCTGCATTTGACAATGTCAACAGAGATATTCTCTTCACTAGTCTAAAGAAAATGGAAATAGATGGGCATTTGATCGCAAATTTAGAAAATATATATAAGGAAACAATTTCGGTGATAAAGGTGAACAACAAACACACAGATGAAATTTGGACAGAAAAAGGAGTAAGACAAGGATGCCCTTTAAGCCCTACACTGTTTTCACTTTACTTGGCAGATTTGGAAGACTTCCTCAGTAAAGAACAGACTGGCGGGATAGTAATGGGAAGAAAGAAAATTTGGTCTTTAGCCTACGCGGATGACATTGTGATAGTAGCAAAAGATCCACCTAGTATGAAGACGATGATGAAAAGATTTCAACTATATTTAAAGAAAAAGGAACTAACACTTAATGTACAAAAATCTAAAATTATGAAGTTTAAAAAAGGAGGAGGCAGGGAAACGAAAGAAGTTTGGAAATGGAATGAAGAAATTATTGATGAAGTAAAAGAATTCACATACTTGGGTTATACGTTTCAGAGAAATAATCAACCGACTAAACATCTGGAACATCAAACACGGAAAGCAATTGTTGCAATGAAACAAATTTGGGGGTCAGGAGAAAGAAAATTCAAAAACAATATGAGGGTGCGATGGATGATGTTCGAGTACATCGTGAAAAGCATATTGATGTATGGAGCCGAGGTGTATGGATGGGAGGAAAAACAAATTTTAGAAGATGTACAACTGAGGTATGCGAAATGGATTCTAGGTCTAGACAGGTGTACGCCGAGCTACATAGTAATGGATGAAATGAAAATAGCAAAACTGAGGATAGAGACTGGAAAAAGGGCGGTCAAAATCGAAGAAAGGGTACGAAAAATAGAAATCCCAATTCTACAAGAGTGCTGGAAAAATATCAAAAGAGGGGAAGAAGACAAAAACAAACTAACAAACTGGGGAAAATCAAGAAAAAAATACTATGAAAGGAACGGATGCTCTACAAAGGAAATAGAAAGAAGACGACAAAATGAAGAGAGTGTATGGGAATCGGTACAACAAAGAGACTGGGAAAACCAAATGCAACTTCAAGAAAATAAAATTGAAGAATCGTCATATAACACAAGGTTTAAGGAAATAAAAGTAATAGGAATACCACGATATATTTTGCAAGAGAAAAACAACATACAAATAATAGCAAGATTCCGTTGTGGAAACGAGGAAAATGCTAATAAATACTGGCTTAATATAGAAGATCGTATGTGCAGGCTATGTGGAAGAGAGGAGGAAACGCTGGAACATATGAGACTATTCTGCAGAGAGCTAGGAAGAGAAGAAAGAACAGAGAAAACATTACTAGATGAAGGGGGAACGGGGAAAAACTGGTTTCAAAAGATACAAAAAAAGAGGAAAGAAGCGGAAGACATGAAAAACAGCTACCTAAACTTGACATAATGAATAATGATATATGTAAATAAATGTAAATAGACTCTAAGCCATTTGGCAAAGAGTTATCCTTAATAAATAAATAAATTTTACTCTCTAAGATTTTATCGGCAGTTTGCGTAATTTGGGAAAGCTTGTTACTTGCAGAACCTAATTCATCTAAATTTAAAGTAGAGGGTCTACATATGTGATCTAAATCGATTTCAGATACATTTTTCTTTCATTTTCTTCAATACAGTCATCTACATTTAAATTAATTGGTGGCATGTATTCACTATTAATTTCAGAGTTAAATAATCTCTTTGAAACTAAAAGTGCTGACGAAGAACATGCCTTGCAATCGTTGTCAAGTGTGATTGACCCTATGCCGTGTAACTTTGTATCTTGAGGTTGTGCATCGGCCTTGCAATTTATAGTTAAGGTTTCAGGTTCATAATTATTTAAAGTATCATTTAACAGCTTTTTATGGGGAAGAGTATCTTCCTGTAATCTATCAAACGAGTCCATATATTTATAGGGAAAAACTCTCTTTCTCTAACTTCCATGTACTGTCCATCTGTTAAATTTTTAGCTAGCCTAAAAAAAAAAAAAAAATGAAGAGAGAGAAGGAGAACACAACTCACAACCAACCAACAAGTTCTCCTTCTCGCCCTTAGGTCTCTTAATGCAATGGAGGTCTGATGACCCTCCAGAGGACAGATTTATATCAGATAAAACACATAATAAAATGGTACACAGAGGCATGAGCTAGCCTTGGTACAAAATAAAAATCATTATAACATAAAATCGTATGAATGACATGCGTGATAAAATGGCCGTGAGCTATACGCACGTAAGTAACGTATAGCATCACTGAAAATAAAAACAATTATGACATAACATGTCTACATAGTAATACATGCGCCCATCGCACCGAGGTGCGTAGGGCTACGAATTGGACGGGAACATAACATGAATAAAGCAAGGTAAATAATTATTCTAATATGTACAAGTTAGTTAGGACCTGAGTCTATCAGGGTAACTAACATGGTGCAAGCACCGGTTGACTCTGGTCGCCAATCC
Organism: Poecilus cupreus; assembly: GCA_963942605.1. Classification (NCBI taxonomy): domain Eukaryota; kingdom Metazoa; phylum Arthropoda; class Insecta; order Coleoptera; family Carabidae; genus Poecilus; species Poecilus cupreus. The sequence goes on along the minus strand of OZ012729.1, from coordinate 3,459,172 downwards.
AAATATAGTGCAAACAAAATAAATCGTTTTACAACTACTGTTGTCCGGTATATATTGGATGAGTTGAGTTAACAGCTCATCCACCGGACAGGGCCAGACTAGAAGCCTGGCCGCTAGCCCGTTCCTTGACTCATGGGTGGCGGCGCATCAGTTGTTGCGATGCGCCGGATTGTCTTCAATGTGGCAGGTTATAGTTTTGCCACATTGCTTGTATCATTATGGGCTGAGGGAGGTGTGAGGTTTACCCTCTAAGGTCGAGCGACAGAGTGCCAAGTCAGAGACTTGGCATTCTCTAAGTCCTTGTATGTAAAATTACGTGGCGCTTAGGCCGACGTAACTTACCAAGCAGTTGAACCCACCAGTATCTCACACGAGGCGGAGGAAGCGTTGGTATACCCAGTGATTTTGACAGGTCAAAAATGGGGTGTGTAACTATGGTGGTTGCGTAGGCATGTAGAGAGTCATCAAGATGACTCTCATTCCCGATGTACCAGGGATCTTAAAGAACTCCAGAGCGCCCACTCTGAGGTTCAGTAATCACCCTGCGGGAATCTTGTATGCCTAGCAGTCATAGTTTATGTTACTAATGTGCGCTTCCAAACGCCTTTTAAACGTTTGGCACTTGGGGTCGCTTGCTTGGTGCTCTATGTCAGCACCTCTCAGCCCTGTGCGAGCGCAGTTGGAGCATTTGGGCTTGGATTCCTTCTTTGTGCACGACCTTGTGTCATGTTTGCCAGAGCAATGGCCACACTCGTCCTCGCTCTTGCAGTCCGACTGTATGTGACCAAATTTCTGGCACTTGTAGCACCTTTTAATATGGATGTGGTCCCCCACCTTGTACATGTGCCAGTCGTGCACAATGCGGCCCTTATCCAGTAGAGCTCTCCTAAGACTAGGGGAGGTTTCTACGACCCAGTTCACCGTAGGGCCCTATGCGTCCAAATTTAGTCACCATTTTGAAATCGTCATATTTCATGTCAGTTTCATCGATAAAATCCTCGACGCTTGACTTAATGTCCTCTTCCTTCAGTTCTTTAGGAATATTTAGAAGTACAACCCTGGGTTTGAACTTCCTGGACTCCTCCGCAACAAGGCCGTTCTTTTTGAGATCCTTACTAGTGAGAAGCTTTCTTAGGTTCTCATTTTCGGATTCAATGCAAAGCCCCTTGTTAGGGACTTTGTACACCTTTGTAGGGATAAACCCAACCTTAGCAGGTCTTATGGTTTTAAATACCAGATCTTTAGTGTCGTCACTTGTAGCCAGTTTATTGTTCCCAGGACTTGGGGAGATGGTAATCTTAGTAGTCGGGGCCTTGTTGCAGGAGGTTGCAATAAGTTTCGTTACAGGTTTCACGGGTCTCTCGGGTGCGCTACTCGCCGCTTGGGCAAAGGTCTTAGTGCCCACTTTCACGTTTGTGCTGCGGGCTAAAAGAAAAAGCTCCACAACATCTTTTTTTTTTTGATATCACTATTGTCATTGCTAACCAGTTCTGGTAGCTTTTCTAGCGCACTCGCGAGTAGCCCTAAAACCTGTTCAAGTCCAGTATTAATTAGCTAGCCTATCTAACGAACTTGCCATAAAGCGTATCGTGTATATAAATTAGAGATGAAACGGATATCAGGTAACTATCGGGCCTATTTTTCTATCCGGCCGGATACCGGATAGTAGGTTAATATCCGGATTTTTCATGAATTATGAAAATTGCATAAAATAAATTTTATTTAATTAACACATAAATACAAACAAAAATATATTCAATCAAAACAAGGTTTATTATTATTTTTAACAAAAAAATGAAAAAAAATTAATACTCTTAGTCAACAAGAGGCAGATTATGGTGAATGAATACCAATTTCTCAGCATTGAGAGGTAATAGGCGGTTTCGCTTATCTTTATAAACAAGGCCAGCTTAAGAAAAAAACACTGCTGCGCGGCGCAGAAAGATAAATTCTGGCAAACTTGGTCAAGTTAGGAAACTGTGTCGCAATAGTATATAAATACTAATATTTTACTAATTGCTTACAACCACATGTGTTTGTGGGGGACTTATGTGCTTCATCAGCTTTCTTATGTAATCCGCTGGATGATGCCACGGCGAAGAGAGCAGTTCAGGCTTTTCTAGCAAATATGTTATTCATTATCTACAATTAGAATAATTAAATCACTTTGATAACATACATTTAATTTTTTGTACCTCATAAAACGGCCATGTCCGGCGATCATTGCCAGACTTATTATTGTGGTCTTTCACAGATGTATATGTCTTCTTCAAGCTGCGTAGCTTCTCAACACATTGCGGTCCTGTTATGTTATGCTTCTTTTGTAATAGCATAGTAGATACCTCCTCCCACACCTTCTGCGACTGTTTCCCATTTGTGAATTTCTCTTCCTTACTTTTTTATATTTCTAATAAAAGTAAGACGCATGGTGTTGTCCACCTGTAGACTGAACCTGAATAAAACAGTACACAGCAGTTGGAAATAATTCATTCAGCTATAAACTAAATTTTACATACCTTTCTCACCATCGTCTATAATTTGTGTATCTGTTCATGTACATCCTCTTCCTCTTTAATGGCAGAATCCATTAGAGCTGTTGCAAAATTTAGGTCTGAAGAAAAATGACAAGGGTAGGTTTACATTTTTTAAAATTTCATTGTTTGTTTTGCTGATTCAGGATGTGATGAGTTACTCGGTGTTTCATAATTATTACATATGACTTCAATTGAGTCCGTCATATTTACTGGTTCTACTTCGTCCTCATTGCTTGTGAACCCTGAAACTGTTATTGTATTATACTAATATAAAGCTCATTATTTATTTATTTCTAAACTTACTTGAATCGTCTAAATACTCTACTAAATAATCTGGATTATTTGATTCAGTCGTTGTTGTTTGCCAGATGATTCTGTATTGAAATTACATTGTCTCCTATAATAATCAAATTCATTAACTCATTATATTATTTATATACACTATATATAAAATAAACTTATTTGCGTTGTAGCATATGATCTCCCAAAAACTGAAGATCGGTGTTTCAAGTCTAGGAACTATCATCAGTATAACCTACCCCACACGCTGTTTGTTTATTTTATAACTTCCTCTCTCGTTCATAGCGGTCTTTTAATTTCTTAAATTGATCCTTGAATTCGTCAGCTGTAAATGAAATAGTTTAATATATTTGATGTAACATCGTATATAATAAACTAAGCTGTTGAATCCACGGCCTCGGATATTTCCCTCCATTTGTTTTCTTTCTTCATCATATCTTTATACGATTTATTCTTTATTGTATAAGCACTTGTATGATCTGATTAAATTTATTAATAATTCGACATTCATCTTTTTGTATTTCTTTTCAGCTTGTTAAACCATTAGCTCAACTTTACGTTTATCTATTTTCTTATGTAGTTCTTATGCTTATACTAATTGTGAATTGGGACTTAGCTTCTTTATATTATCTTGCATAAGCCAGCATAGAGTACTCTATTTAATCATACCAGTTTTTCCTCTTTTATCAGTAACGCGAACATAATATGTCAAGTTACTTCAGTATCAATTGTTTAATCTGTGAAGCTCTATACTCAAATCATATTTAGTTTCTTCCGACGTTTCTTCTATCGTCCCTTCATGCTCATCGCTAGCATTTAAATTCGTTGTATCACAGTTTTCCTGAATAATTGCTTGAGGATTATTTGGCGAGATATCTTGTTCTTGTATTATTCGTATTCCTAATTCTTTTGCATCCTTTAATAGGTTGTTTGGGTAGTTGAACTATATTATTTTGTTCAGTCTCATTTGGTAATCTCTTTAAAGTTGAGTCTTTCGCAAGAACCCAGACCCACGGCTAGATTTTATTATATAATTATCACATCATCATTTATCATCTGAATTCTTCTTGCTTTATGCAAAATTTCTAATATAGTAGAATTTACAACAGTAGAAAATGTGCTAGTCATCGACCTAGTAGCACGAAAGAAATGTTCACAGGTTTGACTACTAAATAACTGAGGAATAAAATACCCACAACATCATAATTTCTTGTATTGTAATTTAGCTTGTAATATTACCAAATGTATCATGTGAGAAAAGCAGCAGGTAAGTATTTAAATATTTTTTTGGTGACTTGTAGATTTAAAATTCCCGCCGACAAAAATTATGTCTAGGGAGATTTGAATTTGTCAACGGATGATTTCTCAGTGATAGAACAAAAACTTCACTGACAGCTGATTATGTAGATTCTTCGGGCGCCATTTGCAACTAATCTGAGTGAATGTAAAACTCAACTATCCTGACTGGGTCCGGTCTCTCCGTGAATGAGATTTTAGTGAAATAAAGACATTTATTTTAATAATGGTAAAAAAAATTAATTATTATTGTTCTAAAAGGTATGTTACAATTTAAGGTTAGCTTAAATTTATTTGAACATGGTGCAGTGAATCTGAAATATTGTGAGGATGTAAGGAACTACCTTGGAGATGTGGAGGAGATTCACCTGACGGTGCAAGTCTAGATGAATCGCAAATAGGTGTTGGTGACTTGATTTGTTTCTTTGGTTAAATTTTCACAATTCGCCCGACAGTGCAAGTCTGGACGAATACAGGTTCTGGAGAACAAAGATGATATAAAAACTGACAGACAAGTCGAGTCTTTACGTCTGGTCTATACTACAATTACAGCATTCGACATCTTTTTTTGTACCTTTTATGCCGAGTTATTAATTCGGCATTGGTAAGTGTACACTGAGAGGTAACTAAAGACTGTGCGAGCCTTCTGTTGGGAAACGGGCGCATTTTGGAAGTTCGACCTTTCTTTCGCAATAAATTAACTGGCAGATTTGACGTGTAAACATAAAGTATGGTTAAGTGAATTGTCCAAAATAATAAACTATAATAAAACAAAATTAATTAAGTAGGTACTACATTTATTTCTTAATTTAAACAAGACGAATTATATTGAAAAAAAATTTACGAGGACCGGAGTGGTTCAGAGGTTGTGCAACCCTGTTTTATCTAACTTTATCTAACAAGCTTTGTCATAAGTGTCATAACCTTACATTTTACACTTTATTTTATACATAAAGCAACCTTTAATGTCATCAAAGACCTGTATTCTCACCTCACTATTTTGGCAAGATTTCAGTAGCACACGGTGAATAAACGCTATTTGAAATCATGCTTCAAATTCCGAAGTTTGTATTTGGACATTTAGAACATGTGGTTTTTAATCAATATAGCGAAACTTTGGTTATAATAATATTATAGAAGTGTAATAACTTACATGATTAATTCGATATTCGCCTGGCACTTATTTAATACTTTAATCACATATAACGAATATTATAATTCAACAGAGCTATTCACTCAGAATTTTTACAATGTCGGTCATTTTCTCCTTGCCTTGGCGGGAATTACTAGTAGATTTGCAGTGGTGCTCAAAATGTTTGTATCTTTGGGCCAAAGTTACTGCTGATTAATTTTAGCGGGCCGAATAGATGAGAAAGTGATTAAAATTACAAACAATAAAATGACAACATATGTAATTAATTTTTATAATGAATTTTATATATAATTAAGTTATCATCATCAGTAGTAATAAAAATAAAATGGGATAAAATCAATATTAAACAACTTGTAAATCAAGCCACAATTTTATGGCTCAAAATTAAAAAATTTGTTATTGAACTAATATATTTTTAATATATTTATATATAAAGTTAAATTCATCTATGTTTAACTTATAGGATAATAAGATGTGACAATTTAAATTTCTGATTCTTTTCTTAATTAAGTAACCTAAGTAACAACATATTTACATGAGTTGAGACAATATGAATTGAATATGAACATCAATAATAAAAGTGAACATTTACAATACAGTAATTACTTTGAGGTAAGTTAGTTGCTTAAATGTAAAATGTTTATAACCTATACAAATGTTTATTTTTGTAGGAAGAAAAGAAAGGTATTAATTCGGAGTGACATCTGGTTTGTCACAAGCACTAACCCATATACGTTTATAATCTCGAATTTTGATATTTCTTTAATATTCAAGGGGAATGTCAAATTTTTATATAGTAAAACATTTTCATAATATGGGTATGATGATGTTCGGTGGGAGATGGAGCTGATATAACCGCCCACATAAAGCAAAACTTATCGCTATTCACGTTCACAACAGTTTTTTTTTTATCTTATACTGTTAGGTAGTTCTTTAAATAAAGAGCCTCGGATTGGTTTATACTGAATTAAATTTGGGAATGTTGAGCAAGCTGGTTGTAAATAAATTACTAATCTTATTCACTATCGATTTCGACTTATATATTTGGTCATCATCAGGTCAACAGCTGAAAAATACATAAGAGTATGTAATATGATACATTAAATATGCCTTTAAAAGTTTTTTTTATACAGAGTGAAATAGATATTATATTATATTAATGTAGAGGTAATAAGTATTTACAGCAATTATATTAGTAGTTTGATTTATAATTAACATGTGTAATTATAAATAAAAGGTTATGTAACCTTGAGTATAATGACACAAATAGATTTTATTGTAAAAATTTTGAATAAATGTAAAAATATATAAAAATACTAACCGTCAATATTATAAAAGCAGTTGAAACGTTGGTTTAAACAGTTTTATGCAGAAATAAATCATGTGATAAGATTGATCAAGTTGGATATGTTGTTGATGTGTCACAAGGAAACGGTACAATGATTAGACAGAATTATTTAGTTGGCTATGGAGAGAAGTGTGTTAGGGTTCCACCGTTTCACCGTTCCTCTTTTGGTTCGGTCATTTATTCATTTACATCTGTAGAGGTATTCTTACCCTCTCGTTATTATTTACATTTTGACTAATTCGTATAAGTATTTACATTTTTCCCTTAATCTACCCTAACTAATATTGCCTAAGGTCAAGCGCAATAGCTCTTACAGCGGTGGAACTTAAGTTACATGTTGTACTTCTATCTATTCTTCGGCACCGTAAAGGAGATAAGGAACCTCAACGGGATTTGTTATTCGGTTCTGCTTCTCTTCTTTTGTCTCTTTGGATATATAACATTTCTAAGGTTAATCGCTTGTTCAGATTCTTCTCCGTGGCTAGTATTCTAGTATCTTCAAAGTCAAAAGAGTGTTCCTCTATTCGACTCTGTTCCTCTAGGGCATAATTCTTATGTTCTTTCAATCTAGTATGCAGGTATCTTTTCTTTTGTCTTATGTAAACGCGGACGCAATCTTTACATAGAATTTTCTAGATAATGTTTGATCTTTGCTTTATGTCAATAGTGGTTTTAGTGTTATTGAACAAATTATTAACTGTCGTATACTGCTTGAAAGTGATGTTCATACTGAGATATTGTGATAATGTATTTCTGACTTTGTGTGATAAGTCAGAAATGAGGGGAATAAGTACAGTAATAATTGTTAGTGTCACTGGTTGTGTTTAGCTCATCTTGTTATTATTTTTGCTCTTTTGCCATCGAGCTTTTACATTCAATGATAAAGAGCCCATGGAACAAGATTTCTTGATTGGATGTTGGCATGCATTTTCGCGGAAAATTGTGTACTATCATCTTCGCAGTTTCCAGGCAATAATTTTTTAACAGATCTACATTGACAACGTAACCGCATGGCAAAACTTGCATTATGATTTGAGCATGATTTAATAGTTCAACATTCAAAACCAAAATTTCCGCCTACTCAAACGAATTGGCAAAAAACGCCTAGCAGTGTTGCCATCGTTACTGGTATCGAATCCCCCCACTTTTGAAGTATAAAAAATGAGCTCAAATCGCCTTTTGAAACCTTTTCCAATCTTCTGTAATTTTTAAAATTTACATCTTTTTTATTATATAAGCATTTTCGGTTCTGTACCAGTGATAAAAGCACCTCTTCTGCCATCGTAAAATTATATCAACTGAAATCAGATTACAAATAAGATGAAACAAAATTTTACAAACATTGTAAATACACATGTATCTTTTTATAAGTAAATACAAATAATTCTTCAAATTTGTTAAGTTTCCGCAATGTCAAAATGCAACCGTCTTAAATCTGGGATTTGAAAACGTTGCTTTCGAACAAAGTGAATTCGATTCCAAGATGCCACTAAATCACCTTCTAACATTTTCTAGTAAAACAAGTTTTAAAAACTGCACATTTCTCGTTTTTTTAATTGTAGTTTCTTAGCGAGTGCTGTAGCTTAGGAATAATTAACGACAAAGTAGTATATTTGTGGTAATTCAGCAGTTCTCTTTTCAAATGGTTTCAAAATGGGGACCTAGTCTGTTAACATACCCCATTCTGTTACAGTAAGTAAAATATTTGATGTAAAATTTATGACACGTCGATTTATAGATAATAATTTTTATTCGCTATCGTTTTCTTCATCTTTATATTTAAATATTAATTCTATTATTTCTTTTTCTAATTTTTTCTTTATCTTCGGCTGCATGCTATCCATGCGACTTGTTATGAATTCTGCAAATATCGCACTCTTAGTTTTTTCGCTTTCGGGGGTATATAATCTAATTAATTAGATACGCTTGACATAAATGTGGATTCTTGAGATGAAAAAGAATTTTCTCGGTTCCGTTTAGTAACTCTTGTCATCATACTTTGACTAGAACCAGGTTTTGGAGATGCAGCGAAGGCCGTTGATGTCTCGAAATTCAGAGACTGACTATATTACAGACTCCATTAACATACAATGGGTGGAAAGAAGTGGAACAAGTTTTCAGGGAGAGGTGGAACTTCCCAAATTGCTGTGGCTCAATTGATGAGAAGCACATTAACTTCCTACCACCACGTGCTGAAGGCTCCTATTATAGGAACTGCAAAGGCAGTGATTCTATTGTACTATTAGCAATGGCTGATAGAGATTACAAATTTATTTGTATTGATGTCGGAGCAAATTGCAGGTTCATACATACATTCAAGACAATACACTTAACATTCCGCAAAGTGAGAAGTTTCCGGGAACTAGTATCAGAACCCCGTATGTATTCGTTGCAAATGACGCTTTTCTTCTGACAAGCAGAATTATGGGTCCATTTAGATACCACGGAATATGCAAAGAACAAAAAACTAAGGCGAGCAAGAAGAGTCGTCGAGAATGCTTTCGGTATTCTGGTAAATAGATTCCGTTTATTGTTAAACACGATTAATTTAAAAGTAAAAAAGGTAGGAAAAATTACAACGGCTTGTTGTATATAACACAATTTTCTAATAACACACATAGGACAAACATATACTGGTGATGCGGATATGGGCGATAGCAGTCAGACACAAACATTGTAAAATTTGGACAAAGACTTGTATGCAGGGAACAGACCCACTCAACTTGCTGTGACTTTAAGGTCAACTTCTATGGACTATTTTAATGACGTTGGTCAGGTTGATTGGCAACAGGAATATATTAGTAGTAAGCAATAAATTTGTTACTTACTTTTTCATATTCTTCTAAAACCTCCACGACCATTTCATCTTGTGACGAAATGTTGCCTTCTTCATCCCTAACTCCAAGCAAATTCTCTTTTCTCATTTTTATCGAATCTTTCAGGAACAGTAGTTAATCGAAACACCACAGCTTCGGTTCGTAAATATCTTCTGTGCCAGCAGCGCTTTTATAAGATTGAACTACTTTTGCATATTCTCGACCAAATTGTGATCGTAAGCTTTGATACTTGCGAGAGTAATCATTTCTTATAACAACATATTCCATAATGTATAAATACATATGATATTTTAAAATTTTTACGTACCTGTGACTTCAGGATGGTATTTATTAATCACGTTAACCATTTCCTCTAACGCATCTCTCTTTTTTTTTCCGATTAAAATAATCGAGTGACTTTATATTGTATATATTGGACCGTTTTTCATAGACATTGAGAAGTCCTACAACAGCCTCACGCGACCAAAAATAATGCCGGTTTTTTAATTCTACATATGAAACTTATATACAATATATCTCAGTAAATAAAGTATAATATATAATCTTAAAATTTCATTCATAACATCTCTGTATTCGAAGTCCCGTCGACCCCTGCCAGTCTTATTATTATTATTATCATACTTCTAGTATGTTCGTTCGAGAGGATTCCATTTGTTCTCACAGTTCGCTTTCATTTCTTTCGCTATTTTCTCAAACATTTTTTTAAGTCTTATTTTTAATGTTTCTACTTGTTTTCGAAATATTTTGTAGATGTCAAGAAACAACAAAGTATTGTCGTGATTCCATTTGTATCTATCAGACTCATCGCGTTCAGTTGTTGGCAAAATTATAATCTGTCCGCTGAAGAACGGCTACAGTGTGCCGCGGATATAGCCCTGGCGGATCGGGTGGCACTGTTTCAGAGCCACAACCATCAGCTGCCATTCCTGCTCTGGGTGGTAGTTCAGGGGTTCTGGAGCTACGCCAGATGCAACAAGATTTCGAATTTCGAACAAGCGCTGGCAATGATGCAGGACAACGCGACAATTCTTCCGAGGAACAGGTGCGCCTCCCAGAAGAGAAAATACCCCGATGGTCAGGATCCGCAGCTGAATCTCAGTCCGAGTCCTCCAGCCGTTCAGCATCACCCACCGAGGCTCGCGGGTCCCGAAAATTCACGTCTCCCTGCTACAGCCCTAACTTCGTGCATGTGTTCCGTTTCCAAGGCGCCGGTGAGTGAAGCAGCGAGTGCGTATCGCACCGAGGAATTCCCGTGGCAAGGATTTGTCACAACACAGCTTTCTCATTACATCGAAACCCGAAGTGTGCTTCGGCTCTTTTCGAAAACGCTTTGGCGAGGACCGACTCAGACTAGAAAAATTAAACATTGTCGATGCTACCATAGCGCCTCTATGAATTTTTTGAACTAAAGCCCTATTCCGACATGGACACACCGAGGACACATTCAAGCCACACACAGGCAACAGCGCAGCTAATTTGTGGCTTCAATGTGTCTTGGAAAAGAAGAAGTTCAAATACATTGATAACTTCATGCCAATGAGATATTATTGTTTTGATTTTTCTGTCACATGTGAGCTGTTGTTTCGTTTTTGTTCTTTGGTGTACTGATTTTGCTTTGTTTTGTTTGTTGTTATTGTTTGTTGTTATTGTTTCTTTTTTGATTGTTGGCACCTTGGTGTAAAAAAATGGACGAAAGACAAAAAATAATTGCGAGTGCTCTTCTTGCAATAATTATTGCTGAAGAGGAGAAAACAGAAGAGAATGTACTTAGCGAAGAAAATTGTGAAAGCGAAGATGATATGGTAAAAGAAAAACGAATCTGGGTGAAGAAGTGGATTCAAGAAATGTCGGTAGAGTTAGTTTGCATTTATTACACAAAGAGCTACGAGTAGAAGATACTGCATCGTTTCGCAATTTTCTGCGAATGGACGAAAATTCGTTTAACTTGCTCCTCAATAAAACAAAGCATTTATATACATATAAGAATACACATATGAGAAACTGTATAAGTGCACGAGACAGGTTGGCATATTTTAAATAAAATATTCTACAAATTAATAAATTATATTTTATATATTTGTAGGCTTTCAGTAACGCTACGATTCTTAGCAACTGTCGAATCTTTACGAAGTTTAAGTTTCCAATTTAGGATTGGTATAAGCACATTGAGTTCCATAATTCCGGAAGTGATAGTTTCAATATACGAAACTTTAAAGGGAGAATATATGAAAGTAAGAGGATATATTAAAGATATTTACGTGAAAAAATATATTTTATTAAGTAAAAAATGAAAATTTTATGTACTATCATTCTCTTCGGTTGACTCTAATTCCAATGTTGTTTTTAAAATAGATAATTTTAATTTCATAGCTTTAGCTTCGGTCATCCCGTTCATGGTTTCCATAACGAAATTCGCGAAATGTTGATATCTTGGTATTAAAGATATTTATGTGAAAAAATATATTTTATTAATTAAAAAATGAAAATTTTATGTACTATCATTCTCTTCGGTAGACTCTAATTCCAATGTTGTTTTTAAAATAGATAATTTTAATTTCATAGCTTTAGCTTCGGTCATCCCGTTCATGGTTTCCATAACGAAATTCGCGAAATGTTGATATCTTGGTATTAAAGATATTTATGTGAAAAAATATATTTTATTAAGTAAAAAATGAAAATTTTATGTACTATCATTCTCTTCGGTAGACTCTAATTCCAATGTTGTTTTTAAAATAGATAATTTTAATTTCATAGCTTTAGCTTCGGTGATCCCGTTCATGGTTTCCATAACGAAATTCGCGAAATGTTGATATCTTGGTATTAAAGATATTTATGTGAAAAAATATATTTTATTAAGTAAAAAATGAAAATTTTATGTACTATCATTCTCTTCGGTAGATTCTAATTCCAATGTTGTTTTTAAAATAGATAATTTTAATTTCATAGCTTTAGCTTCGGTGATCCCGTTCATGGTTTCCATAACGAAATTCGCGAAATGTTGATATCTTGGTATTAAAGATATTTATGTGAAAAAATATATTTTATTAAGTAAAAAATTAAAATTTTATGTACTATCATTCTCTTCGGTAGACTCTAATTCCAATGTTGTTTTTAAAATAGATAATTTTAATTTCATAGCTTTAGCTTCGGTCATCCCGTTCATGGTTTCCATAACGAAATTCGCGAAATGTTGATATCTTGGTATTAAAGATATTTATGTGAAAAAATATATTTTATTAAGTAAAAAATGAAAATTTTATGTACTATCATTCTCTTCGGTAGACTCTAATTCCAATGTTGTTTTTAAAATAGATAATTTTAATTTCATAGCTTTAGCTTCGGTGATCCCGTTCATGGTGTCCATAACGAAATTCGCGAAATGTTGATATCTTGGTATTAAAGATATTTACGTGAAAAAATATATTTTATTAAGTAAAAAATGAAAATTTTATGTACTATCATTCTCTTCGGTAGACTCTTATTCCAATATTGTTTTTAAAATAGATAATTTTAATTTCATAGCTTTTGCTTCGGTGATCCCGTTCATGGTTTCCATAACGAAATTCGCGAAATGTTGATATCTTGGTTTTGGCATTACATTCATTGTTTCCAACAATTGAAGTGCCTTCTCACTTAACGGTGTTGATGGTTGTAGTTGTGGGGATGGTGTAGTTAACGACGATGACGTCGACACCAATCTTGCCCTTTTTGTATTGACTTGTACGGACGGTTTACTTCTTTTTTTAGTATGTGACGTCGGCGTTCTTTTTTCTGCATCTTTGTAGGAACATGATGGCGTTGCTGCCTCTGTTAGATAATTTGTTTCCGTCACCATTGAGAATTCAGGAGTAAACGTTGCCTCCTGATTTTCAGTGAATGTCTGTAACAATAAAAATACTTTTTAATTACAGGCTCCATGTACCGAAGAAGAGTGGGTCAGTATTGCCGAAGAATTCTGGGCAAAGTGGGATTTCCCAAATTGTATTGGCGCGATAGACGGAAAGCACATCACTTTCAGGCCTCCAAGCAGTGAAGGGTCGTTTTATAGAAATTATAAAGGCACGGATAGTATCGTCTTAATGACAGTAGTCGATGCCAAATACAAATTCCTGCTTGTGGATGTGGGGATACATGGTCGCATAGTGACGGGGGCGTCTTCAGTAGAAGTGGCATGCAAGACTCTATTTTTAAAAATAAATTAAATTCCCGGCCTATCCAAACTCCCGTATAGCGACGTATGTACTCCGTATGTATTGGTAAGAGATGATGCATTCCCACTAAATAACCGGTTAATAAAACCGTTTAAATACCATGGACTAAGCCAGGAACAAAATATTTACAATAGTCTTCTAGACGAATGGTGGAAGTCACTTTTGGAATACTGGCTAATAGATTTATAGTGTTGTTGAATCCAGTAAATTTCGATGTTGAAAAAATGGAAAAAATTACTTTAGCATTTTGCGTGTTACACAATTTCTTAACAGAAAATAATAAACATCAGTACACTAATATTGATGACCTTCCTACTGATAGGCTGCAGAGTGTTACTTGAAAACAAGCAAACAGATCAGCAACTGAAGCTACAGAAGTGCGAAAAAATTTCGTGGAATATTTTAATGGTGTAGGAGCTGTTTATTGGCAGAACGACCGAATTTAAAATATAGTTTTTATCTCTTAAATATAATTATTTACCTCGGCAATAAACTTTTCTTTTAAATACGCCACAGCTCCAAAATCTTCCTCATAATCCTCCGCACCATCCAAACATTCGAAGTTTAACTTGCTTTTCCGCGCATTCACCGAATCCAGCAAAAAGTTCAAGTCGCCATACCACGAAAATTTGGAGGGAAGAAGTCAAAGAAGAAATCAGTACGGGGGCAGTGGTGAGTCGCTCTTTAAGTTCTTCTCCCCAGCTCCACGGTCGCCGTTTCTGGAGTAGTTGAGTTTTTGTAGAGTAGTCCGGGATGAACCGCCGATACCATGACCCAGCCCCAAGAAATTCTCTGACTTCTTTCCGAGTACTAAGCGCGGGCATTTGCCGAATCGCAGCTACCTTTTCCGGGTCAGTTTGAATGCCGTTGCTGGTGATAACGTGACCCAGGTATCGGATGGATTTCAACCCGAACTGGCACTTCTCCGGGTTGATTTGAAGATTGGCTTGGCGGAGTCGGTGGAAAACCTTAGCCAGGTGCTTCACGTGGTCTGTGAGAGAGCCGCTGGCGACCACAATATCGTCCAGATATGTGAAGGCGTATGGTTCCATGTCGATACAAAATCGTGGTTTACCATTCTTCTTGCGCACTATCACTGTCGGGGAGCTTCAGGGCTGCTTGAGGGTTCGATGACATGGTCTTTTAACATATCTTCTACCTCGGAATTCAGAATTTGCTGCATGCGGGGATTCCGTGGTAGATAGCGTTTTTTGATCGGTGTCGAATCTTTCAATTTTATTTCATGCCTGAGTAGAGGTGTAGTACTACGCAGTTCCATGAACTTCGGCAGCTCGTTCTCCAGTAGTTTTCTTAGGGCATTGGTGGCGCTGGGTATTTCTGCGGGCGCCTTTCTGTGAACCAGTGGCATACAGCTGGACGGAACTGTCACATTGGCTCGGCCTTCCGCGGGGTGGAGCTGCATGTGGGAAAACTCGGATCCATGCCCAGGATTATCGGTACGGTCAAGTTCGCGACGAGTATTACGAGCTTGTCTCATTCTATTTTGCTCAGCCCTGTGTCGTAGAACCTCGAGCCTCATTGCTCTAATTTGGGCGTAGGTCTGCTCGTGATATCTTATCATATAATTATGTAATCGGAGAATTAAATCAATCAGTGACCATAACAATCTTCTTTCAATTTCTTCGACGGGAAGGATCTTCCTTCTATCCTTGTCCACGTCTTCAATCTCGAGGTCTTCAAAGGTGAGATTCTACCCTAACAAAGACAATATTTTCAAAATTTTCGAAGTTAAGTCTAAGTCTAACAAGAATTCAATATTTGCTAAACTACTAAAATACCACCTAACGGATTCGTATGAACTTTGTCCCTCTGAAAGTGTTCGCAGAGACAACAACGCACAACAAAACATGCATTCGTGCGCGCCCACGAACAGTTCTAGATTTAGTCTGAATTTATTCGGAATTGACCCAGTGAACAAAGCTAGTACCATGTCTCATTTTTGCCCCATGCTGCTGGCAGTTGAATTCAAACTGAATTCCGCAGTCATGTTTGTAAGTATTCATTTTATTAATAATACCCGCCTTATTAACATGGGATTTTTCCATAGATTAATTTTTGATATGCCCCATTTATTATTGTCACGAATTCCTTGGGGTATATTAACCCATTAGTTCCCACGAAGTTTTTTTTTTTTTAGATCAGATTCAAATTTTGTAACATTGGTCTAAACATCAAATTAAACAAGTTGAGATAGGAATATATAACTGTTTTATTTTTAGATCTAATAAAAAATAGGTGTACTCTGTAGAATACAATGGTATTAGAGTAGACCTAACATATAATTTAAAATCTAGGAATGAAATGCCTTAACAGTCTCTTTCTATACACAACGTGACTTTACACTTGCAACACATCCACTTCACTCTTGCATGACAGTTTTTACATCTCAATTGTTTATCAATTTTTTCGGGAAAATGTCCACCTTCGTGTTACCGTTACTCACTGTGTACTTTGGCGAGTACAATGGGGATTAGTGGGTTAACCGACACTGCAACTGTGACTGAATGCTCAAGCCAGATAATTCTAAAACATAAAATTGTTTTAATAACTAAATAAAGTTATATTACTTTTCAATGAGTACAATCCATAGACATCGGTATAACATGGATTTTTAGTGCGAACTAAATAAAAATATAACGCCTGGCTGCAATGCGTTAATCACGGCACGGCAACAATCACATTAGCTAATAAAGAGACGCTTATGGTGTGATAAATAAAACATTTGATAACAATGTTATTACCAGCGCTAGTTTGATATGCGCGGGGTGTTCCCTTGGCAGTGGTTTCGCTAGATAGTAGATAGGGTCAGAGGGAATCTCGTTAATCCATTCATGCGCGTCACTAATTCACGAGTCTTTTGGCTATTATGTAAATTGTATGCGAAAAAGTAGACAACATTTCGGCAATACGGCCGTCGTTAAATAATAAAATCAAACAAACACATTTAAAATCATAATAGCCAGTAATCAGATAAGGCGCATAGGCATTCTCGTCATGTTAAAACGGTACGAACGTACGAATCAACACCTGGACTGCCGGCAGGAGGCCTCCAGTGATTCTGAAGTGAGGCCTGGTGATCATCTTCAACTTCTTCTCCTTAAGTCCATCGTCGTCGGCGAAGGCCAGGGCAGAGACCCTTTTCGGGCTGGAAGCCGACTTCCTTGGGCAGAGCGGCCAAGATGTTGTCAATGGCCAAGTTGAATAAGAGCGGTGAGAGGGGGTCCCCTTGGCGCACTCCTTGGTTGACCTCAACTTCCTCCGAACGCTGACCTCTAACCTCGAGGATTGTGGCGGACTGCTGGTACATCCGTGCCACATAGCTGTTGAAGCCTCTTGGTAGGCCCCTCTTGATGATATTGGTCAGCAGCGCGTCGTGGCTCAGGCTGTCGAAGGCCTTAGAAATATCCAAGACCACGATGTGGAGCACACGTAGGTGTTGCTTGGCCATGCCGATCGCCGCGTCGGCACAACCGTCCGCGGCTACAAAGCCACGCTGCAGTTGATCCAGAGGGGTTTTGTTTTGTAGTCTTGAGGTCAGTATTCGGTGGAGCTGGCGGACTACTACTGACCCGATCGCGATGGGTCGGTAGTCAGCAGCAGATGGTGGGTCTTCAACTTTTGGAATAAAGACTGTCCGCGTGAGAAGGAGCTCCCTAAGGAAACCCCCATTGAACATGACCACGTTGTATAGGAGGCATCTTACGAGTGGGGCCATCGCCTTCCACTGAGACGCCGTGATGCCGTCCGGACCCGCAGCCGAGTGGGTGGGAACCTGATGTTGTTCAACTTTGCTTAAGACTGGATCCGGGCGTAGTCGCGATGCAGTCTTCTTCGACGAGTGTCCCTGGGAGGTCTGGCCTTAGGATCGCGTGGTGATAGAAGTGCCTTTTTGGAAGGCGCTTTTGCAGGTCAGTGGTGCGGCCGATCACACGACATGTAACTAAGCTCGTTATAGTTTCTTTTTCTGTTAGAAACAATAGAGCTTTTTGAAACTGCCCCATTTCTTCTTTTGTATACACGCCATGTGAGCTGATTGGCGATATTTTGGTCATGCGTAGCAGGTGTTCTTCCTCATTCGCATCCAGCTCGATCGGGTCGGGTCTAGCGTGGTGAACTTCCGGCAGCAGCTCGAGCCACTTGTTCTCCAGGTGAAACATCGCAGGTAACTTATCGTTACCGTCCACCTGGGTTCCGGGGTCCTTGATAATATGAGTGATGGGCGTCATTAATTTTAACTCGTTGTTGAATAGGATCGGCAGTTCTTGGTAGCAGAACTGCGATCGCCGATATTCAACAACCTTCGCGGTGCACCGAGCGATGTATAATACCTCACCTACGACTCGACCGATATGACCTGGTGCATCACGAACGAGTCCACTTACGATGTCCGGTGACTCCAGGGCGAGGGCGAAGCGATTTTGGAGTATCTTTTCGCGCAAACGACATCGCTTCAAAATTGAGTCATAAATGACCTCCTCACTAATATGCCGCTTGACCGCAATCTCCAAGAAGAGAAGTTTGCTCAACACCTGAGCCACCATGTCCGTGTTCTGCACTAATTTCCTCGTCTTTTGATAGAAAAATCCGAGGGACGTATCAAATATTATTAGCAGGCGGTTTTGTTCTGTCCGCCATGCCTGCTGGTTACATATAATTTCTTGCGAAATTAGCTTTAGTGCGAACACGGCATCGTACGCCTCCACCACAATGAAGTGTTGCGTTTTGGTGGAGCCGTCTGGCTTCAGGGTGAGCACCGTCGCTAGACCCTCGTAGAGAACGTCGATGCCAGTGGATGTGCATTGCTCATTGGTCCGGGATTCCCAAGTAACTTCGCCGGCGAGGTCGTCGAAACAGTAGCCAGCACTGTACGGGCAAACAGTACCGCTGCGTAGATTAACACTATTCTCTTCTACATTTTGTAGAGCACTGCAGATGTGAAAAGACGTCTGCTCTGTTTAAAAATCTAAAACCAACTCCCTTCTTGTGCTAGCTAAACACACGCATCTACCCCATAAGCGAGTACGTGGAGGGAGAGGAAATCTCGTGAAGAATAACACAAAGATTGCATAAAAAACTAGAACACTTAAAATTACGAAAAACTAAAACCTTATCTAGGGTTCGACCAGGCCTCTCCGCAAACCTGTCAACCCTAGATGGCATCTCAAGCCGGTATTTCAGAATATTTGCTGCGATAATCTTAAATGACTATTTATGATAACTAAAATTCTAACACACATGTGTAGTATTAAATTAAACTCAAGAAAGCAAGAACTCCTGTCAAGACGATTTTCGATGTATTTAAGTTTCCAACGCTGTTTGAAACTTGATATTTTAAAATCGTTAGTAAAAACAATAAATCGTATTCTGAATATGAAATTTTTATACCGCGCGAATTTTAAACCGAAATTAAATTTTTTTAACGCAGTATACTACCGACTGTTGCCAATGTAGCTCGAGGGGGGGTATATAATGTGTGAAGTTAAATAATAAATTCATACGAAGTCGAACAACAATCATATAGTGGTTTTCGGTACTTACCGTTCTTTCCTTCTGACCTGGCTTGGGCTGTGGATCAGCTGACTGGTAACAGGCACACTCACTAAGGGTTAACGACCGTCGACCGGGGTGTTTTAGGGAAAGATATCAAGTAAAACCACACTCGTGAAATAGAAAGAAATAAAGTTATATTAAAAAAAAAAAAAAAATTAATGGAAAGTAATGAAAAGTAATGGCTAAATTCAAGAGCACGAAGCAACACAAAGTTGATGAAACACAAAACTTATATCACGTTGTTACAATTATTTCTAAAGCGGATCACGACCCATAGCTTCAAAGACTGGTTACACAGTGATTTCCAATATTTCCATGTTTGAGCAGCGTCATCATAAAGTGGTGTTAGGGGGGTTGGAAATGGTTTAGCGAGTCCCGTAGCCACATATTAGTTTCTCACAGTTTTTAACCCCTTAATGCACATTTTTTTAATCAATTTAGGTACAAAAACATCATTTATTTTTTTTGCAAATAATTATTATTTATGCTTATTTTAACTAATTTATGCAAAAAAAAATTTTTTATTAATATTTTAATTGTGTATGGTAAATTTTAAAACAAGGTACTACGCAGAATCCCACGTCACACTCACTGCACCAATATCTTGTTTCTTTTCTGATTTTTTTGCCCGTGCTGTCTTTTCTTGAACAACATACTGCACAATTTCTATAAGGTACAGCATTTTTTTCAGATGGAGGAATAAAGTCATGAAAATGTCGTTCCGTTAGTCGTAATGGTCCCATATGTCAGTTTTGTACAGTTTTTTTC
Organism: Poecilus cupreus; assembly: GCA_963942605.1. Classification (NCBI taxonomy): domain Eukaryota; kingdom Metazoa; phylum Arthropoda; class Insecta; order Coleoptera; family Carabidae; genus Poecilus; species Poecilus cupreus. The sequence goes on along the minus strand of OZ012729.1, from coordinate 3,439,154 downwards.
TGTATTCCAAATTATCCATCGCTCCTCCATTCTTTTTGTACAAAATAAAAGAGTTGAAAATAGCAAAATCAAATAAATGCATAAATATTTTTTTATAATATTTTATCCCCCGTTTTTTAGTTAGTTGATAGTCATGTAAGTGTTGATCTAATCTATCGACGCCTCACATGGTGTTATTGTAGTCCAGAACTAATTTAGGTTTCTTTATGGGATTTCCTTCTTTATGTTTCTTCGCAGTTAGGACATTTTCGGGATTGTGAATTGTCGACAAAAGACAAATTTCTTTCTTGTCATGCCACTTCATTACCATGACTTTTTTTCTTTGGAATGCTATAGATTCTCCTTTTTTAGTTTTTTTAGTCACAAGTTGTCGCGGTAAATCTTTTCTGTTGGACCGCAGAGTACCATATAAATCAGTCTTTTTGGATACAACAAAACAAATATTACATGAAAAAGAAAAAAAACTATATTTTAATAGGATTTAATCCACAAATGTGGTAAATAAAATAAACGTCGATTTTGACTAGAAATAAAATAAAATGCTGCTTCGGCTTAAAAGTACAATATAGCAAAATATAGTAAATTGCTGTTTACACACATACACACAAACATTTATACACTCAGTATTTACGGTATAATACAATCAATATTTGCTACACACAATCATTATCACATATAATTATAAAAAAAATTCATTCTGACTAAAAAAGGAATATCAATATAAAATTATTGCACTAAGAATTTCTACTTATTCTTGTCAATTATTGCACTAAGAATTTGTTCTATTCTCGCAAATAGAGTGCATCATCTTTTCAAAATATTTTGTTCTTACCGTGAGGAGCATATCCCTCACGAAATCCTCATCATATGGTACAGCAATGTTCAAAAAGGTTTTGGAAAAACTGGAATAAACAATAAAATCATTTAATTGAACATTTAATATTGTCACGTTTCCGGGGGACTATTGGTCCCCATAGGTGCATAAAGTAAAAAGAATTTCAGTTACAAAAATATATTTTAAATTTATTGTTAATTATTTAAGGAACATGACGTATTAAATTTGTAACTGATATATTATGAGTAACTAACTGTAAAATGAAAATGTATTGAGAAGTGAACTATGAACATAATAAGGAAAACAACGAAGTTAGCTCGCAACGTCAAATGAAAATGAAATAGAGAAAAACACAACTAACCTTAAAATGGGTTGACAGGCCGGCGCGGTTTCAATATAAATTGACCCAGGAATCCAAGAATCCAAGAATCCGCATCAAAATGAGCCCAAAGTGGCCCACTCAGAAACAAATACACTAACACAAACACTAACTGACTGCACTTTGACACACAAGCACTATTCACTTCTTTCTGATATATAAACTATCCAAATACACAAACTTGAACAAAGGTTTCATCTGTGTGTTTGTTGTTCACCTTTATCACCGAAATTGTTTCCTTATATATATTTTCTAAATTTGCGATCAAATGCCCATCTATTTCCATTTTCTTTAGACTAGTGAAGAGAATATCTCTGTTGACATTGTCAAATGCAGCTTTCAAATCAACAAAAAATGCATAAAGTTTTCCTCTACCATTGCAGATTTCATTTTCTACAATTTGATTCAATATGTAGATATTATCTGTTGTTCGTCTTCCTTTTCTGAATCCTCCTTGGTTTTCTGGAATCAGACTTTTGGATATTATTACCTCTTCAAGTTTTTCTTGTAGAATCATGGCGTAGATTTTGAACGACGTATCTAGTAACGTTATTCCCCTGTAATTTTCTACTTTGTGAGTGTCACCTTTTTTGTGAATTGGGTTTATTATACCTTTTCTCCATCTATCGGGTATTTCTGCTGAGTGCCATACCTTATTTATGATAGTTGTTAACTTCTCAATTATTTTGTCGTTCGCGTACATCCATGCTTCATTTGTCACTTCATCTTCTCCTGCCGCTTTTCCTTTTTTTAGTTTCTTAATTTGTGCTTTGACAACTTGTACTGATATTGTGTCTGTGGTTCCTTTTGGTTGTTGATACTTTTCTACTGGACTTTGCCTTTTGGTCAGTTTGCCATCCAGAAGTTGGCAGAAATAATTTTTCCAGTCTTTTTCTGGTATTAGTTTTGATATTTCATTCCTATTTTTCCTTTCTTTACTTATAAATTTCCATGCTTCGGCTTCTGATTTTATATTATACAGTTGTTCTTCAATTTCTTTCTTTTTCTTTTCCTTTTGATTTTCACATAACTCTTTATATTCTTTTAATTCTTTTTTATATCTTTCTTCCGTGGTTTTTCCATCTTTCCACTGTCTGCGTGTCTTCCGCATTTGCCGTTTTTTCTCTAAACAGTTTCTATTCCACCAGTTGTTTCTAGTTATATTACCCGATTTTATCCTTATTTCTACCTTATGTGTAGCGTTGTTAACGTTATCTATTAATTCTTTTAATTCTTCCTCGGTGTTGCTCTGTTTTAAATTGATTTTACTTGTATTATGTTTATATGCTTCGATGTCTTTTTCTTCCCACAATGATTTTTTTATTACTATTGGTTCTTCCTTCTTTTTTAGTATGTGGCTTTTTAGTTCTACGTGTAAAAGTTGATGGTCAGATTCAACGGTGTTTATTATTTGCATGTTTAATATATTTTCCCAGCTCTCGTTGTTTACTATTACATAATCAATTACTGTCCTCTCTCCTCTTTTACCTATGTATGTGAAGTCACCCTCTTCGTCTCCTTTTATGTTACCGTTTAGGATAGTCCAATCTCTGTCACCACATTCATCTGATAAAGTTTTTCCTTCTCTATTTATTGTTTTGTCTTTTGTATGCCGTTTTTCTCGTTTTCTTGTATCGAAATTCCATAATCCACCTTCTTCTCCCACTCTGGCGTTAAAATCTCCTCCAAATATTAGATGATCCTCCCTTGTTTCATTTATTTTTTCTCTTAACTCTGTGAAGATTTTATTTATCTTTGTGTCGTTATACACAGTCAATATTCTCCATATTTCTTTATTTATTTTGACTTTTCTTTCCATGATGTTCTCTTCGAGAGTTTGCTCTTGTATTTCTTCTATGTATTTTTTAATTCCTGTAATTATTCCTCCCTTAGCTCTCCCTTTTTTATTTACTCTTTTTGCAAATTTAATTTTCCAATTAAAATCATTTGACATTTTCTTTTTCCATTTATTCCAGTCTTTTTCCTCCAACCAGGTCTCTGTTAACCCTATTATATCATAACTATTTACTAAGTCCCAAAAATCATTGTCTTTTCCCTTTATTCCCGCAATATTCCAAAATCCTATTTTTACAGGTATCTTATTAGTATTCATGTGCATTAGTTTTTTGAACTTTTGACAAGATTTTCGTTCTCATCATTCCATTCATACCAATCAGCGCCAATTTTAATTTTCCTGTATCCAATTTTTACTGTTTTGTTCAACGATTTTTCTTCTTTGGCCCGTTTTAAAATTTCAATTTGAATCCTCCTTTCGTTATACGTCATATCGTGATCTATATGGCACTACGAGAGTGGCTAGGTCCGTAGTCCACGGGCCCATAGTGACACTGATTGTCGAACTCCCCAGTATCGGAATTAAATGACCTCCCGCGGATTGAAGTGCATTCTCCGATGTCTGTTCGTAGTTATGGGCGTGGCTAGCGCCAACTACATTGTACACTGCGCCAGTGTCAATTATGATGCTCACGGGTTGATTGTTCAACCTACCTTCCACCGTATGTACCCGCATATTGAGTTTCTTGTTCTCGGAATTTTGATTCGGCCCTGAATTAACATGGTACACGGCGCTGCGGACCTCGTTTAGCGCCGTGGAGATCCGTTTCCCGGCCTGCGATCGGAATTACGCTGGCCATTGCTTTCATTCTGACTGGCGCGTTCTTTCACGGGGCACATCCTTGCGAAGTGCCCGGGACGCCGACAATTGTAGCATACGGGTCGGCCATCATGGGTACGCGTGTTACGGTACTCGTAGCCGCCATTGGGGCCGGCTTGCTTCGTCCTCGCATTACCTGAGTTTGCAGGTGTAGAATTTCGCGGTTGCTGATCATGGCGTCTTTGTGGCTGTTCGAATTGTTGCGAGGGTTGGTCATACCTCCGCTGATGTTGTTGATATCGGCGCGGTAGCTCGTATCTACGTGGCTACTCGTACCTACGAGATTGTTCGTACCTAGGCGGGTTAGACTGTCGCGGCGGGGGATTTTGTTGGCGACGTATCATTTTTAGTAATCTTTCCTCTAATGCGGAAAAATCGAACGCGTCTTCATTGCGGGATGGCTTCCGTTCGTCCTCGGTTTTCGATTGGACACGAGCAATGCGATCTTCTGTGTCACACATCAGATCAATGGCTTGCCTTTTCATACTCCTGGCCCACTTCCGTTAACAAACCACATTAATTCATAATAATACTTAATTTAGATTTCTATAAGTCACCCTAATCCTACGTTAATGAATATTACGAAATGCGGGCCGTTTATTGAGTATGCAGCTGGCCAAATATGGTAGCATGAGAGCATCACCACCCCTGATAAGGCAATATGTAATATGACGCCCTTTCAATTGTCATAAGAAGGCTAATTGCAGCGGTTAAAAACCGCCGTTGCATCATCTCCGCTGTCGTCATTTATCTGAATCCAAAGTCTATCAATAGCGATAGTGGTTGGGGCTTGATGCATCGCGAACCACGGCATTTGTCATAATATTCACAATGATCATGCTGGTACCGCTGGGTACCGCTCCTTTGACACCCTCCGCGGTCCTCGAGGTGATAGGGTAACATGTTGTGTGAGAGGGTTCCGTGGAGCGCTCATTCATAAACTATTATAAACCTAACATGGCTTGATAGCGAATTTATTATCAACCAAGAGTTTCCGGCTTGCTTTCAAACAATGAATATTAATAGCCGAACTATCCGGCAAACAGAATGATTAGAATGTATATAAAAATATTCTAAGTTAATCATGAGCGCGACAATATTGCCATACCTAATTGGACTTGTCGATAATAAGGGTGCTTGGAAGACAGGGATATTCCACTGTTGCTGTTTAATTTCAGATATTTGCATTTTGATAAGCAAAGTAATGGAGAATGTTGGCGACCTGAAAATAAATATTTAATAATAATGTGCACAATACCATTGGGTAAATATATTTTTATTTTTCAGTAAGCATACCTTCAACAGGACATTTTATCTCTAATAATTTGGTTGGTTTTCCATCAGTTATGACCACACCATCAGGTGAAACTGCCAGCCATGGATTTGATTCGCTGACAATTAACCCTGTTTCTAAAACTACGTACCCCAAATGATCTTTATAAATAGTCCTTGCTTCATCTTCGGTTATCTTTCCATATTGCATATTTCTGGAACAACGAGATTTCGGCCAGAAATATTTTTTACATTTTGTAGACCAGTCACCTTTCGCGTATGTATGCAGTTCGTAACATCTTGAACCTGTTACTCTAAACTGACGTTCTTCTTTCCACAGGTGAAAGTCTTGTTTAGTTTTCACAAAAATTTCTTGCACGTTTGTGCGGTCAAATAGGGCTTCAATGTAAAATAAATTGATAAAATAAATCAAAACCATAAATTATTTTCACTTACCTTTATACGTTGTTTTACAACATTGTTGTGGAGGTTCTGGACAAAACAAAGCAAGGTCTTTTAATACTTGTCTTTCTTCTTGAACAATGAAGTTAGGCAAATCTTTCTCTTCCAAATATTTTGCTCCTCTTGTTTTTCTACATAAAATTAATGTTTATGCATAGGTACTTAGATTTTCACATTATTTCTATATATGAATAAATCAACCTGTGTTTCGCTATAGCTGAATTTGGATCACATGATAATAATTTTTCAAAAATTTCTTTTTTAAACCTTCGCTCAAGGAAGTAGTTCTAATATTATTATTATCTTTAAAACAGTCAGTTTCTAGCCAGGGCTTTGGTTTGTATTGTTCTAAAGTTGAAGATTTTTTACTTTTCCAGTAACACTGTACATCTGTCTGTGATACAGTCTCCAGATCTTTTAACTTTCGTCTAAAATAAGAAATATACACACAAATTAACATCAATTTTTTTTTAAGAAATCCAAAATAAAATATCTTACCGTGAACAAAATATTAAAACGGCGGCAATGTGTTTACACTTGCCGCTCTTACCTGCTTTACATGAGCATATAAAACTTTCTACTTTGATTACGTTGTTTTCAACGTAAATAGTTCCTTCTATTTCATGTGGACTTGCAGTAAGAGCACTGGTCCGTAAGCATAAACCAAAAAGCTTACACTTATTCAACTTTACTTCCACAACTCCACATAAAAATAGCAAGCCATTATTTACTACTTCTTTTCCCTCTATAAAATTTCTAGTTTAATTTGTCGCCTCTAGATATCTAAATAATTCATTGAAACCAACTTGTTTGTCTGCACCTCAAAAGTTATCCATACCTAAAAATTAATTATAGACGGTATAACTGTGATTTTTTACATATATAATGGACAAATACTTCCCTATACACAATATTGCACTTCATATAAGTTTATATTTTATTTATTTTTATAATTACAGGAACTTCTTTTACGTTTCTCCCTTATAGCATTCACTGTACTTACTTATTATGGCGACCATTTGCAATTCTCAGTTCTGCCGCCATCGGTCATTTTCGTTGCCAATAATCTACCATCTAACGTGACAGATACGGAATTAAAATATTTTGAAAATTATATTTCTATATTAACCGTGACCCATACGGAGCTGTAATATTTTGAGACATATAAAATTACAATGACCGTGACGTTCACGGAGCTGCACAATTCTGCCGGTAAACGTTGCCCGTATATGTTACGGAGGTGTGCATTAACCGCAGACCAGACCTAACACGTGCACTCTAATCTGGGGTCAAATGTCAAGCTAGCACTAAATCAGAGGGTGTGTTCCAGAAACATAAATAAACTATGAGCAGAAATTTTATATATAAAAAGGCAAAAGATAAGGGCAGGAACCTATAAATTTGAGAAGTTATGGCGTCGCTGGTTAGGTTCTGTGAAACCATGATATTCCCAGAAAGACTAATAAATTTGATAAATAATTCCAGCTCTGGTTTAGCTCTGTTACAGTCGCCACCATCTGAAGCGCCTCTGTATCTCTCTCTGTAATATCAGAGAATTCTTCCAAGCCTGCATCTTCCACGACACTGCTTCCTAACTCCGGCCGACTTTCCCTCCCGTCACATGACTCACCTACCTGTACATGGTAATCCAGATACCTCTCGCCATCGTTGTATGTTCCATCTTCCAAATTTACGTCTTTATCACACTTATCAATTTCTACACTTACACAACTGTCATTAATTTCACTTTCTACTCACTGATGGTGTTCCATTATCACACTATTATTTCTGCAGTCGTCAGTACAATCTATATTTATACTATTTGTAGTACAGTAAAGTGTGAATGGAAGAAACAATAATGAGAAAATGTTGTGAGGCTTCACTATCACGTACACGGTCAGAAAGTATTCGGAAATTTGGACGTGTTTTGTTTATGAATAAATTCAGTTTTCAGTAGACGGCATCTATATCACGTTTTGCAACGTTATCAACGGTTCGTTGAGCAACTCACTTTTGTTCTTCCTCAGAACGTGGAACGTGGAGTGCTAACTTTTCGTTTCTAAAGATCAGGAGGGCCACAATCTTTAAAAACAATCGTTCGGACGAGTCGGACTGATCAGATAGAGATTAGGAGGGCCACAATCTCTAGATGTGATCGGTACGAGTCGGACTGATCTGTCTTGAATACGCTTCGCGGCGCGCCTTTTATACCCAAAGCAAGGTTTACTTAAGGGTCTCGTCTCCACGTAGCTCAACTTCGTGTTCGATCTTCTGTTTGAGAAGTGTTGCGCGGTGCGGTGATCTTTAGACCGGCCTACTTGTAGTAGAACATTTGTATTACGCACGAAGATACAGAAGAAAAACGCACTGGGCTACCGAATGACAGCTAGCAATTACACTAGAAACAAATCCCCGCTCCCTGCAAAGCCAGGGTACTAGTTACTAACATCATCCCCACTACAACGCTCCTCAACCCGTACCCTGCCGCATCAACACTAGGGCAACTGATTTGAGTCTACTTTAATATACGTAAAAGTGGTTTAGAAATTTCTAAATTATATGCGCATTTTTATAGATAGAGCAAAATTTTAAAAACGACTTTAAAGACGAAAGATGAAACTAGAATTGTGCCGAATTACATTTTCTGATAAACATATCATTAATGAGATATATGATGTTAAATATTGCTTAAAATGGACACAAACTTAGATTCATTCTTCAGGAAAACATTCTTTATTTTTTTGTTGTTCTAAAAATCATATATATTATACAGAAACTGCTACACCTCTATTCACGCAATGTTTTGTTGCGGAGACGAGACCCTTAATCTTGTCAAACAAATGACAGTAGTTAAGTGGGGGGCAATATTTGTTTTCTTTATTTAATAATGACATTTAAATTTCGTAAATATTACTAAGCCTCGCAACAGTTTTACATATAACACAATTTATACATTGGAAACATATAAATACTTTAAATAATATATTTTACATAAAAAAAGAACAATATTCATGTTTGCACAACTTGCCGCTAGATGGCAGCAGTAGTAGCTGGCATCGAAATTTACATAAACAAAACAAGAATGTGTAACCTAGAACGGAATAAATGTCACAAAAATAAAATGCAGGTATTGTAGTGTATGGAAAAGTGTATTCAGAGTCTTCCAGTGACCACACAGTACAGGTAAATGTATAAGAATAAATATTTCCGAATTTATATAACAGCTTCTTTCAGCAGCAAGTTGCGTGTAAGTTGCTAAACATTCTGTGAAATATTAAACTCAATGAAATTACATATTTACATGATCAGATATTAGTGTCACCTGTGCAGTAAGTAACTGTAAAACATTTTAAATTGTGACAGGAGGGACCGGATCGTCACAGAACATAATTCACTGGGTTGAGGCTACGATCACGAAGTTGAGTTTCCATAGGCTCATATTCTTTGGCTAAATTAATCGCGTCATGGAGAGTTTTTTGTTTCCCTTTTAATAAATCGCGTTGTAAGTGCGTTACACAGCCTAAAACAAACTGATGAACTAATCTTTTCTCTAGCATTTGATTAATTATTGCCTGCTCATTCGCGTCTCCAGATCGTTCAAATAAATTTTGACCTATTGCTTTAAGTTTTGACGATACCTCCGTCGAGAGTTGGGACGTCACTTCCTTGGCTGCTGTGCTTGCTCGGCCGCCTTCGGTGACGGTGTCAGGTCCAGCAGCTGAAAGGGCTGGATAGCTTCAGTGGAGACGGGAAGGGTTCGATATTAGGGGATTATTCAGTGATAACTACCGAAGTAAACTAGATGTATTTAAATTTATTGCTCAACTTCAAATTACACCACGAAGACAAAATAAAATAAATATATTACACAAAACTGCGAATACGAGAAAAAAGGCTAGACTCCCCTTTAAAAAAAAACGCAAATATAAAAATTCCGATGAACGCGGTAGCGGTGACGGAACGAGAATGTACGGAAGGTCGAGGTGGAGAGAGGGGAGCAGGATCGTATGCAGCAACTGCGTAGTACACCACGGCGGCTACTGGGGATACACCAGACGCTAGGTAAACCACTGCGCTGGTGCGACCGGGGGAAATGTGGGCGACCGAGGCGTAGTAGACCACGGCCAACTGTCGACACACGGGAACCGGATACACCAGACGCTTGGTAAACCACTGCGCTGGTGCGACCGGGGGAAATGTGGGCGACAGAAGGCGTAGTAGACCACGGCCAACTGTCGACACACGGGATAGGGGTCGACTACAGCAGACGCTTGGTAAACCACTGCGCTACTGCAACCGAGGGGAGAGGATGGAACAGCGGCGTAGTAAACCACGGCCAACTGAAACCAATAAAGGCGGAAAGAAAAGAAAGAAACGGTGACAGAGACGGAAAGTAAAAAACAAACGGTGACGGAGACGGAAAGTAAAAAACAAACGGTGACGGAGACGGAGACTTTAGAGAGCTAACTCACCTACGTGATACTCCCAGAGAACTTTGCTCCACGTAGACGCCGGAGCAACTCTGTCTGAGCTGCCGTAGAGCTCGGCTTATATACCCGTTTTTGCGGGTGGGGATAACTAATTTATTGATTACTTGCTTTGCGCATGTCCGACGGAGCGCTAATCGGACACGCTGCCACTCAGCCACGCTGGCTGCTACGATAGCACAAACGGGCTCGGACATAAAAAATGTAACTTCGTTACAAAGTCTACCCGCGAAATCCTCTACATTGTAATTTTTACGCTGATAACATTTTGTAAACAATTTTTCTGCTGTAAAACGATCTAACCTGTGCCCGAAACGGTCAATCAATTTATTTTTTAATACCTCCCAGACTTTTGTTTCCCGTACTTCTTCATTGCACTGGACAAATAATCTTGCCTTTCCTTTTAAATTACGTTTCGCGAGATTCACCATAAACAAATCTGACCAATTACATAAAGGATGATTATATTCCATATCACTTAAGAAGTCGTATATCGACTCATTTGATTCTCCGTGGAAAACTGGTAGCGTATGAATAAGACCGATTAATTCCATTTTTAATTTGGATTAATCCGCGTAACACTATACAACAGCAACAATACGGCCAAGGCGTTGTAATGGAATGCTCTCCGCTAGGAAAAGGATTCGGGAAACAAGCCGTGCTGGGGCTGTTGCGAGGTCCTTCTTGGCTGCTGCACTTGCGTCGCTTGCTGCGGAGCTTGATTCTCTTGCTGAACTTGAATGGCTGGATACATGTAGTCCCTCTGGGAGATTAGAAAGGGAACTACTGATGGTGGTCTAGTGTTGTTGCAGGTTTTTGGTATGTAACAACCCTCGCCATCGTCTGCTGTGATGGGCTCAGAGACGTATGTAAGGATATTTATTCATTTATTATATTTTCCTGAACTGGCATCTCTTCTATCGCTTCCGAGATGGCGTTCTGTTTTTCTGTCGTATCGCCACCTGGTGCTGTGCGCGCCATTGATATCGATAACATAGCGAAGTTTGACTGCTCTCCGCTCGGTGGCACTGGTGTTCGTGACAATCTCATTTTACTTCTTCCAAATTTGCGGCAAAACTTAGCGAGCCGGCTTATCCCTGCTCGGGCGCCTGATGTAATGGAATGCTCTCCGCTAGGAAAAGGATTCGAGAAACAAGCCGTGCTAAACTCGCCTTTTGCCTTTTATTTAGTCGAAAAGGATTGTTGGGCTTTATTCCGGTCGTTCATTATAAATCTACAATTTACAAATTTACTTATTAGCCTAGTTCTTAATTTTAATACAGCAAACAGTATTCAGTAATTCAATACGTACCCTGTCAAGCATAAGCTGTTATTATATATATTAGTACACGGATCGTTGCTAGCAAACGCGATTAACAATTAGTAGACTGGCGGTTGTTCACTTCTCCACACACAGTTAAAAACTGACCGCCGCACTTGCCCGCAACTACCCGCGAAATCCTGACCTCTGTACAATTATTCCTGACGCGGCAATTTTGAATTTCTGGTACCTGGTTCCGGTTCAGCGTCTGGAATAATTCGAATCTCACCGCTGAGCATCAATTTGTAACAGCCAGAATCCCACCGTGTACACCAATTTTGTCACAGCTAAAAATCTCACCGTTGACACCAAATATGTAGCAGCCAGGATTTCAAGTAACAAAACCGGAAAGGTTAAATTGTTTAAAAATTACTTTTATTAAAGCAGATATAAATGATTAAATTAAATAAAAATTGAGGTGTATAAAAAATGTAATAAACAAATGATAAAAATGTTTACGTTGAATTGAAACAGCAAATTAATATAATAACTGAAAAATACTTAGATTACTTACATACGAGTACATGAACATAAGTTGGCGATGACTAGACTTATAATAAACGACGTTCAACAAATTCTCTTAAAACAAGTGACGACTGCCTCGCTGATTACACTTCGACTGATAACATTTCAAAACTGTCTTCCGTTTGTCACCGGAACAGCCTTATTTATACAAATTCTAATTGCATCTTCAAGTGACGTCAATCAAAGGGAAATTTCCAGTTTACTTTCCAAATCTCTCTGCCTGATATCACTTGAAGGTTTTTGGCCGAAAGTACATTAATTAAAAGATCGTTATTGCAAACGCCAATCACAAAAAATGTGCAGTATGCTAATTACTAACTCGAGGATTTCACTGTGACAATATCGAACCTGTTCCTGTTGAGGGTTCCAGTTTCATTCTTGCTGTAGAGCAGTCTAACATACATCATTTCATCTTTCTTCTTGGTAGATAAATAAATGATGGCTTCACCGTATACCTGGCCGAGTCCGCTCATACAACTTAAGTGTAGTAACTCTTTACACTTGGTGTATATGTACTTGTTCAACAGTACTAAGTGATTCAATTCTGCGCCCTTTAATAGATTAATAATCTCATTAAATCCCTTCTGCACAAAGTTGGTCGTTGTACTCTGAGCAATTGCTAGGACTGTTAGGAATAATTCCCGTCTCACTTCAAAAGCGGAGCTTATTCTAGCGTTATATTGTATAACAGTTGAGATTGCTGCTCTGCTGTCTCCAATTGTTCCAGTAAATCCTCGAACTCGATTTTTCATCCAGCCAGAATAACCATCATCATCATCATCAGAGAACAATTCAGCAAAATCTTTAAACCTTTCATCTGTTCTCCAAATATGTACGAGGTCTTCCTCAGATGCTAATACCCACTCTACCTCCACCCCTTCAAGCCCAAAGGCGTTTACCATCGGCTCCCATGGAGTTAGAGATCCCCATCTTGTGCAGTTAGCAACAATTCCTACAACTGATAGCATTAATCTGTAACTCGGTGGCGGAGGAAGGCGCCACAACACTGAGGGGAGGTTGCTCGGAACACGCGAGCGTGGAATGTAGGAAATAAAATATTCACTCACCCTCGGAAACTGTCTGTAGTCTGTCGGCTCTATCGCAAGCGGACCTGGACTCAAGTGTTAGAACCTCGGAAGACGCGAGATGCTAGCTGATCTCTGTGTGATTTTGGCCGACTTTTATACCCGTTCGGCTCTCATAAGGCCCATGTTAAAGTAAAAACGCAAGTCAAGACTTTAAAAATTAACTGAAGAGAAGTTAAGGATCAAACGTGCCCAATTAACTTGTTTTTAAACAAATAAAAGGTGAAATTACCGCGCAAGCGGTCCAGCGCCTCAACCTACTGCGCTACCGAGGCTGACGAGTGCTGTGAAGTAGTTTCGTCACAGTAGCTACTTCAGTTTTTCTTATAGTTTTCTGTACTATGGGTATACTTTTATAATTTCTTGTTCTTCACTTCTGCTTTAGTTTTCACCAATTGGATTGTCCACTGTTTCTGTTGATAACAAAATGACAGGGTTTATATTTTTCTTTTTTCTTAAAATTTCATTCATAACATATGTGTATTCGAAGTCCCGACGTCCCCTGTCAGTCTTATTATTATTATTATCATACTTCTAGTATGTTCGTTCGAGAGGTTTCCATCTGTTCTCACAATTGGCTTTCATTTTTTCTCTATTTCCTCAAACATTTTTTTAAGTCTTATTTTTAATGTTCCAACTTGTTTTCGATATATTTTGTAGAAGTCAAGAAATAACAAAGTGTTGTTGTGATTCCATTTGTAGCTATCAGACTCACCGAATTCAGTTGTTGGCAAAATTATAAACTTGGCTAATTCTGCAAAATTAAATACTAGTTTTTTATTATTAAATAAATTACAATTAAAACAAAAACATACCAACGTGACTTAATTTCGCGACGAGTATTGCGAGCTTGTCTCATTCTATTTTGCTCAGCCCTGTGTCTTTAAACCTCGCGCCTCATTGCTCTAATCTGGGCAAAGGTCTGCTCGGGATATCTTGTCATGTAATTATGTAATCGCAGAATTAAATCAATCAGTGAGAATAACAATCTTCTTTCAATTTCATCGACGGGAAGGAGCTTCCTTCTACCCTGGCCTACGTCTTCAATCACGAGGTCTTCAAAGATGAGATTCTACCCTTACAAAGACAATATTTTCAAAATTTTCGAAGTTAAGGTTAAGTCTAGCATGTGGAAAGCTCGGATGGCATCCATGCCCAGGATTATCGGTACGATCAAGTTGGGCATGCACAACAGCCTGATCTTTTTCCAGACTCCCTAAATTTCACACCCCACCACGGCTTCTTGCGTGACCTGGACGACGTTGCCGTTAGCAAGTTGGGCGTTGATTTTGGCAGCAGAGAGAGTAGTACATTTCATATGAGCTACACTCAAACTGGGCAACTACTGTTGCCCCTGTGGCATACATATAGAACCTGTTCCTGTTGAAGGTTCCAGTTTCATCCTTGCTGTAGAGCAATCTAATATGCATCACTTCATCTTTCTTCTTGGTAGATAGTATGTTATTTTATATATTATTAATCAATGTGGTTTTAAAGGCTGAAACAAACTGCGAGCATGTTGAGTTACTATTTTGTCCACACAACCCACGAATAAGGCTAAAGAAAGGGTCTTGGTTTACTGACTTTGTTAACAAATATTTGAAACCAATATTCCTTAGGCTTAGAGTACTCCACAATGCCTGCATGTTCTGAATTGTTACAAAAAAATACTGATTCAGGTACTGTTTTGCCATCAATAGTAAATGATAAGCAGCACAACATCTTTTGGCTTTTGTCCTAAATTCATGATGTGCGAACTTATCATTGACTCGACAAGATAAATGACGGGAGGCAATCATACTCGAGTTTAAACTATCAAAAAAATTGTTCATAAATAGAGAAAATTTTGCTGTCCCATGAGCATCCAGAACACCCGAATTCGACAAAACTTAGGCTCTTAGGCAGCAAGAATTACTTTTTTTTTGCCATCGGGCGCTACATGAGCTTTCGTCAATCTTGTTGTCGTCAGTTTTGCCGTCTGTATCATACAGAACCTTCAAATCGTTCCATTTAGCTACCTTACCGCCGTCATATAAAATGTTTTTGGTTATGAAATTATTAAGCATGCACTTCAACAAATGTGGAGTATCAAAAAAATGACCAAACATTGTATATGTATTCGTCGGGCCGACCATACTCATCGTTTAACAAGCGAACTGCTGCTCTGTTGCTACTACCCATGTCACTGTCAGAGGCAATAACAACGAATTTTGTCAGTTTACGAACAGCTCTAATTACTTCCAAGATACATGCTTTAAGCGTATATGTTTTGGCCGCAGATTGTACAAAAAAGAAAGCGAAAGGTTGCTTTCAAGATTTGTACAATCCACGGATCATAAACACTAAAGCATGATCCGCTAGTTTATAGCTTCGTCCACCTACAACTTCCTCCAGTCCTTCAACTTTGTCTAAGTTTCTATTGTATGACAAGTGTGGACATAACGACACCTGGTCGAACATCAACAAACAGTAACTGTCTAACGGAATTTTATTTTCTGAATTAAGATTAAGGTAGGAAAATAATTTATTATTTATACCTGGCCGAAGATCGATGTTCGCTAGAGACCGATTTAGTGTCCTCGCCGATGGCATTGGCAAAAATCTTGCCAGATGGCAGTAGCCTTTTTAACAGCGCGGCGTAGAATGACTCCTCATCATTTGTATACCTCCTAGCCAATTGGTTTCCTCTTATAATTCTTCACAATACATTTAAAAAAAAGTCTGCATCACTGGAGGCATTTCATCAATTTTTCGTGCTTCTTTTAAGAAATTGTCGGTGGATAAATCCATTGTCTTGAATAATTTTTTAACACTGGTTCCCCCTTTTCTTGATGTTTGAAATAATATGGCGCACTCTCACTAACTCGCCATACATTTTTCTTTTTTTCAGGCGATAAGTTTTGGACCCGGGTCTCTCCAATAACAAGAATGTTTTTTTCTAGAAATAAATCAAGCTTTATGGTCATATTGTTGTTGATTATATTTTTTCTCCATTGCAAGATATTTTTGTGAATATAACTTTCACAAGGGCGTATTCTGTAACTTACGCGACGAAAGCAGCGAACAAAGTAACGGTTGAAATTTCGATGTTTCAAACGTCAGTTTGGAATTTCGATTCAACTGATTGTCCTGCCGCCTACCAGTTTAGCTATTAGCCAAACGCTACAGCACTTCCATCTATGGTTAGTGTACCCGAAGTAATCCCCTCTACTCCCCACGCGTCCCCCACCATTAAAAACTTCTATCACAAGAATTCTATATTATAGAATCTATACTGCTGTCACCCCCCTGGGGCGAGAGTCGCGTGGATTTGAGTCTGTCAACAGAAACCCTTGAACACTCTGATGAGCTATTTGATTCTGGTGCATAATGCCATCTTTTTCAGTATTAGTGTGAACCACACAAAAATTACAAAATTTGAAAACGCAATAAGTAATGCCAGCATATATAGAAAGTTCAATACTCGATAGCGTAATAATTAAAAATGCAAACGTAAGTAATTGTCTAAAAATAAACTGGTAATATGTGTCGATGTTTGCTTACTTAGCGTCGATTGAATTTTTATTAACCAGTGGTTAATTTTTATTAACCAGAATTGCTATTTTCTTTACCTGAAACAATATTTATAGTAGTCCTATTCTTGAATCCTATTTTGTTGTAATGACCTTTCCAATTAAACTGATTTCCCAGTTGATTTGTGGTTAAATATTTCATAATTCTTCGTGTGACCCCTTCTATTCTTGATCCACCTAAAGCTGCCAATCTACGCACCTGTATAATCATCCACTAAATAATAATGAAAAATTTAAAGAATTTTTGTCAAGAACTAACCATATTATATTGATTGACTAAAGGATCTTCTTTCGCCAGATTTTCAATATTTAAAAAATCTTCATATGTGTCTAATGGAAAATATGGCAAGTTTTCTGGTGCAATCAATTTATCCAAAGATATATTTTTAGTTTTATTATTTCACAAAATTTTACTGTCGCCAGTTGTTTGTTGTAACTTTGCAATTGAAGCTAAAACAGTTTCTTGAAAACCTATAAAAATAATTATTGAAATAAAAGTGAAGTTTTCAGAAATAATATCTAACCTGATTTATTGATTTCTTTAATAGTTGTATTATTCATAATATCTAAAACAGAATAGACTCTTGTAACATGGCATTAGTAGACATGCACGCCGAGCACAAGGGGCATCGGGGCGCATGTCCCCTAGGAGACTTTTCTCTTAGAGCAACAAAGAAACACTGGTTTTATATGTTAAACGCCTATGTCCCACTCTTTGATTTACACTTCGTACATTAAAGATAATAAAATCAGTTAAAAATAATTTTAATTGGCAATTAGGTTTTTACTTTTCAGCCCTTTCCAGTATTTTTCGTTTTTTTCATTATTAAAAACTTATGCCTCTAAGGTAAATTTTGAAAAGTCGGCACCCATGATATAGATATTAGACGAATAAAGGCCTTACCGATCATTATATCGTGATTCAGTGCCTCGGCGAAGTTGCTATACAGTGTCATGGTAGAAGTGGACGAAGCACTTGGTGTTAGTGGTATTTGTAAATTGACGCTGTGTACATCAGTAGTAAAAGGAAAAATGGGAACATCCGCAACAGGAATAATATCTGCTACCAGAGCTGGACAAAGTACTCAGCTAAAGTACTTCAAGTACTAAGTAATGCTATGAGTACTTGTAGTTGCAAGTTATGACATGACAAAACATTTTTAGAAACGAATTTAAATTGAATTTGTGGCTGATTATTTTTCAAAACCAGAACAAATTACAATTTAAAAAAAAATCAACAAGAATTTTATTAAAGGAATAATTTTGTGACACTTACCCAAATTAACATTGTAGTTTTTAGCTAATTCTAGGATTTTTCTCGTTCTGTTACTCATCTTTACCCTTAACTTGCACTAACAATACTAAATGTTTGGCTGTACGATACATAAGCGTGGAACGCAGTGTGTTTACAACAAGTTGGAACTTGCGAAGGGACCGATCTCGGGACCGCTATGATAAATAAAGTTAAAATTTGCGTTGGGCCGGCTGCGGTCCCTAGGGACCGCTATTTTTAAATTGACTAAATTTTAATTAAAATTAGGATTTTTGAAAAATTGTAAAAAACTACATGCATGACTTAAATAAATTAATCAGAAAATGTAAAAAAAATATGTGTTTTTGGGCCATGTTTCGAATTTCATCGTGGCGCTCAACGTGTTAAGTTTCTGCTGCAAGAGCGATAACAAAAGATATAAAAGGTATAATTATCAATCGAAACGACGCACCTGAAACGAAACAAAACAAGAAAATCCAAACATTTGCACATATTTAAACGAAACAACAAAAACCATGAAAATTCAACAAAGGTACGCATTCAGATTAATTAAACAAAAAACAAGATGACTATCTCGAATTAAAACAAATGTAAATAAACTAACTCTTATGAATATATAACTCTAGTTCAGTTCGCATTTTTAGTAATATGGATGGTGGGTATTAAGCAAACTGAATTTTTAATAAAATTTTTTATTATATTTTGTACGATCGATTTCGACTTTGTTAAGTCATCATCAGGTACAGTGTCAGTGATTAATCAGTTGAAACATTTGTAAAATTGGATAAAAGATTTTTGTACACACTTATAAAATCAGACATGAGATTGTTTAACTAACTCTAACATAAAAACCTTACATTAAACTAAATACGAAGCAGGAAAGTCAAAACTAAACCTAAAACAAAAATGTTTACATAAACTTAAAATTATTACCTGTCACCACTGGAACCCTGCACTAAGTGTCAATGAGTACCGACAAGTGTTTATTTTACTTGGCCGAAATATTAACTAAAATAATAGAAAATTAATCAAAGAATCTACGAAGGGTAGCGAAAATCCGCCGGCCACCACGGAACAGTTATAACTTTGTTCTGAAGAGTTAAATATGAGAGAAACATACTTACGTAGTTTAATTACTGGACTTGGACAAGGCTCACTACATAATCTGAACAATAAACTTGAATGTGAGGCAACATAAATGAAAATCAAATTTTCAAAACAATAACAATTTGCTAACAGAAATAAAAATAGAAAAAAATCCCAATAAACAGGTTACAAAATTATAAACTATTTTGCGCAATTTGACACGATCAACCACAGTTTCCTACTTGAACCTATTATCAACCTTTATGAATATGCTATCAACGTATATGACGCACAAATTCATATATCTAATTATATATCTACTTACAGTTCATTCCTTCGCTGCTGGCCGTTCTCACGTGTACTGGTTCGCGAAAATAAATGCTCAATTAACCAAGAGATTCAAGTTAATCTAACTTAGCATTAGCAACTTAACCCGAAATTTACTTGATTCAAATTGGAATTTAGTTTAGACTTCACAACTTAATCTCAACACAAACAACTTAATTCGACTCTACTCAATAAACGAAAATAATCAACTATTAATACGCATCAACAAATATCTCAAGAAAAACTTTACCAATATTCAATTAATTACTCACAACTTTAAAGAACGTCAGGAGATGAACACACAACTTGTAAAACTGTTTCGATCAGTGTCTGTAACAAGACTGTCGAACAGTGTTGCCGCGAGAGAAAATATATAGTACCAACATTTAGGAAATAACGTACCACTTCCATACCACATATTTTTTAAGAATTGAAAGGGGGATAAAGGTGTCAAGTAACATTTTTGATTAAAAAATATATATAGATATCCTCGTGGATTTAATTTTACTTGAGTTTATGAATTGTACCTCATTCCTTCAAATTAATTTTGACACTTATATAAACATTTTTTAATCGAAAAAGCTTATTCCTTAATTCTTCACCTATAATGGACCAGGAGGTCAACAAATAATCATATTTTTTTGTATTATAGATAAGCCATAATAATAAATATATTTATAATTGCAGAAAACAAAACAATCTGTTACTTAACACCTTCATCCATCCACCCCTTCAATTATCTTAATTTTGTTTTTTATAATTGAGAGTATAATAAATAACTCAAGACACATGATCTATAAATTATACAAAAATTTAT
Organism: Poecilus cupreus; assembly: GCA_963942605.1. NCBI lineage: Eukaryota > Metazoa > Arthropoda > Insecta > Coleoptera > Carabidae > Poecilus > Poecilus cupreus. The sequence continues at coordinate 3,419,039 of OZ012729.1, read as the reverse complement.
TATTAATATTAATAATATATAAAATGTATAAAAACAAGCCTCCACTTCGGACTATTTAAACAAAAAAAAAAATATCACAGCACAAAATAATGTAAATAAAATCACAGACAAATAACAATTAATGCATTGTTCTTGGCTTTGCAAAGATAATTGTTGCGTGTGAATAACAAAAAAAATAATATAAAATCAGTACAAAATAAGTCGTCACTTCTGACTATTAAATAAAATCACATTGCAAATAACAATTAGTACATTCTCAGTAGTTCATTGCTTGGCATCCATTCGAAACAATGATCATTTCCAAGCAACTCTTTACACAATAGCAAGCCGTTACAAGTTGTAACATTTAGTTGATTTCTATATTTGGTTTTTATAGTAGTTAGTTTGCTAAATAATCGTTCTGCAGCGAAACTACTGTGTGGTAAGCACACAATTTTTTTTTAGAAATGTTACTAAGCTATCGAAGATTTTTTCATCCATTCCATTCTTTAAATTTTTTTAACATGTATTGACTTCTTCTATATTATTTAAATTGTTTTTCGGTTTATATTCCGGCACTTCCCTCCATTGCATAGCAATATCATTTATGTATTTTTCTTCAACAGCATTTTTAATCTAACAGAGAGTTTTGTCATCAAAGTCTACTATTTTTTAAATTTCTGTACATAAAGTGTTATAAAATTCTAAACATTTTAGTCTAACTAGTCTGACGTGTTGCTAACCCGGGGTGATGTGCTAATTGGACTAATCTTGAGGCGGCCGGCTTGGAAGCCAACGATTATTCCTGGGCCAACACTTGATTTCTTGCACATTGTGTACTGACAGGTTCTAGTACCACAATGGCTGTCCTTTTCGACCCAGGCATTTGCCTTGCGCTTCCGTACACGCCTCTTCTTTTTGTCCTTATTCAAGGACACATCAGCCCAGCCGATATTTTTCTTATTGACGACCTTTGACTCTTCGACTGCGACACACTCTTCCCTCTCTTCTACCATCGGTCGTGGTATGTCATCCGCCGTGCGCTGCTCTGCTGCAAACATGGCTTCAATCTCGGCCACGCTTATCTTCGCTACAGGCAAAGACAGCGGCGTCTCAACAACCCTGACCGACTCGGGCGTTGGCAAATTTATTGGTTGCGGCGGCTGTGATGACCATGATACCGATGTTGCATGTTGTTGCAGCGGTATCAGCGGTGGTTGCGGCGTGAGCATCGGTACGCAGGATAACAGTACCCATATCCTGGATGCCACGGCGCTGGCTGATGCTGGTGACCCTATGGTGACGATGGATACATACCATACACTCCATAGCAACGCGCACTTTCATTTTACGAAATTCTAGACATTATTATTACGAGTGTCATGACTGAGGACTATGGTGCTACAGTCCAGGTTCTTTTGATTGGCGGTAACGAGTAAATCAAGATAAAATTGCTGATTGAAGCTTGCAAAAACATAGAAAACACTGTTTTCAACAATTCAAACTATCATATTCTATAACTATCATAAAAATTACTTTATTTTGTCAAAACCAACGTTTCGCCACAAATTGCAGCTTCTTCAGGGTAAGACAAAGTTAACAATATAAATTATATAAAATAATCTGTCATAGAAAATGATGTCAGAATATAAATTAAAGAGCAGCACTTCAACATACAAGCATCCATGTGTATTTTCCTGTTGGTTATCATTTTCCAGTCGTTTAATTATCACATCTATCATATTCATGTTTCTGTCGTGTATAATAGCGAATTTTTGTGAAATCAAGATAAGATTGCTGATTTAAGAATGCAAAAACATAGAAAACGCTGTGTTGAATTAATAACGTGAAAATTAAAAAAATGGCAATTCTACAAAAATCTGCATAACTTTTCACGGCAATCCTACCGGCAGCGCCAATGTAACAAATGTGAAGGTGGCTATAGAGATAGAGATAATAAAAATGAGGAAATTTTATTAAAGGAAGGGGAACAAACCAGTTGTGGTTAAATTGGAAGCGGATGAATTGGGAGCTGATAAATCATGACACTTTAATCACTCAAAAAACATGTAAAACTTGTAAAAGATTGCCTTTATTAAAACTAAACACTTACGAAAATTAACTTGATGTTTCACTAAACTTATATAATACATTAAAAATACTTAACTAACTTAAACTTAATACTTAACTAACTTTAAAAAAAATACATTTTTTTCGTAGCACGACTTCATTTTTAATCTCTAACCGATCACGGCCAACGCAGAACTGCCTTCAGACGCCCAAAATTCCAGGGGTCTGTCCTAGGGATGCAAGAGGGTGTCATCGAATCTGAACTTTCGTTTCTAAAAATAGCTCGAGACAGCGATAGCACAGAGCGTAACAGATGAAAGTCATCTTGTTACACAAGTTTGCACCGATGGAATGTATAAAAATATATTTAGTAACAGTGCTTTGAATGAAGTTTTAAAAGAACTATTTGCCCGAAATAATTTTGTTTAAAGTCTCTCATGTTTATGAATTGAATCCCTTGTTACAACAATTTAATAACTTTGAAACATATTATATTTTGGATCCAGTTCGTGACGGACATATTAACAACTAATGTTTTTGTTTTCGGACACACAAACCCGACCGATTCATTTGTATCATTAAACTGAAATAATTACAATTCTTATTTTCATTTTTCTCAACATTTTTATTATGTAAGACTAATAAGTGTGTTATATCGTTGTTCCATACATGGTAAAAAGGACAAGACATCCGACAGTACCTGAACTTCGGTAATCCCAAAAACTGCAAATTCCTAGGATTCCAAATATCCCAAAATTACAACGGTAATAAAACTTAGAGCTACAACAATAGATTAAACTAACGGTAACATAATCCTAGCAATACTGCAAACATCATTTGCAAATTCTAGAAAAGGTAATATAATAATAAACTATATTACAGGAAACTCTAAAGTCTTTAACAAGCGAAGCGGCTCTTAACAATAAACACGTGTACGAACGTACAGTATGTACAAAGTTAGTTAGGGCTTGAGTCGTCCAGGGTAGCACTTGGTGCAGACACTGGTCGACTCAGGTTACTAACAACTTGGCGAATGAAAATTCACCCATCTACAGTTGTAGAGTAATGCGTTCAAAGCCTGGGAAACGCGAAGTTTCCCAGGAGGCATAAGAAGTCATTCTCAGGTATATTGTGGATGAGTTGAATTATCAACTCATTCTCCGGGCAGGGCCAGAACGGGAGCCTGGCCGCTAGCCCGTTCCTGGACTCCGTGTAGTCAGCGCATCGATAGATTCGATGCATAGGTGTGTCTTCAATGTGGCACGTTGGGCAGTTGGGGCTGTCAGCCTTACCAACTCTATGTAGGTGAGTTTGGAACTCACCGTGCCCAGTTAATACTTGTGCCACATTGCTTGTTACTGGCAAGTTGAGTGCGAGTCGGTTGTAAATATTAGGGAAGAATCCATAAGTGACTCTTCCCTTTGTACAGCTCTCCCACTCTTCTTGCCATTTTTCCGTCATAATGTGCTCTATAGCTCGGTGCATGTTAGCACTGCTGCTATAGTCAGCTCTCCTGATCTCTGTGTTAAAGATCCTAACTGAAGGAGCAGTTTTTAGGGTTAACTTGGCGGACCTCTCCTCTACTATAAGGTAGAGGGGCTTGAAACCCGCCAAGACACAAGAAGCCTCGTTAGAAACAGACCGGTACTGGTTTGTGCAGGTCTTTGCACAAAAGGCCGTTAAACTCAGGAGCCTTAGGCGTTGAGAGGTCGTGTTCGAGACTTTTGGGTATAACTTTGAGGTTGCCCATTTTCCAAGCACTTGGAAAGTACCCTACCTTAAGACAGTCAGCGTATAGATTGCAGAGGAGGGGTGTGATCTCCTCTTCAACCATTTTTATGACTACTCCTGGGATAAAATCTATTCCAGGAGCCTTTTTGCTAGTAATCTTGCCTATAAGGTGTTTTATAAGTCCCTCGGAAATCTCGGGTGAGTCTTCCGAGGGGGTCGAAGCAGTGATGCACGCATCTCTGCAGTATTGGTGGTAAATACTGTCCAGATCGGGATCGTCATCAGGCATCAGTGCGTTTAATAGCATCTCCATTGTCTCTGTGATAGTGTTAGTGTATGTGCCTGGTCCCGTCTTTAAGGCTTGAAGGGGGAGATTTACCCTTCTTTTGTTAGCCGCTATTTTGTACGTGAGGCCCCAAGGGTCGCGTCCCAGGTCATTCTTGACGAATGCTTCCCAGGACTTGTCCCTGGCCTTCTTTACTTCCGCTTTGTAGCGGGTGAGCAGCGACAGATAATTGTCCTTATGTGTCTGATAATCAGAGTCAATAGATCTGCTAACTAGGTATTAGGCTTTGGAGACCCTCTTACGTAACTGCTCCAATTTGTCGTTCCACCATGTTGCTTTGTTTACAAACACCCGTTTCTTCGGGATATGTTTGCTTATAATATCTTGGAGTCCCTCCGTCAAGAGCGATACCTTAGTATCAATAAACTCAACAGACGGTGGGCCCAGGCTTGATGCTGTTATATTGCCAACCAGGTGGATTGTGCAGGATTTTATTGCTTCCCAGTTAGCATTCGCAAAGTTATAGCCTGCTAGCCTTGGCTTGGTTGGAGCGTCAACCATAGTAGTGTATGAGATCGCTCTATGGTCACTTTGCGATGTATCCAATATTACCCGCCAGTCGTCAATGCTAACCCCGCCGGACGAGAGAGTTAAATCAATGTTACTCTCGCCGTTTGGGCTGTGGAAGGTGTAAGGTTGCCCTGGGGTGTTTGCAGTATCAAATCACCCTCAATGAGGAAATCCTCAACAGAGCTTCCTCTAAGGTCGAGCGACTTAGAGTGCCAAGTCGGAGACTTGGCGTTAGCATCGCATCCTATTATGTGTTTAGCATGGCCAGTGCTCAGGAGCAAGCTACTTAGGTGCTCTAAGTCCTTGTCTATATCGTTACGTGGCGCAAAATAGGCCGACGTAACGTACAAGGCAGCTGATCCCACTCGTACCTCACACGAGGCGGAGAAGGCGTTCGTGTACCCAGTGATTTTGAGCAGGTCATAATCGGGGTTTAGAACTATGATAGCTGCATAGACATGTGTCGAGTCATCGGAGATGACTCTCATTCCTGTTGTTCCAGGGATTTTATGCTTGTTGGTAGTAGCATTTAGGAAATTATACGGTTCCTGTATAACGAGGATGTCCGCATACGTACTTTTCCCATAATTTAAGAACTCCTGAGTGGCCACTCTGGATCTCTGTAAATTACCCTGCAGGAATCTTATATGCCTAGCAGTCATAGTTGATGTTGCTTATGTGCGCCTCCAAACGCCTTTTAAATGTGGGGCACTTGTTGTCAGCTGCGTTATGCTCTATATCAGCACCTTTTTGCCCTGCGCGAGCGCAGTTGGGACATTTGGGTTTCTTATCCTTATTAGAACACTTTCTGGTGTCATGCTTACCAGAGCAATAACCACACTCGTCCACGCCCTTGCAGGCAGATTGAATATGGCCAAATTTCTGGCACTTGTAACACCTCTTAATGTGTATGTGGTCGCCCACTTTATAGGTGTGAAAATTGTGTACTAGGCGGCCCTTATTTAATAGAGACCTCCTAAGAGTGGGGGTGGTCTCTATGACCCAGTTTACGGTTTGTCCCTCCTTCCTTCCAAACTTTGTCACTACTTTATAGTCACAATTGGACTTTTCCATTTCAGATGTAACGATGAAATCGTTTAAAATATCCTTTATTTCCTCTTCCTTTATGCCTTTCGGAAGATTCAGAAGAGCAACCCTGGGGTTGAACCTCTGAGACTTCTTTGCAACCAGGCCATGTTTCTTTAGTTCCGGGTGAGCAATCAGTTTGTTAAGCTGATCACTTTCAGATTCTATACAAATTCCCTTATTAGGGACACTGTACACCCTGCTAGGGACAAATCCTACTTCGCTCGGTTTGATGTGTTTAGTAACCAAATTCCTAGTGTCATCGCTAGTAGCGATGACTTTATTTCCGGGTTTAGGGGAAATTATAATCTTTGAGGTGGTGGCCTTGCTGCGAGCGTTGTTGATCAGTTTAGTGATCGGCTTTGCTGGAGCGCTAGCTGCCGCTTCAGCAAAGGTCTTGCCAGTCTTGGTGAAAAAGTTGCGGGCCAGAACCAATAGCTCCGCAACATCCTTCTTTAGGTCAAGCTTGTCTGTGAGTGCTGGTAGGTGTTCCAGTGCCTTCCCAATCGCACTAAGAACTCCGTCTATAGCACTACCAACCTCACTTTTGTGTTTAGTCAAATCTGATCAAGCTTGTCGTTAAAGCTCTTCATCGAAGAGCATTCTGTCACGGCTGCCTCAAGGGCCTGCCTGAGAAAGTCACCGCCGGGCTGGGCGGTGGCCATGATGGGGGCCCTACCCAAATGGGTAGGGGGGGGGGGGGAGTTGGTACAGGACCAGTAAGGTATGTTAGTCGAGAACAGGGTAGTCTGACTCAGTCCTTCTGGTTTGCCTCCAGAAAGAACCTCGCCGCGAAACCTGACAGTGGTTCTTGGCCGACAGAAGATTTTTTGTTGTAAGTAAACTGATAGCGTCTAAGGTGACCCTTGCAAGGGGTCCCTCGCAAGCTTCTATTCGTTTCCGAGGTACACCTCGGGGAGGTGGTTCATCTATCAGGATGCTAGTCTTATATCTCTGGTTGAGCTTTGCCGTCCTCGGTACCAATTCCACTTGTCATAGATGCTTTCACCTTTGAATTTTCTAATTTGTATTGAGTTCTCATGTTGTGAAACTTGGTCAAGCACTCTTTCTCCGATACATTTGGTCGCAAAGTACCAACAGACAAACACGTTTCAATGCTGCTGCGCGAAGATGTTTATTATGGTAGTTTTGATTTCGAACAGCGTACAGGCATGATTCCTCTTTGTATGCGTCTATCAGAGCTAATATTTGATACTTATTCCACAATTTTTTCTCCAATGACATTGCTACTTGATAATATTTCTCTAGCTTCACTCGAAATGCCTTGTTTCTAAATATTTTGATCATGTGATACGATCCTGCTTTCTGATTAGTTCTTACGACCAGCCCGCACAGTAGCAAGCAAGAAAAATAGCACCGCAGCTATCCTGAAAAACAAACCAGGTAGCAAGCACCGCAGCCCGCAAGCAGCCTAATATCCAGCACGGCAGCCAGCACGGTTGCCCGCACGGCTCCCAGCAAAAAATCCAGCACGAAAAATTGCATCGTGTGCACTGGGCATTATTATATCTCACTGATGCACTGAACATAACAGCAGATAATTTAAAATTCAACACTGAGTTTCACCGTCTACCAGTATTGTGAATTTCTTTTACTTGAATCCGAATTTACTTGACAACTGTCACATAACTCTAAACGGCAATAGTACAATAGGAAAGCGTTACAGAATCTCTAAAAATATCATTACACTAGCCGGATGGCGCACAGCGTGGTTTCTTCTGGTTTTAGGTACGAAATATAATAGCTGAAGAATACAAAATGCGTGTTACAATATATACTAAAATTTCACTGATCAGGACTTGTTCAAATACAGCAGTATAGTAGTATAGTTACATAAAAAACTGTTTCGTTTGTAAGCATTCACGATGAAATTGACAGTTTAATATCGTCGCTGAAATAGTGCGCATCTCATTACAATCAATACCATGTTCTAGTATTAAATGCATTATTTTAACATGATATCTGTTCTTTATATTTCAAAACTCAGTTTGAAATGACAATTTGATATTATATTGAAAGAAAAATATGTTCTAAATTTGTTGAATAAGTACGGCTTTGAGTATAACAACTGATATTAATTAATGTTTACTTTTTCAGATTTGGAAACAGTTGGAAGATGTTCACAGTCAACTTCAGCAGCATCTACTCCAGTCTGCTTCATCTACAGCTACAGCTGAATTTAAAATTATTCAACCAACACAAAACTCATAATTATGAAGTTGTCTGTATCATTAAGTCTTGGGCAGTTTTTGTAAAATTAATGGCTGTTCAATGTAAGAACATGTTTGGATATCCATTCCATGATAAATCACATACAGTTTTTAACTCGCAGTTTAGTCAAGCCTCTTCGGGTTTCGGCAATACATTTCCCTTCCTCAGGAGGTGATTTTATTTAATAAAATTGGTTCTATGTATTCTGATATTACACGTTAAAATATAAAATTAAGAGAACAGATGGTGGTTTTACAAAGGAAAACACCAATTATCCAAGTTCCATTACTTCCCTACACTCTGTTTGCCTTTGTAAACGCTGATAGAGGCATATCATTCTCGGATTCATCAATAGCAGCGACAACAACATCGCTAGCAGGGGATGCTAACGGATTTTATATGTCATATGTGTCTTCGATATCCGATTCGGAACCACTCGGTATGCAGTCAATATCATCCAAAAATTGAATGGAAGCAAATGCTTCATCTGAGGTCAATTCAGATAGATTCAGAACTTGTTTAGTTGCCATATTGTAACTAAACTCTAACAATAAGATTCAGATTAAAATACTGCCTTACTGCATAGTGGTTCAATATCGGGATTCATCAAAAATAAATAATTACAATTACAGTCAAACTTCGATAACTCAAACCATGACTTGCCTCAAGAAAAGTTCGAGTTATCAAGACTTCGAGTTATTAAATAAAATGCATATGTTTAAATATTATTTATGTATGTATGTATTTATTCGAATAAAAATCATTTATGAAATATACAGATTGATATATGTATACAGATCAAAGTTATTATAAACATTATTTTAGTGTAATAAAGTCAGTTATTTGTAACTGACGAGATAATTTTTTATTTTGATTTTCAATAAAAAAAGCTTCAATTTTATTTAAACCATTATACAGGCAATCGGTTGTATGAATAAAAACAAGATGTTGGAGAAGCAGTCAATTTAATAAAATCCAATAAATACACCAACGTTTCGACTGCGAATCAGTCTTCATCAGGGTGCTGATACAAACAAACAAACAATAAATAAAACATACATATCTCATGGTAAGCAGACTTACATAATTGGTTTTTAAAAAATAAAGAATATCATGTAAAAAATTATTTTACAGAAATCTGTCGTCAAAAAATTATAAAATACACACACAAACATGTTACTTAACAGTCATCAACTAACTGACTTATACAAGAAGTTTCTAGTGAAGTAACAGTACAGAGATGCAAGGAACCACTTTTCAGCCAATCAAGGGCTTGCAGGACAAAACACAGGATTAGACAATAACTTAACTAAAATAATATCACAGCTGAAATATCACCAGAATGTTGAAATGTACACAAATAAAATAATGAATTATTGTAACAATAACTGTCCATAATGTTTTGCTATAATCCCAGAATACATGGAGCTGAGATTTTGGATGTCCGTTTGTGCGTTCAATGATTTTTTATTCCTTTGAATGTGTAGCATTTCCATGGTTAACCTCTTATTTAGATTCCTTTCAGTGGCAAGTATTGCAGTATTCCCAAAGTCAAAAGTGTGCTTCTCTACCTGACTGTGTTCTACTAAGGCACACTTCGCGCTCAAATTAGATTTTTCACAGTTCCTTTTGTGTTCATTTAATCTGGTACGCAAGTATCGTTTGGTTTGTCCTATGTAAACTTGGTCGCAATCTTTACATGGAATCTTATAAATGATGTTGGATCTTAGCATTGTGTCAATAGGGGTTTTCGTGTTACTGAACAAATTATTGACTGTTTTATACTGTTTGAAGGTAATGTTGATGTCTAGGTGTCGTGACAAAGTATTTCTGACTTTATGGGATAGGTCAGAAATAAAAGGAATGGTGCAGTAATAATTGTTAGTGTCACTGGATGAAGGGGGTGGTGGTTTAGGGTTGTTTGTGTTAAGGATACGGTTTACAAGGGTTTTAGGGTAGTTATTTATAAGAAGTAGTTGCCTAATCTTCACCTTGACCTCGGTATGGAAGCATTCTGACGTGAGTTTCAGCGCCCGATTTTTTAAATTCACCGCCAAGTTTATCAGTTGATGTCGCGGATGATGTGAATGGTAGTTCAGATATCTTGTTGTAGATGTCGGCTTTTGATACCATTTTGACAAAATGTCACCTTCGTCTTGTCTAATCAGAAGCATGTCAAGAAATGGTATTTTTCCTTCATTCTCAACTTCCATCGTGAACTGTAGGTGGTTGTCGTAGCTGTTGAATACTTGTAGAATGGTTTCTTTTTGGTCAGACGGTATAGCAGTGATGATGTCGTCAACGTACTTCTTGATAAATGGAAGGGAAAAAGGAAGGATGGAGACACAATGCTGTACTAAACGATCCATGACTAGATTAGCGATCACAGGACTCAGGCTGGAACCCATAGCAGTACCAAATTGTTGAAGGTAGAAGGTGCCATTGAAGCAGAAGAAGCTGTTGTTGTACCAGAACTCTATTAATTGTAAGAATTCACTTAGTGGTATGTCTGTTTTCTTACTAATTATATCCCATTTCTCTTCTATCACTTGTAGAATGAGGTTGAGGGGCACATTAGTGAACAACGAGACTACATCTAGTGAAATTAATATGTATCCAGGATCTAGTTTAACAGTCGATTTGTAGGTAGCGAACTCAAAGGAACTCTTCACGTGGAAGTCATCATTTTCTAGTCCGCTAAGTAAACCAGCTAGATACTTGGAGATGTTGGATGTAGGGCCATTGATTCCGGAAACGATCGGACGTAGTGGTAGATCAGTTTTATGAACCTTGATGTTTCCGTAAATGCGTGGTGCAACAGCAGTGTCTTGTGTTAACCTAGTTTTAGTGATTTTATCTATGTAGTTATTGTCATGTAGTTTTTTAATGAGTGAATTGTTTTTGTTTTGTATTTTTGTGGTTAGGTCTTTATTAACTACTTTATATGTTGTGGAGTCAGATAACAGGTCCTTCATTTTGTTGTTGTAGTCTTCGGTGCTAATAGCTACCGTTTTGTTGCCTTTATCTGCTCTGACTATAAGAACTTCTGTGTGATTATTTTTCAGAAATTTCTTCGTTTTATTGTAATCTAGTGTTAAATGTGACATGTTGTTCTTGTCATGTGTTCTGTGTAGATGATTGGTGATGTTATTTGCAACGTTAGCTCTTAAATTATTTTTTAATTCATTATCCGTTGTTGAACTTAGTATGTATTCAACATCAGTAATAAGTCTGTCAATAGGAATTTCATGTGGTTGGTATGGAACAGCAAATTTTGGGCCTAACGCTAATAAGTTTTTGCATTCATTTGGAAACTCTACATTTGTTAGATTTAAGAACCATTCATCTTCTGGAAATAGATTATTATTCGTACGTGTTTTGTTTTTTAGATTACTTAGTTTTTTAATATGTTTGTTTTTAATAGTGTTGTTATGATAGTTGAATTGTCTAGTTAGTGTGCTGTTTATAAATTGTAGATGTACATCGCTGACTTTGTTCAATAATTGATTTAATAGATCTTTGTATTGTTGTTCTAGTTTTTTTAACCGGAAGCAAGCTATTTTTATTTCAGTGTTTAGTACTTGTGTTTTAAAATTATTAATCAATTTTGTTATTTTAGATTTAAATGGATGGTCTGAAGTCAGTGACTGTTGTAGGCATTTGAAATTATTTTGAATGTGTGTTGGTATCACCTTATCTTGTCTGCACCTGAGTAGGAAAGTACGTTGATTGATGGCTGCGGCCAGTTGTCTGTTGGCTTTCATCAAGTGCTTTATGGTCTTAGCAACATGTGGGTCATATGTTTGTAAAATTGTATCCATCATTCTGTAAAATAGTCTCCGTAGATTTAAATAGATGGATTGTTTATCGACTGGATATTGAATGAATAAAAACAAGATGTTGGAGAAGCAGTCAATTTAATAAAATCCAATAAATACACCAACGTTTCGACTGCGAATCAGTCTTCATCAGGGTGCTGATACAAACAAACAAACAATAAATAAAACATACATATCTCATGGTAAGCAGACTTACATAATTGGTTTTTAAAAAATAAAGAATATCATGTAAAAAATTATTTTACAGAAATCTGTCGTCAAAAAATTATAAAATACACACACAAACATGTTACTTAACAGTCATCAACTAACTGACTTATACAAGAAGTTTCTAGTGAAGTAACAGTACAGAGATGCAAGGAACCACTTTTCAGCCAATCAAGGGCTTGCAGGACAAAACACAGGATTAGACAATAACTTAACTAAAATAATATCACAGCTGAAATATCACCAGAATGTTGAAATGTACACAAATAAAATAATGAATTATTGTAACAATAACTGTCCATAATGTTTTGCTATAATCCCAGAATACATGGAGCTGAGATTTTGGATGTCCGTTTGTGCGTTCAATGATTTTTTATTCCTTTGAATGTGTAGCATTTCCATGGTTAACCTCTTATTTAGATTCCTTTCAGTGGCAAGTATTGCAGTATTCCCAAAGTCAAAAGTGTGCTTCTCTACCTGACTGTGTTCTACTAAGGCACACTTCGCGCTCAAATTAGATTTTTCACAGTTCCTTTTGTGTTCATTTAATCTGGTACGCAAGTATCGTTTGGTTTGTCCTATGTAAACTTGGTCGCAATCTTTACATGGAATCTTATAAATGATGTTGGATCTTAGCATTGTGTCAATAGGGGTTTTCGTGTTACTGAACAAATTATTGACTGTTTTATACTGTTTGAAGGTAATGTTGATGTCTAGGTGTCGTGACAAAGTATTTCTGACTTTATGGGATAGGTCAGAAATAAAAGGAATGGTGCAGTAATAATTGTTAGTGTCACTGGATGAAGGGGGTGGTGGTTTAGGGTTGTTTGTGTTAAGGATACGGTTTACAAGGGTTTTAGGGTAGTTATTTATAAGAAGTAGTTGCCTAATCTTCACCTTGACCTCGGTATGGAAGCATTCTGACGTGAGTTTCAGCGCCCGATTTTTTAAATTCACCGCCAAGTTTATCAGTTGATGTCGCGGATGATGTGAATGGTAGTTCAGATATCTTGTTGTAGATGTCGGCTTTTGATACCATTTTGACAAAATGTCACCTTCGTCTTGTCTAATCAGAAGCATGTCAAGAAATGGTATTTTTCCTTCATTCTCAACTTCCATCGTGAACTGTAGGTGGTTGTCGTAGCTGTTGAATACTTGTAGAATGGTTTCTTTTTGGTCAGACGGTATAGCAGTGATGATGTCGTCAACGTACTTCTTGATAAATGGAAGGGAAAAAGGAAGGATGGAGACACAATGCTGTACTAAACGATCCATGACTAGATTAGCGATCACAGGACTCAGGCTGGAACCCATAGCAGTACCAAATTGTTGAAGGTAGAAGGTGCCATTGAAGCAGAAGAAGCTGTTGTTGTACCAGAACTCTATTAATTGTAAGAATTCACTTAGTGGTATGTCTGTTTTCTTACTAATTATATCCCATTTCTCTTCTATCACTTGTAGAATGAGGTTGAGGGGCACATTAGTGAACAACGAGACTACATCTAGTGAAATTAATATGTATCCAGGATCTAGTTTAACAGTCGATTTGTAGGTAGCGAACTCAAAGGAACTCTTCACGTGGAAGTCATCATTTTCTAGTCCGCTAAGTAAACCAGCTAGATACTTGGAGATGTTGGATGTAGGGCCATTGATTCCGGAAACGATCGGACGTAGTGGTAGATCAGTTTTATGAACCTTGATGTTTCCGTAAATGCGTGGTGCAACAGCAGTGTCTTGTGTTAACCTAGTTTTAGTGATTTTATCTATGTAGTTATTGTCATGTAGTTTTTTAATGAGTGAATTGTTTTTGTTTTGTATTTTTGTGGTTAGGTCTTTATTAACTACTTTATATGTTGTGGAGTCAGATAACAGGTCCTTCATTTTGTTGTTGTAGTCTTCGGTGCTAATAGCTACCGTTTTGTTGCCTTTATCTGCTCTGACTATAAGAACTTCTGTGTGATTATTTTTCAGAAATTTCTTCGTTTTATTGTAATCTAGTGTTAAATGTGACATGTTGTTCTTGTCATGTGTTCTGTGTAGATGATTGGTGATGTTATTTGCAACGTTAGCTCTTAAATTATTTTTTAATTCATTATCCGTTGTTGAACTTAGTATGTATTCAACATCAGTAATAAGTCTGTCAATAGGAATTTCATGTGGTTGGTATGGAACAGCAAATTTTGGGCCTAACGCTAATAAGTTTTTGCATTCATTTGGAAACTCTACATTTGTTAGATTTAAGAACCATTCATCTTCTGGAAATAGATTATTATTCGTACGTGTTTTGTTTTTTAGATTACTTAGTTTTTTAATATGTTTGTTTTTAATAGTGTTGTTATGATAGTTGAATTGTCTAGTTAGTGTGCTGTTTATAAATTGTAGATGTACATCGCTGACTTTGTTCAATAATTGATTTAATAGATCTTTGTATTGTTGTTCTAGTTTTTTTAACCGGAAGCAAGCTATTTTTATTTCAGTGTTTAGTACTTGTGTTTTAAAATTATTAATCAATTTTGTTATTTTAGATTTAAATGGATGGTCTGAAGTCAGTGACTGTTGTAGGCATTTGAAATTATTTTGAATGTGTGTTGGTATCACCTTATCTTGTCTGCACCTGAGTAGGAAAGTACGTTGATTGATGGCTGCGGCCAGTTGTCTGTTGGCTTTCATCAAGTGCTTTATGGTCTTAGCAACATGTGGGTCATATGTTTGTAAAATTGTATCCATCATTCTGTAAAATAGTCTCCGTAGATTTAAATAGATGGATTGTTTATCGACTGGATATTGAATGAATAAAAACAAGATGTTGGAGAAGCAGTCAATTTAATAAAATCCAATAAATACACCAACGTTTCGACTGCGAATCAGTCTTCATCAGGGTGCTGATACAAACAAACAAACAATAAATAAAACATACATATCTCATGGTAAGCAGACTTACATAATTGGTTTTTAAAAAATAAAGAATATCATGTAAAAAATTATTTTACAGAAATCTGTCGTCAAAAAATTATAAAATACACACACAAACATGTTACTTAACAGTCATCAACTAACTGACTTATACAAGAAGTTTCTAGTGAAGTAACAGTACAGAGATGCAAGGAACCACTTTTCAGCCAATCAAGGGCTTGCAGGACAAAACACAGGATTAGACAATAACTTAACTAAAATAATATCACAGCTGAAATATCACCAGAATGTTGAAATGTACACAAATAAAATAATGAATTATTGTAACAATAACTGTCCATAATGTTTTGCTATAATCCCAGAATACATGGAGCTGAGATTTTGGATGTCCGTTTGTGCGTTCAATGATTTTTTATTCCTTTGAATGTGTAGCATTTCCATGGTTAACCTCTTATTTAGATTCCTTTCAGTGGCAAGTATTGCAGTATTCCCAAAGTCAAAAGTGTGCTTCTCTACCTGACTGTGTTCTACTAAGGCACACTTCGCGCTCAAATTAGATTTTTCACAGTTCCTTTTGTGTTCATTTAATCTGGTACGCAAGTATCGTTTGGTTTGTCCTATGTAAACTTGGTCGCAATCTTTACATGGAATCTTATAAATGATGTTGGATCTTAGCATTGTGTCAATAGGGGTTTTCGTGTTACTGAACAAATTATTGACTGTTTTATACTGTTTGAAGGTAATGTTGATGTCTAGGTGTCGTGACAAAGTATTTCTGACTTTATGGGATAGGTCAGAAATAAAAGGAATGGTGCAGTAATAATTGTTAGTGTCACTGGATGAAGGGGGTGGTGGTTTAGGGTTGTTTGTGTTAAGGATACGGTTTACAAGGGTTTTAGGGTAGTTATTTATAAGAAGTAGTTGCCTAATCTTCACCTTGACCTCGGTATGGAAGCATTCTGACGTGAGTTTCAGCGCCCGATTTTTTAAATTCACCGCCAAGTTTATCAGTTGATGTCGCAGATGATGTGAATGGTAGTTCAGATATCTTGTTGTAGATGTCGGCTTTTGATACCATTTTGACAAAATGTCACCTTCGTCTTGTCTAATCAGAAGCATGTCAAGAAATGGTATTTTTCCTTCATTCTCAACTTCCATCGTGAACTGTAGGTGGTTGTCGTAGCTGTTGAATACTTGTAGAATGGTTTCTTTTTGGTCAGACGGTATAGCAGTGATGATGTCGTCAACGTACTTCTTGATAAATGGAAGGGAAAAAGGAAGGATGGAGACACAATGCTGTACTAAACGATCCATGACTAGATTAGCGATCACAGGACTCAGGCTGGAACCCATAGCAGTACCAAATTGTTGAAGGTAGAAGGTGCCATTGAAGCAGAAGAAGCTGTTGTTGTACCAGAACTCTATTAATTGTAAGAATTCACTTAGTGGTATGTCTGTTTTCTTACTAATTATATCCCATTTCTCTTCTATCACTTGTAGAATGAGGTTGAGGGGCACATTAGTGAACAACGAGACTACATCTAGTGAAATTAATATGTATCCAGGATCTAGTTTAACAGTCGATTTGTAGGTAGCGAACTCAAAGGAACTCTTCACGTGGAAGTCATCATTTTCTAGTCCGCTAAGTAAACCAGCTAGATACTTGGAGATGTTGGATGTAGGGCCATTGATTCCGGAAACGATCGGACGTAGTGGTAGATCAGTTTTATGAACCTTGATGTTTCCGTAAATGCGTGGTGCAACAGCAGTGTCTTGTGTTAACCTAGTTTTAGTGATTTTATCTATGTAGTTATTGTCATGTAGTTTTTTAATGAGTGAATTGTTTTTGTTTTGTATTTTTGTGGTTAGGTCTTTATTAACTACTTTATATGTTGTGGAGTCAGATAACAGGTCCTTCATTTTGTTGTTGTAGTCTTCGGTGCTAATAGCTACCGTTTTGTTGCCTTTATCTGCTCTGACTATAAGAACTTCTGTGTGATTATTTTTCAGAAATTTCTTCGTTTTATTGTAATCTAGTGTTAAATGTGACATGTTGTTCTTGTCATGTGTTCTGTGTAGATGATTGGTGATGTTATTTGCAACGTTAGCTCTTAAATTATTTTTTAATTCATTATCCGTTGTTGAACTTAGTATGTATTCAACATCAGTAATAAGTCTGTCAATAGGAATTTCATGTGGTTGGTATGGAACAGCAAATTTTGGGCCTAACGCTAATAAGTTTTTGCATTCATTTGGAAACTCTACATTTGTTAGATTTAAGAACCATTCATCTTCTGGAAATAGATTATTATTCGTACGTGTTTTGTTTTTTAGATTACTTAGTTTTTTAATATGTTTGTTTTTAATAGTGTTGTTATGATAGTTGAATTGTCTAGTTAGTGTGCTGTTTATAAATTGTAGATGTACATCGCTGACTTTGTTCAATAATTGATTTAATAGATCTTTGTATTGTTGTTCTAGTTTTTTTAACCGGAAGCAAGCTATTTTTATTTCAGTGTTTAGTACTTGTGTTTTAAAATTATTAATCAATTTTGTTATTTTAGATTTAAATGGATGGTCTGAAGTCAGTGACTGTTGTAGGCATTTGAAATTATTTTGAATGTGTGTTGGTATCACCTTATCTTGTCTGCACCTGAGTAGGAAAGTACGTTGATTGATGGCTGCGGCCAGTTGTCTGTTGGCTTTCATCAAGTGCTTTATGGTCTTAGCAACATGTGGGTCATATGTTTGTAAAATTGTATCCATCATTCTGTAAAATAGTCTCCATAGATTTAAATAGATGGATTGTTTATCGACTGGATATTGAATGAATAAAAACAAGATGTTGGAGAAGCAGTCAATTTAATAAAATCCAATAAATACACCAACGTTTCGACTGCGAATCAGTCTTCATCAGGGTGCTGATACAAACAAACAAACAATAAATAAAACATACATATCTCATGGTAAGCAGACTTACATAATTGGTTTTTAAAAAATAAAGAATATCATGTAAAAAATTATTTTACAGAAATCTGTCGTCAAAAAATTATAAAATACACACACAAACATGTTACTTAACAGTCATCAACTAACTGACTTATACAAGAAGTTTCTAGTGAAGTAACAGTACAGAGATGCAAGGAACCACTTTTCAGCCAATCAAGGGCTTGCAGGACAAAACACAGGATTAGACAATAACTTAACTAAAATAATATCACAGCTGAAATATCACCAGAATGTTGAAATGTACACAAATAAAATAATGAATTATTGTAACAATAACTGTCCATAATGTTTTGCTATAATCCCAGAATACATGGAGCTGAGATTTTGGATGTCCGTTTGTGCGTTCAATGATTTTTTATTCCTTTGAATGTGTAGCATTTCCATGGTTAACCTCTTATTTAGATTCCTTTCAGTGGCAAGTATTGCAGTATTCCCAAAGTCAAAAGTGTGCTTCTCTACCTGACTGTGTTCTACTAAGGCACACTTCGCGCTCAAATTAGATTTTTCACAGTTCCTTTTGTGTTCATTTAATCTGGTACGCAAGTATCGTTTGGTTTGTCCTATGTAAACTTGGTCGCAATCTTTACATGGAATCTTATAAATGATGTTGGATCTTAGCATTGTGTCAATAGGGGTTTTCGTGTTACTGAACAAATTATTGACTGTTTTATACTGTTTGAAGGTAATGTTGATGTCTAGGTGTCGTGACAAAGTATTTCTGACTTTATGGGATAGGTCAGAAATAAAAGGAATGGTGCAGTAATAATTGTTAGTGTCACTGGATGAAGGGGGTGGTGGTTTAGGGTTGTTTGTGTTAAGGATACGGTTTACAAGGGTTTTAGGGTAGTTATTTATAAGAAGTAGTTGCCTAATCTTCACCTTGACCTCGGTATGGAAGCATTCTGACGTGAGTTTCAGCGCCCGATTTTTTAAATTCACCGCCAAGTTTATCAGTTGATGTCGCGGATGATGTGAATGGTAGTTCAGATATCTTGTTGTAGATGTCGGCTTTTGATACCATTTTGACAAAATGTCACCTTCGTCTTGTCTAATCAGAAGCATGTCAAGAAATGGTATTTTTCCTTCATTCTCAACTTCCATCGTGAACTGTAGGTGGTTGTCGTAGCTGTTGAATACTTGTAGAATGGTTTCTTTTTGGTCAGACGGTATAGCAGTGATGATGTCGTCAACGTACTTCTTGATAAATGGAAGGGAAAAAGGAAGGATGGAGACACAATGCTGTACTAAACGATCCATGACTAGATTAGCGATCACAGGACTCAGGCTGGAACCCATAGCAGTACCAAATTGTTGAAGGTAGAAGGTGCCATTGAAGCAGAAGAAGCTGTTGTTGTACCAGAACTCTATTAATTGTAAGAATTCACTTAGTGGTATGTCTGTTTTCTTACTAATTATATCCCATTTCTCTTCTATCACTTGTAGAATGAGGTTGAGGGGCACATTAGTGAACAACGAGACTACATCTAGTGAAATTAATATGTATCCAGGATCTAGTTTAACAGTCGATTTGTAGGTAGCGAACTCAAAGGAACTCTTCACGTGGAAGTCATCATTTTCTAGTCCGCTAAGTAAACCAGCTAGATACTTGGAGATGTTGGATGTAGGGCCATTGATTCCGGAAACGATCGGACGTAGTGGTAGATCAGTTTTATGAACCTTGATGTTTCCGTAAATGCGTGGTGCAACAGCAGTGTCTTGTGTTAACCTAGTTTTAGTGATTTTATCTATGTAGTTATTGTCATGTAGTTTTTTAATGAGTGAATTGTTTTTGTTTTGTATTTTTGTGGTTAGGTCTTTATTAACTACTTTATATGTTGTGGAGTCAGATAACAGGTCCTTCATTTTGTTGTTGTAGTCTTCGGTGCTAATAGCTACCGTTTTGTTGCCTTTATCTGCTCTGACTATAAGAACTTCTGTGTGATTATTTTTCAGAAATTTCTTCGTTTTATTGTAATCTAGTGTTAAATGTGACATGTTGTTCTTGTCATGTGTTCTGTGTAGATGATTGGTGATGTTATTTGCAACGTTAGCTCTTAAATTATTTTTTAATTCATTATCCGTTGTTGAACTTAGTATGTATTCAACATCAGTAATAAGTCTGTCAATAGGAATTTCATGTGGTTGGTATGGAACAGCAAATTTTGGGCCTAACGCTAATAAGTTTTTGCAAACAATACGCGCTTAAATAACATAGATTTCTTTAAATCGTATTTCAAAGCAGCACGTCTTATGGACAAATTACTTGCAATTACATCATGAACAGCTTGTTTCACCTTTTCTTCATTTATGAACTTTCGGTCAGTTTTCGGTTTGTAATTTCGTACCATTCTGTAATGTAAAAAAATAATGTTCATCAAGAAACACTCATTGAGGCACATGTGGACAGTCCACTGTGCCCCAAGCGGAAATATCCAAATGTGCCCATAACCTTGCAAGGTAGTTTACAATATTTATTTAGCAGTAATCGTAAACTTATTAATTTTTCATAATTATATAAAAATGAGATGATATATGTATATGCATAACTGCACTGTTATAATTATTTAATAGCATTAATAGTATATAAAGAAACAATAATAAGAAATCCCAAAAACTTACTTGCAAGTGTGAAGTACACAATTCACAGAATAAAACTGACAACTTTTATCTCACACTAATGAAATTTTATATGCAATATAAAGACAGCTAGCTCTATCTTTTGGTGTGTAGCTTAAATTTTTCATACCAGTAGATTCAGTGAAACAGCCAATGTCCACATGTGCCCTGTGTTCACATTCGCCCCACTCTCTCCTACGGCTGTACTGGGTATCTCCGTTGACCTTCTTGCAACGCCTGTTCCTCCATATACTGTTCATAATTGAACTCGGACTGATTGAGCTCGGACTGAGACATGGTGATTTTAAAAATTTTTAGTGATCTAAATACAGATATTGGAGGAATCAGTAAGGGTAAACAAAATATAAAATAAAAATTAGAAATACTAAATAAACTATATTTTATTTATATACTTATTTTATACTTACAAATTAATTCTAATACATATATTATACGAGTATAAACAAACAATTAAACTACATAAACTACTACTATTTTAAAATTAACACACACACAGTAAACATAAAATACTAAAATTAAACAAATTTTTTTTTTGTTAATTCGGCCCAACGCCGTCTTTCCCCTTCGCGAAATTCTTTTTTTTCCTCTTCTCATCCCAATTCTCACTGCAGCTTACCCAGTACGGCTGTACTGGGTATCTCCGTTGGTCTTCTTGCAACGCCTGTTCCTCCATATACTGTTCATAATTGAACTCGAGTTGATTGAGCTCGGACTGAGACATGGTGATTTTAAAAATTTTTAGCCAACTAGATACAGATACTGGAGAGCTGAAGAGATGCTTCGGGTTTTATACTAAAAATACAAAAACACCCCCTACCATAACTGATGATAAAAATCTTATGAGAAAGATCTGTACCAATCATATGCCTGTGAAACACAATATCCCCCTACCCTGGATACAAAGTAGGGGTAGCCTGTCTATATATCTCTAGCTATTAATCTCCCCTCCTTACCAGGAAACTGAGCGTGGACCAATAGAAACACATCGGCTTATTGTATAGTATAAACATTTTTATTAACCATTAAAATAAAAACCAAAAATACAATTTCAAATTAACAATTAAGGTTTAATTATAATTTACTCTAGGTCTCTTAAAACAATAAGGTACAGAAAAATTATTATCAATTAAACGCCGTTTCATAAATTTTACATCAAATACTTTCCTTTCTGTACAGGTAATTACGTCATGATCTAGAGTATTTCTTATATTATTAGATATAATAACGGCAGGATTACAATTTTCATAGTTTTCTTTAAGAATCATACTTTTTAAACAATCAAAGTTAATTGATTCTGCATCATAGTGTAAAACGATTCGTTGCAGTCGTCCCAGCATTCTGTTGTTTCTACTTCATAACCTCCTCACCCATCACAAAGAAATTAAAATACAAAACATATTTCAAATAGTTATTTATTACAGTTTGTTATATATGATATTTCATGTACATATCTATAGTATAATAATAACAATTATTATCAAGGTATAGTGATATATTTTCTTTTCACGCTCCATATAACAATACACATATTCAACATCCTTTTCAATTTTTGCTGTATAATATGTGAATAATTCCCACAAAACCTCGCTTAATACAGGAATCATATTGTTTCCTGTAGATAAAACTTCATATATCCTTTTACCTAAATCCATGTTAACATCAAGAAGTTTTAAATAGATGTTTTCTGTAGGAAATGTAAAGAACATTTATAAATATATACATTAAGAATTCTTGTTTCCAAATATTTTATTTTCATGGACAGTAAATTTTCAATATCAATTAAATATTCAACTTCATCTTTGTTTAATATTATAATATTTCTTTTGTATGAAAGTTTAATTTTTTCATTGGCAACTCGGAAATATTAATTCCGTTTACGTAAACACCTCTGTTGCATCCTGATATTTTAGTAAAAGTTTATCTATTTTATTTGTTTTGAGATAGTTACAAATTTTTTCCACGTTGTATATGTCGATTTGCTGGTTTGAGCGTACGTCAATGAGTCTAATTGTTACCTTAAATTTGTTGTGAGGATTTAACCCTATATAAATAATTTTTTACGTGCAAGTTCATCTATATACACAAAATTTCCTAATAATAATCTGTTGTTGTGGTCATACTTAATAATTTTAATTTGGTGTCGATTAATGAACTTATTGTTTGTTGACGTTTGATTTCGCTCTGTATGAGTTGTGAGTGTATCGTTTCCTTGTGACTGTTATATGATTTTTGAAGTTGATTTTTAGGAATTTTGTAAGAACTTTATTTTGTTTAGCGGAAAATAAAAAGTTGATATGTTGTTGGACGTTATGACGTTTTTGAAGTGTAAATTTGAACTAGTGGAGTTTCAAGGATATTTCTATTGATTCTATTTTATTAATAAAATGCTCCATTTCAGTCTGAATTTTTAATACAAGTTGTACTACATTTGAAGTAAACTTACTCGTTTCAATTAAGCAGCAGTTTTCCTGGGACCGAAACCGTTTAATTGCTCCGCAAGAATCTCTCATATATTTTGAAGCGTAATTTTCCCTTCGACCTCCATAAATTTACCACGAGCAAAATGGGAATGGTCTTCCATGTATTCGATCAAATGTATTGTTTGCTCGGTCAACATTCTGCCGTCAGCATCGCTTCCACGTATTCTTTCACTCATATTAGAAAGAATAAAATAAAAAAACAAACTAAAGCTAAATTACACTATTAGAACTATCAACAACAAATAAAACAAGAAAAATAAAAGTGAACTACTTACAAAAACCTAATTAAAACCTATATTGAAAATTATATACCTACATTCACATATTAAGTCTTGTTTATAGAACAAAAGTTTTATTAAAAAAAAAAAGGGTAAACAAAATATAAAAATAAAAATTAAAAATTCCAAATTAAACTAGATTTTATTTTATACTTAGAAATTGATTCTAATACATATATAAACAAAAAATTAGAAATACTAAATAAACGGTTTTTGTTTTGCACTTTCATTTTACAGTTACAAATAATTAATTTTGAGGTACATAAAAACACTAAAATTACTGTTTATTTTTCTTTAACTCGGTCCAACTTCGTCTCTCATTTTCACGATTCTTTTGTTTTTCAGTCTTGTGAGTTTATACCAGCTAACGGGTATTATTACCATTTTCGTTTTCGCATTTTCCATTGCACATTTAAGTACAAAAAAAAAAAAAACGAAGAGAGAAAGGCAACCAACCAACCTCTCCCTTTCTCACTTCGTTCGTGCGTTTATTACTTCTCCTCTTCTTTCGTCTCTTTGCTTTGATTCCGCAAAGGGGATGTAAAATCTCAGTGGATTGTTTATTTCTGTTCTTCTTCCATTTTCTTGTGATCTTTCTTCGGTCTCTTCCTCCACCTGAAGTAGCGTGGTTATGATTTCTTCCGGCGGGCATGACCAGTTGGTGATGATTCGGCTGAACTTATATCTCTCTAAGGTATATTCCGGGCAGTCATAGATCCGGTGGAGAGGATTGTCTATTTTGTTACATGATTGGCAGTTTACATTTCTGGCTGAATACCATGATAAAGATTAGATGACTTATAATATGTTACCCTCTGTGTAAACAGATCGGTTTCTGGCTCACAGCCTAGTTGCTGTGAAAGTTTTGGTGATAATTTTATGAAACACATATTTGTATCATTTATAAAATTTATTTTTATTCGGTTGATGTCTCTTTCAATTTCGATATTAATATGGGTACTTAGCTTAGGATGTTGGTTTATCGCAGTAACTATATCGTCTACACTACTATAATACCCAGCGGTTATACGTATTTCCTTTTTATGAATTTTCGGTTTTCCATCTTTTCCAAATGTTTTCAAATGATAATTAATATAGTTTTCGTGTTCACATACGGTATAAAATGTGCATGGATACTGAATTTCGGCTAATGCAATCTCCCATTCTCCATTAAGTTGTACATTCTGTGGTAAGTGTGTAGTGTCGTTTTATTATCAGGAAAATACTGCATTGAACTGTTGCTGGGCAGCGTCATATAAAACTCTTTTTTCGGCATCGTTACTGAGATACTGTATATTTTTAACTGGTATCCGGAAATTGAATTTAGCGCTATATCTTCTCCACTGGGCCAGCACCTTCTTTCTGTCACCCTGTCCTTTGTTTCAATTATTTTATCTATTTTAAAAGCAACGTCAGAATTTTCTATTATAAATTATTTACATTTATATATTAATTCTTGTTTTATATTATTAACTTGAAAATTTTCAATTTGATAAGATCTAACGTTGCATTATAGAACAAAAGTTTTATTTCAAAATTTCTGAACTGAAAATATTAAAAGCATGGAGGAATCAGTAAGGGTAAACAAAATATAAAATAAAAATTAGAAATACTAAATAAACTATATTTTATTTATATACTTATTCTATACTTACAAATTAATTCTAATACATATATTATACGAGTATAAACAAACAATTAAACTACATAAACTACTAAATTATACTATTTTATAATTAACAAACACAGTAAACATAAAATACTAAAATTAAACAGTTTTCTTTTTTGTTAACGCGGCCCAACGTCGTCTTTCTCCTTCGCGAAATTCCTTTTTTTGGGTTTTCGTTAATTTATACCCCGTTAAGGGTATTATAACCCTTTTGGAATCTGCATTAAGACGTGCGTTATACGAAGGGTAATCACACGCGTCCCAATTCTCGAAACACTCCACTGTCACTGCCACACATAACTTTTCTTCCTCCTTGCACGGCAAGGATGTAGATTCTTCTTCGTTCTTCTTCTTCATCTGCGCTTCCTCTTCCTCATCCCAGTTCTCACTACAGATTACCCAGTACGGCTGTACTGGGTATCTCCGTTGGCCTTCTCGCAACGCCTGCTCCTCCATATATTGTTCATAATTGAACTCAGGTTGATTGGCCTCGGACTGAGACATGGTGTTTTTAAAAATTTTTAGTGATCTAGATACAGATACTGGAGAGCTGAACAGCAGTTTTCCTGGGGCCGAGGCCGTTTAATTGTTCTGCAAGAATCTCCCACAAATTTGCAAAGTAATTTTCTCTTCACCCCAATAAATTTTCCTCGAGCAAAATCGGAATAGTCGTCCATGTATTCAATTAAATGAATTTTTGCTCGATCGACATTCTGCCGTCAGCATCGCTTCCACGTATTCTCTCACTCATAATAGAAAGAATAAAAAAAAAAAAAACAACAAAGAGTTGGTTTTAGTACCAGTTGGTGATCAAGGTGTTGTTGAATTGTATTATGCTGATATCTAAGTAGTTAAGTTTATTGTTATTTTCAATTTCTAGGGCGAATTGGATGTTGGTGTTGAATTTATGCAGGAGTTCATCTACAAAATGATCCGGTAAACAGCAAATAATATCGTCGACGTATCAGTAGTAGAATAAGATATTTAAGTGTGGATTGTCCAGTAAGACTCTAGATCCGAGAAAATACATAATTCAGCAGGAATGGAGCTTAAAATGCTACCCTTTATTTCATTCAATGCTATTTCTAGCAGTGGTCGTGTGTATGCTCTGTAGGTTACAGGTAACGTCAATACTTTGATATTTCGACTTTGTAGCCTCATTTCCGACGTCTAGTAGCGCCGGAACTTCTCCGTGGGGAAGTTTCACTGAGACCTCAGGGAATGTTTGTACTTTCTCGACGCCATTATTATTATTTATTATTAAAACTGTGTACCTGAAACTTCTCACCCATCACAAATAAATTAAAATACAAAACAAATTTCAAAAAGTTATTTATTTAAATTAAAATACAAAAACATTTTTTCTTTCTTCTTTCTTTACGGGCCATACTCTCCCTCTGCTGAGCGTAAAAAATCCTCTTCTGCGTAAGAGTCATTTTATAACCCGACAGAGGTACAAGAACTGCATTGTTATGCAGATGCTCTGCCTGATTATACGACGATTCATTGCAGTCGTCCCAGCATTCTACTGTTTCTACTTCATAACTATGCCTGTCAGAGTCTGCGAAAAAGCATGGTTGTACTTTATATGACTCAATGAATCGGTAAAATTTAATTCATTTTATTCATAGCTGTTTCGGGCGTCTCGGTGCTGCTGGACACCCTGGTGACGACTTCATCATTCTAATTCTCTGCACATTATATTATATTGTTTCCTGTAGATAAAACTTTATATAACATTTTACCTAAATCCATGTTAACATCAAGGAGTTTTAACATGGATGTTTTCTTTAGGAAATATAAATCACATTTATAAATATCTACATTAAGAATTCTTGTTTTCAAATACTTTATTTTCATTAACAGTAAATTTTCAATATTAATTAAATTTTTAATTTCATCTTTGTTTAATATTATAATATTTCTTGTATGAAAGTTTAATTTTTTTCATTGGCAACTTGGAAACATTAATTCCGACTACGTAAACACCTCTGTTGCATCCTGATATTTTAGTAATAAGTTTATCTATTATATTTGTTTTGAGATAGTTACAAATTTTTTCCACGTTGTATATGTCGATTTGCTGGTTTGAGCGTACGCCAATGAGTCTAATTGTTACTTTAAATTTGTTGTGAGGTTTTAACCCTATACATATAAATTTTTTACGTTCTAGTTCATCTATATACACAAAATTTTCTAATAATAATCTGTTGTTGTGGTTGTGTTTACTAATTTTCATAGGTAGGGTGAAAGTCGTAGAAATCGGGGCCGTTTCTGTTAGGATTTATATTATCAAAAACGTCTGAATCCTCAAACCAATTTTGTGCATACTGTAACGCCCACTCCGAAGTCTTAATAAAAACACAATAACAGCAAATCAATAATAAACTAAGAATACTACACAAGAAATATTTATTTAAACTATTTATATTCACTATGCAAACGTTTATTTCCACTATGTTCGATATTTCCTGAACAATTTGATTTTCTAAAACAATTATTTGTTGTATGATTAGACCGTCCACATATTTTACATTTAATCGTAAGAAGAGTATAGAGGCATCTTTGGCCTGAGTGTTTTTTTAATGGCCTAGGCAGCTTTGAGATGATTTATGTGTGACAAGTGTTTGGTGTCGTTTTAGGGCGATGTTCTATTTGTGAATTATGTAGCGGTCCTTTTGTCGGCGTTTTTGGGTGTGTTAAGTATCCGTGGATAATGTTTTTATTGGTTTGTAAAATTTTGAGGAAAAATGTGTATTTCCAAATAGGACGGGAACGTTTTAGATGGTGCTTTGATTTAATATATGCGTGACAGGTGTTTGCAGGTGTTCAGTAGCTTTGGTGGTTGTTTTGTTTATGAGTTAGGGTGCTGACATTTTTGCCGGTGTTTTTAATATTTTAGCGGCTTTGACTTGAGCCGCTTAAGACAGTGATGTGGCTGGCATGTGCAGTTATGTCTAATTATTTTTCATTATCTGGTTCAGAATTAGTGGTGGGGAATACTTTTCGAGTATATAACGAAGGGTTGTGAGTTTTGAAAACTGTGTATCTGTTTAGACTTAGCAGTTTTGAACAAGTTAAATTTTAAACAAGAAACCATTGTGGTTCATTGTCATCATGGGTACATATGAACAATTGTGTTTTGAACTCTTTGGAGACGATAGCAAAATTTGTAGCCAGCCAGAACCGAAGAAAAAGAAGAAGAATAATATTAAAATTATCAGTGATGTTAAAGTCAAGTCGGCCAGGTCTACGAGTAGCAAGAATAAGTTAAAGAAATGTGAAAAAGTAAAATTTACGAAACCATCAAAAGAAAAACAGCAATTAACATGTTCAACCATGGATGAATTAATCTGTACGCCCGAGCGTCCTCTGACACCAGACATTGGCGTCATTCCTACGGATAGTGAAAAACCCCAAGAAATCCAGGTCCATCAAGAATCTATGCCCGACATCAGTGTAAATGTTAGTGATTGTGATTTTATTAAACATTGTGACAAAGTGAAACCCCTAACATCGCCTTGGTGTTCTCCAATCTGTACACCAGAACGTGCTCCAACACCAGATATCATTTTCATCGATGATAATGAGACCGAAGAATGTCAAGTACCCCAGCCGATAGCGTCTTCATCGGTGAACTTGGTACCGCCAGAAGAAAATCCTTCATGGATGGATCAATACGCCCAAGACTGGTCCGAGGAAACTGAAGAATTCTGCAATTTAAATTTAGAATTCTTAACAGGGACGGCTCCGGTAGATGCATGTTTCACATTACCCGTCAATATTAGTAAGTACGACCATAACAATAGATTACTGCAAGGAAGTTTTATATATATTGATGAGGTTGAACGTAAAAAATTTGTTAATATCGGTTTAAACCCTCACAATAAATTTAAAGCAACAGTTAGACTTGTAGACATTAGAACCAGTCAACAAATTGACATGATTAATGTAGAAAAAATTTGTGAATATTTAAATCAAAATATAAAAAATTCTCTATTGGTAAAGACATCAGGATGTAACAAAGGTGTTTATGTTAGTGGTGTTAATATTACGAAGTTGCCAATGCAGAAAATTAAATTGTTATATAAAAGAAATTTTATTGTTTTAAATAAAAATGAAATTGATAATTTAATAAATGCGCAAAAGCTATTGCAAAGAATAACAAGATGTTTAGAAAATAGAATATGTAATATTGAAATTATTTATAGATATTATTTAACCCTTATGTGACTGAAGGTGGTACCCGGGTACCTTTTGTCTATTCTATGTACAACATTTCATTTTTCTGAAGCCGTATTAACCTAAGCTTGGACATCTTCGAGTAAGTTATTTTTTAGTAATTTTTATATATTTCAAAGTGGGGGGTGTATCGGTGTTAATTTTTTTTTGTTTTAAAGAAAATTCAACATATCCAGGCGGGCGGTGGTACCTGGGTACCACTGTGAATTTTATACAGGAAAAGATTAAATTGCACAATTTTCAACAGGCATGTATTATTTATTGTTTCATAAGTACAAATATATCAAATAACAAAAAAAATAATTATTTGTCCTTGCATTCAAGGCACTTCATAGTTTGATCTGTGTGTTGAAGGCACACAGGATTCTTGCAAATGCTACATGCCTTGCGAGTTTTTCTTTTTAGTTTCTCGCCACGATAGCACATTTTGCATATGCCGGTTACTGCAATGCGTCCAGAGGAATCCCGATTGGGCACAAGATTAGGTGTATGAGGAACTTCCAATGAAATTCCTAGAATACTTTCCATGGCGTTTTTTATAGACCTATTTTGCATTACGCTGGAATTATTGCTTCTTTCCCGCACAGCAGGCAAACACAAATCACGAGCTAGATCTTTTAGAAATTGTCTTCTTTTATTTGATCCCTTATAGCTCGTGGGATTGTTTTCGGTGTAGCAAAGATAGGCGGCCAGACCAACTATATCTAAAATATTGTAGAAAAAGGCCAATGGCCAGCGACTCGTTCGCCTCTTGCTCGTGTATGTCCCCAGCATTTTATCCATTACGTCGACTCCTGATTTCGTTGCGTTATAAAAAGTAATAACCTCGGGTTTCTGCTTCAGAGTGTCATCAATTGTATCTGTACAGTGCATCGTCGATAATAATATTGCAGCTTTGTTCTTTTTTGGGACATACGAGCACAACATAGCATCACTATGGAAAGCAAAAGTCGTCGAAAATAGGGATCGTCCCTTATTGGCTAGAAGATCTTTCGGAATATATGGTTTGTTTTTTCTAAGCGTACCAACCAGAGTAAGTCTATCTGATTTCAAC
The DNA here is from genome assembly GCA_963942605.1 of Poecilus cupreus. Classification (NCBI taxonomy): domain Eukaryota; kingdom Metazoa; phylum Arthropoda; class Insecta; order Coleoptera; family Carabidae; genus Poecilus; species Poecilus cupreus. The sequence goes on along the minus strand of OZ012729.1, from coordinate 3,388,757 downwards.
ATGCGAGCAAGTGGCAGTGATGTGAAGAAATTGTCGGTGGTAATATTACGGCCAGAACCTTTGTAATATCGACATAAATGCATTACAGTTTTTTCGCCAATGTTTACTTGTCGCTCATTGTTTTGTAATCTTCCAGTGTAAATAGAACCTTGGCACGGATAAAAAGTTTTTGCATCAGAAACCCAGAATACTTTTATGCCATACTTGGCGGGTTTGGAAGGTATGTATTGAGTGAACTTAGTTCGCCCGCGGTAGGGAAAGAGTTGTTCATCTACAGTTAGGTATTCATGCGGCGTATAACACTTCCGGAGATTTTGATTTAGCATCATCCAAATATCGCTTATTGCGGCAGATTTATCAGTTTCAAGTCTGGCTGGGCGTGTTATAGGGTTATCAAATCTGATGAAACGAAGAATCAGCTTGAAGCGATCTCTACTCATTGCTGCTTTGTATAGTGGTAGGGCGTACGATTTCCATAATTCATCAATGTGTTCAGTATTGGATTTATGAACACCTGCCATTATTAGTATCCCAAAGAATGCATTAAGCTCCTCATACGTAATATTTTTCCACACTTTTTGGGCCGAACGATTCGAGTTTGTATTGAATTTATGAAAAATTTGATTGGCTTTGCGATTCGTTTCCCGTATGATAATTGATTTCATTTCAGGCGTCAATAAAGCATCGAACATGTCAGTACGTGTATACATAGCTGTTGCTCTATTCGGACCACCTGATTGTCGAATAATATTATGCGCACAAGTTTGAGATGAAGGTAATGGGGTCTTGCTCCAGATAGTAGAATCACTACTACAATAAACATCAACTGGCGGTGGCGTTGTAACAGGCTCTGCCTCCGCTACTGTCATAAATTCCTCGTCACTGCTGACTTCTTCTTCAATTTCGATGGGAATTCGCTGTCCACTGCGAATATCTTCGACATCTGACTCTTCATCGTTTTCTGGTGGAACGTAATCCTCATCGTCATCAGCTTCAAATGGATCACTAGTTTCCTCGTCAGACATTTCCACCAATCTCACAATCTCTTCGTCTATCAGTCTATACAACATTTAATTACTGTAGAAATATGCACAAGAATACACAAATATAAAACAAAACTTACTTATCCAATTGAAGGTATCCTCTGGAATCATGTGGAAGGCTAGCGACTGCAGGTCGACGAGCTCTAGCACTTCCAGAAGTTTTACTACCGGATGCTACATTACTGCCAGAAGCTCTCTTATCACATTCATCACCATCAGCTACACCAGCAGTATCACCGCAAGTAGTAGACATTTCGTTTTCAATAAAATCTGAACTGAACTCAACAAGATCACAACGTAGACTGTATTCACCCGCGCATACACAACAGAACACGTCGCAAAAACTGAACTAAACTCAACAAGATCACAACATAGACTGAATTCACCCGCACATACACAACAGAACACGTCACACTAGGCAAAATACGTAGCGGTACCCAGGTACTACCGCCCGCCATGTACGCTGTAATTTTTCTTCAGCCACATAAGGGTTAAATTTTCTTCAAAAAATAGCCGTTTTTAAACTTATTGATACAACATTAGATTTAGGAAAATTAACGTAATGAACGTTGTTACAGAATTGTGAGATGGATGATTGTTTTATAACAGTAATTTTATGGGAATTATCTACGTATTATAATATTAAGCTAAGTATGGATATAGAATATGTGTATCGTTATATGGATAGGGAAAAAAATATGTAACATTACCAAAATAAAAACACTTATTTTAAAATTAATATGTATATGTATTTTTTCTATTATTAATTACATTGTTCGGAAACCAGCTTATGTTTATAAAAGGTATGTGTAACAATAATAATAACATGAAAATACAGAGTTATAATTAAAATATGTTTTTGTATTTATTTTATATTTTCAATTTAACCTAGTTACATTGTACCGAAATAATAATGAAACAGTCTTTTAATATAAGCATCATTTTGCAGACGGTCATGTCTATTAAACATTTTTTGAAAATATTTCAGAGAATATCCTTTAATTCTAAAAAACAAATAAATTAGACAGTAATGTCCACATACCGACGAAAAATAGTCCTGTATATTAAATGTATTATAATTCCAAATTACAGTATTACGTTTTAAAAACTGAATATGTTCTACAATTTGCGGGGGTCTTCCATAGCTGTCGAAATATTCTCCCCGCCCCTTGCGGTCAATAAAAACGGCTGTCCAGTGGCTACCTGGTTTTGAATCGTCGTCACAATTGACTACAACTGCACAGGGGTAGTTTACCCTGAATGGTAATCTATTTGCAGCATAAACTCCATAATGGCAGGCATTCTTGAAGTAGCGTTGAAGAATCGTCTCTATAAGCACCGCATTCATCTTTTGAATAATTGTTGTACCATCTACGCAGGTGAAGTATATTCTCCGAGGCACATGTCATACCACAGTGTGCATACGGAATACAGCATTTAGTAATAATTTCCGATGTTATATATTGAAGACGGCGCAAGTTTTTAAGGCTTGGACAGCCCAGACTTGTTAAATCATATAGATTATTGCGTTCTAGTATATTTTCAATTAATATTTTTTTCTCTAAACCCTTAACAAATACAAACTTTTCATCTAAATCAATTATCGTTGTTAAATTATCATATTCAATAAAACCATCATCCCAGTCGAATCCGTGATGATATTTTTTCAACCAATTTATTTGTGAAATTTGCTTTACAGACAGATGATTTTTAGAATACGGTGGTTTGAATAAAAATTGTTGAAAAACCCTTCCATCAAGCGATGTTACGGCAAGCTCTTTTACAACTAATTCATTTTTTTCACCATTGAAATATTGTACGTCGATAATATAACCCATTGTTGTTAAAGGTTCAAATGAAACTAACTAACATATACAAGAGATTATATATTATATTTATTTATTAATAATGATAAATGTATACAAAATTTTTAACCACCAAAATCTATAATAACATTTCTATCCTTATCTATTTCAATAATATTATCAAATTCTACATAAATAACACAATTCATGGTTTCTTTTAGAGCCTCGCCGAATCCAACCTCGACACGTACAGAGCCATGACGTGTTAGATTCCAGTGATTCATCGTATTCGCCGACAAGTCTGGTGTTAGATCGAAAGCCGCTAGACAGTATCCATTTGGAAAACTGTCTCTATCAATACAATTCCCGTCATTTGAAAAATGAATTCCTGTTCCAGAGTATAGTGTATTGTAAATTTGAATATAAGATTGAACGTTTGAAAAACTTGTATGCAATGGTTTTGATGGTAATTGCTGACCGTTTACACAGAGTGATAAGAAATTAATTTGAAAATGGTCAAAATTAAACGGATTTGTATCATAACTTCCGTGAAAAGCTTTATTCGATACAAATCCTAGAATACATCTTTTAGGTAACTGGCCTAGAAACACATTATCTAAAGACTTCCCCTGCACCCCCGCCGGAATTGTCAATGTTTTGCACTCGGCTCTAATTACGGGGTATTTAGCGGTTGTTAACTGTAGTGCTTTGTTATGGGCTAGTAAGACGCTAGGATTTAATTTTACTCGTCGTACAAGTAATGTAGCTTCCGTTATTTGAGTTTTCACATTCGTATTCTCTAATCCGGATAAAAGATTGAAACTGTCTCGGGATCGAACAAGCCGCATTCTCAATTTAACGCCATTGATAAGAAATTTGTCTTGATTAAAAATATCAACGTGTAGATGTCCCATCAAATCAACTTCATGGCTTGATGCTGTATATTTTTTTCGTTTTTCAAAACCTTTATTATCGCTAGTTAGTTTATCCATTTTTCCTGAATCGTCAGCGTACCACAATGATGCTGTGAGATGCGAGTTTTTAGCATCGCTACCATAGTTCAATAACGTTTCAATGTATGAACGATACGCATATGTATTGTTTGGAGGTGAAACAAGTTTCTGGTTAAGATATACGTCTACCTGACTGAACATGGAATGAAGCCAGTTATTTACAGGACCAACTGCAGTATCAGCGGCTGTTAGAGCCGTACCGTCGGATTTAATTATTTTTGCTTTTAAGTGTATCATAGTTTGTGATAAATCTAAATATTCATCACTCTGACCGGGCACTACAAATTCTACCGGTCCATCTTCAGTTATAGATGATAATGGTTTATAATTAACCCATTGACCATTTTCTATACTTGTTTGTGTAGGTGGTAATGAAAATAAATCAAGCTCAGTTTTAATACACTCGCATGATTGTGTATGTAGAAAAGCCATAGTTAGATTATTATTATTATTTATCGAATACGTCCAGAACTCTATTTATTTTGTTCTTCACACGTCTAGCCTGCTGGCGCGAGTGATTACGTTTTAGAGACGCTCTCTTCTTTTTATAACCAGAGCCTGTCATAAGTGTATCAATTTTGGATTCAGCTTTTCGTTTCAAATTATTTCCTGCCTCAGAGAGTCTTTGTTGGAACGCTTCTTTTACAGGACGGTTTTCACCCAAGTCTCCTAAGAAATTCACGCCTGTTCTGAGTGCCTCTTTACCAACAGCACTCGCTCCTCTTTTTATAATTGATAAGACTGTTCTAAACAAACCACTAAAAACGCTCGCTAGCCCATGGCCGCGCTGGTATGCAGAACCTCGAAAAACAATCGAGCCAATACCTGTTCCTGCCTGATGATTATAATAAATTTGATAGGGGCAATTTTTCATTTTGAACAGCGTCTAAAGTGTAACTTAACACTTAAAGTTCCAAATTGGAATGGTATTGACAGCCATTCAACACATCTTATATCGATTTCAATGTTTTGGAAATCTCGTCTTAGCACAGGAATGTAGTGCAGTGAAGAAAATGCTACCTAATTACTAGAACTGTATTTGAAATGTCAACATGTAAAAGTTCTTAACATAGGTGCAAAGATATATTTTATTGTTCGGAAAATAATTCATTGAACCATTACTAGGTAAAAAAAATAAAATTCAATTTTAGATATTTTTTCCGAGATATTTTAGATTTTTTGCGGGAATCCAAGAGTTGAATTTATCAGAATATCCTTTCCACTTGACAAGTACTTTCTTTCTGCTACCCTTACCTTTCGTTTCAATTATTTTATCAATTTTAAATACATCATCAGTGTTTATATACACTTTCTGTAATTCCTGCTCATAGAATACACCTTCAATGTTTTCTTAGTTTAAATCCTCCAGCCTGTAAACGGGAGGGTGTCTTTTAATTACGGTTTTAATCCTAAATATCTCTTCAGACCAGTTACTCGTATAGCCCTTTTCAAAAAAATGTTTTTCTCTTGATATACGTACAGTATCTCCAGCCTCTAATTTAGGTAGAATTTTTTAAATGTTTTTCTCATTTTTATACTGATTTCGCCAGACGTATAGTATGTTGCTATCATTTACATCTTTCGGTGCTATTTTGATTGACGAATGTAAGGTACTATTATATGCTTTTAAAAGTTCCGAAAGCATGTCGATATATCGGTACGTATTGTTGCGTGTAAAATAACGATACATTCTGGTTTTTAAAGTTCTATTTAATCGTTCCACGAAGCAAGCTTTAACATCAGGATTTTGTGCAACATAATATTTAATATCATATTCTCGCAAAAATCTCCGTACACTACTCGCTATGAATTCCGTACCTTTGTCTGTTTGTAGATATATAGGTATACGATTACTATCGTTAAATATTTTTTTAAATGCGTTAATGATAGTACCTGGTTTCTTATCAGTTAGAGGTATTGCCCAAGCAAATCTGCTAAATACATCAATTACAGTTAAAATATATTTAAAACCGTCATTGTATTTACTAAGACTTCTCATATCGTTCAAATCGGCTTGAAATAAATCATTAATATTGTGAACCTTGTATTTGTTTCGGGGAAATCTTCTTCGTATCGGTTTATGTAAAGTATATGCATCTTGGCTACTTAACCATTTTCTGACAGTGTCAGTGGAGTATTTACCTTTAACTGATTTTTTAAGATTCGCTAACCCTGTAAAACCATCAGCATGTGAAGGGTCGAAATAAATATTTGCCAGTGTACGATTCATTTTTAAAATTTAAACGATTCCTAGGTAACGTTGGGCGAAGATGAGCGTATAACTCTACGGGTATTCTCTTTATTACTACGAATAAAGGGCGGAGACGTACCAGTAAATTCTCTTCTTCTGCGAGGGTTTCCAATTAACTCGTTAGGTATGTTATTTTTTTTCAACGCTTTTGAAAATTGCTGCCAGCCCATAGGGTTACTACCCTTCCTCGGTCTAATGATGTCACCAACTAAATCGGTAATATTGGAATCTGGTATTTCACTATTATTAATACTGACTAAACCGTGTTTATCCCACGTAATATTTTTATCTGATTTGAGTATATTTAAAAAAATATTTGCCTTACTACGATATGTTTTCGGTAAAGAATTTAAAGTCATTTCGTCAGTTAATTGTTCTTTTATTTCAGCAGATGTTAATTGTTCTTTTAATTAATTAGAGGTGTCGACTGCTATGGTATCGTTAATAAGAGGAATTTTGACAGGCTCACGTAATTGTTTTTGAAAATGAAGATATCGTTGAAGAGTTTCTTGATACAAGGCCCATTTTTCATAATCAGAAATTTTTAAATTTAAAACTTTTTTCATATCTTCATCAAGTTGTGTAGTTATATTATTATTATTATTATTGTTATTATTATTATTATTTACGGTATTTTCACGAAGATGATGTATTGCTTCTGGTGTAATTAAAGCATATTTTTTAGCATATTCCATTTTTAACTCTTATTAAATATACTGCTTAATACACCTGAAATAAGCGGGGCGATCAACAATGGTAAAAAAGCTCCACCTGACTGAACTAAAATTTTTTTCTTCTGTTTCCAATTATCTCCTCGTTTCACAAGCTTACGTAAAATTTGTTTATGACGCCCAAGATTAGTACGTTGTTTTTTATTTAGTGGAACTTTACCCCGCAGAATATTGAGTATACATTCACAGATACAGCGAACGTTATTGCTGTCTGCGTTTTTCAGCAAAACAGTACGTTGAATTGGTTTTAATGAATGTAATGTACGCAGGAAGTTTGCGTTATTGGTTAACGTTTTAGACATAGTTACATAATAACCTCAGGCACTTTTGTATCATTGTATTTATACTTTTTTTTCGGTATATATACGTAAACCTGTTCGTCCCGTACGGTTCTAAATCGACTCCATTCAGGTGTGGATTGTTTTAAATCGAAAATTAGATAAGTGTACGGTTCAGACGTAGCATTGTTATAAGCATCTTGAATAAATTTAGTATTTTCCGGACAAACCTGTCGCGATAAATGTAAAATTTGTGCTTTATCTCGAGGATTCTTAAAGTAAATTATATAATGAGCATTAAGCGATATATCACGCTGACCTTTCCCCTGATTAAATATATTCTGGGTAATGAAAAATACAGATAAATTTTTGTGATGACTACCTTTTGTAAAAATATCAACTACCCGCGAATCTGTTTCACGCATAAGATCGTCTATTATTATCAGTTGTGGGTTATTACCGTCAAAATTATCCATATCCGGTAAACCTTGTTGAAAGTGTACATTAGGTAATGTATTATATAAACTTTGCCAAGTGCTATAAAACCAGGTGGTTTTTAGAAATACTGTGTCGCACATGTTGATCATGTTTTTAAAGAAGCTAACAACAAAATACGATTTACCACTGCCCGAGGGTCCGGCTACAATGGCCTTAAAGGGATGTTTGAATTTAATAGGATCTGACATTTCACTATAGAATAAAAGTTATAAATGACAAAAATTGCAAGACAATTCATATATATATTCTAAACAAAATAAAAAGCGTAATAATTATGATGAAATTTTATTGAAGCTTGAATAGTACAATTATTTTAAAACAACTGGTATTGTTACATAATTTTTCTCTATTCATATAATGATATACATATCTAGTTTAACATAACATAAATCATTTTGTACAACGTCTAAAGTGTAATGTAACACTTAAAGTTCCAAATTGAAACGGTATAGGCTCTCCTTTTACGCATCTTATATCAATTTCTATATTCTGGAAATCTCGTCTAAGTATGGGAATATAATGATACGGAGAGAATGTTGTCATTTTACTAGTACCATGAATATAGTTTGATATATCTACATGTACAACCCTCAGGAGCGGTGCGAGGACATCCCCGACAAACTGCTGTTCAACAATATAGCAATACACAAACATTTTTGGCTGAATACCATGATAAAGATTAGATGACTTATAATATGTTACCCTCTGTGTAAACAGATCGGTTTCTGGCTCACAGCCTAGTTGCTGTGAAAGTTTTGGTGATAATTTTATGAAACACATATTTGTATCATTTATAAAATTTATTTTTATTCGGTTGATGTCTCTTTCAATTTCGATATTAATATGGGTACTAAGCTTAGGATGTTGGTTTATCGCAGTGACTATATTGTCTACACTACACCCAGAGGCTATACGTATTTCCTTTTTATGAATTTTCGGTTTTCCATCTTTTCCAAATGTTTTCAAATGATAATTAATATAAAGGAAAATAGTAAATAAATCACTATGTTATATTGGATTGCTTGGCTTTGGTAAATTTATTTAAATTTGTTTCGTCGTTGACGACGTTTCGGCTATGGTTACAGCCATCTTCAGGTCTACAATTTTACATTGTTAGAATATGTACTTGTAAAATTGCATCTTGGGTAAATCCTTGAATCCTTGGATGTAGAAGTTTGAAAAAGATTATTAAGCCGAAAAATGTTAAGGAAAATAGTAAATAAATCACTATGTTATATTGTATTGCTTGGCTTTGGTAAATTTATTTAAATTTGTTTCGTCGTTGACGACGTTTCGGCTATGGTTACAGCCATCTTCAGGTCTACAATTTTACATTGTTAGAATATGTACTTGTAAAATTGCATCTTGGGTAAATCCTTGAATCCTTGGATGTAGAAGTTTGAAAAAGATTATTAAGCCGAAAAATGTTAAGGAAAATAGTAAATAAATTTACCAAAGCCAAGCAATCCAAGCCAAGCAATCCAATATAACATAGTGATTTATTTACTATTTTCCTTAACATTTTTCGGCTTAATAATCTTTTTCAAAGATAATTAATATAGTTTTCGTGTTCACATACGGTATAAAATGTGCATGGATACTGAATTTCGGCTAATGCAACCTCCCATTCTCCATTAAGTTGTACATTCTGTGGTAATTGTGTAGTAAACAGTGTCGTTTTATTATCAGGAAAATACTGCATTGAACTGTTGCTGGGCAGCGTCATATAAAACTCTTTTTTTGGCATCGTTACTGAGATACTGTATATTTTTAACTGGTATCCGGAAATTGAATTTAGCGCTATATCCTCTCCACTGGGCCAGCACCTTCTTTCTGTCACCCTGTCCTTTGTTTCAATTATTTTATATATTTTAAAAGTAACGTCAGAATTTTCTATTATAAATTATTTACATTTACATATTAATTCTTGTTTTATATTATTAACTTGAATATTTTCAATTTGATAAGATCTAACGTTACATTATAGAAAAAAAGTTTTATTTCAAAATTTCTGAACTGAAAATATTAAAAGCATGGAGGAATCAGTAAGGGTAAACAAAATATAAAATAAAAATTAGAAATACTAAATAAACTATATTTTATTTATATACTTATTCTATACTTACAAATTAATTCTAATACATATATTATACGAGTATAAACAAACAATTAAACTACATAAACTACTAAATTATACTATTTTATAATTAACAAACACAGTAAACATAAAATACTAAAATTAAACAGTTTTCTTTTTTGTTAACGCGGCCCAAGGTCGTCTTTCCCCTTCGCGAAATTCCTTTTTTTTGGGTTTTCGTTAATTTATACCCCGTTAAGGGTATTATAACCCTTTCGGAATCTGCATTAAGACGTGCGTTATACGAAGGGTAATCACACGCGTCTCAATTCTCGAAACACTCCACTGTCACTGCCACACATAACATTTCTTCCTCCTTGCACGGCAAGGATGTAGATTCTTCTTCGTTCTTCTTCTTCATCTCCGCTTCCTCTTCCTCATCCCAGTTCTCACTACAGCTTACCCAGTACGGCCGTACTGGGTATCTCCGTTGGCCTTCTCGCAACGCCTGCTCCATATATTGTTCATAATTGAACTCAGGTTGATTGACCTCGTACTGAGACATGGTGTTTTTAAAAATTTTTAGTGATCTAGCTACAGATACTGGAGAGCTGAAGAGATGCTTCGGGTTTTATACTAAAAATACAAAAAAACCCCTACCATAACTGATGTTAAAAATCTTATGTGAGAGATCTGTACCAATCATATGCCTGTGAAACACAATATCCTCCTACCCTGGATACAAAGTAGGGGTAGGCGGTCTATACGTCTCTAGCCATTGATCTCCCCTCCTTACCTGGAAACTTAACATGGACCAATAGAAACACATCGGTTTATTGTATAGTATAAAATTTTTTATTAAACATTAAAATAAAACCAAAAGTACAATAACAAATTAACAATTATGGTTTAATTATAATTTACTCTAGGTCTCTTAAAACCATAAGGTACAGAAAAATTATTATCAATTAAACGACGTTTCATAAATTTTACTTCAAAAACTTTTATTTTCTGTACTGGTAATTACATCATGGTCTAGAGTATTTCTTATATTATTAGATGTAATTACAGCAGGATTACAATTTTCATAGTCTTCTTTAAGAATCATATTTTTTAAACAATCAAAGTTAATTACTTGAGAGTTTTTGTAATTTAAAGTGAAACCTTTAATTTTACAAACTTGTTTAGTTTCATGACTGACAGGATTATATACTTTATAAGCGTAAGTTTTCGGTCCACCGGAAACAAATTCAGTGATATAACTACCTGGACCGAAGCTGCTTAATTCATCGGTCATATCTCCTAGGAAATTACCTGTGGGGGGCTCATACATATCTGGTAAATGATGATAGATAATTGAATCAGTATCGTAGTATAAAACGCTGGTATCTAACTGATGAAGATATGTGTGTAAATATAATCTAGCTTGAGCGGTTGTGTAGGCTGCAATTACAACGTTTACGGTTCTAAGTTGATCGATGGCTTCTTCTTCCTGTTCCCAGTTGACATACATCATACGTTCGCCGGCCGGGATGATCCTATTAACTGTGACCGCAGGGTTAGCCAGTTGTACGTGGTCTATTCTCGGCTTGAGCGAATTTCCCTGTTTCAAATTTGAAATTAAACAATGTTAATATTAATAATAAATTAATAATTACCCCAGAATGAATTGAGCATTAATTTAGCAGTCGATCTTCTCCCAAAGTTTTCTTGGATATTTTGAGGATCCAGTGAAACGCCCTCTTTATTTAAATAGTTTTCGACGTAATGAGTTTTACTGATATCGTCGATACAGTCTGGAGGGTATCCTGAGGCTTCCTGTTTCATTTTAACGAAATTATTTATATATTTTACAAATAAACCACCAGATTTAGTGTCTTTGTTATATACCGCTAAATTATACTGCCAAATTTCATATACTTGTAAAATTTTATAACCGTGTTTTACTGCTCGCTGAAGTTCATCTGACACCCATGTTCCGCTAAATTGTCTTTCTTCGTTGGTATGTGAACAATCGTTTTGATTCAGAGTATCACAACATGTACGACACAATGAAAACATTAATTTACCATGAACTTTACGCGGTAATACCGGATGGAATAAATTTACGGGCGGTAAGACTTTACATTTAATTAGACCCTATATTTTATCGATATTATTATTAGGACCTAATATCTGATGGCACTCGTCACCTACAAATATGGTGGGGTGTCCAGTGGGGTACTTTCCGTACTTACATACATATGGATAGAGACTACATACATCCACATATATAATTTTTTCTCCGTTTTGAATATTTCGATAAAGAAAAATACAGCCTATCCGCCCTCCGAAAAAAGAATCACGCGGTCTTAATGGTAAATAATTTATTAACGGGTGATTTTCTAATAGTTCACGGTCTTCTTTATTCATAACTTTTAATTGAGTCCTAAACTGACATTCCCAGATTTCAATCACGTTATAACGTCACTGTCTTAATATTCGTAGTTTTTCTTCTGTCTTCTGAAACCGTGCATTCAGACTTTCTTTAGAATTATTGTAAATTTTTTCACTGTCGCGATTTGTTTTGTAACATAATTTACAACCGTGATAAAAGCATCCCAAAAATTCAAATACTAAACGGTCAGGAGCATAATAGCCGTGAACTTTCAAATTATATCCCAAAATAATTTCTTTCCCATGGCCTGCATGCTCTATACGTATTTTTCGTAAAATTTCCTCTCTAATAAGCCATTGTAATGCAATTTTTGATTGGTTCTCCGTGAGTCTGTAACCCCTTGTAGGTATTATGCCGATGGTATTAGGTTGTAAAAATTGTCTTCGGAATACACGATTGCAAGCCGAGGCTATTGTCACGGCTTCCGTAAATGGACATACATTACAATTTTCAATAAAAGTTTTTCTAAATTTTTCGCATGCCTGACGCAAGATATCAACATCGGATATACAATATTCGACTATCTCTTATTCCATTTTAAAAACAACATTATTACGTGTCTGATTTGCATGCCATTCTAGAAAATCTTTCCGTGTATTCGTATTCATATTGTCTACATCATAATATTCAATAGCCGGTAGGGGTCCAATGTAAAATCTGTTCTCGTAGGTGTTAAACAGGTGCGGAAAGAAACCTTTATTCAATGAAATCGGTAAATCCATTGCTTTAGGCAGGGCTGACAAAGACATCGATAAATAATTGATTGAATCGATAAATCGTATTTTATAATTAATATCCATTAATAAGATTTTTGTACCGTTTAAAATTAATTTAGGTTTTAACATTAATGTTTCAGTTAAATATTTAAGAATAAATTGTGCGTCAAAATTTTTTGCATTATGTGCAATACATGTTATTTTATCAAACATAGGCCGCGGACTACAAACGTATTGTATAAAAGATGCAAGCGGGTCTTGTTTGAATATATTTTGACGAATACCACATACACTACAGGATAAATTTAAATTCGGAAAAGCGGAACAAGAGGTACATGATTGTTGTGTCACACATAAGTTCACTTTGTGAATCTTATAATTAGACTCAGTTTCTACTTGCTGGGTTTCAAAATCATAATAAATAAATAACAACTTTTTATCTTTTTTCGGTTTTTTGTCTATGGTTATGTAACACTGGTGTCCCGGCGGTTTATAATCTGAACATAGTTTACAAAATATTTCACCACATATATGTGTTCTCCGAGCGGTATAACTATATAGTTTAAAACAGTTCAAGCATTTTTTCGTATTATTACATACACTTCCCGCGTGATTATCGAGGCATTGTTTTCCACGGAAACGTCTGTTACACTTGATACATAAAAGAGATTCATTAGCACGCGAACATTGTGGTGTATGATGACAATAAGCACATAGATTAGCACAGCGATGGCTACCGCGAGTCTTATACGGTTTATGACATGGTTCGCAAAAGTATGAAGTGGAAAAAGCTGCAGTTAAGCTTTTAATTACATTATAGTGATTATTATAATATAACAAATTAAGTCGTGGTAGGTTCGTATTTTTAAATCCTTCATAAACGACTTGGCCCCCGCCTCCAAACTCGTATACTACAATATTATAATCTGATAAACATCTTTGGAACTCTTTAAGTTCATGTATGCTTGCTCCATCATTTGGTATCACCACATTAGCTTTTGAAATTAGTGCATGTGCCCTATCTGTCTGTATATTTGATTGATTTTTTAACACTCTTTCGAAATCTGCTTCCTTTTTCACCCATGATTCGGCAACAACTAATGCTCTTGGTAAACATAAATTATCAATATTTGTTATTTCAATTATACCATGTTTACGTTTGCATAATTCAGCAAAGCTTAACCCCTTGCCGCTGATGTTTTTAACTCGGCCTACAGGCATAGATACTCTTGTCAATTCTACTTCGAATTCTCCGTTAACGAATATATTTGCATTGCTCTGCATAATGTTACTTATTGCATTCCAGATGACATCGATATGTAGTTGATTCACAAGTCTAAAACTAACCCATACGGGACCCCTTTCAAGTGTAGGTGTGTGTAAAATTAATTCTACGAAATCGGATCCTGGAATTGATTCAGTAATGTGTTTCACTAGATTCTTCAAACTATTTTTAAACCATTTTACAGGATTCTTATCTAATGGAGGATCAATAAAACGAAATGTTGTTCGTTTGCCTGAGATTAAACCGTCGTACATGATTCTCTGTATTTGAAATGATGGAAAAATACTTTTCATAATCATCTTCAATGATATTATTTTCAGGCATTAACGCACCGTGTCTATTTTGCGATGTCGACTGTTGTGGCTGGATCTGTTGATTGCACGAAAAATTGATTATGTTTTCACAAATATTGAAAAAATGTTTTACATTCTCTTCTTCATCTATTTCTCTTTGAATTATTTCATCACAAATATTCTGTATAGATATTAGATTATTTATTTCATTATCGTTAATATTAGACATTTTTATTTTACTGAATTGTATTACAGCGCGTAAACTAAACTACACTGTTTTAAACCATTCGTATTTTCTCTTATAGTATACAGATGAACAAATATACTAGAGATTATTTTACGTAACCGTCTTATAAATCCGTTCGCAGGAATCATCCCCTCTCTTTCCGTTACAAGGGTATCCTCCCCTATTAAGACTTTATCATACATGTTATATTAATCGAAATAATACACAGTTAATAAGGTATAAGCACACATGCTTTATTGTTATTAATATTATAATTCATTACAATTGTACACATTCTACAAGGTTCGCTTTCTTAATTTTCCCAAATTCTTTAACACCCATATACTTTAAACCCTTATTAGTAATATGTTTCCTTAAACCTGATTTTTCTTCATCCGATATGTCGTCAAATCGTGCTGGTAAATAGGTTAAAAAATCTTCGCATACTGCAATAATTTTTCTACCGAAGCTGGTATTGACCCTTCGTAAATCAATTAGTTTATACGGTTTATTGATTTCTAATTCATTGATTTTCTTCACTGTTTTGTCATCCTTTAGCACCCTTCTTTTGTTTAACAAGACGAAATCCATTTCTGTAAAATAAAATAATAATAATAATAACAAATATTTGTGATAATAAACTAACACCCAGATAGACTTACTTAATACGATGTTTCCAGGCTGAAGACTTCTTTTACAATGATTAAACTTATAAATACCAATATTCCTTTTATACAGTATTGCATGAAAATAATTAGACATAACTGTACATGCCAGCCACATCTGTGTCTTAAGCGGCTCAAGTCAAAGCCGCTAAAATATCAAAAACACCGGCAAAAATGTCAGCACCCTAACTCATAAACAAAACAACCACCAAAGCTACTGAACACCCTACTTCAGAAACACCTGTCACGCATATATTAAATCAAAGCACCATCTAAAACGTTCCCACACTATTTGGAAATAAACATTTTTCCTCAAAATTTAACAAACCAATAAAAACATTATCCACGGATACTTAACACATCCAAAAACGCCGACAAAAGGACCGCTACATAATTTACAAACAAAACATCGCCCTAAATCGACACCAAACACCTGTCACACATATATCAAATCAAAGCAGCCCCAACTAATTAAAAAAACACTCAGCCAAAGCCCCCCCGTATATCTTCTCTTATCTAACGAACTTGCCATAAATCGTACCGCATAGTAGGTTAATTTAAAAAAATAGATATTGCGGACCAACGAATAAATAATACAAAAAAATATATATTATTTTTGCGATATCTCTTACCGTTTCCGAGATATAAGGGTTTAAAGATTTAAAACGCATCCCCTAAACAGGGCTTTATCTCGGACCATTTTTTTCAGATTTGCAATATCTCTTACCGTTTCAAAAATACAACCCTTAGAAAATTAAATAGAACCGTAAGATATCTACCCATTTGAGTGTTTTTTCTCGCTGATCAGATAGAACAGGGCTGTATCTCGAACCAATTTTTTCAAATCCGCAAGATCTCTTACCGTAACAAAGATACAACCCTTATAAAATTAAATAGAACCCTAAAATATCCACCCTATTATCAAGTTTTTGAGTGTTTTTTCTCGCTGATCAGATAGAGCAAGGCTGTATCTCGGGACGTTTTTCTCAGATCCGCGATATTTCTTACCATTTCAGAGATATAGCCCTTTGAAAATGTAAGAATGGCGGTAGATTTCGCGAAATTCAAATTTCATACCTGGGCAGCAAAGATTAGAAGAGCACTCTTTTGTATATGAAGAAATTGTCCATTTTTGCTATAGTTGACGATAGCAAAAATGGACTACTTCTTTTTTTTTCGAGGGCTCTGCCAGTCTCTGCTGCCCGGATACAAAGTTACAAATTTTAATTTCTGACAATTTGTCAGTCTTCTGACAAACTTGACGTTATTTTCTCGTTACGGTAAGACATCATCCCTTAATCTAAAGAGAAATTAAACAAAACAAGGATGAGAATGGATAAATATAGTAAATACAAGTATAATTTTCATTATTTAATTTCAATAAATTAAATATTACGTACATAATATATAAATAAACAATAAATATTACAAACAATATAAGATCGACATTTTGAATTTTCCAATATCTTATTAATTAACAATAATATATGAATAAGTGTTATATTTTCTAACTTTGTACTTAAACTAGAGATGACTAGTACATTTTATCTCAAATAATTTTCAAGAAATTAACTAAATATAAATTTCAATATGGCGTCATTCCCAACAAACTTATTTCGTTAATAAGTCATTAGTCTATTGCAAAATTCTAACAAATCTAATAATTCTTAATACTAGATAAAGTGTTTCATCCATATTTGTTACATATGACGCCATAGCTTTAATATTTTTAAAGATATTAACGAAATAAAAAATATAAGTATGACGTAATATCGTACATTTTTATTACGCCAATTCTTAATTATGTTTTATAAAGTATTAATAAATTTAACAATTCTTAATGCTATATTTCACAAAGAATGCATAATTTCAATCATTCAAACGATAAGAAATAGTATATAAGAAATCGAAGTAATAAAATAATTATTGATACAACAATTGAAGATTTTCTTCCAGATGCTGTAAAGATTTTGATCCTCGTTGAAGATGCTGCAGCTGTTGGGTCGACACCCTGCAGCTAGGGGACCCAGCAGCCCAGATGGACTACGAGGTTCGTAGAGAACCCAACGCGCTATATTATCATTGCACTCTGAAAAATATAAAATAATTACAAGCAATTATAAATACTTAAAAAATTAAAAACAATATTCAAATTGATATTCATAATTGTTTAACTCATAAGACATAAATAAATTACATTTTGAACTATGAAGAAGCAACAACCTTTAAATTTGACAGCTGCTATTGATGATGACCCCAAGTTACATACTCTTCTGGCCGTATTTCTCTCGGGAGTACTCCATGGCTTTCTTTTTATTTTTGAAGTTGTATTCTGTAAGGGCGGTTTTATTTTGGTAACATTTTCCATTTGTTTTTCATTCAAATTGGATGATTCTTTGGTTGCTGCGGATCTTGTTCACCCTTAGCACTTGGTGAACAACCGCTTGCCGGCGCAGATAATCTTTTCTATAATAAACTTTATTGCAATGATTGCATTTAAATTTTATTTTTTTTGGTATGTCCATTCATGTGCCTCATCATGGATGAGCGCGCCGTGAAAATAACTCCACATTCTTGGCATCTGAATCCTTGTATCGCTAAATTTCTGTAGAACTTGTCGAGTCCTTTGGTGCTTTCGTATCGTGGCAGGTTTAACAAATTACTGCTATTGCACGAATTATCATGTACCTCTTTTTGAATTGCCAAGTTTAGTAATTTATATCCACGTGTGAAATTCATATTAGGAAGGGTACACACTTGGTTAGAAACGAGAATAAAGCCGGTGGAGGTCTCACGACTCATGCAGTGTGGTCGTCGTTCCGCGGTAGAAAAACAACACGAAAGATTTGCTAGATTGTTCTAGAACAATCATCAAGGCCGTAGAAGATCTACCAGATGATTTAATTTCCCAGAAGCTAAGAAATAAATATCCAAATGTGCTGACGAATCCTCAGATTCTGTGGATTTAATTCTGGTTCATCCTCGGTGCTGTGATTTGACAACTGCGGTTACATCGAGATCTGTAGACCTGTAACAATAATATTTGGGTGAATGACGGGATGATATATTTGTTTGGCTAATTATTTGAGTATTTAAACATACATTCAACAAGTACCTCATAAAACGGCCATGTTCGGCGATCATTGCCAGACTTGTTATTGTGGTCTTTCACAGATTTATATGTCTTCTTCAAGCTGCGTAGCTTCGCAACACATTGCGATCCTGTTATTTTATACTTTTTCCTAATAGCATAGTAGATACCTTCTCCCACACCTTCTTCTGCGACTGTTTCCCATTTGTGAACTTCTCTTCCTTACTTTTATATACTTCTAATAAAAGTAAGACGCATGGTGTTGTCCACCTGCAGACTGAACCTGAATAAAACAGTACACAGCAGTTGGAAATAATTCATTCAGCTATAAACTAAATTTTACATACCTTTCTCACCATCGTCTATAATTTGCGTGTCTGTCTCTTCATTATGTACATCCTCTTCCTCTTTTATGGCAGAATAGATTAGAGCTGTTGCAAAACTTATGTCTTTTTTAACTCTTCTGGCATCTTCTACCGATAACTCTACTTCAATAAAAGTATCTGTTTCTGGATTGTAGAACGATACTTGCTCCGTAGCCATTTTACACGCTTTAAACAAACACCAAAACAAAAATAGCGCGCAAAAATGCCAAACGACCGCTCAGACCTCAGACATACCTGTTTGAGCATGGTGGTCGCTGCGCGGTCGTTGTTAATGAAGTCATGAATGACGTTTTGGGACGCAAAGATAGCGACCGCGGCTTTAAGTGCTTTTAGGTGCTTTAAGAGCAGGTTTGTTAATGCAAGCAGTGTATTCGTACTCAAAGAGTACTTTCGGCACGCTGAAGCTGTATAATAGTAGGCGGGGTATTTTAATTTTAATAATTGTTTTTTCTTGTTATCTTCACGTTTTTCATTTCTACATATTCAAAATCTAGAAAAATTCGATCTTCATCGACTTCTCTTTCAGATAATTTCTGCAGTTCTTTTAATGTCTGCTGATCAATTTCGTCCTATAAGTTTACATTTTTTTTTTTTTCATTGTTTGTGTTGCTGATTCTGGATGTGATGAGTTACTTGGTGTTCATAATTATTACATATGACTTCAATTGAGTCCGTCATATTTGCTTGTGAACTCTGAAACTGTTATTGTATTATATTAATATATAGCTCATTATTTATTTATTTCTAAACTTACTTGAATCGTCTAAATACTTTACTAAATAATCTGGATTATTTGATTCAGTCGTTGTTGTTGATTCTGATACTTGACGTATTTTGCATGATGATTCATTATTGAAATTACATTGTCTCCTATAATAATCATTTTCATTAACTCATTATATTATTTATATACACAATATATAAAATAAACTTATTTGCGTTGTTGCATATGAGCTCCCAAAAACTGAAGATCGATATTCCAAGTCCAGGAACTATCATCAGTATAACCTACCCCACTCGCTGTTTGTTTATTTAATAACTTCCTCTCTCGTTCATAGCGGTCTTTTAATTTCTTAAATTGATCCTTGAATTCATCAGCTGTAAATGCAATAGTTTAATATATTTGATGTAACATCGTATATAATAAACTAAGCTGTTGAATCCACGGCCTCGGATATTTCCCTCCATTTGTTTTCTTTCTTCATCATATCTTTGTACGATTTATTCTTTATTGTATAAGCACTTGTATGATCTGATTAAATTTATTAATAATTCGACATTCATCATTTTGTATTTCTTTTCAGCTTGTTAAACCATTAGCTCAACTTTACGTTTATCTATTTTCTTATGTAGTTCTTATGCTTATGCTCATTGTGAATTGTGACTTAGCTTCTGTATATTATCTTGCATAAGCCAGCATAGAGTACTCTTTTTAATCATACCAGTTTTTCCTTTTTTATCAGTATTTAGTTTCTTCCGACGTTTCTTCTATCGTCCCTTCATGCTCATCGCTAGCATTTAAATTCGTTGTATCACAGTTTTCCTGAATAATTGCTTGAGGATTATTTGACGAGATATATTGTTCTTGTATTATTCGTATTCCTAATTCTTTTGCATCTTTAATAGGTTTTTGTTTGGGTAGTTGAACTATATTATTTTTTTCAGTCTCATTTGGTAATCTCTTTGAAGTTGAGTCTTTCGCAGGAACCCAGACCCGCGGCTAGATTTTATTATATAATTATCACATCATCATTTATCATCTGAATTCTTCTTGCTTTATGCAAAATTTCTAATATAGTAGAATTTACAACAGTAGAAAATGTGCTAGTCATCTACCTAGTAGCACGAAAGAAATGTTCACAGGTTTGACTACTAAATAACTGAGGAATAAAATACCCACAACATCATAATTTCTTGTGTTCTAATTTAGCTCTAGGGGAGAGTGGGGCACATTTGGACTTTTTTTTAACTTGCTATAACTTTTTTAACTTTAAAGTTTTAAATGTTCTGTAACTTTACTTATATACCTTAATCCTTCCGCAATCATTTGGTGCAGTTTACATTTTAATATCATAAAAGATAAAACTTTATTATCGGTTTTTTTTAAAAAAGTGCATTTGTCCACATGTACCCCGATATAGGGGTACATATGGACACATGCTGGGGCACATTTGGACAAAGTATATGATATTGTGTTTTTAAGGAAAAAAAAATAAATAAATAAATATTATTATTTTATTATAACTGTACATTGTAGTACAAATTACAAGGTTATTTTAAACATAAAATAAATAAACTCTCAGTTTAAACTTTGAAAAATTAACATCAGATAGGTACACAGATTAAATAATTAAATAATAAATAATAATAGAGTAAATAATAATATCTTAATCAATATTAACGAACATTATATTGCGATAAATCTACCGTAAAAGTAAAATATGAGGCGGTACGTTCAGTGCCCTTAATTGAAATAGGTTGTGGTAATTTCATTACAATATCATTTCTGTCTATTACAGAGAGGTCCACAGTAGCAGGATAAAAAAACTTCCACACGTCATCCTTCTTTTTCAAGAACTTCACCTCATATTCCGTACTAGCTAAAACTTTCAGTACTACTCCAACATAGTATACTATACTTTGTTTTGTTGCAAATTTTACCAATATAAAATTATTTCAATTTTCGCGTCATCTAAAATAGTATCGTCATAAAATTCGCTCACTTCAGATTCTGATAGAAGATCCATTAGATTTGTATCAGATAGTGATGAAGATGATTCAGTATCTTCTTTTTTCGTTACTTTTCTTCCTATCTGTCTTTTAACTTGTTTATTTCTTTTTAACTTTAGTTTTCTTTCTTTTTTTGCGCCTTTTCCAGAATTCTATCTTTTTCAGGTGTAGCTGTGTAAATTCTCGATTTACCTTTTTCTCTTTTAGAATTCAAATTTTTTCTAGCAGAGGCCTTTGGAAATGGTCTTAAAGATTGAGGAGTAATATGTTATTTTCTTATTTCTGTAGTATTTATTGGTGTCGAAATGAAGAGACCAGGAATAGGCAAGCCTGAAGTTTCTTCATCTGAATTATTTGGTGTCGAAAATGAAGGACCAGGCGTAGCAAAATCGGAAAGTTCTTCTTTTGTGTCAAAGTGGAGGTACCAGAAATAGCCAAATCGGAAGTTTCTTCAACTGAATTACTCGCTGGTCTGTCAGTAACATACGAACCGGAGAAATCTTTTTCAGAAAAAATCTGCGAGTTAATCGGCCATATTCCAGTCTTTTGAAATGATTTAGTAATATTTTCATTAGAAAAACTTCGAAAATATACTCCATTGACTAGTTTAGGAATATCGTATATGGATATTTGTTTTGCTGGATTAGTTAGCATAAAATCGTTGAATGCCACCTTCAATTTCGATTTAAATGGTCCATATACTCCCACGTCTAGCGGTTGTAAACGATGGGAGCAATGCGGTGGGAATGAAAGCAGTATGATACCATTTTCACGAGAGTATAATATTGATTCTATTGAAACATGTGATTCATGGTTGTCCAATAGAAGGAGAATAGGATTATCTTTAGTGCACAAAGTATGCTTTTGAATGTGCTTAAAAATTTCCGTAAATAGTAGCGTTGTCATCCAGCCATTACGAGTTGCAAGACCTAAACTTCCTGTCGGACTTCCTTGTAGAAAATAATCCTTATAGTTCACCCTTGGGAATACAAATGCGGGTGGAATTGTATTGCCCGTAGCACTTATAATGCCAACAAATGTGACGAGTTGGCCGCGTTCTGCAGAAACGATTTGCCCCACTTGTTTCTTTCCCTTCGGTGCGATGATTCTGGGTGTTTCTAAAACAGTACTTTTATCCCGCTTTCATCCACGTTTAAAATTCTTTGAGGTTGAAATTTATATTTTTCCATAACAGTTGTAAAATTTTTAAAAAAAGTATCCACATTATGTTGATTAAAAGACGTGGCTCTTGCCAAAGAAGTATTTTCAGCTTTCCTTAAGGATAACTGTGGATTCCGTTTCATATATCCGTAGATCCAATCAATACCTGCTTCTTTTCTTTAATTTTCCTGCATATTCATATGCTAGTTTTTGTGTTTGTTTATATGTTAAGCCAAAGTGAATGTCAGATGATTTGATTAAGTACTCGCTTAACAATTTTTCTTCCTCTAATGTAAAAACTGTTCTAGTTGCATATTTCCTTCCATTTTGTCTCTTTTCTGCTTCATCTTCACTTTCAGCTCCCGAGTCTATCATTCCAGTTTTATTCTTTGCAAACAATACGCGCTTAAATAACATAGATTTCTTTAAATCGTATTTCAAAGCAGCACGTCTTATGGACAAATTACTTGCAATTACATCATGAACAGCTTGTTTCACCTTTTCTTCATTTATGAACTTTCGGTCAGTTTTCGGTTTGTAATTTCGTACCATTCTGTAATGTAAAAAAATAATGTTCATCAAGAAACACTCATTGAGGCACATGTGGACAGTCCACTGTGCCCCAAGCGGAAATATCCAAATGTGCCCATAACCTTGCAAGGTAGTTTACAATATTTATTTAGCAGTAATCGTAAACTTATTAATTTTTCATAATTATATAAAAATGAGATGATATATGTATATGCATAACTGCACTGTTATAATTATTTAATAGCATTAATAGTATATAAAGAAACAATAATAAGAAATCCCAAAAACTTACTTGCAAGTGTGAAGTACACAATTCACAGAATAAAACTGACAACTTTTATCTCACACTAATGAAATTTTATATGCAATATAAAGACAGCTAGCTCTATCTTTTGGTGTGTAGCTTAAATTTTTCATACCAGTAGATTCAGTGAAACAGCCAATGTCCACATGTGCCCTGTGTCCACATTCGCCCCACTCTCTCCTACGGCTGTACTGGGTATCTCCGTTGACCTTCTTGCAACGCCTGTTCCTCCATATACTGTTCATAATTGAACTCGGACTGATTGAGCTCGGACTGAGACATGGTGATTTTAAAAATTTTTAGTGATCTAAATACAGATATTGGAGGAATCAGTAAGGGTAAACAAAATATAAAATAAAAATTAGAAATACTAAATAAACTATATTTTATTTATATACTTATTTTATACTTACAAATTAATTCTAATACATATATTATACGAGTATAAACAAACAATTAAACTACATAAACTACTACTATTTTAAAATTAACACACACACAGTAAACATAAAATACTAAAATTAAACAAATTTTTTTTTTGTTAATTCGGCCCAACGCCGTCTTTCCCCTTCGCGAAATTCTTTTTTTTCCTCTTCTCATCCCAATTCTCACTGCAGCTTACCCAGTACGGCTGTACTGGGTATCTCCGTTGGTCTTCTTGCAACGCCTGTTCCTCCATATACTGTTCATAATTGAACTCGAGTTGATTGAGCTCGGACTGAGACATGGTGATTTTAAAAATTTTTAGCCAACTAGATACAGATACTGGAGAGCTGAAGAGATGCTTCGGGTTTTATACTAAAAATACAAAAACACCCCCTACCATAACTGATGATAAAAATCTTATGAGAAAGATCTGTACCAATCATATGCCTGTGAAACACAATATCCCCCTACCCTGGATACAAAGTAGGGGTAGCCTGTCTATATATCTCTAGCTATTAATCTCCCCTCCTTACCAGGAAACTGAGCGTGGACCAATAGAAACACATCGGCTTATTGTATAGTATAAACATTTTTATTAACCATTAAAATAAAAACCAAAAATACAATTTCAAATTAACAATTAAGGTTTAATTATAATTTACTCTAGGTCTCTTAAAACAATAAGGTACAGAAAAATTATTATCAATTAAACGCCGTTTCATAAATTTTACATCAAATACTTTCCTTTCTGTACAGGTAATTACGTCATGATCTAGAGTATTTCTTATATTATTAGATATAATAACGGCAGGATTACAATTTTCATAGTTTTCTTTAAGAATCATACTTTTTAAACAATCAAAGTTAATTGATTCTGCATCATAGTGTAAAACGATTCGTTGCAGTCGTCCCAGCATTCTGTTGTTTCTACTTCATAACCTCCTCACCCATCACAAAGAAATTAAAATACAAAACATATTTCAAATAGTTATTTATTACAGTTTGTTATATATGATATTTCATGTACATATCTATAGTATAATAATAACAATTATTATCAAGGTATAGTGATATATTTTCTTTTCACGCTCCATATAACAATACACATATTCAACATCCTTTTCAATTTTTGCTGTATAATATGTGAATAATTCCCACAAAACCTCGCTTAATACAGGAATCATATTGTTTCCTGTAGATAAAACTTCATATATCCTTTTACCTAAATCCATGTTAACATCAAGAAGTTTTAAATAGATGTTTTCTGTAGGAAATGTAAAGAACATTTATAAATATATACATTAAGAATTCTTGTTTCCAAATATTTTATTTTCATGGACAGTAAATTTTCAATATCAATTAAATATTCAACTTCATCTTTGTTTAATATTATAATATTTCTTTTGTATGAAAGTTTAATTTTTTCATTGGCAACTCGGAAATATTAATTCCGTTTACGTAAACACCTCTGTTGCATCCTGATATTTTAGTAAAAGTTTATCTATTTTATTTGTTTTGAGATAGTTACAAATTTTTTCCACGTTGTATATGTCGATTTGCTGGTTTGAGCGTACGTCAATGAGTCTAATTGTTACCTTAAATTTGTTGTGAGGATTTAACCCTATATAAATAATTTTTTACGTGCAAGTTCATCTATATACACAAAATTTCCTAATAATAATCTGTTGTTGTGGTCATACTTAATAATTTTAATTTGGTGTCGATTAATGAACTTATTGTTTGTTGACGTTTGATTTCGCTCTGTATGAGTTGTGAGTGTATCGTTTCCTTGTGACTGTTATATGATTTTTGAAGTTGATTTTTAGGAATTTTGTAAGAACTTTATTTTGTTTAGCGGAAAATAAAAAGTTGATATGTTGTTGGACGTTATGACGTTTTTGAAGTGTAAATTTGAACTAGTGGAGTTTCAAGGATATTTCTATTGATTCTATTTTATTAATAAAATGCTCCATTTCAGTCTGAATTTTTAATACAAGTTGTACTACATTTGAAGTAAACTTACTCGTTTCAATTAAGCAGCAGTTTTCCTGGGACCGAAACCGTTTAATTGCTCCGCAAGAATCTCTCATATATTTTGAAGCGTAATTTTCCCTTCGACCTCCATAAATTTACCACGAGCAAAATGGGAATGGTCTTCCATGTATTCGATCAAATGTATTGTTTGCTCGGTCAACATTCTGCCGTCAGCATCGCTTCCACGTATTCTTTCACTCATATTAGAAAGAATAAAATAAAAAAACAAACTAAAGCTAAATTACACTATTAGAACTATCAACAACAAATAAAACAAGAAAAATAAAAGTGAACTACTTACAAAAACCTAATTAAAACCTATATTGAAAATTATATACCTACATTCACATATTAAGTCTTGTTTATAGAACAAAAGTTTTATTAAAAAAAAAAGGGTAAACAAAATATAAAAATAAAAATTAAAAATTCCAAATTAAACTAGATTTTATTTTATACTTAGAAATTGATTCTAATACATATATAAACAAAAAATTAGAAATACTAAATAAACGGTTTTTGTTTTGCACTTTCATTTTACAGTTACAAATAATTAATTTTGAGGTACATAAAAACACTAAAATTACTGTTTATTTTTCTTTAACTCGGTCCAACTTCGTCTCTCATTTTCACGATTCTTTTGTTTTTCAGTCTTGTGAGTTTATACCAGCTAACGGGTATTATTACCATTTTCGTTTTCGCATTTTCCATTGCACATTTAAGTACAAAAAAAAAAAAAAACGAAGAGAGAAAGGCAACCAACCAACCTCTCCCTTTCTCACTTCGTTCGTGCGTTTATTACTTCGCCTCTTCTTTCGTCTCTTTGCTTTGATTCCGCAAAGGGGATGTAAAATCTCAGCGGATTGTTTATTTCTGTTCTTCCATTTTCTTGTGATCTTTCTTCGGTCTCTTCCTCCACCTGAAGTAGCGTGGTTATGATTTCTTCCGGCGGGCATGACCAGTTGGTGATGATTCGGCTGAACTTATATCTCTCTAAGGTATATTCCGGGCAGTCATAGATCCGGTGGAGAGGATTGTCTATTTTGTTACATGATTGGCAGTTTACATTTCTGGCTGAATACCATGATAAAGATTAGATGACTTATAATATGTTACCCTCTGTGTAAACAGATCGGTTTCTGGCTCACAGCCTAGTTGCTGTGAAAGTTTTGGTGATAATTTTATGAAACACATATTTGTATCATTTATAAAATTTATTTTTATTCGGTTGATGTCTCTTTCAATTTCGATATTAATATGGGTACTTAGCTTAGGATGTTGGTTTATCGCAGTAACTATATCGTCTACACTACTATAATACCCAGCGGTTATACGTATTTCCTTTTTATGAATTTTCGGTTTTCCATCTTTTTCAAATTTTTTCAAATGATAATTAATATAGTTTTCGTGTTCACATACGGTATAAAATGTGCATGGATACTGAATTTCGGCTAATGCAATCTCCCATTCTCCATTAAGTTGTACATTCTGTGGTAATTGTGTAGTAAACAGTGTCGTTTTATTATCAGGAAAACACTGCATTGAACTGTTGCTGGGCAGCGTCATATAAAACTCTTTTTTCGGCATCGTTACTGAGATACTGTATATTTTTAACTGGTATCCGGAAATTGAATTTAGCGCTATATCTTCTCCACTGGGCCAGCACCTTCTTTCTGTCACCCTGTCCTTTGTTTCAATTATTTTATCTATTTTAAAAGTAACATCAGAATTTTCTATTATAAATTATTTACATTTATATATTAATTCTTGTTTTATATTATTAACTTGAATATTTTCAATTTGATAAGATCTAACGTTGCATTATTGTGACGCGGCAATCGTCTTTGCAAAATATTTATAATTTTGATAGTGATTAGGACCCAATATTTACGTTGTGTTTTATTTTTACTAAAGTGACCAGAATTCTTTTAATTGAAGTCGTGGCAGTGTGAGGATGAGAAAGGAAAAGACACAGTTGGTTTAAACGGTTATATTGAATTATTCAATATACATTTTTAATAATTGCCTGAATAATATAATAATTTCGTAATCGTATTTGAGCGGGGTAGAGCCAACCTGGGCGTAGGCACGCAACTGGTGCCCGTGGGCGGTCGGAACGGACAGCAATCTCCGGTTCGGGCTGGCCCGTGGTGACCTCGATCACGGTGGACAGCACCCTCTGGAGCGGCCTCGGAGGACGGACCTCAGGTAGACGGATGGCGGTACCTCCCGGTACAGCCTCGGATGAAGGCCCGCAGATAGGGCTGCCGGCACCCGCTCCGTTAGCGGGTTGGTGACGGCGGGTAGGCGGACTGCACCCTCGAGTGGCCGGCTAGCGGGACTGCTTGTGGCTCCCTGGGCGTTGGCGGCAGGCTGTCTGGGACGGCTTCGGGTAGTCGAGCGGCAGCACCCTCAGGTACGGCCTCGTCGCGGGACTGCTTGGCTCCCGGGAAGGTGACGGCGGTGTGGAACCGCCCTGGGGAAGGCCTGGGTGCCGAGCTCGTGCTAGACGAGCCGGTTTGCTATTACAAATAGCGTAGTCGTACTCAAACGGTACTTTGACTAACAATATATGTGACTATTAAAAAATAGCGTAGTCGTACTCAAATGGTACTTTGACTAACAATATATGAAGCTATTAAAAATAGCGTAGTCGTACTCAAACGGTACTCTGACTAACAATATACATATGTGCCACCGAGGTGGACTGATGCTCAAAGAGCATCCTGTTGCACCGGGTGGCGTTGTTGTGCTCCAAGAGCTGGTGGTGCGCCGGGTGGCGTTATTGTTGTGCTCCAAGAGCGTATTTTATAACGGGAATACTGACAGAGCGTGCAACGACCACGTCTGATCAAGTCGCAACTGGACTACTATAAAGTAGAACGTGCAACGACCACGTCTGATCAAGTCGCATCTGGACTACTATAAAGTAGAACGTGCAACGACCACGTCTGATCAAGTCGCATCTGGACTGTAGCGGATCCTGGTCAAGACCAAGATGCCTTTCCTGGTGAAAAGCATCCTATTTTATACTGATAATCGCCGCCCATCATCCCCATCCAACTGTGCGAACGAAGATCTCATCTTCGTGAGCTAGAAAGAAATCGCAACCTATTTCCAAGAACAACATCTGTTAATATTATTTTCATTCGTTAATGCATTTTTTAGTTAGAAAAAGAAAACTAATTTGGATAGCTAGTGTTAGAGCGAGCAATCTGATAATTTCGTAGTATCTTGGTTTGTTTACCTATTTCTGATTTGTTACCGACCTCGGGATGTAGTTCTTCGTTGCTGATCTAACTTGACGGGGATGGTTTCTCGTGCTCTGATTTGTCTCCTATTGAACGCAGAAAGCATCATCCTTTCGATTGTAGAGTAGAGAGAGAGACAGTATGTGGCCGTATGCGTTTTTACCCTTTCCTGTTTGTTGGCGATATTTTTGTAAACTAATAATTTGAATATTGTGTATGCGTTTCTTTAAAATTCCTTAATTAAATGTATAATAATTTAGTTATTATTACTTAATCAGTTATGAAATTCTTTTACTAATTGATTTGCGGAAGCCGGATACTATTGTTTTGGTCGCCGGTGCGTACAGGGTTGGAGTCAAGATAGTTTAGATTTCGAATAAGATGATTCTATGTGACATAACTTTCTATGAGTTTCATGAATTGCGAATCCATTAATGACCTCTGTTTATTATTTGGCAAAAGTATTATTACTTAGCATGGGATTATTTAACTAATTTAGAATATATTATTTCATACTTCCCAGCCCGTCAATACATCCCTGGCACTCCGATTTTTTACCCTCGTCGGCCACTTGACGCCTCGCCTCCAGATGTGCCGATGCTGGTTCGTGTCAGGTCACACCTTTGCCGCGAACTGTGATTTTAAAACAAAGAGCACAAAAAAAATAACCCCCGCCTGGTTTATATCACCCAATTCTTATCTTTGTTTCTAAATATTGCACGTAGATCCCTTTCGCTCATATAATGTTTATCAAAAAATAAATAATTAGTGTTGTCGGACATGAATTAAAACAATGCATGACCACCGTACCGTCTCAATCTCCCCCTGATATTAAAATTGAAGTAATGAGTAGTTTAATATCATCTTCTTCGGTACCTGAAACAAGACAACACTTCTTTCCCCCACAAATTAACAAATCATATAGAATTAATGCGTTTATTCGTACTTTATCATATTAAAAACCTTAATCTACGAGACATGCAAACATAATAAAAAGGAACCTTAAAAAGCAAAAATAGAAAACCTACAATCCTATGATTACATGTATGTACCTACATATATAAGAAAAATACTGAATTATTCATTATATTTATGCACATTAACTTTTATTCAAATATAGTTTCTTCACCACTTTCATAGTTTATTGCACTTTCGCTATCATTGTTCATATTGTAGTTATCATTTAGTCTCGTCCTTTTCGGTTTCCTTCGATGACGCTGCCGTCTTTGTCCCTTCCGTTTGACGGCTCCTTGTCGACCTCGCCGTTTCCCTGCACTTTCCTGAGCTGACGTCCACTGCGGTACAGGTAGATCAGCCAACTCTGCTATCTGCCGTTTACGGTTGCACCACAGGGTATAACTTTCCTCGTTCCGGACTCGTTTCCGCACGGACTGACACTCACTTATTTGGGCCCAATCGATGCTGTGTCCCGGTGTTGCCGGTATCACCGCTTCATTGTTGTCTGGACGCAGGATTAATTTGTCAGTATTAAATAATTTTTTTAATTTTTTCTGTAATCTTGACTTTCTTTCTTCACTACGGTTCTCTTTTTCTGCTACGTTACGTCTGTTGGAGGAATCAGTAAGGGTAAACAAAATATAAAATAAAAATTAGAAATACTAAATAAACTATATTTTATTTATATACTTATTCTATACTTACAAATTAATTCTAATACATATATTATACGAGTATAAACAAACTATTAAACTACATAAACTACTAAATTATACTATTTTATAATTAACAAACACAGTAAACATAAAATACTAAAATTAAACAGTTTTCTTTTTTGTTAACGCGGCCCAACGTCGTCTTTCCCCTTCGCGAAATTCCTTTTTTTGGGTTTTCGTTAATTTATACCCCGTTAAGGGTATTATAACCCTTTTGGAATTTGCATTAAGACGTGCGTTATACGAAGGGTAATCACACGCGTCCCAATTCTCGAAACACTCCACTGTCACTGCCACACATAACTTTTCTTCCTCCTTGCACGGCAAGGATGTAGATTCTTCTTCGTTCTTCATCCCCATCTCCGCTTCCTCTTCCTCATCCCAATTCTCACTGCAGCTTACCCAGTACGGCTGTACTGGGTATCTCCGTTGGCCTTCTCGCAACGCCTGCTCCTCCATATATTGTTCATAATTGAACTCAGGTTGATTGGCCTCGTACTGAGACATGGTGTTTTAAAAAATTTTTAGTGATCTAGATACAGATACTGGAGAGCTGAACAGCAGTTTTCCTGGGGCCGAGGCCGTTTATTTAAATTAAAATACAAAAACATTTTTTCTTTCTTCTTTCTTTACGGGCGATACGCTCCCTCTGCTGAGCGTAAAAAATCCTCTTCTGCGTAAGAGTCATTTTATAACCCGACAGAGGTACAAGAACTGCATTATTATGCAGATGCTCTGCCTGATTATACGACGATTCATTGCAGTCGTCCCAACATTCTACTGTTTCTACTTCGTAACTACGGCTGTCAGAGTCTGCGAAAAAGCATGGTTGTACTTTATATGACTCAATGAATCGGTAAAATTTAATTCATTTTATTCATAGCTGTTTCGGGAGTCTCGGTGCTGCTGGACACCCTGGTGACGACTTCATTCTAATTCGCTGCACATCATATCATATTGTTTCCTGTAGATAAAACTTTATATAATATTTTACCTAAATCCATGTTAACATCAAGGAGTTTTAACATGGATGTTTTCTTTAGGAAATATAAATCACATTTATAAATATCTACATTAAGAATTCTTGTTTTCAAATACTTTATTTTCATTAACAGTAAATTTTCAATATTAATTAAATTTTTAATTTCATCTTTGTTTAATATTATAATATTTCTTGTGTATGAAAGTTTAATTTTTTTCATTGGCAACTTGGAAACATTAATTCCGTCTACGTAAACACCTCTGTTGCATCCTGATATTTTAGTAATAAGTTTATCTATTATATTTGTTTTGAGATAGTTACAAATTTTTTCCACGTTGTATATGTCGATTTGCTGGTTTGAGCGTACGTCAATGAGTCTAATTGTTACCTTAAATTTGTTGTGAGGTTTTAACCCTATACATGTAAATTTTTTACGTTCTAGTTCATCTATATACACAAAATTTTCTAATAATAATCTGTTGTTGTGGCCATATTTACTAATTTTCATAGGTAGGGTGAAAGTCGTAGAAATCGGGGCCGTTTCTGTTAGGATTTATATCATCAAAAACGTCTGAATCCTCAAACCAATTTTGTGCATACTGTAACGCCCACTCCGAAGTCTTAATAAACACACAATAACAGAAAATCAATAATATACTAAGAATACTACACAAGAAATATTTATTTACACTTTTTATATTCACTATGCAAACGTTTATTTCCACTATGTTCGATATTTCCTGAACAATTTGATTTTCTAAAACAGTTATTTGTTGTATGATTAGACCGTCCACATATTTTACATTTAATCGTATTTGATTTATGCGATAATTCCAATGCTTTTCCTCAGCTGGCGCTGCGGTAAATGCGCTATTGATAGATTTAAAATCTCTGTAGCGAAGCATTTGGGAGATTTGTGGGTGTGAGTGGTAAACAAATCTGTTTAACGTTATATCCGTTATCATAGACAGCTTTGTTTCATTAGAGCTCGTGTGCAAAACACCTAACACTTTTGGCGATAAGTCTTCAAGTCTTTGATAACATTTAACTCTTCCAATAACTGATCTAAGGATTTTTTTATGCTGGTATAAAATAATTATAAGATCAGCAATTTCTTCCCACGGGGTTAATTCACAGTGGATATCTATTTGATCTCGAGTTTTGCCTGAAATTTTAATCTTAACGAAAAGAAGTAACGATATTTTTTTATTTGGCTTTGTGAGTTCAAAAACACAATCAACTTGATTAATGAAACTTGTTAATTTAAATGGATTGCCATCAAAATATTTAGATATTAGACGTGATAAAAATTCTAATGAATGAGTTTCGGTAGAAATTGAAGCTGTACTATTATTTGTTGACGTCATATTTATAATTTTCATAAATTTAATAAAAAAAATATTCCAGTTACTCTAGGAAAAATATAGAAATATTTTATTAAATTTATTCATTTTTTTCTTTAAAAATGGGGAATTGGGAGTAACTTGAATGAGTTAGTGAATTGCAAGATAAAAAGTTACAGAGTACTCAATGGCACTTACTTTTGTTCAAATCTTCAACGATGGATTCGTAGCCTGATGAACGATGAAATCGTCGCCTTCTGGTATTAGGACTCTCGCAGTAGCCACGCAGAAGATGTCAAGTGATCCAATTTCTGACACCAATTTATGTTGTATACTGGATGGTAATAAAGCAACACAAATACAATTTTGTTGTTCATTTGGTATAATTGGGTGCAAGCATTGCTGTTACAAGAATTCAGAATGCTAACTTACATGTATGAATGAAAATAGTTTATTTTTTGTTTGTTATCTAGTCGCGATCTCTAAACGAGTGGCGAATGCGCCTGGCGTCTCGTTCTTTTACCTGAACATTTTTCGGATGTCCCGCTCGTCACCGATGGCGTCTACGCGTCTACCAAATTGCGTCATCAGATAGAATGATATTCCACCCCTCAGGAAATACGTAACCTTTGTTTTTAGGTCCTCCCTTGAGCTTTGTGTTGGTTTCTTCGAGTTTTTTTTAAGTTTGTTGACACATTTAGTCTTCCAATTGAGTAGTGATGACATATTTCGATTAAAGACTGAATGAGTTTCTAACAGGAGATGAACAGAGAAAAGGATTAGAATCGCAATGAGCAATTCTGGTACTGACTTCTCTGACTGCTTTCACTGTTCAATGTGGTTTTTAAAATGAATATAAAAGATTACATTTACATAAAATATAAATTGTTTAAAATTATTATTTGGTATAGATGAAATACAATAATATAATATAATTATCAATAGACTTTATTTCTTATATTGCTCCCTAATGAAGAATTGATTGAATCTTAATGATCCCACGACAGCTGGAGAAAGTGAGATCCCGTGGAACAGGGTAAGTCCCATTGATTTTAACGCGGGCCCCAGAAATGTCCTCAAGGTCTGGAAAACCGGATACCTCTAAATATCCCGACTTTGCATTTCCTCCGTGGTTTTCGGTCTTTTTGACATGGGTAAAGCATAAAAAGTTGCCTGCGCTTGTCCTCCTAATTTTAATTTGATTGCGTTAAATACTTGCGCATCGTTCCAAAGCAAACATTCCGCCACAGCAGCCACGTTTTCAATAAATACGGGTTGGAAAACAGTATGTGATTATAGATTGAATAATGAACTGACATTCGGGAGAAAATGATAAGGTGCGGGTGCGCTAGACATTATCGGGACAGTGCTACCGTTTACCACAGTTGTAAAGACTGTGGATGTAGCAACGGAAGTAACCGACGCGGTGGTGGTCGTCATGGTAACAGTAACAGTCGACATTTTCGTTAAAATAAGTTAAAATAAATAAAATAAAATACGGCGAATTTGTTACGTACCAATAAAACAAAAAAAACAGTGCATTTTGTAACCGATTCAACGACTAGATTCGTAAGAATCACCACGTGGTTTGATAAAAACCCCGTCCTCGCAAAAATTATAAAACCTAGCCAAAATTTTAATAATTCCGCTAATTACGTAATAATTTTATGGATTGCGCCAGATGTAACACGAGGGTACAGTATTATCTGTTTCAATTACCTTACACCGCTGCTTCCTGGGTCGTATGCCGCGCACACCCGATTACGAATTAAACCCAGAAATAACACTCTTTATTATAAAACTATGGATAAATAAATATATAAGTTAATATGAATATACACAATAAATGAATGGATGGCGACTAGGCTGGTCGACGGCAGGAACCAAAGTGAGAACGTCTCAGGCTTTGTCGCCAGCTAAGTCACCGTCCGCGGGGTGGTGTAGGGGAAGTTTTGTACAAGGGTCCCGGGCAGGGTGTTGAACATCACATGTACCCCAGGATACCACCGCACGGCCGGCCAAAGCTAAAAATAACCCGTCTCCAAATTCGGTATGACGCGCTTTCAGGTCCCCGAATAGGATGGCTTTCCGCAGAGAACCAACGTATTCGAACAGCTCCGAGGAAACGGCAGGGATGGGCGCAGGTAAACGCAGATCACTACTACAAGGCCATGGCGTGTTTGGATTGCGACTGCAACTGCGTTCACGTCCACTAGCTTGGCTGGAAGCTGGTGCTACTCACAATCGATGTTATTGTAGACAATGGCCGCGGTATAACCGGGATATGTTCGTATCTCCATTGCAAGGCCGGTTTCAGAATGTTGGAGACGCTGGCTGGTTTAGACTTGCATCCAGGCAGACTTTTGGCTGGTTACTGAGCTGTCACTTATTGGGTGGCAGAATATGAGAAAAAATTATTTTGGTGTTGAATAGGTTCGCGCCGATGGCCGTCATTGTGCGCTCTATTTTCGCTGTGTGCTCTGGCATCAGGTTCAGCAGGACCGTGGAAACCAGGCGGAGCACTTGGTTTGTTGAAGCTGGGGTGTCCTGTGGTTCGATAGCTGAAGAGTTGATGCATTTTATCGGTGCGGCTGAAGCAGCATCAGCTGCTGTCTTCGGTCGTGCCGGGCATTTCAAGTTGTTTGCCGGATGGTCGCCTCCGCAATTGACGCATTTCGGACGGGCATTCTCAGCATCGCACTGGTTGGTGGAGTGATGTTGGGCGCAAATGCGGCAGACCAATTTCTTGGAGCAGGCGCCAGGAGGGTGGAACTTTTGACAACGCCAACATTGGTTAGGTTGTGGTGGCATAGCTTTGGACGGCTCCACTCTGTGTAGCTGATTGAATATATAGATACCTTGGCGCAGCAGCTGTTCCAAAGATTGCGGGTCTGTGGTCAGAACGCGGATGAAGCGTGTTTCCTTGTTGGTGGCTCGTGAACGGATCCGCCAGAGATTAGTGTACGAGAACTCAGCTTGGGCCAACGCGGCGCGGACCTCGTCTATTGTAATGTCTGTGTCAACGCCTGTGATGACACAGGACAGAGACAAAGGCTTGGCTGTGTATGTGGTGCAGTTCTCGGAAGACAACAGCTCAAACTCAAGATTGTTGCCGATGTAATTTTCAATTTTCTTCACCTTCTTCAGGGTCAGATTTTTTTCTGTAGGAAATATAAATAACATTTATAAATATCTACATTAAGAATTCTTGTTTTTAAATACTTTATTTTCATTAACAGTAAATTTTCAATATTAATTAAATTTTTAATTTCATCTTTGTTTAATATAATATTTCTTTTGTATGAAAGTTTAATTTTTTTCATTGCCAACTCGAAAATATTAATTCCGTCTACGTAAGCACCTCTGTTACATCCTGATATTTTAGTAACAAGTTTACCTATTATATTTGTTTTGAGATAGTTACACATTTTTTCCACGTTGTCGATTTGCTGGTTTGAGCGTACGTCAATGAGTCTAATTGTTACCTTAAATTTGTTGTGACGTTTTAACCCTATACAAATAAATTTTTTACATGCTAGTTCATCTATATACACAAAATTTCCTAATAATAATCTGTTGTTGTGGTCATACTTACTAATTTTCATAGGTAGGATAAAATTCGTAGAAATTGGGGCCTTTTATGTTAGGATTCTAAGTTTATATTATCAAAAACGTTTGAATGCTCAAACCAATTTTGTGCATACTGTAACGCTCACTCGGAAGTCTTTTAATAAACACACAATAACAGCTAATCAATAATAAACCAAGAATAATACACAAGAAATATTTATTTACACTATATTTACTATGCAAGCGTTTATTTCCACTATGTTCCATATTTCCTGAACAATTTGATTTTCTAAAACAGTTATTTGTTGTATGATTAGATCGTCCACATATTTTACATTTAATCATATTTGATTTATGCGACAGTCCCAATGCTTTTCCTCAGCTTGCGCTACGGTAAATACGCTACTAATTGATTTAAAATCTCTGTAGCGAAGCATTTGGGAGATTATTGGGCGTGAGTGGTAAACAAATCTGTTTAACGTTATGTCCGTTATCATAGCAGCAAAACACAATCAACTTGCTTAATGAAACTTTTTAATTAAAATGGGTTGCCATTAAAATATTCAGGTATTAGACGTGATAAAAATTCTAATGAATGAGTTTCGGTAGACGTTGAAGCTGTACCATTATTTGTTGACGTCATATTTATAATTTTCATAAATTAAATAAAAAGAATTTATTCCAGTTATTCTAGGAAAAAAATAGAGGTATTTTATTAAATTTATAATTTTTTTTCTTTAAAAATGGTGAATTGGAGTAACTTGAATGAGTTAGTGAATTATTGCAAGATAAAAAGTTACGGAGTACTCAATGGCAGATTTAACGTGGCTTATATTAAAAGTCACTATCCCCCACTTTACAATATTTAGGTATTAGACGTGATAAAAATTCTAATGAATGAGTTTCGGTAGAAGTTGAAGCTGTACCATTATTTGCTGACATCATATTTATAATTTTCATAAATTAAATAAAAAGAATTTATTCTAGTTACTCTAGAAAAAAAAAAAAAATTTAAATATTTTATTAATTTTTTTCTTTAAAAATGTATTGGGATAACTTGAATGAGTTAGAGATGAACGACCTTTGAATTTCGTCATGCTCTCGTCAATGCTTTGATATACACTATCTTGTCGATATTTTAAAAATGTATATTTTACGCACGACAAAAGCTCTTCTACATAATAAGATTTTGATGCGTTAGGTGGTTTTTCCGGTGAAGCGAAATAAAGTTTTGAAACTAGCATCATGAATCTATCTCGAGAGATTGTTTTTTCGATTGCACGATTACCCAGCGACTTTTTTCCACTCCAATAGTGCTTGAGACCAGGTAGCTTATTGTACGACATAATTAATACACACGCCAGTAATTTTTGAATTTCTCCTTTATTGGTGAGTTTCTCTTTATGTTTTCTGCTCTTAATCAATATATTCAGACGTAGATTAGTACATACTACAAGGCGCAAGTAAAGTGAGTGAGGAAAAATTTTGCGAAATATTTGCATTGGGCTGGAATGTATATATCCTAACTCACTTTACAGTTTCTAGCTGACGAAGGAGTTTTCGCCGTAATAAAATTATGTAGCACGAGAGGGGAGCTACAGTGTGTGAATAATTAACTATTATTAACTTACCTTTTCGCCGTTGGTCAGACACACAGCACCCAGATTCACAGGTTGAACTCCGGAATTGGACACAGTGGGATGAAATAAACACAACTGGTATTGCCCGAAAGTTAAACTATTATATTGTAAAACGACAAGGTGAACAAAATCAGACTGGCTCCCGAGCGGGTGGCTCTCTGCTCATACATCCACGGGGATCCAAACTTTCCATCCGTCACAGGGCATAGTGCAGGCACACTGATATCTAATGTAAAGTCTAATTCACTTCTTCGCCCGCACCATCCCTGGACCGATAGCTGGCGGCTCAAGACTAAAGATTAGCGGCGTGTGAAAGTTAAACAATAAGCATAATTAATAAACAACACGTTACGTTGTTTAACTTTCCACCCGAATCTTCATCCTTGCTACACCATCCCCACCAGGGCAACCGATGCATTTATTCCTAAGTTCGGATGAGGAAGCCTGTCTCTGAGAGTCGTCTCGCCTAAAATATAATAATAACATTATAATTCTACATAATCATTAACCTAATTATTACTACTAACGGGGTGCACATTCCCTTATTTTCCTTTACATTTCCAATATACATACATTACATAAAACATTTATAATTAATAACGTTAACCTTACACAAGGAACCTTTCTGTCTCATCTTGGCATGTGTCACGGCGAGCTTGAGGTGCAGAAGTTACAATATTGTCTTGGTGGGGGGAAGAGATCGTACACACTGTTTCGAGCGGCACATTGGCTGCCTCCTGGCTTTGTTGGTGAAGATACAGTCGGTGTAGGTGTCTATTGGCGAGGGCATTCCACAAACTAGCCCACAGAAATTTTCTCGATCGCTGGTGGGTCTTAGCAGCTTTCTTGAGGTCAAAATAATTGAGTACCACGCTACCTACGTAACTTAATACGCCAAAGATGGTGTAAAGTAGAGCGAATGTCGAAAATTAGTTACCCATGCGAGACAAGAAACCCCATACCTGTTCTGCGGACACGAACAAGCACCCCACCCTCAAGGGGTGAGTGTGACTTGTAGATTAACGTTGCGGCACCTGCCTTGCGGCTCTATCCGCCACGACCCCCATGGGCTTGGGATTGAGGTACGCTCAATCAGCGCGGCAGCTGAGAAACACATTACTGTGCACCCGCTACCTACCAGAATCGCCTTCAAGGTGCAAGCCTCTCCAGCCTCTCTGGTGAGAGGGGACCTATCCAATCCCTACTGACTGTGCAGGTCAGTACCCGAGCAGTAACGCTGCTCACCCGGCGGCACTGTCGCCAGTGCCTAGCCTGCTAGGCTTTCAACCACTGCCCGCACGATGGTCCTTCCCATGGCTGGCCGGGACAAGTCCCGCGGGCCACCAGCCCCCGTGCTACCAGTTACCTACTGGTGGAGTACCGGTGGGGACTTGCATCCCCTTCAGACACCGGCGGGTCAGCTCAAGGCCGCGGGTTCGCCATACCCGTAGATTCCACCCGTTCCGCGCACGCGAGGCGTTTGCAGTTCAGGCTTCCTCACCCTCTGCGTAGCTCGGGAATGTGGGAGCTGTTCTGCGGACAGAGGGAATCTCGTTAATCCATTCATGCGCGTCACTAATTAGATGACG
Organism: Poecilus cupreus; assembly: GCA_963942605.1. Lineage (NCBI taxonomy): Eukaryota > Metazoa > Arthropoda > Insecta > Coleoptera > Carabidae > Poecilus > Poecilus cupreus. The sequence continues at coordinate 3,348,731 of OZ012729.1, read as the reverse complement.
AGGCATTTGGCTAGGACTTGCTTAAAAAATTGAAGATTTTTCGGCATACGGCCGTCGTTTAAATATGTATAATATAGTGTATTTTAAAATATAAAACAAAGGACTTTGGTTACAAGACATAAAAGTGATGTCCTAGTCTTAATAAAAATTGTTTTGGGGTATTCCCAAACAAGTCAAACAAAAGACTTATGAAAAACATTACGACAAATAATAAAAATGTCCTCTAAAGTCTCACTTCTTGCGGGTCGAGGACGATGAGACAACATACGCACGGGCTAATCCCGTATCTGACTCGCAAGAAAAGGAAATGAAAATAAAAAGCGGAAAAATAGCTGACTTTTGGCACCATTGGCACAAGGCCAATGGAGTGTCCGTCCCTAGCCACGTGGAGGCAAGTCAGTTCACTACTATCTAGCATAATGAAGACAGAGTAAAAAGAAAAAGATGAAAAGGTGCCTTAGATTGGCTAGAGAATCAAAGTAGCTACTCGCTATTTAACAGAACGTAATAAAAGAATAAAAAGGTTATAACGCCGGGGCATTGGTGTTGCGCCAAGTACGGCGGTAAAAGTCTGCGTGAATTGACCACCCTCCTTTGAGGGTGTCAGTAATTGTAGTGCGGATAACGCTATCAGATATGTTCACCAAGGATACAAGCGTTTTATTTAGGTGGCAGTAGGTGCCTCTGGCGCCTAGGATGTAGGGTGCAACAACAATAGTTTTGTCCTCGCCGTAGCAAGATCTGACGGAGCTTATAAATGCCGCGTCAGAGTACCACTCAACCTTACGATTGTAGGCAGCTGATAGGGGTCTAGGCCCCTCCCAACTTATCTGAACGTCCGAAATTATTATCTTATCATCCTTGGCGAAAACGAGATCTGGTTTCTTGATCTCTCCGGTAGAACAAACGAAGCGTTTCTCGACTTCCAACTTAAAACCTTTTTTCACCCCCTGATCTTTCAAGAGTTCAACAACCCTGTCATGTCGCTTTATTCTCGAAAAATGGCATACTCTACAGGCTTGTAGAATATGCGAAATTGACTCAGTTCTCTGGCAGCCTGCTCTGCACTTCCTGAGCTAACCCTTAGGGTTATGGGCCCCGCCACGAATAGGGAGCATGTTGGACCTGAGCTGTATTGCTCGAACGAAATCCCTCCCAGACCAATAAGGTGGCGGCTGCTGCACCCATTGGCTACAAGCCCGATGGGCCGATGACTGGTGCAGCCCGTTACCGGAATAGGATATTTCGAGAGCATTTCGATGCCTGGTGATAGCTTCTGACGTAGTTGTTAATTTAGTCAGTTTGGCTGTCCTAGTTCTCAATGCTTTGCCCTGTTTAGAATTGATTGCGGCGACTGTAAATGGATCACCGGAAGCCTCAAGCTTAGTGAACCGCCGACTCATAATGAGTGGGATTTGATCCGCCAAGGAAATGATGCCAAGTCCACCGTCTCTACATTTAGCGTAGAGAATATGGTTGCTAGTGGATATTGGCAGGTGACAAATGCGCTTGACGGCCTTCCGGATCTCGAGATCGCAGGCCAATAAGGTGTTTTGTTTAATACCAGGGTATTGAAGATCGTGCAGAGCGATCGGAATAATGTTTGTTATAAGCAAACTTAACTTTTGTTGTGGCTTTAATGGGCACTTTAAAAGATTCGAAAGAATTATGCTCAGTTTTGCTGAGGTGAGCAGCTCAACTCCCTGGAAGTCGTAACTCCGTCCTAGATATTTAAATTGATCCCCTGGTTGAATGTTCCTTATGAACGTCCCATTGATATTAATGGTAGGGGTAGAAACGCAGAAAAGTTTTTTCTTAGCAGGAACCCGCTTCATGACTAACGCAGTACATTTTTCGGGATTCACTGCTAAGCTACGACATTTTAGAAAGTTTGAAATATTGCTTAAAGTAGAATTAACGGCGCCCGCGTCCGGGCCCACCACTAGCAGATCATCTGCGTAAGCCATAACAGCGATCTTTGTGTTATCAAGTACAAGCCCATGATCGTGGTTTATGGAGGCTCGTCCATAACAATATTAAATAAAATGGGTGAGAGTGGGTCACCCTGCTTGACACCACGCTTTATTTCGATAGGATTAGTGGTTGCATTTCCACAGTTAATAGAGGTAGTGCAGCCCTTATATTGAGCACTTATCAAGTTTATAGTTTTAGAGTGCACCCCCACTCTTTTTAACGCCCTCGGTATAGAGTGGAAGGACACGGTGTCAAAGGCCTTTCTAAGGTCCAGTGTCACCACCACGTAGGGTTTGGCATTAGCCCGGTGTTCCTTAATAAGAGTTTGGAGTATTAACGTGTTGGCCATGCAGCCATCTATTTGTCTGAAACCTTTTTGAGCTAAATTAAGATCAAATAAACTTAGGCGTTTCGCCAAGATCTTATTGAATATCCTAAGTATAAGAGATGAGATAGTTATTGGTCGCCAGTTACCTACGCACGTGAGATCCCCAGACTTGGGGATAAGGGTAGTACGACATTTAAGTAAGTCATCTGGCACCACACCGGCATACAGCATGCCGTTAAACAAGATCGCTAAGGCCAAGGTATCTAAGGTTTTGGCTTGTTTAACATTTAACCGGTCAGGACCAGCCGCAGAAGGTTTTAGTCTGCTGACTGCTTCCTCAATCTCCTCAATGAGGATTGGCTTATAGGATGAATCATCTCCGTAGTGCACCCGTTCGTAAGGAAACGAATCGGGTGGAGATTCAGCGCCAAAGATGTTCTTATAATCTTTCTCAATTAGCTCTATAGGTGGTGTTACATTTGAGGCTTCTAACGTGTCGCCGTCCAATAGAGACGCAACGAGTTTTTTGCGATCCCTGTTAAAGGCATCCTGTGTTCTAGCATATTTGGATGCTCGCGCCCTATTGGCAGCATTGCGAGACTTAAAAGATTTTTTGTTGTTTTGCGAGACAGTCGCATTTTGTTTGGAATTGACTGAAGAGTCCACAGGAGCGGTATCACAGTTTGGTCCTGTGGGCATAGATTTAGATTTTAGATAGTTTACGTGGGTTTGACTTTGCCTTAGTGTAAATTTGAGCAAGTAGAGAGGAGAGAGCGGGGATTGCGCATCCCTGCAGTAGCTGATGGTACGCATCTTCATAGTCGCGTATCCTTGTGTGATTCCTTAATGAGGAAAGGTAAACCCAAACTGGTTTAGCAGATGGTACCGCTACCGCAGGCAATGCTGCTCTTCTTCTACTGGCTCTCTTCTACCGCTCCGGTGGTAACATCTAATACATTGGTTTGACCAAAGTCAACCGAATCATGAAACTCTTCATCATCGTCAGAATCGACGCCCAGTCCTGTTTCGGTGTAACTGGGGTTAGAAAAAGTAGAAAAAGAGGAGGTAAGCGTACTTGCCTCAGATACAGAATCTGAAGAACAATTAATCGAAATGTCTGAGGGGATTTCCCCCTTCAGACTTTGAACCAGTGCTTTGTAATTAGGGTCTTTATTAGGAGAAACCTAGCTCGAGACGGGCCAATTCCCTAGTCTCGAGGTCGGTCCACATTTTATGCCGACGGCCAGAGTTGGCCTCGGCTTCCATCTCAGCATTGTAGGTCTTAATATGCCTCTGCCTCTTATACTGGTTTAGGGATTGAAGAGACTTAAATCCCTCTTTGCATACCTCGCAATAGGGGGTGACATGATTAACTTTACAGACGCGTTTTTTGTGCTGTGCTAAGCCTCTCTTATATTTGTGCGTGGCGCCACATTCACACGCCATAATAAATAAATAAAAAGTCCGAAAAGTGATAAAAAAGCTAAGTCGCGTTATCACGATCAAAAAGATGAAAATAAAAGGAACCAGAAGACCGAAGTCACTGTTCTTAGTGAGACAATATTTAAAAATACACAGAAGGTAGGGACGGTCCACTTCGGCAGTACACCGTCTCGAAGTGTTTTAATGCGAAAAATGTTTGGTCCGTCCCTGATTTGAACTTTGCCGCGAAAGTGGCGGCTCGCAACCCTAGGTAATTGGGTCGGCAAAAAAGATGTAAAGGATTGGCTTAGATGTTAGCGCCGGCGAGGAGTAGTCCACTGGTTTGCCTCCAGCTTCTTACCCCCTGTAAAATTGATAGGTGGTGGTCCTTAGCCGTTAGAGGAACACTTTGAAGAGTGACTTATAGCTCGTAACGGTCCGTTTGCAAGACGTCCCTGGCCTGCCTTTCTTCGTTGCCCGATGTCACTGCCGGGAAGTGGTTCTTCCACCTACCAAAATGAGCGCTAGTTGCGTCCAACAACGTTTTCCTAATAAGGAAATGAAAGCAAAAAATATATAAATACTGTCCGGTGGACAGACTTTAACCAATAATATTATCACAGTCTCAAATACAAAATAGTGCAACTAGAGGACAGCGCTCCGACCCCAGTAGAACTTCATTGGTTACGATATCGCCACTGCGCAAAGTTTAAGAGAGTCATGGTTACTCCCGCCGTTTACCCGCGCTTGCTTGAATTTCTTCACGTTGACATTCAGAGCACTGGGCAGAAATCACTTTGCGTCAACACCTGTTGAGGCCATCGCAATGCTTTGTTTTAATTAGACAGTCGGATTCCCCTGGTCCGTGCCAGTTCTGAGTTGATCGTTAAATGACGGCCGAAAAGGACACTCCTAACGGCTGATACTTTTACATACCATCGTACTCGTGAGGCCTTGCAGCAAGGAAGTTGCTGCGTAGCTCGGGAACGTGGGAGCGCCACCTCCCAAACAGCACAACGCCAGCCATGACAAGTGCCCGGAGACACCCGCATGACCGACGCCACACTGCTCCCTGCGTGGCCTGGGGACGTGGGGTCCCAGGGATCAAGCCCCTGTCGGCTCGCATAGAGCGCTCCCCGACTGAGGGTTTATCCCCCCCTGCGTGGCTCGGGGACGAGAGAAGCGCCACTTTCTCATCAGGCATCGACGGCCTGGCCACACAACGGACCATGACCGCTTCAACCTGCCCCTACGTAGCTACCAAGTCCGTGGGAGTCGCCACTTCCCAAAGGCTGACCAAAATCAGCCTCTTGGCCGAGGCTTGGGAACGTGGGGTTCGCCACCCCCCAACAGGCTAACAAATAGCCTGCCCCGTCGTGGCTCCGAGTTCGTGGGAGTCGCCAGCTCCCAAAGGCCTACCATCGTAGGCCTCTCGGCCGAGGCTAGGGGTACGTGGGGTTCGCCACCCCCCAACAGGCTAACAAATAGCCTGCCCCGACGTGGCTCCGGGTTCGTGGGAGGCGCCAACTCCCAAAGACCGACCATTGTCGGCCTCCCGGCCGAGGCATAGGGGACGTGGGAGTCGCCACGTCCCAACAGGCTACAAATAGTCTGCCCCTCCGTATCCCGCTCGTTGCCGATCGCACCACCATTCACCAAGACACTCCCTCCCACGAAATCGTTGCCAACTAAGTTGACAACTCGTCAAAGTTTTAAAAACCGTAGCAATCGCTCGTCCACGACTTCTCCGCTGCCCACAACTCACACCGTCATCATTTAACCCTCCTTTAACCCGTAGACTGGGATCGAACCACTGCGTCCTCTTGGCAAAGGTTACCTGCGGAACGAAGGAGTAGGTTACCCTACCCTTGTCCGAGGCGTCCCAACTGTTTTGCCAGACAGCCAGCGCCTTCTCACCCACGAGCGTCTTCGTTTGCCCTAGGGACAAATCCCGGATCTCATCATCCGTCACCAGATCACGGCCACACATACTCACACCATGCTTTACCTTATACATGCACGCCCTTCTCTTCGCCTCAACCACCAAGGAAGTTCTCCATGCAACACCTGCATCGCCTCCGTCGAAACAGTCCTACATACTCTCACACATGCATACAAGGCAACCCTAACACACCGATCAAGCATATCCCTCGCATACCGAAAGTCCAACACCTCATACCATGCACTACAAGCGAAGAGCACACAAGACTTGAACAAACCATTGTACAAGACCCTGCATGCCCTCCGGTCTAACCCCCAGTCCTTCCGCAAAACCCTCCGCATCATGCCCACAACCCTCAAAACTTTTGCATGCATTAACTCCAGATGCGACCTAAAAAGCATGCCTTCCCCGATTGTTAGTCCCAGATACCTAACCCGCGGCACATGGCGTAAACTAATCCCCCCAGCCCTAACCACCGGTGGCCTATTAACCGACAACCGCCCCCTCAGCAGCATGGTCACAGACTTAGAACCCAAGACGGGAACGCCGACGCTCCTCCCCCACTCGATAACGAGTTGGAGGTATCGCGCAGCGTCCCGCTCAAGCTCCAGCCTGCTCCCACTCTCCACTTAGAGAAGCAAGTCATCGGCATAGGCCACGAACGTGCACCCCGCATGCTCCAACTGCCACAACAAAGTATCCATACAGAGGTTCCAGAAAACTGGACCACTGATGGAACCCTGCGGACAGCCCCTAACTACATCCCTCTATTTCGTGCTCCTGTTCCCCACCATGCATACTCTCCTATCCCTGAAAAAGCTCTGCCATGCATTAATATCCCTGCAACCAACTTCATGCAACCGGTTAATAATCGTGCTCCACAAAAGGTTATCGAATGCACCCTTAAAATCTATGAAGACCCCCAAAACGTACTTCGCGACCGAATCATGCACCACTGCCTTGACCTGACGCCACGCATCTTCAATTGATTTACCTCCCCGGAAACCGTACTGATGTGCAAGAAGACCGTCGAGCAAAGGAGCGAGTCTCCCAACAAGCAGCCGCTCCAAGACCTTACCGAGAACACTCAGCAAGGTAATGGGGCGGTACGAGGTAGGATCGTCACGTACCCTGTCCTCCGACTTCAGCAACACCACCACACGGCCCTGCTTCCACAGGTTAGGAAAGCAACCCCTTGAGACGCAGGCATCAAGCAAGGTCTTTACATGCAACCCCAAAGCATTCCACACAGACCTAAGCATAACAACCTCCAAGCCGTCTGGTCCGGGGGCTTTGCCAACAGCCAGACGTCTGACTGCCGACTCGACCTCCTCCCATTCGAACTCAGAGTACGCAAGCACGTCATGCACTTCTACGCGATCTACTGGTTTTCCACCCCAGGAAAGAAGGACTGCAAAAGAACATCCGCACTGTCATCCCACGATTCTGACACTTGGTTCCCTACTTTAAGTCGCGGTAAGTCATTGTCTTGTTTAGTCCCCCTACATATCCGGTAGAGCGCGCCCCACGGATTTCCACCCTGATCCCTTGCAAAGTCTCTCCAGTGCCGGTCTTTTTCCTCCCCCATCCTAGTCTTGTACCGTCGTACACTGTCCCTGTAGTCGTCACGCCTCTCTTGGAGGTTCGCCAGTTGGTCCCGCCGAGCTATTTGAAATAGCCGACGTTTCCTTCTGGTTACCCTCCTCAAAGCCGTCAACTTCTCTGTCCACCACCTAACTTGTCTATGTCTGTTGCGTCTACGTCGTTTCAGTACCCTGTCATTGGCACTGGAGATCCACCCCATTAACTTTTCCGTCATCGCGTCAACGTCTAAGTCAGCAAAGTCAACTATTTCCATGTCAGTCACGTCGCCAAGTGTCTCCTCGTAAAACTTCCAGTCGACATCCCTCACATTCCACCTAGGTAGGTTTCCCCTTTCGCGTTCTACTAGTCGGTTGTTACGAATCTCAATTTGTCTACACGTCCTAAGCAACTTAGGCTCTGTGGACCTTCCTCCTCCATTATCTTTGGCAACAGTACCAGTTATTTTAACAGATAGACAAATACATACATGTTAAAGTTATGTACACAGGTCACAGTATTAAAATTATAGTGACAATCAATGGTATATATACATAAACAGAACATGATATAAAGTAGGTTGATACAAGGTTGGAGTTTCAACACTGCACATCACTGTCACTGGGCACTGATAGGGGTAAGAGGAGGCACACTGGGTGGGGGCTGCTATCCCCGGTTCCCCTAGCAGGACAGGGGGCTCATCCAACCCCGGTTCTGGTCTGCATGACTGGTGTTCGGCCCGTCATCGAGTTGAACCGTGTCCAATTAGTATGCGAGCCCTGGAGGACTCGCGTTGTCAGCGTCTTCAGCATGGAGTCCTTGAGGCCAAGTATGTTGAGCTCCTGGTGCGACTCTTGCCACCAGATGCCGCGCCATGATACCGTGCAAGTTGTCGTTGCCACCTCGCCTGGTGCAACGGCAAGGCGATTCGCCACGCCCTGGACGACCTCTTCATTGTTCGCATAATAGTTTCTCTTTCTGGCGTGGGAGGCAGAAAGTGAAGAACTGCCAGAATGTATTTGAGCGTCCAAGATAACCGCCCTGCCGTCTCTGCTGGCGATGATGTCTGGCTTCCTGATGCCTTCTTTTGTTCTTATCTGAGGCTCTTCCTCCACCGTCCAGCCCACGCCCACGCCGTCACTACAATCCTTATGTCGTCCGCAAAGCCTATTGTTGTTGCCCCCTGTGGTAGGTCGATGGAAAAGACCCCATCATACATGATGTTCCACAGTAGGGGTCCAAGTTTAGAGCCCTGCGGCACTCCACAAGTCATTGGTAGGTTCGTCCTATCCCCGATTGAGATATATCTGTTTTTCAGATAACTCATTGTGACTTTGATGAGGTAGGCACTGATGTTCTTGCCTATCATCGCTCTAACAATCTCTTCCCAGTCTGCACTGTTAAAGGCGTTCCTAATATCAAGAGTCACAAGGACGCAGAAACCTCTAGTGTTTCTCAATCGTGTACCCTTCTGAAGACAGTTCACCACTTCCTTCATCGCATCGATAGTGCTCCTCCCCTTTCGAAAACCGAATTGATGTTGCGACACTCCCCCATTGGCCTCTATCTCTTTGTTGATCCTGTTACAGATCAGCTGTTCTGCGATTTTGCCTAAGGTGTTAAGTAGGCAGATGGGCCTGTATGAGGGTAAACCTATCGCATCCTTCTTCGGTTTTTCGATCAGCACTAGCTTCGTCTCTTTCCACTCCTCAGGGAATCTACCTGACTGAATCACTTGGTTAGCAATCTGTAGGTAGACTTCCTGTTGTCCAATAACGGCAGCTTTGGCGATCTCCGGTGGTATCTGGTCCGGGCCCGCAGCTTTTCCGTTCTTCAACTTAGAGACCGCTTCCAGGAGCTCGTCTTCCTCAAAAGGTATTGGTGGTGGTTGGCATGTGAGGTGTTCTTCCAATGCCTCCCAGTTCACCGGTTCCCTCTGGGGGAAGAGCCCTTTGGCAATTTCTAATTGTCTCCCTTCCTCCAGCTTATTGTGCGACCTGATCTTGTTGGCCACAATCTTATACCCTTGTCCAAAGATGTCCTGGTCTAGGTCTTGGATGACGCTATTCCAGGCCTCTTTTTTGGTATCTTTGATCTTCTTCCTCAAGGCCCTTCGTGTGTTTCTATACTCTTCCCACATCCTCTCTTTTTCGTCAAGAGTGGCGGAAGCTCTTTGATGTAATCTGGTGAACCTCCTGCGTGTTTTAAGGCAGTTCTTACGCAGTTCCCCTATCTCTGCTGTCCACCAGTATGCCTGTTTCTTTCTGCCGCTCAGAGCTTTCCTTCGTGGGAAGGTAGAGTCGCATGCCGCTCTAACGCATTTTGTTAGTGTGGCTGCATTTACACCTCCTGTTTCTCTCTCCAGTCTTCCGTCCAGTTTCTCTAGGAGAGTTTCCAGCCTGTCCCCTGGTTTGTGATTGGAACTTGCTTACTTAATATCAAAATTGCACTATCTGCGTCCTTGTCGGTCAGCCAAAGATTTTGTTTGACTAAGGACTTATTTGGTTCTTCTTCTTACCTTTTTTTTTTTTTTGGCCTGGTGGGGGAAATGCATTTACGCACAGAGTGTGGGACTCGCCTGCTGTTCAGCCATACCCACTAAAACCTAACCACCAGTATGACAGGGGTTTTAGCCAACCTGAAGTACTACCTTTCGGCATTTCTTTTCAGGTTGCCCCTCTTTCTTCGCTCTTATGTTAGAGCTGCCATTTGTCTTCTTTCCTCTTCGAGTCTCTTCTCTCTCTCCTCCTTCTTGCGCATTATTGCGTTGGCGAAAGATTTGATCGAGGTCCACTCGTCTTCGCCCTTCAGCATTGTTTGTACAATGTTTTCTGGGCTGATATTCTTGTTGAGCTCCTCCTCAACCACTGTCCTTTCAGGTGTCCATTCGGGACAGTGGAAGAAGGTGTGCTCAGCTGTGTCCTCCCCTAGTTGACAGAAGGGGCAGGAGGCTGACCTTTGGCCGACAGCTCGCAATATAGAGTACTTCTCCGACCACGCGACCGATGTGACCTGGTGCGTCTCTTACGAGACCGCTAACAATATCTGGGGATTCAAGGGCAAGAGCGAGGCGGTTCTGTAGGATCTTCTCCCGAAGGCGGCATCTCTTCATTAAGGAGTCGTAGATGACGTCGCACATAGGGCATTTCACAGCAATTTCTAAGAACAGGAGTTTGCTCAATACCTGTGTCATCAAGTTGATGTTCTGTACTAGTTTCCGACTTTTTTGGAAGTAGAACCCCAGTGATGTGTCAAAGATGATAAGTAGGCGGTTCTGCTCCATCCGCTAAACCTGCTGGTGACACATCACCTTGCGCTTGACGAGCTTCAAGGCGAACAACGTATCGTAGGCCTCGACCACAATGTACATCTGGTCACTCGCTTCGCTGCTAGCTTTCAATGTAAGTGCTGTTTCTTCGCCTTCATACAGAACATCTGTGCCAGTTGATTGGCACCTGCTGTTATCCGTTGCCTCCCAGGTCACTTCGCCGGCTAAGTCGTCGAAACAGTACCCTGTGTTATATGGACAGATAGTGCCCGTGCGGAGATTTAGTCGGTTCTCCTCTACATCGGCTACCGCCAAATAGTCTTGTAAACGCACAGTGATAGCAGCCGTCACTACAACATCTTCGTAGGTGGTGCCGCTAACAGTGTACTTTTCGCCATGACACTTGCCAAGTGCATCCAGGTTTCCTACGGGGGTAGTGGAAATTTCCGTGGTACCATTACGCACTAGGTCAGAGCCGAGACCTCGAAGGTAAACTCGTCGGAACCTGTAGACATCACGGCAAATAAACAACACGTTACATTGTTTAACTTTCCACCCGAATCTTCATCCTTGCTACAATTATCAGTTGGAAGAACCCAGTCTAAAATACGTTTTACCTCATCTGAACTCGTTTGGTTTGCTTGAGATTCATCTTCTAAATTTACTTCCGTGTCGCTCATCTCAATATCCGATACACTATCTAAAGATCCTTGAACAGGTAATTCATTTTTTTCTAAGTCACTAATGCTGTCTGATCCGTTATCACTACTCGGCACATAATCATCACTGGACCCAGCAGAATATGGTTCTTCTTCCTCATCTGATAAAGAAAAGTCTGAAAAATGTTCAGCGGCATATTCCAATTCTGTTTGTGTCAGCGGTCGTTTTCGGTCCATAATAATCCTAAAAACACGCTTATCTAAGAACCTAATGGTATAAATGTGTATCTTGAAAAATCACGGCTGGTACACATGTGTACCGCATCACAAAAAAGCGAGATTTTCTGAAAATAAAATCAAAATATACGTACCTTACAGACACTCGTCGTTTATTGGAGTATAATGAAATACCTACAACTGTATTCGCGATAAACTAATGTGTTTATAATAGAAAAACACTTTATTTTCAACAATAGCACGTGTTACGTTTTCAAACACAACAACAAAACTAACCTCAATGTTGAAATTAGCTGTAAATATATGGTCGAATGTATGTGCGAGAATTCAAAACACCGGTATGGTACACTGGCAATATCCGTATAATATTTAGTTGAACTTTCAGGCATTTTCAAATGTGAGTGGTACATATGTGTACCAATCGGGACGAAAGGGATAACAGCCGACTCTTCTAAAGCCAAGAATTAGCTGTGAAGATCTAGTAGGTATATGATCTAAGTTCCATACAATGCATATCTGTTAAATTTTTAGCTAGTTTGTAACCGGATAGTTACTAAAATATCTATATTTACTTGAAGTTTCTTGTATTTTTGACACTTGTGGAAAAACAGGAGAGCCAATTATAAAGCAAACAATTGGTAAATTTGTAAACTATTTAGATTTAAAGAAAGATAATAATGTAGTTAGTTAAACATACAGAAAAATATTTAAATAAAAGAGATGAGCAAATGTTTAAAACAAACAATGATATTTAAAGTGCATATCTTATGTATCTTCTTGCCCGCTTCAGAAGAGAAGTCGGCTCTCAATAATCAAGCTTAGGTATAGAACAAAACTACTTTCACAATAACAAGAACTATAATATTACACGTTCGCTACACCACCGAGACCCGACTCAGCACTTTTTAGGTTTATTTCACGAAACGCGGAAAACAACTGACTGAAGATTTAAAGTTATGTCAAAACGTAATTTTTTGGTTGTTACCTCTTCAAATTTGCAAAACGAATCGGCCTGTCCCTTTTAAAGAAATATTAACCAATATGAAACTTTTAAAACCACCCCCAAAGACCAGACACCAATACTGCCAAATGCTAATTCGATACCGGATCGCGATGTCCCAATCAGAATATCGCTACGCCCCCCCGTAAAGGCGAAGGGAAATTCTAGCTTGGCCTTCAGCGACAAATACCGCTAAAGGTTGAAACCCAAACACCGCTAGTTCAAATGATTTATGATTTATTATTTCGAGTAAAAAATTTTCGTCATTTTCGTTAACTAAATTTAATGCAATATCACAATTATCTATAAATTCTCTTAGGGTGTTTCTATCACCTTCAAATTTAATAAGGCATCTCTCCGCGACTTCCAATTTTACAAAGGTTCTAGTTTCATTTGGCATTTTCAATTTAGGGAAACAGCTGATAAAAACTTACAGTAACACAGTAAATGAAGTTGGCATAAGCGTCTGCGAAGATGGAGGTGCTTGAAGTCGGACGGTTGGCTGCGGAAGTTGACCAGCGTCGGGCTGCGATGCTCTGCTTGCGGCGGCGGTGCGGTAGACAGGCAACTCTCGATGATCTGGATACGGTACTGCTTGGCCAATGATATCTGATGGGTGTATCTCGGACTTTACGCTCGTTGTTTACACCGTTTATTATATCTTCTTTGAAGTTTTTTCGTATAAACAATTTACTTCAATTCACTTTAAATTGTACACTTGCAATTTATTATTAAAGTGTCTAAGTGATAATATCCCACACTTCTGACACCATAAAATTTATGTTATGATCTTATTAATTTAAGCGTAACACAAATTGTTGTAATATTTTCGGGACTCACTCAGTTAAGGCTTAAGAGCCATACATTAAAATAAAACTATTGAGTTTGTAATTTAAAGCAATATTTTTATTTACTACTATAAAGTTTGACATACTAAAATGTTTACGAAGATTAAAAATACGACGGACTAGTATGTACTGTGTAAATTATGTTTTAAGGCCTTTTTGACCTTACTGTAATATGGTTAATATGGTTAACAGTATTATAAGTTTAACGGACATCTCCGGAATCGAGTAGACGTAGGTTTTGTAGCTCTGCGGATGACTTGTCTCTTCGACGACGTGAACTGGTACCGATCAGCAAGTTCTCTTCCTTCTGATGAGGACGTGGTCTGGTTACCTGGACAGCAAGTTATCGATTTCGTGTAGTCTTCTTTAGAGATGGGTAGTGGTTAGACCCTGATGGGCTTAGGTTGAAGCCTGTTTTGAAGTTCTTGTAAATTTCGTTGAAGTTGAAATAAGACTTTAAAAAGTGCCACAGATGAAATATTTGGTTGTAATTTCTCTGTGTTTTCAACATCCTACAGCTATTGCGCCAATTATATTTAAAGCCTTTCTGACCTCACAATACTCTTAAGTACTAAGAGGGGGTAATCATGCGCAATAGCAAAGTATAACATATAATAATATATATAATTTGTATACTATGATTACTATCGTCCCGATGAGAAGAGACGCTGAGTTTTTATACACATTTTAGTTAACAAGTCAGCATTTCTCGCGTCCCCACTCATAAGAACGTGTCTTTTTTTCTTAACTAAAAGCAATAATTTGAGAACAGGTGTATGAGCAAATTTAATTCCTTGAATTGTCAACAATTATTTGTCCTATAGTTCCTGAGTTCATACACGTGTTTGCAAATTATGCTGAGGATATAACACCATTCCCCTAGGAAAGAATGAGTTACATATCTATTGTAATTCATTCATCCTATTCTTAATTTTGTCGGAGCGCCGAGGTTGTGGTTGAGGTAAGTTAATATCTAATTCATCAAAATCTGGAGCGTAACTAACACTTGTGTTAGGACTAACATTTGGTTCACTAGGATTATTGAAAGTTATACATACATTTGGTAAACAACCACAATTTCGTCGTCCGGTTCCCCTTATAAATTTATAATACATTTTAATAAAAACATACAAACTAATAATTACAAATAAAACGTACATAACATAATATAACACTGAATAATACGAAACATTTTAACTCTCTAAATTTTATCGGCAGTTTGCGTAATTTGGGAAAGCTTGTTACTTGCAGAACCTAATTCATCTAAATTTAAAGTAGAGGGTCTACATATGTGATCTAAATCGATTTCAGATACATTTTTCTTTCATTTTCTTCAATACAGTCATCTACATTTAAATTAATTGGTGGCATGTATTCACTATTAATTTCAGAGTTAAATAATCTCTTTGAAAAGTGCTGACGAAGAACATGTCTTGCAATCGTTGTCAAGTGTGATTGACTCTATGCCGTGTAAATTTGTATCTTGAGGTTGTGCATCGGCCTTGCAATTTATAGTTAAGGTTTCAGGTTCATAATTATTTAAAGTATCATTTAACAGCTTTTTATGCGGAAGAGTATCTTCCTGTAATCTATCAAACGAGTCCATATATTTATAGGGAAAAACTCTCTTTCTCTAACTTCCATGTACTGTCCATCTGTTAAATTTTTAGCTAGCCTAAAAAAAAAAAAAATGAAGAGAGAGAAGGAGAACACAACTCACAACCAACCAACAAGTTCTCCTTCTCGCCCTTAGGTCCCTTAATGCATTGGAGGTCTAATGACCCTCCAGAGGACAGATTTATATCAGATAAAACACATAATAAAATGGTACACAAAGGCATGAGCTAGCCTTGGTACAAAATAAAAATCATTATAACATAAAATCGTATGAATGACATGCGTGATAAAATGGGCGTGAGCTATACGCACGTAAGTAACGTATAGCATCACTGAAAATAAAAACAATTATGACATAACATGTCTACATAGTAATACATGCGCCCATTGCACCGAGGTGCGTAGGGCTACGAATTGGACGGGAACATAACATGAATAAAGCAAGGTAAATAATTATTCTAATATGTACAAGTTAGGACCTGAGTCTATCAGGGTAACTAACATGGTGCAAGCACCGGTTGACTCTGGTCGCCAATCCAAATATAGTGCAAACAAAATAAATCGTTTTACAACTACTGTTGTCCGGTATATATGTGTACGTGTGCCAGTCGTGCACAATGCGGCCCTTATCCAGTAGAGCTCTCCTAAGACTAGGGGAGGTTTCTACGACCCAGTTCACCGTAGGGCCCTCTCTGCGTCCAAATTTAGTCACCATTTTGAAATCGTCATATTTCATGTCAGTTTCATCGATAAAATCCTCGACGCTTGACTTAATGTCCGCTTCCTTCAGTTCTTTAGGTATATTTAGAAGTACAACCCTGGGTTTGAACTTCCTGGACTCCTCCGCAACAAGGCCGTTCTTTTTGAGATCCTTGCTAGTGAGAAGCTTTCTTATGTTCTCATTTTCGGATTCAATGCAAAGCCCCTTGTTAGGGACTTTGTACACCTTTGTAAACCCAACCTTAGCAGGTCTTATGGTTTTAAATACCAGATCTTTAGTGTCGTCACTTGTAGCCAGTTTATTGTTCCCAGGACTTGGGGAGATGGTAATCTTAGTAGTCGGGGCCTTGTTGCAGGAGGTTGCAATAAGTTTCGTTACAGGTTTCACGGGTCTCTCGGGTGCGCTACTCGCCGCTTGGGCAAAGGTCTTAGTGCCCACTTTCACGTTTGTGCTGCGGGCTAAAAGTAAAAGCTCCACAACATCTTTTTTTTTTTATATCACTATTGTCATTGCTAACCAGTTCTGGTAGCTTTTCTAGCGCACTCGCGAGTAGCCCTAAAACCTGTACAAGTCCAGTATTAATTAGCTAGCCTATCTAACGAACTTGCCATAAATCGTATCGTGTATATAAATTAGAGATGAAACGGATATCAGGTAACTATCGGGCCTATTTTCCTATCCGGCCGGATACCGGATAGTAGGTTAATATCCGGATTTTTAATGAATTATGAAAATTTCATAAAATAAATTTTATTTAATTAAAACAAAAATATATTCAATCAAAACAAGGTTTATTATTATTTTTAACAAAAAAATGAAAAAAATTATACTCTTAGTCAACAAGAGGCAGATTATGGTGAATGAATACCAATTTCTCAGCATTGAGAGGTAATAGGCGGTTTCGCTTATCTTTATAAACAAGGCCAGCTTAAGAAAAAAACACTACTGCGCGGCGCAGAAAGATAAATTCTGGCAAAGTTGGTCAAGTTAGGAAACTGTGTCGCAATAGTATATAAATACTAATATTTTACTAATTGCTTACAACTACATGTATTTGTGGGGGACTTATGTGCTTCATCAGCTCTCTTATATAATCCGCTGGATGATGCCACGGCGAAGAGTGCAAGTTCAGGCTTTTCTAGCAAATATGTTATTCATTATCTACAATTAGAATAATTAAATCACTTTGATAACATACATTTAATATTTTGTACCTCATAAAACGGCCATGTCCGGCGATCATTGCCAGACTTATTATTGTGGTCTTTCACAGATGTATATGTCTTCTTCAAGCTGCGTAGCTTCTCAACACATTGCGGTCCTGTTATGTTATGCTTCTTTTGTAATAGCTTAGTAGATCAAATTCCGAAGTTTGTATTTGGACATTTAGAACATGTTGTTTTTAATCAATATAGCGAAACTTTGGTTATAATAATATTATAGAAGTGTAATAACTTACATGATTAATTCGATATTCGCCTGGCACTTATTTAATACTTTAATCACATATAACGAATATTATAATTCAACAGAGCTATTCACTCAGAATTTTTACAATGTCGGTCATTTTCTCCTTGCCTTGGCGGGAATTACTAGTAGATTTGCAGTGGTGCTCAAAATGTTTGTATCTTAGGGCCAAAGTTACTGCTGATTAATTTTAGCGGGCCGAATAGATGAGAAAGTGATTAAAATTACGAACAATAAAATGACAACATATGTAATTAATTTTTATAATGAATTTTATTTATAATTAAGTTATCATCATCAGTAGTAATAAAAATAAAATGGGATAAAATCAATATTAAACAACTTTTAAATCAAGCCACAATTTTATGGCTCAAAATTAAAAAATTTGTTATTGAACTAATATATTTTTAATATATTTAAATATAAAGTTAAATTCATCTATGTTTAACTTATAGGATAATAAGAAGATGTGACAATTTAAATTTCAGATTCTTTTCTTAATTAATTATCCTAAGTAACAACATATTTACATGAGTTGAGACAATATGAATTGAATATGAACATCAATAATAAAAGTGAACATTTACAATACAGTAATTACTTTGAGATAAGTTAGTTGCTTAAATGTAAAATGTTTATAACCTATACAAATGTTTATTTTTGTAGGAAGAAAAGAAAGGTATTAATCCGGAGTGACAAATCTGGTTTGTCACAAGCACTAACCCATATACGTTTATAATCTCGAATTTTGATATTTCTTTAATATTCAAGGGGAATGTCAAATTTTTATATAGTAAATCATTTTCATAATATGGGTATGATGATGTTCGGTGGGAGATGGAGCTGATATAACCGCCCACATAAAGCAAAACTTATCGCTATTCACGTTCACAACAGTTTTTTTTTATCTTATACTTTTAGGTAGTTCTTTAAATAAAGAGCCTCGGATTGGTTTATACTGAATTAAATTTGGGAATGTTGAGCAAGCTGGTTGTAAATAAATTACTACTCTTATTGACTATCGATTTCGACTTATATATTTGGTCATCATCAGGTCAACAGCTGAAAAATACATAAGAGTATGTAATATGATACATTAAATATGCCTTTAAAAGTTTTTTTTATACAGAGTGAAATAGATATTATATTATATTAATGTAGAGGTAATAAGTATTTACAGCAATTATATTAGTAGTTTGATTTATAATTAACATGTGTAATTATAAATGAAAGGTTATGTAACCTTGTGAATAATAACACAAGTAGATTTTATTGTAAAAATTTTGAATAAATGTAAAAGTATATAAAAATACTAACCGTCAATATTATAAAAGCAGTTGAAACGTTGGTTTAAACAGTTTTATGCAGAAATAAATCATGTGATAAGATTGATCAAGTTGGATATGTTGTTGATGTGTCACAAGGAAACGGTACAATGATTAGACAGAATTATTTAGTTGGCTATGGAGAGAAGTGTGTTAGGGTTCCACCGTTTCACCGTTCCTCTTTTGGTTCGGTCATTTATTCATTTACATCTGTAGAGGTATTCTTACCCTCTCGTTATTATTTACATTTTGACTAATTCGTATAAGTATTTACATTTTTCCCTTAATCTACCCTAACTAATATTGCCTAAGGTCAAGCGCAATAGCTCTTACAGCGGTGGAACTTAAGTTACATGTTGTACTTCTATCTATTCTTCGGCACCGTAAAGGAGATAAGGAACCTCAACGGGATTTGTTATTCGGTTCTGCTTCTCTTCTTTTGTCTCTTTGGATATGTAACAATTCTAAGGTTAATCGCTTGTTCAGATTCTTCTCCGTGGCTAGTATTCTAGTATCTTCAAAGTCAAAAGAGTGTTCCTCTATTCGACTCTGTTCCTCTAGGGCATAATTCTTATGTTCTTTCAATCTAGTATGCAGGTATCTTTTCTTTTGTCTTATGTAAACGCGGACGCAATCTTTACATAGAATTTTCTAGATAATGTTTGATCTTTGCTTTATGTCAATAGTGGTTTTAGTGTTATTGAACAAATTATTAACTGTCGTATACTGCTTGAAAGTGATGTTCATACTGAGATATTGTGATAATGTATTTCTGACTTTGTGTGATAAGTCAGAAATGAGGGGAATAAGTACAGTAATAATTGTTAGTGTCACTGGTTGTGTTTAGCTCATCTTGTTATTATTTTTGCTCTTTTGCCATCGAGCTTTTACATTCAATGATAAAGAGCCCATGGAACAAGATTTCTTGATTGGATGTTGGCATGCATTTTCGCGGAAAATTGTGTACTATCATCTTCGCAGTTTCCAGGCAATAATTTTTTAACAGATCTACATTGACAACGTAACCGCATGGCAAAACTTGCATTATGATTTGAGCATGATTTAATAGTTCAACATTCAAAACCAAAATTTCCGCCTACTCAAACGAATTGGCAAAAAACGCCTAGCAGTGTTGCCATCGTTACTGGTATCGAATCCCCCCACTTTTGAAGTATAAAAAATGAGCTCAAATCGCCTTTTGAAACCTTTTCCAATCTTCTGTAATTTTTAAAATTTACATCTTTTTTATTATATAAGCATTTTCGGTTCTGTACCAGTGATAAAAGCACCTCTTCTGCCATCGTAAAATTATATCAACTGAAATCAGATTACAAATAAGATGAAACAAAATTTTACAAACATTGTAAATACACATGTATCTTTTTTGTGATGTCCTTGCGGTCTGCGGCGGCTCTGGAGGACGTCACGTTGGCGACGGAAGATGCTCGGGCGCCAACCGATTGCTCGGATTTCTCAGTGAAGCGGGGTTAGGGTTTTTGTGCAAAAAAAGACGTATTTGTTCACTAGATGTAGGTTGATTTTTATTGAAAATAATATGAATTATGTACAGATGGAAACGTGATAAAAATAGGTTAACAAACGATGTAAGGCAGGCAAACAGGTTTCGCGAAATTAGAGCGCGTACGCGGATCAATCGCGAGTAAGCAAGGCGAAGTCGGCGGTGTATGTCCGAACGCGAGATATAAAGCGGGGAAGAGTCAGCACACACTGACTACGAATTGGGTCGGGGTAGGTAGAGGCTAGCCAGCGCTCACTGACTAACCGGAAGTGTCTCAGCACTCACTGATACACTAAGGTACGAGCGTCGGGCAGCACACACTGACCGACCGGGACGGACGTTGGTCAGCACACTCTGACCAACAGGTAACAGACGTTGGTCAGCACACACTGACCAACAGGAACGGGCGTCGGTCAGCACACACTGACCAACAAGAACGGTAACGACTCAGCACTCACTGAGTCGGGAATGGTACGGGATACGGACCGGAAATTAACTTGCACTACTCACCAGCAGTAATTCTTCTTTTCTGGAGCTATCGGCACTTATCTGGCACACACCAGGCAAGAGAACTCAAGCTAGAAGGCACACACCTTCTGACTGTTTGCTCGCCAGCTCTCGTATTTATACCCAAAATCCTCCCACGAAAACAAGGAATTAATTGTTCGCGTACGAACCCCAAAAATTAGCAAAAAGATCGTTAAAAATACGAAAGACGATTCAAAATTGATTTTTACGAATTTATTTGATAGGTTGGGGACTAGTCACGTGACCTACTTTAATTTTAAAATTAATAAAGTGTGGCCCGACCGGGGTTTGAACTGCGGTCCGTCCGCGCACCAAGCGAACACTGACTGACTGACTGAATAAATAGCTTTATTCAATAATTACTTATATTTAATACAAATAACTTAATTTATATTGTGTGTGTGTGCATTGTGAGAGTGTAGATACCTGTTTATAACAAAAACTTAACTCTACAGTGTGATTGTTTATGAATGAACTTTAAATAATGTATTTGTGTATGTGATGTGTTGGTGTGCTTATCTTTACTTATTTTATTTACTATTGGTTTAATATATATACAAAAGAGCAAGTTACTCGTAGTATTTTAAACAATGAAATACTTAAATCTAAACTTACAAACTAATTTGGAACTTAAAAACCTAAAATGGCACGTGCCTGATGTAAGTGTAAAAAATTTAAAGTAATGATTTAATTCATTTGTAAAACTGTAAAACTTATTAAATAGTCAACAAAAAGGTATTTAAAAAGATAACAATAACAAATAAATATTTAGTACTTTTCGTAGGTATGGTTGATAAAATTTTTACAAATATTCAAATTACTCCTGGAACTCTTCTTGGAAAATAGGTAAAGTTTGATATGGCAGTTTGTGTTTTAATTTAATTTCCGTGTTGTTGTGTCTGATTCTTGTGATGTTTCTTGTTAGTTCACTGACGGAGTCGTATGTTTGTGTAGTGTAGAATTTTTGTGCTAATTTACTAATGTATTCGTGAATGTAGGGTATTTTGGTTTGTTCATGTAGATGTGTAATTCGTGTGTATCTGTCGTGTCCTGTTACAAGCCTCAACATTTTGTTTTGCAATCGTTGAATAGGTTTCAATGCAGTTTCTGATAAGTGCGCAAAAATTGGAGCAGCATAAGTTATCGTTGGTCTGATGAGTGTGATGTATAGAAGTCTTTTAGTGTCGGGTGTAAGTGTACTTCTGTGTACAAGTAATGGGTATATTTGTTTGATTGTAAAGTGTGCTTTTCTGATTGTGTTTTGTATGTGTTCAAAGAAATTTAAGCGTTTGTCTAAATAAACTCCCAAGTATTTTACTGTGTGTTTTGGTGTAATTTTTTGTGTTTTTACCTTAATAGGTGTGTAGATTGTAATGTTTGTAAATTTTCTGCTGAAGACGATGGCTTCAGTTTTATCAATATTCAATTTAATTTTCCAATCATTAAAATATTTTTCCAAAATGTTCAAATGAATTTGGATCTGTCGACCAGCAACTTCAGCACTATGGCTGTGTGCATAAAGTGCAGTGTCGTCCGCAAAAAGAGCTGTATTAGTGTTTGCAAATGTCGGTATGTCATAGAGGTAAATTATGTACAATAATGGCCCCAAGATACTGCCCTGAGGAACTCCAGCCTGTATAGAGGATTTAATTGAAAAAATATCGTTTACTTTAACTTGAAACCAACGATCACTCAGATAATTTTGAATTAGTTTTAATAATGTTTTGGGAAGTTTAATTTTGTTTAATTTATAAATAAGACCCGGAATCCAGACCTTGTCAAAAGCTTTTTCAAAATCAAGGAGTGCCATGACAGTTACTTTATTTTTATTAAAATTTAGAGTTATATCATTTACAAGTCGGGCTAGCTGTTGGGTGGTACTACGTTTTTGTCTAAAACCAAATTGGCAATCAGGTAAAATGTTATTTTCCACTATAAATTTTGTTAATCTATCGAAAATAATTTTTTCTGTTAATTTGGATAATGTGTTTAGCAAACTAATTGGTCGATAATTATTTGGTTTAAGATGATCTTTTTTAGGTTTAGGTACAGGAATCACCGTTGCCAATTTCCAGTTTTTTGGAAAGTATTCTAATTTTATGCAACTGTTTATTATATAACAAATTTGTACAATCGATTTTTTTGAAAGGTTTTTTAAAATTTTATTTTCAATTCCATCTGGACCTGGAGCCTTATTGTTGGGTAATTTTTTAATTAATTTAAATACTTCAGATGGTTTTGTGTAAAGTTTGTGTAGTGTTTGATTGTTAGTGTAGTGTGGAGTGTTTGTGATGTCATCTACTGTGTTTATAACATGTTCATGATGGACTGTGTTAATAGTGTCAAGAATGTGTACTTGTTCAAATGTGTTTGCTATTAGATCAGCCTTCTCCTTGTCTGTAAAATATGTTTTATTGTTTTGTTCTAGTGTTGGCATGTGAAATGTTGATTTTTTAAGTGATTTTGTAAATTTCCATAATGAATTATCGTGTACGTTTAATGTGTTGAGTTTGTCTGTCCAATGTGTATTTCTGTATTCTTTAATTTCAGTTTTAATTAGTTTATTTAGTTCATTCATGTTGTGTTTGTGTATTCTGTCTTGTGTCATTTGCCAAAGTCGTCTGTGTTGGTTTCTTTGTGTGAGTAATTGTGTAACATGTGTTGGGAGTTTATCTCGATGTGTATTAATTTTGATTTGTTTAGTGTGTTTTTGTTTTACTGTGTTAATGATGTGTGTGAGTGCTTCAACTTCGTTATCAATGTCATCTGTTGTGTTGATTTTGTTATTAATTACAATGTGTGTATCCAAGTCCTTCCTAAATGCCCTCCAAACTGTGTCTTTGTATGATGTGATGCGTGTTAGATGTTTTTCCGTGTGTTGGTTACCTAGTGTGAATGAAATTGGATTGTGGTCAGAGCTTAATTCGTTCAAACACACCGGGTCTGTGATGTGCACTACATTTTTATTTAAAATGACATCTATTGTACTTGGTGATGCTCCGCTGTGTGGGAAATGAGTGTGTGTCCGCTCGGCCACCGTCTCACATACATAACGGACATGTTCCGGCGCATAAATCGTGACATCGTCACATTTTATAAGTAAATACAAATAATTCTTCAAATTTGCTAAATTTGTTAAGTTTCCGCAATGTCAAATGCAACCGTCTTAAATCAGGGATTTGAAAACGTTGCTTTCGAACAAAGTGAATTCGATTCCAATATGCCACTAAATCACCTTCTAACATTTTCTAGTAAAACAAGTTTTAAAAACTGCACATTTCTCGTTTTTTTAATTGTAGTTTCTTAGCGAGTGCTGTAGCTCTCTTATAAGAGAAATAATTAACGACAAAGTTGTATATTTGTGGTAATTCAGCAGTTCTCTTTTCAAATGGTTTCAAAATGGGGACCTAGTCTGTTAACATACCCCATTCTGTTACAGTAAGTAAAATATTTGATGTAAAATTTATGACACGTCGATTTATAGATAATAATTTTTATTCGCTATCGTTTTCTTCATCTTTATATTTAAATATTATTTCTATTATTTCTTTTTCTAATTTTTTCTTTATCTTCGGCTGCATGCTATCCATGCGACTTGTTATGAATTCTGCAAATATCGCACTCTTAGTTTTTTCGCTTTCGGGGGTATATAATCTAATTAATTAGATACGCTTGACATAAATGTGGATTCTTGAGACGAAAAAGAATTTTCTCGGTTCCGTTTAGTAACTCTTGTCATCATACTTTGACTAGAACCAAGTTCTGGAGATGCAGCGAAAGCCGTTGATGTCTCTAAATTCAGAGACTGACTATATTACAGACTCCATTAACATACAATGGGTGGAAAGAAGTGGAACAAGTTTTCAGGGAGAGGTGGAGCTTCCCCAATTGATGGGAAGCACATTAACTTCCTACCACCACGTGCTGAAGGCTCCTATTATAGGAACAACAAAGGCAGTGATTCTATTGTACTATTAGCAATGGCTGATGGAGATTAAAAAATTTATTTGTGTTGATGTCGGAGCAAATGGCAGGATCAGCGATGGCGGGGTATACCAAAACAGCCGTATGTCCACAAGACAATACACTTAACATTCCGCAAAGTGAGAAGTTGCTGGGAACTAGTATCAGAACCCCGTATGTATTCGTGGCAGATGACGCTTTTCCTCTGACAAGCAGAATTATGAAGCCATTTAGATACCACGGATTAAGTAAAGAACAAAAAATCTATAATTATAGACTAAGCCGAGCAAGATGAGTAGTCGAGAATGCTTTCGGTATTCTAGCAAATAGATTCCGTTGTTAAACCCGATTAATTTAAACGTAAAAAACGGTAGAAAAAATCACAACGGTTTGTTGTTTTTTACACAATTTTCTAATAACACACAGGGGACAAACATATAGCGGTGATGCGAAAGCAGTCAGACACAAACATTGCAAAATTTGGACAAAGACTTGAATGCAGGGAACAGACCCACTCAACTTGCTGTGAATTTACGGTCAACTTTTATGGACTATTTTAATGATGTTGGCCAGGTTGATTGCCAACAGGAATATATTAGTAGTAAGCAATAAATTTGTTACATTAAATAAACTGTTTACTTACTTCTTCATATTCTTCTAAAACCTCCACGACCATTTCATCTTCTGACGAAATGTTGCCTTCTTCATCCCTAACTCCAAGCAAATTCTCTTTTCTCATTTTTATCGAATCTTTCAGGAACAGTAGTTAATCGAAACACCACAGCTTTGGTTCGTAAATATCTTCTGTGCCAGCAGCGCTTTTATAAGATTGAACTACTTTTGCATATTCTCGACCAAATTGTGATCGTAAGCTTTGATACTTGCGAGAGAAATCATTTATTATAAGAACATACTCCATAATGTACAAATACCTATGATATTTTAAAATTTTTACGTACCTATGACTTCAGGATGGTACTTATTAACCACGTTAACAATTTCCTCTAACGCATCTCTCTTTTTTTTCGATTAAAATAATCGGGTGACTTTATATTGTATAAATTGGACCGTTTTTCATAGACATTTATAAGTCCTACAACAGCCTTACGCGACCAAAAATTTTTTTATTCTACATATGAAACATCAAAATTGTATAAGTACAATATATCTCAGTAAATAAAGTATAATATATAATCTTAAAATTTCATTCATAACATCTGTGTATTATTATTATTATACTTCTAGTATGTTCGTTCGAGAGCATTCCATTTGTTCTCACAGTTGGCTTTCATTTCTTTCGCTATTTCCACAAACATTTTTTTAAGTCTTATTTTTAATGTTTCAACTTGTTTTCGATATATTTTGTAGATGTCAAGAAGCAACAAAGTATTGTCGTGATTCCATTTGTATCTATCAGACTCATAGCGTTCAGTTGTTGGCAAAATTATATTCTATCCGCTGAAGAACGGCTACAGTAATAAATTATATTTTATATATTTGTAGGCTTTCAGTAACGCTAAGATTCTTAGCAACTGGCGAATCTTTACGAAGTTTAAGTTTCCAATTCAGGACTTGTATAAGCACATTGAGTTCCATAATTCCGGAAGTGATAGTTTCAATATACGAAACTTTAAAGGGAGAAAATATGAAAGTAAGAGGAAATATTAAAGATATTTATGTGAAAAATATATTTTATTAAGTAAAAAATGAAAATTTTATGTACTATCATTCTCTTCGGTAGACTCTAATATTGTTTTTAAAATAGATAATTTTAATTTCATAGCTTTAGCTTCGGCGATCCCGTTCATGGTTTCCATAACGAAATTCGCGAAATGTTGATATCTTGGTTTTGGCATTACATTCATTGTTTCCAACAATTGAAGTGCCTTCTCACTTAACGGTGGTGATGGTTGTGGTTGTGGGGATGGTGTAGTTAACGACGATAACGTCGACACCAATCTTGCCCTTTTTGTATTGAGTTGTACGGACGGTTTACTTCTTTTTTTAGTATGTGACGTCGGCGTTCTTTTTTTTTGTATCTTTGTAGGAACATGATGACGTTGCTGCCTCCGTTAGATAATTTATTTCCGTCACCATTGAGAATTCAGGAGTAAACGTTGCCTCCTGATTTTCAGTTAATGTCTGTAACAATAAAAATACTTTTTAATTACAGGCTCCATGTACCGAAGAAGAGTGGGTCAGTATTGCCGCAGAATTCTGGGCAAAGTGGGATTTCCCAAATTGTATTGGCGCGATAGACGGAAAGCACATCACTTTCAGGCCTCTAAGAAGTGAAGGGTCGTTTTATAGAAATTATAAAGGCACGGATAGTATCGTCTTAATGGCAGTAGTCGATGCCAAATACAAATTCCTGCTTGTGGATGTGGGGATAAATGGTCGCATAAGTGACGGGGGCGTCTTCAGCAGAAGTGGCATGCAAGACACTATTTTTAAAAATAAATTAAAAATTCCCGGCCAATCCAAACTCCCGTATAGCGACGTACGTATTGGTAGATGATGCATTCCCAATAAATAAACGGTTAATGAAACTGTTTAAATACCATGGACTAAGCCAGGAACAAAAAATTTACAATAGTCGCTCTAGACGAATTGTGGAAGACACTTTTGGAATATTGGTTAATAGATTTAGAATGTTGTTGAATCCAGTAAATTTCGATGTTGAAAAAGTGGAAAAAATTACTTTAGCATGTTGCGTGTTACGCAATTTCTTAACAGAAAATAATAAACAGCAGTACACTAATATTGATGACCTTCCTACTGATAGGCTGCAGTGCGATACTTGGAAGCAAGCAAACAGATCAGCAACTGAAGCTACAGAAGTGCGAAAAAAGTTCGTGGAATATTTTAATGGTGTAGGAGCTGTTTATTGGCAGAACGACCGAATTTAAAATAAAGTCAATAAACCCTTCTTCTAAATACCCCACAGCTCCAAAATCTTCCTCATAATCCTCCGCACCATCCAAACATTCGAAGTTTGACTTGCTTTTCCGCGCATTCACCGAATCCAACAAAAAGTTCAAGTCGCCATATCACGAAAATTTAGAGGGAAGAAGTGAAAGAAGAAATCAGTACGGGGGCAGTGGTGAGTCGCTCTTTAAGTTCTTCTCCCCAGCTCCATGGTCGCCGTTTCTGGAGTAGTTGAGTTAGGGCCGCAGTTTTTGTAGAGTAGTCCGGGATGAACCGCCGATACCATGAGCCAGCCCCAAGAAATTCTCTGAATTCTTTCCGAGTACTAAGTGCGGGCATTTGCCGAATCGCAGCTACCTTTTCCGGGTCAGTTTGAATGCCGTTGCTGGTGATAACGTGGCCCAGGTATCGGATGGATTTCAACCCGAACTGGCACTTCTCCGGGTTGATTTGAAGATTGGCTTGGCGGAGTCGGTGGCGACCACAATATCGTCCAGATATGTGAAGGCGTATGGCTCCATGTCGATACAAAATCGTGGTTTACCATTCTTCTTGCGCACTATCACTGTCGGGGAGCTTCAGGGCTGCTTGAGGGTTCGATGACGTGGTCTTTTAACATATCTTCTACCTCGAAATTCAGAATTTGCTGCATGCGGGGATTCCGTGGTAGATAGCATTTTTTGATCGGTGTCGAATCTTTCAATTTTATTTCATGCCTGAGTAGAGGTGTAGTACTAATCAGTTCCATGAACTTCGGCAGCTCGTTCTCCAGTAGTTTTCTTAGGGCATTGGTGGCGCTGGGTACTTCTGCGGGCGCCTTTCTGTGAACCAGTGGCATACAGCTGGACGGAACTGTCACATTGGCTCGGCCTTCCGCGGGGTGGAGCTGCATGTGGAAAAGCTCGGATCCATGCCCAGGATCATCAGTACGGTCAAGTTCGCGACGAGTATTACGAGCTTGTCTCATTCTATTTTGCTCAGCCCTGTGCTCGTGATATCTTATCATATAATTTTGTAATCGCAGAATTAAATTATATTTACAACAAAATGACAGGGTTTATATTTTTCTTTTTTCTTAAAATTTCATTCATAACATATGTGTATTCGAAGTCCTGACGTCCCCTGTCAGTCTTATTATTATTATCATGCTTCTAGTATGTTCATTCGAGAGGTTTCCATCTGTTCTCACAATTGGCTTTCTTTTTTTCTCTATTTCCTCAAACATTTTTTTAAGTCTTATTTTTAATGTTCCAACTTGTTTTCGTTATATTTTGTAGAAGTCGAGAAACAACAAAGTGTTGTTGTGATTACATTTGTAGCTATCAGACTCACCGCATTCAGTTGTTGGCAAAATTATAAACTTGGCTAATTCTGCAAAATTTAATACTAGTTTTTTATTATTAAATAAATTACAATTAAAACAAAAACATACCAACGTGACTTAAGTTCGCGACGAGTATTGCGAGCTTGTCTCATTCTATTTTGCTTAGCCCTGTGCCTTTGAACCTCGCGCCTCATTGCTCTAATCTGGGCAAAGGTCTGCTCGGGATATCTTATCATGTAATTATGCAATCGCAGAATTAAATCAATCAGTGACAATAACAATCTTCTTTCAATTTCAAGGAAGGAGCTTCCTTCTACCCTGGCCCACGTCTTCAATCTCGAGATCTTCAAAGGTGAGATTCTACCCTAACAAAGACAATATTTTCGAAGTTAAGTTTAAGTCTAACAAGAATTCAATATTTGCTAAACTACTAATATACCACCTAACGGATTCGTATGAACTTTGTCCCTCTGAAAGTGTTCGTAGAGACAACAACGCACAACAAAACATGTTCGTGGGCGCGCACGCGCCCATGAATCGTTCTAGATTTAGTCTGAATTTATTCGGAATTGACCCAGTGAACAAAGCTAGTACCATGTCTCATTTTTGCCCCATGCTGCGGGCAGTTGAATTCAAACTGAATTCCGCAGTCATGTATGTAAGTTTTCAATTTATTAATCATACCTGCCTTATTAACATATTCTGGGATTTTTTCATAGATTAATTTTTGATATGCCCCATTTATTTTTGTCACGAATTCCTTGGGGTATATTAACCCATTAGTTCCCACGAAGTTTTTTTTTTTCAGATCAGATTCAAATTTTGTAACATTGGTCTAAACATCAAATTAAACAAGTTGAGATAGGAATATATACCTGTTTTATTTTTAGATCTAATAAAAAATAGGTGTACTCTGTAGAATACAATGGTATTAGAGTAGACCTAACATATAATTTAAAATCTAGGAATGAAATGCCTTAAAACAGTCTCTTTCTATATGTAAATAACAATAACTGGGTTTAAGTTCTGTATAAATTTTATTAACACAACGTTTCGGCAGCAAAGTGCTGCCTTCTTCAGGTGAAATATAATTGTAAACAAATAAATATGTAGTCAAGGATACAAGTGACAAAATAAATCAGGGTAACATGGATCAAAGTAAACAATTTATAAACAGAAAATTAACGAAGAATAACAGTTAACCATGACTTATTGATCTCAAAGCCTGTATTCAAGTTCAGATTATTTGAAGATCTCTTGATTTCAATAGCTTCTCTAATAAGTCTTCTCAACCAGTTATTTTCTCTTACTATAATCCTTGTTTTTTCAAAATCAATACCATGTAGTTCTTGAATGGCATGCTCAGCGACTGCAGATTTATCTGGTTGATTTAATCTCATATGTCTTTCATGTTCTTTCAATCTTGTAGCAACAGTTCTGCCAGTTTGGCCAATATAAACTTTACCACACTGGCAAGGAATCTCATAAATGCCAGAACAATTTAGAGGCACCATATCTTTAAAATTGCCCAGAAGATCACGGATTTTTAAATTTGACTTAAATGACGTTTTAATGTCAAATTTATTAAGAATCCTGCCAATTTTGTCGGTAACATTAGCAATGTAAGGTAAAGTGGCAAATAATTTCTTCTCATTAACAACCTGGAGAACTTGTACAGGTTTATGTTTCACTTTCAGTGCTCTTTTTATCTGCGTTTTGCTGTATCCATTTTTTAAGAAAACATCATCCAAAAAATCAATTTCTTCTTGAAGCTTACTGGGATGACATAAAGTTGAAGCTCTCTTGTATAATGTTTTAATCGTACACGCTTTTTGGGCAGGGTGGTGGTTAGAGGTCTCATGAAGATATTGATTAGTATGTGTTGGCTTCCTATAAACTGAAGAAATAAGTTTACCATCATCTTGTTTTTCCAAAAGTACATCAAGAAATGGAAGACAATTATTTTCTTCTACTTCAATAGTAAAATTAATGTTCTCGTGTTGCGTATTCAGATGATTAAGAAAATTGTTTAATTCATCTCGTCCATGAGGCCAAATAGCAAAAATATCATCAACATAACGAAGCCAGACGGTGGGTTTCTTATTTGCTGTGCTAAGTGCTTTTTCTTCAAATTTCTCCATGTAGAAATTAGCAATAGAAGGAGATATCGGAGAGCCATCAACTTGATGGTGTTGCCATGGGCTCTCCGATATCTCCTTCTATTGCTAATTTCTACATGGAGAAATTTGAAGAAAAAGCACTTAGCACAGCAAATAAGAAACCCACCGTCTGGCTTCGTTATGTTGATGATATTTTTGCTATTTGGCCTCATGGACGAGATGAATTAAACAATTTTCTTAATCATCTGAATACGCAACACGAGAACATTAATTTTACTATTGAAGTAGAAGAAAATAATTGTCTTCCATTTCTTGATGTACTTTTGGAAAAACAAGATGATGGTAAACTTATTTCTTCAGTTTATAGGAAGCCAACACATACTAATCAATATCTTCATGAGACCTCTAACCACCACCCTGCCCAAAAAGCGTGTACGATTAAAACATTATACAAGAGAGCTTCAACTTTATGTCATCCCAGTAAGCTTCAAGAAGAAATTGATTTTTTGGATGATGTTTTCTTAAAAAATGGATACAGCAAAGCGCAGATAAAAAGAGCACTGAAAGTGAAACATAAACCTGTACAAGTTCTCCAGGTTGTTAATGAGAAGAAATTATTTGCCACTTTACCTTACATTGCTAATGTTACCGACAAAATTGGCAGGATTCTTAATAAATTTGACATTAAAACGTCATTTAAGTCAAATTTAAAAATCCGTGATCTTCTGGGCAATTTTAAAGATATGGTGCCTCTAAATTGTTCTGGCATTTATGAGATTCCTTGCCAGTGTGGTAAAGTTTATATTGGCCAAACTGGCAGAACTGTTGCTACAAGATTGAAAGAACATGAAAGACATATGATATTAAATCAACCAGATAAATCTGCAGTCGCTGAGCATGCCATTCAAGAACTACATGGTATTGATTTGGAAAAAACAAGGATTATAGTAAGAGAAAATAACTGGTTGAGAAGACTTATTAGAGAAGCTATTGAAATCAAGAGATCTTCAAATAATCTGAACTTGAATACAGGCTTTGAGATCAATAAGTCATGGTTAACTGTTATTCTTCGTTAATTTTCTGTTTATAAATTGTTTACTTTGATCCATGTTACCCTGATTTATTTTGTCACTTGTATCCTTGACTACATATTTATTTGTTTACAATTATATTTCACCTGAAGAAGGCAGCACTTTGCTGCCGAAACGTTGTGTTAATAAAATTTATACAGAACTTAAACCCAGTTATTGTTATTTACATATACCATGAGTTCTGAAAGCTTTTTTTCAATATTTAGTCTCTTTCTATACACAACGTGACTTTACACTTGCAACACATCCACTTCACTCTTGCATGACAGTTTTTACATCTCAATTGTTTATCAATTTTTTCGGGAAAATGTCCACCTTCGTGTTACCGTTACTCACTGTGTACTTTAGCGAGTACAATGGGGATTAGTGGGTTAACCGACACTGCAACTGTGACTGAATGCTCAAGCCAGATAATTCTAAAACATAAATTTGTTTTAATAACTAAATAAAGTTATATTACTTTTCAATGAGTACAATCCATAGACGTCGGTATAACATGGATTTTTAGTGCGAACTAAATAAAAATATAACGCCTGGCTGCAATGCGTTAATCACGGCACGGCAATAATCACATTAGCTAATAAAGAGACGCTTATGGTGTGATAAATAAAACATTTGATAACAATGTTATTACCAGCGCTAGTTTGATATGCGCGGGGTGTTCTCTTGGCAGTGGTTTCGCTAGATAGTAGATAGGGACAGAGGGAATCTCGTTAATCCATTCATGCGCGTCACTAATTCACGAGTCCTTTGGCTATTATGTAAATTGTATGCGAAAAAGTAGACAACATTTCGGCAATACGGCCGTCGTTAAATAATAAAATCAAACAAACACATTTAAAATCGTAATAGCCAGTAATCAGATAAGGCGCATAGGCATTCTCGTCACGTTAAAACGGTACGAACGTACGAATCAACACCTGGACTGCCGGTAGGAGGCCTCCAGCGATTCTGAAGTGACGCCTGGTGATCATCTTCAACTTCTTCTCCTTACCGGCTGGGATGAGGGAGAGAGTGGAGCTTTTCTTGGGGTTGAAGCGTAAGCCCATCTTCTCCGCTTCATGCGCCGCTCTGGTGAGAGCGGTTTGTAGACGACCCCACTTGGAGCCTGCCACCAGGACCAGGTCGTCGGCGAAGGCCAGGGCAGAGACCCTTTTCGGGCCCCATCTGGAAGCCGACTTCCTCGGGCAGAGCGGCCAAGATGTTGTCAATGGCCAAGTTGAATAAGAGCGGTGAGAGGGGGTCCCCTTGGCGCACTCCTTGGTTGACCTCAACTTCCTCAAAACGCTGACCTCTAACCTCGAGGACTGTGGCGGACTGCTGGTACATCCGTGCCACATAGCTGTTGAAGCCTCTTGATGATATTGGTCAGCAGCGCGTCGTGGCTCAGGTTGTCGAAGGCCTTAGAAATATCCAAGACCGCGATGTGGAGCACACGTAGGTGTTGCTTGGCCATGCCGATAGCCGCGTCAAGGATGGCTGTGTTTTCGGCACAACCTTCAGCGGCTACAAAGCCACGCTGCAGTTGATCCAGAGGGGTTGTGTTTTGTAGTCTTGAGGTCAGTATTCGGTGGAGCTGGCGGACTACTACTGACCCGATCGCGATGGGTCGGTAGTCAGCAGCAGATGGTGGGTCTTCAACTTTTGGAATAAAGACTGTCCGCGTGAGAAGGAGCTCCCTAGGGAAACCCCCATTGAGCAGACCACGTTGTATAGGAGGCATCTTACGAGTGGGGCCATCGCCTTCCACTGAGACGCCGTGATGCCGTCCGGACCCGCAGCCGAGTGGGTGGGAACCTGATGTTGTTCATCTTCACTTAAGACTGGATCCGGGCGTAGTCGCGATGCCGTCTTCTTCGACGAGTGTCCCTGGGAGATCTGGCCTTAGGATCGCGTGGTGATAGAAGTGCCTTTTTTGAAGGCGCTTTTGCAGTGGTGCGGCCTATCACACGACATGTAACTAAGCTCGTTATAGTTTCTTTTTCTGTTAGAAACAATAGAGCTTTTTGAAACTGCTCCATTTCTTCTTTAGTATACACGCCATTTGAGCTGATTGGCGAAATTTTGGTCATGCGTAGCAGGTGCTCTTCCTCATTCGCATCCAGCTCGATCGGGTCGGGTCTAGCGTGGTGAACTTCCGGCAGCAGCTCGAGCCACTTGTTCTCCAGGTGAAACATCGCTGGTAACTTATCGTTACCGTCCACCTGGGTTCCGGGGTCCTTGATAATATGAGTGATGGGCGTCATTAATTTTGACTCGTTGTTGAATAGGATCGGCAGTTCTTGGTAGCAGAACTCCGGCTGAGATGGGATTTGATGGTCGAGGTTATAACTAGAGTTCGGATTTATATGCATATGTAAAATCAAAAAATGCGCTTAAAAAGGCATAAAAATTGTCGGCTATAATTGCTTTAATATTCTCGATTGTCTCTTTGGAAACTTTAGACACAAAATTTTTTCGCAGTGTGCTTTCACATGGTATGTGGCGCTGAGAGTATGTTTCCAAAAAATCTTTGAATACAGGATTTTCTATTTTATTTAATGGTATATTTGCACACACTAACGCTTTACAAAGATCAAAATTAAATTTTGTGTTGTCATCCTTTATTTCTGACGAAGTAGCTAAAGATTCTGCTATTGTTTGTTGCTGGGTTGAATTTACAGCATTATACATTTTCAAACGCTGAATATGAGCTTTGGTATTGACATGCTGGGTTATACTAAACTTTTTTTCGCATGCAATCTGAAATAATGTACAAATAAATTCAGAGCTAATTAAATAAGATAAAAAACTCACCGTCTTGGAACATGCCCTACAAAACAGTCGATTGAATTCTAACTTTAATTCAGGATAATTCCGTATCAGCTCATTTGTAGTAGGTTTAATTTTAGGTATTTTAACGATCACACAACTTTCATTCACTTTATTAATAAAAATCGTACTTAATTCTTCAACACACAAATAGCAATGCAATACAATGCAGATACGACATACATATAGATAACCGCATAGATGGGTTACTTACATTTAGTTAAATCGGGACTTCCCCGATTCCCTATCAAGCATTGCACGAAGAAACGAGAATAGCGCTATCTGTTGAGTAATAGTTGAAGTCATTCGGAAAAACACCGAAATTATCGGCATTGTCAACTACAAATTTTTGTTCCAAAGTTAAAAAAGTATTCTGCCAAGTTTAAATGTATGCCAAAAAAGAAAAATTTTCCAAATTTAATAAAAATGCACTAAATATGCATCAAATTTTAAAATTTGTATAAAAGTTGCATAAAAAACTTGGTGTTAAAATGCTTATTTTTTTTATAATTCGTGAACATTTTTACATGTTTTTAGCCTGCATAAAAATTTCATGTCATGCATCATAGCATGAAATCCGAACTCTAGTTATAACCATAACTGTGTGGTGGTACCCGATACACTGTAGAACCAGCCACACCAATTCCAGCGCACGTCGAATCCCCTGTGACCGACATCGGTCTTGGTTGCTGCTGTTGTTGCCCAAACGAACTCCACGACATCGGAGCTGGCGATGGACAGCCGTTCCGCCAAAAACGACATGATGCACAACCCAACGGAAAGTACAAATACCTGGCATACCCAGGCAAGGTATGATCCAACTCGTAACCGAGGTTTGGAAAAATGGTTACTGAACCAACATATTCAGTACGTTGAGTCGCTGAACACGGAATAAAATCAAAGTATAAAACGAACAAAACAAAATTATTTAAAACAAAACAAAATGACTTAAAACACAAAATGACTGCGCCAGTAATCATTGATTACACTAAACACTTAACGCGAACAAAAACACTTTAAATGAACGGAACACTTTACACGAACGGGAACGTATGAAATTTTTATACCGCGCGAATTTTAAACCGAAATTAAAATTCTTTAACGCAGTATACTACTGACTGTTGCCAATGTAGCTCGAGGGGGAGGTATATAATGTGTGAAGTTAAATAATAAATTCATACGAAGTCGAACAACAATCAAATAGTGGTTTTCAGTACTTACCGTTCTTTCCTTCTGACCTGGCTGGGGCTGTGGATCAGCTGACTGGTAACAGGCACACTCACTAAGGGTTAACGACCGTCGACCGGGGTGTTTTAGGGAAAGATATCAAGTAAAACCACACTCGTGAAATAGAAAGAAATAAAGTTATATTAAAAATAAAATTAATGGAAAGTAATGAAAAGTAATGGCTAAATTCAAGAGCACGTAGCAACACAAAGTTGATGAAACACAAAACTTATATCACGTTGTTACAATTATTTCTAAAGCGGATCACGACCGATAGCTTCAAAGGCTGGTTACACAGTGATTTCCAATATTTCCATGTTTGAGCAGCGTCATCATAAAGTGGTGTTAGGGGGGTTGGAAATGGTTCAGCGAGTCCCGTAGCCACATATTAGTTTCTCACAGTTTTTAACCTCTTAATGCACATTTTTTAAATCAATTTAGGTACAAAAACATCATTTATTTTTTTTGCAAATAATTATTATTTATGCTTATTTTAACTAATTAATGCAAAAAAAAAATTTTTATTAATATTTTAATTGTGTATGGTAAATTTTAAAACAAGGTACTACGCAGAATCCCACGTCACACTCACTGCACCAATATCTTGTTTCTTTTCTGATTTTTTTGCCCGTGCTGTCTTTTCTTGAACAACATACTGCACAATTTCTATAAGGTACAGCATTTTTTTTCAGTTGGAGGAATAAAGTCATGAAAATGTCGTTCCGTTAGTCGTAATGGTCCCATATGTCAGTTTTGTACAGTTTTTTTCTGTATTCCAAATTATCCATCGCTCCTCCATTCTTTTTGTACAAAATAAAAGAGTTGAAAATAGCAAAATCAAATAAATGCATAAATATTTTTTTATAATATTTTATCCCCCGTTTTTTAGTTAGTTGATAGTCATGTAAGTGTTGATCTAATCTATCGACGCCTCCCATGGTGTTATTGTAGTCCACAACTAATTTAGGTTTCTTTATGGGATTTCCTTCTTTATCTTTGTTCGCAGTTAGGACATTTTCGGGATTGTGAATTGTCGACAAAAGACAAATTTCTTTCTTGTCATGCCACTTCATTAACATGACTTTTTTTCTTTGGAATGCTATAGATTCTCCTTTTTTAGTTTTTTTAGTCACAAGTTGTCGTGGTAAATCTTTTCTGTTGGACCGCAGAGTACCATATAAATCAGTCTTTTTGGATACAACAAAACAAATATTACATGAAAAAGAAAAAAACAATACTTTAATAGGATTTAATCCACAAATGTGGTAAATAAAATAAACGTCGATTTTGACTAGAAATAAAATAAAATGCCGCTTCGGCTTAAAAGTACAATATAGCAAAATATAGTAAATTGCTGTTCACACATATACACACAAACATTTATACACTCAATATTTACGGTATAATACAATCAATATTTGCTACACACAATCATTATCACATATAATTATTAAAAAAATTTCATTCTGACTAAAAAAGGAATATCAATATAAAATTATTGCACTAAGAATTTGTACTTATTCTTGTCAATTATTGCACTAAGAATTTGTTCTATTCTCGCAAATAGAGTGCATCATCTTTTCAAAATATTTTGTTTTTACCGTGAGGAGCATATCCCTCACGAAATCCTCATCATATGGTACAGCAATGTTCAAAAAGGTTTTGGAAAAACTGGAATAAACAATAAAATCATTTAATTGAACATTTTATATTGTCACGTTTCCGGGGGACTATTGGTCCCCATAGGTGCATAAAGTTACAAAAATATATTTTAAATTTATTGTTAATTATTTAAGGAACATGACGTATTAAATTTGTAACTGATATATTATGAGTAACTAACTGTAAAATGAAAATGAATTGAGAAGTGAACTATGAACATAATAAGGAAAACAACGAAGTTAGCTCGCAACGTCAAATGAAAATGAAATAGAGAAAAACACAACTAACCTTAAAATGGGTTGACAGGCCGGCGCGGTTTCAATATAAAGTGACCCAGGAATCCAAGAAGAATCCGCATCAAAATGAGCCCAAAGTGGCCCACTCAGGAACAAATACACTAAGGGCCGGTCTTTCCACCTTCGAATAAAGTAACGAATAAACTTATTTCTCGAGTAACAAAAAAATGCGTCTTTCGACCTATGAATAAAGTTATTTGTAAGAATAAATATGGTTATTTGACGAATAAATTATTCGGTAGTTTTTGGGCGAATAACATGCAAATAGTTGTTGACAGCATCATTATTTTTGACACTAAGCGTAAACATATAATTAAAAATATGGACATCATTAATATATTTGACGACATTGATGATAATGAAATTCTTGAATTATTTGGAGATCGTACTTATGTTATCCGTGAACGCCGCGACCATACAATGTGGTCAGACGATGAATTCTTCAAAAGATTTCGTTTAAAGAGAAACACAGTTAATGAGATATTACAACAAATTGAACATCAAATACGACATAGAACAAACAGGTAAAAAACATTATAATAAAAATTTGATACAAAGTATCATCTTGTATATTAATTGCAGAAACCATGCTTTAACACCATTGCAACAACTACTATTAACTCTGCGTTATTACGCAACAGGAAGTTTCTACATAGTTCAGGGAGATTTTATAGGAGTTCATAAGGCTACAGTGGGAAAAGTGGTTACTAAAGTTTCACGGGCTATTGCAAATTTATGTAATCAGTATATTACTATGCCACATACTGAAATGGACAAACGAAGAGTTCAGCTTGATTTTTATAATATTTCCCGATTTCCAAGAGTCATTGGAGTTCTGGATGGAACTCTGATAAAAATTCAATCTCCTGGCGGACAAAATGCAGAACAATATCGCTGTCGAAAAGGATATTTTGCTATAAATGTGCAAGGAATGTGCGATGCAAACTACAAGTTTACTAATATTGTGGCACGATGGCCAGGATCAACCCACGATAGTACTATATTTAATAACTCTAATGTACGTTTCGAATTCGAAAGAGGTGATTACGGAGATGCATTAATATTGGGAGATGCTGGGTATCCAGTGAAAACTTATTTGATGACTCCATTAGGTAATCCTCATACTGAAGCTGAGCACCTTTACAATGAAGCACACATTCGAACACGTAACGTTATAGAAAGAACTTTTGGAATCTGGAAAAGAAGATTTCCTATCGTTGGATTAGGAATGCGATGTCATGTGCCACTAGCACAGCAGATAATTGTGGCTTGCGCAGTGCTTCATAACATTGCACGAGACGAAGCCGAAGAACCACCAGCTGAAGATGAAGTTCAAGTTCTTATAGAAGAACCTGATAATGTTCCATTTCAAGATGCATTGGGGAATATAAACGATAGAATTCGACGTCAAATGATTGACTACTTTGGTAATCTCTAAGGAATATTTTATATTTATGTTAAATAAATGTTATGATTATAATTATAAATATTTATAAAAATATAAACTTATTCTGTTTTAACAAAAATAACTATGTAAGTTTCACTCTCGGTTTCACAAATTATCGGCTTGTAACAACTTCAAATGTTTATTTTTGTATTCCAAATTTAAAATTTTCATTTTTAATATATGTTCTTCTGTCATATAATCAAGTTGTTTTAAATAAATATCATTTTCTCGATATTCTTTTTTCTCTAAATATTCTTGTTCTTTTTTTATTAATTTTAATTTTGCTTGTGTTAATAACTCTAATTTTTCATTTGCGTTATTAACATCCTTCTTTCTTTTCAATGTTCTGAGCTTAGTACTAGGTGTATTTTTCAAAGTATCGCTCCAGTTTTGTGTCTAACAACAAAAAGATTAACAATGTACACACATATATATATATATATATATATATATATATATATATATATATATATAATAATAATAATGTGTTCCTGTATCTCCTCCTGGGAGCATAGGGCCGGAATTCCACCGGTTTCAATGACCGAATGTTTTACTTGCATTAATGATGTTGCTGATGGTCAGTCAACAGACAACTGCAAGGGACCGCCGGCTTATAGTGACCTCCGAATCACTCAGACCCATCTGTGGTCACTTGTCAGAGCTACGAATTATAATTATTTTTTATAATTCGAGATGTATCGTGCGGGACGCGAACCCCGACCGTCAGATTACAGACTGTAAACCTGAGCGCTCTTAGCCTCTTGACCACCAATGGCTGTATATATATATATATGTATACCGGGTGGATATTGAAAAGCAAAACATATGCGTAACATGGCAAATAAGTTTTTCCGTTCGCATTGCTTCAATAATGAAGTTTGTATACTGATGCGGATGTAGAATTTTATGCTTAACAACATTTATTTGAAACAATTTTGTCTAAAATAATAAGGGAAACAATGCGAACGGAAACACTAATTTGCCTTGCTAGACGTCTGTTTCACTTTTCAATATACAGGTAATTTAAAAAATATGTTTACATTCAATGCGCATCCGATATCTGATACTACATCTGTTGTCAATATTTCATTCGTTTCTGGAACCTGATTAATATTGTATAAATTTACATCTGTCGTGCTATTTTCTAAATTAAGAACATACATTTCATCTGTATTATTTGCAATCTCTGGCATTTCTTTCAATATATTATGTTGTTCCCCTTGGTCACAACCTACAATAAATTTAAAAAAATTACGTGTCTACAAAATTATCAAAAATAGGTACTGTAGTACCATACCTTTTGCATCATTAATCCCTGCGTCATAAACTATATTACTTATATCAGACCCCACTGGAATCAATCCTTCGACTTTGCAATCAACTTCAGCTAATAATGTATTTTCAAAATCAGTAAATATTATTTCTCTGTATGGACCACCGCCAGTAGTAAATTTTTCTTTTCTTTCTTCTGCTTTCTTTTTTCTAATATTTTTTTTGATACCTTCATACTTTAACTTTAATGTTTTTGGTGTTCTAGCAGTTGAGTTTCTCGAGTTGAATTGTTTTGCTACTTCGTTCCAAGCTTTTTCTTTATCATTCCAACTGGCTGCATCTGTTTTTTTATTTTCAATTATTTGTCGATATTTTATTGCAATTTCAACTAAGGTTCTATTTTCATCATTGCTGAAGTTCGTACTGCGGTGTCGTTGTTTATTTTTACTATTAGAACAAGTAGCAGTTTCCATCTGCAAAAAAATTAAGTACATAAAAAATTATTATTGTTGATAGAAAATGTATTATAAATATTAATTTTGTTATGTTATATAATGTTATAATTTGTATACTTACGTTATATTTTAATCACTACCGTAAATTTCACTCTCAAATTTTAAACTAACCTACACAGTACACAAGTAAACAAACAGAATGCCGGTTTTGGCCGGTTTGCTGCTAAATTTCCTGTCTCTTTCTTTTACGTTGTAATTTAAATAAACTCATCTTTATCTAGCACAATATACTGAAGTTTGTTTTGCGTTCCAGTGCTACCAATCCAATAACCCAAACCTTCTGTCACTTTATTCGACAGATAGCTATTCGCAAGAATAATGTTTATTGAAAGACGGATTCAAATTATTCGACAAATAAACTGTAGAATAAATCTATGTTGCAAATAGTTATTCGCCACTTTATTCGAAGGTGGAAAGACCGGCCCTAACACAAACACTAACTGACTGCACTTTGACACACAAGCACTATTCACCTCTTTCTGATATATAAACTATCAAAATACACAAACTTGAACAAAGGTTTCATTTATACGAACGAGTTACACTGAACATTGTTCTTACTAAAGTATGTAATTGGAAATATTTGTATTTAAAATAAAATTGAACTCGGAGAAATGAAAAACACGTCTGACATGCACAATTTTTCGTTACTATATATTTATTTATATTTTTTGTTTTGAACATTATTTATATTCTATCTTAAAACGAGAGTAATTAACTAAGTGAATTCACCTAAGACTAGAAAAATTTATATTTTAATTTTTTTTTTTGTTTCTTTTTAACTTTTTTAAAGACTATCAAATACTCAGGACCCTAGCTATCTAAGGTGGACCTCGCCCTCTTCCGATCTCGATGCAAAAGATCGGGATGGTAGAGCTCGACGGCTGCCTGCATTTGCCGGGTCCTGGTCAGCGTACAGACGTCGAACGAGTAGTGCTGGTTATGGCTAGGGCAAGCTCCCCGCTCAGGGATGTCGAAGATGCGTGGCTCATTGGGGACGACAACAATGTCCCCCTCCATTATCAGCACCACCGGTTGTCGCCTAGTCACCTGGCGTATGAGGGCGCCCACTTCGTCCTCGGTCGCGTCCCCGGCGTGCCACGAGATCGCGTGCGTCGGGAAGGCTCTCATCCTCCACCGCTGTTCGCGGTCGAGTTCCGCCCACTTGCAAGGGGGCCTTATAATTAAGGTCACCTCACGAGCTGGCGTAACGATGGTTACACAAAGATATATACCGGACCCTCACTAGACAGGGCCGGCTCCGCGACTGTCGCTTCGGGGAATTCTACATTATTGATTAATAAAGGTGATGG
This sequence comes from Poecilus cupreus, assembly GCA_963942605.1. Taxonomy (NCBI): domain Eukaryota; kingdom Metazoa; phylum Arthropoda; class Insecta; order Coleoptera; family Carabidae; genus Poecilus; species Poecilus cupreus. The sequence goes on along the minus strand of OZ012729.1, from coordinate 3,306,326 downwards.
GGCAGGGGCAGGTGGTGAGGTGGACACTGCGGCGGATGGTGTAGGGTTGGCCTCGTCATCGCTAGCGCCATACAGTGACCACATGTCGGCGTCCCGGACTGGGCTTCGGGGGAGAGTGACTTCATCCTCGGTCTCGGAGGGCGCTGGGCTGTATCCGGGGGACGCTGGCTCGTATGTGGGGGACTCGGCTGGCGGCTGGCGGAGGATGCAGGCGGGCTGAATAATTCTTGGGTAGCTCTGATGGTCAATTATCGAATGCAAATGCAAGTATGAGGACTTTACATTTGAGATGAATGCACAAAATCAAACGCAGGTATAACTAGCATTATGTTTATTTAAAGAACAAAGTTAAAAAGGTACTTACAGATTGCACCACTCTGCGGTCATCTTGAGAACGGAAGTCGGCAGCAGTACTTCGGCAGGTCGGCTCGATGGAGATTCTGTAGTTTCTAGTGGCACGCACAAGTCACTGCTCATCCCCATTCGAACAAGGCTTGCCTTTTTATACTCCTGGCCCACTTCCGTTAACAAACCACATTAATTCATAATAATACTTAATTTAGATTTCTATAAGTCACCCTAATCCTACGTTAATGAATATTACGAAATGCGGGCCGTTTATTGAACATGCAGCTGGCCAAATATGGTAGCGTGAGAGCATCACCACCCCTGATAAGGCAATATGTAATATGACGCCCTTTCAAGTGTCATAAGAAGGCTAATTGCAGCGGTTAAAAACCGCCGTTGCATCATCTCCGCTGTCGTCATTTATCTGAATCCAAAGTCTATCAATAGCGATAGTGGTTGGGGCGTGATGCATCGCTAACCACGGCATTTGTCATAATATTCACAATGATCATGCTGGTACCGCTGGGTACCGCTCCTTTGACACCCTCCGCGGTCCTCGAGGTGATAGGGTAACATGTTGTGTGAGAGGGTTCCGTGGAGCGCTCATTCATAAACTATTATAAACCTAACATGGCTTGATAGCGAATTTATTATCAACCGAGAGTTTCCGGCTTGCTCTCAAACAATGAATATTAATAGCCGAGCTATCCGGCAAACAGAATGATTAGAATGTATATAAAAATATTCTAAGTTAATCATGAGCGCGACAATATTGCCATACCTAATTGGACTTGTCCATAATAAGGGTGCTTGGAAGACAGGGATATTCCACTGTTGCTGTTTAATTTCAGATATTTGCATTTTGATAAGCAAAGTAATGGAGAATGTTGGCGACCTGAAAATAAATATTTAATAATAATGTGCACAATACCATTGGGTAAATATATTTTTATTTTTCAGTAAGCATACCTTCAACAGGACATTTTATCTCTAATAATTTGGTTGGTTTTCCATCAGTTATGACCACACCATCAGGTGAAACTGCCAGCCATGGATTTGATTCGCTGGCAATTAACCCTGTTTCTAAAACTTCGTACCCCAAATGATCTTTATAAATAGTCCTTGCTTCATCTTCGGTTATCTTTCCATATTGCATATTTCTGGAACAACGAGATTTCGGCCAGAAATATTTTTTAGATTTTGTAGACCAGTCACCTTTCGCGTATGTATGCAGTTCGTAACATCTTGAACCTGTTACTCTAAACTGACGTTCTTCTTTCCACCGTTGAAAGTCTTGTTTAGTTTTCACAAAAAATTCTTGCACGTTTGTGCGGTCAAATAGGGCTTCAATAAATTGATAAAATAAATCAAAACCATAAATTATTTTCACTCACCTTTATACGTTGTTTTACAACATTGTTGTGGAGGTTCTGGACAAAACAAAGCAAGGTCTTTTAATACTTGTCTTTCTTCTTGAACAATGAAGTTAGGCAAATCTTTCTCTTCCAAATATTTTGCTCCTCTTGTTTTTCTACATAAAATAAATGTTTATGCATAGGTACTTAGATTTTCACATTTTTCTATATATGAATAAACCAACCTGTGTTTCGCTCTAGCTGAATTTGGATCACATGATAATAATTTTTCAAATATTTCTTTTTTAAGCCTTCGCTCAAGGAAGTAGTTCTAATATTATTATTATGTTTAAAACAGTCAGTTTCTAGCCAGGGCTTTGGTTTGTATTGTTCTAAAGTTGAAGATTTTTTACTTTTCCAGTAATACTGTACATCTGTCTGTGATACAGTCTCCAGATCTTTTAACTTTCGTCTAAAATAAGAAATATACACACAAATTAACATCAATTTTTTTTTAAGAAATCCAAAATAAAATATCTTACCATGAACAAAATATTAAAACGGCGGCAATGTGTTTACACTTGCCGCTCTTACCTGCTTTACATGAGCATATAAAACTTTCTACTTTGATTACGTTGTTTTCAACGTAAATAGTTCCTTCTATTTCATGTGGACTTGCAGTAAGAGCACTGGTCTGTAAGCATAAACCAAAAAGCTTACACTTATTCAACTTTACTTCCACAACTCCACATAAAAATAGCAAGCCACTATTTACTACTCCTTCTACCTCTATAAGATTTCTAGTTGAATTCGTCGCCTCTAGATATCTAAATAATTCATTGAAACCAACTTGTTTGTCTGCACCTAAAAAGTTATCCATACCTACAAATTAATTACAGACGGTATAACTGTGAATTTTTACATATATAATGGACAAATACTTCCCTATACACAATACTGCACTTCATATAAGTTTATATTTTATTTATTTTTATAATTACAGGAACTTCTTTTACGTTTCTCCCTTATAGCATTCACTGTACTTACTTATTATGGCGACCATTTGCAATTCTCAGTGCTGCCGTAATAGGTCCGTGAAGTTAGAGGTACCACTTTTGAATATCGGTGTAAAAAATATGCTATAATTTTTTGCTAATTTATTGCTAATTTTTGCCGTATAACGCAAATTTATTGCTATTGTAGTAACAGAGTTAATTAATAATATGTAGTGGTACCTCCAACTTCACGCTGGCGGTACCACATCGCCAAAACAAAAAAAACTATGACACAGTAATTTTTGCTAATTTATTGCTAATTATTGCCGTATAACGCAAATTTATTGCCATTGTTGTAACAGAGATAATGAATAATTTGTAGGAGTACCGTCAAGTTCACGATGGCGGTGCCACAGCACCAAACCAAAAAACTATTATGTAGTAATTTAGTGTTATTTTATTGCTAATTATAGCTGTATAACACAAATTTATTCTAATTGTTTTAAGAAAGTGTACCTACCTCGAAATTCACGTTGGTACGTAATAAAAAAATTTAATTTTACGTCATTCTGGATTTCTGGATGTACAACAGCATTATACTCACAAATATTATGAAACTATGAATTCCGAAATATCCGCTCATGCACGCTACTCTTTAAAATATCTTTGTTCAAATATTAATTATACAGGGTATTTTAAATAATGTTTAAAACTTATATATATATATATATATATATATATATATATATATTTATTTATTTATTTATAAATTACATAATTTCATTTGAATTATTTGAAAAAAATTAATTTTATTTTCACAAGGTTACATGTGTTGAGACGAGAGAATATAGAAAGAATGAACACCTTACCTTAGTTACAAGGGGTTTTATTACAAAGCACATCATAATGGAAAAGTACCTACTGCTGACATAATAACAATTATTGTAATAGGAATACAACAATACATAATTCCTCCCTTCTGAGATTTTACAATAATTATTATGCAATAGTACTTAATTCTACAATAGGTTGATTATTACCATTCATTTTTTATTTCTTTTACAAATTTTTAAAACCTTACTTCCAAGCTTATATAATAAGACAACACAAATTATTAAAGATAACAAAATATTAATAATATAAAAGTGATGATTGTTATAATTTTGTAAATTTAATTCCTATATCTGTGGTAAGTCTTTAATTGTTATATTTACTTCACTAATTTTATCTAATTTCATTGAATTTAAGTGTGGAAACGTATCATTGAAATTTAATTTTTCAAATATTATTTCTTTATATGTTTCTTGAATAGTATCAAACTTAAAATTATTTACCACACATTTATTAATAAGTTTTAATTTAAATATACCTTTAATTTTTTTATTATAGGTATTACCTTCACAATTAATTTAAATTTGTTGTTCCTTGGGGCTTATTATAATAAATTCGTTTGTATTTTGAATCTTTTCCCAAGTATTTTCTAATTCCAGAGTATGATATTTACAATTATCATTGTTTTGAATATTTAAAATATTAACCATACATATAATACATAGTTTGTTTTACATTCAATTAAAGAATTGTATTATTTTTTATAAAAGGTAGGGGTGTAAATTGATATAAATCATAGGATTGGTAAAAAAAATTGGGATATTAATAAGGTAGTGTATACTATTTTCATTTTAACCTGGAGGGATCGGCATAAAACGATAAAATGCACCGCAATTACGTTTACAAAGGAACTCAAAATATGACCCGTTATAAGTGATTCCACAAGGTTCGCCGGTACGTGTAAGTATAAAAAAAACAAAAACAAAAAAATTATAATCTTTAAATAAGCATATTTCCTTATTCATACAATACAAGTAAATATTATATACAAACATAATCTAAACATATACGAGGGGGGACCCAGAAATAACCTGAATTGTAAAGCTACGCATTGTGTAATTTTAGTACCAGGTTTTACCGCCAGAGGGCTGTTCTGGGACATCTTCTGAGTCATCCTGCCAGGCGGCGTAACCCGACAGTGACTAGTTTGGTTTCTCTTTCTCTTGCAGTTTTGTTAGTGTACGTAGAGTGCAGACGTGATATGAGAAAATGGCTACTTCAATGAAGAACGTGCGGCTTCTTGATTTTGACCCGTAGTATCTTCTTCGGAATTGCACTTAGATAACAAAATTTCGTCCAATTCACGAATATGGTTGTCACATGATTTTTTTTTTTTTAAGTATATTTGTCCTTACTATCACGGGAGTAGGTACAAATGGCTGTACATAATAATGTACCCTTTATATACGGGAAATATATGTTATTATAACAGGATATTTAATCTTATTATTGAACAATAAGTAACATAACTGATAATTGGTTAATTTAATCCGGATTAGTAATTTATAAATTTGCCAACATAGGAAAAAAGTAAGAGTAATTTTTGGCTGAATATGACCCTTGAAAATCTACCTGTTGTGACCATCGTTAAGCGATTTGCGGTAGTCGCACTAATGGCTTTCATTGTAGTTGTATGGGACAGGGACGTTTAATCGTTTTATGCCCATCTCTCCAGTTTAAAATGAAAATAGTATATCTGTTCATTGTCGTGTTGACAGTAAGTTTCTATAATTTTGTATAATTGCCAAATGTCTTTGTTTTGTGTAATTTTTCTAATACTATTCGGGTCAATAATACTTGTGTGTAATTTTATCAAGTTACAAAAGGTTAAACTAATTTCTTTTTGTTTAGTAAGATCATTTAAACTTTGAACAATAAATAATAATTTTTGAAATTTATTTTCAACGTCAATTTTTCCTACTCAACTGATATCTTTCTCCTAAGGTTTCTTGAATTTTGTCTAATTGCGTTTTTAGTCTGTTTTCATTAATTATAATAATTTGATTTGATTATTGAATTTATCAAACATTTCTTTACTAATTTTTAAATTTTGATTAGTTTTATCCCGTAATAATTTTTCATTATTTTTTATTTCTTCAAGAATTTTGTCATAGCGTTCTCCATCGTAAGCGTCTAAATTTCCTAAATTGATTTAATAATATTTCCTACTCCGTTTATTAAACCGCGTTTTGAAATTTTATGAAATAATTTATTGATTTCATTTTCTTAATCATTAAAATTATATATTAAGATATTAATGTAATCTTGAAATATTTCTTTTGAATGTTTAATTTGGAATAAAATGATTTCTTTCAATGTTTTTATTTTTATAAATTCATTATGAATCGGGGTAGTATTATAAAAGTAAATTATTTTTTCCGAAGTTTTTATCAATGTTTTTCCTAGTTTAACTAAATGAAATCCATTATCATTTGAGATGTCCGTAAGTTGAGCAGTACATCTGATACAACAGTTTATTGTATTGTTAATTCTATTTATTCGGACATGTTTTTCGCCTATTTGATCTCTTATTTTTACTTTCCCGGGTATAGGGTTATAATGCTGAACTCTATACTTTCTAAATAAGGGTTTTTAAAATTTTTTTATTAATCTTGGATTTTCTTTAACATAAATAGTATCTTTTATTTGTAAGAAATTATCATTTTCTTTATAACGTTTTTGTTTCTCAATTTTTATTTTATAATTTATAATTTTGAATAATTCTTCCTGTTCTATTTGATATTTTTGTATAATTTCTTCATTGATAAGTGGGATTGTAATTTAATGGAATTTGATTATTTTTAACAAATAGTATTTCACTTGGGGTTAATTTTGTTATAGTATGCTAAGTCTAGTTTTTCTAGGAATGTTTTATTCTTGAAGCGATTGTTATTTTCAAGGAGTCTAAGATGTTCTATAAGCGTTGAATGAAATCTTTCAACAGCGTTGCTTTTGGGATTGTTTATGCAAATTATATGACTTTCTATATTCCTGAGTTAGAATAAATCTTGTAAAACACTACTTTTAAATTCAGACCCTGCGTCCATAATTATTTTATTTGGTATAGTATAAATTTGGAAATAATTTATTAATTTCTGTAATATATTATTAGAACTTTTATTTTCTAACGGATAAACTTGGCCATGTTTAGAGAATTGATCAAAATTGTAAGAAAATTATTTTTATTTAAACAATGTACGCCAAAATTACTATATTAAATGGTTTTAAAGGTGTGGGTGTAAGATTATCTATTGCCGGATTTGGTTTCCTATTATATTTGTTTAATTTACAAAGTTCACATCTATTCATATATTCAGTGATATTACTAATCATTTTAGGCCAAAAATATTTTTCTTTTAAAGCATTGAGTGTTGCGATTTTTCTTCTACGGTTAGTTAAGCCTATATGGAAGGCGCGGATTATTTCTATTTGTTCCTCTTCATTTTCTACAAGCGATTATATTAATGGTATTAAATTCAAAGTTTTCTTTTATAATTTTTGAGAATTTTAAGTCTAGGTCCTTTTCATTAAAAGTTGCTAGGTTTTTTTTGGCACTATATATTGAGAGAAGAAGAAAGTTTAATATTTCATCTTCAAGATTTTGTTTATTTAATTTACAGTAAATTCGTTGTTTTTTATTCTCAAATAATTTTGTTATTTCTATTTCAGTTTCAAAATTATGAATTTCAAATATTAATTGATTATCGGCTATATTTATTCTATCTTCTATATATTTAATTCCGTTTACTAAATTTTCTGGATCTGAGTGGACCGTATTTTGATTTATTTATTTGTATATTTGTGTCTTCAAATATTTTTAATATTTTTTTCGATACTTGATTCCATTTTAATTTATCTCTGCCACATCCTAAGAGTGCTATATTAATTCCAAAAATTTCACTAAGAGTGAGATAATCTTGGAGTTCCTTTAATGGTTTTTCAAAGTTTTTAATTGATGGTTTCTCATAAAAAGTTTTTTTTTATAATTAAGTGGATAATTCTTTTATTATTACAATTTTGAATAATAATATGTTTGTTTATTACATTTATATTTTTACAAAAATTTCTACTATCAAATTTTTTATTAACTTGATCTGCTAATCCTTGACTCATTTCGAAATCTTCTTAAATATAATGAGCGAATATTTTTGTTTCTGTTACGTCACCGATTTTATTGTGAATTTGTGTTTTGTCACGTTGACGAGAAAGATTATCTTCTATTACATTCATTTTGCCTTGTAAATATTCTATATCAAAATTATACTCATTTAATTCTATTTTCCAACGCATGTGTTTCTGGTTAGGTTAATGTACTAAGTTGTTTAACAATAAATGATCCTCTCACTGATAAGGGTAAGAGAGTTATAAAATATGAAACTACTAATTTTTGATTTTCTCTTATTATTGCATACTTTAGTAATTGAATATATTCCTTTAATAATATTTTAGATTTATATTGTGAGAATTTTTAGAGATGACTTCTAAGGTTTCATATGTACTAGATCCATTTTTTATTTGCAAAATTTCTAATAAAATTGTTTCGGCTGTGCTTTTATCACAGAAATTTGTAGTAAAATAAATCTGTCGAATTTGTGAATTTATTTTCAGAAAGTAATTTGGCAGCTCTACATGTTATGCCTATAGCACACTGATCGATGAGCGTCGATGAGCATCAATGAGCCCTTTGATAAAACTACAGAACGAACCCACCTTTCAAGATTTTTAATGTCTTCAATGACGAAGACAGGGAATTTCTCTGTGACAAAAAATGTTAACATGAAATGAGACACAAAGATACGTCTGAAATGAGACCCGTTTGTTTCCTCGATGCTCATCGACGAAAAATAGAGGAACCTCTATTTTTCGTAAATGACGGGTTCGTTTTATTGTTTCATCAATGAGCATCGATGCTCATCGACGCTCATCGGCCAGTGTGCCATAGGCATTAGTTTAGTTTTTATAAGTCCAAAAAGATGTTTTCTGAATGGGATTTAGTACAGTGGTTTGTAGCTTATTAAATAATTTCGTTAGAATTATTTGAAAAAAAATTATTTTATTTTCACAACAAGGTTACATGTGTTGATAAGAGAGAATACAGGAAGAATGAACACCTTACACCTTTTATTATATATAAGTTACATCGCCCCACGGTGCAAAACGACACCCTTTTTGAAGACTTAGATTAGGTTGTAGTATATTTCATGTTGTAGTTAGTCTTAGATGGATTGTTAAGCTGGAAACATATGAATTCTAAATTGTAGTATATTAGTAACAAAACTTTTTAAAAACACAGCGACTATAAATAAAACTTTAACTATATATATAATATATATATATATATATATATATATATATATATATATATATATATATATATATATATATATATATATACAGGGTGTTCATTTTAAGTGGTACACTATTGCTATTTCGAGAACTATAAGAGCTACGAGGTCGGTTAAATTAGCAAACAATTTCTATATTATAAGACAATTAAAATGAGTGAAACAAGAATTTGTTTAGACCAGTGGTTCTCAAAATGCGGGGTGCAACTTTCTTATTTTAAATGGCAACCTATATTTTTTATTTGCTTATTCGATTCAGTGTTTTTTTCTGAATTCAATGATATTCACATGTAATGACCAAATAATACAAAATATTTGAGAAAAATTCAAAATTAAAAATGTATAATTTTTATTTAAATATGCATAAATACAAAGTTTGCCATGGGAGAAAACAAATAAATCAAATGCAGAAATAATTGAAAAAACTATAATTATGAGAATAATTATTAATTTTGTTGTTACAATAGAGAAATACAGAGGTACACTTCAAAAAACTAATATTTGTTTGATTTATTTGTTTTTTTCCATGGCAAACTTTGTATATGCATATTTAAATAAAAATGATACATTATTATTTTGCATTTTTCTCAAATATTTTGTATTAGTTGGTCATTACATGTGAATATCATTGAATTCAGAAAAAAATGTTGAATCGAATGAGCAAATAAAAAATATAGGTTGCCATTTAAAATAAGAAAGTTGCACCCCGTATTTTGAGAACCACTGGTCTAAAAAATTCTTGTTTCGCTCATTTTAATTGTCTTATAATATAGAAATTGTTTGCTAATTTAACCGATCTCGTAGCTCTTATAGTTGGTAACCGCATTTTATAAGCAAAAATATATCACTTACCGAGATCTGCGTAAATAGAGTGTCACATCCATAAAACGTTATGATATATTATTATATTTTTTTATATTATATAAATATATTTCATAGTCTTGATTCATAATAAAACAATGTAGCTACCATACCAATATTTATCTTACGTATAGTGACAGCAATTTATATAACTTACTATAACAATACGTGTACGAGTATATTTATTTCTTAGCAATAATATATATTTATCATTAAATAATTTGCTTGAAATATAAATATTAGTTGTTGATTTGAATAAATATTATTTTGAAAAAAAAATATTATAAATCAAATTATTAAGAACACTTATTTTTTAACAGCCTGTATTTATAATTGTTTATTAAAATTTATGATTAATATTTTTCAAGTGTTAACATAAAAAACTAAAACTTGTATAAATAATATCTTTATTATGTAATAGAAAAATTAATAGCTATTATATTTATAAACTGGAGTAAATATCAACAAATCCAAAAAATATTATTTATTTGTACATACATAAAATATATATTTCGTACGAAATAAAATAATTAAATAGAAAATATAATAATACACAGGTTAATGCAGCTCTTTGGGGAAACATTTACAACTTTATGTTCTAAATCATTGAAGAGTTGCCATGACCAATTATTTTTTCTAGCATAAGTTATAAAATGTCCCAATGCATCAATTTTAGCTGGTGGTTTAAATTCAATTGCAGCCCTTAAATGAAACGATTTATTCCCAAGATGTAGTACTTTAGGGACTTCGTCTAAGGAAACGAAATAAGTACTTGATGATATAAAATAATCTACAAAAATACTGTCATAATAATGAGTAGTTCTCTGAAGTAGTCCATTGCAATAAGAAAATTGACAGTTTAGATTCGATGAAATTATCTTATTTTCTAATATTGCCGTTTCTAAATTCTCTATGCCAGTATCTAAAATATGTGTATTGGTAGGAATTGTGGCAAATGCTACTTCAGAATTGAAACTGCAATTTTTGCATGTAGTTTTCTCAACATAGGACTTTAAGTTTAATTTGATCACCATGTTTGTAATTGTTGTTTCACAATTAACACGAATGATTGTGTTTCCTGAATCACTATGATCAAATATATCAAATAATACGTCTCTTCGTAAATTGTATATTTCTTTATTAGATAATTTATTGCCCATTTTTATAGCCAAATTTATTATAAGTAAATGAGAATCTTGTTCAACAGATTCCCTAAATTTCTTACTATCGCAGTAAGTTGTTGCCAAGGCGTGAGCAATGCTTATCATACCTTTTGAATAACTGCATCATTATTTTCAACATTTGTTAACCGTGTTTGATTCTAAAATAAACAAGAGAAAAATAAATTAGTTACGTACAACAAATAAATCATAATTAGGTATATTTGTATACCTTTTGGTCAGTCGCATCTTCATTATCTTCTTTATTTTCTACATTTTTAAACTGTGACTGAATCTAAAATATACAAAGAAATTAAAAAACTAAATAAACAATAAAATAACAGGTACCTACCTTATGCTCAGTTACATGTTCAGGATCATCATTTTTTTCAACATTTTTATACCCTTGTTGACTCTAAAATTTACAAAGGTATTATAAATACATATTGTAGGCATTACAGTAGGATTTATTGAGCTATGATAATTATATTTCAATTAAAATATATTAATCTTATTAATTAGTCTCTTAGAATTTTTATTATCATATGTAATAGAACCGATTTGTTATGGCATCACTCTGGTTTCAAAAAAGAAAATGGGCACTTGTTGCTAATGCGGTTGCTATGCTAGTCGATGAAACAGACAGGTTTATCGTTTGCTGTTTTACAATAATAAGTATTAGAAACAATTAATAACACTTAAATTTATAATACATTATTTTTATACATCAAACCTAACTGTTTTATCGACTAGCATAACAACTACCATATCAACCCAGTGTCCCCAACGTAGTCACACTAAACGGATCTGTAACAAGCTAAAGCATAATGAGACTTAGTACTTTTTTTTTAAATTATTATCATCACGCAACATTGTGTTTTGCTTATATAAAAACTTTGCAACTAATGATTTGAATGGTTTATTGATTTTCATCTGAACTGTCATATTGCTTATTAAACTTTTGTGTAGTTCATATCTTTTTACTTTCTTATACAAAGTATAGAAGTATTGGAATCACGAATAAAATCGTTGACGAGATTTTTGCGTAAATACATATTTTGACGTCCACTGAATCCGTTAAAACCAATTTCTCAATGATGTCTGTGTGTGAGGATGGATGGATGTCCTTGTGCGCAATATCTCATGAACGAGACAAGATATATAAACGAAACTTGGAATATATAAGGATAAGCCAGCCCTAGCCAGCGGGGTGCAAGTTTGTCTGATGTTCAGGAGTGGATTATTATAATTTTTGGCTTAGATCCTTCAAATCTCCGAAATTTTTAATACGATTATCTTTTCAATTGTTTTCCCGAAAACTGTTAAGTAAGATACTTTTCTACATATATACCTTCAGAAAACAACATTTTAAATTCATTAGTTCAGCAGCACTGTAACAGTGAACACAATGTCGCAAGTTGAATACGAAGATTTTGAAGAAATTATCACGGTCGCGAAGCCAACACAAAAATATTTATCAAACGACGCAAAAGAAATAGTTCTGAATGTGTTTAACTTTTTAAAAAGTGATAATTACGAAAATGCGCCAATATCAAAAACTGCTGAAATGACTCAAGTGCCATATACTACAGTAAGAAGAATAATAAAAGAAGGTGTACCGGTTAAAAAACAAAGAAATGATGCTGGAAAATCGAGAATTTTGAATGATTTTCAAAAAGATGTTATTCGTCGGAAAATATATTCGCTTTACAATGAAAATATATATCCTTCACTAAAATTATTGCTCCAAAAATTAAAAGATGAATGTGATATTACTTGTGCAGTTAGTAGTCTTCGCAGTGTTCTCCTAAGCATGAAATTCAAGTGTATAAAAATTGATAAACGTCAAGTTTTGCTGGAAAGTAGGAGAATATGTCAATGGTGGCATCAATACTCGACAGATTTAAAAAAGTTTCGTGAGGAGAAACGCTCAATTATATACCTAGATGAAACATGGTATGATACACACGACACTAAATCTAAAAGTTGGATTATTGAAATATATTCTTAAATATATACAGGGTGTTCATTTTAAGTGGTACACTATTGCTATTTCGAGAACTATAAGAGCAACGATGTCGGTTAAATTAGTAAACAATGTCTATATTATAAGACAATTAAAATGAGCGAAACAAGAATTTTTTTAGACCACTGGTTCTCAAAATGTGGGGTGCAACTTTCTTATTTTAAATGGCAGCCTTTTTTTTATTTGCTCATTCGATTCAGAATTTTTTTCTGAATTCAACGATATTCACATCTAATAACCTAATATTATAAAATATTAGAGAAAATGCAAAATTATAAATGTACAATTTTTATTTAAATTTACCTATACAAAGATTACCTTGGAAGAAAACAAATAAATCAAACAATTGTTAATATTAGGTTTTTGAAGTGTACTTCTGTATTTCTGGATTGTAACAACGAAATGAATATTTATTCCCATAATGAGAAGGTAGACATGTATGAAGTATACATTTTATGTAGAAAAAATTCTAATGCAGCTATTCTATTCTATACAGAACATTTTAGATGATTTACCAATGGACCTTCTAAGAGATATTCACTTTCGACAAGACGGAGTACCTGCACACAATTCAGGTTATGGAATATCTCAACGAAATGTTTTCTGACAAATGGATAGGTGCTAACGGTCCTATTTCGTGGCCTGCCAGATTTCCTGATTTAAGCCCATAAAATTTTTACTTATGGGGATATTTAAAGTATAAAATGTATGATACCGTTTACAATAACTAAAAAGAATTAAAAAATAATATTGAATTTGTTCTTAATAATGTTGACGGAAGAACACTGCGATTAGTAAGAAATAGTTTTTCAAAAACAATAGAACTTTGTATTCATGACAATCGTGGGAATTATTAACAATTTTTATAAATTATTTGTCTTCATATTGTATCTTGTTTATTAACTAATAATTATTCACAAATTAAAGAATATTATTAGAGATTTAGCAATTATTTCTGCATTTGATTTATTTGTTTTCTTCCATGGCAATATTTAAATAAAAATTATTCATTTTTAATTTTGTATTTTTCTCAAATATTTTATAATATTAGGTTATAACATGTGGATATCGTGAATTAAAAAAAAAATACTGAATCGAATAAGCAAATAAAAAAATAAGTTTCCATTTAAAAGAAGAAAGTTGCACCCCGCATTTTGAGAACCACTGGGCTAAAAAAATTCTTGTTTCGCTCATTTTATTGTCTTATAATATAGAAATTGTTTACTAATTCAACCGACATCGTAGCTCTTATAGTTCTCGAGATAGCAATAGTGTACCACTTAAAATGAACACTCTGTATATATTTAAGAATATATTTCAATAATCTTAGTTACAATGGGAACAAAAACTGAAACATTTTTAATATCTATGTGTCAAACATGTCAAATAATTGTGAAGTGTCAAAAAAATGTGTCTAGTGAAATATTATAAAAGTAACATTTGTATTATTAGTTTTGAAGACTAGATATTAACTGATTTCTATTTTAAAATAAATTCATAGTTACAATGAGAACAAAAAACAGATAACATCTATATATCAAATAATTGTCAAAATAATGTGAACGCAAGGAACAAGTCATACGTGTTCAATTGGTTTTATTTGTATAAGAAGCTTGAAAAATAAATAAGCAATAACGTACTATTAATTATGTTTTGTTTTTAATTATTTTTCTAATTAAAAATTTAAGTAAAAGCAGAAAGGAAAGTCGTACAAACATAGATTTAACTATGAATACTTTTGGGAATGTGTATTTTTAGATCGTCATATTTTGTACAATACTTGATAAAAAAAATTTGACATAGTAATTATAAACTGAAAACTTTATATTTGTGTTATGAGAACATAATATATGTTTTTATTTATTCACTAAATATATATAACCTGGACATGTAAAAAACGTGTGGATAAATATTCTTCAAATTTACACAATATATATGAAAAATAATAATAGTAATAAATTATTGCTATTACTATTTAAAACGAGTACTGTGCGGTACAGCACTGAAATCGATCAGAAAATGGTAAATAATTTTTTGTTAATACAGATATGCGTAACATTGGATAATTTTAATGTGAAATTTACTACAAATTTATCTACTACTGGACAATATTTTTTCCATTTCAACATTTTGCTTCAATTCTAATTTTTTTTCTAGTTCTCATAGTACCATACACATCTTCACGTAATAAAGTAATGTTTAAGTTTACTCTTGCTCGACAAAATTATGAAATGAAACCTCAAATCCGTCAATTATGTGCTATTTTCAATGATGCAACTGCTAAAATTGATATAGATATATTTGCAGACTCTTTTTCTAAATTTTTACGTTTGTTAGTTAATATTTTTTTACCAGCTGTATCTAACTTGTAATTTAATATTGTATTGCAATAATTTTGTTTTGATATTGTAATTCATTTAGTTACGTTTTGTAAAAGTTTTTTTTTTTCATTGTTGTAATTTTAGTATATATTTGTTATATTACGTACTTTTTAATGTCTTATTTGTGTTCTCCACAATAAATTCATAACTTCATCCAGAGTAAGGAAAAATAATAAATTATTTATCTTTATTACACCCTAAAGCGAATTTCGAAGTAGCTACAATAATAAATTATTAATTTTATATATTACAACAATAGAAATAAATTTTTGCAATACGGCAATTATTAGCAATAAATTACCAGTAAATTACATTGTAATATTTTTTTGTGATGTGGAACCGCAAGCGTAAAATTAGAAGTATCTCTACAAATTATTAATAATCTGTTAAAACAATAGCAATAAATTTTAAACATACGGCAATAATTAGCAATAAAATAGCCCTAAATTACTGAGTAACGGTTTCTTTGGTTTGGTAATGTGGTACCGCCAGCGTGAACTTGCGAGGTAGCACTACAAATGATTAATTATCTCTGTTACAACAATGGCAATAAATTTGCGTTATACGGCAATAATTAGCAATAAATTAGCAAAAAATTACTGTGTCATAGTTTTTTTGTTTTGGCGATGTGGTACCGCCAGCGTGAAGTTGGAGGTACCACTACATATTATTAATTATCTCTGTTACAACAATAGCAATAAATTTGCGTTATACGGCAATAATTAGCAATAAATTAGCAAAAAATTACTGTGCCATAGTTTTTTTGTTTTGGCGATGTGGTACCGCCAGCGTGAAGTTGGAGGTACCACTACATATTATTAATTAACTCTGTTACTACAATAGCAATAAATTTGCGTTATACGGCAATAATTAGCAATAAATTAGCAAAAAATTATAGCATATTTTTTACACCGATATTCAAAAGTGGTATCTCTAACTTCACGGACCTTGCCGTAATCGGTCATTTTCGTTGCCAATAATCTACCATCTAACGTGACAGATACGGAATTAAAATATTTTGAAAATTATATTTCTATATTAACCGTGACCCATACGGAGCTGTAATATTTTGAGACATATAAAATTACAGTGACCGTGACGTTCACGGAGCTGCACAATTCTGCCGGTAAACGTTGCCCGTATATGTTACGGAGGTATGCATTAACCGCAGACCAGACCTAACACGTGCACTCTAATCTGGGGTCAAATGTCAAGCTAGCACTAAATCAGAGGGTGTGTTCCAGAAACATAAACTATGAGCAGAAATTTTATATATAAAAAGGCAAAAGATAAGGGCAGAAACCTATAAATTTGAGAAGTTATGGCGTTGCTGTTTAGGTTCTGTGAAACCATGATATTCCCAGAAAGACTAATAAATTTGATAAATAATTCCAGCTCTGGTTTAGCTCTGTTACAGTCGCCACCATCTGAAGCGCCTCTGTATCTCTCTCTGTAATATCAGAGAATTCTTCCAAGCCTGCATCTTCCACGACACTGCTTCCTAACTCCGGCCGACTTTCCCTCCCGTCACATGACTCACCTACCTGTACATGGTAATCCAGATACCTCTCGCCATCGTTGTATGTTCCATCTTCCAAATTTACGTCTTTATCACACTTATCAATTTCTACACTTACACAACTGTCATTAATTTCACTTTCTACTCACTGATGGTGTTCAATTATCACACTATTATTTCTGCAGTCGTCAGTACAATCTATATTTATACTATTTGTAGTACAGTAAAGTGTGAATGGAAGAAACAATAATGAGAAAATGTTGTGAGGCTTTACTATCACGTAAACGGTCAGAAAGTATTCGGAAATTCGGACGTGTTTTGTTTATGAATAAATTCAGTTTTCAGTAGACGGCATCTATATCACGTTTTGCAACGTTATCAACGGTTCGTTGAGCAACTCACCTTTGTTCTTCCTCAGAACGTGGAACGTGGAGTGCTAACTTTTCGTTTCTAAAGATCAGGAGGGCCACAATCTTTAAAAACAATCGTTCGGACGAGTCGGACTGATCACCTATTTTTTCCGTCAGGAAAACCTTAACCAAAATATCTATAGAGATTAGGAGGGCCACAATCTCTAGATGTGATCGGTACGAATCGGACTGATCTGCCTTGAATCGCTTCGCGGCGCGCCTTTTATACCCAAAGCAAGGCCTACTTAATCTTGTCAAACAAATGCCAGTAGTTAAGTGGGGGGCAATATTTGTTTTCCTTATTTAATAATGACATTTAAATTTCGTAAATATTACTAAGCCTCGCAATAATTTTACATATAACACAATTTATACATTGGAAACATGTAAATACTTAAATAATATATTTTACATAAAAAAAAAAACAATACTCATGTTTGCACAACTTGCCGCTAGATGGCAACAGTAGTAGCTGTCATCGAAACTGACATAAACAAGAATGTGTAATCTAGAACGGAATAAATGTCACAAAAATAAAATGCAGGTATTGTAGTTTATGGAAAAGTGCATTCAGAGTCTTCCAATGACCACACAGTACAGGTAAATGTATTAGAATAAATATTTCCGAGTTTACATAACAGCTACTTTCTGATGCAAGTTGTGTGTAAGTTGCTAAACATTCTGTGAAATATTAAACTCAATGAAATTACATATTTACATGATCAGATGTTAGTGTCACCTGTGCAGTAAGTAACTGTAAAACATTTTAAATTGTGACAGGAGGGACCGGATCGTCACAGAACATAATTCACTGGGTTGAGGCTACGATCGCGAAGTTGAGTTTCTATACGCTCATATTCTTTGGCTAAATTAATCGTGTCATGGAGAGTTTTTGGTTTCCCTTTTAATAAATCGCGTTGTAAGTACGTTACACAGCCTAAAACAAACTGATGAACTAATCTTTTCTCTAGCATTTGATTAATTATTGCCTGCTCATTCGCGTCTCCAGATCGTTCAAATAAATTTTGACCTATTGCTTTAAGCCTACCCGCGAAATCCTCTACATTTTAATTTTTACGCTGATAACATTTTGTAAACAATTTTTCTGCTGTAAAACGATCTAACCTGTGACCGAAACGGTCAATCAATTTATTTTTTAATACCTCCCAGACTTTTGTTTCCCGTACTTCTTCATTGCACTGGACAAATAATCTTGCCTTTCCTTTTAAATTACGTTTCGCGAGATTCACCGTAAACAAATCTGACCAATTACATAAAGGACGATTATATTCCATATCACTTAAGAAGTCGTATATCGACTCATTTGATTCTCCGTGGAAAACTGGTAGCGTATGAATAAGACCGATTAATTCCATTTTTAATTTGGATTAATCCGCGTAACACTATACAACAGCAACAATACGGCCAAGGCGTTGTAATGGAATGCTCTCCGCTTGGAAAAGGATTCGGGAAACAAGCCGTGCTGGGGCTGTTGCGAGGTCCTTCTTGGCTGCTGCACTTGCGTCGCTTGCTGCGGTGCTTGATTCTCTTGCTGAACTTGAATGGCTGGATACATGTAGTCCCTCTGGGAGATTAGAAAGGGAACTACTGATGGTGGTCTAGTGTTGTTGCAGGTTTTTGGTATGTAACAACCCTCGCCATCGTCTGCTGTGATGGGCTCAGAGACGTATGTAAGGATATTTATTCATTTATTATATTTTCCTGAACTGGTATCTCTTCTATCGCTTCCGAGATGGCGTTCTGTTTTTCTGTCGTATCGCCACCTGGTGCTGTGCGCGCCATTGATGTCGATAACATAGCGAAGTTTGACTGCTCTCCGCTCGGTGGCACTGGTGTTCGTGACAATCTCATTTTACTTCTTCCAAATTTGCGGCAAAACTTAGCGAGCCGGCTTATCCCTGCTCGGGCGCCAGATGTAATGGAATGCTCTCCGCTAGGAAAAGGATTCGGGAAACAAGCCGTGCTAAACTCGCCTTTTGCCTTTTATTTAGTCGAAAAGGATTGTTGTGCTTTATTCCGGTCGTTCATTATAAATCTACAATTTACAAATTTAATTATTAGCCTAGTTCTTAATTTTAATACAGCAAACAGTATTCAGTAATTCAATACGTACCCTGTCAAGCATAAGCTGTTATTATATATATTAGTACACGGATCGTTGCTAGCAAACGCGATTAACAATTAGTAGACTGGCGGTTGTTCACTTCTCCACACACAGTTAAAAACTGACCGCCGCACTTGCCCGCAACTACCCGCGAAATCCTGACCTCTGTACAATTATTCCTGACGCGGCAATTTTGAATTTCTGGTACCTGGTTCCGGTTCAGCGTCTGGAATAATTCGAATCTCACCGCTGAGCATCAATTTGTAACAGCCAGAATCCCACCGTGTACACCAATTTTGTCACAGCTAAAAATCTCACCGTTGACACCAAATATGTAACAGCCAGGATTTCAAGTAACAAAACCGGAAAGGTTAAATTGTTTAAAAATTACTTTTATTAAAGCAGATATAAATGATTGAGTGTATAAAAAATGTAATAAACAAATGATAAAAATGTTTACCTTGTATTGAAACAGCAAATTAATATAATAACTGAAAAATACTTAGATTACTTACATACGAGTACATGAACATAAGTTGGCGATGACTAGACTTATAATAAACGACGTTCAACAAATTCTCTTAAAACAAGTGACGACTGCCTCGCTGATTACACTTCGACTGATTACATTTCAAAACTGTCTTCCGTTTGTCACCGGAACAGCCTTATTTATACAAATTCTAATTGCATCTTCAAGTGACGTCAATCAAAGGGAAAATTCCAGTTTACTTTCCAAATCTCTCTGCCTGATATCACTTGAAGGTTTTTGGCCGAAAGTACATTAATTAAAAGATCGTTATTGCAAACGCCAATCACAAAAAATGTGCAGTATGCTAATTACTAACTCGAGGATTTCACTGTGACAATATATGTATGTATATGTACTTGTTCAACAGTACTAAGTGATTCAATTCTGCGCCCTTTAATAGATTAATAATCTCATTAAATCCCTTCTGCACAAAGTTGGTCGTTGTACTCTGAGCAATTGCTAGGACTGTTAGGAATAATTCCCGTCTCACTTCAAAAGCGGAGCTGATTCTAGCGTTATATTGTATAACAGTTGAGATTGGTGGGTAAGTGCCAGGTGCCCAAAAAGGAGCTGCTCTGCTGTCTCCAATTGTTCCAGTAAATCCTCTAACTCGATTTTTCATCCAGCCAGAATAACCATCTGGCTGAATGCTCTTTGCCATGATCATAACAAGTATGCAACCCATCAAGAAGAATGCGTATGTATCTCCTAACATGAATTTGAAGTCATCAAAGAACAATTCAGCAAAATCTTTAAACCTTTTATCTGTTCTCCAGATATGTACGAGGTCTTCCTCAGATGCTAATACCCACTCTACCTCCAACCCTTCAAGCACAAAGGCGTTTATCATCGGCTCCCATGGAGTTAGAGATCCCCATCTTGTGCAGTTAGCAACAATTCCTACAACTGATAGCATTAATCTGTAACTCGGTGTCGGAGGAAGGCGCCACAACACTGAGGGGAGGTTGCTCGGAACACGCGAGCGTGGAATGTAGGAAATAAACAATTCACTCATCTCTCAGAAACTGACTGTAGTCTGTCGGCTCTATCGCAGGCGGACCTGGACTCAAGTGTTAGAACCTCGGAAGACGCGAGATGCTAGCTGATCTCTGTGTGATTTTGGCCGACTTTTATACCCGTTCGGCTCTCACAAGCTCCCCCATGTTAAAGTAAAAACGCAAGTCAAGACTTTAAAAATTAACTGAAGAGAAGTTAAGGATCAAACGTGCCCAATTAACTTGTTTTTAAACAAATAAAAGGTGAAACTAACCGCGCAAGCGGTCCAGCGCCTTAACCGACTGCGCTACCGAGGCATACGAGTGCTGTGAAGTAGCTTCGTCATAGTAGCTACTTCAGTTTTTCTTATAGTTTCCTGTACTATGGATATACTTTCCTCTTTTATAATTTCTTGTGCTTCACTTCTGCTTTAGTTTTCATTAATTGGATTGTCCACTGTTTCTGTTGAAAACAAAATGGCAGGGTTTATATTTTTCTTTTTTCTTAAAATTTCATTCATAACATATGTGTATTCGAAGTCCCGACGTCCCCTGTCAGTCTTATTATTATTATCATGCTTCTAGTATGTTCATTCGAGAGGTTTCCATCTGTTCTCACAATTGGCTTTCTTTTTTTCTCTATTTCCTCAAACATTTTTTTAAGTCTTATTTTTAATGTTCCAACTTGTTTTCGTTATATTTTATAGAAGTCAAGAAACAACAAAGTGTTGTTGTGATTACATTTGTAGCTATCAGACTCACCGCATTCAGTTGTTGGCAAAATTATAAACTTGGCTAATTCTGCAAAATTTAATACTAGTTTTTTATTATTAAATAAATTACAATTAAAACAAAAACATTCGCGACGAGTATTGCGAGCTTGTCTCATTCTATTTTGCTTAGCCCTGTGCCTTTGAACCTAGCGCCTCATTGCTCTAATCAGGGCAAAGGTCTGCTCGGGATATCTTATCATGTAATTATGTAATCGCAGAATTAAATCAATCAGTGACAATAACAATCTTCTTTCAATTTCATCGACGGGAAGGAGCTTCCTTCTACCCTGGCCTACGTCTTCAATCACGAGGTCTTCAAAGGTGAGATTCTACCCTTACAAAGATAATATTTTCATAATTTTCGAAGTTAAGGTTAAGTCTAACAAGAATTCAATATTCGCTAAACTACTGAAATACCACCTAACGGATACGTATGAACTTTGTCCCTCTGAAAGTGTTCGCAGAGACAACAACGCACAACAAAACATGTTCGTGGGCGTGAACGCGCCCATTTTTCGTTCTAGATTTACTCTGAAATTATTCGGAATTGACACAGTGAACAAAGCTAGTACCATGTCTTATTTTTGCCCCATGCTGCGGGCAGTTGAATTCAAACTGAATTCCGCAGTCATGTATGTAAGTTTTCAATTTATTAATAATACCCGCCTTATTACCATATTCTGGGATTTTTTCATATATTAATTTTCGATATTCCCCAATTATTTTAATTACGGATTCCATAGGGTATAATACTGATAAATTACTCCCCTCTCCATAATCTTTAAGTCGTATTAAAGCGTGATTAACAGTATGTGTTTTTGTTGTATACAACTCAACACATATCTGACAGTCACGCTTCATACTTTTCGTCCAATAAAACCCGCAAGGTACGTCGTTCTGTTCAGTCGAACTTTTTGTATCAATCCGTATATACTACTCGTGCATTGCGGGCAAGGGAAGCTGGAACAAGGAAATGTTGGTCAGATGGAGTAGGTGTAACAGGAACTGGTGCTACTGGTGCTAATGGAGACATTAAAAACTTTAATGCAAGTAGGAAGGAACTCCTATCATCCTCGTTTGTTCCTTGCGAATTTTTTAATGTATTATAATTAGTGAAATAAAAGTGAAGTTTTCAGAAATAAATTATATCTAACCTGACTTATTGATTTCTTCAATAGTTGTGTTATTCATATTATCTAAAACAGAATAGACTCTTGTAACAGGGTATTAGAGCAAATGGGGCTTCGGGGTTTATGCCTCCAATGAGACTTTTCTCTTAGAGCAACAAAGAAACACTGATTTCACATGTTAAACGCCTATGTCAAACAAACTGCGAACATGTTTGGTTACTATTTTGTCCACACAACCTACGAATAAGGCCAAAGAAGTTTTCTAAGGGATCTTGGTTTCCTGACTTCGTTAACAAATATTTGTAACCAATATCCCTTAGAGTACTCCACAATGCCTGCATGTTCCGAAATGTTACAATAAAATACTGATTCAGGTACTGTCTTGCCATCAATAGTAAATGATAAACCGCACATCATTTTGGCCTTTGCCCAAAATTCATGATGTGCGGACTTATCATTGACTCGACAAGAAAAATGACGGGAGGCAATCACAGTCGAATTTAAGCTATCAAAAAGATTCTTCATAAATAGACAAAATTCGGCTGGCCCATGAGCATCCAGAACACCCGAATTCGACAAAACTTGGACAGCAAGAATTACTTTTTTTTGCCATCGGGCGCTAAATGAACTTTCGTCAATTTAGTAATCTTGCTGTCGTAAGTTTTGCCGTCTGTATCATACAGAACCTTCAAATCGTTCCATTTAGCTACATTACCGCCGTCATATAAAATGTTTTTGGTCATGAAATTATTAAGCATGCACTTCAACAAATGTGGAGTATCAATAATGTGACTATCAACATTGTATATGTATTCGTCGGGCCGACCGCTTAACAAGCGAACTGCTGCTCTGTTATTACCCAAGACACTGTCAGAGGCAATAACAACGAATTTTGTCAGTTTACGAACAGCTCTAATTATTTCCAAGATACATGCTTTAAGCGTATATGTTTTGGCCGCAGATTGTACAAAAAAGAAAACGAGAGGTTGCTTTCAAGATTTTTACAATCCACGGATCATAAACACTAAAGCATGATCCGCTAGTTTATAGCTTCGTTCACCTACAACTTCCTCCAGTCCTTCAACTTGGTCTAAGTTTCTATTGTATGACAAGTGTGGACATAACGACACCTGGTCGAACATCAACAATCTGTAACTGTCTAACGGAATTTTATTTTCTGAATTAAGATTAAGGTAGGAAAATAATTTATTATTTATACCTGGCCGAAGATCGATGTTCGCTAGAGACCGATTTAGTATCCTCTCCGATAGCATTGGCAAAAATCTTTCCAGATGGCAGTAGCCTTTTTAACAGCGCGGCGTAGAATGACTTCTCATCATTTGTATACCTCCTAGCCAATTGGTTTCCTCTTATAATTCTTCACAATACTTTTAAAAAAAAATCTGCATCACTGGAGGCATTTCATCAATTTTTCGTGCTTCTTTTAAGAAATTGTCGGTGGATAAATCCATTGTCTTGAATATTTTTTAACACTGGTTCCCCCTTTTCTTGATGTTTGAAATAATATGGCGCACTCTCACTAACTCGCAATACATTTTTCTTTTTTTCAGGCGATAAGTTTTGGACCCGGGTCTCTCCAATAACAAGAATGTTTTTTTCTAGAAATAAATCAAGCTTTATGGTCATATTATTGTTGATTATATTTTTTCTCCATTGCAAGATATTTTTCTGAATAAACCTTTCACAACGGTTGAAATTTCGATGTTTCAAACGTCAGTTTGGAATTTCGATTCAACTGATTGTCCTGCCGCCTACCAGTTTAGCTATTAGCCAAACGCTACAGCACTTCCATCTATGGTTAGTGTGCCCGAAGTAATCCCCTCTACTCCCCACGCGTCCCCCACCATTAAAAACTTCTATCACAAGAATTCTATATTATAGAATCTATACTGCTGTCACCCCCCTGGGGCGAGAGTCGCGTGGATCTGAGTCTGTCAACAGAAACCCTTGAACACTCTGATGAGCTATTTGATTCTGGTGCATAATGCTATCTTTTTCAGTATTAGTGTGAACCACACAAAGATTACAAAATTTGAAAACGCAATAAGTAAAGCCAGCATATATAGAAAGTTCAATACTCGATAGCGTAATAATTAAAAATGCAAACGTAAGTAATTGTCTAAAAATAAACTGGTAATATGTGTCGGTGTTTGCTTACTTAGCGTCGATTGAATTTTTATTAACCAGTGGTTAATTTTTATTAACCAGAATTGCTATTTTCTTTACCTGAAATAATATTTATAGTAGTCCTAATCTTGAATCCTATTTTGTTGTACTGACCTTTCCAATTAAACTGATTTCCCAATTGATTTGTGGTTAAATATTTCATAATTCTTCGTGTGACCCCTTGTATTCTTGATCCACCTAAAGCTGCCAATCTGCGCACCTGTATAATAATGAAAAATTTAAAGAATTTTTGTCAACAACTAACCATATATTGATTGACTAAAGGATCTTCTTTCGCCAGATTTTCAATATTTAAAAAATCTTCATATGTGTCTAATGGAAAATAGGGCAAGTTTTCTGGTGCAATCAATTTATCCAAAGATATATTTTTAGTTTTATTATATCACAAAATTTTACTGTCGCCAGTTGTTTGTAACTTTGCAATTGAAGCTAAAACAGTTTCTTGAAAACCTATAAAAATAATTATTGAAATAAAAGTGAAGTTTTCAGAAATAATATCTAACAACAAGAGATTTATTAATTTTATTTAAATAATTGATGCACTAACAACATTGTTATGTGTTATGTGGCGATGAAGGCATATAAAACACCTTTCTTTTAATTTTTTTTTTATTGAATAATTTATTATGAAATACAAATGAAAATTTCGATTAAAAACAAAGTAAATAGTATTTTTAATGTATTTTTTCAAAATAGAAAATACAATAAAAATGAAAGCAAATTATAGGTGTGATTATTTTATAAATTTTAAAGAGATTAGAAATGAAATTAGTGGTTGTCGTTGGCCATAACTCTTTCCGGAGCAAGAAATACAGAAAGAAAAAAGTCCAAAAGGCACAATAATATATTTGAAAAAAATACATATTACATTTTAATTGTACATTTTTAACGTAAAAAAAATCCAAAAAATAATTTTATATTTTATTATAAAAAATAGGGGCGATTAATGCCCGGTTCATTTTATAAACCAGTGCCACTAATGCCGTGATACGCTTGAAAAATTTTTTTTTTGTTTTCCTAGGCATAGTGGAACTTTACATATTGAGCATATCCAATTTGTTCGAATTTGGTTTTTACTACTGCTACATTTGGCACATCTTCTGCGACTGCTTCTTTGTGGTTGGTGAGCAGATTGTTCCATTCTTACCTCCAGCGGAACAAATGGCTTGGATTTTTTAATTTTCACTGGTGTAGCAATTTGCTGTTTTTTATTAGTCACCGATATTTCGGCAATTAATCCATCAACGACATCTCTTCTAAAATCTTTAGATGTTTTTTTAGGTAAATTAAGCTTCTTATACAATATATTTGCATTTACAACAGAAGCATCTAAAAAATAAAAGAAAATCCTGTGCCACCATTTATGGCTTTTTCTATCTATTTTGTAACTGGACAAATATTGATCGAATTTATCAACGTAGTTCATATTAGCATTGTAATCAACTAGCGCTTGCGGACATGGAACTTTCCTTATTGTACCATCCTTCTGTTTTCGATTCACTTCTGTTCCATTTTGTGGATCATGAAAATTTGAAATTATATGTACTGCTCTTTTGTCTTTCCATTTTAGAACCAATAAACCTGTGTTGCTGGTAAACCATTCGTAATCACCACATTTCATTTTATTGTTGGGTTTAAATTTCGGTAGGTTTCGCCGTCCAGTGTTAATTGTACCACAGGCATGAATTTTGTTTGATTTTAGATCTTCCATCAAATCTACACTTGAGAAGAAATTATCAAAATAAAGAATGTGATCTTTATTTATCAATTGACTTATTAATAGCTTCACAACTCTTGCACCGAGATTCTTTTCTATTTCCGCAGTTCGTAATTTACCAGTATATATGTTAAATTTCAAACAGTAACCGCTTTCATCTGCTAACATCCACACCTTATAGCCCCGTTTGATAGGCTTCTTCGGCATGTACTGCTTTAGAGTACTCCTGCCTTTAAATTTAATCATTGATTCGTCAATTGTCATGGAATGACTTGGCAATAAACATTTTTCAAAATTGTGTTGAAGTGTTTGTAACAGTGGCCGAACTTTATATAACTTATCAAAATTATCGTCGTTGCGTTTCGGTTGCAATGAGTTATCATTTATATGTAAGTTGGCTAGCAACCAACCAAATCTTTTTTGAGGCATTTGAGAACTAATATGAGTATCACGGAGATCAGGAGAGCTGGACCAATAATCTTTATAACTTGGCAGATGTTTTATGCCCATAAATAAATTGATTCCCAAGAAAGCTTTGATTTCTGATGAAGAAGTTTTCATATATTTTTTTCCCGTAGCTATAAACTTTTGTTCCGCATAAAGATTAGTTTGGAAAACTAAATGATCAATTAATTCATTTGTAAAAAACAATTGAAATAACTTCAGTGGTGACGGATCCTGCACTTCTCTCACAATATCCGTGACTCCGGCAGGATGCAGGAAAGAAGGAGGGTTTTGCGGTTTCTCCGTGTTACTCCACAAAATTGGATCTTTGTTCAATTTTTGTTGCGATAGCTTTGTTTTAGTAACTATTTGGGCTAAAGGTATATCGTCTTCTGAGCTAGAAGCATCGTCTATCAGTTCTATTGCATTATTGTTGCACCCGATATCATCCAAATTATCTTCACGTGAAACATCACTTGCAGCTGATTCTGCGTCGGATGGTATTTGTTGAACATCATAAGCCTCCTCCAATTCCGAATAAAATTGTTCTTCGGTTAAACCGATTAATTTAAATGGCAGAGATTCCCTTCGTGACATCTTTTTGACTTGTAGCTAATCTGAAAAAAGTCGCATTGGGCACTGGTACCGAAATAATACCACCATGCATTACTGATTTATAGGTAATATAATTGTTTATATAATTAAATCAATTAAACTTAATATTAACAATACTTTATTCTAACTATTGGCGACAATAATAATTATAAAAACACGCTAAAGCAAAGATATTTACCTGTACGCAGTATCCCAAACATAACCTAACTTCAGTCACAGTTTTCATTGATAATACAGATGAAAGATAGGCAGAGAAAGATTATATTTAACGAATATAGTTACCATAGACAACGCTAGACGGCAGCATGTTACTGGTTCACAAATCAAACCACAGCTACGCTTGAGAAAAAAATATAATCAAACCGGTACAAAAAACAAACCACCGCTCCGCAAAAGTCCGCGATGTGGTGGTACATTTTATAAACCATCATGCCTGAAAGAGTTAAATGCAGTTGAACACTGCTCACTTGCTTCAATGTCTGTACTTTTCTTCTTTATGTCATGGTCCAATAATTTTCCTTTGACAAATTCTAGAGTTAGCTTTGAGGTTTCTAATGTTTCAAGTGCAGTTACAATTGCATCAAATGTTTTTGGTAGAGTTAGCAGTAAATGACACACTACATCGGTCTCTTCCAGTTTTGCTCCAACAGATTTTAGTTCACGAACAAATTCTTCAAATTTAATAAAATGACCTTCAAGTGAATCGGATTTATTTAACTTCATTGTCAACAATCTTTTCCTTAAGTACAATTGTCCAGCTACTCCTTTTCTTTGAAAGCCATTTTCAAGTGCTTTCCACATGCTATAGGCACTTGGTTTATCTTTGACATACTCCAAATGAGAATTCGCGACACATTGCACAATGATTGCTTTGCATTTTTTATCCAACTTGAGAAATGCATCATCTGATGTGGTGTTTTCTTTTTCAATACACTTTTTAACTTCTGCCTGATCTAAGATTATTTCCATTCTGAATTTCCAATGATCATAATTTTTTCCGTCAAATTGGGCAATACCAAACTTGGCTACCGAACTTGTTTCCGCCATTATTGCGTACCCTTGTCCTTCTTTTTAATTTCACAAAAGAAATTTTTCAACAAGTTGTTTTTTTTTTACAATCAATCTTATTTCCAGACACACTGGGCCCATAACCTGTTGAGGTCCTGATTTTGAAATAAAGATTGATTCAAATAATATTAAACCCTTTTATTAACACACACTGTTCTTGAGAAGAAAGAAGTAAAGAATTAACACATGTTTCATGTTCATTGGATCAATTACACTTCCATCTTGTTTCTTATATGTTTACAACCAAAAGACACTAAGAAAGAGCGGTAACTTTAAAAATACTTTTGATTGTATTTTCAACATAGTCGGATAAAAAATGCAAAGGATGAAGAGAAAAAAGAGCTTAATCAACTTTTAGAAATACTAAGAAAGAAATTGCCTGAGGGCTTTAAAATAGGAGCTGCTGTAGGTGAAGGGGATTGTTTCTTTGATTCCGTAGCTCAAGGGTTGAACGAGCTAAAAGATAAAGGTCTGATTACAGGTAGTAAAGGATTTAGTGTAAAGTCTTTGCGGGAAAGTTGTAAGCAATATGCACAACAAGTTGATCAATCAGAAGGCTCATGGTTGGATAATGCTTTAAAAGTAGAAATTGAAGAACTTTGTGAATATATTCCACGTATTGAATTTACTGCAGAGGACATTAAAAATGCAAGTTCTGGTGCAGAAATAAAAATTCTAAAGTTGGAAAACGCTATATGGGGAAGACCTGAAGTTGAAGGAAAAATGATATGTGAAAAGTATGGCGTAAAAATTAGGACTATAGAATTGAGAGATGAAGATGTACGAACTTTGTAGGAGTGTGTAGGAAAACGAATAATAGAAATAAATCACGAACACAGGTATATAATGTTAATTGAATAAAATAATACAAAATATGAAATATATATAAAATGTTTGGAGTGCGAAGCTTGCAGCTTGAGGATGTTGGATGAACTGGCGAATGTAGCGTGGGGTAGAAATGATCAGCCCTGCCCGTGACCCACTTGACTGTTCTTAGAAAAGCCACATCTGGAAATCAAGTGGTTCGCTGTCCGCGGAATAGGATGTTGTTGCTAAGTGTTTGAAGGAATGCAGGGTAAAATGAATTTTGGCAGTTTGGAAAATGGAACATGTTACGATGGGATGCTGCATATGTTTGTGGCGTCACAGTGTCGCCACAAAGAGATAGATGGATTATATGTTACTAGGATGTCATCCAAGTAGGCGTAGGCGAAGTCCAGGTCGCGAAGTATGTCGTCCATGAAGCGTTGAAATGTCTGCGCCGCGTTACGGAGGCCAAATGACATGTATGGGAATTCATACAAGCCGAAAGGTGTCGTGATGGCTGTTTTGGCAATGTCATCAGGATGCACCGGGATTTGACTGTACGCGCGGACAAGACGATAGTAGAAAACACCGTTTTCCGCGCCAGCCCGTGCGCGAAGTCTTCTATGTGCGGCACCGGATAGCGGTCGGGCACGGTACGCGCGTTGAGGGCCCTGTAGTCCCCGCAAGGACGCCATTCGTCCTCGCCTTTCTTGGGCACCATGTGCGACGGCGACGACCACGGGCTGTCTGACCGGCGCGCGATGCCAAGCTTCACCATTGCATCGAATTCCTGGCGTGCGGCTTTCAAACGGTCCGGCGCGAGCCGGCGTGGCTTCGCGGCGACGGGCGGTCCAGGTGTAGTTCGGATGTGGTGTACCGTAGAGTGCTTCGGTGGTGGCTGACTCACACCGGGCGGCCGTGTTACAGCTGGGAACGACGATAGAAGTCGTCCAAATTTCCCGGTGACGACGGCTGTTTTTACCTCTTCGCATTCAGATTCTGAGATGGCTGCTGGCGTCGTCAGTGTTGTTTCGCTGTCGACGAGACGCTGATTTCTGACATCAACCATTAGACCGTAATAGGACAGAAAATCAGCGCCTATGATGGCTTTAGAAACGTGAGCGATGATGAAACGCCATGTAAAGTCTCGACGAAGTCCGAGATTTAGACGTAGTGTCACGGAGCCGTACGTAGCGATTGGTGAGCCGTTTGCCGCTGCGAGTTCGTAAGACGACGGAGATGTGTTTTTGACCGCACTCTTGGGAAACACGCACACGTCGGCGCCGGTATCTATTAAAAACCGTCGCTTTGAGACACGATCGGTGATAATTAAGCGGCGCGAAGTTGCAGGGCTGCTGTCATCTGCCGCGTTTAATGACTGCCCGAGAAGTTTCCCGCCTTGTATTCACACGGCTGTGTGCAACGTTGTGCTTTATCACCAAATGTGCGATGATACCAGCACAAACGTTGAATAGACGGCGAACCGTGCGACCTGGAGCGCGGTCGCGAAGGCTTGGTGGTTCGGTGACGGGAATGGCTTCGTGACGGACGCTTGATCTGGATTTGATGTTGTAACCGCAATGTGTGCTCGCGGTGAAATTTCAAGAATTTTATCAGCTAGGCGAGCGACGGCGTCCATGTTTGCATCGGTTTGAGTCGCCAGGAGGGTTTGTACCTGGCTGGGAAGCCGGCTAATCCACAACGTACGTAACAGCGATTCCGAAATCATGTTACCGCCGAGATCTCGGAGGCACCGAAGGAACTGTGATGGCTTCCTGTCTCCCAGCTCTTCGCGTTCTAGCAGTTGCCGCGTTTTTTGCTCCTGAGTTGCAGATAACCGCGCGATTAATTCTTGCTTCAACGTTGCGTATTTCTCGGTCGCGGGTGATGCGGCTATAATGTCCTTCACTTCACTCGCGTATTTTGCCTCCAAATTTCCGATCACGTATCCGTATTTAGTTTCGTCGCGAGTCACACCGTTAATTAAAAATTGTCCTTTTAACTGTCCGAACCATAGCACAGGGTCTGCGGGCCAAAACGGCGGTACGCGGATGGCAATGTGATGCACTTGCGGTTGCACTGTTTCGTCTGTGTCAGGCATGTTTAAAAATCACTAAGTCGCTTTCACTATCACTATATCACTACACTACTGATTTAATCACGTCGGGGTCACCACTTTGTAGGAGTGTGTAGGAAAACGAATAATAGAAATAAATCACGAACACAGGTATATAATGTTAATTGAATAAAATAATACAAAATATGAAATATATATAAAATGTTTGGAGTGCGAAGCTTGCAGCTTGAGGATGTTGGATGAACTGGCGAATGTAGCGTGGGGTAGAAATGATTAGCCCTGCCCGTGACCCACTTGACTGTTCTTAGAAAAGCCACATCTGTCCGCGGAATAGGATGTTGTTGCTAAGTGTTTGAAGGAATGCAGGGTAAAATGAATTTTGGCAGTTTGGAAAATGGAACATGTTACGATGGGATGCTGCATATGTTTGTGGCGTCACAGTGTCGCCACAAAGAGATAGATGGATTATATGTTACTAAAGGTAAGGTAGGTACAGGTAATAATATTATTTATATAGTGAATTACAAGAACCATTTTGTACCACTTCTTAGCAATATTGAAAAAGATATAAAGAGAAGCATAAAAGTTTCTAGAATGGATGCTTACGGTAATGTGATAGGTTCAAATTCAAACAATATTTCTCAATGTTACATTTCTACACCATTACAAGATATTGAAAACCCCACATACAAACAAAGTGGTTGCTCAAGAAGTCCAGATAAGGAAAATCATAAAACGGGTAGAAAACGTGGGCGTTCTGTTACGGATAAAGATAATAAAGCACCAAAAAGGACGCGCATGGATGTAAATGTTGCTAGTAATGAAAATTTAGAATCTCCTAGTGATTTACAGGATAAACCCGAACAGGATGAACAGCATAATGATTTTCAGACTAAGCGACACATTCCTCATCATTTGATTGAACTTATGTATCAATTAGACTTATCAGTGCTGTGCTTGCTTAGAAAGTCTACGTATGAACATAAATATCCTTCATTGTCATTAGCGTTTGAAGATTCTGAAATTGGTAAATTCAATGATATTGCCCTTCTTTATGAAGAGAAGTCTAATTCATATACGAATTGAAAATGTATACAAATATTATACAGATAATGATATTAATTATGCTAAGCTATTTACTAAAGGAAAACAAAGTTTTTCTATTAATAGCTACTTTGATAGTTTTGTTAAACATCTGACCTCTAAGTTAGATAGCTCATTAGATAATATAGAGTATCTTGTTATCTATACCAATTCAGGCTTAGATCTAACAGAAGAAAAGGAATTAAAGAAAGGGCGATCTAGGAATTTTTATCCTTTTAAATTTGATAGCATAAGTATAGAAGAATATGGCATTTTAAAAGACTTCTTATTTATAAATAATAATACGCAAGGGCGTGGTTTCTATCAATTTTCGCAAGATAAAACAACAAGAAAGGAACTTTTAAAGCGACTAGAATTTTCATATGGTGCACAAAAAGTAATGAAAGAAGGAAAATTTTCTCAGGAAAAAGTAAAAGAAATTTTTTTAGATAGATTAGTATTTGCAGTTAATCAGCCTAATAGAGAAGAATTGAACAGCATTGTTAAGAGTGAAATAGAAAAAACTGTAAAGTTCAGGTCAATTATATGGCATTACAAGAAAGAGTATTACGTGATTTAATGGCTTCGAAAAAGCATAAAAAACTTGGGAATTTTATACCTGAAATTATATACGGGTTCAATTTATTAACGTCCTTCTCACGCGGCATGTTCTTGCATAAAGACATATTTTCCATAAACTTTGAAGAAAAAAGCTATGGTATATCTAATTGCATTACTCTTCATTATGAAGAAAAATCACTTATATAAAAGCTCATAATGAAGCTAAAGCTTCTACGGTATTTAAAGAAGAAAAAATAAATTTAACTAATATGTCCAGTATTTTAAGTGGGGCTGGGGCTAATGCTGCAACAGCATTTAAAGGCTTATATGATCTGTGGTTTGATGAAGGTGGGAATAAAACTAAATATCTAAAAACTCTAGAAGAGGAAGGAATAGATCTAACTGATATGTCCAGTATTTTGCATGGAGTAGGAGCTAATGCTACAAAAGCATTTAAAGGCTTATATGATCTGTGGTTTGATGAAGGTGGCAATAAAACTCAATATCTGAAAACTCTAGAAGAAGAAGGAATAGATCTAACTAATATGTCCAGTATTTTGCATGGAGTAGGAGCTAATGCTGCAAAATCATTTAAAGGCTTATATGATCTGTGGTTTGATGAAGGTGGAAATAAAACTCAATATCTGAAAACTCTAGAAGAAGAATGTTGCGTTTCTGGTTCGAATGGTTTTGTTTTAAATAACAAGACGAGTTTGGTTTAATATATATATTAACACACAAGCTATGAGTAAATGCTACTCCTTACAATAGTTGTAGTGGACTGTGTCATTTTGGGGTGCTAACCCTCACAAGTAAACTATAATTGGGGTGGGGGAGGCTTACCCCTACTACAAAACTGAACAAAGAAGGAATAAGTCTAACTAATATGTCCAATATCTTGCATGGAGTAGGAACTAATGCTGCAACAGCTTTTAAAAACTTATATAATCTATGGTTTGACGTGAAAGGAAATAAAACTCAACATCTAAAAATTCTGGAAGAAAAAGGAATAGATCTAACTAATATGTCCAGTATTTTAGGCGGAGCAGGAGCTAATGCTGCAACATCTTTTAAAAATCTATATGACCTATGGTTTAATGAAAAAGAGAATAAAACGCAATATTTAAAAATTCTAAAAAAAGAAAAAATAAATCTATCTAATATATCCAGTATTTTGCATGGAGTAGGGACTGATGCTGCAACAGCTTTCAAAGACTTATATGGTCTGTGGTTTGATGAAGAAGGAAATAAAACTCAATACTTAAAAACTCTAGAAGAAAAAGGGATAAACCTAACTAATATGTCTAGTATTTTGAATGGAGCAGGAGTTAATGCTGCAGCAGCTTTCAAAAGCTTGTATGATCTGTGGTTTAATGAAGAAGGAAATAAAACTGAATATTTAAAAATTTTAGAAAAAGAAGGAATGAGTCTAAATAGTATATCCAGTATTCTGCATGGAGCAGGAGCTAATGCTTCTAAAGCTTTTAAAGAACTATTCGATACTTTTTTTGATGAGCAAGGAAATAGAAAACAACATTTAAAGCACTTTTTTATTGAGAAAAAAGGTGGAGAAAAAAGCATTAAGCTAAGTAACTTATCCGGTATTTTAAGTACAGCAGGAACTAGAGCTAGATATGCTTTTGAAAAATTGCATAATGCCTGTTTTAATGATGAAGGAAAAAGAACAAAACTTTTAGATGATTTCTATAAAGCAGGCTTTATGCCAAGTAACTTATCCTCTGCATTATTCGGAACAGGAGCTCGTGCTTCTTCTGTTTTAGAAAGATTACATAGTGTTTGTTTTAACGAGAAAGGAGAAAGGACAGAACTTTTAGATGATTTCTATAAGGTAGGTTTTAGGCCGGGTAATTTATGTAGTATGTTGAGTGGAGCAACGAATAATCTAGAAAAGAGTTTCATGATTTTTGTTTTATAGGAGACACAAAAAGATACTTAAATCGTTTCTTAAGCGAGGAAGAAAGTTTTACGCTGAGTAACTTATCTAAGATATTGCATGGAGCAGGAGCTAATATTTGCTGTGTTTTAAAAAATTTTCATGATGTTTGTTTTGATGAGAAAGGAAACGAAACACAGCTTTTAGGTGACTTTCGTAAGGCAGGTTTTACGCCAAATGATTTATCTAATATATTATCCATGGCGGGAAATAATGCCACTTTTATTTTAAGGAACTTTCATAAAGTTTGTTTTAATGAAGAAAATTATTTGAATCACTTCTTGTTCGAGAAAAAGCTTTTTACGCCGAAAGATTTATCTAGGATACTACATGGAGTAGGAATTGATGTTTGTTCTATTTTTGAAAGATTGCATGACCTTTGTTTTGATAAAGAGGGAAACAAAACAAAATATTTAAACAATCTCATCAAAAATGATCGTTATAAGATATCTGATATATTACATGAACAAGTTCAAAAAGCTCCTCCTACTTTCTTAGATAAACAGAATATTAGCAAAGGAGACAAAGTAACTAATGCATCGGGTAATCCATCCGGTAAAACGGAACAAGAACAAAACTTGGGTAGTTTACAACAGAGTGATCCTAAAGCTAAGAGAAAACTCGGAAGGGTACCACCAATCGGAGTAAGAACAGACAAGATGATAAAATTTTAGACACAGCAGCAGGTAGCTCAAGAGATTTATCCCCGAGACGAGGAACAAGGGAAAAACAAATACAGTCAGTGTACCATAATAAGAAGGAACAGTTGCGCTTATCAAAATTTGTATCATTCATTGAACCAGTAGAACAGGGGCTTTATTTACCTTAATTTGAAGAGCGTGGAGTTAAGAATGATGGTAAATGTGTAACAATTACACGTGGCTTATCTCAAGCTTGACAAATCGTTTTTAAGTAATTTAGAAACTTCAGTTGAAATTTATGAGCGCATAGCTCAAGGTAAGCAGATATCTGAAGGGAAGGAAAGAGAAGTTTTTGCTTTAAGTAAATTACTTGATAATTTCGAACGACAACTAGATTCTGTTACGAATAGTTTACCTTCAAGCTCAATTCATACTAAGGGCTACAAAACATTTGGTGATTTATCAAATTACATAGCTGGAGTTAAGGGTGATTTTGCTATTCATTTAGTAACAAGTAATCACGAAGTTGCCATTTATAGAACTGATGATAACTATGCTTATTTTGATAGTAATGCAGCGTTTATTTCTGAGTTAAAAAGTGTTAATCAGCTTATGAAGATTGTAGAAAAAGCAGTGAAGTTTGCTGGTTATAAATTAGAAGAAAAAGGTTCTCTTGTTGAACACTTTGATGTTGGTAAAGCTAATAACCTACTATCTAGTGAAGATAAACAAATTTTAGTAAAAGAAATTAAAACAGAGCGTCAACTTCTAGCAGAGCAAGATAAGGAGCTTGGTCTTATTAAGGTTAATGGTCAGGAATTATCTAGAGTACAGTTATATGACTTTGGAACAAAGATTAATGTGGAAGGTAGTGTACCGTTGCTTATCAATGCTGATATGAATTTAAGTAGCGAAAAACTTCAAGACCATCTAAATAAAAAAGAAGTAATTATGACGCTAGAGAATATCTTGATAGCTTGAAAAATAGTAAGAACATAGAAGAAGTAGTACAAGCAACCAAAGTAATTCCTTTTATAGGTTCAAAATGTGAAATTGAAGAGGCAGAGCAAACACGTAAGCCGAAACGATCTTTATTAGAACAACTAGTTAAAGGAGCAGTTAATTTTATGGCTAGTAATCTTACTACTGCTTTTTTTTTACTAATGTTAGTCGATTAGAAAGCCAACTGCCAGTAAAAATAGACAATGAACCTCAAGCTTATTTAAATGATCCAACTGTGGAAAAGCAAATACAAAGATCATATCAGACAATTTCTTCCTGAAGTTGTTTAATGTCATTCACAGAAAGGCCGGTGATTTCAGCGATAACATCAATAGGTACACCTGCTTTAAGTGAATTTTTAGCCACAGCTATTTTAGCCTGTTTTTTGCCCTCTTCCCTACCTTCCTGCTTACCTTCTTCTCTGCCTTTTTCATGACCGATTAGGATGCCTTCTTGTCTACCTTCTAGTCTACGTTTAGCAGAAGCATCATCAAGGCGTTGTTCCTAAATAGCAGCTTCTTTCTGTACATTCAAGACTCTTTCTTCGTATGCCGCTAGGTCCTTTTCACTCCAACTAAATTTGTCTAATGCATCATATGCTAACTTGATTATTGGGGCTTTCTCTGCAATATCTTTTAGGTCTTTATCTGTAGTATTTTCTGCATACCGGAAAAAGAAAACCCACCTTTCTACTGTGCTCTCTAGTTGCTCTACTCTGTTTTTTTGTAAATTTCGGCAACTCAATAAAGACGAATTGAAAATCTTTTAGATAATGGCCATTAGTTTTTATCTCTCGAATATTATGAGTGGAAATGTATTCAACCTCTGGAGGAAATAGCGTACTATTAGAAATAGCAATAAAGAATACTTTCTTAAAATCAATGTAACTGCCAGATTGTCTTGAGTAAGCTTTAGCAGCATAAAGATGGGCACGTTTTTCAAAGCCTTTATCACGAGCGAGTTGTATTTCTGCAATATACCTATTTCCGTATGAATCCTTACAAAGAACATCAACAATGCTTTGTTTATCAGAAGCAATTTCAGGATTCATGATAGTGCTAAGAAACTCAACATCTTGTATAGTGTTAACACCAGTAAAGCCTAAGATGTCATTTAAAAAGTGAATAAGGGATATTCTTATTTTTCTCAATGCCAAACACTCGTTTGAAGGACAGGTCAAATTTAGGATCTAGAAATTTAGAAAAAGCCATAAGACATTAACCTAAAAAGCATTAATAATTATACACAATTGTGAAGAAATGTTCAAGTTTTTTATTTTTAGTTTATTTTTTTAAGTTTTGAATGCGTTGATGAAAAAAATATCTCCCAAAGATGGCTTGAGAATGCTACTATGCACCTTAGAGGTCTATTTGTACATCTTTTGTCAACCCTTCTGTAAAGCACCTTACAAGCCCAGGAGATGGATGCCATGAATTTGGTGGTCATACCTATTTTAGATGTGAACTTTTAAAACTTACCATTTTTGCTTGTCGCATCATAGGCATTTAATATACTAGTTTTCAACAGGCATCTGAGAGTTAGTTTGTTTATGTAAAAAATAGTAGATGGTAGCCCACACAAGATACAAAATAGCACAAAGAGTAAGAAGCTGGAGGTTAAAACGAAAATATACCCTGAAAGATCTAGCAGATAAAACAGGTATAAATTATCATACGCTGCGAAGATATGAACAAGGTGTATGTGGCATTCCAGATGAAGAGTTACAAACCATAGCACACGCATTATCAGTTAGTTTGAGTGATCTGCTTCCTAGACAAAAAGTACTCAAAGAAAATAGTTGTTTTAATAAACAATGGATGTACGATTTCATAGAAAAAACAAAGGGACGCAAAGCAATTTACGCATTAACCAAATCTATTCGGGCTGAGGAGGAAAGTGCTATAAAAGCAGCAAGAATAAGAATGGCAAGGAATATGCTAAAGGCAGGATTTGCTAATCTACCGAGCAACAGGCTTATCAGTTAATGAATATGAAAATAAAGAAGAAAAAAGTTCTAAGCGTTCCAACAAAAGGGATGGAATGAAAAAGTGGAGGATAATACGGGAATATACGCAAGAGGAATTAGCAAAAGAGCTTGGTATAGGAGGTCCACAGATACATTACTATGAACAAGGGAGCACCATGTTCGGTGAAAGATGGGAAATAGCAAGAAAATTATCAGTGAATGCTGAAGATCTGGTAGCAGGAGAAAACTGTTGTGAAGACGAAGATACAGATAATGAAGGAGAAAAGGAGCTATTTAGTTGGGCGAGAGAGTTAAAAAAATTAACAATCAATAATCACAAGATGAACTGGATGTATGGGTAGAATTTTTATTGCAAAGAAAGCGAATTTACATAGAAAAGATTGATAAAATAGAGGGAATTAAAGTAGCAAATAATCTACTTATACTAGGTGATTCTGTTGATGCTATTTCTTCAATAACTGGCTT
Source organism: Poecilus cupreus (assembly GCA_963942605.1). Taxonomy (NCBI): domain Eukaryota; kingdom Metazoa; phylum Arthropoda; class Insecta; order Coleoptera; family Carabidae; genus Poecilus; species Poecilus cupreus. The sequence goes on along the minus strand of OZ012729.1, from coordinate 3,266,854 downwards.
GCCTGCAGAGTAGCCTTAAACGATACTTATTTTTTTAAACACGGATCTATCGCTTAAGGGAATAAACATCTATTAATATCTTTTGTATTTTCATAAAAAAATAAACAAAAAAAAATCGAAAAATTGACTTGACTTCCGCCAAAATAGATGGCTTTATGCCAATACTGCTAAAAATAGCAGTAAACATTTAAAAACAATTTATTATTAATGAATGGTATATTTTATGAATAACAAGAATAATAGTAAAAAACTTATAGAAGAAATTTAGAGAGTACTATAAAGCGGAGGAGGAAGTGCTCTATTTGATCGTGAAATAGTGGCAGTACTTCTAGGGGCAGTTCATGACAGGGCCCAAGCTCAAGATGTTACTAAAAATCTAATGGACAATTGCCCAGGAATAGGAGAAATTTTAGGCAGAGAAATTGAGCTAGAGGATCACATTATTGTGACAGACAAAGGATTATGCAGCTTTAAGGAAAGAGAGCTGTTATGAACCAAATTTTTCAGATTTGGGAAGTTTACTGCTAGTGGAAACAATACGAAATATGAATATAAGTGCTTTAAGGAAAGCATATTTCTATAGCTGAGATTTGGAAAAGACATCACAAAAGTTGTAAAGCATACAAGACCTTTGTATAATTAAAAACAATTTACTTTGAACTTCCATTATCTTTATTGTAAAAAACACACACAAAAAATTATATATTCACAACGTTTCGAAAGCGATAATCTGCTGTCGTCATCAGGCGAACTGATACTACTGACTAATTCCTTAACATACGAGCTTTATATCTAGTGTCATGAGGGTGGTCAGGTATAACGGATGGTTGGTCAGGTTTAACGGAAGGTAGGTCAGGTTTAACGGGTGATTGGTCATGTGTAATAGCAGGTAGGTCAGGATTAACTTGTGATTGGTTAAGTATAAACAGGTGGGCGGGGCGTCCTGGGGGCTGAAAGTCAATACCTAGGCCGGGATCTGCTGCGATGTGCTTCCTCCAAATGGGTCGGATTTCTACACTCGGTTGACTAAACACTGCTTTACGGTTCTTCTGAATGATGGCGGCTTCTTTGAACTTTCTCTTGTACCAATGTTCTTCCTTCTTTAGGATTCTCGCTCCTTCCCATTGAATTCGGTGATGGTGTTCCCACGCGTGTTCTGCAAGTCCGGATTTCGATGTCTCTCCTCTCTCCGTGTGACGTCTGTGTTCCTTAATTCTGGTCTGCAGCGGTCGTTTTGTTTCTCCTATGTATGTTTTCCCGCATTCACAGTCCACTTGATAGATACCAGTTTGTAGTTTTGGCGGTTGTTCTGGTTTTGTTATTGATATGATGTTCTTGATTGTGGATGTTGTCTGAAACCTAGTTGAAATTTTAAACTTGTTGGCGATTCTTTTGATTTTATCTGAGACTCCCTTCACATATGGTATGTATAATTCATGCTTCTTTTCTTCGTCTCTGTTTGCCTGTTTCACCTTGGTGGTTTGGTTCTTTTTTACAAGTTTCTTAATAGTGTTTTCCGCATATCCGTTTCGTTGAAGTGTACTTATGACATTTTTAACTTCTCTCTCGTAACCTTGTGCTGTGTTGCAGTGTGATCTAGCTCTGCCAAGTATCGCATTTGCTACCCCAATCTTCGTATTTTCGGCATGGTTCGATTCATAATTCAGATAGCGTCCCGTGTGTGTTGGTTTACGGTAAACAGAAGTACTTATTGTATTGTTTGCTCGCTCCACTAGTACATCTAAGAATGGAATACCATTGTTCTCTTCTTTCTCCATTGTGAATTTGATGTTCGAGTTCTGAGAATTTATGTGGCAGTGAAATTCCTCTAAATCTGCGTCACTGCTGTTCCAGATAATGAAGGTGTCATCCACGTACCTAATCCACTTCTTCGGCTGGATCTGGGCAGAACTTATAGCGATGTCTTCGAAGTGCTCCATGAAGATATTGGCGATGACTGGTGAGAGTGGAGATCCCATTGGAGCAGAACTTATAGCGATGTCTTCGAAGTGCTCCATGAAGATATTGGCGATGACTGGTGAGAGTGGAGATCCCATTGGAAGTCCGTCGGTTTGTTTGTAAAACTCGGTATGAGCCTGAAAATAGGTAGTCTTCAGACAACATTCCAACAGCTCCAATATTGCGTTGTTTGGCAAGTTTGTTCTATTGTGTACTTCTGGATCATCTTGTAGTTTTTCGGCTACCACCTGTAGAGCTTTGTCGACAGGTACATTTGTAAAAAGGCTCTCCACATCAAAACTTATAAAACGGTTTTCTGGCTCCAATTGTATTGACGTCACGATGTCAATGAAATGTTTGGAGTCTTTAACAAATGTGCTGCTCTTTCCTGCCAGCGGAGCTATAATCGGTAGTAGGTATTTAGCCAGGTTGTAGCATGGCGAACCCCTTGAGCTGATGATGGGCCGAAGTGGAAACGTTGTGAATATATAATTTTTTGTGTGTGTTTTTTACAATAAAGATAATGGAAGTTCAAAGTAAATTGTTTTTAATTCAAAGTGAATCATTATCTTATAAATTTAAAAATAAGTTGACCTTTGTATAACTTGCATGTTAAGTTATAATAAACGAATAAAAGCCCAAGAAGCTCTATTCCTTTGTTATAGATAGTTGTAAATTATACAAGATCTTTCTATAATTTGTATATTAAGTTAATAGCAAAGCAATAAATTGCGCTATAGACTTAGATAATATGCTTAATATAGGAGGCTTATATGACTACTAAAAAAATAGTATCATTTGATGATATAGATGGAAATACTTATGAATTAATCATTGATTTTAAAAAGTTACCAAATGGACTATCTAGTGCTATTGAAGGTATAAGGCGTACTGGCAAGAAACACCAGAGGTCTAACTTTACAAACGAAACAGGTAATAAGAACGATCTTAGCAGATTACCGGAAATATTTGATGCCATGGATCGTACTAGTAAAAAAACCTGGTGGCCTGTCTTTGCAGGTGATAAGACTCAGAAGCCTGAAAGTGTGTGCCTTCCCCTAAAGATCTCGTAATCAACTTTGGAGAAGGACGTGAATTTTATAACACAAATCTTCAAATCGTCAAAGTTCAAACCCATTTATTCCAGCTTTAAACAAGATAGAGCCGAGTGCAATTGAAAATGCAGAATTGATATGGTTTAAAAATGCAGTGGTAAAGGTAAATAGTGTAGGTGAACTGAACAAAGTTGTAGATCAAGCACTAAATGCTGGAATCAGGATAAACGCATATAGTGAAGGACAGACGAGTTTTGCTGATGCAGTAATATTGAAAATGCTTTCGATCCCATGCAAAGAAAATGAGAAGGAAGATATAATATGCTAAGTGGGGCAATGTTCAGTTACGATCTATTGCAGGATAAGCGAATAAGTGAAGTTCATAACAAACTGTATCAAGAGGTTCGTCCACAGCATCCAACCAACAAATTGCCGGTTATACCAAAAAAACCTCATTCATTCAGATGAGCTACTTGAGATCGTAAGAAAACAACTAAATAAGGATGATGTGAGGATTTTAACTGATACAGTTGAAGTTGTAAGTTGTGATATTATTTCAGTAGATATTCACACTAAGATTGTAGCACGATCAGAAGAAGTAATTGAAGTATGTAACAGAGCTAAACCAGAGCTGGAATTATTTATCTAATTTATTAGACTTTCTAGGAATATCATGGTGTCACAGAGCCTAACCAGCGACGCCGTCCATAACTTCTCAAATTTATAGGTTTCTTCCCTTATCTTTTGCCTTTTTAAATATAAGATTTCGGCTCATAGTTTATTTATGTTTCCGCAACACACACTCTGATTTAGTTCTGTTAGCTTGACATTTGACCCTAGATTAGAGTGCACGTGTTAGGTCTGGTCTGCGTTTCTCACAGCTTAAAAACTGTGAGAAACTAATATGTGGCTACGGGACTCGCTGAACCTTTTCCAACCCCCTCAACTCCACTCTATGATGATGCTGCTCAAACTTGAAAACATTGGAGATCACTCTGTAACCAGCCCTTGAAGCTATCGGTCGTGATCCGCTTTAGTAATAATTGTAACAGTGATATAAGATTTTGTTTCATCAACTTTGTGTAGCTTCGTGCTTTTTTTTTTAATTTAGTCATTACTTGTCATTACTTTCTATTAATTTTATTTTTAATATAAATTTATTTGTCTATTTCACGAGTGTGGTTTTACTTGATATCTTTCCCTAAAACACCCCGGTCGACGGTCGTTAACCCTTAGTGAGTGTGCCTGTTACCAGTCAGCTGATCCACAGCCCCAGCCAGGTCAGAAGGAAAGAACGGTAAGTACCGAAAACCACTATTTTATTGTTGTTCGACTTCGTATGAATTTATTGTTTAACTTCACACATTATACACCTCCCCCTCGTGCTACAGTGGCGCAGTCAGTTAAGATTGATAAAAAGAATTAATTAGTTAATTTTAATTAATTTTTATTCGAAGATACTAAGTTGAAAAATTCTGTAGCCTTCAACTTTAGTACTTCAGCCAATTTATTACGAATCGCTTGTGAGTGTGTAAGTTAAAATCCCGTAATTTAATTTCATTACCGTCAAATAAATTTTAACTTTTTAGTGATCTGCTAATTCATTAAATTTGCTTTAATATGTCTACCCCAAATTCACCTACCCCTACTACGGACGTAACTACAACCGTTATTGTTACTAAGATACCTATAATAACCACGCAAGTGACATTAACTTCTCCCGTAACCTGTACATCCACGGTAACAATTGTAACGAGCTCCTTAATCACCGCTGGTTTAAATTCACAAGCACAACATTATTTGTCGCAATCTAACCCATACGCAATGAATTCATAGTCACAAAGATATCCTAATCCCTACCCCTACCCACCAACACTAAGCATGTCAACACAATACCCATTTACAAATGGTTTTAACCCAATGCCTGCCAATCCTCCATTCAATACAAATGCATTCCCGGATTTCCACGTACCTGTAAACCGTACAAACCCCTTTCCACCATCATCGCCCTTAGATTCGGATAGGGAAAGAACCCTAATTGATCCCAGTTTTCTATCCGCGGAAAATAATCTTTCCACGTACTCCGGTGGGCCAGATCCTGAAATCTTTCTAACGCACATTAAAATGATAGCGGAATGTTACAATTTGAACGATTATCAAATTTTAAGAGCGGTGACAGTTAAACTCGGTGGAAATACGCGCACGAGCTATTGTGCACTCCCAATACATAAAAAATCCCAAAATATGACGGAGATGCAAAGGTTAACGACAATGTTTGGCAAACGTCCCTTATTAACTGGTGATGAAACTAATTTTAATCGAATTATCCGGCAAAAAGACGAAACTTTAAGAGAATTCGCTTTAAGATTGGAAACGGAAGCCGAAAAAAGTGTATCCCAGTTGTGCCATTTCAAGCGAGCAAAGTGGCCGCATGCAATTTAAAAGAGACAACTTAATAATGTCTCAATTTTTAAACGGTATCAGTACGAGGTTAGCAAATGAAATCAACCGCATTAAGCAGTATGATACTTTAGATGATGCGTTACCCGTTGCCGAACATTGTGAGTTAGTCCTTTCCCGACTAGTTAAACAAACATATGCAGACTCCATGCGTAACCCCGTTCGCGTAGTAAATAAATCTAGTAGAGAAGCAGGTACAGAGTCCCAGAATCAGCGGAGTTCAGGTCAAAAATTTAGAAGACCGAGTTTCTTCTTTGTCCTGTCATTCCTCAGTGGAACATAGGGCCTTCACAAAAGTTTTCCATCCGTTTCTATCAGTAGCTTCCTGCTTGGCTTCATTCCATGTTTTTCCCATTTCCTTTAACTCTTTCTGGATCGTTCGTCTCCATGTCATCTTAGGTCTACCTTGCTTTCGCTTGCCTTGTGGATTCCAATCTAGCGCTTCTTTAGCTATATTAAATTCACTTCTCAAGTAATGGCCAATCCATTTCCATTTCCTGTTCTTGATTGTTAAATCAATTCTTGTTTGGTTGCACAAGTTCCATAGGTCCTCATTTGTTATAATGTTTGGCCATTTAATGTTCAGAATTCTTCTTAGGCATCGATTAATAAAGGTTTGAATTTTAATATTTACTTCTTTGGTGACTTTCCATGTCTCACAGCTATATAGCAGCACAGACATAACGTTACTGTTGAATAGTCTGAGCTTTGTAGGAGTATTTATCTTGCTTGTATTCCAGACATGATACATTTGCGCAAAAATTCCTTTCGCTTTATTTATTCTGGATTTCACGTCAGCTGTCGCTCCTCCATCCTCCGTTATAATACTTCCCAGATAGCAAAAATTATCTACTACATCTATAACCTCTTGGTTTACGTTCAAGGGAGTGTTGGCTCTATTTCTCAGTCTCATTTCTTTGGTCTTTTTTGAGTTAATTTTTAGGCCTACTTTAGAGGATTCTCTCTGTAGCTCTTCAAGTTTGTCTTTTATATCTTTTAAACTTTGTGACATTAGACATATGTCGTCTGCAAAAGCTAAATACTCCAGTCTATTGTTAAAAGTCCAATTGATACCTCTTTGTTTGTTTTCTGTTACTTTTTTCATTATATTATCTAAAACCATAATAAAGAGTAATGGGGATAGAAGGCAGCCTTGTTTAACTCCCCTTTGTACAGGGATCTTGTTGCTAAGTTTACCTGCATGTATAATCTGGCAAAAGTAGTCTTTATATCCGCTCATAATTATATTAATGATCTTTTTAGGTATCCCGAAACTTTTCATTGTTGTCCAGATGCTTTTTTGGTCTAAATTATCAAAAGCCTTCTCGTAATCTATAAACATTAGGTAAAGCGTCTCTTGAAACTCCATCATTTGCTCAATAATTATTCTGACTGTGTGTATGTGTTCTGTGCAAGATCTCCCTTCTCTAAACCCTGCTTGTTCTCTGCTTAATTTATTCTCTACTTTAACTTTTATTCTATCAAGCAGAATTTTTGATAGTATTTTGCTGGAGCTACTAAGCAGAGTGATCCCTCTCCAGTTACTGCACTGGCTAAGGTCGCCCTTCTTTGGTACTTTAACTATTAAGCCTGTTTTCCAATCATTAGGTATTTCCTCTTTTTGCCATATATGTTTTATAAGAGGGTGTAGTATGTCGGCGCTTGTTTCTGGGTCGACTTTCAATAGGTCTATAGGGATGTTATCACTCCCTGGGGCTTTCCTGGCTTTCAAATGTTTTATTGCTGAGATTATTTCTTCCTTACTCGGTATGCTAACGTCTTCATCGACGTCGTTTCCTTCAGATTCTTCTATCATTTCTTCGAGTTCAATGTCGTCTATTCGTCCAACTCTTTCCTCATTTGGTTTGCTCTTAAGTAACTCTGTGAAATGTTCTTCCCACCTATTTATTTGCTTTTGAGTGGATGTTAATAGCTCCCCTTCTTTATTCTTTATAGGCTTTACAATGTTTAAGGGCTTTCTAGAAATTGTTTTTGTTAATTTATATAGATCTCTGGAGTTTCTTTTCTTAGCCGCTTCTTCCGATTTCTCAGCTATATCTTCAATCCATTTTCTTTTATCTTTTCTAGCGCTTTTCTTAACTAGCTTATTTAGTGCATTGTAATGGTTAAGGCTTGTGGCTTTTTGATTTCGTGTCTTGGCTTGGTTAATTTTTTGTTTTACTTTTTCCCTCTTTTCAATTAGATCCCATGTGTAGTTTGATATCCATTCTTTCCTTTTTTTCGTTTGATATCCTAGTATATCTTCACTTGTCTTTAGAATGGTAGATTTAATAGTATTCCATTTTTCATTTATATCTTCGGTTTCTTCTATCGTTCTTTCGAGGGTTTCGAAACGATTTTTTAAAACACGTTCCAATTTATTTCTGTAGATGGGATGCTCTAGTTTTTCGAGGTCATATTTCTTATTAGTTGAATTCGGCTTATTTGTGGGTGAAGCGATTTTCAACCGTATTTCGGCAAGCAGGAGATGGTGATCACTGCCTACATCTGCGCCTCTTTTATTCCTGACGTCCAGTAACGATGATCTCCATTTCTTTGATATGCATATATGATCAATTTGGTTTTCTGTGTTGTGGTCGGGTGAAACCCATGTAACTTTGTGACATCTTTTGTGAGGAAAAATCGTTCCCCCAACTACATAATTGTAATTTCCGCATAAGTCTATCAGGCGTTCGCCGTTGTTATTCGTTGTTCCAATTCCATGTTTTCCTATGATTTGTTCCACTCCTCTGTTATCCTCGCCAATTTTAGCATTCAGATCTCCCATTAGTAATACGATATCTCTCTTTTGTATATTTTGGCAAACATGATCTAGTTTACTATAGAAATCTTCTTTTTCTTCGTCGGAAGCTTGTTCGGTTGGAGCGTAACATTGGATTATTGTAATGTTGCGAATGTTGGTTTGGAATTTTGCTGTAATTAATCTAGGTGTAATAGGTTTCCATTCTAAAAGTGACTGTTGTGCTTTCTTGTTAAGTAAGAAGCCAACTCCTTGCTCGTGGGTGTCATCTTTTCCTGAATAGATGAGTGTTTCTCCTGTCGATGCGCGAAATTCTCCAAAATCTTTCCATCTAATTTCGCTCAAGCCAAGTATTTCTAGTTTGTATTTGTGCATCTGGTTAATGACTTGTGTTAGTTTGCTTGTTTCTGTCATGGTACGTATATTCCAGCATCCTATTCTTGTCCTTTTCTTTAAGCCAAAGGTCGTCTTCTTAGTTTCCATCCGGTTTTTATTTGTGAAGGTTTCCATAATAGTGTATTTTAAGACGAATGCGAGGAAAATGCTTTAATTGTGGCGAAACGAAACACAGAATTGAAGACTGCCCTTTAGAAAGGCAAGAATTTTGCTATCGTTGCATTAAAGCGGGCCATTTAGCTAGATCAGCAACGTGTCCTTTAAACATGAAAGCTGCTTCACCGCCGACCCAGTAAGAAGCAGTAAGGGAAAAATTCACACCATTCCATGGGTCGCTGAGTTCGGAAACGATAGCGCTAAAATTGTTATTTTTAAAATTAACAATGTTAAAAATTTTTTTTTAGTAGATTCAGGTTCAGCTGTATCATTCGTTAAATCAAATGTAGCTAATTTTCATAATTTCAAAATTAATAATACTTCGCATCGACTCGTAGATGTTTCTGGTAATTATCGGAATTGCGATGGGATTGCCGCTATAACTTTAAATACGTTCAATTTAAATATTAAACAGGATTTTTTTGTTTGTTCCGACAATTTATGTTTCGACACTTGACGGTTTACTTGGTGTTGATTTTTTAGACAAACACGATGTGATGTTAAATTTTAAGAATAAAAAATTAGTTATTCAGAATATAAACATTCCCTTTAATATTCAGAACAAAATTAGAGATACTCAAAATTTATCAGATAACTTTTCACCCTGTTTATTTTAACTCGCAATTACACTTCTAATACCGCTGAACAGGTAATTAACGACAGTAAAGACATCGTTTCTGAACTCTCAGGTAATAAGGACACTGCTATGAAAACTATTAATGAGATAGAGCCCCATATAGAAATAGTAAAAAGTGTTGAAGATATTAGTTTAAATTCTTCAAGTTTACCGAGGGACAATGCTATCAGAACGCTAAGTACGCACAAATCTTGAATTAGATTAGCGGAAGGGGTAAAGATACCACCTCGACACGCCGTACTTTGTTCTGGTAAGTTTTATGAATCGACACCCGCAGGTATTTATGTATTAGAGCCCCGTGAATTCGGAATTCATGGTGTTTTAGCGGCGCGTGTTGTGATTGAGAAAGAAGATGATTTGCCATTGGTTCAATTAATTCGCAAATGTATTGTCAGCTTGGATAGACGTGCTAAGTGTGTTCTTGCAGTATTTAAAATTTTACGAGTTTTTAAATTAAAAGTGATTTTTTTTCTTGTTAAGTTCGAGTATTCTCTTTCACCATTTTCCAAAATGCTTTCACGCGATGATAGAGAAACAATCACTGATATGATCAGCAAATCTCTGTTGAGTTTAAGTTCTAACAAAGAATTTATTGGTATCATCGTAAACGAAGTAACCAATGCAGTACAAAAAGTGTTCAAAGCAAAATTAAACTCATTAGCAAATGAAATTAAAAGTGTAAAATAAGAAAATCTGGAACTTAAAAAACTATGCGACAGTGTTAAAGATAGAAGTAATGATTTGGAACAATATACGCGCCGAAATAATATTCGTATTTTTGGAATTCCCGAAGTGAGAAATGAGAACATTGACGAACAGATTGTTAAAGTGTGCAGTGAAAAGTTAAAAGTGAATATATCTGTTAATGATATTGACCGTTGTCACCGAATTGGACCTCCGAAGAAAAATACCAACAGGCCGGTAATAGTAAAATTTGTAAGTTACCGAGTTCGCGCCAAGGTGTTCCGCAAGAAGAAGGAACTTAAAGGCAGCGGCATCACCGTTCGTGAGGACCTCACCAAATCCAACCTGGCACTTCTAAAAGCAGCGGCAGATAAGTTCTCAATCAACAATGTTTGGACTTCCGACGGTCGCATTATTGTTAATACTGTTGATGATAACGGCAAAAACAAAAAAAGTTTCATAAAAAGTTATGATGATATTTCTAAATTATCTAAAATATAAGTATAATTATTTTGTTTTTGCTAAATATCTACCTTTAACATGCTAGTTGTTCATTACATTTATTACTTTACTCAGACCCTGTAAATCTACTGAGTCACTTCAGCATTGTTAATTAAACTGCTTGAGCACGCTGTTTTTTGTCTATAATTGATTTCTTTTATTTACTTTTGAATTGTACAATTTTGTAAAATGTTAGGAACATATGATTCTGATATTGAGGTCATTAAACTCGATGATAATTCGTTCACATTTGGTCAGTTAAATGTTAGATCATTGAATTCGTGTTTCTTAAAATTTAAAGAGTTTATATCTGAATTTAATTTTGATATCTTTGCCGTTACGGAAACTTGGATTAGTTCCACGTCTCCTTCACACCTTTTCAATATTCCAGGATACATTTTAATTAGTTCTGAAAGAACACATAAACGTGGAGGAGGCGTTGCGTTCTATGTGCGTAACAGTATTTCGTTCAAAATTCTTGATACAAAATTTGTCCAAAATAACAATATTGAGCATTTATGGATACAATGTCATATCCATAACAAAAAGTTATGTTTTGGTGTAGTTTATAGTCCTCAATCAGATCTCTACAAAGAACTAGAAATCTTAGATGAAATATTTACAGAGTTTATTCCGAAGTCAGATTACTTGATTTGTGCTGGTGATATCAATATCAACTTATTAGTTAATGATTTTCGTTCAAATTTTTTTACTGAGTTAATTTCATCTAATAACATGTTTCAATTAATAGATAGCTGCACTAGACCAATTAGTAACTCATTACTAGATGTGATTTTAACTTCAAATAAATCTATTTGCACAAATTCAGGTATTCTGATAAACGATATATCTGATCATAGTTGTACTTTTTGTGTATTAGATTTACCTAAATTTCATAAACCGCATAAGGTGATCACATATAGGGATTTCAAAAATTTCAATTATGAAATATTTGTTAGAGATAGTGAATTAATTGACTGGAATTACATTTTTTATCTTAATAATATTGAAGACAAAATTTCTTTTTTAAACAATAATATCACTTCATTGTTTAATATACATGCTCCTATTAAAACTATAAAAGTCAGTAAACAATACAGTCCATGGATTACTCCTGTAATAAGAATTATGCAACAAAAGAGAGATAAGGCATTAATTGCATATAAAAAATGTAAATCTGAGTCTAAATTCCAATATTACAAACAATTACGTAACTTTACCACTTCTGCCATCCGCAGAGAGAAAAAGGCTTTTTTAGAACATGATGTAAATAATAATATAAAGAATTCCGCTAAATTGTGGAATAATTTAAAACGGGTTGGAGTTACTAATGAAAACGAAAAAAATATTTCCTCAACACTGCTTGATCCTCAAGCCTATGGGCAGTATTTAGTAGAAAAAGTTGGTACCTCTAATATAAATACGAATACTCTCAATCAGTATCTAAACAATTCGTTTACAGATAATTTTGATGACAATCTTAATTTTGAATTAACAGATAATGAAACTGTCGAAAAAATCTTAAATAAACTTAAATCTAATGCAATTGGGGTGGACGGCTTGTCTCTAAAAATGATTATTCTTATTTATCCAGTCATCTCTAATCATATTACGCACATCATAAATACAAGTTTACTAGAAGGAGTTGTTCCTGATATTTGGAAAGTTGCGATTGTCAAGCCCATTCCGAAAAAAAATAATTCTAATACTTTCAATGACCTACGACCTATCAGCATTCTCCCTACACTCTCAAAAGTTCTGGAAAGGATATGTTGTGATCAAATTATGAAGTATGTTACTCAAAATAATATACTACCATCTACACAATCAGGTTTCAGACAGGGACATAGTACTAACACCAGCCTGTTAAATATTGTCGATACAATTTTATGTAACCTGGATAAATCGGATATGTCGGTACTTATACAAATTGATTTCACGAAGGCTTTCGATATGGTTGATCACAGTATGCTCCTTGCCAAACTTAAATTTTACAATTTCTCCAATAATGCCTTGCAATGGTGTGCCAGTCATCTTAATAACAGGAGTTTTTATGTTAATATGTCATGTGACTCAAGCTCACTAAAATCTTTAGTATTTCCTTTACGCTGTGGTGTTCCACAAGGATCTATTTTGGGACCATTATTCTTCCTGCTTTACGTTGCCGATATGCCATCTGTACTAAACTTTTGTTCTGCACATTCGTATGCTGACGACACTCAAATTTTATCATCTTTTAATCCCACTACAATTACAGAAAGTAGTCAACTTATAAACCAAGATCTTGAGATGTTAACCACATGGATTAAAAATAATGGTCTCAAAATAAACGCAGACAAATCTTCACTAATGATTTTTGGAAGTAGTGATACGCCCACTATAATACTGGACGGTGTTCAATTAAATCGTAGTCCTGTCATTAAAAGTTTAGGGTTAGATATTGATGAAAATCTAGACTTTAGAGCACATCTACAAAAAAAATTAACAGCAGCTAAGCTTAAACTTCGATATTTATATCATTTCCGTCATATACTTTCGTCTCAAGTGAAATTACGTGTTATTAACACACTTATTTTTCCCATTCTTGATTATTGTGCTTGCGTTTATATTCCTAACTTAACACAACTTGACAAAAAAAGGATAACCTTACTTCAGAATTCTTGTATCAGATATGTTTTTGGTGTTCGTAAATATGATCACATTTCGGATTATCGACTGTTAGCAAATATTGAGGACATAGATGATCGTTTAGCGAAATTCTATCTCTCTCTTATTCATAAGATTAGACTTACATGCAGTCCTTCTTACTTGCATGAAAAACTTACATATAAACACTATAATTACACACTGCGAGAAACAGATTTATATGTTGTACCCTTTTTCAAAAAATCTAAATCTAAATCGTCTTTTTCATATTTAGCTCCAACTTTGTACAATAATATTCCTCTTTATATGAAATCCCTATCGATGACTTCGTTTAAAAGACATATAAACATTGTATCATTATCTTAATTAATTTAATTGTATACTATTGTTACATGATTCTTTTGCTGTTTATTTTGTATTTTGTTTTGTGCTCAAAAGTTGACAATAATTTCTTTAATTTTGTTTAAAATATATTTATATTGTATGGTTAGGTGGAAGAACAGCCTTTGGCTGAACCTCGCCATTGACTTAGAGTCAATAAAGATTTATTTATTTATTTATTATTTTATAATTTTGATTAATGTAAGTTCGCAAGAGGTTCAGATAAATGCGCGTACGCCTGTAGCTACATTTCCTGCTTGTATGGAAAAATCAAATGTTAATTCGGGAGCACAGGTAATTGCTCAAATTTCGGTTCAGGCAAATTCATCTATAGATAAGTTAGATCTCAATCACTTGTCAGACGCGGAACAAGAAAAGTAGCGATATATTTGCGGATAAAGATAAAAAGTTGAGTGCAACGTCCCTAGTTAAACACCGCATCGACACAGATCACGCTTCACCCGTGGCTCGTGCTCCTTATAGAGTGGCATTTGCTAAGCGTGATATGATAAAAGAGGAAATCGATAGAATGATTAAAGATGACATTATTTCACCCTCTGCATCTCCGTGGTCAGCACCCGTTGTTCTTGTAGAGAAAAAGGCCGCGGAAGGTGAGAGTAAAGTACGTTTTTGTATTGACTATCGTGGGCTTAATTCGGTAACAAAACGCGATTTCTTTCCGCTACCTAATTTGCAAGAGACACTAGCTCAGTTAGGCAATGTAAAAAGATTTACCACGCTTGACTTAACCAAGGGATATTGGCAGGTAGAAATTGAACCTAGTGACCGCGAGAAAACAGCTTTCTCAGTTCCTTAGGGTCACTACGAATGTAACCGTATGCCTTTTGGTTTAGCCAACAGTCCTAGTACCTGGCAAAGGCTCAAGTACGTAGTTCAGGCCGGATTAACGGACACGGACTGTTTGGTTTATTTAGATGACATTATCTGTTTTAGTTCAGACAATTTTGATGAACATGTTTCCAAATTAAAGAAGATTTTTGATAGACTCAGATCAGCAAATTTAATTTTAAACCCAACTAAATGCTCATTTATGACAAAAGAAACTAAATACTTAGGTTTCAAGTGAAGGTATCATGCCGGATCCAGATAAAATTTCTGTTATAAAATACTTATCTCCGCCTACGTCTATAACTGAAATCCGATCTTTTATTGGACTTGTCGGGTTTTATAGGCGTTTTATTCCAAATTTTTCAAAAATTTCCGTTCCGTTAACCAACTTAACTAGAAAGACAAAGCCTTTTAATTGGACGAAAGAGACACAGAAAGCATTTGAAACATTACGCGACGCGCTTTGCAAAGAACCGTTATTAAAATATCCTGATTTTTCCAAAAAGTTTATTTTATGCACCGATGCATCCAATTACGCTATTAGCGCAGTTCTCTGTCAAGACTATGATGGACATGAAATGCCCATAGCTTATGCAAGTCGACAACTCTCAAATGCTGAGCAAAGATACAGTACCACTGACCGAGAAACCCTTGCTTTAGTGTGGGGTGTAAAACACTTTTACTGTTTCCTTTATGGTAAACATTTTACCGCTTTTGTAGATCATCAACCGCTCAAGTGGGATTTAACAACAAATGACCCTACTAACAGACGCACTGGTTGGTCTATTTCCTTATCAAAATATGACTTCACAATTAATTACAGACCTGGAAGTAAACACGGAAATGCCGATGCACTTTCGCGACTTAAACCTGTTCGTACTTTGGGTAAAATTAATTATGAACCCATATTTTGGGATCGACACAGCATCTATAAAGCCCAGCGTAACGATTCGGATATTAATTTAATTATAAATTCAATATTAGATGGAGAGCCAAATTCTAATTATTTCTTAGCTGAAGATAACGTACTGTATCTTAATTGCGATGATGATAGTGGAGAAGGGAGGCTTGTTGTTCCGAGTAAGTTAAGTGGACATTTTATTAATATGTATCATGATTTACCTATGTTTGGTCATACAGGTATAGACAAAACGTACGATCGCATTCGTAAACGGTTTTATTGGCCGAATATGTACAATGACGTAAAATCATATGTTGTCTTGTGTCTCTTGCGCTCAAAGGAAAACGCCGCCGCACATGAAGCCCGCGCCGTTAAAGAAATTTAACCCTACAACTCGGCCTTTTTCTCGCATCGCGATGGATATTGTAGGACCGCTTGTAACAACTGATTCTGGAAATGCTTATGTACTCACGGTGCAAGACTCTTTTACGAGATATTTGGAAGCAAATTGTACCGCAGCTACCGTTGCAAAACATTTTATAACCGGTATCGTTCTAAGACATGGCGTCCCACATCAAATCTTAACTGATTTAGGAACTAACTTCGTTTCGCGCTTAATGCAAGAAGTGTACAAAGCTCTAGGCTGCGAACATTTGCGAACAACGGCTTTTAGACCGCAAACAAACGGTATGCTAGAGCGTACACATCGGACACTGAAAGATCTTCTTTCACATTTTATTAACCCTCAACACCGCGATTGGGATGAATGGCTTCCATATGCACTTTCAGCATACTGCTCAATGACCCATTCATCCACAAACGAAAGTCCGTAGTTCTTGTTATTTGGCAGATACATTGAGTTACCATATGATGAGCTTTTTAAACCAATGCGTATTCGTTATGACACGGACACGAACTATGCTAGTGAATTTATGCAACGCATGAAAATCGCTCATCAAAAAGCTAGAGAGGTTATGGAAAAGACCACGGAAAGAGGCCACAAGAATTTTAATAAAAAAAAACATCACCTCCGAACTATAAGCTAAGCGATAGCGTTTATTTATTTAATCCAGCGGTTAAACCTGGGTTGAGTGCAAAATTGGCGAAAAAATGGACAGAGCCGTATAGAATTGTTGATATTAAAGACGTTAATGCAACCATCAAAGAAATCTACGGAAAAAGAGAACAAAAAGTTCATGTTAACCGGTTGAAACCATGCTATTCCCGCCATTTTGCACCCATCGAAACCGAGGATTTAGATGAGGTCGAACTCATCGATGACGTGATATTTCCCATAACCCCTCCGACAAGCGATACCGGATATAAATTACCACCCATGTTGGAAAGGGCCGAAATAGAACGTGATGCAGGACCACCCGACATTCACCAACAAATAAATGCGACGGTCACTGATTTGCCGAGAGA
This sequence comes from Poecilus cupreus, assembly GCA_963942605.1. Classification (NCBI taxonomy): domain Eukaryota; kingdom Metazoa; phylum Arthropoda; class Insecta; order Coleoptera; family Carabidae; genus Poecilus; species Poecilus cupreus. Next base: position 3,250,043 of record OZ012729.1, on the reverse strand, counting down.
CACACACCCACCAGTCACACTAACACAACAGGCTCAAACATTCACACACCCCCTACCAACACCTCAAACACATACAACTATACACTCGACACACACACCAGAACCAGCACACACTCATATACAAACAGTAAACAGTACGCAATCAAACACTAACCCCACAACCTATCGATACCATACACGAAGTCGTGGACCTCCTCCCGACCATCCGTGGATACGTAGAGGTGTAATTTTGTTCTAGGCGAAACGATGCAGTGGCTGGTCATTTTGTACCTGATGCTGAGGGTCGCGAGTGTCTGTGTCGATGGAGACATAATTGCGTATGATTGCGAGGATCGAGAAACGGAGTTAACTCGATTGTCGCTGCTGAAGGTCAAACCATGCCTCGATCCCCGCAATGCTTCAGAGACAACGACACGAAAAATCCAGCTGATTCAGGAATGCCGACACGCCGAAATGCATATATTGACATGTATGGTTATGGTGCAGCAGATCATCACGCACTGTGACATGCATTCGCACGCTAGTATCGTGGCGGGCGGATTGGGTAAGTTTATACATTACACCAAAATTAATGCTTGTCGTGATGCGCACAGGTTCCGTCGGCTTGACCTCGCTGGCCTTGGCGCTGGAATTGTTTCGAACCTCGTACTCAACGGCACCACCGAAATTTCTGCGACCTTAGCAGGAAACCTGGACCCGCTTGGCAAGTGTCACGGAGTAAAATTCAGCGTCAACGAAGTCACCTATGAAGATGTGGTAGTCAGCGCTGCCATCACAATTAAACTGTTTGACTACAGCGCCGTTGCAAATGTAGAAGAGAATAGTGTTAATCTACGCCGCGGTACTGTTTGCCCGTACAGTGCTGGGCTACTGTTTCGACGACCTCGCTGGCGAAGTTACTTGGGAATCCCGGACCAATGAGCAATGCACATCCACTGGCATCGACGTTCTCTACGAGGGTCTAGCGACGGTGCTTACCCTGAAGCCAGACGGCTCCACCAAAACGCAACACTTCATTGTGGTGGAGGCGTACGATATCGTGTTCGCACTAAAGTTAATTTCGCAAGAAATTATATGTAACCAGCAGGCATGGCGGACAGAACAAAACCGCCTGCTAATAATATTTGATACGTCCCTCGGATTTTACTATCAGAAGACGAGGAAATTAGTGCAGAACACGGACATGATGGCTCAGGTGTTTAGCAAACTTCTCTTTTAGGAGATAGCGGTCAAGCAGCATATGAGTGAGGTCATTTATGACTCAATATTGAAGCGATGTCGTTTGCGAGAGAAGATACTCTAAAATCGCCTCGCCCTCGCCCTGGAGTCACCGGACGTCGTAAGCGGACTCGTTCGTGATGCACCAGGTCATATCGGCCGTGTCGTAGGTGAGGTGCTATACATCGCTCGGTGCACCGCGAAGGTTGTTGAATATCGGCGATCGTAGTTCTGCTACCAAGAACTGCCGATCCTATTCAACAACGAGTCAAAATTTATGACGCCCATCACTCATATTATTAAGGACCACGGAACCCAGGACTGTAACGATAAGTTACCAGCGATGATTCACCTGGAGAACAAGTGGCTCGAGCTGCTGCCGGAAGTTCACCACGCTAGACCCGACCCGATCGAGCTGGATGCGAATGAGGAAGAACACCTGCTACGCATGACCAAAATATCGCCAATCAGCTCACATGGCGTGTATACTAAAGAAGAAATGGAGCAGTTTCAAAAAGCTCTGCTGTTTCCAACGGAGAAAGAAGCCACAACGAGCTTAGTTACACGTCGCGTAATACTGAATTACTTTGCCCTGAAGAAGGCCTCCAAAGTCCATCCGCGGCCGAAAACCTTCCTGTGGGCCAGTCTCTGGCATGCGTTAGCATACCGTTACCTTCATCCGGGTGTCCAGCTGGAATCGGTTTATGTAGCTACAGACAATAACATTTACCCGCCGCTAAATAATTGTGCCAGTGCAAATGACAGTGTGACCGTGCAAATCTCTCTCCCTCTTATGACTCAGACCCCCCGTGACACTAGCCAAGGACCAAGTGCTCCAGATGCCTTCGGTAGAAATCAGTAGAGACCCGAATTAAATAGGTAAAGCGTATCTTATTAGCTCTAATTTCATGTATCTGTTTCTATTTGATATCTTTAAATATGCTTGCCTAATTTAAACGGTTCTTCTGATTAGATCGTTTAAGAATTTGTTCTTCTTTTGTGTTAATTTGTTTAGTTTAAGTACTTATGGTATTACATATAAGGAATAATAAGAGTGTAGTATCATCATGAGTGTGTGTAGGGAATAAATATATCAATTTTGCGATATATTTATATCTTGTCGTAGGGATGGTGTAACAGAGCTAAACCAGAGCTGGAATTATTTATTTAAAAACTGTGAGAAACTAATATGTGGCTACGGGACTCGCTGAACCTTTTCCAACCCCCTCAACTCCACTCTATGATGATGCTGCTCAAACTTGAAAACATTGGAGATCACTCTGTAACCAGCTCTTGAAGCTGTCGGTTGTGATCCGCTTTAGTAATAATTGTAACAGTGATATAAGATTTTGTTTCATCAACTTTGTGTAGCTTCGTGTTTTTTTTTTAATTTAGTCATTACTTGTCATTAATTTCTATTAATTTTATTTTTAATATAACTTTATTTGTCTATTTCACGAGCGTGGTTTTACTTGATATCTTTTCCTAAAACTCCCCGGTCGACCGTCGTTAACCCTTAGTGAGTGTGCCTGGTACCAGTCAGCTGATCCACAGCCCCAGCCAGGTCAGAAGGAAAGAACGGTAAGTACCGAAAACCACTATTTTATTGTTGTTCGACTTCGTATGAATTTATTGTCTAACTTCACACATTATACACCTCCCCCTCGTGCTACAAGTAGCTAAAAAGCAATTTATCGAAAAGTTTGAAGCAAGCAAAAGGCTCGGATGGAATGTTACGAGGTCGTGGATTATAGCTCAACTCTTTGTAGAAGGAGTACAAAATATTGAGTTGATCGAGCCAAAGGAAGACATTGTGATTAAAGGAAATGTGCTTCTACTGGCAGCATAATAATTGAGAAAGCTTAAAATCCGTAATCCTTAAAGTGTGCCGGTATTCTTGCAGGTAGTATAATTGCGAGTGCGAAATTTTCTTTACTTCTTCTAATTGTTGTAACTTCTCTATGCATTGTGAGGTATAATTGTTATGAAGAAGTTACTTCTGCAGTTATAACCCAATAACTCAGTGGTGCAGCAAATGCCCGTTCCACAGCATGGTTTTGAAGGTGGCGGTTATACCATTGATGGAGTCTATTCAAACTACCTCGTTCATTATAAATTATAGAGGAGGAGTTAAAATGGCAAAAGCAAAAAATAAATTTGAAGTGATTAATCATGATGCAGCAGGGATTGATATTGGTTCGGCCGTACATTATGTATGTGTTCCAGAAGGAATGGATGAACAACGTGTCCAAAAATTTGGGTGCTTTACAGTGGATCTGCACAACTTAGCAAAGTGGTTGAAAAAGTGTCAGGTTAGTACTGTAGCTATGGAGTCAACTGGAGTGTATTGGATTCCCTTATTTCAAGTATTGGAATCATATGGATTTAAAGTCAAATTGGTAAATGCGAGACATGTTAAAAATGTACCTGGTAGAAAGTCTGACGTTCAAGATTGTCAATGGTTGCAAAAATTGCACAGCTATGGACTGCTACAAGGGTCATTTAGGCCAGATAATCAAATGTGTGTACTGCGTATTTACGTTAGACAATGTACTAACCTAATTGAAAATGCAGCTAAACATACTCAACGTATGCAAAAAGCGTTGATTCAAATACATATTCAATTGCACAAGGTTATTAGTGATATCAACGGTGTAACAGGTATGAAAATTATTAAAGCAATAATTGAAGGTGAGAGAGACCCAGAAAAACTAGCTAAATTAAGGGACGTACGAATAAGAAGTAATGAATCCACAATTGCAAAAGCATTAACAGGTGATTATAGAGAAGAACACTTGTTTGTACTGAGGCAAGAGTATAAAGCATATACGTGAACTTAAAACTAATGGATGATGAATGGTATCAGCTACTAGATGGTTCAGTTTTTCGATGGCAAAACATCGCACCGTTCCAAGTAGCTTCAACCGATGACGTGAACTTAAAACTAATGGATGATGAATGGTATCAGCTACTAGATGGTTCAGTATTTCGATGGCAAATCATCGCACAGTTCCAAGTAGCTTCAACCGATGACGTGAACTTAAAACTAATGGATGATGAATGGTATCAGCTACTAGAGGGTTCAGTTTTTCGATGGCAAAACATCGCACAGATCCAAGTAGCTTCAACCAGTCTATGAAACTGAAAATAAATAGAAAAAATTATTTACAACTTGGACACATAAATACTTTTGGTATTCTGCCAATATTTGAAACACCAATACAGGTTCTATGGAAATAATCCCTACATATTTGGCAAAAAACCATATCTTCTGATGGCTGCAGATAATCACTCTGCATGGCACAGCGAGTCCAAGTAGTCTTAAATAAAGTTATATTTAACTTACTACAATAATCCAAAGTATTGGTATATCAAGGAAGACAGCCATATTTTACAGGTATTTCTGTTGTTGATTTTGGATATGTTTTACGAACAGTATTATCATTCAAGACAATGTTATAGTTTTGCGCTAGACTATAACGTGAAATTTTTTCACTAAATTTTATAATCTCGTCCATTATCCACATTCGGGCATCATCCATATCCTTTTCTGAGAACTCAAATTTGGATGCAGAGCAAATAATATGAGCCCAAACGCAGACATGAACCTCGCAGTTTCCTCCAGAACCAGAAGAAAATTGAAGTGGAATGTCATTGCATGAAAATACTGTCCAATTATACATATCTGTAGTTCGTTGGTAAGTTCGCATAAATTGATTTTCAATAAAACACTTAATCATATGCAGATGTTCTGGTATTACCTTTCCATGCATTGAATCAATATACAAAATTATTTCATGTTTCATGATAACGACATATAGAGCCCAGTGATTGTTATTAAGATGTACAGGTAACAGCCAAATATCTGCAAACATGACGCCTTTAGTCGTCGCATAAGTGTTTATTGATATTGTTTAGATTTATCAAACAACCTCGTCACGCAAAAAGTGTCGAATGCAGCTACCTTAAGGTGAAACGTGTCAGCAAGTTGTTCTTGAATAAAAAAGAAAGCGTTTATAATATTATCATTCAACCATTTGCCAGGAAACAAAGATTTTAAACTTTCATAATTTACATCAATTGCTGCTATAGTGTATTTAACATCTGAGCAAATTGTTGGATACTTTAAACATGAAGACCATGGTTTCAGATGTTGAATTAATTGTGTTGGTTGTATTTCCTGATCGAAGTTAAGTTTTTTAGTAATATGTTGTAAGACAGGTTGTTTTGGTTTCATCAAAACGTTGGAGATTATGTCCTCGGGTGTACCATTTATTACATGGGTGATAATGATAAATCACAGCCTACAAATTTTGGCAATAAATTTTTATTTGGTGTACTGTGAGACAGTTCGTGTGTTACAGGGCGACAAAATGTGTAATTTGTTACTGTTAATACTGTCCGGAAGTGTATTTTTTGTCAGTGTCAAATATGTTTTGTATTTACGTTTAACGAATTTATGTTTTTGTGTGTCTAAATGTTGATTCTTGGACGGCATATCAAAGAGTTTAAGTGCCTTGGTGCTTCTACGTTTTGTGTTAAATGGGTGTTGTACTGAAGCCTTGATCTCCATGATTTCGTTTTTATTAGGTCGTTTCTTTTCAATAAAATGCCTATTATTACTAATAGGATCTTCTTTCTTTTGCCATAATTCTACGCTATTGGTAATATTTAAAGTGTCATTCAATACTCTTTCATTAATTTTATTAACTTTTTTAGTTTTCGAAGCTTTAAGTGAATAGATCCTGTTATTAATTCGACCTCGTAATAAAGATTCCAATCGATTAATAAACCGAGAAACTTGTACCCTTTTTTTGCCACGAAAAACATCTTTTTTAACAATTTTGAACCAGTTCTCTACTGGTGCATTTGAATCGCGTACAATCTTAAATCTTTTGTAAAGGATTACTCCTGAAATTATTGGATAAAATGCCAAAATATTTCTTAAAATTATGTTCAGTAGTTCGGGCGAAAATAAGGTATTTAATTTAGAGGTAATTGTCATGTCATTCTCCGACATCGTACTGTTCATGACAGGCTCGAAATATTGGTAAAATGGAGATTTTTTCCTTAATTCAGATACTCCGGTAATTCCTTGAGGAAAATTTGCCCCGTGGTAAGAACAATATAGTATATAATTTTAGTAAAATAAATAATAATTATTTATTATTTTCAGCCGTAGGGGTATAAGCGCGCACGCACACACACACACACACACACACACACACACACACACACACACACACACACACACACACACACACACACACACAAACACACACACACACAGAAACAAAATACACTGGAAAATAAGGAGTATTAGTACTCAAACGTCATCCTCACCTTCACGTGGTGTTTCCTGTTTTAATTAACGAGGCTCTGGCGATCTTACTATTCTGATGTTAATATACTGTAGCAACAATTTACCACTCGACACATCAATCTTCCTGTACGGAACATTCCAAATGTTCCTCGTCCTAAAGCAACCGATGAGTTGCTTTTTGGAGCACTTCTGCACACCCTCCTGCCGTACCGGAAGTATTGCGGAAGACGCCGTCGAGTAGCTGTTCTAGTCACAGAAACATCTAGCCCAAATCTACGTCACTGCTCGCCGCACATCAGCTGTGAATTCGGTTCTCCGTCCACCGGCACGCAACCTTGACCGAGATAAGCCAAACTCATGTTTTATTTGTTTATTTGTCTAGTTGTTAATCACTACCTGCGTATATTTTTGTACATTATTCTTACGTACCTTAGTTTTTATTTGCATCATCTAGTATAGACATTTTTGTTAGGTTAGATCACTTATGTTGGTTGTTTATTTTTTATTTCAGCAGGAGACCCATGTTCGTTTTCACTACAGGTAGTAGAGGCTACCCACAACTTGCGCTGATTCGCCCTCCAAGGGTGTAACAAGGTATCGCCAATAAAGAACTTCGGTCTGTTTATCCCCAAGTATAATTCGACTCCTCTAGTCGGTTATGCGAATTCGGATTGGGCAAGAAATGTAGACAAGAAATCAGGCTCGGGCTACCTCTTCTAAGTCTGAGGTTCAGCTGTTCTGCACCTATCATCATCTTAGAGCAGCGATTCTTAACCTCGGGTCGCGACCCAAATTCGGGTCGCGAGAGGTATTGGGTTGGGTCGCGGAAATCCCCCAAACGACTTTAAAGAAGTGGTAAAACTTCACGTTTTTAATTGCGAATATTTTTATTTTGTATTGATAGCTCGATCGATGTCACTAAACTAGTATAGTGACAATTATTACTACTCATAGATCAAGGACTAAAGGCTGTGTTACTGCCATCTATTGTCCGTTCACAATCGCGACATGTTAGTTCTGTTTTAATGGGCGGAAGGGCGCGGGGCGCAAAGCGGCGAGTGCGCGCCATCGCCACCCGTCGGCATCGCTCGGCTCGGCTCGGTCAGTCAGTTTGCTAGCGAGTTTGTTTACGATTGCACGCTCGTTCTTCATACTGTTTTACGTGAATTACATTTGTACTTGACTACAATACACTCTTTGTTGACAACTACAGATAAACAGTGCTACAAAATTGTGTTAATCAATTGTGGTAAGTCTTTCGAATGGTGGACAGTCATGGCGAAACGGATGTTAACATACAAGCAAGAATTTTTAGCCTTAGGATTTATTGAAATAAAAGATCGTTCTGGTGTGCCACGTCCACAATGTGTGGTTTGTATGCAACTTCTTTCAAATGAATCGCTAAAAATAAACAAATTGAAGAGACATCTCGAAAAAGTCCATCCAACGTACGCAAATAAACCGCTTGCTTTTTGGAAAGAAAAAGAAACACAAGCAAAGCGCATGAGACTTGATGCACCATCAAGTTCAGCAACAGTTTCGTTAGAAAAAACTACCTACGCTTCTTTCGAAGTAGCTTTAAAAGTAGCTCAATGTAAAAAACCCCATAGCATTGCTGAGCAGTTGATTAAACCAGCTGCAATAGCCATGGCAAGAACTGTCTGTGGAGATGAAATTGCGAAGAAGCTGGAAATGGTGCCAATTTCAAACGAAACTGTGAAAAAGAGAATAGATTTAATGTCATTAGATATTTTAGAACAATTAATAACGGATCTCAAAAAAGCCATCAAATTTTCAATTCAAATCGACGAATCAGTTGATATTGAAGATTTCCCACAGCTGTTGGTGTACGTAAGATACAGAACTCCACAAAATTTCAATGAAGAGTTCCTGCTTTGTGAAAAGCTCTCTGAAACTACAACTGGGGCTGATATATTTCTTTTAATAGACAAGTTCTTTGTGGAACACCAATTACTGTGGGACAATTGTCTCGCAGTCTGTACAGATGGAGCACCGGCAATGATAGGGAGTCGCATCGGGTTTTGTGCCAAAGTCAAGGAACGAAATCCAGAGGTTGTTTTAATACACTGCTTTTTACATCGAGAAAACTTGGCTACACGTGATATGCAGCCAGATCTACATCAGGTGTTAAAGGACGTAATACAAATTATAAATTTCATAAAGGCGCGCGCTATGAACTCTCGGATATTTCGACTGATGTGCGAAGAAATGGGTTCAGATCACCAGAATTTATTATACCATTCGGATATCCGCTGGCTATCCCGCGGAAAGATTCTAGCTAGAGTTCTTTCTCTTAAAACAGAAATAGAAATATTTTTGACAGATACAAGACACGAATGTGCTGATCGCTTCAGTGACAACAAATGGATGGCTAAATTGGCATATTTGGGTGATATTTTCCACCACTTGAATCAGTTAAACACAGAAATGCAAGGTCAAAATCGCACTCTAGTAGACATTTATGAAAAAATTACTGTTTTTAAAAACAAAACAAAACTTTGGCAAAATAAAATTGTTCAATGTCAATTGGCAGCGTTTCCAACATTAAACTTGTTTTTGGAAGATCTTAATCTTAATGGCAACCGTATTTTCGTGGAGACCATGCCTATTTTTTTAGAACATTTGAGAAAACTTGAAAATGAAATGGAAAGATATATTCCACAAAATGTCCATATCGTGAAATACAGGTGGGTAAGAAATCCATTTGAAGTAGATGTAATGGGCGTTGAAAACGATTCAGCTGGATTACAAGAAGAATTGCTCGAAATGCAAGGTGATGCAGTTTTAAAAGAGAGATTTGCCAGAACGAGTCTCACAAAATTTTGGGCACAATTATCTGGGAAGCCTGTTCTGAGCAATGAAGCTGAAAAAGCCCTGCTACCTTTCTCAATTACTTATTTATGTGAAGCAGGATTTTCATGCCTTGCTGTTATGAAGAATAAGTACAGGAATAGGTTGGATCCTCAGCATGACATGCGGTGTGCACTTTCTATAAACATAACTCCACGTATACATGATCTTTGCTCAAAAATACAACACCAGGGTAGTCACTAATTATTTTGTTGTAAATTTTTTAACTGTTTTAATGCTGAATTGTCTGATTTTAATACAGAACATTTAAATAAAGTTGTTTATTTCTAATTTTACAACTACATCCTATAAAATTACATAATATATCATTTTAGTACCTGGCACTGGAAAAAAAAAAAATTAGATTAGGGTCGCGTACTTCAAATATATTCGTACTTTGGGTCGCCAGCCAAAAAGGTTAAGAACCGCTGTCTTAGAGGACAATCAGTCCTTGTACAGAGATGGCAACACAGCAGGCTGAAGCATATCCAGACTGGGAATTCAACAGACCTAGATCTTCAAATCACAATTGTACCTCCCATCAGTCACGTGACCGTTAATAATAACTATTTCAATTTCAAAATGTTTGGTTTGTCATTCTGTTGTACTGTTGTGTTATTTGAACAATTAGAAGTAATTTTGCTTTTGAATAAACGTCGTTAATTATGTCCACTGTAAGTACAAAATATATTAATATAATTCTCGTTGTAAAATGTTACTGATGGTTATAAATCAGCTTATACCATTCTACCAGTTTAAATGGGTCATCTATCTGTAGAACGTCGTCATTAACATAAATCGTTATTAGTGGTGAAATCTAAATTAAAATGAATTTTTACGTTTATATAGGATGTATTGTAATATATCAACTGATTTACACATAATTATAGCTATAAAAATAAAAAAAATGTAAACAAAATCTAACATTTTTAATATTTGTAGTTATACTATAGTTGGCAACACTGTTGACGTTATACTTTGTTACCGTAACAAGTGGGGGCAATCTAGGGACTTTTAATGAGAAATGTTAAAATTAATATAAAAATGATAAATTTCAATATTTAGAAATATTTTCACCTTATAATTTTTTTCATTTTATAATTTTTCAAAACTTTCAATTAATATATGTTAGAATGTGGTATTCAAAGTCATAAAAATCTTATAAATTAGAATGTAGCTTATTGACTGTAACTGGAAAACATGGTGTTTACAAAAAAATCTGGAACTAATCCTATTTGCTTATTTATACACAAATAATAATAATAATAATAATAATAATAATAATAATATATATATATATATATATATATATTATTATTATTTGTGTATAATAAGCAAATAGGATTAGTTCCAGATTTTTTTGTAAACACCATGTTTTCCAGTTACAGTCAATAAGCTACATTCTAATTTATAAGATTTTTATGACTTTGAATATATATATATATATATATATATATATATATATATATATATATATATATATATATATATATATATATATATATATATATATATATATATATATATATATATATATATATATATATATATACACTCGGCAACAAAAAAAACGCGCCACTTGAAAATGCACGAAAAAACACGAATTTTTAAACCGCTGTAACTTTGTTCAGTTTCGACGAAAATGGATGAATCTTTGACTCCGAGAAAGGTTGAAAGGTTTTCTTTAAGGCCGTGTGAAGGGATGAGTCGTAAGTTGGAATCTAACCCCCATATAACCCCTGTGAAAAAAAAATGTTCAGAATGACAAAAAATGTCAAAGTTTGACAACTTGTAACACACGCGAAAAAAATCGTGGCTTAGTGCGACATACAAGGTGATAAAGTTCACTCAATTTCCGTTAGATTTAACAACAAGTCAAGTCGCTACAATAAAATGGCGGGAAGTTATGAATTTTTTAAAAAAAAGTGTATTTTTGGGTATTACTCTGGCAGTCTGCCGGAAATGGATGATTCTTTGGGATCTTGCTGCGTATAAATGTTCTCTTTCAGGTGGCATGCCTAAGTTTTATAAAAAATTACAGTTCACCCTTTTGCACCCCCTAAAAATGAAAAAATGTTCGTACCGTCAAAACATCAATGTTTGACATCTTGTACCATGCGCAAACAATAAAGTTTCAGATCAAAATTAACCGAGATTTTGGTCTGATAACATTTTTCAAAAATTCATAACTTTGCGAAAAGTCATTGAATATCTTTAATTTTTTGCGAAATCTATTGTAAAATGATTGAATTGTATCGTTAATCATGTCACACGAAGCCACGTTATTGTTTGCGCATGGTACAAGATGTCAAACATTGATGTTTTGACGGTACGAACATTTTTTCATTTTTAGGGGGTGCAAAAGGGTAAACTGTAATTTTTTATAAAACTTAGGCATGCCACCTGAAAGAGAACATTTATACGCAGCAAGATCCCAAGGAATCATCCATTTCCGGCAGAGACTGCCAGAGTAATACCCAAAAATACACTTTTTTTTAAAAAATTCATAACTTCCCGCCATTTTATTATAGCGGCTTAAATGGTTGTTAAATATAACGGAAATTGAGTGAACTTTATCACCTTGTATGTCGCACTAAGCCACGATTTTTTTCGCGTGTGTTACAAGTTGTCAAACTTTGACATTTTTTGTCATTCTGAACATTTTTTTTTCACAGGGGTTATATGGGGGTTAGATTCCAACTTACGACTCATCCCTTCACACGGCCTTAAAGAAATCCTTTCAACCTTTCTCGGAGTCAAAGATTCATCAATTTTCGTCGAAACTGAACAAAGTTACAGCGGTTTGAAAATTCGTGTTTTTTCGTGCATTTTCAAGTGGCGCGTTTTTTTTGTTGCCGAGTGTATATATATACAGGGTGTAAATCAAAAAGCGGGCCATAGGCGTTTAACATGGGAAATCAGTTTTTTCGTGCGCAAAAGTTCCCAAATGGTTTTAGACGAAAATAGTTCAAATAAAAATTTTAGAGAATTTTATTCTGCATCTAAATCACTAATCAGATTTTATTTTATACGTCATGTAATCCGTAAAATCGACTTTAAAGTTTTATAAATATTGCTCATTTGTAGTGATAGCCATGGAATTGGAACAAAATTACAAACAATTACATATCACTAGCAATATTTATAAAACTTTAAAGTCGGTTTTATAGATTACAAAACGTGCAAAATAAAATCTGATTAGTGATTTAGATGCAAAATAAAATTCTCTACAATTTGTATTTGAACCATTTTCGTCTAAAACCATTTGGGAACTTTTGCGCACGGAAAAACTGATTTCCCATGTTAAACGCCTATGGCCCGCTTTTTGATTTACACCCTGTATATATATATATATATATATATATATATATATATATATATATATATATATATATATATATATATATATGCCTTAACAATGTGCAAGTTAAAATCTTGCATAAATCCAAATAACAATAATTTACACGAAAAACGAAATTTGAGAAATTTACATTTTGGCTTATATCTAGTCACCTATGCACTTTTGTGAAAAAACAAAAACATGGGTAAATTGGCCCCGTAATGAGGCAACTTTTGTCTAATTTAACCGACTTGGTATCTCTTACGGTTCTCGAGATCCCCATGCTTAAACAGTTTCATTGGTATATATAAATTAATTTTTTTTGTTGATTGCAAGCTCTATATTTTAGGGTTGGAATAAGTATATATTCGAATGCTTGTTATTATAATTGTAAAGTACCAATGTTTATAAAGTGTTGAAACATTATGTCTGTTTTATAATTCTAGAAAAAGAAAAATTGGGTGAACTAAGGTTGCACAGTACCAGCTAAGGAAAGGTACACATTATTTTATTTTCCTGTGGTAGATGATTTATTTATTTATTTATTTTCCCTTGTCCATATTTTAAATATATACATATATTACAAATTTTGTTGTCTTACTTTACATTACTTTCAAAATATAAATCCGAGGAATAAATTACAACATTCAAAATTACGCGCGTCAAATATAGTTCTCGGGGACACCGCAAGGTGCGTCGAAATCAGTAAATTTTGAAAGCACTACTGTCAAATCTTTCAGTGTAGTGCTTGTTTATAACAACATTCAAAATTAAGCGCGACAAAAATAGTTCTCGAAAACACCGCAATTTGCGCTGAAATCAATTTTTGAAAGCACTGTGCTACCAAGTCTTGCAGTACACTGGCCGTTGCTTCAAATGTCAAAATTACGAATTTGAAACCGCCAAGATTGAGAAGGTTCAACTAAACACTATACATATATAAACAAACTAATTGTTTTTAATTCTTCTAATTTTTCAATTCGTGCATAATTTTAATTTAACTCAACTAATCTCGCCAAATGTATCTCCGCTCAATCACATCTGACAAAGATTTAACAATTTGTTCCCTTTCTCAAGCACCGCACGTTTCCTGAAAAATATTTGATAATGCTCATTGCTGTGATTATTTACATATTTTGTTAACTAGTTAATTACTCCCTCTCCTACGGGTCTAGGCAAATTCGCTATAGGCCTATAAAATTGCTAGAGGAGTGTAGTATTTGATTTCTGAGTTACATGTATAGACATCATTTTTTAGGGTATGTAGTGATTTTTTTAATTGTTAATTAATTAATTACTCACTCTCCTACGGGTCTAGGCAAATTCGCTATAGGCCTATGAAATTGCTAGAGGAGTCTAGTATTCGATTTCTGAGTTTCATGTATAGACATCATTTTTAGGGTATGTAGTGATTTTTTTAATTGTTAATTAATTAATTACTCACTCTCCTACGGGTCTAGGCAAATTCGCTATAGGCCTATGAAATTGCTAGAGGAGTCTAGTATTTGATTTCTGAGTTACATGTATAGACATAATTTTTTAGGGTATGAAGTGATTTTTTAAATTGTTAATTAATTAATTATCACTCTCCTACGGGTCTAGGCAAATTCGCTATAGGACTATAAAATTGCTAGAGGAGTCTAGTATTCGATTTCTGAGTTTCATGTATAGACATCATTTTTTAGGGTATGAAGTGATTTTTTAAATTGTTAATTAATTAATTATCACTCTCCTACGGGTCTAGGCAAATTCGCTATAGGCCTATAAAATTGCAAGAGGAGTCTAGTATTTGATTTCTGAGTTACATGTATAGACATGTGATTTTTTAAATTGTTAATTAATTAATTATCGCTCTCCTACGGGTCTAGGCAAATTCGCTATAGGCCTATAAAATTTCTAGAGGAGTGTAGTATTTGATTTCTGAGTTACATGTATAGACATCATTTTTTAGGGTATGAAGTGATTTTTTAAATTGTTAATTAATTAATTATCACTCTCCTACGGGTCTAGGCAAATTCGCTATAGGCCTATAAAATTGCTAGAGGAGTGTAGTATTTGATTTCTGAGTTACATGTATAGACATCATTTTTTAGGGTATGAAGTCATTTTTTAAATTGTTAATTAATTATCACTCTCCTACGGGTCTAGGCAAATTCGCTATAGGCCTATAAAATTGCTAGAGGAGTCTAGTATTCGATTTCTGAGTTTCATGTATAGACATCATTTTTTAGGGTATGAAGTGATTTTTTTAATTGTTAATTAATTAATTATCACTCTCCTACGGGTCTAGGCAAATTCGCTATAGGCCTATAAAATTGTAAGAGGAGTCTAGTATTTGATTTCTGAGTTACATGTATAGACATGAGATTTTTTAAATTGTTAATTAAATAATTATCACTCTCCTACGGGTCTAGGCAAATTCGCTATAGGCCTATAAAATTGCTAGAGGAGTCTAGTATTTGATTTCTGAGTTTCATGTATAGACATTTTTTTAAGGGTATGAAGTGAATTTTTTAATTGTTAATTAATTAATTATCACTCTCCTACGGGTCTAGGCAAATTCGCTATAGGCCTATAAAATTGCTAGAGGAGTGTAGTATTTGATTTCTGAGTTACATGTATAGACATCATTTTTTAGGGTATGAAGTGATTTTTTAAATTGTTAATTAATTAATTATCACTCTCCTACGGGTCTAGGCAAATTCGCTATAGGCCTATAAAATTGCTAGAGGAGTGTAGTATTTGATTTCTAAGTTACATGTATAGACATCATTTTTTAGGGTATGAAGTGATTTTTTAAATTGTTAATTAATTAATTATCACTCTCCTACGGGTCTAGGCAAATTCGCTATAGGCCTATAAAATTGCAAGAGGAGTCTAGTATTTGATTTCTGAGTTACATGTATAGACATGTGATTTTTTAAATTGTTAATTAATTACCCAGATAGCACAATGATATTATGAGCATGTACACTGAATATTCCTTAGGGATATTGGGATATTCCAGGAATAGTCTGTTTATGTCCTGTAATATTTAAAGAATATTCCTGGGATGTGTCGATGTCCCGAAAAAGAATATTCTCTGATGATTCCCTCAGTATGCTACAGAATATTTCTAGTTTATTTTGAGCAGTAATTAATAATATTCCGAGTAGATTCTCAATTGATTCATAAGAATATTCTGTGGCTATATAGGAGAATATAAATAAATGTACATAGGAGAATATTAATAAATGTACAACATGTATTTCAATACAATAATATTTATTAAAATATGTCAATTCTTCAACAAAACAAACAAAAATATTATTCTAAAGTAACAATCACATTTAAATTAAAGCTATCAATCTGCAGTCTATTGCTGGTTGTTTTAATATGCTTTATTACATCTATAATGTAAAAAAATTCGTTATTATTATTTATAATTATAGAGAAGAAATACTTACAACTTTAGTTTCTCTTCTTCATTCGATATAAAGCTTTACTTAGACATCGTGCTCCTAATACTTCAATTTCTTTTTCTGTTAAATTTGCATTTTTATTTTTCTTAGCGGTTTCGGAATTAATTACAGATCAAATGTAATCTGTTTTCATTTTTACTAATCTATTAAAATGTATATTTAAAACAAATGATCTTTTGCTTTTATACATTATTAACATGAATATACCATACAAAAGAGAAATTTGAGGTTAGACCTCTGGGTAGACCATTCGCTGTTTTCTGCAAGATGTAAATTATAAACTCATATATTCTAAATATAATTATAAACTCACAATATACTTGTATTTAAGAAATTAGCTTCACTTGGTACACTTATTTTTATGTATTTTCACTGAAAACTATTGTAAATCAACAATCTGTAACCTTGTGCTTCGTGTATGAGCTGATGTGCCGTATGCTGACAGCTGACACACGCTAACGGCTGACGGTGTGCAACATTTTACGAACTTCATTGCATTTCAAAATTGAAAGAAATATTAATTATTAATATTTAATACAAATTATTATTTTACCCAATGAACATAAATAAAACTATAAATTCTACACATCTAATCTAAATGATTTATTTCTATAATAGAACGCATCTGCCATCTAGTGGCAAACCAACGAGTCATTTATTAAAGAATATAATATGTATAGCCAACAAATTATGTGTAACGTAAAGCAATTAGAAATAATAAAATCTGAAGACATAAAATTAAAGAGATACACGTATTTTTATAAAATTTCTGACAGCGACAAAATACATTTTTCTAACCATTTAAATTTGGAGACTTTTTCTCGTTTTCATGCAAATTAATGCATAATTAGGCAACAATGCTAAATAAAAAAAAAAACATTTTTAGGAAATATATATTTTATTAATTATACACAAAAATTATGCCTCAAGGTACATTCTATGGTTATTCCATAAAATTAAGAATAGGTTGTTCCACAGGAAATATACAGAAAATATTTTTTAATATTATATAAATATTCAAGGAATATTAAGACAATTGTTCACAGAATATTAAAGAATGAATATTATACGAACATTCCTATATATTCCAAATATTCCTAGAATAATACTAAAATATTCGGAATATTTAAAGCATATTTAGGACATTGTGAGAATATTCTCAGAACGTTTGTGCTATCTGGGTAATTATCGCTCTCCTACGGGTCTAGGCAAATTCGCTATAGGCCTATAAAATTTCTAGAGGAGTGTAGTATTTGATTTCTGAGTTACATGTATAGACATCATTTTTTAGGGTATGAAGTGATTTTTTAAATTGTTAATTAATTAATTATCACTCTCCTACGGGTCTAGGCAAATTCGCTATAGGCCTATAAAATTGCTAGAGGAGTGTAGTATTTGATTTCTGAGTTACATGTATAGACATCATTTTTTAGGGTATGAAGTGATTTTTTAAATTGTTAATTAATTAATTATCACTCTCCTACGGGTCTAGGCAAATTCGCTATAGGCCTATAAAATTGCTAGAGGAGTCTAGTATTCGATTTCTGAGTTTCATGTATAGACATCATTTTTTAGGGTATGAAGTGATTTTTTTAATTGTTAATTAATTAATTATCACTCTCCTACGGGTCTAGGCAAATTCGCTATAGGCCTATAAAATTGTAAGAGGAGTCTAGTATTTGATTTCTGAGTTACATGTATAGACATGAGATTTTTTAAATTGTTAATTAATTAATTATCACTCTCCTACGGGTCTAGGCAAATTCGCTATAGGCCTATAAAATTGCTAGAGGAGTCTAGTATTTGATTTCTGAGTTTCATGTATAGACATTTTTTTTAAGGGTATGAAGTGAATTTTTTAATTGTTAATTAATTAATTATCACTCTCCTACGGGTCTAGGCAAATTCGCTATAGGCCTATAAAATTGCTAGAGGAGTGTAGTATTTGATTTCTGAGTTACATGTATAGACATCATTTTTTAGGGTATGAAGTGATTTTTTAAAATGTTAATTAATTAATTATAACTCTCCTACGGGTCTAGGCAAATTCGCTATAGGCCTATAAAATTGCTAGAGGAGTGTGCTACACTTCTTTCGTCGCCTTGGCTGCCGCGGCTAGCTTGAACAGTGGAGACGGTCGTGCGGTCAATTGTGTGCAGCAAGCTATCAAATAATTTTTATAGGGCGCCAGCTGGCCATGCAGCTGACGAAAACGAACCTCTGGAGACTGGCCAACAATTCTCCAGAGTGGCCAAGGGACGTAGCGATCTGTCGAAGGCAGTAGTAAAGGGGGTAGCAACGAATAACAACTCCAAAATATGCTAATGATGAGTGTATTGCGGCGTAAAGAACGTATTTACAATTGCGTATAAAAATATTATCGTCCGAGTTAGAACTGCTCTGATCGGCGTGGACTAAATCGAGTTGTGGTTGAATTACTTCGCGCGGCTCGATGACGCAGTGACAGTCGGGGTACAAACTCAAAAAGGTGTTTAAAGCGCTCAACAGGATCACGGTGGTTTCGTTGGTCGACCAAAGATACACGTGACGCGCGTAAGTAGACTCGGTGAACCCAACCGCCGGAGACGTACGTCGTGCCACGGAACAATAAGCGCTAAACAGCACGCAAGTGTTACATTCGCGACGATCAGACCGAATCGTAATCGGTTGATAAATGCTGACGACAATAAGCAGTTTACACAAGATGTAAAAATCGACCGCGTAACAATGATAACACGTAAGTATTGATGATATAGATAACAAATCAACTTTTAGCATAACATAAATATAACCATAAATAATAAAACAAATGAATGGCTTAGCTGTGGCCCAGGGGGGTTGCGGGGTTCCTTCCTCACTGCTGTCCAATGTGGCTATCTCTCGTCCGAGATGGAACGGCGCAGGCGTAGCGTGACGCGTTGGATCGCAATCGCGCCAAATCCAGTGGCGGCGACTTCCCGTTTCGCGACGCACAGCAAACCAAGGTGGGAATGGACGGTGGTACTCCACGTTCCACGATGCTCCGTATTCACAAGTCAACGCAGACTTGGAGATGATTCCAGGTTCCCAAAATACGGAGTACGATACTCCCGTAAATGTTTCCAATAATAACGGAACAGCGGACTAACTTGGTCCCAGTAATACCAATCCCAATGGTGAAACAAAACCGTAAAACGAAAACGTGAACGTAAACTCTAAAAAGTAAAAGCCTAAAAAGGAAGTTTGTGATCAGACTCATAGCAAGGTACGTACGCCACTGACTATTTATTCAACTACGTGGCAATGTGTTATACTTTGATAAAAACAGAACAATGAAATTACTATTGACTCTAATTTATGTGACTGACTCTACGTTAAACTAATTGACTTTATTTTAATTAGGAAGCTGCAAAATTAGATTATCACGTGAATATTTACCTGAGATGTAGGACGGCTTAAAAGTATGAGAGTTTGAGATCTATAAATCCGGCTAACGGCCGCAGAATATAACAATTCCAAAATGGTTTAAATTACCACTAATCCAGATACTAATCTGATACAATTCTATACTGAATTTCTTCACACAAAAAAGGTAACACAACCAGATCTCTTCCAAAACTCAGTAACGACTCTTCTAACGTGAAAAATCCTTTTTACAGGTCAAAGCAAGGAAAAATTAAACTAACTGCAACAAGTACCTTAGCGATGCGCACCTGCCAGTAAGCCGAAATCACAGCTTCCGACGACCAGAGCTACACCGTCGCGTAGTAGGTGGTGCACTCAAAAGGCGAAACAAAAATACAAGCAAAATAATTAGAACTAAACCGTAACAAACTCTCCCCTCACCACGTAAGGAAATTTTCCCGAAAATTTCCGATGAGAACTATTACAAAAGAAAATAATAAGACCGTAAGAGAAGTAAGGAACAAATGAAGTTGAAAATCAAAATCGCGATCCGCTAATCGTTTTCTGAATCTCCAGCTGTTTCAGGATGAACCTTCAGATCCTTGACGTTCCAATTCCCTTGAAGCACGGTGCCCTTCATGTCCTTCAGGATGTATGTGTCTGTCGAGATACGCTTGTGCACCATAAACGGACCGATGTACTTCGCCGCCAGCTTTGCCGTGTAGTACTTCGATGCATCCGATAAGACGTAATTCTTACGCCACACAAGCTGGTTCGGATGCAAGTTTACGTCACGGTGTCGCAGATCGTAACGAGCTTTGGTCTTGGTGTATGATGCTTGTAATCGTTTGCGGATGTCACGATAAAGCTGCGCAAAACAACACGACCGCTCTAACTGCTTCCCACGATCCACGGGCTCCACAATCTCGTCGTCTGCTGCATTATGCCAATCTCCTGACAAGATCATATTGCGCCCAAAGTTGACGAAGTATGGAGTAACTCCGGTGACTTCATGGACGGCAGTGCGTACAGCACAACCTATCTGCGGTAAGTACTTGCTCCAAGTACGGTGATTCTCCGACACGTATGACACCAACATCGTTTTTAAAACCTTGTTCACCCTCTCCACAGGATTCGCCTGCGGGTGATACAGGGACGTGTATCGCGACTTCACCTGGTACTTCGATAAAAGGCGTGTGTACTCCAGCGCTCTAAACTGCGTGCCGTTGTCAGAAATGACAGCTCGAGGAACGCCGAAAACCAAAAACACATGTTCCTCTAGTGCCTTCACAATCGAGCTCGCTTTCGCCTGACGTAGTGGAAAGAACATCACGAACTTACTGAAGATATCGTAGACCGACAGAATCGACGTAAAACCCTGCTTAGACGGCGGAAGTGGACCAACTAAATCTATGCTAATCACCTCCCAAGGCTTGGTGACAGTTGAGTGACCTCCCATGTGTCCAGGTGCTGCTTGCTGTACTGGCTTCGACTGCAGACAAACCACACAACTACGAACATACCTAGCAACGTCTGCCTTCATCTTCGGCCAGTAGTAGCGTGCTGCTAACCGGTGGAACGTTTTAAATGCTCCCAAATGTCCACTTGTCGGCACGTCATGGCATTCCTTCATCAACTGTTTACGCCTCTCCTTCGGTACAATTTCTTTCCACTGCTCCTCATCCTCAACTAGTCCTAAATAACTACTCTTAACGAACTTACACAATTTCCCATCCCTAATACAATAATCCGGGTAAAGAAGCGGATTTTCTCTAACTAAATTAACCATTTTCTTAAACCAACTATCCTTACATTCGTCCACATTCACGCAATCTACAACAGGTACTGCACGAGACAAAGCATCGGGCACAACATGGTCTTTGCCCTTCCGATGTACAATTTTAAAATTGTATTGCTGCAACCTCACAGACCAACGAGCTAACCTGCCAGACGGATTCTCCAACTTGTGCAACCACAACAGAGAATAGTGATCGGTGATCGCCGTGAACTCTGTCCCCTCCAGATATGGTCTTAATTTCTCTATGGCCCACAGTAACGCTAATAACTCCTTCTCAGTCGTTGAGTAGTTGCGCTCCTGGCGGGTCAATGAGCGAGACAAATAGCAGACCACTTTCTCACCATCTTCATGCTGCTGGCTCAATACTGCGCCCAACCCAAAATCTGACGCATCTGTCTGCAGTGTGAATTCTCTGTTAAAATCAGGGCAAGTCAATATGGGAGCCGATACAAGGTGAGTTTTTATCTCCTCCCACGCTGCATCACAACTCTCATCCCATCTAAACGCACTGTTCTTCTTCAGGAGCCTAGTGAGCGGAGCGATGACTGTGGAGAAATGTGGCACAAAGCGGCGGTACCAAGAACTCATTCCAACTAACCGACGTACCTCAGAGACGGATCTAGGTATCGGAATGTCCAAGATAGCCTGTACCTTTTCTGGATCCACGTGTAGACCGCGCTGATTCACCACATACCCCAAGTATCGAAGCTCGTCCTTACAGAAGTGGCATTTCTCTCGTCCCAAAGTCAACTGTGCTCTCTTAAGTCGAGTGGCTACTTCCTCTAATATTTCCAGATGTTTGTCGAAGGTAGGTGTGACGATGATAATATCATCCAGATAAACGAACACGTACTGATCCAGATCTGAGCCGATAACAGAATTTATAAATCGTTGCCATACTGCAGGTGCACTGTGAAGTCCAAAAGGCATCCGCCTAAACTGATAAAGTCCTCGATTCGGTACCGTGAATGCCGTGTACTGTTTGGAGTCTTCAGCGACCGGAATTTGCCAATAGGCAGCCTTGATGTCCAATGATGTTAGATATTTGGCATCACGTAACTTATCTAGTGTATCTGACACGTACGGAATCGGGTAAGCATCTCGACGACTAACTTTATTCAGCTTACGGAAGTCAACACAAAATCTATACTTCCCATCCTTCTTAGGTACCAACAATATGGGCGACGACCATGGACTCTGGGATTTTTCCACTATTCCCTGCTCCAACATGGACGTCAACTCGGCATCTATGTGCTTCTGCATCGCTGGAGAGATCGGATAGTACCGTTGCTTGATCGGTTCGCTATCGGTAAAAATCTTCAGCTCTGTCCTATCTGTACACCCTATTTTGTCTTTCTCCATACCTTCGAACATCTTATCCACAACCTTGGCCAACCTGTGTTCCTGTTCCACCGACAAATTGCTGCGAGGGTGAATTGCATCTACCTGCACTACCGGTGACTCCGAAAATGTCCATTCACCACGCCGCAGATCAGGTACAATCCCCATAGCTTTCCAAAAATTCATCCCTAAAATCAACAAATGTGGAAGCTCTGGAACGACAAGTATTTCGATTACTCGAACTCGATCTCGTAGTCTAACTGGAACTGAGCAACTTCCGATACTTTCACAACGTTGGCCATTCGCGACAGTACAATGTGAGAACGATTTCTTTAGTTTTAGATTCAATTTACTCAGCACTTGCCAACCTAGCTTTCCTACAATCGTGCACGACGCGCCCGAATCCAACAATCCACGGAACGAATTTTCAAAAATAAAAACTTCCAGGTACGGACGTTCGTCACCTTCCGCATGAGCTAAAATAAAATCTAGTCTAGCATTATTCACAGTGGTCGACGCTAATAATTCTCGATGGCGTAATCGACCGTTTACGACATCTGTCTCCCGTTTCCCGAACACTGAGGGCAAGTATTGACGGTAAATCCTTCTTTTCCGCATTTAAAACAGCGTCGTTTTCTAGGTGCTGGACATCTGTTGGCGAGATGACCCGTGTTATGGCAATTCCAACACGTGCGCGAGTCTCTACGTTCGCTATCGACGACATGAACACGAGCTGTAGCTGTTGATGCTCTCGATATGGACGGCGATTCTACGTATGCTAAATCCGGTTCGATTGACATATTTTTCCGAGGTGGAGGTGCGAAGTTTTCAATCGCTTCCCTACGTTGGTCAAGCTTTTTACACAACTTTTGTAACTCGCTAACTGACTTCACATCTATTAAAGCTAATTGAGTCTGATAAAATGGCAAAATGTTTCTCATTAACAAACTAACTTTGTATTCCTCAGAGAGCTTTGATTTTAACCTAGAAATTAATAACGTCATGCTAGCTACATATTCTCCAATTGTTTCATTTGGACCCTGCGTCCTGCGCCTAATTTCCTCAAACAATTTTTCTTCGTAGTTAATCGGTAAATATTCATCGCGTAACCCATCTACTAAATCTTCCCAAGTTCTAAACCGATTCCTATTTGCTCTAAACCACACTAACGCATTCCCTTCAAATAAATCGATCGCTGAGTCGATAAGTTGTGATTTTGTGATGTTACGCGCTAACCGTAATTCCTCGACGCGCTCTAAAAACGCATTGATAGAAGTTTGTTTCCTATCCCCACTAAATTTCAAATTCCATTTAACTACTGGTACCGGTTTCATTATTCGCCGCGATCTATCCTCAACAACAGCTTCCGCAACCGATTCTGAATCTGATCCCGAAACGCTAAGTTCCTCGAACGAAGTCTGAAGCGCTGGATCCATTAACGTTGACGAATGTTTAAGCCTTTTTACTTTGGACATAAGTTCAGATTCAAGCGTAACTAATTTCACGAATGTTTGAGAACGTATCTTCACCTCGTTGTTGTTCGTTGTCACGCTACGATTGACTCTGCCAACCGCATGGGCAAGTTTAGTTTCAACCTTCTTGAACGCTGGTGAGTCTTTCCCGTCTACAAGTGAACTAATTAAGCTAGTAATCTCTGTTGTCAGTTTCTTTATAGCTGTCATATCTTCTTCAAATTTATACGGATAGTCTGGCATAACGAAGCTGGCGTGCTTTTCCGCTTTCAGCACTGAACGCAGTGTCTGTCTCATCGCATCTACCGAACCTACATCCTCCACACCTCTACATTTCAACTCATACATCAATTCATCCTTCTCCAATCGATTCACTTCCATTCTGGACTCCACACTGACCAAAAATATCAACAAAAGAATGTAAGAATACAAAACTAATCTACCTGAAACTATCTAACCCAACCTTAAATCTACTACCAACTAAGAAAAACCCGTTGATATCCAACAGACTAAATATTAACTTTAGCTAAACGAACTAGGAATTCTAAATCTCCCAAAATACTATCTAATTCGATTGTAAAACCGAGGTAAACAACGTCGATTGATACCAACCCAACACCTTAACGGGTTGCAAATTTACTACTCGAGGGCTAATTTACTACGCGAAGGGCTAATTTACTACGCGCAGGGCTAATTTACTACGCGAAGGGCTAATTTACTACGCGCAGGGCTAATTTACTACGCGAAGGCCCTGAAGTTGGGTGCCAATTTCTCTTGCTACACTTCTTTCGTCGCCTTGGCTGCCGCGGCTAGCTTGAACAGTGGAGACGGTCGTGCGGTCAATTGTGTGCAGCAAGCTATCAAATAATTTTTATATGGCGCCAGCTGGCCATGCAGCTGACGAAAACGAACCTCTGGAGACTGGCCAACAATTCTCCAGAGTGGCCAAGGGACGTAGCGATCTGTCGAAGGCAGTAGTAAAGGGGGTAGCAACGAATAACAACTCCAAAATATGCTAATGATGAGTGTATTGCGGCGTAAAGAACGTATTTACAATTGCGTATAAAAATATTATCGTCCGAGTTAGAACTGCTCTGATCGGCGTGGACTAAATCGAGTTGTGGTTGAATTACTTCGCGCGGCTCGATGACGCAGTGACAGTCGGGGTACAAACTCAAAAAGGTGTTTAAAGCGCTCAACAGGATCACGGTGGTTTCGTTGGTCGACCAAAGATACACGTGACGCGCGTAAGTAGACTCGGTGAACCCAACCGCCGGAGACGTACGTCGTGCCACGGAACAATAAGCGCTAAACAGCACGCAAGTGTTACATTCGCGACGATCAGACCGAATCGTAATCGGTTGATAAATGCTGACGACAATAAGCAGTTTACACAAGATGTAAAAATCGACCGCGTAACAATGATAACACGTAAGTATTGATGATATAGATAACAAATCAACTTTTAGCATAACATAAATATAACCATAAATAATAAAACAAATGAATGGCTTAGCTGTGGCCCAGGGGGGTTGCGGGGTTCCTTCCTCACTGCTGTCCAATGTGGCTATCTCTCGTCCGAGATGGAACGGCGCAGGCGTAGCGTGACGCGTTGGATCGCAATCGCGCCAAATCCAGTGGCGGCGACTTCCCGTTTCGCGACGCACAGCAAACCAAGGTGGGAATGGACGGTGGTACTCCACGTTCCACGATGCTCCGTATTCACAAGTCAACGCAGACTTGGAGATGATTCCAGGTTCCCAAAATACGGAGTACGATACTCCCGTAAATGTTTCCAATAATAACGGAACAGCGGACTAACTTGGTCCCAGTAATACCAATCCCAATGGTGAAACAAAACCGTAAAACGTAAAACGAAAACGTGAACGTAAACTCTAAAAAGTAAAAGCCTAAAAAGGAAGTTTGTGATCAGACTCATAGCAAGGTACGTACGCCACTGACTATTTATTCAACTACGTGGCAATGTGTTATACTTTGATAAAAACAGAACAATGAAATTACTATTGACTCTAATTTATGTGACTGACTCTACGTTAAACTAATTGACTTTATTTTAATTAGGAAGCTGCAAAATTAGATTATCACGTGAATATTTACCTGAGATGTAGGACGGCTTAAAAGTATGAGAGTTTGAGATCTATAAATCCGGCTAACGGCCGCAGAATATAACAATTCCAAAATGGTTTAAATTACCACTAATCCAGATACTAATCTGATACAATTCTATACTGAATTTCTTCACACAAAAAAGGTAACACAACCAGATCTCTTCCAAAACTCAGTAACGACTCTTCTAACGTGAAAAATCCTTTTTACAGGTCAAAGCAAGGAAAAATTAAACTAACTGCAACAAGTACCTTAGCGATGCGCACCTGCCAGTAAGCCGAAATCACAGCTTCCGACGACCAGAGCTACACCGTCGCGTAGTAGGTGGTGCACTCAAAAGGCGAAACAAAAATACAAGCAAAATAATTAGAACTAAACCGTAACAAGTGTAGTATTTGATTTCTGAGTTACATGTATAGACATCATTTTTTAGGGTATGAAGTGATTTTTTAAATTGTTAATTAATTAATTATCACTCTCCTACGGGTCTAGGCAAATTCGCTATAGGCCTATAAAATTGCTAGAGGAGTGTAGTATTTGATTTCTGAGTTACATGTATAGACATAATTTTTTAGGGTATGAAGTGATTTTTTAAATTGTTATTTAATTAATTATCACTCTCCTACGGGTCTAGGCAAATTTGCTATAGGCCTATAAAATTGCTAGAGGAGTGTAGTATTTGATTTCTGAGTTACATGTATAGACAACATTTTTTAGGGTATGAAGTGATTTTTTAAATTGTTAATTAATTAATTATCACTCTCCTACGGGTCTAGCCAAATTCGCTACAGGCCTATAAAATTGCTAGAGGAGTCTAGTATTCGATTTCTGAGTTTCATGTATAGACATCATTTTTTAGGGTATGAAGTGATTTTTTAAATTGTTAATTAATTAATTATCACTCTCCTACGGGTCTAGGCAAATTCGCTATAGGCCTATAAAATTGCAAGAGGAGTCTAGTATTTGATTTCTGAGTTACATGTATAGACATGTGATTTTTTAAATTGTTAATTAATTAATTATCGCTCTCCTACGGGTCTAGGCAAATTCGCTATAGGCCTATAAAATTTCTAGAGGAGTGTAGTATTTGATTTCTGAGTTACATGTATAGACATCATTTTTTAGGGTATGAAGTGATTTTTTAAATTGTTAATTAATTAATTATCACTCTCCTACGGGTCTAGGCAAATTCGCTATAGGCCTATAAAATTGCTAGAGGAGTGTAGTATTTGATTTCTGAGTTACATGTATAGACATCATTTTTTAGGGTATGAAGTGATTTTTTAAATTGTTAATTAATTAATTATCACTCTCCTACGGGTCTAGGCAAATTCGCTATAGGCCTATAAAATTGCTAGAGGAGTCTAGTATTCGATTTCTGAGTTTCATGTATAGACATCATTTTTTAGGGTATGAAGTGATTTTTTTAATTGTTAATTAATTAATTATCACTCTCCTACGGGTCTAGGCAAATTCGCTATAGGCCTATAAAATTGTAAGAGGAGTCTAGTATTTGATTTCTGAGTTACATGTATAGACATGAGATTTTTTAAATTGTTAATTAAATAATTATCACTCTCCTACGGGTCTAGGCAAATTCGCTATAGGCCTATAAAATTGCTAGAGGAGTCTAGTATTTGATTTCTGAGTTTCATGTATAGACATTTTTTTAAGGGTATGAAGTGAATTTTTTAATTGTTAATTAATTAATTATCACTCTCCTACGGGTCTAGGCAAATTCGCTATAGGCCTATAAAATTGCTAGAGGAGTGTAGTATTTGATTTCTGAGTTACATGTATAGACATCATTTTTTAGGGTATGAACTGATTTTTTAAATTGTTAATTAATTAATTATCACTCTCCTACGGGTCTAGGCAAATTCGCTATAGGCCTATAAAATTGCTAGAGGAGTGTAGTATTTGATTTCTAAGTTACATGTATAGACATCATTTTTTAGGGTATGAAGTGATTTTTTAAATTGTTAATTAATTAATTATCACTCTCCTACGGGTCTAGGCAAATTCGCTATAGGCCTATAAAATTGCAAGAGGAGTCTAGTATTTGATTTCTGAGTTACATGTATAGACATGTGATTTTTTAAATTGTTAATTAATTAATTATCGCTCTCCTACGGGTCTAGGCAAATTCGCTATAGGCCTATAAAATTTCTAGAGGAGTGTAGTATTTGATTTCTGAGTTACATGTATAGACATCATTTTTTAGGGTATGAAGTGATTTTTTTAATTGTTAATTAATTAATTATCACTCTCCTACGGGTCTAGGCAAATTCGCTATAGGCCTATAAAATTGCTAGAGGAGTGTAGTATTTGATTTCTGAGTTACATGTATAGACATCATTTTTTAGGGTATGAAGTGATTTTTTAAATTGTTAATTAATTAATTATCACTCTCCTACGGGTCTAGGCAAATTCGCTATAGGCCTATAAAATTGCTAGAGGAGTCTAGTATTCGATTTCTGAGTTTCATGTATAGACATCATTTTTTAGGGTATGAAGTGATTTTTTTAATTGTTAATTAATTAATTATCACTCTCCTACGGGTCTAGGCAAATTCGCTATAGGCCTATAAAATTGTAAGAGGAGTCTAGTATTTGATTTCTGAGTTACATGTATAGACATGAGATTTTTTAAATTGTTAATTAAATAATTATCACTCTCCTACGGGTCTAGGCAAATTCGCTATAGGCCTATAAAATTGCTAGAGGAGTCTAGTATTTGATTTCTGAGTTTCATGTATAGACATTTTTTTAAGGGTATGAAGTGAATTTTTTAATTGTTAATTAATTAATTATCACTCTCCTACGGGTCTAGGCAAATTCGCTATAGGCCTATAAAATTGCTAGAGGAGTGTAGTATTTGATTTCTGAGTTACATGTATAGACATCATTTTTTAGGGTATGAACTGATTTTTTAAATTGTTAATTAATTAATTATCACTCTCCTACGGGTCTAGGCAAATTCGCTATAGGCCTATAAAATTGCTAGAGGAGTGTAGTATTTGATTTCTAAGTTACATGTATAGACATCATTTTTTAGGGTATGAAGTGATTTTTTAAATTGTTAATTAATTAATTATCACTCTCCTACGGGTCTAGGCAAATTCGCTATAGGCCTATAAAATTGCAAGAGGAGTCTAGTATTTGATTTCTGAGTTACATGTATAGACATGTGATTTTTTAAATTGTTAATTAATTAATTATCGCTCTCCTACGGGTCTAGGCAAATTCGCTATAGGCCTATAAAATTTCTAGAGGAGTGTAGTATTTGATTTCTGAGTTACATGTATAGACATCATTTTTTAGGGTATGAAGTGATTTTTTTAATTGTTAATTAATTAATTATCACTCTCCTACGGGTCTAGGCAAATTCGCTATAGGCCTATAAAATTGCTAGAGGAGTGTAGTATTTGATTTCTGAGTTACATGTATAGACATCATTTTTTAGGGTATGAAGTGATTTTTTAAATTGTTAATTAATTAATTATCACTCTCCTACGGGTCTAGGCAAATTCGCTATAGGCCTATAAAATTGCTAGAGGAGTCTAGTATTCGATTTCTGAGTTTCATGTATAGACATCATTTTTTAGGGTATGAAGTGATTTTTTTAATTGTTAATTAATTAATTATCACTCTCCTACGGGTCTAGGCAAATTCGCTATAGGCCTATAAAATTGTAAGAGGAGTCTAGTATTTGATTTCTGAGTTACATGTATAGACATGAGATTTTTTAAATTGTTAATTAAATAATTATCACTCTCCTACGGGTCTAGGCAAATTCGCTATAGGCCTATAAAATTGCTAGAGGAGTCTAGTATTTGATTTCTGAGTTTCATGTATAGACATTTTTTTAAGGGTATGAAGTGAATTTTTTAATTGTTAATTAATTAATTATCACTCTCCTACGGGTCTAGGCAAATTCGCTATAGGCCTATAAAATTGCTAGAGGAGTGTAGTATTTGATTTCTGAGTTACATGTATAGACATCATTTTTTAGGGTATGAACTGATTTTTTAAATTGTTAATTAATTAATTATCACTCTCCTACGGGTCTAGGCAAATTCGCTATAGGCCTATAAAATTGCTAGAGGAGTGTAGTATTTGATTTCTAAGTTACATGTATAGACATCATTTTTTAGGGTATGAAGTGATTTTTTAAATTGTTAATTAATTAATTATCACTCTCCTACGGGTCTAGGCAAATTCGCTATAGGCCTATAAAATTGCAAGAGGAGTCTAGTATTTGATTTCTGAGTTACATGTATAGACATGTGATTTTTTAAATTGTTAATTAATTAATTATCGCTCTCCTACGGGTCTAGGCAAATTCGCTATAGGCCTATAAAATTTCTAGAGGAGTGTAGTATTTGATTTCTGAGTTACATGTATAGACATCATTTTTTAGGGTATGAAGTGATTTTTTTAATTGTTAATTAATTAATTATCACTCTCCTACGGGTCTAGGCAAATTCGCTATAGGCCTATAAAATTGCAAGAGGAGTCTAGTATTTGATTTCTGAGTTACATGTATAGACATGAGATTTTTTAAATTGTTAATTAAATAATTATCACTCTCCTACGGGTCTAGGCAAATTCGCTATAGGCCTATAAAATTGCTAGAGGAGTCTAGTATTTGATTTCTGAGTTTCATGTATAGACATTTTTTTAAGGGTATGAAGTGAATTTTTTAATTGTTAATTAATTAATTATCACTCTCCTACGGGTCTAGGCAAATTCGCTATAGGCCTATAAAATTGTAAGAGGAGTCTAGTATTTGATTTCTGAGTTACATGTATAGACATGAGATTTTTTAAATTGTTAATTAAATAATTATCACTCTCCTACGGGTCTAGGCAAATTCGCTATAGGCCTATAAAATTGCTAGAGGAGTCTAGTATTTGATTTCTGAGTTTCATGTATAGACATTTTTTTAAGGGTATGAAGTGAATTTTTTAATTGTTAATTAATTAATTATCACTCTCCTACGGGTCTAGGCAAATTCGCTATAGGCCTATAAAATTGCTAGAGGAGTGTAGTATTTGATTTCTGAGTTACATGTATAGACATCATTTTTTAGGGTATGAACTGATTTTTTAAATTGTTAATTAATTAATTATCACTCTCCTACGGGTCTAGGCAAATTCGCTATAGGCCTATAAAATTGCTAGAGGAGTGTAGTATTTGATTTCTGAGTTACATGTATAGACATCATTTTTTAGGGTATGAAGTGATTTTTTAAATTGTTAATTAATTAATTATCACTCTCCTACGGGTCTAGGCAAATTCGCTATAGGCCTATAAAATTGCTAGAGGAGTCTAGTATTCGATTTCTGAGTTTCATGTATAGACATCATTTTTTAGGGTATGAAGTGATTTTTTTAATTGTTAATTAATTAATTATCACTCTCCTACGGGTCTAGGCAAATTCGCTATAGGCCTATAAAATTGTAAGAGGAGTCTAGTATTTGATTTCTGAGTTACATGTATAGACATGAGATTTTTTAAATTGTTAATTAAATAATTATCACTCTCCTACGGGTCTAGGCAAATTCGCTATAGGCCTATAAAATTGCTAGAGGAGTCTAGTATTTGATTTCTGAGTTTCATGTATAGACATTTTTTTAAGGGTATGAAGTGAATTTTTTAATTGTTAATTAATTAATTATCACTCTCCTACGGGTCTAGGCAAATTCGCTATAGGCCTATAAAATTGCTAGAGGAGTGTAGTATTTGATTTCTGAGTTACATGTATAGACATCATTTTTTAGGGTATGAACTGATTTTTTAAATTGTTAATTAATTAATTATCACTCTCCTACGGGTCTAGGCAAATTCGCTATAGGCCTATAAAATTGCTAGAGGAGTGTAGTATTTGATTTCTAAGTTACATGTATAGACATCATTTTTTAGGGTATGAAGTGATTTTTTAAATTGTTAATTAATTAATTATCACTCTCCTACGGGTCTAGGCAAATTCGCTATAGGCCTATAAAATTGCAAGAGGAGTCTAGTATTTGATTTCTGAGTTACATGTATAGACATGTGATTTTTTAAATTGTTAATTAATTAATTATCGCTCTCCTACGGGTCTAGGCAAATTCGCTATAGGCCTATAAAATTTCTAGAGGAGTGTAGTATTTGATTTCTGAGTTACATGTATAGACATCATTTTTTAGGGTATGAAGTGATTTTTTTAATTGTTAATTAATTAATTATCACTCTCCTACGGGTCTAGGCAAATTCGCTATAGGCCTATAAAATTGCAAGAGGAGTCTAGTATTTGATTTCTGAGTTACATGTATAGACATGAGATTTTTTAAATTGTTAATTAAATAATTATCACTCTCCTACGGGTCTA
This sequence comes from Poecilus cupreus, assembly GCA_963942605.1. Taxonomy (NCBI): domain Eukaryota; kingdom Metazoa; phylum Arthropoda; class Insecta; order Coleoptera; family Carabidae; genus Poecilus; species Poecilus cupreus. The sequence continues at coordinate 3,217,333 of OZ012729.1, read as the reverse complement.
GGCAAATTCGCTATAGGCCTATAAAATTGCTAGAGGAGTCTAGTATTTGATTTCTGAGTTTCATGTATAGACATTTTTTTAAGGGTATGAAGTGAATTTTTTAATTGTTAATTAATTAATTATCACTCTCCTACGGGTCTAGGCAAATTCGCTATAGGCCTATAAAATTGTAAGAGGAGTCTAGTATTTGATTTCTGAGTTACATGTATAGACATGAGATTTTTTAAATTGTTAATTAAATAATTATCACTCTCCTACGGGTCTAGGCAAATTCGCTATAGGCCTATAAAATTGCTAGAGGAGTCTAGTATTTGATTTCTGAGTTTCATGTATAGACATTTTTTTAAGGGTATGAAGTGAATTTTTTAATTGTTAATTAATTAATTATCACTCTCCTACGGGTCTAGGCAAATTCGCTATAGGCCTATAAAATTGCTAGAGGAGTGTAGTATTTGATTTCTGAGTTACATGTATAGACATCATTTTTTAGGGTATGAACTGATTTTTTAAATTGTTAATTAATTAATTATCACTCTCCTACGGGTCTAGGCAAATTCGCTATAGGCCTATAAAATTGCTAGAGGAGTGTAGTATTTGATTTCTAAGTTACATGTATAGACATCATTTTTTAGGGTATGAAGTGATTTTTTAAATTGTTAATTAATTAATTATCACTCTCCTACGGGTCTAGGCAAATTCGCTATAGGCCTATAAAATTGCAAGAGGAGTCTAGTATTTGATTTCTGAGTTACATGTATAGACATGTGATTTTTTAAATTGTTAATTAATTAATTATCGCTCTCCTACGGGTCTAGGCAAATTCGCTATAGGCCTATAAAATTTCTAGAGGAGTGTAGTATTTGATTTCTGAGTTACATGTATAGACATCATTTTTTAGGGTATGAAGTGATTTTTTTAATTGTTAATTAATTAATTATCACTCTCCTACGGGTCTAGGCAAATTCGCTATAGGCCTATAAAATTGCTAGAGGAGTGTAGTATTTGATTTCTGAGTTACATGTATAGACATCATTTTTTAGGGTATGAAGTGATTTTTTAAATTGTTAATTAATTAATTATCACTCTCCTACGGGTCTAGGCAAATTCGCTATAGGCCTATAAAATTGCTAGAGGAGTCTAGTATTCGATTTCTGAGTTTCATGTATAGACATCATTTTTTAGGGTATGAAGTGATTTTTTTAATTGTTAATTAATTAATTATCACTCTCCTACGGGTCTAGGCAAATTCGCTATAGGCCTATAAAATTGTAAGATGAGTCTAGTATTTGATTTCTGAGTTACATGTATAGACATGAGATTTTTTAAATTGTTAATTAATTAATTATCACTCTCCTACGGGTCTAGGCAAATTCGCTATAGGCCTATAAAATTGCTAGAGGAGTCTAGAATTTGATTTCTGAGTTTCATGTATAGACATTTTTTTTAAGGGTATGAAGTGAATTTTTTAATTGTTAATTAATTAATTATCACTCTCCTACGGGTCTAGGCAAATTCGCTATAGGCCTATAAAATTGCTAGAGGAGTGTAGTATTTTATTTCTGAGTTACATGTATAGACATCATTTTTTAGGGTATGAAGTGATTTTTTAAATTGTTAATTAATTAATTATAACTCTCCTACGGGTCTAGGCAAATTCGCTATAGGCCTATAAAATTGCTAGAGGAGTGTAGTATTTGATTTCTGAGTTACATGTATAGACATCATTTTTTAGGGTATGAAGTGATTTTTTAAATTGTTAATTAATTAATTATCACTCTCCTACGGGTCTAGGCAAATTCGCTATAGGCCTATAAAATTGCTAGAGGAGTGTAGTATTTGATTTCTGAGTTACATGTATAGACATAATTTTTTAGGGTATGAAGTGATTTTTTAAATTGTTATTTAATTAATTATCACTCTCCTACGGGTCTAGGCAAATTCGCTATAGGCCTATAAAATTGCTAGAGGAGTGTAGTATTTGATTTCTGAGTTACATGTATAGACATCATTTTTTAGGGTATGAAGTGATATTTTAAATTGTTAATTAATTAATTATCACTCTCCTACGGGTCTAGGCAAATTCGCTATAGGCCTGTAAAATTGCTAGAAGAGTATAGTATTTGATTTCTGAGTTACATGTATAGACATCATTTTTTAGGGTATGAAGTGATTTTTTAAATTGTTAATTAATTAATTATCACTCTCCTACGGGTCTAGGCAAATTCGCTATAGGCCTATAAAATTGCTAGAGGAGTCTAGTATTTGATTTCTGAGTTTCATGTATAGACATCTTTTTTTAGGGTATGTAGTGATTTTTTTAATTGTTAATTAATTAATTATCACTCTGCTACGGGTCTAGGCAAATTCGCTATAGGCCTATAAAATTGCAAGAGGAGTGTAGTATTTGATTTCTGAGTTACATGTATAGACATCATTTTTTAGGGTATGAAGTGATTTTTTAAATTGTTAATTAATTAATTATCACTCTCCTACGGGTCTATGCAAATTCGCTATAGGCCTATAAAATTGCTAGAGGAGTCTAGTATATGATTTCTGAGTTTCATGTATAGACATCTTTTTTTAGGGTATGAAGTGAATTTTTTAATTGTTAATTAATTAATTACTTACTCTCCTACGGGTCTAGGCAAATTCGCTATAGGCCTATAAAATTGATAGGGGAGTCTAGTATTTGATTTCTGAGTTTAATGTATAGACATCATTTTTTAGGGTATGTAGTGATTTTTTAAATTGTTAAATAATTAATTATCACTCTCCTACGGGTCTAGGCAAATTCGCTATAGGCCTGTAAAATTGCTAGAGGAGTGTAGTATTTGATTTCTGAGTTACATGTATAGACATCATTTTTTAGGGTATGAAGTGATTTTTTAAATTGTTAATTAATTAATTATCACTCTCCTACGGGTCTAGGCAAATTCGCTATAGGCCTATAAAATTGCTAGAGGAGTCTAGTATTTGATTTCTGAGTTACATGTATGGACATCATTTTTTAGGGTATGAAGTGATTTTTTAAATTGTTAATTAATTAATTATCACTCTCCTACGGGTCTAGGCAAATTCGCTATAGGCCTATAAAATTGCTAGAGGAGTGTAGTATTTGATTTATGAGTTACATGTATAGACATCTTTTTTTAGGGTATGTAGTGATTTTTTAAATTGTTAATTAATTAATTATCACTCTCCTACGGGTCTAGGCAAATTCGCAATAGGCCTATAAAATTGCGAGAGGATTCTAGTATTTGATTTCTGAGTTACATGTATAGACATCATTTTTTAGGGTATGAAGTGATTTTTTAAATTGTTAATTAATTAATTATCACTCTCCTACGGGTGTAGGCAAATTCGCTATAGGCCTATAAAATTGCTAGAGGAGTCTAGTATTTGATTTCTGAGTTTCATGTATAGACATCTTTTTTTAGGGTATGAAGTGATTTTTTAAATTGTTAATTAATTATCACTCTCCTACGGGTCTAGGCAAATTCGCTATAGGCCTGTTAAATTGCTAGAGGAGTGTAGTATTTGATTTCTGAGTTACATGTATAGACATCATTTTTTAGGGTATGAAGTGATTTTTTAAACTGTTAATTAATTAATTATCACTCTCCTACGGGTCTAGGCAAATTCGCAATAGGCCTATAAAATTGCAAGAGGAGTCTAGTATTTGATTTCTTAGTTACATGTATAGACATCATTTTTTAGGGTATGAAGTGATTTTTTAAATTGTTAATTAATTAATTATCACTCTCCTACGGGTCTAGGCAAATTCGCAATAGGCCTATAAAATTGCAAGAGGAGTCTAGTATTTGATTTCTTAGTTACATGTATAGACATCATTTTTTAGGGTATGAAGTGATTTTTTAAATTGTTAATTAATTAATTATCACTCTCCTACGGGTCTAGGCAAATTCGCTATAGGCCTATAAAATTGCTAGAGGAGTGTAGTATTTGATTTCTGAGTTACATGTATAGACATCATTTTTTAGGGTATGAAGTGATTTTTTAAATTGTTAATTAATTAATTATAACTCTCCTACGGGTCTAGGCAAATTCGCTATAGGCCTATAAAATTGCTAGAGGAGTGTAGTATTTGATTTCTGAGTTTCATGTATAGACATCTTTTTTTAGGGTATGAAGTGAATTTTTTAATTGTTAATTAATTAATTACTTACTCTCCTACGGGTCTAGGCAAATTTGCTATAGGCCTATAAAATTGCTAGGGGAGTCTAGTATTTGATTTCTGAGTTTCATGTATAGACATCATTTTTTAGGGTATGTAGTGATTTTTTTAATTGTTAATTAATTAATTATCACTCTCCTACGGGTCTAGGCAAATTCGCTATAGGCCTATAACATTGCTAGAGGAGTGTAGTATTTGATTTCTGAGTTACATGTATAGACATCATTTTTTAGGGTATAAAGTGATTTTTTAAATTGTTAATTAATTAATTATCCTTCTCCTACGGGTCTAGGCAAATTCGCTATAGGCCAGTAAAATTGCTAGAGGAGTGTAGTATTTGATTTCTGAGTTACATGTATAGACATCATTTTTTAGGGTATGAAGTGATTTTTTTAATTGTTAATTAATTAATTATCACTCTCCTACAAGTCTAGGCAAATTCGCTATAGGCCTATAAAATTGCTAGAGGAGTGTAGTATTTGATTTCTGAGTTACATGTATAGACATCATTTTTTAGGGTATGAAGTGATTTTTTAAATTGTTAATTAATTTATTATCACTCTCCTACGGGTCTAGGCAAATTCGCTATAGGCCTGTAAAATTGCTAGAGGACTGTAGTATTTGATTTCTGAGTTACATGTATAGACATCATTTTTTAGGGTATGAAGTGATTTTTTAAATTGTTAATTAATTAATTATCACTCTCCTACGGGTCTAGGCAAATTCGCTATAGGCCTATAAAATTGCTAGAGGAGTGTAGTATTTGATTTCTGAGTTTCATGTATAGACATCTTTTTTTAGGGTATGTAGTGATTTTTTAAATTGTTAATTAATTAATTATCACTCTCCTACGGGTCTAGGCAAATTCGCTATAGGCCTATAAAATTGCTAGAGGAGTGTAGTATTTGATTTCTGAGTTTCATGTATAGACATCTTTTTTTAGGGTATGTAGTGATTTTTTTAATTGTTAATTAATTAATTATCACTCTCCTACGGGTCTAGGCAAATTTGCTATAGGCCTATAAATTTGCTAGAGGAGTGTAGTATTTGATTTCTGTGTTACATGTATAGACATCATTTTTTAGGGTATGTAGTGATTTTTTTAATTGTTAATTAATTAATTATCACTCTCCTACGGGTCTAGGCAAATTCGCTATAGGCCTATAAAATTGCTAGAGGAGTGTAGTATTTGATTTCTGAGTTACATGTATAGACATCATTTTTTAGGGTATGAAGTGATTTTTTAAATTGTTAATTAATTAATTATAACTCTCCTACGGGTCTAGGCAAATTCGCTATAGGCCTATAAAATTGCTAGAGGAATGTAGTATTTGATTTCTGAGTTTCATGTATAGACATCTTTTTTTAGGGTATGAAGTGAATTTTTTAATTGTTAATTAATTAATTACTTACTCTCCTACGGGTCTAGGCAAATTTGCTATAGGCCTATAAAATTGCTAGGGGAGTCTAGTATTTGATTTCTGAGTTTCATGTATAGACATCATTTTTTAGGGTATGTAGTGATTTTTTTAATTGTTAATTAATTAATTATCACTCTCCTACGGGTCTAGGCAAATTCGCTATAGGCCTATAAAATTGCTAGAGGAGTGTAGTATTTGATTTCTGAGTTACATGTATAGACATCATTTTTTAGGGTATAAAGTGATTTTTTAAATTGTTAATTAATTAATTATCCTTCTCCTACGGGTCTAGGCAAATTCGCTATAGGCCAGTAAAATTGCTAGAGGAGTGTAGTATTTGATTTCTGAGTTACATGTATAGACATCATTTTTTAGGGTATGAAGTGATTTTTTTAATTGTTAATTAATTAATTATCACTCTCCTACAAGTCTAGGCAAATTCGCTATAGGCCTATAAAATTGCTAGAGGAGTGTAGTATTTGATTTCTGAGTTACATGTATAGACATCATTTTTTAGGGTATGAAGTGATTTTTTAAATTGTTAATTAATTTATTATCACTCTCCTACGGGTCTAGGCAAATTCGCTATAGGCCTGTAAAATTGCTAGAGGACTGTAGTATTTGATTTCTGAGTTACATGTATAGACATCATTTTTTAGGGTATGAAGTGATTTTTTAAATTGTTAATTAATTAATTATCACTCTCCTACGGGTCTAGGCAAATTCGCTATAGGCCTATAAAATTGCTAGAGGAGTGTAGTATTTGATTTCTGAGTTTCATGTATAGACATCTTTTTTTAGGGTATGTAGTGATTTTTTAAATTGTTAATTAATTAATTATCACTCTCCTACGGGTCTAGGCAAATTCGCTATAGGCCTATAAAATTGCTAGAGGAGTGTAGTATTTGATTTCTGAGTTTCATGTATAGACATCTTTTTTTAGGGTATGTAGTGATTTTTTTAATTGTTAATTAATTAATTATCACTCTCCTACGGGTCTAGGCAAATTCGCTATAGGCCTATAAATTTGCTAGAGGAGTGTAGTATTTGATTTCTGTGTTACATGTATAGACATCATTTTTTAGGGTATGTAGTGATTTTTTTAATTGTTAATTAATTAATTATCACTCTCCTACGGGTCTAGGCAAATTCGCAATAGGCCTATAAAATTGCAAGAGGAGTCTAGTATTTGATTTCTGAGTTACATGTATAGACATCATTTTTTAAGGTATGAAGTGATTTTTTAAATTGTTAATTAATTAATTATCACTCTCCTACGGGTCTAGGCAAATTCGCTATAGGCCTATAAAATTGATAGAGGAGTGTAGTATTTGATTTCTGAGTTACATGTATAGACATCATTTTTTAGGGTATGAAGTGATTTTTTAAATTGTTAATTAATTAATTATCACTCTCCTACGGGTCTAGGCAAATTCGCTATAGGCCTATAAAATTGCTGGAGGAGTGTAGTATTTGATTTCTGAGTTTCATGTATAGACATCTTTTTTTAGGGTATGAAGTGAATTTTTTAATTGTTAATTAATTAATTACTTACTCTCCTACGGGTCTAGGCAAATTTGCTATAGGCCTATAAAATTGCTAGGGGAGTCTCGTATTTGATTTCTGAGTTTCATGTATAGACATCATTTTTTAGGGTATGTAGTGATTTTTTTAATTGTTAATTAATTAATTATCACTCTCCTACGGGTCTAGGCAAATTCGCTATAGGCCTATAAAATTGCTAGAGGAGTGTAGTATTTGATTTTTGAGTTACATGTATAGACATCATTTTTTAGGGTATAAAGTGATTTTTTAAATTGTTAATTAATTAATTATCACTCTCCTACGGGTCTAGGCAAATTCGCTATAGGCCTGTAAAATTGCTAGAGGAGTGTAGTATTTGATTTCTGAGTTACATGTATAGACATCATTTTTTAGGGTATGAAGTGATTTTTTTAATTGTTAATTAATTAATTATCACTCTCCTACAAGTCTAGGCAAATTCGCTATAGGCCTATAAAATTGCTAGAGGAGTGTAGTATTTGATTTCTGAGTTACATGTATAGACATCATTTTTTAGGGTATGAAGTGATTTTTTAAATTGTTAATTAATTTATTATCACTCTCCTACGGGTCTAGGCAAATTCGCTATAGGCCTGTAAAATTGCTAGAGGACTGTAGTATTTGATTTCTGAGTTACATGTACAGACATCATTTTTTAGGGTATGAAGTGATTTTTTAAATTGTTAATTAATTAATTATCACTCTCCTACGGGTCTAGGCAAATTCGCTATAGGCCTATAAAATTGCTAGAGGAGTGTAGTATTTGATTTCTGAGTTTCATGTATAGACATCTTTTTTTAGGGTATGTAGTGATTTTTTTAATTGTTAATTAATTAATTATCACTCTCCTACGGGTCTAGGCAAATTCGCAATAGGCCTATAAAATTGCTAGAGGAGTCTAGTATTTGATTTCTGAGTTACATGTATAGACATCATTTTTTAGGGTATGAAGTGATTTTTTAAATTGTTAATTAATTAATTATCACTCTCCTACGGGTGTAGGCAAATTCGCTATAGGCCTATAAAATTGCTAGAGGAGTCTAGTATTTGATTTCTGAGTTACATGTATAGACATCATTTTTTAGGGTATGAAGTGATTTTTTAAACTGTTAATTAATTAATTATCACTCTCCTACGGGTCTAGGCAAATTCGCAATAGGCCTATAAAATTGCAAGAGGAGTCTAGTATTTGATTTCTTAGTTACATGTATAGACATCATTTTTTAGGGTATGAAGTGATTTTTTAAATTGTTAATTAATTAATTATCACTCTCCTACGGGTCTAGGCAAATTCGCAATAGGCCTATAAAATTGCAAGAGGAGTCTAGTATTTGATTTCTTAGTTACATGTATAGACATCATTTTTTAGGGTATGAAGTGATTTTTTAAATTGTTAATTAATTAATTATCACTCTCCTACGGGTCTAGGCAAATTCGCTATAGGCCTATAAAATTGCTAGAGGAGTGTAGTATTTGATTTCTGAGTTACATGTATAGACATCATTTTTTAGGGTATGAAGTGATTTTTTAAATTGTTAATTAATTAATTATAACTCTCCTACGGGTCTAGGCAAATTCGCTATAGGCCTATAAAATTGCTAGAGGAGTGTAGTATTTGATTTCTGAGTTTCATGTATAGACATCTTTTTTTAGGGTATGAAGTGAATTTTTTAATTGTTAATTAATTAATTACTTACTCTCCTACGGGTCTAGGCAAATTTGCTATAGGCCTATAAAATTGCTAGGGGAGTCTAGTATTTGATTTCTGAGTTTCATGTATAGACATCATTTTTTAGGGTATGTAGTGATTTTTTTAATTGTTAATTAATTAATTATCACTCTCCTACGGGTCTAGGCAAATTCGCTATAGGCCTATAAAATTGCTAGAGGAGTGTAGTATTTGATTTCTGAGTTACATGTATAGACATCATTTTTTAGGGTATAAAGTGATTTTTTAAATTGTTAATTAATTAATTATCCTTCTCCTACGGGTCTAGGCAAATTCGCTATAGGCCAGTAAAATTGCTAGAGGAGTGTAGTATTTGATTTCTGAGTTACATGTATAGACATCATTTTTTAGGGTATGAAGTGATTTTTTTAATTGTTAATTAATTAATTATCACTCTCCTACAAGTCTAGGCAAATTCGCTATAGGCCTATAAAATTGCTAGAGGAGTGTAGTATTTGATTTCTGAGTTACATGTATAGACAACATTTTTTAGGGTATGAAGTGATTTTTTAAATTGTTAATTAATTTATTATCACTCTCCTACGGGTCTAGGCAAATTCGCTATAGGCCTGTAAAATTGCTAGAGGACTGTAGTATTTGATTTCTGAGTTACATGTATAGACATCATTTTTTAGGGTATGAAGTGATTTTTTAAATTGTTAATTAATTAATTATCACTCTCCTACGGGTCTAGGCAAATTCGCTATAGGCCTATAAAATTGCTAGAGGAGTGTAGTATTTGATTTCTGAGTTTCATGTATAGACATCTTTTTTTAGGGTATGTAGTGATTTTTTAAATTGTTAATTAATTAATTATCACTCTCCTACGGGTCTAGGCAAATTCGCTATAGGCCTATAAAATTGCTAGAGGAGTGTAGTATTTGATTTCTGAGTTTCATGTATAGACATCTTTTTTTAGGGTATGTAGTGATTTTTTTAATTGTTAATTAATTAATTATCACTCTCCTACGGGTCTAGGCAAATTCGCTATAGGCCTATAAATTTGCTAGAGGAGTGTAGTATTTGATTTCTGTGTTACATGTATAGACATCATTTTTTAGGGTATGTAGTGATTTTTTTAATTGTTAATTAATTAATTATTACTCTCCTACGGGTCTAGGCAAATTCGCTATAGGCCTATAAAATTGCTAGAGGAGTCTAGTATTTGATTTCTGAGTTTCATGTATAGACATCTTTTTTTAGGGTATGTAGTGATTTTTTTAATTGTTAATTAATTAATTATCACTCTCCTACGGGTCTAGGCAAATTCGCTATAGGCCTATAAAATTGCAAGAGGAGTGTAGTATTTGATTTCTGAGTTACATGTATAGACATCATTTTTTAGGGTATGAAGTGATTTTTTAAATTGTTAATTAATTAATTATCACTCTCCTACGGGTCTAGGCAAATTCGCTATAGGCCTATAAAATTGCTAGAGGAGTCTAGTATATGATTTCTGAGTTTCATGTATAGACATCTTTTTTTAGGGTATGAAGTGAATTTTTTAATTGTTAATTAATTAATTACTTACTCTCCTACGGGTCTAGGCAAATTCGCTATAGGCCTATAAAATTGATAGGGGAGTCTAGTATTTGATTTCTGAGTTTAATGTATAGACATCATTTTTTAGGGTATGTAGTGATTTTTTAAATTGTTAATTAATTAATTATCACTCTCCTGCGGGTCTAGGCAAATTCGCTATAGGCCTATAAAATTGCTAGAGGAGTGTAGTATTTGATTTCTGAGTTTCATGTATAGACATCTTATTCTAGGGTATGAAGTGAATTTTTTAATTGTTAATTAATTAATTAATTACTCTCCTACGGGTCTAGGCAAATTCGCTATAGGCCTATAAAATTGATAGGGGAGTCTAGTATTTGATTTCTGAGTTTAATGTATAGACATCATTTTTTAGGGTATGTAGTGATTTTTTAAATTGTTAATTAATTAATTATCACTCTCCTGCGGGTCTAGGCAAATTCGCTATAGGCCTATAAAATTGCTAGAGGAGTCTAGTATTTGATTTCTGAGTTTCATGTATAGACATCTTTTTTTAGGGTATGAAGTGAATTTTGTAATTGTTAATTAATTAATTACTTACTCTCCTACGGGTCTAGGCAAATTCGCTATAGGCCTATAAAATTGCTAGGGGAGTCTAGTATTTGATTTCTGAGTTTCATGTATAGACATCATTTTTTAGGGTATGAAGTGATTTTTTTAAGTGTTAATTAATTAATTTTACCATTTTTTACGCGGTTTATACGATGTTCATCAATTGCATGAAATACTTGTATGTGTTTTTAATTATCTTTGTATTTTAGAGTAGAAATTTACGTGCAAAGTGTTGTTAATAGAATTATTAATACTATTTGTTTTTCATACATTTTTAAATTTAGCGCGCTGTCAGATTATTTTTTTGCCATATTTTGGTTTATACGTGACTTAATATTAACAGAAATTTTTGATAGGTATTTTATTACAAAACAATATGATTTACATTGATATTTCCTTTATTTATAACCAAATTAATAATAAATGTGTGTGAATTATTCTAGTTGGCCATGGTTATGCGCAGATCGTGGTTTGTTCACAATGAACTGCTTGTCAAGAGTGGCCGCTAGAATCACTCTACAGCCAACATTTTCAAACTCAACTGTCCTTACTTTTTGTCCGCGTCGTCCAAATACGATGCCCGTCCATCGTTTCCAAGTCCAGCAATAATTAAAACTTTCAGAAGTAAATGTGAACATTGATTTCAGTTTGACGCTCTCTAATGAAAATATAAATTTGCTACAGTTGGTAACATTTATTAGTTAGTACAAGTATTTTGATGGCGCCACTGTCTTGTAATCCGCCATCTGTCTGTTCCGCATTAAATTCTACCGCCCATTTTGTGTTGTGATCGCTGTGTGCTGTGTCCTGTTCAACTGATTAGATACATTGGTGTTCGTGATGCTTTATTTTGTGAGTTATTGTATAACTGATTTGTGAAATTGTGAATTGATACTAATTATTTAAAGTATTTAATAATATTCATGGTAGTAGCAAATTACTTTGTGTGCATAGTACAAGCTGGGGAGTATACAAGGTAAGTTTCAATGCCTATCTACCTATAAGTTAGCGTGTAATTTGTAAATGAGATGTTTTCCAGCGATTCGTATTGAATTGTAGTGTATCCATGATGTGTTTAATTACTTGTTAACATTAATTTAGAATATAAAATGCGGTATCGGACTGCAATCTCGAGTTCCTCACATGTAAATACAATGAAATCAGTGTTGCCAGAAAGAAAAAAATTAAATGTCGCTAGTATTTCAAACAAAAGTATAAATATAATTTAAATATTATACAAGAAGTTTATTCCAACAAAAGTAGAATCCATGTAGAATCTTTCTATTACTTCAAAACAATGAATTATACCACCAACTTTCCGACCAATGGTCTCCAGAAAATCCGGTGGCACATTTGCTTGAAATACTACTCTTGTTGGGCACATTACAAAAGTTCTAAATTTGTAATATAGCAGATCGAGCAATTTGTGAAAAACACGACTTGACGTTCGCCTATCTATATTAATTCGATAGGCTAAGTCGGAGTAATCAAAATTATGTCGAGTTTCATCAGTGTTAAAAAAAACTCTTGGTACATCGTTAGTTTCCCTGTATTCCCCGCGACCGGTGTTATAATATTTATGAGTACAAAAAAATATCATATATATCAGAATTAAATGTTTGAATCATTAGGTCTGATGGTGCGAACGTTTTGCAACATAATTTTTACTTGAAAATGTATTTTTTTTTAATAGAGCATCTAACATAGCCATATTCATTCTGTTTCTGACTTTTTTTCTTAAATCACCTTTGGGGGAGATTTGGTAAAAGCGGGAATTTGGTAGTTACCGTTAAACGGAAAGTTAACGAAGGCCAAGGGTACTGTAATAAACTTTGAAATGTTGGGAAAACTTGAGTTGTGGACAATTCTGGGAACGTCCAGGTATAGATTGTTAGGAGGTATTTCGTTATGGCCCTCTCAGCGGGTCTATTGTTAGGGATTTAAGATTGATTTATAGGGGTGCAAGGACAGGGATGTATTCAATATTTCCCAATTTAATTTAATTTAAATTAATGAAACAGAATTTTGTACAAATATTATTAATGATAAAGCAAAAAAATATTACATAAAATTATCATTGTATAACAATTCGTCATTTAATTAAATAATGCAATTAAACAATAGTGCCATACATAACAATAAATACATAATATTACACTGCTATACATATGTAATTATTCGACAATATCACTATCACAATCCATTTCACTATCGTCACTTGACTCTTGAATATTTATAATAAAGTCTTTGGTAATATTATTAATATTGATTTTCTAAATCAATCACATGACGCACACTATTAGCCCAATTTTCTGGTGTTATATTGTTCATTTCACGTATTATTATTGATAACATCATCACTTACAATCGATGATTTATTGTTCCGTTTTATATTGCATTTTAATTGCCCCGAAATTAATTCAATTGAATTAAAAATACAATAATAAGGTGGCAATCGAAGTACATCGTGTCCAATTTGTTTTTCTAAATTATCACACACGTAAAGTTTCACAGGAGGTTTAATTTGAACAACTTCTAACAATTGTTTTTTATTGTATGATTCTTCGAAGTATAGATCGTCGTTAATTAAATATTCCTGAATTTCGGCCTTCTTCGTGGAATTGGATGGTCTTTTCGCGCTTTGCCGCGAATGGTAACTGGCATTATCCTTCGGCAGTAAATTATCACAAAAATATCAGCGCACATATTGATAGGTATGACTTTGTTATCTTATTTTCCCTAATATGTATACATATATTAATACCGGTCAAGGACGATTCTTTTCATCTTATATTTTTATTTATTTATTATATATTTTATTTTTATTTATTTGTAATATTTTATTATTATCTTAAATAGATGGTTAACGTATCCGTGTATAAAAAAAATAAATAAAAAATAACAGTTGTGACGAGAAACATACTCAGATTTAATTTTTAAATAATTATTTAATATTATATTAGATATTGAATTAATAATGTACTTAAAAATTAGTAAAATATTATCCATAATAACAATTATCATTTATTGTAATTCTCAAAGTATGATTTGCAAAGATGAAGTTTTACTTAAGAGGAATACCCACTGCACTACCTTTCTTTTGCGGGAGGGGTCGGGTGTGAAGGGTGCAACACTGTAGGCGTAAACGATTTAAGTCTGGATGCACCACGTGATAGTCAGGGTACAGTCCAACAGTAAACAGTGTTAAATTTTGAAGGTTTAGGTACTGAGAATTTTCAATGCAGTTTGTTTTCATTCAACGCTGGACAGTGGGAAATAGTAGTGTCGCATGGATAGTGGTGCGCCTTGACTGATGATACCAACGATGATCTAGTTGGCTCACTGCTGGAATCGGCGTGCTGACATATATGTTAGCTAGCGCATTCGACTCGTAGGATCGCACTATTTGATTTCACTATATGATAGGGTGATCACAATAAATGAACACTAAATTGTTGATCTAATGGTTATATTTATTTTATGTTTGAAAATAGTATGATAATTGCACAATGGATGATTGCAGAGTTATAGATAGATATTGATATACTGATGTATATTGATCTACATTGATGTGTATTGCTTTATATTGGCGATGATTTCAGCTACGGCTCTCCTTATATACATTTTTCAGGTCAGAAATTCTGGTTACAAGGAAAGTTATGGTGGGGGGTTGGTACTGGACCAGTGGTGGCGAGGGAAGAATTTCTTGTTAAGGGTGTTACGACGTAACAGATAGTAAAATAGAAATTTTAACTGATCCCTGTTTCAATTACTTTTATGATGGGGTAGTTAACGCATATGCTGATTTTTTATATGTTAAACTATTTTTGCAATGTGTTTTACGTATTTTTTATTTTTCATAAATTGTATTATTACAATAGAAAAAAATTATTTAAAATTAAGATATTTTTTGGTCTGGCTACTGTGCACCTGACTTGGTCAAATATAATTTTTAAAATAACTAATAAAATAATTGTAAACAAACGTAGACAAACGAAAAATATTTAAAAAATTGCTCGGGCAAACGTGAATCTAATGCAATAATATTATTTTATGTTTAATTCTTGTTTCGTATCTGAATAAAAGCATGGGAGTAGTTAACATTAAACTAAGTAATTAAACTATCACTGTAAAACAAATTAGTAAATTAAACAAACGATTTGACTATTTTTAAGAAAATTGATAAAATAATTGTAAACGATCAAAATGCATGATTAAACAAACGTAACTAAACGTTAAACAATACTATTGTGTAATAAAAATATATAAAAAATAATAATTAGTCGGGTCAGCTTTACAAATGTATAGTGCCGGTTCGAATATAATGTTTGCGAATCGACACGCAATCTTACCTTTTAGTTAGCTATAGTTAAAGAAAAATTATAATAAAGAAAGGAGGTAGTACTTGGATTATTTAAAAAGAAACAAATATATGTTTTACAACATTAATATTTAATAAAAACAAAATATAATTAGATAAATAAAATAAAATAAAATTTTTACAACACTGTGATGAAAATTAGAAATAAACATAAAAAATTATACAATGGCCTTATTTATTTGTTTAAATGCTTTTTTATTTTTAGTTTTCATTGCTTCCTCAATATAATCAGGATTTCTAATTTTCATGTTTCGTTTATGTCTTGAGTCTATCAATTCAGGTAACATGCAATCCATGTAAAATTGAACTAATTTCTCTTGCATATTTTCTGTCCAAAATTCGTCGTCTTTCGTAATCAGTTCAGTTTTAATGTCATTGAGTTCGGATGTCCATACTGCTAAAATACATTTATTGCGCTTCGTCATTCTTAATTGGCCCTGAATTTGATAATACCAGCTATGATGTTTATTAACAAAATATTTATTGGAACTTTTATCTTTCTTCCAAAAAGTTATTTTTTTATTATTTATAAGTTCTTCTACACTTAAATTTTGGGGATTATAGGGGCACTTTACTTCTATGACGATATCGTTCCCTACTAATCCATCTGGCGTAGCTGCTAAAAATGGAAATTCATCGTCAACAAACATGTCGCACTTAATAATTAATTGATTGATTTGCTTTTCAAGTGCTTCCAGCGCTATTGGTTCGAAAGATTTCCCATGTTTAATTGAAGCAACATAAGAAATATCTTTCCCATATAACAAGTTTTTAACTAAAGTTATACAACTGGTAGTTGGTAAATGTCTGCAAACGCTAAAAAAATTTGACGCGGTTAATAATTTTTTACGCTCTTCTAACCAAGTAGCGCTTTCAGATTGTAAAATAGTGCTTTGTTCAAATTCTTGGCGCTGTTCTTTGGTAGTCATCAATCCATCTAAAAATAATTTCTTTTCCATTTCAAATTGTTCTTTATCCATATCAGGTTTTTGACAATAAATTCCATAATCTTCGTCTTCAGTGCATATTTCTTTTCTAGCTGGTTTTTTAAATTTGATTGCCTTTTTCACTTTTTCACCTCTTTTAATTTCGAAATTGGATTTTATTTTACTCGGACTTTTACCTACTATTGCTTTGTGAAATGAATAATGAGCCCTATTTTTTGAATTAAAAGAAACAACTGCAGCATAACATCTTGACTGATAAGATCGGCCCTTAGCAAAATTTATTCTTTTCCCTCCTACAAACTTGGCTACAATCGAATGAAACTGTTCTACAACATTACTGTCAACATCAAATAATAAACTACGAGCATGTCTAGAAACTGATTTAATAATAATAAGCAGTCTGTTGTACATTTCCGGGCACTTTTTCAAATCGATTAGTATGTTTTTTTCTGTTTTTTTAGAGCAAAAATAACTATCGCATGTAGTATGGTCACCAAAGACATGATTTAAACTATTCTCAATGTCGTCCTTTAAATATTGAATTTTGTTTAATGTAGTCACATCACTTGATTTTCTATATTTGATCGCACCTACAACAGCTCTGCGTAGTCGTAATATCCTAGTAATTAGCAATTTCCTGAAACGTAAGGGAAATCGTGTCTCAGAGCTAATTGTCCTTAATTTATTACATAAATTACGTAGAATATGATTTCGACATTCAATTTTCTCTACTGTAGTACCTTTATAAGGATTTGAATCCAATATTTTTTTATAGGTACTACTGTCCCCGTCAGCAATCATTTTGCTGTATTTTATGCCGTACATATCTATACTGCTGTTAAATCCTTGTATTAAAACATTGGATTCCATGCCTGTAGATGATCCTTCATAATTTTTAGAACATATGTGTTGTTTTACTTCAATTTTATTTTCTTTGGCATTGTTACATATTACGCAGTATTTATTTCTTATGCCGATATACAAAATCTCTCCAAATTGATGACCGACAATAGCTGCCGCTCCAGACAAGGCATTATAATTTGACTTGTAACTTCGTTTCGACCAACATGCATCAGCTACAACTGTAATACAAGGTATACCATTGTTGTCTACATTCCCTGTCTCAATTGCATATTCCGCTTCTTTTCTGGCTGCTTCTTTCATTTTCTCCAAAGCAATTTTTTCCCAACCATCGCTGACAATATTATGGTACCTAGAGTACGTTTTTTTATTCATACATGGAATTTCTAATGTTGATACAAATTCTTCGAGATTATAAAATCCAGCGCCAATGCTCATTATTCCCTCAACTGCTGCTGTATTAATATTGAGAGTTTCCATATCATCACTTTTAACTTCATTTGTTGATATTGAAAATGTAGAATTGCACATGGTGCACTTTATATTTAATAATGAATTTAAACCTTGTCGAACTTCTTGAATGATATCAAGGTTACTAAAACAACATCCAAATGTATCACCATGTTGACTTATTAATTTCAGCGATTGAAAAAAATGATCAAGTTGAACTATTCGCCGTCCTTGTATCTTAAAATTTTCGAATGATTTCGAAATATTGTCTTTTTCCGTTTGGTCCGTTACTTCAATTTCAAGCATCGTATTCTTTGAATTTGTGTCGTCAATCGGTTCCATAATTACGCTCCTAAAATGAGAAACGACTATTTTAGTATATTAGAGATCTATGAGGCGACCCTCGCGGTTTTAGTTGCACGGTTTATTCGGTTTAAACTGAAGGGATCAGCATAAAACCGTAAAATCCCCTGTACTCAAAAACTACAAAGGAACTTCTTAGTGCGGCTACCGAAAATCGTCTTGTTTTCCCGTATATAATCGGCAAAATTAAAACTACACGTATACATACGAACAAAATTACCTGATCGTAATGACATAAACATTATTATACATTTAGCGAAAAAAGGGATTAAATTAAATCCGTTAAAATTTTTAAGATATTGTTTATTGATTTCACAAGCTAATGGGATTAAAATATCCTTGTACTTATTACAAACAAAATTATTAGTCTCTAATGATAGAAAATCCCCATTATTATTATACATACAGAGAAAAAGGGATTTATCAAAAAGTCACTTTTACTTTCAGTGAAAAACATTGCTTCTGTCAGTGCAGATATAAATTCTGCATTATTTGAAAATTCGTCTCAAAACCAATTATTACCAAACATATCACTGTCATCTAGGTTAATGAACCAGGTTCAGTAACATTTATGTTTAATTGAGTGATTATTTATTATTATAAATATTTTATTTTACATTCTGGGGTTTAAATTTTCTTTCTAATTTTACATTAAATTTTTAACCTCACATAGGCTTCATAATGGTGTTTTACATGGCAAAAGTAGTAAAATTTATAAAATGTATATGTATAAATAAATAAAAAATAAAAATTGTTTAAATATTGATATTTTATTATTTCTCAACTATTGCCGATCCCTTTTTAAACTGAATAAACCATACTCATATACAAAATAAATAAATAAAAAAAACTTACTGCTTATTGTTGTTAGTCGTGCGTGGATCTGCTGGTAAGTTATCTAATTTTGTTGTGTACGGAAGGTAAGATTTTCTGCATCTATTTATAAACAAAATAAAAAAATCGATAAAATACGATTTCGACTACCCAGTTTCTATTTATATAAATCAACATTAGTAGGGGAGAGTGGGGCAACATGACGAGCTTAAGGAAAAATTGTTGTAAAAAAAAAAAACACATGACATTTTTTAAACAAACTTGCATTTATATTAAAGGTACATACATATGTAGGCTATCAGTCTTCTAAACAATAACTAAGTAATTATTCAAAAAGGAATAAAAAAAAAAATATATATATTTGAGAAATTTTGTCATCTTGCCCCATGTATGGGGCAAAATGACGAGCCTATTGGGCAAGATGGCATTTATGCGCAACGATCACAATTAAATTGACCTAATCGTTCGTAGCTTGTGCAAGCTTCATGCCACCATAATTCACAGCTATTACATTGTATCCAATCCTCAGATGGAGGATCATAATATGGTTCCTCGCAACCTGGGCATGAAATGTCTCTGTCTTTTTCTGAAGTGATTGGTCTTTTACATGAAACCGTTTCGTGAAACACATTCCTCTTTATTGCCTCGCATTTCTTTTTCTTCTTTTCAGCTTTTTCATTTTTCTCTCGTTCTTTTTCTTAAAGCTCTTCCTTATTTGGCGTGCCTGATATAATGGAAGTTTTTTGCCTCTTTCTCTTGGTATTTTGAAGAGGACGATTATATTTTGGGAATGGTCTAATTTCCACTAAAGGTTTAATCTTAGTTTCAACTTGGTTTGAAGTTAAATCCTGAGATATTTTGTTGAGCGACTGCAAGCCTGAAGGTCCCGCAGTCGGCGATTTCAACTTATCCTTTGTTTTGCTATCATGTACATTAGGGGTTCATCATCATCGGAGAATTCTTTATCCTCTGCTGTTACCTGGTTTTCAGAATTGTTAACACTGGCATCATCTTTTAAATATTCACGGTCACTGACCAGAGCTGGTGCAAAATCTACTTCATCAAATACATTAGGATTGTATGGTTCAATCCCACACTTTGCAAAACTTTTGACTGCGGTGCCAACAGTGGCTGCTTTTAAATATGCTTGCCCAAAAAGTCTTCCAACGTCTTGATCTGTAATTGTTTTCCCCGAATTATTAACAAGATGATGATCGCAAGCTTGGCTATAGAACGTCTTCAGGGGCCCAAAGAAACCCACGTCCAAGGGCTGTAGTCGGTGGCTAGTGTGGGGAGGAAGTCCAATCATAATAATGCCATTATTTCTACATAGATATATTGCTTCTAAAGAACAATGTGAATAAAACCGGATTTTCCACAGAAGGGTGAGTGTATTTTATGAAATGTTGAAGATATTTCACAAATGCTTCTGTAGTCATCCATCCACTTGGCTGTGCTATAGCATCACTGTTTGGAGGACAACAATTCAAGTCGCATTCTGACTCGCGCGAATATAAAGAATGGAGGAACATATGATCCTTGTGCGTTCATTGCACAAACTACGGTTGTATTTTTTCCACGTTCTCCACTAGCAATCTTTGCAATCCTCTTGCTTCCAGTAGGCGTCAGAACCTTGGGCTGTTTATTCGGAACTGTAGAAAGGCCAGATTCATCAGCATTAAATATTCGGTCCGGACTAAATTTATGTTTCAGTTTCAGATCTCTTAGTAAATCAAAAAATCTATTGACCTCAATTTTATTAAACCCAATCAAACGACCTAAGGATGTTGATTCTGGTGTCCTTAGACTAATTTTACGTCTCTTCATGAATGAAATTAGCCAATCTTTTCCGGCCATTTTCGTGATTTTATTAAATGGATGCTGAATATTATTTTCTTCGGCGAATTCATACGCAAGCTTTCTGCATTCCAGTGAAGTGAGTCCAAATGCTCTGTTATTAAAATCTTTGAGATAGTTGGCAAACTCTTCTTCTTGTGCCTCGCTAAAAGTGTTCTTATACCTACCGCCGTTATCAGGAAGTTTTTCATTTTGCTTCCTTTTCTTAATATATCTTCGAAGCGTTGGTTCTGGTATTTGAAAGATTTCACTGGCATTATTAACTGAGTGGTTTTCTTCCTCAACAGCATGCAGTGCAGCAATTAAGTTAGTTTCCGACCAGGAGCGACGATTGGTAATTTTTTTATAATTTCTAACCATCTGCAAGAAAAAAATATGCCTAAAATAAACCATAGGGGTAAAATGACGAATTCGCCATTTTGCCCCTGTCAATTTGCTTCAGAAGTAACCTCAAAATAAAAATTTATCTAAAAAGTGTTATTTAAAACATAATCTGCAAATTAATGTTTACATGTCTTCCCCGTGTTCTACTGAATATATAAATATAATGATCAAACAGAACTAACCTTTATATTCCTCAAAAATCCTTATTTTGACAAGAACGAATTTGTTACCACAACACATGAAGAACTCTCATTGCTTCTAGCTCCTTTCAAACTAACACTAGCCCCATCTGTTTGCACATAGTACAACTACGTACTTAGTAGAATATCCGTGCCCCATCACTTTACAGATGCCTACTTTTCGTTACCAACAAAATTAAATTCGTTATCTTGCCCCGTTCGTTGTTTTGCCCCACTCTCCTACATTATGATACAAGTGTATAAGTAAACTTTTCACGTAGCTGGTGGTTTAGAAGCACTTATACGCGTGTGTCATACGCTATTTTTTATTATACCTGCATCATATTCTCGAAAAAAACTGAACGCAACATTTTGATTTTGTTTCATTTCATAATTTTGCGCGTGTGATTTTTGAAGTATATCATTTATATAGAGATTGGTTAGCATTTATTGTTGACGTTTTTTTCAATTTGATGACAGTTTTGACAGATTGCGCAATCGGACGCGAAATAAGCAATTGAATTTCGCGGCTGTTGTCATGGTAACGGCCGCGAAATCCAAAATGATTGTTGTGTACCCTATTTCGCGTCCGTTACCATTAACAACGGACGCGAAATAGGGAATTGAGATTATTTTTTCAAAACTAATAGTTTTGTTTATCATATGTCAGTCCCATAGCCATTTTCTATTTACAATAAAACTGTTTAAAATTTGTAATTACATATTTTTTACGGTTGCACAAAAATAGTGTTTACACCTTGTCCGCGAAATCATTTATCGCAAACGCTAAAGATTGATTTCCCCGCTTTTGTATACAAATAACTATTTTTGTTGCTTAGCATTCTTTAAAGCACGGCGTGTTTTAATCTTGCATTTGCGCACGCTGTAGCGTATTTTAAACACGGATTTGAAGGTATAATAAAAAATACATTAAACTACAGCAATACGTTACTGTATTACTTTATTTAATAAATATAAATTAGAATTATAATAATAATAGTATATCTTACCTATTGTATTCTCTTAAATTCGTACATGTTTTTCGTCTGGTTGATAACGTTAGTCTCACTTTCTTTCCCTTGCGATTTCCCATAATAAAATTTTTCACAAAAGCACAAAAGTTGCAAATGAAAGTTTGCGACAGAATGAACGGTAATTAATTTTGCTAATTTTTCTTCGGAGGGTACCTGCTATGGGCGGGACTTCTTGTTGGTACGAAGAAATTCTACTCGTGGCGCTAGCTGCTAGTTACAATTTTTTGCACAAAAAGGGTTTTGTATATCCCATGAAATAAGCATTAAATTTCAATATTTTTTGAAAAAAATAATCCTGTATGATATATTAAAGTCTACACTAGGATCCTCTAGTGAGGGTTTTCTAAATTTCTTTAGATATTCTTATTAATTAATTGTCAAAGTTTACCAACATTAGAGCCTTAAAAAACCAATAAAATCAAAATAAAAACAAAAAAGTGGCACTAAGCGTGCCTAGAGACATCCTTTATCTTCAAAATAAAAAAAAATATTTGAAATTGGGTCAAAATTAGAGTCAGTTCCATGACCCCAACAAAATCATGTTTTTGCTTCATTTGATACAGGTGGGTATTCCTCTTAAGAGATACAAAATTTGTTTTTTGGTTATTAAATAAGAGAAACTGATTTTCAAATTGTTTTGTAATTCATATTTGCATGATACCAACAACATGTTTCGCTACAAGAATCACAATATTTGAGGAAACATTTCTATTTAATGAACCAAAATATTAGTTAATGTGCACTGCTATCGGATGTAGGGAGTATTAATTAGAATTATCTTCATCTTCTTCTTCTGAACTGTCAGAATCAGATTCTAAATTAATTATTACTGGTGAAATGTCTTCCAACATCAAAATCAGGGTATATATATATATATATATATATATATATATATATATATATATATATATATATATATATATATATATATATAAAATCAGATAAATATCACTTTTTGGATATTTATTTTTAATGTTTGTATTTGTACTGTGGGGTTGCGTGTATATTTGATTAAATGAACAACACGAGTAGAGTTTATAAGGTTTTTATTTACAATATAATTGAAACGGAGCGGAAACAAATGTAGAAGAGATCTGACCGAGAGCTGAGACAAGTCTGTAGTGCTCTGGAACTGTAGGCTGGAGCTGAGGACTTTGATGTAGATTGGCAGATGAACTCGCGACTGTAGTTCTCTGAACTTGTAGATGTAGTTTTATAATAATTCGGCAATTGGGTTTAACCGATTTTATGGTTCGCGATGCGACTGTTCGCTTACCACCTAAGTTTTATTATTACGCGACGGACACGACTGTTCCGTTTACTGCTTTGTTCCAAATACAACCCGTACACTTGACACCAAATTTTATGTGGTAAACTTGCTATTTACACATAATCTTTCAGTAGGGACCCGGCCGAGCGGTAGTTGTCAGGTCCTACTGTTGCGTGGAAACGTTTGGAATCAAATAAAACTCGTAGGATTCGGTAACCCGGATTTATTATATTCTAACTACTTTATCTACCTCTACATCTAAGTTTAAGTTTAATTTACAACTGGTTGTGGTGGCTGCTAGGCTGTGACTGGTTTTAGAATATTCTCCAGGGCGTCAAGTCGACTTCAAAAAGCTGACCCTTCAAATTTTAAAACAAACGAAAAGATGACGACTGAGCCAGAGAATGTTCTAGAAGTTTGGATCTATTGCTTAGTAAGCGTTCTCGTTATGAATAACAGTACGTGATCACCGAACTAAAAGAATTGACCACACACAGGGTCCAAACGAAATTTAATGTGTTATTCACAACGGAGCGTGCGACAACAAACACAAGAAATATAAATCACACAAAGAAAAACTAAAATACATGTATCAGCAATATTAAGAATAATAAAATAGTATAAAAGTAACAACAATTAATTATCAAGTTTAAAAATTAATATTTATATATATTTAAAATATATGACTTTACTACAGATATAATAGCGAAATAAAAACAAAGATTCACAAAATTAGGATGACAGTGAATGTGAAACAAACCAGATGCTAAAAAGGTCTTCAGTAAAGTATATCATGTTTAAATTTGCCTGGCGATAGATTCCATTAATGTTTCTCAGCAGGTATTCCATAAGAGGATTAAAGAAATTTATGAGGAACTACTTTACAGGGTTGTACTGGATAATATTTTCAAATGAGTTTTACACAAACAGACACAAGTAATATCAAAATATGAAAAATTTTAATAAAATTAAATATGATTACAGTATTGTCATTGTCGTTCAGTAAATATAAACATATATTGATAAAAAACTTATTTTTTATTTTACATCTAAGGTGATTAATCGATAACAATATCATCATCAGTGTCGTCACTTGACTGTCCAACATTTATAATAAATTCATCAATAATATTAGTGAAATTTAAGTAACTGTTTTCTATGTCTATCACATGCCGAACACTACTAGCCCAATTTAAGTGACTAATATTATTTATTTCACTTTTAATTAACTCCACAACATTAGCGCACACGGTTGGTGTAACATTTTTTCGTCTAATACTGGTTTTTAATTGTCCCCAAATTAGTTCTATACAGGCGATTCCCAAAAGTAATTAACGCTACCTTTTTTTTTCAACATCTGTAACTTTTTTTTTCTAAATTTGTCAAATTTTATGTTAACTAATCTTAACTACAACCCTAGTTAAAAGAAATATGTTCTGTTAAAGGAAAATGAAGTTACGGCTAATAATAAAAATGGGATTAGCGGTAATCCCTTTTGTGAATCTGCTTGATAGGATTTAATATACAGTAATATGGAGGCAGTCTTAATACAGTATGACCAAATTTTTGTGCCATTGTATGGCACACGTACATTCTTTTAACAAGTTTTGTTTGTGCTACTTCCAATATTTCACTTTTACTGTACGATTCTTCAAAAAATATATCATGATGATACAAATATTCTTTAATTTCTGTTTTATTACTAGATTTAGTGGGTATTTTAATTAATTGCCTGGAATGGTAACTAGCGTTATCCATAACAGATTCCCCTACTTTCCAGCAAAACTAGACGTTTATCAATTTTTTTAAACTTGAATATCATGCTTAGGAGAACACTGCGAAAACTACTAACTGCACAAGTAATATCACATTCATCTTTTAATTTTTGATGCAATAATCTTAGTGAAGGATATATATTTTCATTGTAAAGCGAATATATTTTCCGACGAATAACATCTTTTTGAAAATCATTCAAAATTCTAGATTTTCCAGCATCACTGCTTTGTTTTTTAACCGGTACACCTTCTTTTATTATTCTTCTTACTTGAGTCATTTCAGAAGTTTTTGATATTGGCGCATTTTCGTAATTATCACTTTAAAAAAAGTTAAACACATTCAGAACTATTTCTTTTGCGTCGTTTGATAAATATTTTTGTGTTGGCTTCGCGACCGTGGTAATTTCTTCAAAATCTTCGTATTGAACTTGCGACATTGTGTTATAGTGCTGCTGAACTAATGAATTTTAAATGTCGTTTTCTGAAGGTATATATGTATAAAATTATCTTACTGTTTTCGGGGAAACAATTGAAAAGATAATCGTATTAAAAATTTCGGAGATTTTAAGCATCTAAGCCAAAAATTATAATCACTCCTGAACATCAGACAAACTTGCACCCCGCTGGCTAGGGTTGGCTTATCCCATTAGCAAGTCATGTCAATCGCCAGGCAAATTCGAACACGCTATAGCAGCCTCTTGGTTCTGAAGTGGCACTGCTTCCGGCCAGCGCGAGAATCGGTCGACACAGGTAAGACAGTACCTGTAGCCTTCCGAACTCGGCATGACGACGATGTCTAGGTGAACGTGCTCGAACCTGGTCGATGGGAGTGTGATCGCACCAGGAGTCGTGGTGATGTGCCTGGTTATTTTAGAGCGCTGGCATTCCACGCAGCTACGTGCCCATTTCCTGCAGTCCACCTTCATGGACGGCCAAATATAGCGTTGCGCCATAAGTTTAACCATAGCGTTTGCGCCAGGGTGAGAAAGGCGGTGTACGGTGTTGAAGGCAGCTCTGCGGAACGGTGGAGTAATGTACGGCCGTGCAGCTGGTGTCGAGACGTCACAGAAAAGGGTTGTGTTGGATTCTGGCATCGTTATCTCTCTAAATTGCAGTCTGGCATTTTTCTCACGCAGCAGTTGGAACTCGGCGTCTGTTTTCTCCGAGGCAGCTAAAGCTTCGTAGTTGAGCGTGGCTTGTAGCTGATCTACGCGTGACAGGGCGTCAGCGACTACGTTGTATTCTTCGGACAAATGGCGGATGTCAGTAGTAAACTGACCGATGATGTCCAGGTGCCTGAACTGGTGTGGAGTGACCTGGTGATCCTTTTGACGGAAGGAACGCATAAATGATAGGTTTATGGTCCGTATACACCGTGAAGTGGCGTGCTTCCACTATGTGCCGGAAGTGCTGTACGGCTAGGTAAATAGCCAGAAGCTCCCTGTCGTAGGCCGAGTATTTCTTTTGCGCGGTGTTGAGTTTGTGCGAGAAAAATGCCAGCGGTTGCCAAGTGTTATTGACGAGTTGTTGTAGAACGGCGCCGACGGTGTGTTCGGAGACATCCGTGCGAGCGGCGCATCAAGCTGGGGATGAGCGAGGAGAGCGGCTTGTGCGAGGCTCTCCTTGGACTCGTCGATGACATTGGCCGCCTCCGGTGTCCAGCTGAGAAACCATGTTGCGCTTGAGGTTTCCACGGAGCAGCTCGTTCAGTGGTGCTTGCATCTATGCAGCCTTGGCTATAAATCTTCTATAAAATTTCAGCATACCCAAGAACTGCCGCAGTTTCTTTGCTGTCGCGGGTGTTTCGAATGCCCTGATGGAGCGCACTTTGTCCGGTAGTGGGCTTGTGCCATGAGCTGACACGCGATAACCAAGAAACTGCACCTCCGTTTAACCGAACACACACTTAGCCGGGTTAATCACGACACCATACTTTTTTAGTCTTTTAAATGTTCTTGCTCCGACTCGGACCACTAAAATGTCATCTATATACACGTACGCGAAGTCTAAACCGCGTAGCACTTCGTTCATGAACCGCTGGAATGTGACGCACGGGGTACGAGTCGGGTTCTGTCCTGCTGTTTAGCGCCCGGTAATCACCACACGGTCGCTACTCGTCATCCTTCTTCGGCACCATGAGAAGAGGCGACGCCCAGGGACTTTTCGACGGTCTGGCGATGCCGAGTCGCAGCAAGGCGTCGAATTCCTTTCTGCCGCTAAGCGTCGCGGTTTCTGCGCAAGTTGCGGACCTGGTGTAGTCAGTATGTGGTGCACCGTATTGTGTCTGACGTCTTTCGGTGCGCCGTCGGGGCGTGTGACATCTGGGAAGCCGGACAGCAGGTTGTGGTAGAGTGACAAGCCAGCGATTGTACGCCCGCTGGGTACGTCACTCTGTGCTGCGATGCCTTAAACAGAAAGCTGGGTGGTGTTTTCGAGTAGTTTTCTGTTGCGGACGTCGATGAGAAGGTCGTAACAGGCTAGAAAATCGACACCGATGAATGGTTTGGTAACGACAAATCTCCGCGTGAAATTACGTCTAAGTCCGAAGCTGAGTGTCATAGTGCCGAAAGTAGCTATCGCTGTTCCGTTCGCCGCAGCGAGCTCGTACGCGGACTTCTCGCGTGGTCCCCGCAGGTAGCATCTTGGATAGACGCAGAGATCAGCTGCGGTGTCAATCAGGTACTGAGTCTTGGTGGCTGTCTGTTACGAATATGCGGCGAGTGATCGAAGGGCAGGTGTCGCTTGTCGCCATTACCGACTGCCCATTGAGTTTTTCAGCTTTAAAAGTATATGGTTGTACGTTGTACGCATATGTTCGCCTTGACGCCAAATTGCTGGTGATACCAACAGCTTCCTGGTGGACCGCGACCTCGTTCGAGTACGCGAATGCGAACGTTGTCTGCGGCTACCTTCACTCCAGTGCCCGGCGAGTCTCTCCAACTTACCGGACAGCGCTGCAACCTCTTTTTGCTGCTGTTGAAGTCTCAGCAACGGTGTGTGTTGGAGTCATCGAATCCACCACGACGTCAGCAAGTTCGGCGACGTCCTCCATTTTCGCACTCTTCTGTGCGGCAAGAATGGCCTGAACATTATGTGGCAGCCGTCCCAACCATAACGTTCGCAGAAGTTCATCTGAAACGGCTGGGCCCGAAAGGGTTTGAAGACGGCGTAGGAATTGAGCTGGTCGACTGTCGCCCATTTCTTCGCGTTCTAGTAATCTCCTCGTCTTTTGTTCTTAGTCGCGCTTTAAGAGCTACTGCTGCGGTAAATGGTTTCTCGGGCGGATTCATTATTAAATCCCGAACTTCTGCACTCACGCGAGCGTCAAGTGAAGTCACCACGTAATCAAACTTAGTCTCTTCACTAGTGACGTTGGCTATCCGAAATCCGCGTCTCTGGATCGTCACCCACAAACGGCGGCAATTCACGCGACTCACTTCTTCCGTATCAGGCATGGTTACAGTCAAAGAAACACTAATTGTCACGAAACACTCACTCGCGATTTTGTTCACTAAACACTTGAGTTCGCAAAAAAAAATATTCTGCGATCACGTCGGGGTCACCAATTTGTGGGGTTGCATGTATATTTGATTAAATGAACAACACGAGTAGAGTAGATGAGGTTTTTATTTACAATACAATTGAAACGAAGCGGAAATAAATGTAGAAGAGATCTGACCGAGAGCTGAGACAAGACTGTCTCCAGTCTGTTAGATATTTTTAGAAATAGCGAAAACATGCTGGAGATAAAACAAAGATTCGTAAAATTAAGATGACAGTGAATGTGAAACAAAACAGATGCTAAAAAGATAAGTACTTGAAAAGGACAGAGCAGGTAGTAAAAGTTAGGGACAGTGTAGATTTGAACAGATGAAGCAACACCAAAATATTTACACAACAAATAACAATATACAAAGAAAATATAACAACTAATAATAACATATTTAAAATATACTATTTTAATTATCAGTAATAATAATATGTGTCCTGTACATGTGTAATATGTAACTATGATTGTGTATGTATTATTTATAACTATTTACAATCTGTGTTTATGTGTTTCCATATATGTGTCTGTGTATGTGTGTATGTAATAGCGGAGTATGTGGAGATAGCCCCCACAGTACTTAAATCAACACATTTATTATCACAATAGGAAATACAAAATAATTTATTACTCCTAAATAAAAAATTAACATAGGCAATGAAAAAAAGTAAATATACATTGAATGGATACACAAATATTATATAATACTAAAATTGTAAGAATATTAAAATAATCCTATATCCTAGATATGGGCAAATCATCATCTTCTGATGAACTTCCTGAACATACCGTTGCAGATAAAGACTCACTTGGCTAAATCCAATCTAAATTAGTTTTTTTGTAGGTTCTTTTTGGTTTAAATATTTAAACAAAAACTAAATTACTGGCTTTGTCGTTACCGAGACGATTACGTAATTGGGATTGGACAAAAGTGGAGAAATATCGTTCCAGCCCAGCTGTGGCTGCTACAGCAGTATGTAACTGTTCACATAGTTCAATAAATGTACTTTTATTTGGCCACTCTGACTAATTGATAGTTACATTTTTCCACCATATTAAAGGATTTGTATTTATGTCGTTGAGAAACTCGTACGCTAACTCTTTTTGAGAGTTATTTAATCTTTCACCCAAAAATCGGTGATTTAACAGATTCGCTAAATAGTGAGGCCATGTCACGTCTTTTATAATATAGTCTTTTCACATTTAAAGGTTGTTCTCGCAAGTCCTTCTCCAATTTATCCCATACCTCAACAGCAATTGAAATATTTGTAGCATCTCTTTGAGTACGGTCAAGAGCTACAGATATGGGATTTAATCTAGCCATAAGATCCTTCGCATTAGCAACTAAATTATTGTCAGCTAGTAAAGTAAGAATTATCTTTAGAATATACTTTTAACAGAATTAATGAAAGTAATAATGAGAGATGTACTGTATTTATTACGGACTATTTGAAAATTTTATATAATGGATATATATCATTGCAAAAATATGACGATATATATCAAAATAAATATCATGATTTATATCGATCGATATGTATCTTCGAACCCTGATCAAAATGAACCTCACGATCTCAACAGCTCAAAATTTCCTTCGTTACATGTTCCACGGAATAGTTTTAACATTGTATCCGCAAATGGCAGGTTTTTTTTCTTGAAGTCAGGCTTTAATGTCAGCTTTTCTCCAACTTATATTTGGTATTTTTTCTATTACAGTATTATGATACGAAGCATTATCCATTATAATGTTTGAATTTCGTTCTAAATTTGGTATCAGTTGTTTTTTGAACCACTTCTAAAAATTCTCATGGTTCATTTCAACGTGATAATACGCATTTTTTGTTTTTGATGCAAATAACAATGATGCATTGCGCACAAAACCATTCTCTGTTCCTGCATGCAGTATAATGTACGTAAATGTAAATATATTGAATGTACCTTTTCCCTCCATCACTTCGCCGTTTAACACTTCTCGAATCACAATCTTGCCATGAAGTGCCTGCCGATCCTTTTTGAAAAATCCATGTTTCATCTAGAAACACACACTGAGAAGGAGTTTCTGATTTCAAATTATGAACGTAATGTTTTAAAAACGTACTGCGCAATCTGGATATTCTGGATTCTTCATACAGCAAACGACGGCTGTAATTTTTTTTCATTTGAACCCAATGTTCTTCATTTTTCTCAAACTTGTTAAGCTTCCCGAAAAAATATCCCTTTCCTTCAATTTACTCAGCAGCGATTCACAAGTAACATGAACTACATAATATTCTTATATGAAATAAAATTGTTTAAAACTTACTTTGAGCGTATTTTCTGGTACAAAATCCACAGATTCTTCTGGAACAATTGTATTCCATTTTCGTTTAGTTCCTAAAATTTTCAGCGGGAGTATTTTCCGGAAGAAATTCCATACTACACTATGGAACAAACTGCAGGATTTCTTGTACGAAATTTATGTGAATTGCTTCGCCGGGTGTAGCCATCTCACTCTGCGTAATATTTGGCTATAATAATGTAATACAAATTATATAATAAATAAATTAGATACAAAAAATTTCTTACTCCAATTTCTTGGACTGATATGCCTTCCACAGCTACTAAACCTGTTGTTTTTTGTATTAATTCTTTATCTAAATCGGTAAGACTTTTTCCCTCTTTCGCTTTCCTCCTTACTGCACACTTCCATTCGCTAAAGACCTAAAAGTAGTTTTTATTCATTTAAAATCCTGATTGTAAAATTTTGTTTCTTTTACCTTTTTCAAGAATCCACACTTCTCTCAGGTCCAGAACCAACACAATTTAATTGTTGCGTGAGTTTATCCCACAATTCATTCAATTTTTTTTATTTTATCTACATTTTCCTGAGATTAATACTCTGTTTTCTTCCAAGAACTTAACATATACCTCATTCTGCTTCGTTGATGTTTTTGGGGCTCGTTTCGCCATTTTTTTTTTTACAATTTATAAAACGTTTATTGATGTCCAAGCACATGAATTTCGATACAGCAGGTTCACTACCAGTAAAGATCTAATGTTATAACTGTAAACTTTAATTACAAGCTTATAGTTATAATTTACGTAACTTTTGTGTTATATATGTTTCAAGTATATAAATTTATATTAAAAATACATACACATTTATTATTTTACATTGAAATTATTTTCAGTTCATTTTTGTTATATTGGGAACACTGCAACTTATGAAAACGCCATGTAGATAACTTCATCTAATGTGATAACGAGAATCTTTATGTAACAATTTTTGTTACAGTTCAATAACAATTTGACAGCTGAATACGAAATACAAACAAGATTGTTATTGAATATTGTTACTTAACAATTTCTTGTTTAATATCAATGAACACACGTGAATAAGCCTGATTGTGTAAAATAATCTACATTTACAACCTGGTTTTTATCCTTTTTTGGATTGAGTAATAGACTGTTTTTCTTTAATTTGGAAGAAATTGAAGACACTGTCGACATATTCAGTTAAAGATTACAAAAAAATGTAAAATGTATGATGAAAAAAAAAAATACCCAAAGTCAAATAAGGGCAGACAACAGACCAATAAAATATACACAATATTGTGATGTCAGTCATATACAATATCTGTCACCGGAGTATCGTCTACAACCGTCGAAGACAGCGCGACTAAAGTAGACAACAATAAAATTAATTGCTCGCAGCTTTATCTCGGCGGGGGATGCGATGGTCTCCAGGTCACGAGCTATCTCCGAACCCGTCCGCCCAGGGATGCTCGATCTTGAATATGATTGTATCACCATGTTACATCACCCCCAAGTCAGGAAATGATTATATCGTATGAGATAATCATACCATGCGTGGTAACCTAAACAAGTAACCAAACCAAAAACATTGCTTATGAACTAACTTGTTTAAAATAAAAGAGCTTAAAAGTATATTACATGCATTAATTTTAAACGAAAAGAAATAAATTAAAATAAATGAAAAGAAAATGCTACAAAATTATTAAAAACATTAACAGGCAGATTCACAAAAGGAATTAACGCTAATTCCATTTTTTTCAACCTCTGTAACTTTCTTTCTAAATTAATTAAATTACCGAAATGTGTCAAATTTTATGTTAACCAATCTTAACTACAACCTTAGTTAACATAAATATGTTCTAAGAATGGAAACGGAAGTTACGACTAATAATAAAAATAGGATTAGCGCTAATTCTTTTTGTGAATCTGCTTATAAAATTGTTGGCGTAGAATGTCAGCAGGTGCAATTGCGGTCGGGTGTTGATTGGTGGAGGTGCACTGTACAGCTGGTATGTTCGGATAAATGTTGGGCACTGGCTGCACTTCTACTGCTTGGAGTTCTTCTTCCTTAGGCTGCCCCAGGTGGTGCAGATAACAATTAGCCAGTGCATGCCAGAGGCTGGCCCACAAAAACAATCTTGGTTTACTTCTACCTTTAGTTGCTTTCTTTAGTGCAAAAAAGTTGACAACAACGCTGCCTATATAATTTAGAACCATGACGAAAGTGTACAACAGCGCGAAGACCGAAAAGTAATTTCCCATTCTCGACAAGAAACCCCAGACTTCTTCTGCGGTGGATAACGCCATTTGAAAGAATTCATGTTGGCTGAAAATTCTTGACATTTCAAAATCTTGTCTGTCAGCTGTTGTGCCAATGACCCGGCGCGCGACCAGGCTGGTGATGGCCTTGCGTTCGGTTGGGAACATCTGCGCTTTTTGGAAACCCTCCATGTCTTCTTTAGTGTACACGCCATGCGAACTAATCGGTGCGATCTTCATCATAGGCAACGTCTCGACTTCTTCATTGGCATCAAGTTTTACCGGTTCTGGACTGGAACGGTGTATTTCGGGAGAAATCTCAATCCAGCTTCCTTCTAAATGAAACATAGTTGGTAAATTATGGTTGCAGTCAACTTCCGTGGCGTGGTCTTGAATTATGTGAGTAATTGGTGTCATAAATTTCGACGCATTGTTGTACCAAATCGGCAGTAACAATGATGCGTGCGTCGGAACTCGACGATCTTCGCACTGCACTTCGCAATATACAATATTTCACCAATTACTCGACCAACATGACCTGGTGCTTCCTTCACCAAGCCACTAACCACGTCGGGTGCTTCAAGAGCTAGCACTAGTTGGTTTTTTAATATTTGATGACGTAAACGGCAACGCTTCAGGTTGGAATCATAAATAACTTTTCTTGTTCTTCGGTAGAAGAATCCAAGAGAGGTGTCGAAGATTACTAGGGGTCGGTTTTGCTCGGTACGCCATGCCTGTTGTTGGCACAAAAACTCTGTCGACATGAGTATCAGTGCGAACACGGTGTCATAGGCCTCCACGATAACGTACCGTTGCTAGATGGTGGAACCTTCTCCTTGTAGTGTCAGAATTGTGGCAAGCACATCAATACCCGTGGAGGAACAGCGACTGTTATCCTTAGCTTGCTAAGTTACTTCACCGGCTAGATCGTCAAAACAGTAGCCAGTGCTGTATTGACAAACTGTTCCGCTGCGGAGATTTATCTGATTTTCCTCCACGTTCGCGACTGCTGTGTAATCGTGCAGTCGGATAACAACGACGTCTTCGTATTTTACTTCGTTGAGAGTGTATTTGACGCCATTGTATCTGCCGTTAGGATCAAGCGAACCCTCTAAAGTAGCTGATACTTCGGTTGAATCATTTAGCTTAATTCCTGACACAATTCCAACACCAATTCCAGAAAGATCTAGACGACGAAACTGATGTGCGTTCAGGCACGTTTCCATGTGTTCTAGGAGAACACAAACTTTGAATTTGTTGGTTGGTTTTTCTGCAGATTTCCTTCCTCTTTGTGGCGTTTCAGGATCAGCTCCTATAAGACCTGTAGCCACAGCCGTCTTAAAATCTTTCAATTTCATCACAGCCCCAGACGCTCTTTGTTTGTATAATATATATGCATTTACCACGGTCAAGTCTAAGAAATACCAAAAATCCTGTGGCACCATTTGGTCGATTTTCTGTCTATTTCAGAACAGGATTTTAACATATCCGATTTGTCCACATACCTCATATGTTAATTGTAGTCAACTATAAACATTTTACATCTTTGTTTCCTTCCTTTTTCCTCCTTTCAACCTTATCTTCATCATTGAGACTGTGGCAATTACTCAAGAACAGTATATATTTTCTATCAATCTATTTTACAGATAAGATACCATCTTCACTTAGTCGCCAGTCAGTATCACCTCTTTTCATGTTATTATCAAATTATTATCATAAAATCATTGGGAATATGTTTTCTTCCTTTTCTCGCCGTTCCGCATGCATATATTTTATCCTTCAGTAAATCCCTTTGTAAATCCATATTATTGAAATAATTATCAAAGTATATATGATAATATTTGCCTATTAAATCTCTAGTTTATAACTCTTGATCCTAAATTGTGCTCTGTCACATCTTTTACTTTGCCAGTGTATATTTGAAACTGTGACACAAAGCCAGTTTCATCAGCTCGCCCCCATAATTTGAAATCCCTCTTTATAGGTTTTAGAGGCATATACTGTCGTAAGCTGCTTCTATCTTAAAATTTAATCATAGATTCGTCAATTGATTGACATTTGGTGGGTTTTATCAGTTTTTGACAGTTCGTCCAGCATAGGCCTCACTTTATAAACTTTATCATAATCGGGATCATTTTTGTTTTTTGGCTGAAGTGTATTGTCGTTTTGGTGAATATGTGAGAGCAACCATCCTAAACGTTCACGCGGCATTACTGACGATATAAAACTATCGCGCATCTCTACTTTCGACGACCAATAATCTCTATAGCTTGGCAGTTTTTTAATTCCCATCAGTAGATTATAAATAAATCTTGAGAGAACAATAATAAAAATAAATCTATTGGATATTCTACATAATCTTTTCATTACAAAAGATGTCAACGGCAAATCGTCATCGCCTTTCCCAGTCACTAATATTTTGAAAATATTTGCAAGATGAACTACAGAATACAGTTAAAGTGAACACTGCATGTACAGCTACACATTTATCAGTACAGCCACGTCGCTGAAGCAAGTTTAAACAGCGCACTATATGAGTCATTCCCTGTGGTGGTTCCAGCAGAAGACTAACCAGAACGCTACAGAAAAAATATTTTATTTGTGGTCCCACAATGGAACCACTTACCTTCAAAGGGTTAAACAGTTGTAGAAAAAAATATTTAAAAAAAATTACAAAACTACTGAACAATTTAACTGGTTCTCTTTTAATTTTAAATTTAATTTTAATATTATCATTTTGAGTTCGTGCTCTTCTTTCGACTGCTGAATTTGTAGTTTTATCAATTCAATTTTCTTTTCATTATAGATTTTTGTTAAGTTCGTTTCTTCCTCAATTTTTCTTTTTCTTTGATTTGTATATTTTAACAATTCATCTTTAAATGTAGATTTTTTCGTGGTGTATTATTTTTATTCATTTCCACTAATTTAGTGTGTACTTGTGAATCTTCTCCTGTCTGTTTTCTTATTTGTTTCCAAATGCACGTTAGTTATTTTGACATATGTAGAATTTGTATTGTTCCCAGGAACAGTTTGATTGCATTGTTCGATACTCTCATTAGTAGTGAGTACTTCAGGCGAGATTGCAGGAGTATCTAAAAATAATATTTATTATTTATCATTTTATTAATATTTTAGTGAGAACCAAATACCTGTAAAGTATACTGTAGCATCATCATAAATATTAGCCAGTTGCTCAAATTGACCAGGACATACCGATAGAATTAATGAATCAGTATCGGTAAACGTTGAGCTATATGTTCCTCCGCCTGTTTTTCTGGATTCAACCTGATAACAAAATAAATGAAAATAAATATACGTAACTTTTGCCCGTATGTTTTAGGAATCCAATATTTTGTCCTTCTACTAACAAACTTTTCGCTTTATTTTAGAATTTTGTTTATATTTTACTTGTTTCGTATAATAAATTTTTAATTTACTTACTTTATCTTGTTCACTTTTTTATTTTGCTTCACTCTTCATTTCACTATACATATCTAAAACCATAGCAGGATCACTTGCTTTTCTGTGTATTCTTTACCCTGCATTTTTACAAAATAGAAGAAATATGGTCGGTAATTTTTAAATAATAATGTACTAACCCTTTCGAATGTGCTGTCCTTCTTCTTTTCAGATGCCTAGAATTCCAGGGGTCGTTTGTTTTAGGGGATGAAGAGAGGTGTCATCGCATATGACCTATCGTTTCTAAAAATAGCTTAAAATAATGAAAGTGCAGTGGTAGCAGATGAAAGTCATCTTGTTACACATTGGTAATTAATTAGCAATTAATGAGTACTAAATTTTCTGATGGACCTAACCTCATCGACATCAGAATTTTCGGAAAGTTCTTGTATTTCAACTGGATATTCAATTTCTAGTCCTGAATCTGGATCTTCAACATACAAAATTTTATCTAGTTAAAAAAAAAATATTTAGGTTTACAATACCAGTCAATTCTTATTTTTGTGGATATCTGCAAGAACGTTAAGTGGCAAGTCATCTTCTGGATCAGATGTAACAGCCTCAGTTAACTGGTATTCGCTTTGTATACTTTCATGCTTAAATCCTGCTTTACAGAAGCAATTTTGAAATGTTTCCTTGGTTACTTGGTCCCAAGCGGTTTTTGCAAAGTAAACTGCATCCAGTGGTATAATATTATTAATGAACTCAAAAACTGTTCTAGCAGGTATAATGTTTACTAGCTGTTTGAATCCGAGGGTTGCATGCTGATTGAATGAAATAGACTTATTTGGGTTAACTTGTATATTCAACTGTCGTTGTAAGAATGTATTTATCTATAGAAATATGTACAGAGGTAAACCACTGACTAAGGATACAAGTGGGGGTGAATCGAAGACATTGATTTTAGAGGCCAAATCGCAATATGTATCCTCAAACTCCGCTCGCCTTTTCATGTGGTCTTCAGCGGGTGTTGTTTTATCTAACTGCTCTATTTCATACTGAATTTGGTCAAAATCTTTACGCGCATAACTGGGAATTTCTAAGCGTACATTTAATTGATTTATACTAGAGTTTGTTATATCAAAAGACTTTATGAAATCATCGATTCTTTTTAATTTAATTTCGACAAATTTGCGTTGTTGATAATGCTCTACTTTCGACATTTTGAGATAATAAATATGAAAACGCAAAGTTTCTGTGTTTAGATCCGAATACTTGCTTAATTATGAGAATATAAAGGATAAACTGACCTGGTGCTGCTGGACATCGATCTTCGCCTTGGTATGTGGAATTTCGATCGAACACCGGACTTGGAGCTCCTCGTAGGTGATGATAAATGTGCCCAAGTGTGTGGATGATGGGAGCAACTGCCCTTGTCACCGCCTTTGTTGGAAGCACTTGTATCACTTTTATGCACTTGGTTAAATTAATTGATTATCAATTGTATATCTGGCTTGAACGACCAATGTTTGAACCCGAGGGTTGCATGCTGATTGAATGAAATAGACTTATTTGGGTTAACTTGTATATTCAACTGTCGTTGTAAGAATGAATTTATCTACAGAAATATGTACAGAGGTAAACCACTGACTAAGGATACAAGTGGGGGTGAATCGAAGACATTGATTTTAGAGGCCAAATCGCAATATGTATCACCGATCGGCTCAACACTAGCAGTTGTAATAAGTTTTGAATTTTTTGATAATCCCCTGGTCTAGTGGTTTACAAGCTGATGTGCAATTAACTCTTTCTTGCACAAGATTTCACATATTTTCTAGGCCCTTGATGCACGAGAAATAAAAGTATAAAATTAGTATTTTTTAAAAGTATATTCTATAAAACATCTTCAAAATAAAAGTATTTCATGCAAATATATATATATATATATATATATATATATATACGAAGTTGTCCACATTCAATAGTATTGTACAAATTGAGATTATGACAACCAAACATGTTTTCAACAAATGTAAAAAATTGAACTAAAACTTATTTATTATTTTTGCGATTTCTTTGAAAACGATCCTTGTTTTTTTCCTAGGCATAACCCAACTTCACATACTATACATGCTCAATTAGATTGCATTGGGATTGCCATTGTATTGCATAGAGCACATCTTCTGCGGGTTGATCTAACGTGACGATGCAATGACCCTAACTTCTGGAGGCACCTTAAGACTCTTCTTCTGAATAAGGTCCACCTGATTTTCTTTTTTTTTTTTTTGTTTCAAGATCAACCAGTTTTTCTACAAGTAAACCATCAATAACTTTTCGTGTAATTGACCCAACTGTCAATCTGTTCCTTTCCTTCGTCCACTGCGAATTCATAATTGAAAAAATTTGTTCCACATTTGCATTGTGTGGCATAATACAAAAAAAAAATACTGACAAATCTTCAGTAATTCGGTAAAACGAGTGGTATCATTGTATTGAAGAAAATTACCCACTGCTTTTCAGCTAGCTCGTCATAAAAATCACTTTGCTTTGTGTTAAGAAAATTTTTTAATAGGCAAAATTCTTCAAATAGTTTAACATCGTCAATAATGATTCCTTTGTTTCTCAGAAATACAATACAGTCTGTGATATTGTCAAATTGTAGCTCCAGATTTTGCTTTAATACCAACCATTCAAAGCATTTAAACGAGTGTAAGGTTTTATCCAAATATTTATGTAGTCTATGCATTCTTCATACATGCGTTTTATTTCAGTATTTATCTTGTTGCGTTCGTCTTCGTTAATTTTATATTTTACAAAGACTTAGTGACTCTATCGTTCCTTTCAAAGAACAAAGCACTTCGACAATTGAGTTTTTCTCCTTTTCCAGAGAAGCTATTCTTGAATGAAATATAGCCATTAATGAATGAAGATAAAAACTTTTTGATGAGAACTGGAGATTTGTCTGTTGTTAAAAAGAATTCTTTTAAAGCCATGTATAATTTTAGGATTCTTTCGATAGCTGGAAAAAGGCTAAGCCACCTCGTCTTACTATGATACAGTAATTTTTCATAGTTAATTTCAACATAATTGCACAATTCTTTCAAATTTTCAGTTCGTACTGTATAAACTTAAAAATATTGAAAATTTTCATCACTAAAGATTCTACGTCGAACTCCAACAAATCAGTACCATGACGTATTGCATTATGAAGAGTATGAGCTGGACAACCGACACCCATAATCTCTTGATCCAAGCTTGATTCATATGTGAGATTACATTGTTACCCATATTTCGTCCTACACCTCCGAAATTCACATTTGCGTTATCACCGGTGAAAGAGACGCATTTTTCTTTTAAATTGTACTTTTCAAGAGTCTTCAGTAAAGGATTGGCAATGGTTATCGAAGTTTCGTTTTCTAAAGCTGACAACTCCAGCAATTTACTCTGCATTCCAGTTTTCCAATCAATATATTGAATAATTATGGGAAATATTTTGTCAGCGTTGTGATTGTTGGCATCAGTGGACAACCCTAAAAATGCAACATGTTGTAGATTCTGTAGTAGCATTTCAATAGTATAAGGTGCAATAATATTATTGATAATTGCTTCAGATTCCGTCCTCGCACAAGCTAAGTTTCCGGCTAATACGGAATCAGAAAATAGTTTTTTCAATAACGGCGAAGTGCAGTCCATGCTTTTAAATGATTGATGGTATTTTACCACGTGAAACGCAAGAGTGGCATCAACTGCGCTACTTTTATTATTAACTTGCTTAGAAACAAAACAATCCAACTTACTTGTCGATGCTCACACTCTGTTTTGTTTTTTTATGCTTTTCGGTATTTATATGTTTTTCTATATCAGCAGCACCTTTATACCCAATCGTTACAAAATAATCACAAATAGTACACTTAACTTCTTGTTCATTTCATCCTTCTATAAACGACGGATATTTTGCTCTTAGTATATGAGTGAATTTACAGCGTTTTTTACTCGAAGATGCCATTGTACGCAGTACGCAACAAAAAGACAATCGGAAACTTGAACCGCGCCGCGGCCGCGAGGCGCGTGCGCGCACACACACGTCTTGCGCATATATGTATTAGTGAAGTATATTGCTGATACGATTAGCTACGCGATAGAAGGAAAGAGAGATGAAAATAGTAGTACTGCATAAGTCTATTTCAATCTCACATTTGGACCTTAGGATCAAAATTGCGCATGCTTGCAATACTTGAATATTATTGGCGAAGAATGATGTAGTAGGAGTGTTAGATAAATGAACGCAATAATTTGAAATTTGAAATTTTGATGCGATGTTAAAATTAATTCCTGTATTTTAAGGCTGTCTAAATACAAAAATTATAAGTTATATGAAAATAATATGTAATTAATAATGAAAGAGTTTAAATATTTCCATCACTATGCAAATAATTAAAATACATAAAATATAAATTGGTATGAAACGAAAAAACATTTACACAATCCAAAATGAATTAGATTTATTTAATTCAGGATTAAGGAACGGAAGAAAATATATATATATATATATATATATATTGTAACGTTCGTTGGTGTCAAAAAGTTTTTATTAAAACTATAAAACTATTATTAATAACAAATGATTATAATAAAGAGTAAAAGTTAATTAACACTAGGCATATAACACTAAAATAACAAATACAAAAACTTATACCCTAACACTTATCACTACTATAATTAAACACTATTATTTATATATACTAGCCGAGCGATATTTATTTACGACGATATATTTATTTTCACACCGAGCGGTATATTTATATTCACAAGTTCTTCTTCAGAACTTCGGAGTCGACTAAGTCATCTGACTTACTGGCTCTGAGTCAACTAACTGACTCAGTGACTCCACTCGACTAACTGAGTCCGAGTCATCTAAAAGACTGACTGCTCGGGAGTCATCTACAAGACTGACTGCTCGGGAGTCATCTGAAAGACTGACTGACGGCTGCCGGCGATTCCTTTTATATACGGCACGTTCATTGTTTCTGGAAGCTTCTGGAACATTCCCTATTGTGGAGCAAACGACTTGTTCGAACCCGCAAGCGTTGAGTCATGCACTCGGCGACGCGGCGTGGCGGCGTAGGCCAGCAAGCTTCGACTTGTCGCTGCCGCGTTCGTTACAATATATATATATATATATATATATATATATATATATATATATATATATATATATATATATATATTTTATATATTATAAGACGGTATCTACGAAGTTGTCCACATTCTATAGTATTGTACAAATTGAGATTATGACAACCATGTTTTATTGGTTGTTAAATAAAATTAGTCTAATGGTGCTTATTTCTAACATAATCATTTTTTTGAGACAATAATTTTGTTTCATGGTACATTCTTATTTTTTAAAATATATTGACAATAATTTTTATTAATTGGACTTTATGGTTGTCCATTAAAGTGTGTTCTTTCAAATGATTTTCATATTCATCACAAATAAACACATATTGCGAACAACTCGCCAAAATTTTTATAATCATTTGCTGTTTCAAGTTTTTATTTTTAAATAAATCGTTTTGATTTTCTCTGAATATCCTTTCTGCCTTTTTACAAATAAATACAACGTCTTTTGAAGGAGTTAGCAGACTTCCTCGATTTTTTATGTTTATAATAATACAGTTATTGCTGTTAGAAATAAGATATTTCCAACAAATTGAACAAATATTAATTTTTTTCATTTTACTGACAACATATCCCGCAATATATTCCACTACGTTTTCGAAGTATGTATTCATGCCCCATAATTTTACATAATCGTGGTCAAATTCTTCAATTTCTACAGAACATTCCCCAGAAACAGGATTAGGTACATTTTCTTTTTTGGAAGACACATTTAAAATAATTATGTTGTCAGGTAAACAATTACCATTTTAAAATATTGGTATATCTGTTTTAACTAGTAGTCTCTTGTATGCAGACTCAAACTGTTGAGCATTGGGATTGTTATTAAATCCCCCCCTAAAAGTTTCCAGGAAATCCTGGCTTAATTTAAAAGATATTAAAAATCCTAAAGAGTTTTTGATATTTTCGTATATCATTCTATTTCCTGCGGGATCTGTTAATATATATATATATATATATATATATATATATATATATATATATATATATATATATATATATATATATTCTGACTTACTTTTTAAAAAGTCAAAATTATTTTCATTAATTACTAATTTAGAAAATTTACTTTTTACATTTAACATGGCGAATACATCATTAAATATCCGACAAAACTCCGCAGTTACATTTGACTATTCAAAAATTTGTGGATCATAATCACTTTCTTTTAAATACAATAAAGCTCTACTGGCACTAAGCGAGAGTGTTTGTGCAGCTAGCTTTACATTCATCCTACTGTTTTGATAGTTAATATGTTTGTTTGAAATTTTACATCCCAAATGTAACCCCGCCATCAGAATTAACCAATAATATTCGTGTATACACGCATGGGCATATTCATGCCTTGGGTCCAAAGTATGATTTTCCGTCTCTCTTTCCTTCTGCGCAGAGAAACTGTGTTGAAGATAGGAGTATCAGCAATATACTTCACTAATACATATATGGTCTTGCGGCACTCACTTTGCGCATATGTGATTTATTGTGTGGCTTGAAAAAAAAAATCCGGTCTTGAATAAAATCCGGGCGGAGTCCGGTCTAAACTCTTAAAATCCGGTCCCGACAGGATTTATCCGGTTAGATGGTAACCCTAGCCACAACGTGCTGAAATTTGGTGGTTTAAATTGTAATACCTTATGCAGCAAAGAGTTAAGGGGCAGAAAC
Organism: Poecilus cupreus; assembly: GCA_963942605.1. Taxonomy (NCBI): domain Eukaryota; kingdom Metazoa; phylum Arthropoda; class Insecta; order Coleoptera; family Carabidae; genus Poecilus; species Poecilus cupreus. The sequence goes on along the minus strand of OZ012729.1, from coordinate 3,173,635 downwards.
AAGGATTTTTTTATTTTTTAATCCTTTTTTTCCTTTTTCTTTTACAAATTGTTGAATGTGTTTTTGGTTTCCCTATAGGTTGTTAAAAAACTGTGATCCTTTAATAACTTTAATAAAAATACTGTTAAAATTCACAGCACAAATTATAACAAATAAATAAGGATGACACACAAAACAAAGTTTAACAAATGATAACACACTACATAAATATTAGCTTAATATTAATATAGATGACAGATACCGATTTAGTTAAGGTACAAACACAGACAATATATACCGAGAAGACTTGCCAGTTACGTACTAAAGCGAAGAACGCTGTTCGTTAGCCCCCCTAGCGTGTCTTGCCTAGAACTAAAATGAAATTAAAATTCATGCGCGCAAAATATGATTCAGTCTTATTTTTTCTGTAATAGAAAGGAATGAGTAAAACAAATATATACGTACATAACTTTATTTACAAATATAATAACAATTATGAACATAGTCTTACAAATTCATTTATAAATTTGTTTAGTTTTTTTGTTTTGTTTTTCCCAGTGATGGGGATGTCGGTCACACTTTCTAAATTCTTTTTAAACTGCGCGCCATACGCCCAGTGTTTGGAATGTCGGCGTAACCTCCAGAGCTGTCATCATTACTATTGTTATTGTAATCATTGTTGAATATCTTGCGGATAAGATGTTTATACAACCAATATTAGAGTATTGTGTTCTAATGAATATCTATTTTGCTTTTTTCCAATGTTGCAGGTTAGAAAGACATGAGAGAGTGCTGTAAAGAGAGAGATTCAATTTGTGAAGAAGAGAAGCAAGAAATAGAAAATCTTTCACGTCAGGAGTTATTAAAATCTGCACGATATACTTGCAGTGAGTTAGCGAGCAAGTTAATGAAAAATAAAAAGGGTAAGTTAGTAAATCAAGAAGGAAGGGAAAGTAGAATAAAAGAGCTAGGAAGAGTTTTATTTACGTTGGAATGTGCAACAAAGTTGTTGAGTTCAGTAATGTAAATTTGCCTGGATAATTTTTAATAGAGAAGTGTTTTTTATGGGCAAACAGTTTTTAAATAGACATCTCATTTAGTATCACAAAAGTTTTAATTATTTACTCCTTCCAAAATTGCAAAAAGTACATACCTTTGTGAGAACGCGTTGCGTATAAATAGGGTTGTGAAAATAAAAACGTAAAATTGTTGCAACGAAGCTAAGCAAGCTAGTTCATATATAAATTTAGTTAAAGTAGGCCAATATAGCTAGTTTTATGGTATAGTAAAATTATTATAAGAAAAGTTCGAACGTGTCATTTGGTAGACCAACACATTCCAAAACGAACGCTTCACACGCTTGTAGTTTTTAAAATGACTGTATTATTAATTTAATAGTAAAAAGTATAAAAATATATACCTATTAAAATAGTGTTATTAGTCATAAAAAACAACTTGCTTTAATGATTTTTGTGGCTACTATGTAATCAGCAATAATAAAATGTCACCATTACAAAGTATTGAAAGTTCCTCACAAAAACAAAGTGGTTATTTAAGGAGTCCAGGTAAGGAAAATCATAAAGCTAGTAGGAAACGTGGGCGTTCTATTACAGACAAAGATGATATAGTATTAAAGAGGCCACGCATGGATGTAAATGTTGCTAGTAATGAAGATTCAGAATCCCCTAGTGATTTACAGGATAAACCTGGACAGGATGAATTGGATAATACTTGTCAAACTAAGCAACACATTCCTCATCACTTGATTGGACTTATGTATCGATTAGACTTGTCAGTGTTTTGCTCACTTAGAAAGTCTATGTATGAACATAAATATCCTTCATTGTCATTAGCATTTGAAGATTCTGAAATTGATAAGTTTAGTAATATTGTTCTTCGTTACGAAGAAAAGTCTATTCATATACAAATTGAAAATGTAGACAAGTATTATATAGACAATAGCATTAGTTATGCTAGGTTATTCACTAAAGAAAAACGAAGCTTTTTTTTTATTAATGATTACTTTGATAGCTTTGTTAAACATCTAATATCTAAATCAGATAGTTTACTAAATAATATAGAATATCTTATCATCTATACTAATTCATGCCTAGATATTACAGAAGAAAAGAAATTAAAAAAAGGAAGATTTAAAAATTTTTACCCATTTAAATTTGGTAGCGTAGATTTGGAGAAATATTATATTTTGAAAGACTTTTTGTTTACAAATGATAATACGCAAGGGCATGGTTTTTATCAATTTTCGCAAGATAAAATAGCAAGAAAAGAACTTTTAAGGCGATTAGAGTTTTCGTCGGCAATGCAGAAAGTAATAAAAGAAAGAAAACTTTCTCAGGAGTTCGAAAACGGAATAAAAGAAGAATTTTTAGATAAACTAATATTTGCAGTTAATCAGCCTAGTAGAGAAGAACTGAATAGCATTGTTAAAAGTGAAATAGCAAAAAAAAGTAAAGTTCAATACGATTATATAGCATTACAAAAAGAAGTAATAAGTGATTTAATAGCTCCAGAAAAACTTAATAATTATATACCTAAAATTATATATGTGTTTAATTTAATAATGCTTTTCTTGCATGACATGTTCTTACATAAAAACATACTTTCTATAAGTTTTAAAGAAAAAAGCTATGATACATCTAATGACATTACTATCAGTTATAAAGATAGAACTGCTTACGTAAAGGCTCATAACACAGATAGTAATATTTGTTATAGTCAGTTATTTCCATCCAGAAAGCAAAAAGGAAAGAATACATTTTCTATTAACAAGCATTTTTCTCTTTTTGTTGAAGAGTTAAAAAATGATATGAGATATTTTATTATCTACACTAATGCAGATCTAGGTCTTACAGAAGAAAAGGAATTAAAAAAAGTGCGATCTAAAGGTTTTTATCCTTTAAAATTTGATAGTATAGATATGGAAGTATGTGACATTTTAAAAGACTTTTTATTTACAAACGATAATATGCAAGGATGTAGTTTTTATCAATTTTCGCAAGATAAAACAATAAGAGAAGAACTTTTAAAGAGATTAGAATGTTCGTCTGCTATACAGAAAGTGGTAAAAGAAAGAAAACTTTCACAGGAAGAAATGAAAGAAGTATTTTTAGATAAATTAGTATTCGCAATTAATCAGCCTAGTAGAGAAGAGCTGAACAGCATTATTAAAAGTGCAGTAGAAAAAGATAATGAGTCTAATAAAGTTCCATATAATTATAAGGAATTACATGAAATAGCATTACGTTGGTTAGAATCTCATGAGTTTGGCCCTATTACAAAGGAAATAATGGAAAAGCTTTTGAGAGATATAAAAAATAATAGGTCTAGTTATCAGAAAATTCAAAAAAATATTGATAAAGAAACTAAATTTGCTAGAAGTGTAGTTGGCAGAGAAGGAACATCCTCATTTTATCAATTCTTAAATTTTTTAATTAAAGGAGAAGGAAGAAGATATCTAGAAGTTCTAAAAAGAAATGAGATAAGTCTAGCTAATATGTCTAGTGTTTTGCATGGATCAGGAAATGAAGCTGTAAGAGCTTTTAAAGACTTATATGACCTTTGGTTTTTTAAGCAAGGAAATAAAAAACAATGTCTTAAAGTTCTAGAAGAAAACGGGATAAACCTAGTTAATATATCAAGCATTTTACATGGAACAAGAGCTAGTGCTGCAAAAACTTTTAAAGACTTGTATGACCTTTGGTTTGATAAAAAAGGAAATAAAACACAGTATTTAACAAAACCAGCAGAAGATGGAGTAGATCTAGTTCGTATGTCCAGTATCTTAGGTGGAGCAGGAGCTAATGCTGCGGGAGCCTTTAAAGACTTATATAATCTTTGGTTTGATCAGAACGGAAAAAAAACAAAATATTTAACAAAATTAGAAGAAGATGGCGTAGATCTAGTTCGTATGTCCAGTATCTTAAGTGGAGCAGGAGCGAATGCTGCGGGAGCCTTTAAAGACTTATATGATCTTTGGTTTGATGAAAAAGGAAATAGAACACAATGTTTGAAAACTCTAGAAAAAGAAGGAATAAATCTAGCTAGTATGTCTAGTATCTTGCATCGAGCAGGAAATAGTACTGCACAAGCTTTTACAGACTTATATGATCTTTGGTTTGATAAAAAAGGAAATAAAACACAGTATTTAACAAAACCAGCAGAACATGGAGTAGATCTAGTTCGTATGTCCAGTATCTTAAGTGGAGCAGGAGCTAATGCTGCGGGAGCCTTTAAAGACTTATATAATCTTTGGTTTGATCAGAACGGAAAAAAAACACAATATTTAACGAAATTAGAAGAAAATGGAGTAGATCTAGTTCGTATGTCCAGTATCTTAAGTGGAGCAGGAGCTAATGCTGTGGGAGCCTTTAAAGACTTATATGATCTATGGTTTAATGAACAAGGACATAGAACGCAATGTTTAAAAATTCTAGAAAAAGAAGGAATAAATCTAGCTAATATATCTAGTATCTTGCATGGAGCAGGAAATAGTACTGCACAAGCTTTTAAAGACTTATATAATCTTTTGTTTGATAAAAAAGGAAATAAAACACAATATTTAAAAATTCTAGAAAAGGAAGGAGTAAATCTATCTACTGTATCTAGTATTTTGCATGGAGCTGGAAATGGTGCTGCACAAGCTCTTAAAGACTTATATGATATTTGGTTTGATGAACAAGGGAATAAAACACAGTATTTAAGGAATTTTACTGAAAAAAAAGATAGTAAAAAGGGTTTCACGATGCGTAACTTATCAGGTATGCTAGGTGGAACAGGAGTTAAAATTAAAGATGCATTTGAAAAGCTGCATAATGTTTGTTTTAATGTCGAAGGAAAAAGAACAGAGCTTTTAAATGATTTCTATAAGGCAGGTTTCAGGGCACGTAACCTATCCTGTATGTTATGTGGAGCAGGAGCTCGTATTTCTTCTATATTAAAAAAACTACATAGTCTGTGTTTTAATGAGAAAGGAGAAAAAACAAAACTTCTGAAGGATTTCTTTGATAAAGCTGGTTTTAGACCATGTGATTTATGCAACATATTAAGTGGAGCAGCTGATAGTTTAGAGCAATTTCATGATTTTTGTTTTACAAAAGAAACAAAACAGTATTTAAATCACTTTTTAGGTGAGAAAGAAAGTTTCACGCTGAGCAATTTGTGTAATATATTCCATGGAGCAGAAGCAAATGCTTGTTCTGCTTTAAAAGATTTTCATGACGTTTGTTTTGATAATGCGGGAAATAAAACACAGCTTTTGAATGATTTTCATGGTGCAGGTTTTAGGTCAGAATGTTTATCCAATATATTATCTATGGCAGGAAATAATGCTGCTTCTATTTTAAGAAATCTTCACAAATCTTGCTTTAGTAAAAAAAATTATTTAAGTCACTTCTTGACTGAGGAGAAAATTTTTTCACCAGAAATTTTATCTAAGATATTATATGGGACAGGAACTAAAACTTGTTCTACCTTTAAACAATTGCATAATCTTTGTTTTGATAAAGCGGGAAACAAAACAGACTATTTAAACGACCTTATCAAAAATAACCCGTTGAATAAGATAATTAACATATTATATAAAAAAGTTAGAAAAGCTCCTTCTACTTTCTTAGACGATATATCACTTCAACAACAGAGTATAATAGAAGAAAGTGAAATGGATTATCCTTCATGCTCATTCAATGTAAGATGATCTTATTCAATAGAAAAGGGGAGGAGATTTTTAATAAGAGATGTAAAAAGAAATCAGGTTATTTCTTTCTGAAGTTGTTTTATTTCAGCTTTAGGAAGGCCAGTAGATTCAGCTATTAAGTAATAACGAAAACATTTATTAATGGACGTTTTGTCTGCTACACAGACATCTACAGCAACATCTATTAAACAATAAAAAAAATTAAAAGCAGACATGAAGTTATATCAAAACAAATTTGGTATTTTACTTACATTGAAATTTCTTGTGACAAGTTCTTGTCACACATCAGGATTATACGTTTAAGTAATATTTCGTTGAAAAACATTATTGATGAAACGGATGTTAATAAATATAAAATATGGACAATTTGAAACAACACTCCAAGGGCCAAGGTGTTTATTTACAGGTGGAAATATACAGAGATGCCCTCTGTCATTGTCTAGTACTAATATGTGTCAAACAAGGGAGCATGTTTGGGCATTTATGTTATTATTTTTATCTAAATTTATATAAAGTGTTTCAAGTAACAAACGTATTTGTTTATTTTTTTCCATGTGTCAGATAATAGGTTCTTTCTAATTGAATTTATGTCCTGCTTCAACGTAATGTTTTGTTATTGAACTTATGATGCTCATTTAGTAATTTTGCATTATATTCATGTTGAAATTTTTTTTAAGTGTTTGTGAGGGTTCTCCCTCATTTTTTATTGCAGGTACCTCATCCGACCTTGTAGACGACATCAGTGGTTTGGTTAGATTCAATTTTGTCTTTAAGTATTGTGAAGTTAGTTTTGTGTTGTTGATGGCGTAATTTACGATTCTAATATTGGTGTTGATTAGAATGTTCTTTAAACATGTGTTAATTTCTTGATGGTAAGGTATTTTCATGTAAACAGGTTTCTCTCCTGTTGTGCGCTCGTTACAGTGATCTGAACCACAAGATGGATTGGCAACTTGAGTATATTTCTTGTCTCCAAAAATTTTATGCAACCCGCTCGTTGGTGGACTGTCTGTCTCTTTCTATCCAGTGGCCACAAAAATGTTATTTTTATTACGATAAGCTTCAAAAATGTTTTATTTGAAAATTATTTCTGTTACCAAAATTTAAAAATGTTGTTAACTTGAAGTTCATTAATGAAATAATACAGTAGCGAATTTTTTAATTATAAGTACAAGCATTTTCTTAACGAAATTATTTATTGACATATTTACAATATACAAAGAATATTAAACATGTAAACAAAATTAGGGCTGGTATTATATATTATGTACAATTAATTACAATATATGTTCATAGATGAACAAAGCTAAAAAAACAACAAAAAGGAAATGATTTAAGTCAATGTACATACCTTAGACTTCGACACAAATACCGAGGAATAGCTCCAATCTTTAATTTTGATACGGTCGTATAATCACTATCAACAAAATGATCACTACATATTCAAGAATATGATTTTGGTTCCCAATAACTTCTATTGATGCATTCGACCCAAAGCGAACGCGTTTCGGCATTCTTTGGAAATCTGCAAAATAAATAGTCTTTGAATATATTGAACTAAATAATCTAAATATTTCAGTCCTTACCGATGAAAACATAAATTAGGTTTTTTTCCTGCAATTGTGCAAACTTTTACAACATCGACAGAAAGGGATGCACAACCCTCCTCTATTTTTAATAGGAAAGTGTTTTCTGAATCATGACGTGTCAAGCAATTTTTACAAAATTCACATGTTATTTTATTCATGATTTTTTTAACAACAAAACCGCCTATGTAGCCTGTCACATCCTCCACAAAAACTGACTGTTCTATTGCAGTATTTATGTTATCATCTACTTCATTGTTTTCGAACAAACGGTGAACAGTGACGCGTTCTGAGTCTGCGTGGTGTGGGTCATTAGTTTAGTTTTGTGTCTCCCACGCTCTTAAAAAATTCCTTATTCTATCTTTCTTAATCCCTTGCATTCGCACCACCGCACCGTATGGCCAGACATATGCTTTCGCGTATCCAGTAAAGTTATATGATCTAAGTAGGGAACAGAAAAAAATCGCTGGGAGCCAGCTTGGGCGAGTACGGTGGGTGCGGCAACAGTTCGTACCGCAATTCTTGCAGTTTGGCCGCGACGATTTCGAATGAGTGAGCAGGGTCATTGTCGTGGTGGAACATAACTTTTTTCTTTGCCAAATGAGGCCGTGTCTCTTTTAATTTCTCGTTAAATCGATCCAACAAGTTACTGTAATATTTTCCTGTGATCGTGCGTCCTTTCTCCAAAAAGTCTTTTGTTTTGACTGTTGTTTGATCGATTTCTTCAGTAACCACGTCTGCCGAACTTCCTGGGCACTCCTCATCAAAAACAGATGTACGGCCCCATTTAATTTGATTAAACCTTTATCTCTCGGTTGTCATTGATGGTGAAATGTCCCCATAAACAGCATCTAGCTTCTCTTTTATCCTTCCAAATATAAAAAGCGCATTACGGACTGATATTGTTCTTTTTCCATTTTATTTAAAAACACAAACACGCTTAATACAAATAACTATCAAATCAGAACTAACATATGAATCAGTCTGAAATTATGTATGGCGACGTTTAAAAGATGGCAGTACTTGATGGTAGTGCTACCGCCCCTCAACAACGCAATCTGTTTTCAAACACAGGTACTTATTAACACACCCTAATATGTATACCCCTTTTTAAAGTGTCCGTGTCGACCGCTATGCTCAAAATATTATTGTTATAGCGCTTGCGCGTTACCTTATTCTTGCCAAATTGTTTTCCTATTCTTTCTTACGTTGTACTGTTATCTTTCTCACTATATCTTAATATTAATTACTATTGCTACGATCTCCGCTGGAGACCCCGGGCAAGACTGGTTGAACCGCAGCGAACTCAGTGGTGGAGGGAGTGAGTCTTTTAATGTAATATAGAGGGCGCCAGTTGATCTGCTGCTTGGGTTCAACCTTGTTGTTGATCAACAAACCGTACAGGGTGAGGTTGTCGCAGAAAGAAAAAAATGGCTGTGTGATTTTGAAGAAACCTAATTGCGGTCGGATCACGCGACGATAAAGAAAATAAATCCGGAACAATTCCGCGAAATCAACCATATTTCGATTGTTACGCTGCTGCAGATCCAAATTAAATTTGCGCAACAAAAGGTTACAATTCAGCTAACAACTAGATATCACAAAATCTACTGCAATAATGACATCAAAAGTGAAAATTTTGCACAATCTAGAAATATCCTATTTTTCAGGTAAAGTCACGCAAGGTGAATTAAAATTAATTGACACTGACTTAACCTTGGCGGTTTCCTCGCTGGTCAGATCTACTCCACCGTATCCGAAGAGTGAGAAGGGTTAGGTTAGGTTCGTAACACTATAGAGAACGTTTTTGACCAGAAATATTCAAAAATTTTTCTCTCCAATTGTACTTGGAGTAAGTAAAAATTTCATAGCTTCCAGTGATGCGAAACTGCCTGTTTATGTGCCACTCATTTTTATTTAACACATTTCTGCACATTTCTTTGCGACTCAGATTGCCGCAATAGTAATTCTTCTACAGCATTCTAGCGTAGGTACCTCATGGTTTCAAAAAATTTTCTATTTTTATGTCAACATTACTCTAATTACTCTAATAGTAATAATTGAAATGATAGTTTGATAAGTGAAAATAAGAGATAATTATGTTTATAATTTGGAAGAATCTTCTCTAGTAGGAGCCTTCTGCATGTCCTTAATAAAATCCATTAGTGTCTTAAATGATTCTTGAGTAACATCAGGTTCCGGTAGTTTTCTCCCTTTGTTTCCAATTACTCTTTGACAAATGTGGAGTATATCTTATCTCCAAATGAGAGTGTTAATCAGTTGCATCTTTTAAAATCTCTTCTCCAAGTGATAATGATAGGGAATCTGAAATCTTGTAATTCTTCCAAGAGTTTGATGTTTTAGACTTTCTATAATGGGCACAGAACACCAGATCTGGGAAGTTTTTCAGGGACAATTCGTTCCTTTGCCCATTAATAATATAATCAAATGGGAGAGCATCTAGACTCTTTACTTTTCCATTTTACTCTTTATGCAGATCATCCCATGACTTCTCTAATGCAATGGTTTGGTGGACAAAAAAAAAAAAAATGAAGAGAGAGAAGGAGAACACAACTTACAGCCAACCAACAAGTTCTCCTTCTCGCCCTTAGGTCCCTTAATGCAATGGAGGTCTGATGACCCTCCAAAGGACAAATTTATATCAGATGAACACAAATATATAAAAATGGTACACAGTGGCATGAGATTTGCCAATGGCACAAAATAAAAAGTATTATGACATAAAATGTACAGTATGACATGCATAGAAATGGCCGTGAGCTATACGCACGTATGCAACGTATAGCATCACTGAAAATAAAAACAATTATGACATAACATAGTAAAAATGAGCCAAACGCACTGAAGTGCGTAGGGCTAAATAAATGGACGGGAACATAACATAATAATATATAAAGATACACAAGCTATTCTACTATATACAATGTTTGTTAGGGCCTGAATCTGTCAGGGTAACAAAACGTGGTGCAAGCACCGGTTGACTCTGGTCTCCAAATCAAGATATATTGCGAATAAGATAACTCGTTCTACATCTGTTGGGTTAGGTTTTTTGGGGAACTCGAGATTCCACCAAGAGGCAACATGAGGTCTTTGTCCGAAATAGGTTGGGTGAGTTGGGTTGGCAACTCACCCACCGGACAGGGCCAGACTGGAAACCTGACCGCTAGCCCGTTCCTTGGCTCATGGGTGGCGGCGCATCAGTTGTTGCGATGCGCCGGATTGTCTTCAATGTGGCAAGTTATAGTTATGCCACATTGCTTGTATCAAGATGGGCAGAGGGAGGTGTAAGGTTTGCCCTCTAAATTCGAGCGACAGAGTGCCAAGTCCGAGACTTGGCATTCTCTAAGTCCTTATATGAAAGTTTCGTGGCGCTTAGGCCTACGTAAATTACCAAGCAGTTTAGCCCACCAATATCTCACGCGAGGCGGAGAAAGCGTTGGTATACCCAGTGATTTTGAACAGGTCAAAAATGAGGTTTGTAACTAAGGTTCTGCATAGGCATGTAGAGAGCCATCGTGAAATGACTCTCATTCCCGATGTATCAGGGATCTTCGCGAGCTCCAGAGTGGCCACTCTGAAGTTCTTTGAATCACCCTGCGGGAATCTTGTATGCCTAGCAGTCATAGTTTATGTTGCTAGTATGTGCCTCCAAACGCCTTTTAAACGTGGGACACTTGGGGTCGCCTGCTTGGTGCTCTATGTCAGCACCTTTCAGCCCTGCGCGAGCGCAGTTGGAGCATTTGGGCTTGGATTCCTTCTTAGTGCACGGCCTTGTGTCATGTTTGCCAGAGCAATGGCCACATTCGTCCTCGCTCTTGCAGTCCGACTGTATGTGACCAAATTTCTGGCACTTGTAGCACCTTTTTATGTGTATGTGGTCTCCCACCTTATAAGTATGCCATTCGTGCACTATGCGGCCCTTATTCAGTAGAGCTCTCCTAAGTCTAGGGGAGGTCTCTACGACCCAGTTCACCGTAGGGCCCTCTTTGCGTCCAAATCTTGTAACCATTTTAAACTCATCGTTAGTGATTTCAGTCCCTTTGATAACATGCTCAATGCTCGACTGAATGTCCTCTTCCTTTAAACCTTTAGGAATATTTAGAAGTACAACCCTAGGGTTGAACTTCCTGGACTCCTCTGCAACAAGGCCGTGCTTTTTGAGTTCTCTACTGGCGAGTAGATTCCTCAGTTCTTTGTCTTCCGACTCAATGCAAAACCCCTTGTTAGGGACATTATATACCTTTGTTGGGACAAAGCCCAACTTGGCAGGTCGTATGGTTCTAAGAACCAGATCTTTGGTGTCATCGCTTGTGACAAGTTTGTTATTCCCAGGAGCTGGGGAGATGGTGATCTTTGTTTTCGGGGCCTTGTTGCACGAGGTTGCAATAAGTTTCGTGACAGGTTTCACGGGTCTCTCAGGTGCGCTACTCGCCGCTTGGGCAAAGGTCTTAGTGCCCACTTTCTCGTTTGTGCTGCGGGCCAGTGCCAATAGCTCCGCAACATCTTTTTTAATGTCCAAATTGTCAGTGCTACCCACATCTGGTAGCTTTTCTAGCGCACCCGCGATTAGCCCTAATACTTGTTCTAATCCAGTATTAATTGTTTTCCTGTGTTTAGTCAGATCGGTCTCTGCATTTAAAACCTGATTTATGTGCTTCATAGAAGTACATTTCTTGCTGGCTCTCTCAAGTGCCTCCTTGAGGAAGTCACCGGCGGACTTGCCGGTGGCCATGATGGGGGCCCTACCCTATGAGGGCAGGGGGGTGGGAGAAAGGAGAATGACCAGGAAGGAATTCTGCCTCTCAGCCGTCTTAGGAGCTTATTGCGACTCTCGACTTATGGCCTAAAGATCGTTGCCCGCCTTTCACCGCGAGGAGGTGGACAGTCCAGATTTCCGTGTAGCACTTGTCAGATCACTGTATACTTCACAAAACATATACTAGGAATCCAGGCGAAAGATTTATTCGAATCTTGAAGGGAGACCAGAGTGGTTTGGTGGACAATGAGATCAATACCGTGAGCAAGCGTTCCTGCTTCGCTGGCAAATTCATATTCACTTTAACTGGTATCCGGGAATTGAATTTAGCGCTATGTCCTCCACTGGACCAGCAAGTTCTTTCTGCTACCCTATCCTTTGTTTCAATTTTTTTATCTATTTTAAAAGTATCGTCAGAATTTTCTATCATATATTATTTACATTTACATATTAATTCTTGTTTTATATTATTAACTTGAATAGTTTCAATTTGATAAGATCTGACGTTGCACTATAGAACAAAAGTTTTATTTAAAAATTTCTGAACTGAAAATATTAAAAGCATGGAGGAATCAGTAAGTGTAAACAAAATATAAAATAAAAATTAGAAATACTAAATAAACTATATTTTATTTATATACTTATATACTTATTTTATACTTACAAATTGATTCTAATACATATATAAACAAACAATTAAACTACATAAACTACTTACGCATAAAATACTAAATTATACAATATTAAAATTAGAAATACTAAATAAATTATAAACTAAGTTTTATTTTACACTTATTGAGCTCGGACTTGAGACATTGTAATTTTCAAAAATTTTTCTGATCTAAATACAGATACTGGAGAGCTGAAGAGATGCTTCGTGTTTTATACTAAAAATACAAAAACACCCCCTACCATAACTGATGTTAAAAATCTTATGAGAAAGATCTGTACCAATCATATGATTGTGAAACACAATATCCTCCTACCCTGGATACAAAGTAGGGGTAGCCTGTCTATATGTCTCTAGCCATTGATCTCCTCTCCTTACCTGGAAACTGAGCGTGGACCAATAGAAACACATCGGTTTATTGTATAGTATAAACATTTTTATTAAGCATTAAAATAAAAACCAAAAGTATAATAACAAATTAACAATTATGGTTTAATTATAATTTACTCTCGTTCTCTTAAAACCATAACAGAAAAATTATTATCAATTAAACGACGTTTCATAAATTTTACTTCAAAAACATTATTTTCTGTACGGGTAACTACATCATGGTCTAGAGTATTTATTGTATTATTAGATGTAATTACAGCAGGATTACAATTTTCAAAGTCTTCTTTAAGAATCATATTTTTTAAACAATCAAAGTTAATTACTTGAGAGTTTTTGTTATTTAAAGTGCAACTTATCTAACAATCTATCTATCTGGACCGAAGCTGTTTAATTCATCGGTCATATCTCGTAGAAAATTACCTGTGGGGGGGCTCATACATATCTGGTAAATGATGATAAATAATTGAATAAGTATCATAGTAAAAAACGTTGGTATCTAACTGGTGAAGATATGTGTGTAAATATAATCTAGCTTGAGCGGTTGTGTAGGCTGCAATTATAACGTTTACAGTTTTAAGTTAGTCGATGGCTTCTTCTTCCTGTTCCCAGTTGACATACATCATACGTTCGCCGGCAGGGATGATCCTATTACCTGTGACCGTAGGGTTAGCCAGTAGTTCGTATAATTCTTCAGCCGATGATATTATTGTTGTACGTTATCTATTCTCGGCTTGAGCGAATTTCCCTGTTTCAAATTTGAAATTAAATACATTTAAACAATGTTAATATTAATAATAAATTAATAATTACCCCAGAATGAATTGAGCATTAATTTAGCAGTCGATCTTCTCCCAGAGTTTTCTTGGATATTTTGAGGATCCAGTAAAACGTCCTGTTTATGTAAATAGTTTTCGAAGTAGTGAGTTTTACTGATATCGTCGTTACGGCCTGGAGGGTATCCTGAGGCTTCCTGTTTCATTTTAACGAAATCATTTATATATTTTGCAAATAAACCACCAGATTTAGTGTCTTTGTTCTATACCGCTATACTATACCGAAGCTGGTATTGACCCTTCGTAAATCAATTTGCTTATACGGTTTATTGATTTCTAATTTGTTGATTTCCTTCACTGTTTTGTCATCCTTTAGCATCCCTCTTTCGTTTAACAAGACGAAATCCATTTCTGTAAAATAGAATAATAATAATAACAAATATTTGTGATAATAAACTAACACACAAATAGACTTACTTAATACGATGTTTCCAGGCTGAAGACTTCTTTTACAATAATTAAACTTCTAAATATCAATATTCCTTTTATACAGTATTCCATGAAAAGTAATTAAAAACATAACTGTACATGCCAGCCACATTTGTGTCTTAAGCGGCTCAAGTCAAAGCCGCTAAAATATAAAAAACACCGGCAAAAATGTCAGCACCCTAGCTCATAAAGAAAACAAAACAACACATCTATCAAAGCTGCTGAACACCCTAGTTCAGAAACACCTGTCACGCATATATTAAATCAAAGCGCCATCTAAGACATTCCCACACTATTTGGAAATAAACATTTTTCGTCAAAATTTAACAAACCAATAAAAACATTATCCACGGATACTTAACACACCCAAAAACGTCGACAAAAGGACCGCAACATAATCCTAAAACGACACCAAAACACCTGTCACACAAATCAAATCAAAGCAACCCAACTCATTAAAAAAACAATCAGACATAACCACCCCCATATTTTTCTACCGTGTATAGGAGGTCAGATGGACCATATATTTTAACGAACTTTTTCTGTGCTATGTGCTTTCCGCAAAGTTGGCATAAATTTACGTAAGATGTACAACTTTCTTGCAACCATCTGCCACAAATTACACATTTCAGTCAGCCCTCCTTCTTTTTTGTGTTCCTATAATCTTCGCCACACACCCGCACTCGTTTTCGTAATCTTCTTTTTCATCATCTGAAGTATCATTTAGAATAACTTCATCCGAACTTTTTGCGCATTTGTTTTACCTTTCTCTCTATTTGTATTTTCTTTTCTTTTTACACATTTTTGAGTTACTTTTTTCCTATGTTTTCTGGCGAAGTTAAAAGTGTGGCTACGTTTCTTCTTTTTTTCGTGTACTTAATATAGTCGCAGTTATTGGTGAAATTTCATTTAAAATTTTGTATGGAGTGTCTTTTTGCTTGGATGGAGTTTCTTTTGGTTTATTGGAATAGGAAGATGATTGTTCTCCGTTAGCATTTTCATTTAATTCTGTTGGTACTAACGTTTGTACGTCTTCAATAAATCCATAGTCCGGAATAATGTCAGGATTAAATGGTACAATGCCTATAGATTTGAATGCTGACGCCGCATTTTCTACTGTGGCCGCTTTATTCCAAGCTTCACCAAGTAGTTTTCCGAACTGAAGTCGAGTTAGTCTACGATTTGCGTGCGATTTTACATGCCGACGACAAGCAACATACTAGAAAGTTTTCAGCGATTTGAAAAATGCTCGATTTAAAGGTTGCAGAAAATGAGTTGTATGTGAAGGAAAACATAAAAGTATTACATAATTTTTTTCAGTGAACTCTAGCATTTCAACATTTGTAGTGTGAGATGTGTGGCCATCTAATAGTAAAATTACTTTTCCAGACATTTTTCTTGGTATAAAATGTGTTTTAATCCAATGAAAAAAAAAAAAATTCAGAATTTACGTATGCTGACTTTTCAGACATTTGAATTGCGGAACCAGCAGGCATCCCATCTAAATATTCATCTTTTTTGTTCTTTCCCTTAAAAATGCAATACGGTGGTAGAAAAACACTTTATTGTTTCTCACTTTTCAGCTGGGCTAATAATAGGCACATTTTTTGAACCTATCTCTGCTAAAACCAGTCCACCTCTAGTGTTTAATTGTAAGCCCGTTTCGTCAGTATTGTAAATATTACCCGGTGTGTTATGAAAACCATTTTCAGTAAGAATATGGTCAACTAGTTTGAAATACAACTTAACAGTTTCTTTATTCAATCCTTTTGCTCGAGCTACTGACACATTTTCTGCTTTACGAACTACAATGTCAGACTGTCTACGCAGAAAAGATCTTAACCACATGATACCCGCTTTCCCGTCTTCCTTGTTAAATTTGTGTTCTATCCCCATAATTTCTGCTAACTTAAAAGCCATAGTCCGTACTTCGTCTCTAGTAGGGGCAAAACCACTTTTTTGTAGCTTTTTTTATATGGTTTGCTATTTTCTTCTCAGCTTTTTTGCCTAGGCACGACTCTGGGCCAAGGCGATCAGGTTTAAATATATTTTTATTTTTTAATCTTCGAATTAATGTTGTTTTCGGTACGTTAAATTGCCTAGAAGCTTCACTTATTGTCATCTCTTTGATGTTAATAGCATCGAACGCCCTCCGTAAGTTGTCTTCTGTCCATTCTCCTCTTGGCTTAACGTTTTTCTTTCTTTTATAAACTGTAGGCATCTCTGTAATAAAATGTATACTAACTAATTTTTGTTCCATCTATCCTCCTTTCAGTGCGGTCCGTCTCTTCTTCGACTGTAAGGAGAAATGGCCCTCTTCATCACATTGAAACGAAAGCATGCAGCGCATTATTTGTAGGTTATGTTTAGTCAATAACGTTTATAATATTAATACACACAAATTAGAAATTAAAACTTACCTTCAGTGGTGAAAACAATTTTTTTTTATTATGAACAAAAAACTTTTGAGCCCTCCCAAAACTTATATTTACTGTATCTCCACTAAAACACTTATATGGAGTATGACTTCAACCACACTGATAATTTGATAGATTGCACAAAGTAGAGAAAACAGCATAGCCCTCTGTGAATTATTTTATGAAATACAGGGAATGGTCCGACTCTCCTACCGGACCATCACACCTTACTTTACCCTATACGAAACTATTATTAGGATAAGGGGCTTGTCGCCAGGTGGGGCGAAGAGAGTTCACTCATACGTCATTCAGTCGCCATATTGGTCTACTCATATTATGCGTATTTACAAATGGGATAAAATATTTGAAATAATTTACTTTTACCAGAATTTACAAATACAACAAAACTTTATTGTGTTAAGAAACAATTGACCTTTATTTAAAAATATTTATTCATAAAAAAAAAATTAGTAAAAAAAAGTATGAAAATATTTCATAGATTTTTTTATAAATATACAATATTGAATTAAAATTGTAATATATTAAAATATTTTTTGATTTACAATTTTATTTTAATGTTTAATATTGCGATACATTTTATTATTCCAACTTCAAACATCAGGAATGTTAAATATAATGCAAGGCATTAAATTAAGAAATTCGCGGTTTACACAAAATCAATCGTCAAAGAATTAAATATATAATATATTATTTTAAATACGTCTGCAGGAGCAGATGTTCTACACTTTATGATATGGGAATCATGGAAGCAACTAATGCAACCTGTACATTGATCTATTGGACTCGGAAAATAATAATCATACCATACCAGAAGCCAAGAAGGCGATGATACTTTCCCTTTATTGTGATATTGGTGCCCCCGAGGCTAAAAACGCAATCAGAAGGACGGACAATAGTCACTTTACCATTACTCACACTCACATAAAGACAGTCTTCACTACTTCGTGACACATGAATCACCATATGTGCCAAGAGTGCATAAGGTTATTCCATGCATCGTCTGTCTCTATAAATCTTATGTTAAATTTTTTCTAAATAAACAAAAATTTCAGATTATTATGCAAAATGGTACAAAAGTAATTATCAGTTATAGATTGATGATTATGGTTGTTACGTCCACTAACCCTTTCGAGACGGATTTCTAATTTCTAAAGGGAACATGTTATTGCATTGTTTTTATAATACACAGAACGTTTGGACGTATATACATTAGGAATTGTGTATTAAAGTTTTAAAAAATTTGTTAATTTGAACTTTGACCACATATAATCTCATTAGTCAATGCAATGGGTATATATATATATATATATATATATATATATATATATATATATATATATATATATATATATATATAGATTATATATATATATATATATATATATATATATATATATATATATATATATATATATATATATATATATATATATATATATATATATATATATATATATATAATCTCCCAACAGTATACAAATAGCAATATATAAACAATAGAAAATTAGAAAAAACTAAATTTATTTATGCTACATGAACGACATACAGAAGAATACACGATGTATATTATTGAAAAAAATATATATTATAAATTACAAATTTGTTACACGTGATAAGGCGTGAAACATTCATTACACAGTCCAACTTTGCAAGTTGAACATACTGTTTTCGTCCTCTTCTCGACATTGTTTTTTGAGCACCTCACACATCTTTTCCTTTGAGTTTGTACAACTGGCATATGATCCCCAATGTTCACAAGAGATCATTTCTTTATTTTTGCAGGTTTTTTCTTAGTTTCGATAAGTTGCTCTGCTAGAACTACCAAAAAATCTAAGATTGTTTTTTTCTGTCTTCTTATTTCATTGAAAATAATGTAAGAATTTATTGCAGCTATCATTAGAAGTTTATAAAACACTTTCTTCCACCATTTACCGGATTTTCTATCAAATTCATATAAACCAGCTAAATGGTCAGATCTACGCCTCCCATATCTGTTGTAGAATGCAATTATCTCTGGACACTTGACAAGTATCCTTTCGCTGTTTTTTTTTGCTTTCGTTCTACTTCAGTGATTTCATTGGCATGACAGTTGCTTACAGCTAGAACTTGCTTCGTATCTTGCCATCTAGTAAAAGTAATTCCATCATCAGTACAAAGAAATTCGGTTTCATGGCGATCCAAAGAAGTGTTATATTTAGGAATATTTTTTCTGGTTCCAATACAAGTACTAACAGCTGGAAACGGTAAAGTTTTCATCAAAGTTTTGAGGTAAAGAATCTATCAAAGCATATGGTTACATAATTATTTCTTATTGTAGATGTAAGTTTTAGCACCACCCTTTCTCCCAGAGTTCCATCGAATTGTCCTTCTTCTTTTCCACTATACACATTCAAATCATATACATAGCCACTTAGAAAATCACTTCTAACCCATAGTTTTATGCCACGTTTTATTGGTTTTAGTAACATGTATTGCTTGAGGCTAGATCTTCCCTTGAATTTCGCCATACTTTCATCGATTGACTGGTAAACAGGATCCGTTATAGCTTTTTGAAATGTATGTTTGAAGCATTCCAAAATTTGTTCAACGTAATAAATTTTGTTGCAATCGTCAGGTTTATTTGGCATATTGAAATATAATTTAGACATCAAAAGTTTGTATTTATCACGTGACATTGCAGTTTTTATTGTTGCATTGCCCATTGATGGATGATTAGACCAATAGCAACTAATGCCAGGCAAAATATTATAAGACATAACAATCATAATACCTGACAACATCATAATCTCAGAATAATCGGTTAGTTTGATTTTCTTCTGTGTCTTCTTTTCTAATATTATTAATCTTTCATTCGTACAGCGAGCTATAAACATAAAAAAAAATTCTTGGAAATAGTTTTGAAAATACATCCAGTTTAGTTGATGAAGAACTAATATCGCTTAGAAGTATTTCAGCATTTCTGTAAAATGGTAATTTCAGCCTTGGATTATTGTCTTCAGGAATAGATGACCATATTACTGCTTCAGATTGTGCTTCTTTCGGCTGTTCTGAGACTGTTGGCAAATTTGTTTCAGATTCATCTTCACTGTCATCAGTGGCATCTTCTATGTTACATTCTTTATTATTTTCATTATTTTCATCCTCAGAATCCTTCCAGTCAGGATAATTATGATTACTACTACATTGAAAGGATCGCTTTCATCTTCAGAATCCCCAATAAATAGTCAAAGCAATTTTCGCAAGTTCTTCAGGTTTCAACGGCCTTCTTCTATCCATTCTAAAATAAATAATTGGCTTATAACTATAAAACTATTGGCGTATATAAGGCCAATTATAAATACTACTGGGATATATTATCCCGCAAATATTTATGTAAATATATTTGTTATATTTTATCAAAGATGTGTGAATATAAATAAAAAAATAATAAAATATATTGTCACGTTTCCGGGGGACTTAGTATAATTGAACACCTGTCGAATATTCACGAAACATGACTTATAATTCTTGGGTAGCTCTGATGGTCAATTATCGAATGCAAATGCAAGTATGAAGACTTAACATTTGAGATGGATGTACAAAATCAAATGCAGGCAAAACTAGCATTATGTTTATTTAAAGAACAATGTTAAAAATGTACTCACAGTTTGCATCACTCTGCGGTCATCTTAAGAACGGAAGTCGGCAGCAGTACTTCGACAAGTCGGCTCGACGGAGATCGTGTAGTTTCTAGTGGCACGCACAAGTCACTACTCATCCCCATTCGAACAAGACTTGCTTTTTTATACTCCTGGCCCACTTCCATTAACAAACCACATTAATTTCTAATAATACTTAATTTAGATTTCTATAAGTCACCCTAATCCTACGTTAATGAATATTACGAAATGCGGGCCGTTTATTGAACATGCAGCTGGCCAAATATGGTAGCGTGAGAGTATCACCAACCCTGATAAGGTAATATGTAACATGACGCCCTTTCAATTGTCATAAGAAGACTAATTGCAGCGGTTAACAACCGCCGTTGCATCATCTCCGCTGTCGTCATTTATCTGAATCTAAAGTCTATCAATAGCGATAGTGGTTGGGGCGTGATGCATCGCTAACCACGGCATTTGTCATAATATTCACAACGATCATGCTGGTACCGCTGGGTACCGCTCTTTTGACACCCTCCGCGGTCCTCGAGGTGATAGGGTAACATGTTGTGTGAGAGGGTTCCGTGGAGCGCTCATTCATAAACTATTATAAACCTAACATGGCTTGATAGCGAATTTATTATCAACCGAGAGTTTCCGGCTTGCTCTCAAACAATGAATATTAATAGCCGAGCTATCCGGAAAACAGAATGATTAGAATGTATATAAAAATATTCTAAGTTAATCATGAGCGCGACACTCCCCCCCAAGCCCATGGCGTCCCGACATGACCTAGGTCACGCGGTCCTGACTTAAGGTACTAACTATACAGTCTCTATACTTATTCCTAATTACTCTATCTTAAATTTCTAACGAGTCTATTTCATTTGCTTGTCGTTTGTCACCACACTTATTCACTTTAAACCACACACTTATTCTGACGAGATGCCAGGGGACATGGACAGGTACTGTGGTTGCTCCTGGACGGCCTCGTAGGTGGGAGCGAAGACGGTTTCTCGCTCTCGGGCTACGTCATAGGTGTAGGGGGTGGTTGGCACCAGATACGGTGGTGACTCTGGCAGCGATGAACTGCAGGTAGACGGTGGTCGCCGTCTTGGCAATGGCTGGGGACACCGTCGTGGCGGACCCAGTGTCTCGGCGGACAGTGTCGGGGCAGGGGCAGGTGGCAACGTCCTTCGGAATACCCTCTGCGCCGTCCAGTGCACGTATGTCTCCCTATGTCTCTTAACACAACTTACATGCTTTTTTTTTTTTTTTTTTTTTTTTTTTTTTTTTTTTTTTTTAAGAGAGAGGAAAATCTTCATAAGACACCCACATAGGTGATGCCAGATTTCTACTGACTAAAAACCTCTCCCGGCTTTCGCCTACCGGTACCCCGGAACTGTTTGCACATTACTTCAGGGTTACCTAGGTGCCTATTGGCTCCTCCTACTCAAATCCTGTTTTGTTCTGTTAGCCTATCGGCTGCCTCTTTGGCCTTAATTACTGTTCCTATAAATTTACTTACGCATTCCCACAGTTCTGGGCTCTCCAGAATCTTACCAACCATGTTGGTAGGATTTATCTTCCCAACCGTTTCCTCCATCTCCTCCCTTTCTTTCGTCCATGCTTTGCACTTGAACACGGTGTGTTTGGCATCGTCTACCTCTTCCTTGCAGTCAATGCAGGTGTTGGTTTCAGATTTCCCAATTCTCCAGAGGTACGCTCTGAAGCACCTGCGTTATATGGTAGTTCATTTCTCCATGTTGCCGGTCAATCCATCCGTCAAAACTTGTTATGAGGGTTCTGGTCCAAGAGCCTTTGGTACCATTTTCCCATCTTTCTTTCCACCTCTGCCGAACTTCTGCATCCCTTTCATTTTTATTTTTTCTCTGCCCATTTGGCCTTCTCCGCCTTGCGGCAGCCACCAGGTCTATGGGCGGTATGCCTGCCAGTATAAGAGTTGCATCTTCAGATACAGTGCAGTATGCGCTACACACCCTCAGCGCAGCTTTTCTCTGCACTGCTGCAAGTTTCTTCCGGTGTATTTCCCTATTGGTTGCTTGTGCCCATATCGGGGCCGCGTACAGCATGACGGACTGTACGACGTGGGCGTACGTCCGCCTCTTGCTGGACCTCGGACCCCCAATGTTGGGCATAATGCGGCTTAAGGCAGCTCCAACCCTTGCTGCTTTATTAGCAACCTCGTTGACGTGTGGCCCGAACGTGCCATTTTCGTCAATCGTCACACATAGGTACTTTATTGTCCTTTTCGCCTTTATCTCATGCTGCCCAACAGTAAGGGTTACTGGGCCACCTCTGTTTTTTCCGGCGCTAGTGCCAACTCTGCCTCCTCCATCCATTTCTCGACCAGGGATATTGTTGAGTTAGCTTTCTCTACTAATTCCTCCTTTGTCTTTGCCTTTATGATGATTGCCAGGTCGTCGGCAAAGGCAACTAAGCGGGTGCCTTCAGGTGTAAGAAGTCGCAGAACGCCATCATACAGTATGTTCCACAGGAACGGTCCCAGGACTGAACCCTGTGGAACACCACAAGTGACGCCTACGGCTTCTTCCCCTTCTTCGCTCTCCGCCAGTAGCTGGCGTTTGGAGAAGTATGCTTCGATCATCTGTAGGATGTACTGTGACACCTGTCTCTCCCTTAGCTCTCTTACAATTAGACGCCAGGGTGCCGTATTAAAGGCATTCCTGACGTCTAATATAATTAGGGCACATATTTTTTGCCTTCTCCATGTTCCAGCTCTGGCATCCTTTGCCGCTTGCAGTACCACCTCCAAGGCATCCTCCGTGCTTCTCCCCGCTCGGAAGCCAAACTGGTCCTCAGCCAGGCCGCCTCTTTCTTCAATTTCCCCCTTTAGCCTACCCAGTATCAGATGTTCAAATACCTTCCCTGCAACATCGAGTTGGTATAGGGGTCTATACGATGTCGGGTCGCCTTGCGGTTTTCCTGGCTTCCGTATGAGAACCAGCTTAGCCACCTTCCATTGCTCGGGGAAGTTACCTTCTCTGAGGAGGTTATTGTATACCCGTAGTACCGCTTGTGGGTGTTCTTTTATCGCAGTTTTGACTACCTCGGGAGGAATCCCGTCTGGTCCTGGCGCTCTTCGTGTTTTTATTCTTTTCCCTGCTATTTCTATTTCTTCCTCTGTTATAGGAGGATGAGGAGGTTCGTCGTTCCTGTTCCGGATGATCCAGTTTATAGCTCGTTTCTTGGGGAAGAGCGTTTGGACTACCGTCCTTAGCTTGTCTTTTGTCAGGGTTTGTGGCAGCTCGCGTGCTTTGAACCTTCTGGCAACAATCTTGTATCCCTCTCCCCATATGTCCTGATCTACTTCTCCGAGCAACTCCTCCCAGCATTTCCGCTGAGAGGCAGCTATTTTCGTCCTCAGGGCTTTCCTGGCTTCAACGGCTGTCAGCCTAGATTCCTCACAGTCCTCAGCCGCGAACCGTCTCAGCCTTCTTTGGTATGCCCTCCTTGCTGCTAGGGCTGCCTTTCTGAGGGTGGCTATTTGTCCAGTCCACCAGTACACAGGCGCTCGGCAGGGTCTGCCCTTCCTTGACATGGCTGCGTCACAAGCTCTACTTAGCTTCTTACTCAGATCTTCTGGTGTTTCGGGGGGGATTGCCATTACCTGTGCCAGTTTAGTTATGAGAGACTCTTCTCTCATTTTTCCTGTCATCCATCTTGTTTTCCCTGGTGTGGGCTTTATCATGGAGTTCCCAATTTTGGTCATTATGTAGCTGTGCAGGCTTAGTGACTCCTCCTCCATGACCCTCCAGTCTGTGATGTTACGGACTGCACTGCTATTTGCCCAAGTGAGATCTATAACAGAAGTGGAGGATCCTCTATAAAATGTAGGAGTAGTCCCTAGGTTCAGGATGGCGAGGTCCAGCCCCGCCGCCCAGTCAGTGACTCTGGCGCCTCGTCGGTCTGTGCTTGGGCTACCCCATTCCTGAGCCTTTGCGTTGAAGTCCCCCGTGACGATTAGTTTTAGCTGGTTATTTATTTTTCTAATTTTTTGGTTAAGTTGCCACAGAAATTCTTCGTACTCCTCGATGGGTTTGTTGGGCGAGAAATAGCAGCTGAAAACCACTATCTCTGCCGTCTGAACCCATACGAATCCTGCTCCTTTTCCACTATTTCGTACTGCTCTACTTCTGTCCAGTATTTTAATAGCGGCGTCCCCACTTTCGTCCCTGTACCAATCCTCGCCTTGGGTTGGCGTCGGCTCTGTGACAGCGAGGATGTCCGGTTGGGCTCTGTTGGCGGTAGCAAAGGCAAGATCTTGTGCCGCCCAGCTCCTGCCTATATTTATCTGTATTATTGTGAAGGTAGAGCCTTACGAGCCTCCTCCAGGGCTATCCGGTGCTTGGCACATTTGAGTGTGCCACTTCTATGGCCGTCTTCTCCACAGGAGAGGCACTTGGGCTGGTTTTGGCACACAGCGAGCTTGTGGCCTTCAGTTCCACAGTTGCTGCAGCATCCCGTGTAGTCTCTCCCTTTACAAATGTTTGCTATGTGCCCATAGCCGTGACAATTATAGCACTGGGTGACATTGACCCACTCTCGGACCCGGCACGTCACCCAGCCTATCTTCACCCGTTCTTTAAGTAGCATTCTAGCAGTCTCCTGAGTTGTTGTTATTATCGCCCTTTGGGTGCCACTGTATGCGGGTCTAAGGGACTTAACCACAATCTTGCCTTCGCCAGCTACCTTTTCAAGTTCTTTTAGGACATCATTGTCATTAACGTCCCCTTCAACATCCTTTATAATTAAGGTCTTAATCTTTGTGTCCTTATTCATTAGTTTGGCATTGCTGTCTGCCCCTGTAGCCTTGCTAATCGCCTTCTGGAGCTCTTCCGCCTTTTCATGACCCTTGTCTATTTCAATGAGGATGTGCCCCGCCTGAGTTTTCTTCATAGCTAGAATTTTAACTCCGATCTTTTCGGGGTCTACATCCTTCTTTATGTTCTTGACCATTTCCGCGTAGTTTTTTCCATCAGTTTTTATAAGGATAGCATCGTTCTTTTTGCTTGTTTTCTTAGTTGTCTGCGCCTTAGGGTTTTCCTTCTCCCCTACCTTCGGCTTCGAGCTAATTTCCTCCTTTTTGTTTCCCTTGTTTCTCGGCCCCACCGTTTTCCAGGGGTTTTCCACCTGACCAATCTCCTCTCCCCTGCTTTTTCCCTCAGCATCCGCACTGGCAGCTTCAGTAGGTACTCTTGTCTTGTTATCTTTCTGTCTTTTTTTGTCCTTTTTTCTGTGGTAGACTTTACCTTTACACCTGTATCATGGAAAACATTCATTATTAATTTGCTTACCAGACCCCACTTAAGTCGTCCGCCGTCCCCGCATTCCATCTTCGGGATGGCCACCCTGGCGATTTTCTGCTCCAGCAGTTTCTTCCTCAGCTGGACGAGGCCCTTGTGGAGGTTCTCAGCTTCGCTCCCACTCTTGTCTTCCACCGTCCTGATCTGCAGGTAGTACCTGTAATTGTTAATTAACTTGGTGCCCTCGTTCGAGGGCACCGTTATTTGCTCATTTGAATGAGCTACTTCCCCCGGTTTTAGCCCCGTTACCTCCCGCGGAGTCGTCCCCGTGTCTACTAGGCAGGTAGCTACTACCTGTTCTTGCGTCAGCGCTCCTTCTACATGCTCTAGGTTCTCCATGATCTCTGGCGGCCAGTACCGGTCAAGGTGAGGTTTCAGCTCGCAGTAAGGTGCGTCTGGGCTCATGTCCTTGGTCACGTCTTCCACGTTGGGCCGGTTAGGCTTCCCCGTTTGGGTTTGTTTTTCTCCGGTGGGTGGCGTCGCTGTTTGAGTTTGCTGCTCGCTTACCTTTGTCATCGTTTTCAACCCCTTGCTGCATGTTGTTTTCGTCCCTCTAGCTGCCGCCCTGGCCACTGACTTGGCTGCCCTGTGGGCAATTTCAGTCCAAGTTGCCTGGACTGACAACTTATTCACTACACTTTTAATTCCCTTTTGGGTATTCGGGTACGCCGCGCATAGCCTTTTAAGGTCGTCTATTAGTCTGGTCAACTTGGCCATTTCCATTTCGTCATCCCACCCAGCAAGGTAATGTCGCTCGGTACAAGGAGCTGGGCAGTAGTATCTCGCGGCTTTTCCTGCCCCCCGTCATTCTTCCTTTTTTTATGTTCTGGCGATTCCTGGATCTTGATGATATCCAGATCATGATCATCATTGTCATTCGTCTCATCCTCGCCGCGCTTTCGCTTTAGCTTGTCCATCAACCCTAGGTCGACCGATAGTGACCTCTGCTTGGGCGGCGATCGGGGCAGTGTTCTTCCCACAAAGGGGTTTCTTCCTATTCCTTGTTCATTGTCCGTATCCAGTTTACTCGTTCCGCATTCGTTGTCCGTGTCCATTGCCAAGGTCGATTGGGTGCCAGCGGTATTTGCTGAATGGCTGAATTGCCATCATTTGCTAAGATTGTATCCGTGGACACAGGTGGTATTATACCTTTCACCAGTTTTATTAAATTTCTATAAAATCCTGAATCCGTAAATTTAGTTCGTTCAGCTTCCGTTAAAAATGTGATTCTATAAAGTATCGGTACTGAAGTTTCATACGCGATCGCCTCGGGCAATATTTGAAAGTACGCTCCTGTGTTCACCTCAACTGTTTCAATCCATGCCGGAGTAATGGTTACCAAGATTAACATTATTTTCAACATTTTAAACATTTTTTTTTTTCTAACTACTATTACTATATTTACTATTATTATATATTTTTTTTAAACGATTATAATATACTAAGCAATGATTATTATTATACTGATTATTCAATTATTATATTTTTAACCAACTAGTCACGACGCCTATATCTCTATGTACTTGATAAACCTTAAACTATGATTATTATTTATACGATTACATTTCCCTACGAATTAATATTTTTCTGATTATATATTCTTACAAATTAATATCTTTATAATTATCTACTTTAACAATTTATTATGATTATCTTCTTACAATTCTATTAGTTTTTTTTTTCTTTTAATACTTGGTGACTTTTACTCCCCTATTCTCTCTCTTTTTTTTTCTTTTTTATTTATTTATAGAAACACTTGTTATAGGTGGCTTCTCACCACGTCATTATGCCTCTACGCCCCCACGCGAGTACATAACCGAGTTTTCGAGCGGTGTCCACGCTCTACGACCCCTAGTTTCTGGCCTCACACCAGGTGTTTTGGTCAATCCTATCGGCTTCTCGCCTTTATTTGGCTTCGCACCAAACTGAAAACTACCGGCTTCGCACCGTTTTTAATTTTTACAAATACTTTTCTCGGCTTCTCACCGTTTTTAATTTTTACCAATACGTTTCTCGGCTTCGCACCGTTTTTAACAAATCTCTTTAATAATTATTACTCTCGGCTTCTCACCGGATATTAAAATTTTATATCTAACTCGTCACGTGACTCTAATAAAAACCTACATGAAATTAATCATTTAGCCTCACAAAAGAACTCATCGTTGTTCAGGCGACTTATTAATCTGTGGCCGATTAAATTCAGGACACTCAATACACAATATCTAATACAATTTTCAAACAGAATAATTTCTACTACAAATTTCTACTATAGACTTATCTTGTCAGTCGACTGGCTCACAAGCCGCTTAGATGCTTGGCTGTTTTCTCTGTTGGCAGGCCGGCCTCAGGCGTCGCCCTCTACAGCATGACGGGGGGATTTCTTCGTCGTCTTGGTGTGTCCTGAAGCGGGGTGACGAATTACGGCTCGCCAGCATCGGTCGCTGACTCGGCCGATCCCACTGCGACTTCTTCGGTGACTTGTACGGCAAGCTTCTTCCCTCCTCGTAGTGTGAGGGTTCCTCCGGTTATTCCCTCGAGACTGAGATCTTGGGTTTTCTTCGGGCTCCGGCAGAGAGGACAGTTACTGTTATTATTGGCGCGAACTCTGTTCGCGAATAGATAAATGATATACGTCGCGATGGCCAGGCACAGAATGGTGATGGTTACTATATATGTAGCATATAGCGAGAAGTGGTCGGGTTGATCTTTGGCTTCAGCCAGGTGGACTAACCCGAGCGCTGCTGCGTGATGGTTGTACAGCAGTTTAATTACCGCAACGGTAAGGATCGCGTTCCAGATATAAATCAGCAGATCCTTATGGTGAGAGAATACATCTGGCCTGGTCCACTCTATTGGAGAGAATGCCTCTCTTGCCCAGTTCTCGTCGGTGGTCCCGCTGATGGCCGATAGGCACGTGGAATGTTCAGTTATGGTTGAGACATTCTGACAAGTTGTCGTAGACCGGGTGCGTCTCCGGTGAAAGCGGGTTGATTTTCAACGACTTGAGTGTTGACCACGTTGCTGGTAGTACGTGAATGACTTGGAGAACCCGACTGTCTTCTCCGCAGGGCACCCGGGCTGGTATAACTCTCGTAGTGTTCACATACAGTGAGCAGTTACACGGCAACTGTACTTGGAGGGCTCCTGGTTGACCTATATGTAGGGGGTCTACTTCCCGGATATCACGAGAACAATGAATGCGTGTTTTTGGTTGGGGATGTGTTATCACATACGTATCAGGTCTAACCTCTGAAATAACTGTTTAATCTGACCGGTAACAGCGGAAAGCGCAATGCCGTGTGATTTCTTCCACGGTCGCTCCTTCATACATCTTAAAGGCACACTGCGGCCCGTAAACCGCATCAGAAGAGAACCGCGGCAGATAACATAGGCGGTCGTGATAAGGCTAGCATTGATGTAGTCCGGCTCCGGAAATAGGTCTCATGTGCGTACCGCTGACCGTAAGATACATTGTGTCATGCATTATGACGCAAGTGTCATTGTGCCATCCGAAAGGGGTTGTTAGTAGTTCCACTAACTTCCAAGTTTTCCCTAATTGAGTCACAGGTACCTTGACGTGGATGATGATCTTCCTCGAGCTGATACCGCAATCTACAATAGGTAGTTTGTAGTATTGTGACAGCTGTCGCCTTGGAATAGCTAGTTGGAGCCTATACTCCTTTAAACGATGTTCTAACTTATCTAGATCGGCGGCTAAAATGCCTGGGGTGAGCAGTGCAGTTGGTATGTTGTGATCTTTGCACGCACTCAAAATGTCATTCTGACGCATCATCCTCAACATATACACGGATCGTTTTAATGCCTCAAAATCGCTCCGGTATAGCCGGCTCAGGGCGGACTGAGTATGTTCTACTTTTTCGATTAAGACAGTATCCTCGGTCTCAATCAACTGAATTCGTTTGGTTAGCGTCGCGAAAGCTTCAGTCATTTGTTTATCATAATTTTCAAAGTTGCTCGTGATTAAAGTTAGGTGTTTATATTCCTCGTGAATGCCCGTCTGTAATTGCTCCACTTTCTTGGCCAATTCTTTTTCGTTCATAACGAATGATCCCATCTTGGTCTCGGTCATAACCCCACAACACCAGTTAAACGCGTCACCAATGAAGCCTAACGCCCTCACAAATCTATGGCGCGGGGAGGCCTGCGTTGTCTCTGGTGGCGGCTGTATACTGCTATCTAAATGTTGCTCGAGTTGGCTGGGGCGCATCTTCTCTAACTCGATAAAATATTCTGGATCCAATGAAGCATCTAATTTGTCAAAAAGGTCTTCATAGATGGCAGCCATTTCCTGAACTTGGGTGGCGATGTTACAGTTTTTTGTGTCATTATCGCACTCGTAGATGTGTTGGTCCGAGCGCTCCGTAGTATATCGCTCCACCCACTCAGCTTCGTACGTCAGTGGTATCGTAGCCTCGTAGGTTATCGCATCCGGAAGTTCCTTCCAATACGCCCCCGCTGATATGCGAACAGGGACGGCGATGCTGGATCGGCCTTGGCTTATCATTGAGGCCGTGAAGATAATACTGACCCTGTAACAAATGGCTAATTGGTGTGCCCCCCTATACCCTCCGTTCATTGGTCCCCATAGGTGCATAAAGTAAAAAGAATCAGTTACAAAAATATATTTTAATTTTATTGTTAATTATTTACGGAAAACAAAAGGTAATTTTACTTAATTAAAAAATATATGTAATGTATTTAAGAATGTACATTATACCGCGAGGTTCTTTAACGCATAGTAAACTAATCAGTCTTATAAAAACTTACGCTATTATTTATATTTTATCTTAAAAAGAGAGTTTATATTCTATCTTAAAACGAGAGTAATTAACTAAGTGAATTTACCTAAGACTAGAAAAATTTATACTTTAATTATTAATTCTTTTTTTTTGTTTTTGTTTTTGTTTTTTAATTCTTTTCAAGACTATCAAAATACTCAGAACCCTAGCTATCTAAGGTGGACCTCGCTCTCTTCCGATCTCGATGCAAAAGATCGGGATGGTAGAGCTCGACGGCCGCCTGCATTTGCCGGATCCTGGTCAGCGTACAGACGCCGAACGAGTAGTGCTGGCTATGGCTGGGGCAGGCTCCTCGCTCAGGGATATCGAAGATGCGTGGCTCGTTAGGGACGACAACAATGTCCCCCTCGTAATGTTCGGCCACGAACATTTTTGCCTCTACGTACCCCTCCATCATCAGCACCACCGGTTGTCGCCTAGTCACCTGGCGTATGAGGGCGCCCACTTCGTCCTCGGTCGCGTCCCCGGCGTGCCACGAGATCGCGTGCGTCGGGAAGGCTCTCATCCTCCACCGCTGTTCGCGGTCGAGTTCCGCCCACTTGCAAGGGGGCCTTATAATTAAGGTCACCTCACGAGCTGGCGTAATGATGGTTACCTCCTTCGGCAGGTAACCGTGTGGCCACCGGTAGCCCGACACGAAGATTATACACTGGACCCTCACTAGACAGGGCCGGCTCCGCGACTGTCGCTTCGGGGAACTCTACATCATTAATTAATAAAGGGGACGGGGCAGGGGCAGGTGGTGAGGTGGACACTGCGGCGGATGGTGTCGGGTTGGCCTCGTCGTCGCTAGCGCCATACAGCGACCCCATGTCGGCGTCCCGGACTGGGCTTCGGGGGAGAGTGACTTCATCCTCGCTCTCGGAGGGCGCTGGGCTGTATCCGGGGGATGCTGGCTCGTATGTGGGGGACTCGGCCTGGCGGCTGGCGGAGGACGCAGGCGGGCTGAATTCGGGGGACGCGGACTCATATTCATAGCCAGGCGAGGCCGCAGGGCCGTACTCCGGACTGGTGAATCCGCAGCGGGCGATACCGCTGCAGGATTCGGAGTAGCGAACCCATGGTCGACCTCGTCATAACTAATTAATGCGTCCGGGATGCACCGCATGTCGACGCCAAAGGACTTGGCGTCAAACTTCGGCACCGCCCCCTCCTGGTCCAACAACCGCAGCGTCGCCTGCAGATCAAAATCTGCCGCCATGCCGCGCCTCTGACGGAAGTCCGAGTAGAACTCCCGCAAGACGGCCCGAGCCCTATCGGTGCCCCAGTCGGCGTAGAGAAGGGTGTCGAGGATCTCCCCCGCCACCATTATTTCTTCTAGTTTCCTCACCTCCCGGTGGAGCCGCTCCAACACCTCCTCGTCGGTCCCCATGAACTGGAGGTTCATGAAGAGCCACTGCTCTACCCCGTAAATCATTGGCAGCACCAATCCCCTAATTACGGCGATGAGGAAGTCCGCCGCCTGGTTCCCGGCCTTACCTTCGATGGCCGCCGTTGCTCGGTCCCGTAGCCGGAGGCACTTGAATACCACACGGCTTTTCAGCTCGTCGAGGGGGCTAGAGGGAGGATATTGGTTTGGTCAAGAAATTGATTTTTTTTTTAAAAAGAAACCCCACCCCCGCAAATTTTTGCTATGCGTTTGTATACACTCATTCTTACTTTTATGCATTGATTTTTTTTTTTGTGTACCTGATTTGCTGTCATATCAATGTCTAGCTTTTACCTTACTCTTAAGTAATTAATTTTACTTACTCCCTTCCTTGCTTCCTTTTTTTTTTCTGTGTTCTATAAATATTTACTTAATTTTCTTCCGCGGGCGAGTCCGACTCTGCTCCGCTATCTTCACCGCTGATTTCCTCCTTATCTCTTACATCCGTTTGTTGTTTACTACTCCTCAGCTGGCGACGGTCACCTCCGTCGTCGTCAGGAGTCAATGGTTCATGATACGGCTTCATTCGCGCAACATGCACCATTTCTATCTTCTCTTTTCGTCCTTTCCTATTCTTTCTAATTACGTAGGAGACGTCCGATTTCTTATCAATAATTTCGTATGGCCCATACCATTTTGTTAATAACTTATCGCTCTTTCCTACAAATCTCTCAGGGCTGTATACTTTTACTAATTGACCTATATTAAATTCTACATGTCTGTGTTTATTATCGTACCTCGCCTTATCTTTTACTTGTTTGTTTTCAATGTTTTGTTTAGCTTGTTCGCGTATTTTTTGTATTTGTTTTTGTGTTTTTTGAATTGATTCCACCTGTACTGCACTGGTGATTTGTGCTTCTGTGGGTAGCGTTGGTTCACGTCCGTACAACAATAAGAATGGTGACATCTGTGTCGTGTCCTGCCGCGCGGTATTGTACGCGAATGTTACGTGCGGCAAATATTCGTCCCAGTCCGTCTGTGCAGTATTAGTATAAACGCTGAGCATGTCTGCAATAGTTTTGTTTAGTCGCTCGGTCAGTCCGTTTGTTTGTGGCCGATAAGCAGTAGTGAAACGCGCTTCTGATCCCATTATTCTTAATAATTCAGCTACTAGTTGAGATTGAAAGACTTTACCTCTATCACTCAACAATATTCGTGGTGATTCGTGTCGGCATATGATTTGCTCAAGTATGAATTGAGCTAGGGGCTCGAATTTACCGCTAGGCAAGGCTTTTGTTTCCGCCCAGCGTGTGGCATAGTCAGTGGCGACGATTATAAAGTTTTTTCCTTTCCTACTTTTTCGAAATGGACCTAAGAGGTCAATGCCTACGCGATCAAATGGCAGTCCGATGGATAATGGGTGTAATAATCCCGCTGGCTTGCAGTTTGCCGTTCCTTTTCTTGCTTGACAATCATTACAACCTTTTACATATTTTTCTACATCTTTTCGCATATTTTCCCAAAAATAACGGCTACTTCTGCGATGAAATGATTTAGCAAATCCCAAGTGGCCTGCTAATGGTTCATCATGATTACTATAAAAAATTTCTCCGACTAAACCCCTTGGAATCACGAGTAACTTCATTTCACCGTGGGGAGATGGATTGCGTTTATATTTATATTCCGTCTTCGTTTAATTCAAAATTTTTAGCTCGGCGCTGCAATAAGGCAGTGCCGTACTCTGGATCCTTTATGGCTTTTATGAGTTCGGTTAAACTATCATCTTCAGTTTGGAGCTGAAGAATGTCGGCTGGCATAGCAAGATAGGTTGCAATGTCTACGGCTTCTTCTTCATCCTGACTCGTTGCTTGTGTGGAAGGGTAGCGTGACAAACAATCAGCGTCTGTGTGAGATTTACCACTCTTGTGAAAAATCTCGTACTGATAATCTTGAAGTTTAACGCTCCACCTGGCGAGCCTACCTACGGGGTCTCGGACTGTACGTAACCAACACAAGGCGTGGTGGTCCGTCGCAACACGGAACTTCCTACTCCACACATATGGTCGTAATTGTGTGAGCGCATATACAAATGCTAAACATTCTTTTTCCGTGATTGAATAATTAGTTTCGGCTGCTGTTAATCGACGAGATATGTACGCCACTGGGTGCCAAGCATCGTTAACATTTTGTAGTAATACGCCACCCAACCCGGCGTCACACGCGTCAACGTGTATCTCGATTTCGGCTTTAGGGTCAAAGTGTACAAGTACAGGTGCTGAAGTTAATTTATCTTTTAAACATTCTATAGCGGCGATTTCTTTTTCGTTCAGTTTGAAAGTTACATCTTTTTTAGTTAAGTTATACAGCGGTCTGGCTATTTTTGCAAAATCCTTAATGAATTTACGGTAGTAATTACACAGTCCTAGGAAGTTTTGAATATCTTTTACCTTCTTTGGTAATGGAAAATCACGTATCGCGGTCAATTTCGTGGCATCCGGTGAAATACCGTCCACAGTGACGTGGAAACCTAACAGATCTATTGCAGTTTGCAGATAAGTGCATTTAGTTGGTTTTAATGTTAAATTTGCTTCTCGTAGACGTTCAAACACGTGTCGCAATCTTTTTAAATGTTCTTCGAATGTGTCATTAAATACTACTACGTCATCTAAATAGATGAGGACTTCTTTCCATTTGAGATCTTTGAAAACAGTGTCGGCGAGGTTCTGAAAAGTGGCTGGGGCTGAGCACAAACCGAAGCTGATAACATTAAATTCATAATGCCCGTCCGGCGTTATAAAAGCAGTTTTGGCTTTGTCTTCCTCTTTTACTGGTATCTGCCAGTAGCCACTAAATAAATCTAAACTGGAAAAATATTTTGCGTTACCTAAATAGCTCAAAATATCTTCAATTACTGGTAATGGGTAAACATCGGGTCTCGTAACGGCATTTAATTTTCTATAATCCACACAAAATCTCCAGGTATTGTCTTTTTTCTTCACCAGCATTACCGGTGATGACCATCCTCCGTAGGATGGTCGAATAATATTGGCTGCTAACATTTCTTTTACCTGTTCTTGGATTATTTCTCTTTCTTTGTGTGAAACGCGATAAGGTTTTTGATGAATCGGCGCGGCGTCTCCTGTGTTTATTTCGTGCTCTACATAATGAGTTAATCCTATCTGCTTCGAATTCCATCTTCTGTGTCATACATCAGATCTATGGCGTCTTTGAGTTCCGTGAGTGTTCGAACGCGACATACAGCTACTTTTTCTTGTAAAGATGGTAATAAACCCCTCTCGATTGTGGCCCGTACTTGATCTTCAGCTAATGGAGTGGCTAATTCATCGTGAATATTTAACATACTATAATAATACGTGCGCGGATCTTCGCCTTTTTTCTGTACTCTCGTACACCACTGGTCCCACATCTTCCGGTCATACCCGAGCGGAAAGAATTCGGCCTTAAACGCGTTTATCAATTCAGGCCAGGTCAAACCTTGATTGCGAACGGTGTAAGCGCGATACCACGCCTCTGCTGGACCCTCTAAATACATATCGAAATACGCGAGTTTTAAGTCGTCTGTCCATCGGTTAGCTTTGGCTGCGCGATCAAAGGATCTGAGAAATTCTATGGCTGTTAAACACTGTTGCGGGTCGAATTTTTCAGACCCCGTAAAGCGCGGCCGTATAGGTTCCTAATCCATACTGACTAATGAAGAGGATGTAGACGTAGATCGAGTTCTTGGTCTTGGTGATGGTGGAAAATTAAGCGGTGTACGCGGCGGTATTGCGTCGTCGGGGTCTCCTAAGTTTGAATTATTGCTTGCGTCGTCGGGGTCTCCTAAGTTTGAACTATCGCTAAGTAGGTCACTTGCTGCGCTATTATGAGCTGAGAAATTTATCGGACTAGTTTGAGGCGGTTAAAATTTCGTTTACTGAATTATTGACATCAATGTTGTTAGGTTCCGCGTTATTTAAAGTTGAATTATCTTGAGGAACGTTGCTTTCCGTATTGTTACTATTATCTTCTGAATTATTAATATTATTTTCTCATCGCGGAGGTGTACGTAGCATATTACGATTTAGAGTTAAGCTAGCTACTGAGTTCGTACGTGGCCTCAAGGAGTAATTATGACTCATACTTCATACAACAGAGCGAAGCATGGTTAGTGTTGCACACCCACATATTCGATAATTATTTGCACTACCCGGCACCTCCACCAAATGTCACGTTTCCGGGGGCTTAGTATAATTGAACACCGGTCGAGTATTCACGAAACATGACTTATAATTCTTGGGTAGCTCTGATGGTCAATTATCGAATGCAAATGCAAGTATGAAGACTTAACATTTGAGATGGATGCACAAAATCAAACGCAGGCATAACTAGCATTATGTTTATTTAAAGAACAAAGTTAAAAATGTACTCACAGTTTGCACCACACTGCGGTCATCTTAAGAACGGAAGTCGGCAGCAGTACTTCGGCAGGTCGGCTCGATGGAGATTCTGTAGTTTCTAGTGGCACGCACAAGTCACTACTCATCCCCATTCGAACAAGGCTTGCCTTTTTATACTCCTGGCCCATTTCCGTTAACAAACCACATTAATTCATAATAATACTTAATTTAGATTTCTATAAGTCACCCTAATCCTACGTTAATGAATATTACGAAATG
Source organism: Poecilus cupreus (assembly GCA_963942605.1). Lineage (NCBI taxonomy): Eukaryota > Metazoa > Arthropoda > Insecta > Coleoptera > Carabidae > Poecilus > Poecilus cupreus. The sequence continues at coordinate 3,136,969 of OZ012729.1, read as the reverse complement.
CGGGCCGTTTATTGAACATGCAGCTGGCCAAATATGGTAGCGTGAGAGCATCACCAACCCTGATAAGGAAATATGTAACATGACGCCCTTTCAATTGTCATAAGAAGACTAATTGCAGCGGCTAACAACCGCCGTTGCATCATCTCCGCTGTCGTCATTTATCTGAATCCAAAGTCTATCAATAGCGATAGTGGTTGGGGCGTGATGCATCGCTAACCACGGCATTTGTCATAATATTCACAATGATCATGCTGGTACCGCTGGGTACTGCTCCTTTGACACCTTCCGCGGTCCTCGGGGTGATAGGGCACAGCCACCACGACCAATCCACCGATTAGGAAAAACCAAATCTAAATATTCCCGCACATTTATTCCATAATGAGCCGGGCACCCATCCTGCTGGAACCAAATATCCTCATCTACTGCAGCTGCCTCATCCAATGCAGGACCAATATGATTATGCAGAAGTTCTAAATATATATCAGAATTTAAATTTCCCATAATTTCAAATGGTGTAATCCTGTTCTTAAAAATTCCAACCCAAGTATTAATTTTCTCAGGATATTGGGTACCTGTACACACAGTTAAATGATGATTTTCTGTGGTCCACGTACGAGTATTCTGAACATTTGGTTCATTATTTAAAGTAAATGTACATTCATCTGTAAAACAAATCGACGAAATAAAGTGCTGGTCCCGATTTGCCTTTTCTTGCATAATTTCACAAAATGTACTTCTAGTTTCAAAATCAGCCGAAAGAAGTTCTTGATGTATTTGAAATTTGTAAGATTTATATCCATGTGTTTTTAAAATTCTCAGAACTGTTGAATGATGCAAACCACACTCAGAAGCAATATGTCTTATGCTGTACCTTGAATTTTGAGATATCATAAGCCAATACCAATTCTTCATTCACTTCGTTATGACGTATTCTGTTATTATTATTGTTGCCTTCTTTACCATCGGTAACAGCTACACTAGCTGTACTCTCAAATTTTGTAACCAGTTTTGAAATTGTTGATACACTTGGAATTGGTTTATCTTCATATTTAATTGAAAATAAAACCCGCACCCTCCTATAACTATTTCCTCCATAATAATTTTTAATAATGAAGACATGTTCTTCGTTTGAATAAACATTCATTTTATAGCTTACACAAAGATTTAATTTAATAAGATAGATTCACGTTTATAAACATCAAAAATTGACATTTAACGCATTTGTCATAAAAAGTAAAACAAAAGTCATGGCTATTGCGACAAAGTAACAGAAATTTCGAAATTTATTTTTAATGTTACGGCTAAACCAAAAACTTAATAAAACATGTAAAAACATTTTCGTGGGTAACTTCTGAACTTCTGAATAAATCTTCCCTCTACAGTTTTTTCCGTAAAATGTACAGGAGAGCAGGAAATTGCATAAAACTAATATCCCATGTTAAATCCCTATGTTCGCACTGTAGCCCGAACGAGCGGGAGCGATAAATTGAATTATTGATTTAATTGAAAATTTCTCACTTACCTTCCAGTTGTATCTAGGAGACACACTTGCACAAGATTTAGGTATATGTTTAATTAAAAAAATAAAACAGATATTTTAAAACAATAAAATATATTTAATAAAAAAAGGATGTAGGAAAAATAAAATAAATTTAACGTTGAAAATAATTCACAAATAAAAGTTATGCGTGTAAGTTATGTCTAATTAAATATAACACTACAACTGATAGTTTGAAAACGTCTGAACAAATTGAGAACTGAAATAAGACTGAGGTTTGAAAGCGGGGTGAACACGAATTCAAACTATCAGAGTAGTGGGGCAATCTATAAAAAATACCAACCCAGGGGGTGGAATGCTTTAAAAAAAATTAATAGTTTCCACGAAACAAAAATCCGTTAGGGACCTTTTGATCTCGGGAGGAATTAGGGGGGTGCGATAGCAGTTCTCAGACTAAACATACGCTTGCCATAAACAAGATAAATATGTCACCAAAGTCCCGCATTCAACCGACTCTGATCGCGCTCAAGTAAATGATAAAAAATTAATTGGTCCCATGCGTAGCAGTGTCGGGTGAAAGCGATAACTCTAGACGTGGGATAGCATATGCGTCCGCAGCTACGGCCCAAATGTTGACCTTGGATAGGACTAGCGTTGCCGTCGTATTACAGCACTTACCGAGCACCACCCGGTATATGTGACGATATATTCAGAAACAATACTTAATTCACTAAAATTCGGAATATAATTATGATCATGTAATACGTTTTTAGGTACTGTTTCAATCCTATACTGTTCTTATCTGTTGATTGGTTAATAGTTTCAACGGTAGTGTGTAATGTAAAATTGAAACTTGTTCTAAAGGAATACAATTTCCAGATACTTGTTTCCAGAACTACTATCTTTTAATTCAGTGTGTATTAGAATCTTCTTATACGCAGAAATAAATTGTCGAGCTGTTGGATTATTGTTGCATTTACCATGAGCACGTATTACGCCAAAAAAGAGTTCAATGTGATCTTGACTAAATTTGTATGTTGGAATGTACACTAGTAGTTGTTTTTCGATGCATATTATATATCCTGTAAATTAAAATATTATTTATAAATATATTCATTCAAATACATTATATAATTAATTTACCAAGAAAGCCAGTTTTCCTTGTTGTTAAAATCGGTGTACCATTTCTTGAAATTTGAAGTCCTTTGAGATAATTACTCATTTCAAACAAAAATGCAAAAATATCTATATAATTTTTGGAGTGAAGTGGCTTTTTGAATTCCATTTGTTGAATATTTCTGGAATTAAAAATGTCGAATAAGATATTCATTTTATGAATGAAGTCAATTGTTGCTGCGTATGAACTAAACTTTTTCTGTACGCCGATCGGAATTGTAGTACTGTTGGATTATTATTTGTGCCTCCATGCCGCCTTATTGCACCAAATAACAATTCCAGGTGGTCTTGGTTTAGCGATACGTTGGGATGAATGACAAAATCTTTTGTTGTTGACATAAATCCTCATACACATGTATTAAGCTGACTATACATATCATAAATCCTGAAGATACAAATTGCTATAATACGAATATATATATATATATATATATATATATATATATATATATATATATATATATATATATATATATACACATAAAAGTGACATAAACATAACGACTAAATCCTGTGCGATGGCTATACATTGCAGAAACCAGAAACATGGCTTCAAAAAAGAAGAGGTAAAAATATTAGCTACGGAAAAAAATACAAGCAAAAGAAAACTACTTGAAATGTTCCACATAGCTGTTACGAAAAACACCATAAACAGCAAAAAAGACATAAACAACATCAACACGAACTACCATCATCTTCTGAATAAACACTGCAACAACAACATAACCAAAAAATCTGTTCCTATGTCAAACTCCGCAAATGTCATAAACATGCATGAAGTGAGAAAAACATCCATCACAACATCTGGCCGCCAACCCAAGAACATTTTAAGCGGGTTTTCTTCTATGTGACAAATGTGTTTAGCGCACTTGTATATTCGAGTAAACTATTATTCTACGCAGTTAGTTTATAAAAAAATCTTTATAAAATTGGTTGTTAAATAATAATTAATATATGCTTAAAATAATATCATACAACAACAAATGTTGGAAGAAAAAAGAAATTATATGAATAATGCTAAGTCATTTTGTTCTTAAACTTATAAAACTTAATACTTTTCTGCAAGTATTTATTAGCATGGCTTGTTTTTTAACCGATTTAACTAATGATAACTTATGTATTTTTATTATGTGTTCGACAGTTTCCCTGATGAAGGACACAATTACTGTCCGAAATATTGGAATTCTTTGAAATAAAATTAAGTAATAAAACAACTGTATACTCTGCCCTGACCGTTTCCCAAGAATTTTACTATCCTCTATATATATATATATATATATATATATATATATATATATATATATATATATATATATATATATATATATATATATATATATATATATATATATATATATGTGGGATTTGGTGATAATAATTGACACTAGCTGCTTTATTTTATCAAAATATAATGTTTTTTATTAGTTTAATGACATTACATCAACATAAATCAACAAATCACGTCTTCGATTGTTCTTTTCGTTTTTTTTCACGGCCGACCTGAATCATCTCTCCCACAACTCGGCCGTCCTGAAATTTCATCCGCCTCGGATGAAGACGAATTGGATTCATCTTTTCTCGCCAGGGTCTCGTGTTGTCAGCACTGGACGAAGAAAGGGTCGATCTCCCGCCTCCTACAATGAACTGGTTGCTTTGAATGGCCACTAGCGATCCTACTTCAAAAGGCTGTTCTTTTTCTCTCTTTTTGTTGAAAGCCTTCTTGTTTTCTTCTTGGATCTCTTGAATTTCTGGTGGATTTGTATCCTTGTCAGGAAGTACATTAGTCGAAAGAATAAAGTTTTCGTCTTCTGTTTTCAAATGTTTAATTTTAATAGCGCTACCTATCAATGTCACCTCAGCATTTTGTAACAGTGCTTTCCCTATTAAACAGTCAACTGGAATCGTAGAATCGGATACTATGTAAAAGGTTGTAAAGAATTTACTTTCGCCAACATAAACAACACAGCTGAATTTTCCTAGGGTCTTCACTTCATTATCACCTAGTCCCATCAAGGTTATATTATCCTTCTTCAAATTAATATCTTCCAATGCAAAATATTTCGTCGCGGAGATTAAATTTACATCACTTCCTGTGTCGACAATAGCATTAACGATTGTGTCCCCAATTTTTACTTTCGTAAACCTATTCTGTTTATTCTTATTTAAGGCTAAGTACACCTGTTTCTTTTCTTCATTTCTATTATCTTGTGCTTCATTTGTTATATCCTTTGTTCCTTTATTGCAGTTTGGTGCAATGTGACCAAAATCATTGCACTTGAAACATCGTGTTCCTTTGTCTTTGTTTCCACATTCTCTTGATTTATGTCCCAATAATCCACAATTGAAACATCTATCACGACGCTCTTGACCTTGGTCTTTTGTGACCTCTTGATTTTGTCCATTTCTAACATCTTGGGCTCTTCTATGTTCTGGCTTGAAACTTCTATCAGTCTTTAACTTTGTATTAGCTTTTAGTTTCTCGTATTCGCGAAATTTACCTTTCAGCTCATGTAGATCTTTTGCTCCATATAGTATTATTTTATTTATTTCTTCATCTTGAATACCGGCAACAATGTAATCAATTAATGATTCTTCGTCAACTGTATTTTGTAGGCCAATTTCTTTCATTTTCAAAATGTACTCTAAATAGCTTTCGTCCTGCTTCTTTTTTCTAGTACGTAACATTTTGTGAACTTCTGCGCTACTTACTTTCGAACCAAATTCATCTTTAAGTGCAGTTTTTAATTGATCCCAATTTGTTACATCTATCTGTGTTCTTAAAAATAATTTAGCAGTACCGTTCAATAATTTCTTGGCATAAATAATTTTTTGTGTTTCATTCCAATTCGATATAGTAGCTGCATCTTCAAAGTCATGAATCCATTTACTTAAAGGATAGGTATCATCTCCTGTGAAATGCGATAATGAATCTTCCATGTCTTTGAATGTAAAATTAGATGATAATCCTTGTTTTTGTAACAATTCATTTTCTCGTTTTAGTAATTCGATTTCTTTCTGCAGTAGTAACTTCTCCTTTTCATTTAATTCTTCTCGTCTTGTATTTACGTCTTCTGAGTTTTGTTTTCTCCTCATTTTTCTTCTGTTGCGTCTTTACTTCTTTATCTTCAAAATCTCCTTATCTCGTCTCAGAATCTTCGTCTTCGATCGTCGTTGCGTATTTAATTCTTATCTTCAAAACTGTCTTATATCGTCTTACAATTTTCGTCTTCAATCGTCTCACATCACATCCACATCCTCATCCCGGTTGAGCCCCCAATTTTGTGGGATTTGGTGATAATAATTGACACTAGCTGCTTTATTTTATCAAAATATAATGTTTTTTATTAGTTTAATGACATTACATCAACATAAATCAACAAATCACGTCTTCGATTGTTCTTTTCGTTTTTTTTCACGGCCGACCTGAATCATCTCTCCCACATATATATATATATATATATATATATATATATATATATATATATATATATATATATATTTATATATATATTTATATATATATTTATATATATATATATAAAACTGACCGGCAAAAAAAACCGGCCACTTTGAAATATTTTATAAAGGTCCTCCTAACCGGATATTTTAGAACTAAATTGGAAACTGTGCTAATTGTTTTTAGTTATCAATGCTTTAAGATGCTTATTTCATTTTAAAATACCTAGGGAATGCACAAATTAGGTCAGAAATAAATTTAACTTAAAAAAGTAACAAAAACAGTACAAATCGATTTTTTTCTTAATTATAAAAAACAAATGTGGCTTTTTTAATGGACGTCGCCGTAATTGCTAATAGCGTGTATGGCCTCCTCGAGCTTGAATTACGTCGTTCAACCGTCGTGCCATTGAGTTGATCAAATTTGTAATGAACATTTGAAGAATTGCTTCATATTCTTCTTGAAGTGCTAGTGGTAGTTCTTGAAGAGTCTCAGGCACGGCTGGACGACTACGAAACTGCCTCTGAAGAGTATCCCAAAGATGATCTACCGACCTCATTCAGGCACGCATTTACGACTCGTGCAACGTGTGGTCTGGCATTGTCGTGCATTAAAACAAAGTCATCTCCTATAAAATGGGAAAATGGGACGACTGCATCTTGAAGAATACCTTCCACATATCTATGGGCATTCAAAGCACCATTTTCCACAAATATGAGGTCGGTATTTGCTTCCGTTGAAATACCTGCCCACACCATAGCAGAACCTCAGTTAAAAGATAGCCGTTCAGATATTGTGCAGTCTGCATATCGTTCGCTTCGTCTTCTCCACGTCCTTTCTCGACCATCAGGTGCCCGCAGACAAAAGCGCGACTCATCAGTAAAGAGAACTTGACTCCATTGTTCAAGAGTCCAATTTGCATGTAATCGCACTAAATGAAGACGTGCCCTTCGATGCCTAGGTAGCAATTGCGGTCCCGTGTCAGGTCTCCACGAAGTTAGACCTCTTTCGACAAGTCTCCGCCAGATGGTCCTCTCACTTATTTCAACCCCTCGCACGTTTGCAAGCTATGTTGAAGTTGAACCACTGCCGTTCTGCGATCTCTGAATGTGTTCTGCACAAAGAAACGATCATCAATCGCAGTTGCAGCTCTTCTTCTTTCGGATTCTGCATGCCTCGAGAATCTGCTAGTCTCCAGAGAATGATTCCAGGCATCCTGAACAGTACTGCGAGGTATTCCCAACGTACGAGACACATAGCGCTGACTACGACCATCCTCAATCAAAGCTACAATTTGAGCAACTTGCGCAACAGTTAATGGCATTGTTATTGCGTTAAAATTATTCTTAACCGTCAAAAACAATTCCTTAAACAAGGAACCTAAATTTACTTGGATTTTATCATAAATAAATGACAAGAAACGATGCGTAGTCTATTGCTGCGTAATTTACGGTAACATGTTAATGCTATTGAGAAGAGAATTTACCCTGTTAAAATTAAAACTAAAAATAATTTAGAATGAAATAAACTTCTTAAAGCATTGATGAGTAAAAACAATCAGCTCAGTTTAATATTTAGTTAAAATAAAATATTTCTAAGTGACTGGTTTTTTTTGCCGGTCAGTATATATATATATATATATATATATATATATATATATATATATATATATATATTCAATATTCAAATATTCTAACTTGGTATTGAAATATTCAAATAAATCTAACATATTTTAAAAATTTATAATTAGCCCTAAAAATCCAATTTTCCTACACGAATTGATCATTTTTATGCCCGACGGTTCAGTTAAATTAAATATATAATCTATATATTGCTCACAATTTATTTTAATAGCTTCAAAATTATTTTTATTTAGGACAAATTTTGATTTTGTGTTTAACAGATCAAAAATATTGTTAAACATTAAACAAAAATTCGAAGTTCCTCCGCAATTATCAAACATTTCCGGGCAGTACTGGGTATCCTTTAAATACATAAGACCACTACTTACACTTTGCGACAAAGTCTGTGCGGCCAATTTAACGTTCATTCGGTTGTTGTCATATGATGTGTTTTTTGGTTATTTTACACGCTAAATGTACACGTTCTTCCTCCTGGACAATATTAAGCTGTTTTATATGATTCCACAAAATTTTTTGTTTATCCCCATCAACTATTATTTGTTTATCCCCTAAACAATTTCTTATGAGCTTGATCATATGACAGACATAAAAAAAATAAAAACTTTATCTTTGATAATTGAGTGTAAAAAAAAGACTTGAAATTATTATCGCCGTATTGAAAATTTGCCCCAAAATGTCTACACATAATAAGATTTGTAGCAGCGCCGTCAGAAGTAATCGAACTTCAGCACCGGTTTCATGAACTAATTCCAACTATTTTTGCAACAAATTTGCTCGTTCGGAGCCCGTTAATGATTTGATGAATACATAGCCTATCGGTATTTTCCAACTTCCATTAATTGCAATTGCCATAAAAACCAGAGCAAGGCGAGCTGCTGGTAAATTATCCGAAGTATTCTCTCCCTCCGTTCCCAAATCTACTCCCCCATAAAATCGCCCGTTTTCAAAAATCATTTGCTCTCGAATACTCATTTCATCTATGACAATATTCAAAATGTGATGTTGTTTGGTTTCCTGATCCGAAATCGCTTGGAGTGCTTCGGAGGAAAACCCGGGCGGCCCTTCAACTTTGGTATACCAAGCGCGAATTGTTGAGGGATGAGGCAACAAATTATCCCACGTCTTGCGAACATATTCGTATGCCTTTGACGAATAAAATTGTAGAGAAAGAGCAAATGTTCGTAGCTCAGGAGAAAATTTGCCTTTTTCTTGTTTGTCAATCTCAGCTTAATAATTTCTTGCACCCCCACTGGCACAATAATCTAAAAAATAATCAAATTTAGTATAATTCATTGTCGGTAAAAAAAAATTTATATATATATACAATTAAAATATAGTAAATATGACGTCGCAAATGTGTACGAATGCATAAAATTAATCGAGATCAAATGAATAATTCCTGTACAAATTATAATAAATGCTTTAAAATTAACACGAATTTCTGAATTAATATACCCAATACAATATAGCAAGTGAATCACAACGTTTTCCAAAAGGTATGAAAGAAGACTACATTATCACCCCAACGAACTAGTTCCCGATCTTCTAAATAACGAAAACGAAATCAGAAGACTGAAGAGAACAAAACCATTAGACTTATGTATAAATTGAAATAACATGTAACATTATATATATATATATATATATATATATCTGTACCCCAGGATAAAAGTGTACTAAGTCACTGAACTAATAAATAACAGGAGAACAATTTGAAAAAACTAATAGTGGGAATTTATATATATATATCTTGCTTAATGTAGCCAAGTATTTTGTTATAGTTTTTTTAATATTGAAAAATGCTTAATCCTTCCTTCCTATGTTATTTAAAAAAATAATTTCTAAATTTAAACAACCCAGAATTTTTTTAAATTTTTAACTGGATTTAATATTGTTTACTTTGACACAAAAATACGGTTTGTTGGAGTTAATCTACAAGGTGGTATGGATTCATTAGGATTTAGTGTTTGCAATACTTGATACAATTTTAAACAGTTTTTATTTAAGCAAAAAATAAGTAAGTAGATACCTACATATCAAATGTAATTATTACATTTTGTAATTTTAAATTAACAAAAATTATAAGTCATAGGTAATTTTGTTTGTTACTCATCGCGCGCTTGATTATCATGTAATAAATTTTTATAATAATCATGAAACTCTCTCGGAACCCACTTGAGCAGATTTTGCAAATGTTTGTATTTTTTTGTCGATATAGGATTTAATCCGTTTCTTATGGGTGGAATTTCCTCGGGTAAAATAATACGTCTTCCTGTTCTATTTAAATCTACTTTTGTAAATTCTTGAGATTTGAAATCAGTCTTGAAATAAAGGAAGCCTTTCTCGGCAGCTCTTACTTGTAAGTGTACCATTTTTGAAATGCTAACATCTTCACCAGTATCAGTTTTTTTGCGATTAATAAACGGTGAAGTGGAGTTGTTGTATAACTGTTTAAAATCTTTAAAATCTTCCGTTTCCATGTTTATGATTTGAAATGGGTTGTTTTTACTGCACATTCGCGCCAGTTGTTGCCAGTCCCATGGCGTCATAATTTGAAACCCTGCAATATATTTTCTCTCTCTTTCGATTAGAGAATGACTAGCATCAACCTCTAGGTGCGTGTGCCCTCTGAGCAAAAATTTGTGGTTTATAGTTTTTAATGATGGGAAAATGTTTAAAATCCAAAAATACGCCATAACCATAATAATATTTCGGTTCTGGGAAGGGCAGTTGTCAGACCAAATTGTTATTTCGTCATGTTGTGGTTTTATATTTGTCAAAGCCCATTTCAACATACCCGAAGCCATTTCATTTGCTCCACGACTTGACTTCGATTCGTCCCACATAACACATGTGACCATTTTATTTGTAGCATCGTATAACGTATAATTGTACGTCCATAGTTTCAGTGAGTAGAAACTTTGCGAATTTGTTAACACTGAAGTAGGAAGACATTTTTGTAGATCCACACATAACATTATTTTATTTATTTTGTTTTATGCAACATCCTCTTTATCTTTTTTTTTAAGATCATATCGTGTAGACGCTTCAGCCAAATGTTCTTCGTATTCTCTATTGATTTGATCTTTATCGTTTACATTTTGCGAATCTCGCAAACTTATTCTAAAGTAATCACATTGGTCACATGTATCATTAATGGGAGGCTTAAATGATAGGTTGAATTCTGTATTAAAAATATCACAGTACAGCCATTCCTTCGCAATTAAGTTGTCAGCTAGATTATTTTCTTCACATTCAGATCGATACAAGCTGTACATCTTAGACAAATTTAAATGACTGCCTAAAAACTTTCTCTTAGATCTTTCTCTTGAATAATGCTATTCTTCTGAAGGAAACTTCATAATATGATCACGAACGTTTTGTCTTACAAATTCTGGTACTTTTGCATGATGTTGGTGCTTACCTCTTTTATCTGGTGTAACAAGGCCACTGGGCTCTTTTTTCTTTAATGCAGTTGTTACAAAAGTTTGAGAGATATTTAATGTATTCAAAAAAAATATTTTACAAACTCTAATTTCACAGTCATGTATCTCAAAATAATACTGCCTAGTGTGTTCTCTTGCATCTTCGCGTGCCCCTGTCTTTGATCTCTTGCGAGCTATAGGCACTGATTTTACATGTGATGCTACGAATTGACGCTTGTGATTTATATCTTTGTTTGGATGCCAAAACATGGTATTTATGGCTTCTCTAGTTTCTACAGTTATTTTCTCGGAACACTTAAAATGACAAGTTTTTATACAAGCTGGACCAACTGTTTTGGCAGGAATAATATTTTTTTTTTGAACTGTGTTCCTCTCCTGCTGTCACTTTCTTTTTTTGAACGTTAACTTTCCAAGAACTCTCCAATTTTCTTCTTTTTCTCCCCTTCTGTACAAATTCTTCTTTCGCATCATTGTTATTTTCCGCAACTATATCTTCCTCGTCTTCTTCATAAGTTGGGTCAACTAAACTGTCATCAGAGTCAAAACCCATTGTATCCTTCGCTTCCTGATAATGGTTGTCATCATTTTTAGCATTCTCTTCGTATCTATCTATGTCTAGTATTTCTGACTCTGCTATATTTACTAATCTTCTTTTGTCGCATTTTTCGATTAGTACTGACTCTTCCTTAGCATTAGCTCTATTTTCTAAAAATGTGTCTTCCTTGTCTTCAAATTAGTCATAGACAGGGTTTTGTAAACTGCCATGTGAGTCAAAATCTTGTGTATCTTTGGACCCACGATTGTTGATATTTTCAGTTAGTTCTTCGCCTTGTGTGTCCAATTCTTCTGGATCTGGTATAATAAATAATAAATAAGTTATTTTTTTTAATTCTATAATAGGACGTAAAAAAATCATTGCTTGCACATTTTCGGACGGTACTAAAACAGTGACTTTATTTATATTATTTTTATTCACCCAACAAGTGGCAGCATGTAAAACAGTACTAAATCCAAACAGTGGACTTAATATTGTTTTCAAAATAGTAAAAACTAACAATAAATTGAACTAAGTATTTATTTATTTGCAATAAAATTCAAATGAGGGAAAAAGCGAATTATAAAACCACCAATGAGTATAACTAAATATGGAGAAATTATTTATTTGCACATAGGTAAATACTAATAATTATAGGTTAGGATTTCTTACCGGGAATTTCTTGAATCTTTCTTTTGAGAAGTTACAGACGATCTTGGCAATAATCCCATAATTTTTTCAGTTCTGGGATTCATTTCAATCAAAGCGAAATTATTATTAAGTATTACAGATTAAGATATTGCACAATTGCACGCACCTCAGCACTACCAGTAACAGCTGTAACACTTAATATTGTTTTATTCCAGATCTACAAGTGACTTAATACCTTCAGTCGGACTTAGCATTATTTATTCCAGAAGGATGAGTGATTTAATACTGTTTAAACAGTACTAACTTCGCTATTTATTAAGATAGGATATAATACTATAATGTATATGAAAGTGGAGTTAATATTGTAATGTACCTGAAAAAAACTAATTTTTCAAAAAAATGGACTTAATACACTTTTATCCTAGTGTACAGATATATATATATATATATATATATATATATATATATATATATATATATATATATATATATATATATATATATATATATATATATACACACATCTCACTATCATCAGAGCGTCCGTTCATAATTCCTGAATAAAGCGTCCGGTCGCTGTATATTTTCATTATATAATTATTCAAGCGTCCGCTAATATAAATATCATTAAAGCGTCTTCGATATACATAATTTTTTTACTTCGTCGATTATAAAGCGTCCTCTAAATACAACATTTTTACTACATCGATTTTCAAGCGTCCGGCAGTGTTGCCGCGATATACTGACAACATTAGCGGTTATTCGACGATTAGCTCAAATAAATCTTAGAGATATAATATCGGCTGTGGGGTTAGTTTTCATTTCATCTATAAACTATTTTACGAAATCATTTTTTCGGTGCGCATTGCTTCTTATTCTCTAATTAATTTTACATGAAAATACTTCAAATAAAATATAAAACACATTGGATTTGTGTATTTATTAAGAGCGCAAAAATTAATTAAATTTTTGTTATATTCGCAAAAGTAAAGATATCCATGAAAAAATTAAAACAATGTAACACTTTAACTACTGTCAAAAATATTAAGATTCATATTATATTACAGAAAGAAAGAAAATAAACTGCCAAAGATGAAAGATTTTTCACTGGACGAAAAGCCCCAAATAATAATATGACTTAATTTAATTAAATTAAATAAATATAAATTAATAATAAAATATTAAATAGTAACTACGTTTATTGGTGGCCAAAATTAAATACATGTGCAAAATCATTCTGTAGCTTTCTTTCTTTCTTCCTCTAGAATTTATTAATCTTAATATCTTTTATAGTGCCTATAAATTCTATCGTTTTAATTTTTCATGGATATCTTTATTTTGCCGAATTTTTCATATTTGAAACAAATTTTGGAACTCTCAGTAAATATACAAATTAAATATATTATACAATAAGAACTTTTATCTCCGTTAGGCTAATAAATTCGTTGTTATGGTACTGTTCGGCGGTCATAAAGTGCAATTTCATGGACAAGTTTGATAAAGTAACTTTATCGCCTATGAATGTCAAAAAAACAATCGTCAAAATATTATATCTACTTTCATGTTTTATTTAATACCTGTTAGTCCAGAGAATAGAGACATATTGCTTGCAACAGGTCAAGTAGGTTTAATATTTTATTATGTTATATAGGTCGGTCCCTTATTTAAGAATCCAAGTTTTTCACCTCCTAACCCTTGTGCGCTCGACGTGGCACCTACTTTTCTAAAAAAAAAATACGTCCATTTTTTTTTCGCCGATTATCTCTTAAATGCTTAATATTAATTTAAAAAAAAGATGTTATATACGAAAATGTTGATCGTAATATTCTCTATAGAAAAGGTTTTAAATGATTTTTCTGTAAATGTTACATATACATATTTCGAGAATTGTGAAAATGTAAAATTATTATTCCATTTAAATCAAATCATAAATTTGTGTCATTACACAAAAACTCATTTATTTTTTACGGACCCAAATATAGAAATTTCGATTATCAGCATTCGATTGCTCGGACATATTTTTATTAGTATCATTATTTACACAATTCAGCTGTAACATATACATATTCTATGAGAAAATATATATAATTGTAAGTAATTTTTTTAAAATTTTGTGTTAAATTTACTATAAATCTTGAACGGAATCAAATGTTGACCCGTTTTTCGGGATTTGATTGCCCGGGTATTTTTCTATTAGCAACATAATTTTTGCACTTTTGGGAATTCTGGTTCAGCTGCAATATATACATATTCCCCGAGAAAACATAAATAAATTTAAATAATTTTCATAAAATTGCATGTTTAAATTACTGTAAATCTTGAATGGAATCAAAAATCGACTTCCGGTTTCCGGTAATCAATTGCCTGGGTGTTTTTCTATTAGTAATTTTATTTTTACACTTTTGTGGAACCTATTTCTGTTGAAATATGTACATAATTCTCGAGAAAATATAAATAAAATTTAATGTTTAAATTACTGTAAATCTTGAACTGATTCAAATACCGACATCCAGTTTTTGGCATTCGATTGCCCGGGTATTATGGCCAGCACATAACCTCCCGCCCAATACAACTTTTAAAGGGTACAAAATAGTAATGACATGTGTCACATTTCGTAAAAAATTGAAAATTGTTAAGTGTTTCTATGGTGTACATAGATTTATGAAATTAAATTTCTTTATATTTTTTTATCTCCAAAACTAATGAAAATTAATAAAATTAGTGTAATAAAAACAGATATAAAATTAAATATTCTACAACTTCAAAATAACATAAATTGTTAAAAAATTTAAACTCCTACTTCCGGTTGACCAATTTTATTCAAAATCTAATTACTCTTTATATTAATATATGAAGCAAAAATACACAAAATTGAGTTATGCGAGACGAAAAAATCGCCACAGACTACACCCACATACATACAGGCATCATCGCAAAAATAGTAAAATCTTATTGTAGGGTGCTTATTTATTGAAATCTCACTCTCGCTGGAGGTAAAAATGTCCAGATTATCGAATGCTGATAGCCAGTAATAATATTTGAGTCCGTTAAAAATGACAGTCGTTTTTGTATAATGACACTAACTTATTACTTGATTTAAATGGACTGATAATTTTAATTTTTTATTATTACTCTTTTCTTGAAATCTAGAACACTTACATAAAAATCTTTTCTAAAGAGAATTTTATGATCTACAACAGTTTTTTACGTAACATGAACTATTTCAGAGATAATCGACGAAAATAAAAAAATGGAAGTCATTTTATCAGAAAAGGGGGCGCCACGTCGAAAGCGCAAAATTATCAAAAACTTGGATTCATAATCAAGGGACCGACTATATAATATATTTAAAAAATTATAACTACTTGACCTTTTGCAAGGTTTAGGTCTCTTTTCAACCTCTATTCAGTGGACTACTATGCATTCAATGCAATTTAATTATTGTAATTTTTTCTAAAACTTGAGACATTGTGAACACTTTTTATAAATCAAAATAAAAAAAGTACACTTTAAACAGATACAACTAAGTTTTTAAAACTATAATTACATATTTTTTGAAAAAAAATAAAATTTTCAGGGCAGTGGGACATAAAACTTTGTATGCAACTCGTACATAATTATGCTTTATGGAGTCCGTTTTATATCCCTGTATGTGCTATGCTTACTCAGCCATAAACTAGACTCGTCTATAATACCCTACATTATGTACTTATTGCATAAATAGCTGTTATTTGAAATATTTTTCTGTAAAATTATTTGGCAAGCAATGAGCACCAAAAAAACTGATATCAAATGATATAAATCTATGTTCGGATTTTTGATGGATACATTTAATAAAAACAAAGAAGCATCGACGATTAAAGGATTAAATAATATGGAATACGTAATTGAAAAATAACATTTATTTTAGTTATTTATAAAAAAAGTTTGAAAAGAAAACAATATTATATAGATAAATAAATATAGAAAATCAAGTTTTACATTTTTTCGTGTAAACGTTTTGGATAAAAACCTTAATTTTTAACCAGTCTTTATTTTGCATTAATTTTGATTGTTGTTCTATTAATTCCAAACATTCATATTTTTTTGGTGGAATCTTCTCTTTGATATGTTGAGCAAAGAATAATTTTGCTGCTTCTTTCTGCTCTTCGGTCCAGGGAATTAAAATTCTTTTTTGTTTCTGTGGAATTTTTGCAGGAGAACTTCTTTTTGTATTTGGAGTCACCAATTTCTCAGGGAAATCGGGGTTAATTTCTTCTTCGATATTATTGTCGTCATTCTTGTTATTATTGTCGTCTTTATTTTCATCATTAACACTATTCTCATTATTTAGTAAATCATCATTTAGATCAATATCAATATCATTAAGAGCTTTTCCCTTGAATTTAGCTGCAGCTCCTTTTTCCATTAATAATAAGAGTTTTGTTATTTTGGCAGTTTGATAAACATCATCAGGCAACCTATATGATCCTCGATGCACACCAACAGTATGGCCCATAAACGTGGCTAGTTGCTCGATGTCACCGTCGGACATACTGAATATTTGAGTCAATGTCGCCAAATGTTTCCTAAGTCTTGTGGCCGTGATAGCATTGGGACATGCGACAGAATATTTCTGTAAAGTTTTGTAACCAGAAATAGGTGTTATGGTACTTGGGTTAGCAAATAAGTAAATATTGTTTTTGTTAACGAAATTTTGCCGATATTTGAGTAAAACATTTATATGTTCCTGCACGTCTGGGCTAAAAAGAACAGGAACGCCTCGTCCTCGTTTTCCTCTTATAACAAGTCTCTTAAATTTTTTCATTAAAATTTGTTCGGATGGGTTTAAAACAGAAGAAAACTCCTCATAATTTTGAACTCTATCTTGTGATTGTTCATATGTATTTAACAATAGCCGTTCTAATTCTCCGGGTCGTTTTCTATTTAAAAGTATAACACGACAAAATATTGTCTCTAATAAAACCAAATAAGATTCTTTATTTCTGTCATCTTTTGTTAGTTCTACTACAGCATAATTAGCCCTTGTAATAAGATAATCTTTTAGTATCTTCAAATCACTAGCTAATGGAAGTAATGTGACTTTATTCCATTTATTAATGTTAAGGTCATTTCCTGCTTGGGTCGAAATTTCAAATCTCCATTGGGAATCTATGAGTTGTATCATAGTTTTTAAATCAGCTTCCGCTTCCGCTGCAGGTATTGTCGCGTACACCTCTTTTCTTTTAAGTACAAAAATTATAGCAATTTCACAACATTGTTTCAATGTTGTTCTTAAATTTAAAGCGTATGTGGGAGATTTATATAGTTCTTTATCTGCATCATATTTCGCAACTTCTTTAGTAGCAATAATAATTAAATCAAAATGTTTTGGCTTGAGAGCCTCAAATAGGGTTTTAATAGATGGGTTCCTTTTATTCATCGCTAAAAGCAACTTTGCTAGTTCTCTCATTTTACGTGAAGCTACATGAATTAAGTGTTTTTCTCGATTTTGATTTATGTATCTTGTGCCAAACGCGCAAATTAAAGAATCTTTCTTAGCTACCAGAGATACTCTGTCTGGTCTCATTCGTGGGAAAACACTTTCTCGTAATTTTGGATCAATTCTTAAATTTTTTACGAGAAAATTTTGAGCTTTTGATTGATGAGCTCCGTCTTTATCTTTACTGCAGCTCTTTCTATGGCGCCAAAGTTGTTTAGCTGAATAGAATCCTAAACAATCAGGACACGGTAACAGAGTTTCACATACAGTTGGTTGCTTCATCGGCTTCATAGTACCAATACTCGTATTTAAGAAGTTTCCTTTTTTTCTCAATATTGCTAGGCACTCTTTCCTTTCTTTACTTCCTGCAGGCAGAGAAAGAATTTTTTGAACTTCTATTTCCATCGAGTGATTTCGCTGAATATGTCTGGCAAAATTAAGAACAAGACTTTCACAAAAGTAACAAAAATCTTTTCCTTTATTTCCTTTCCGTGTTTCACCATTATTCTTATATTTGCCTATATTAGCACTATTATCTTCTGAGTTCAATCCACATGATGTTGATTGATGATTTACATCATATTCAGAAACAGAAATTGATATTGGGTGAATTAAGGTATCTTTTAATTCGTTGTTAAGATTATTCTTGGTAACATTTGAATGCAAACCTAATGAATTTTCTGCCTTGTCCAAACTACCTTCTTCAGGAATCGGTACATATGAGATTAGCTTAGAAATTGGAATTTCTACAGAGGATGAATCACTCTAAAAAGAAGAAATAAATTTGATTATTGATTATTGATTGATTATTGAATAATTAAAAATAGCATGCACAATTTTTAAAAGTCTGGACATACAGGGTATTGTATTTAGGGAGGCCACCCCCATTCAACTTTTTTTCTTATAATAGAAAAATTTACTTCCTTTCCTTTAAATAGCTATACGCGAAAAACCTTTAAAAATCGGGTTTTTTTGGATTTTTACGGTTTGTTCGTAAACGGATAATATTACGAAAAAACTATTATGTATGAAATTGTAGGTTATAAAATTCTCCATAGAAAAGGTTTTTTAAATGATTTTTATATGTTGTGTGTGTTATAAATTTCGAGAAAATTGTGGAATTGTAAAATTAAAATTTTCTGTCCATTTATATCAAGTCATACATTCGTGTTATTTTTTAACGGAATCAAAGATCGAATAACGGTTATCAGTATTTGATTGCCTGGACATTTTTCTATTAGTATCATTGTTCGTACACTTTTGTGGACATTGGTTTAGCTATGCTATAATATATACATTCCCCGCGAAAACAATAATATTTTTTTAAGTAATTTCCTTAAAATTTTGTAATTAATTGACTGTAATTTTTTAACGGAATCAAATATCAATTTTCGGTTTTCAGTATTCAACTTGTCTGACATTTCCATATTAGGCACATTACTTAAAAATTTTTTTAGGGCCTTCGGTAAGCTGAAATTGACACATAAATCTTTAATCTGTTGTATTTAATCAGCTTGCATTCCTTGTCTTTGCAGGAACAAACTTTTTCTACTATCATCCCTCCCTACACAAATTAACATAAATTTTTAACTTTACATTATTACTTCTGACTAATCGAATGCCGAGAACCGGAAGTCGATATTTGATTCCGTTCAAGTTTTACAGTAATTTAAACACGAAATTTAAAAAAAAATACTTTAATTTATTTATATTTTCTCGTAGATTATGTGTATATTAAAGCTGAACCAGAGTTCCCAAAAAAATACTAATAGAAATTTAATCGAATGTCGCAAACCGGAAGTCGATATTTAATTTCGTTAATATTTACAGTAACTTAAACACAAAATTTTAAGAAAATTACCTAAATTTATTGTAGTTTTCCCAGGTATATGTATATATTACAGCTAAACCGGAGTACTCAAAAGTATATAAATAATGGTATTAATAGAAATATGTTTGGTCAATCGAATGCCGAAAACCGAAAGTCGATATTTAATTTCGTTCAAGGTTTACTGTAATTTAAACACAAAATTTTAAGAAAACCCAGAGTACGAATGCTTGAAACCGGAAGTCGATATTTTCATTCTTTAAAAAATAAACCAATATTATAGTTTGATTTAAATTAAGTACCTAAATATAATTTCTCGATTTTATAGAAAGCGGTACTATTTACATAAAAATTTTTTGTACAATTTCATATATAACAGTATCATAATATCAACCGTTTACGAGAAAATCTTAAAAAACCGAAAAAAAACCAGATTTTTTTCACTATTTTCGCTTATAACTTTTTAAGCAGGAAAGATGCGAGGTGATAAACTTGAAATTCATGTTCAGCAACCCAAAAAACATAAATAAAGAGAAAAAACTCCTCAAAAACTCTCCAGGCAAAATCCTAATTTGAATGCACTATAAAGTTTCATTACTTGTTGAAAATTTAATTTTCAATTAATAATATTTTTTTTTAAATCAAGAGCATCTCACTGCATACCATTTGTACACAAATAACTATACACATGATTTTATTTAATATTACCAAACTTGTACTCTACAACAACGATATTCTAAACTCAAAATAAAACAGATACATTTATTTAAAAAAAAGGTCATTTAAATTTTTTGTTTGGCGTAGATAGATAAATAAAAATCGACAAAAATTTAGATATTCTAGCTTCAAACAAAATAGGAGAATTAACATTAAGATCATAAAACACATTTTTGATTATTGATTTGAACATTTAAAGTTCATTTTCTCCATATTTTAAATTGTAACAAAAATTTCGCAAGATATTATTAGCTATAATAGTCCTAGGGCAGTGATAATTACGAAATAATTTTATCACATTTACCGAAAGAACGTTGCTTGGTAACCGCCTAACGAGCAACGTTCTTAAGGTAGTTGTGATAAAATTATGAATATTTATCAATGGACGGGGGATATTTCATGAGAAAATATTTTGCGATTATTATTAATATTTTCATTCAAATGCCGTGACGATGACATTTTGAAATAAACAAATCAAATATTAAATTAACTGTCAACAACTGTTTACTTAGTAACAACAAATTATACTTTCCCGGGGAATTTATCAGTGTAATGTTGATCTGATTAATTACTTTCGCACAACTTATTAAAAATTAGGAGACTCAATTTTGCTATTTTTTAACAAAAAAAAACAAATTTCTTATAATTTTACCTCAGGGCATACAGAACTATCATCACTCATGGTAAAATCCGGATCTTCAATTGAATCGTCAAATGGAGACGGGGCCGTATAGTTTTCATCTAAAATATTCTGGTTTTTATATGTAATTTGTGGCAATGGTTTGTTTGTAAGCCACCGTTCAGTTTTCTTGTTGGAGTTATCCATCACGCAATTATACTATATACAACAAAATATGTATGTTATTATTATAAATCTTGTTACAGCAAAGAAACTTACGTATTCGGCAGGAAAAAATCGCCCGCTCTTGTTACTTGCCATGCTTCAAACTATACTAAAAAATTTACTTGCTGTAGCTGCAATGTTGTCAAATCGAAGACGCTCTATACGCGAGAAATTGTAATGAAATTATACGCATAGGCAATATACGATTTCAGCAGCAGCGCCGCGAGTGTGCGGAGGCCTGAACTAAAAATATACAGCGAATATACATAAAATGATATTTTTTCATCAATATGGCGTCCATCAAATTTCTCTTTATTTGATACTAGAGAGCAGCATGATCAAGTTTAACAGGACGTCCAATAGAGCGTCCATATATGGACGCTTCAATGGTGCCGGACGCTCTAATGATGGAAAATTGTCTACATGAGGACGCTTCACTGATAGTAGTAGTAGTATATATATATATATATATATATATATATATATATATATATATATATATATATATATATATATATATATAACAAAGAATAAAAATTTCTTGCCTAAAAATCCAGTCTTCCTAGGGTGTGTACAATATAAACATTTTCCAATTCCAATGATAACAAATTCTGCTGACGTTCCCTCAAGTATGTAAATAACCTTTGCATATTGGATAGTGCCTTTTTAAATCCAGTTTGTTTAATAGATTTAGAATTAAAAATATCGAAAATATTCATCATTCTAATAAATTTAAAAGTTTTCTGACTATTTTTAAAATCAGGAAGATTTATTTTTTCGCAGCATAATTCTATAGCATCAGCAACTGATTCGCTAAATATTTGGGTATCAAATCGAACCTACATTTTTTGTTTATAAAAATTTATATGGGCTGATCTTAATTTATTGCCCAAATGCAATCCTTCTTGTTGCAGTATGTGAAGAAATTGTATATATTTCCAGCCAATATATTGTTCGTTCCATTTAATTTGTTTCAACTCGCCTAATGTATTTCTTACCAGTTTTAACATATGACAGGGATACGTATATGTTTTGGAAGTTATCAGGATGTTTAAAATAAGTTTGCATTTGATTAGACGGATCCAACTTACATCTCAAATATATAGTTACTGCAAAATTTGTTGATGTGCCGTCAAAAGTTAAATTTACCACTCTATTTCCTGCTTCAGCGGCGAGTTGAATGCCCGTGCACCATTGCAAAAAAATATGCGACTGGAATTTTCCAGTTGTCGTTGATCGCCATCAACATGCTTGTATTAGGTCATGTTGCAGTCCCTGTTTAGTCGCTGACAGGTCCGCCTTACAAGTATCACAATTTTTTATACATTTTTTCAATGGTTTTAAAATGAATCTCATGCAGTAATTCGATAATTTGTTTGTTAAAAAATTTTCACTTACATCAACAAGTTCTGCATATAAATTTTGTTTTACGGGTTAGTTTCTTCTGTATTTCCGCCAATTAAATTTTTTATATTTCCCAGGAGAACCACGCTGAATTCCTCTTCACAGTTTCCTCCAATTGAGTGTTTCGCTGTAAAATTGTTTATCGTTAAAGTTTTATACATACATATACGGGTTGGAATTCGTAACTCCATGACTTCGCACAAGGCCAAAATAATTTTTCAGGGGATCTAGGTTTAGTCTTCTCGTGAAGGATTTTTAATTTCATTTTCCTCAAAACTGACCATAGTTGAACAACAACCGACACAGTTTTTTTTTAAGTTTTTCACGGATGGCGAAACATCGCAGATATCACAAGAGCAAAATTTCATCGAGTATTTCAATGGCTTCTGACCAAAAATCCACATGGCGTGATTTTTCAGAGACAGCTGATATGAACGGATTCCCTTCTACAGTACGTACACATCTGCTGTTCATACTATCGAAGAGCTTGTCCAAAAATAGGAAAACTTCTGCAGTTAGCACGGCTTCTTTACCTATCTCATCTGTGTCTGAAAAATTAAATATTAAAATACTATCAAGAGAAGAGTTTTCTTTTTTTTTTTTGTCTTACTTTTATTATTTATTACGTTAACAGTGTTATAACGGGCGATGAATTGATTTATGCAATATGGGAAATACAATGTTAATTTTTTACTTTAGCGATATGTTCCCTATTTTTTCACTATTTTGACAGTTAGTGCATATGCATATGTTTGTAAACAAAGATAAATTGAAAAATAACTGTAAAGAGCACAATACAAAACAAACTATCAACAGCAAACGCTAAATTGAAAGTGTCCGTTTCGTTTTGAATAGAGCCTTCGACCCCTTCGAATTTCGAATGAGGTGGTTTCCACGATACCACCGCCACCCGTTTTCCACGTTTTGTAACTCGAAGCACCATCTAAGAGGTGGACTTCAAACTATTAACGATGGTTCCATCTGGGTATATTTAAGTTTCTGCTGCATGATGCCAACACTACAAGAGCGATAACAAAAGTGGCGTAGTATCGTTTCTCTGACAATTATGACCTTCACAACAAAAGTTGAAAATTTTATGCGATCTCAGCGCTACACGCGTAAGTAGTTTAAACTATGTAAGCCGCCATGTCGGCCCAATAGAGTGCGCATAGCATGCGTACTGTCATAGAAAAAAAAAATATAGATAGAAAGCCTAGCCTGTGTATATGACGGTAGATTATGAATGCGAGTTACGACATAAGCGCCATAGCAACTGCGAATTACGAGGTGAAAAAGCGTGCAGGTTGCATTGCTTAAAATATTTGAATGTGGACTTTTAGAAATGGTAAGACAAGAAATCGAAGATAACAAATTTTTTTTTTCATGCAACTATACATTACATTAACAGCTTGCTTTATATTTTTGAATTTTTCTTTTTTACTGTACAGTTTTACTGCTTTAACTTCCAAATTATCTGTTGTTCCCAAATTACGCAATCTTCCAGATAATATACGATTTAATATTTTCGTATACAAATACAACATCAAACTAAAAATAAAAGTTATACATTCATTATAAAGATTATGTTTGCTACAACTAAAAGTCAATTTTAACATTTTTCATTTATAATTTTACTTAAAATTTTGCTCACATGTTTCTTTTCGCAGTTCTAAGATATTACCGAATAAAATACATTTCTTACGTTATCTACGAAGGCAGTAAATTCGTGGTTTGGGTAAAAGAAACTATTGTGGGAATACTCCCTCGCTACAATTAATGAATTTTTTCAGTTATATTGTTTTTACACATAGCACATTTTTTCTTTACCAACACTTTCTTGGCTATGTATCCTGCTACATACAAGGCCGTTTCTTTTGACCAAATATTTTGCCCAAATTCTTCTGCCTTTCTTTCCACATCCGCTACGATAATACCTTCATCCTCATTGACGACATTTTTTGTAATGAATGTTTATAGTGTGTCCACGTCCAGGGCACCTAAGTATCCTTCTCAAGTGTAGCAAATGCGAATGTGGCTATAGGGATAGGGATAATAAAAAGGAGGAAACTTTATTAAAGGAAGGGGAACAAACTAGTCGTGGTTAAATTGGGAGCGGATGAATTGGGAGCTGGTAAATCACTCAAAAAACATGTAAAGCGTTAAAAGATTGATTGACTTTATTAAAACTAAACACGTAGGAAAACTAAATTGACATTTCACTAAACTTATCCAGTTTCACAAAGATATTTGCTTACGAATGGTAAAAGGGTGGAAACAGCTTTCTTTGACAGCTCTGTATACTCCTGTTTTAAGCTGCACCAGAATTCTGCTACAGGCTGCTTTTCGAATATCATTTATAGTGAAGAATCGGAGATCAAGTCTATTAGTTTTTCGTAGTCTTGAGAGGATAAACTTTGAGGATTTTTATTAATAATAAATTGATTTTTTTTACCCAAGAATACTTCTCCAGATTACTATGTCATTCATTCGGGAAGTACTGTGTTACAGAACCACACATGTCTCGAAGATGCTCAACAATGTCGTTAACTATTTCTTGAGGTAATTCGTCAGTACCCATCTCTTCACAAAACTCCTTTAACATTGAAAAACAGTCAGACTCTCCACTTTCTATGTTACTTAGCCAAAATTCTAACTTCCGTTTTAATGACTTAATTTTGTCATTGGCTTTAAACACAGTAATCTGTTTTCCTGGAAGTGACAGATTAACTTCATTAAGTTTGGTAAATATTTCTGTTAAATAGGCAAGTCCAAACATCCATGGCGCGCAGTAGACACTACGCGGCGGCTGCGGACTGCGTAGCCCCTGCGCGTCTTTGGCGGAGCCCCAGGGCTCCGCGGAGTACACTTTGAGAAACGCTGCTCAAACTTATCACGGTCAACGCAGAACTGCCTTCAGACACTCAAAATTCCACTGGTCGTCTGCCTTAGGTATGCAAGAGGGTGTCATCGAATCTGAACTATCGTTTCTAAAAATAGCTCGAGACAGCACAGATGAAAGTCATCTTGTTACACAAGTTTGCACCGATGGAATATGCAGACAAAAAAATATTTAGTAACAGTCCTTTGATTGAAGTTTTAAAAGAACTATTATATATAAAAAATAGGGTAGGTTTTAATAGTCATATAATTTAGTAATTGTTGGTTAATTTAACGAATTTTATATCTCTTATACTTCTCGAGATAACAATAGTGCGGTACTTAAATGGAACACCTTGTATAGTATAGTAATAAATTAACATAAAATTTTTTTTTGCAAAAATTCGTTGGCGTATTTAGGAAAAAGCGCGACTTAAGAGCGTAATGTAGCTAGCCCCGGTTTCAATTGGAATCCCCACTTCTGCAAACTAGGCTTCCTCATTGGAAGTGTTTTCCCTTCACCAAGACTGCATTTCTCTCTCTCTCTCTCTCTTACGTTAGAGAAAGGAAATAGTGTGTATAACTGTATATGCAGTGGCGCGCATTTGCTATAATTACATTAGGCACTACTAGTTATTTTATTAGCCTTTTTGACAATATTTTTTTGATATTTTGAAGTGTACTTTAAAATAAAAATACATATCATTCAAAAATTATGTACCTACTCATTTCGCAATATAATTTTATAAATTACGCCTATGATTGAAGTTAGCCGAAATAGTAAGGCGCTAGTTTATTATTTTAAGGCACAAAAAATTCTAGCTAGTAGCGAGTAGTGACATCTTAGCGTGTTATTTAGAACTAATAATTTGTATTTTGCATATTTCGTACCTTCATACAATGTGTACACATTATTTTTTGTTCAATCTAAAAAAATATGTAATTACAAATTTTATTAATTTTAAACATTTTTAATGTAAATAGAAAGTGGCTATTGACATTTGATAAACAAAACAATTAGTATTGAAAAAATTTTGTCAAAATAATTGGTTTTTTAAACCCTATTTTGCGACCGTTGTTAATGGTAACGGCCGCGATGTATTGTAAAAAACAATTTTTTTTATTTCGCGGCCGTTACCATAACAATAGACGCGAAATTCAATTTCGCGGCCTGTGTTGCGGCTGCGAAATGCTTATTTCGTATCTGGTTGCACAAAAAATATAATTTTTATAAATTTTGTGTATTTGTTTCCAATTTTGGGATGAACTAAATTTGATAACATACAAATATAGTAATTGAAACATCTATTCTATATACTAAAGATGTGCCATGTGTAATTATTAAATAATGAGATACAGGTGTACAATAAAGTTGTGTGCTACATTCACCAACAATTGTATCTAAGCCTGTATGCTCCCAAGTTTACATACCGAAGGAGACATACTTCATCCTTGGGTCGCCACGTGACAGACCGGAAGCCGAAGCAGCGTAGTGTTCTGTTTTCCCCAGTGTTAAGTTCAATTTCGCCGCCATTTGAAGTGTATATCGAAGGAAGACTTTAGTTATTTGTTTTCGTTTGCGGAAAAAATATCATAAGTATCAAAAATTTTATGGTATTAGCCCTAATATATTTAAATTATACTAATAATTAGTAATGTTAACCATGCTGGAGTAACAATAGTATATTAATTTTCTATTTTTAGTGTTACACAACTGGTATATTAATTTGATTTTTAAATAAAGATCGTGCAGCAAATGCTCTTAATTTAAGTGCATCTATTGTTGGTCTTAACTGAAATAATTTACAAATTTTGCTTTATAAATTTTGCAGGTAGGATAGATCTTGCTTACATGGTTCTTCCTACTTCTTCGTAATCGGTGGATTCTTCCCTATTGCAAGTATCGCAATTGGGAGAGTCTGCTTTTCCTGCGCGATAGATGTGATGTTAAGATTTGGGATAGGGAGTTGTCATGGAGGAATTTTAGCGCTATTCTTTTCTTTATCATCCAGAGTGGAAGGTGAAGGTAATAACTCCTTTGGAGGTGATTTCCCAGCGTTGTTGTCAAAGTTTTGTGGATATGCAGCTAATCCTGTGTTTTAACATTGAATTATTTTCAATGGGTTTAAGGCTGTCTTATTTGGAAACTGATTGGTAAGATTGAAAATAAATTTCCCACTGAAGGCGGTTATGCTAAGAAGTTTCCGTAGATTTCTGGCGTTAGAGGCTCGGTGGCCCCAAATAGAGTATCAATATGTTATCATGGTTAAGATGGCACTTAGTTTGTTTTAGTTCGACTGATGTTTTTGTTCAGTAGTTTGACGGTTAAGGGATAATTTTATGGTCATATAGCTTGATATGTTGGTGGAGAAAGTTAGTTTGTGTGACTCTGCTCACTTTTCTATTTGTGTGAGAGTACTATCAATTGTTTGTTAAATTGACCTTCTGTTATTATCTGACGATTACTAGGATATTATCAGCAAGTGCGACCAGCTTGACATTGAGTGCGAATTAACGTTAGATCTAGTAAATCATCGCTGACAAATTTCCTGAAGATCGACCCTAAGACCGATCCCTGGAGGACATACTTTTGTCATTTTCTTCCATACTTTTTCCGATTCGCACCTCAGGATTACATATCTGTTGCTGAGATAACTCTTGGTTATGTAACGGTACCTGACTCGTCACAATAATTGAACTAACGGGACTAATTGAACTATCCTCAAGATTAAATTTAATTTGCTGACCGGCTTTTGCGGATGAAAGCCGGAAAAATCGTCAAAGGTTTTAAATGAATGTAAAAAAAATTGAATTAATAAATAGAGTGAGTAAAAATATATTAAAAATAATTAAAATTACAAAATGACAGAAATGCCCCTGAAGTCTACGGTGTTACATGAATACCAAAATCAATATAAAATGTAAGATCAAAGTTACAGAATTTACTAACAAAATTCACAATACGACACCACAACGTCAACAATAGGCTTTCGCTTTACAACCACAAGTAAAAAACATACACATATATAAAAATGACAATGGCAAATACATGAACAAATAGACAACCAAACAAATAAAATGAAATCTACTTACATAAATAAAGCATCTTGGTCAAAATTAGCGTCCAGATGTCTCGGAGTAAAACACTACTTTTCTTCTTGACGGTTGGAACAGAGATGCCTCGTGGTTCAACAAAACGGGAAAAATCTCGCGGAAAACCCTCCCCTACCACTATCCTAAGTCGCGTAACCCAACGCCTCATTGGCCAAAAAGATGGGGTGACAAATCACGTGACGCGCGCGGGTGCTGGCACTGACTCAGTGTTAAGCAATTTCTAACATTCTGTAAACTTTCTAATTTTATGGCCTAAAAGGAATTTCGAAGTGTCGGTTCTCCAAAAGTATAGACATGTCAAAAATTCGTCGTGTTGAAATAAACTTATTTCTAAAACATCGACAACAAATGCCTATTTGTTACAGTTATATATATGATTTTGTTGTTAATGTTAAATTTATGCATTCTATGGATGACGTTGGCCACCATGGATTATCGAACGCTCCACTAATGTCTAGAAATATCCCTATAACATGTTTGTCTCATCCACGAAATTGTTTAATTCAGCGAGAACGGTTGTTGTGGACTTGGAATTGGTTTGGGTGGTGCAGATTAGGGATATGTATTCTCATAAGGGCAATTAGTACTGTTTTACTAAGTTCTGTTTGCAGGGTAATCGGTCGGTAAGATTTGATTTGGCTAAGGTCTTTGCTAGCGCTTTTGGGAATTAATCTTACATTCCCTACTTTCCACAGGTCGGGGAAGAATCCTAATAGAAGGCAGTCCTCAGAGATTTTTGATAGGAAATCAGTCAGTAAGTGCGCATTCTTCTTTAAGATGAGCTCGGGAATGTTATCGATGCCCGGCTTCAGAAGGTGAGGTGAATCATTTAAGTGTATGATTTCATCACCATCAACTTCATACCTCAGTCCTTTAAATTCTTCACCTCTTCTGCAGTAAGATGCCACAATATCTTTTTTCAAATAGTTTGTAGCGGCGACATTTATTTGTGCTTGATCGCAAATGGTTGCTACTTTGTTTAGGTCAGCCTCTCTCACTGACCGTGCCAAATCTTTTAACAGTCTAACAACTGTTACACTATTAATTACACTACAGGTGAAATAATATGCAACGGGTTGTTTAATAAAGCTGCAAGTCGTGTAACAAGTAGAAAACGAAATTCAACCTAATTTTTTTTCCAAAACATGACACTAGGCTTCTACTTGTACGCCGGCAAACTACCGTTTCATGTTGGACGGCTATTGTCGTCATGCCACATAGTGAACTTCGCTTTGACGGCTATAGACGCAAGTGTCCGTCAACGTGTTAAAAGCTACAGTGGGATATGCATAATATCTCACTGTTGCATTCACATTTTTTGAAGACTGCGCAAACTACGTTAAAGCAACATTGAGTTTTAATTATATCTCACTGATGCACTGAACATAATAGCGGATAATTTAAAATTCAACACTGAGTTTCACCGTCTACCAGTATTGTGATTTTTTTTTACTTGACAACTGTCACATAACTCTAAACGGCAATTAGCTAAAATTTTCTAAATTGTAATACAATAGGAAAGCGTTTTTTGAAAGCGTTACAATAACTCTAAAAATATCATTACACTAGCCGTATACCGCACAGCGTGGTTTCTTCTGGTTTTAGGCACGAAATATCATCTTTCTAGTTGAACAACACAAAATGTGTGTTACAATATATACTAAAATTTTACTAATCAGGACAAGATATTGTTTCGTTTGTAAGCATCCACGGTGAAATTGACAGTTTAATATCGTCGCTGGAATAGTGCGCATCTCATTACAATCAATACCATGTCGTAGTATTAAATGCATGAGTAAGCATGATTTTAACATAATATCTGTTCTTTATTTTTAAAAACTCAGTTTGAAATTGCAATTTGATATTATATTGAAAGAAAAATAAGTTTTTAAATTTGTTGAATTAGTGCGGCTTTGAGTATAACAACCGATGTTAATTAATGTTTATTTTTTCAGATTTGGAAACAGTTGGAAGATGTTCACAGTCAACTTCTACAGCATCTACTTCAGTCCGCACCATCTACAGCTACAGCTGCATTTAAAATTATTCAACCAACACAAAATTCATAATTACGAAGTTGTCTCTATCATTAAGTCGTGGACAGTTTTCGTAAAATTAATAGCTGTTCAATGTAAGAACATGTTTGGATATCCATTGCATGATAAATCACATACAGTTTTTAACTCACAGTTTAGTCAATGTATTTGTTTACTTTATTATATCAAATTTTGACTACTTGTATTGTTTAAGGATATATGGCAAAGTTTTTTAAATGGTCTGTTAACTTATGTTTAAATTTATTTACTATTATTAGACATAAGTGATATCTAGTTTTCGTTTTCGTCGTAATATTGTATGACTCATTTGAATGTGTGTGTATCATAGAGGTACAAATTTTATCGGATACACTTTTATTTGACTTTCACTCACTCGAGTCGATCCACCATGTTTTCTGTCGTAATATATTGTAACGTTCGTGGGTTTCAAAAGAAAAAGGAAGAAATATTATTAATAACAAATAATATATAATTATTATAGTAAATAGTAATAGTTAATTAACATACTATTTAAAGAGTAAAATAACAAATACAAAAACTTATACACGAACATCACTACTGTAAACAAACACTATTATTTATATAAACTGGACGAGCGATATTTATTTATGACGATATATTTATGTTCAGACCGAGAGATATATTTATGTTCATCTGTCCTTCGTAGTAGCTTCGGAGTCAACTGACTGCCTTGATTCGTCCTTTTGTGTATCGCTTCCCTTGTTTCTAGACGCTTCGGGGGGCTTCTCTAATGTGGCATGAGTCGACCAGTTCAAACTGGTCGATCCTGCGTCTATTCAAATTTATTTTTCTACTCGGCGGCGTAAGCCGACAAGTTTCAACTTATCGGTGCTGCGTCCGTTGCAATATTAAATGCACTAACATTGATCCAAACTTCTGCATGAAAACGTGTTGCCTAGAAACTGGACTAGTTTGTTTGGATAATAATTTGATGAACGAACGCATATTTTAGACGAAAAACATTTTGGTTGCTGAGTATTTACTATTCAGATTATTTGTAATGCACAAAATTGATTCGACTATTACCAGAACAAGTAAATAAAAATCTTATATTTCTTATTTAGGTACGTACTTGTTGGTGCGCTTCTGTACCCTACTTCCTACCCCAACCCTCTACATTGTGGCTTGGGTTTGTAAAAGTTTTTCTTTTAGACCAGTTGGAAATATGGATGAGTTGAGAATTCATTCTTGTAGTAGAAGGTTGAAAACTAGAAATATGTAACATCTTGAGTTGATCATTGTTAAAATTTTGTTTGTGTTGAATTTAAGTTATAGTGTTCTTCATCACGTATTCTATTGATGGGTTAGCAGGTTAGCTTATCTGGTCCTTCTAGTTTATTCCTTTAAAACCACAAAATCAATTTCGATCGTTACGAGAGAAATCGAATAATCATCGACTTGAATAAAAATTTGATCAACATTAAAACATTTGATCTACATTAAATGTCGTTGTTGGTATATTATACCTAAAAAATTTCGTATATCTACTTCATTTATGTTCTTTGGTCAACAACCAAATTGATTAAAGCATTTATAAGATGTACACAAATCAAACAAATTTGTTGGTAAAGTGTCGTTTGCCATAAACTTTAAAGCATCTACATAAAAATTCTCTGTCTTCCAGGTTATTTTTCACATAATTTTACTTTTTCAGTATCCTCTTGCTTATCATCAGCAATTTATGCTTCTATTATATCTTTATCTACTGCAGACCCTTTTGGAATTGGTACCATTTCTTCATTTAAGAAATCTGTCTCATCATCAGTACTATTTTCCAAGTTATTTTCGCTATCAGATAAATAGTTATTCAAAATATCATCTGTTATACGTTTTCTGGATTCAAAGTATTTTTTCAACATCTGAAATAAAAAAAGTTTATTATTGCATGATGATGCAGAAATGAAACACCGAAAAACACACAATTTATTATTGGTTTCTATGAAAATGAGCTACATTCATAATAAATACAAGTAATAGTTACTTTGATGCGTGTAAATAAATAATAATAGACAATATTGTTTATTTTATAATGTAAATAATTTCACAAGAACAACCATATACGCACCTGATGCCTATGTCACACTATATGAGTTTCGTCAAATGAAACTGAAAGTACTCTGAAAAATCATATATAAATTGTACAAATGATGTCACACCTATATGACAAAAATCATATGAAACTAGTCTCTTATTCGTCTTCTACAAGATGTCTACTGTTTTGACATTTCAGACCTTTTGTACATTGGTGTTTATTGGTTATAGATATTACAATTAGTTCAAGTACTGACGACATTATTGTTGTAAGTGCAGTGTGTACTATATTAAATATAATAAAGAAGGCGAAAGAAGGCAAAAAATAAAAGAACTAGGTCAATTTGCACGAAGAAATGGCTTGAAAGAAGAAATGAGCAAACTGGGGTTGGAGGTTTATCACTTCTTCATAACGAATTGAGAGATGCGTACAGGAATTTCTTATGAATGGATGAGGAGTGTTTTAATATTATATTACACGCAGTGGAACGTCAAATTACTTATAAAATACGAAATTTCGGGAATGTATTAATGCGCGTGATAGGTACATGAAAAATAATAAAAATTATATTAATTTCATATAAATTTGTTTTAGATTAAGTATAACACTGCGATTTTTGGCTGCAGTAGAAACATATCAGTCTTTCCTAGCATTTTAGAGTGAGCAGAAGTACAATTTGTGAAGTAATACCAGAAGTTTTATGCCGGTGTCACATCTATATGATTCTGTACGATGTACGATGAAACCTAGCGGCGTGCAATAAAAAACCGTTCAGTAGGTGTCACACTGGTATAACAAAGTCATATGAAAATGATCTCTTATTTAAATTATTCTGTAATTACTTCACGTTTGTTTTGACGTTTATTTTATAACCTACAAATTTATTTTGTGTTTAGCTGATAAAAGTATATATGCAAAATGAGTTCTAGTACTGATGAAGATTTAATAATGACGTCATTTTATTTATATCTACATCAAAAAATGAAAAAGAAAAACAAAAGACAGAGGTCAATATGGACAAAAGAATGGCTGAGAAAAAGATGTCAAAATACAGGGCATGGTGGGCTATCGTTACTGCATAACGAATTAAGATTGGAAGATAAAGATGCGTACAGAAATTTTTTACGAATGGACGAGGCTTGTTTTATGTTATTGTTGAGCAAAATAGAAGCTTACATTACTTATAAAGATACAAACTTCAGACTGTGTATAAATGCTCGTGATAGGTAAATACTTTTTGAAAATGTACTAGACAAATTTTAAGAATACACGTTTTTAGATTGACCATTACTTTGAGATATTTAGCGCCAGGGGAAACCTTTCAAAGTTTATCGTATCATTTTCGCGTAGGCAGGAGCACTATATGTACAATAATACCTGAAGTTCTGGATGCAATTTGTGAACATTTAGTAAACGAGTATATAAAGGTAAAGAAAAAAAAACCATTTGTACTAATATTTTTAATCGCTATCAGCTTCTTCGTCTTCATACATATATATCAATAGAGTACTTGCATCAAGGTCACAAACTGAGCGCGCGAACCTGTTTCTGGGCAACCAGACAAAATTTTAACATGGCGTCTTATGGAGTATTCATGTTTACTTTTGTAAAATTATCTGTTATTCGCATTCTACGTTGTTTTAAAAAAAAGAAAACTTATGACGTTGATTAAGGTAAGTTCGTAATTATACTGGTTACACAAAATTCTCCTAAATATAAATCAATTTTAAAATATCGTATTTTAAAAGTGCAGTATCGTAAATGTTGATGCAAATAATTTATAAAACTGTAATATTCTCATCATATTTTGTGTATTTTCTGATAGATTAGGAAATGGTATATGCTTATTTATTTAACAATTAGTGAAAATCCATGTAGATGTCAGAAATTTAATAGTATTAAGAAAATTTTGAGAAGTACATTTTGCATCAACTAATTAAATTAAAAAACTGTTTGCTTATTACCAAAATAAACCAATTAAAGTAATTTTCAAACCACCTACCAATTTCAACCCCCAATGAAAAGAGGATATAAAAAATAATGTTGGTTAAGTTCTTCAGTTACTAAACAGTTTTTAATCAGTTATCAAGGGTTTCGACATTTAACATTATAATTCTAACAAGACAGCATTGTAAGACTTGACAAGTATTATTTTATTTCTTTGATATAACTGTTTTCTTTAACTTAAAATTTTAAAATATATTAATTTACATTTCATTTTTAGATGAGTAAATTAAGTGAATATGCGAAAGCTTTATCGGGAGAATCTAAGGAGTGATATTTGGAAAAAATATCACTCATCAGTATTGATTCATATATTATACATCATCTTCCACCAAAAAATTATTGTATAATTTTATCAAAAATTTTGTTTGATTTTATTATGTTTATTCTGTTACCTGTGGACAGTTTCCTTGTAGTTTTTTAGTGTAAGTAGTTATATATATTTTTTGTTGTTGTATTTATGCTCGTTACTTGTACTTATTCCTGTTTTTGTATTTTCTGTACAGTCTCGCCGGTATGCTTGATAATGGCCATTACATGGCCGAAACCGGTCGCATTTGATTGAATAAATGTTCAGAACAGTGTGAATCAAGACTGGAATATTGCGTTTGCATTTTTTCCTTACATTTTCCCTCAAACTCATATCTTCACACTTGGGCGTATCCCGTTCATTATTATACATCAACTTACCAATACATTTAATGAGTTTCTAATACATTTCATTTAAAATATACTTGCTCGACATATATGTATTTAATGCAAATACATTATATATACATTTACCTTTCTTAAAAAGTATATAATATAAACAAAACACGCAATCAACACCAACAAAACACAAAAATATATTACAAGAACCAAAACCTCCATAAGACTCAATGCTAACCTGAACGGTCGTTGCCCAGAAACAGACTCCCGCCAAATAGGCCACGCCTCCTGTAAGTACTCTATTGCAGTATTTCCTTCTCTAATTTTTTTTTGTTTTGTTTATTTTTTAATCCTTTCATTCTGCTCGCCACGAACATGCCAAACTCTTCATCTCTGCTTTTTTCATTCTTCTCCATCTTTTACTCTAAATATTGGGCCACTGTAGTTAAGTAGCCACTTTCGCCAGAATGTACAGGCGAATGTTCCCTGCTACCCAAAGCTCTAGCCAGCTTCTTCGGCACCGTTTCTAGTGATGGTGCTGAAGACTTTCTTTTTAATGTTGGTGTTTTGCTTATAGTTTCTCTACTCGGTCCTGGTAAAGGAGATTCTGGTCTAGAAGACTGAGTTTGTTGAAGTATCTGAAAACAAAATAATTTTAATTATATTCCAGGTTCCAATAACAAACATTGAATGGCAAGCGGTAGAACAAGTGTTTAGGGAAAGGTGGAATTTTCCGAATTGTTGCGGCGCGATAGATGGAAAACATATTAATTTTTTACCACCGAGATCAGAGGGATCTTATTACAGAAATTATAAGGGACATGACAGCATTCTTCTCTTAGCCATAGCGGATGGTGACTACAAATTTCTGTGTATTGATGTAGGAGCAAATGGAAGAATGAGTGACGGAGGAGTATTCAGAAATAGTCACATGTCACGCTATATAAACAGTAATGCATTTAACATGCCAGATAATGTCAAACTTCCTGGATCCAATGACAGAACACCATTTATATTTGTTGGAGATGATGCTTTCCCCTTAACAAATAGGCTAATGAAACCGTTCAGATATCATGGATTAAATAAAAATCAAAAAATTTACAACTACAGATTAAGCCGTGCGAGAAGAGTAATAGAGAATTCCTTTGGAATTCTCGCAAATAGATTCAGGGTTCTTTTAAATCCAATAAATTTAAGTGTGACAAAAGTAGAAAAAATTACAACAGTGTGTTGCATTTTACATAACTATTTAATTACACAAAGGGGACAACATTACATTGGAGATGCAAGTATGGACGATAATGATACACAAACACAAACAATGCAATCTTTAGACAAATCATTACATGCAGGCAACAGATCCACGCAATCCGCAATAAATTTAAGAACAATCTTCATGAACTATTTCAATAATGCCGGCCAGGTTGATTGGCAAGATGATTATATTAACACTAAACGATAAAGTTAAATGCCGTAAATTATCAACTTACTTCCTCATCTTCTTCCAAATATTCAATTGGCATTTCTTGATACACTTCAGCTGCATCATCATCATCGCCATCATATACCTCCACTACATCCCCACTGAACTGCCCTGTCTTCACGTGCAACGAATCTTTTAAGAACAATAAAGATTCGTAGCACCAAAGCTTGGGGATATAAATTTCATCGGCCCCTGCGCCGCTCTTTTGCGAATTAATAAATTTCGCGTGCTCCCGGCTGAACTGCCCACGCAAACCATGGTATTTGCGCTTGCAATCCTCCGCTGTAACAAGATATATGATTATATGATTTACTATTACGAAAATGTTTACTTTTACTTACTTGTCACTTCCGGGTGATATTTCTTCACCACCTTCACCATATCCTCCAGTGCATCCCTGTTCTTTTCCCGGTTATGGTAAAGAGGGGATTTGATATCGTATAAAGTAGGTCTACTGCTATATACTTCGATCAACTGTTGAACCGCCTCCCGGGACCAGTTCAAAACATTCAATTTGGGCATCTAGAGAAATAGCGAAACAAAATTTATATGTTATTTCATATTTAATAAATATAAAAAACTTACCTTCAGACAGATAAACCTTCCTAATTCTCACACACACACTTCCTTTCACACAAAGAATAAAAAAACAACACACTACTTACGAGAACTAATTTCAGAAAAACTAACAAAATTAAACTACTTAATAATTTACTAAAATGAAAGTAAAAACAAAAATCTATTTATACACTAAACACTACTTAAAAATTAAAAAGATTATAATACAAACTTAACCTACTAAGAAATAAACAACTAAAAAGTAATAAAACAAACGACTAACTAGAAAAAAATACAAAAAAACTAAAAGAAAACTTACTAAATCTAGATCTACACTAAACTAAATATATACTATAAAATAATAATAACTAATAGAATGAAAATAAAAAAAAACTATAGCGTCACAATCTCTCAACGGTCAAAATAAACGGAACAATGAGTAAGAAGTGAACGTAGATGCAACCAAATTCAAATTCATCGCAGTGAAGCTAGAAGCGAACGGTTCATCCTACTTTGTACGAAGGGAATAGAGGCGTTTCTATTTTTCATCTCGGACCGCCTGGTTTCATCGTACATCGTACAGAATCATATAGATGTGACACCGGCATTAGATGTAATTTGTAAAAATGTGGTACCTAAAAATGTTAAGGTCTAGTAAAAAATCAAATGATTTCTATAATTATTTATTTAATTCTCGTCCTCGTCAGCTGATTTATTTTCATATTTTAATAAAACTTCAATAATATCGTGCTCAGCTTTCATTAGGTATTTTTTATTTAACAATCGAATCCGATTACTAACGGAATCTCCGAAGGAGGAGTATCTATCTTTTTCTGTAGGTTGTTTTTTCTTTAAGTATCCACTTAAAGCAGTAGATACTGTAACAGCTACCCTGCACTATGTGCCAATGAGTACTGATAAGTGTTTATTTTACTTGATCAAAATTTAACTAAAATATTAGAAAATTAATCAATGAATCGACCAAGGGTAGCTTAATTCGCCGGCCACCACAGAACGAGCTATATGACCAAATTTTTGACATTTAAAGCAAAGAATGTCTCTATTTACATTACTCTGTTCTCGTTCTGTTCTCATATTGAGAAGGACTCTCATTATTACTATAATTATTGCGCGATCTACTTTGATTCACTTTGCCCTCATATCCCTTATTTTCTTTCATGTTACCTGTATTACTTTTTGATACGGCCATTGCTTCTATTAATTTATTAAAAGTATCCAAAACATTTGATTCTGACTTTTCAACTGAATTTTCTACTTTGTTAATTACTTCCATTTCATCTCTCCTTGGGTACACAAAAACCCTTTCTGAATTTTTAGCAACTTCGGCTGCCTCTTTAAATGTAGTCGGATTTCTGTATAAAATATCGCGCTGGATATGTGGCAATACACCCTCTGTAAACTGATTCAACAACTACTGTTTTTCCAAATATTTATCATTCACTGATTTAGCCACTGGATCTGTACTATGATCTACTAATTGATTGCCAATAGCTACTAACCGCGACACATACGCTAAAACGCTTTCGTTTCTAAGTTGATAGCATGTATTAAAATGTCTTAAAACTGTTCTACTGTCTTGTCTTGGAGCAAATCTTTCTAAAAGTGCCCTTTCAACATCCTCCCAATTATTTGAATTACTAGCCTCCTGATCGTTTTTCATATAAATTGCGGCATCACCGCCTAAACTTAATCTTGTTGTAGCAATCTTACTTTATCGTCCCAATTCCCAATTTTGCTGCAATACTCAATTTTTTCAATAAATTCTCCAACGTTTTCATCTATTTTACCGTTAAATTTAGGAATTTTTGAACTTATCCCCGACATAGACGTCACTGCAATTAACGTGTTCAACAATTGAGACTCACTCATACCAACAAAAGAGTTTTGTCCGGTTTGCGGCATTTTATTTTAGATAACGAACAATTACTTTCCAAATACAAAATATATCTGTAATACTTCAAATTCGTACACCGCTGGTACCAATTACGCTATAACTCAAAATATCTAAGAACTTTAAAACTCACTGGTTTTTTAAAACCGCTTCTCAACAATTATGTGTCAATAATATATTCAATTTTCTCAAGACTACTGCTTTGAAATGCTCGCTTATCGCTTGCCACCAATTATGTAGCAATATACATTATTAAAATTTCCAAAGACTTACTGGTTTGATAGGTTCGACCACCGCTTGCCACCAATTATGTAACAGCTACCCTGCACTGTGTGCCAATGAGTACTGACAAGTGCTTATTTTACTTGACCAAAAATTAACTAAAATATTAGAAAATTATCAATGAATCGACCAAGGGTAGCGTAATCCGCCGGCCACCACAGAACAGTTATAACTCCGTTAAATATGAGAGAAAATATTTGCGTCGTTAATTACTGGGTAGGACAAGGCTCACTAAATAATCTCAACACTAAACTTGGAGGTAAGGCAGTATAAATGATAATCCAATTCTCAAAACAATAACAATTTACTAACAAAAATAAAAATAGAAAAAATCCCAATAAACAGGTTACAAAATTATAAACTACTTTGCTCAGTTTGACACGATCAACCACAGTTTCCTACTTGAACCTATTATCAACTTTAGAATATGCTATCAACGCAACGTACGCACAAGTACAAATATCAAATTATAAATCTACTTACAGTTCATCCCTTCGCTGCTGGTCGTTCTCACGTGTACTGGTTCGCGAAAATAAACGCTCAATTAACCAAGAGATTCAAGTTAATCTAACTTAGCATTAGCAACTTCACCCGAAATTTACTTGATGCAAATTGGAATTTAGTTTAGACTTCACAACTGTCATGGGTTGTGTTGACGCCGAATATATGTTTTTAGTTTGTACAGTAAGTTATTAGAATATATGTTTGTAGGATAGACAATATTGCACTGTTGCTAGGCAAATTTGCTGTTTTTTCCGAGAATTAGGGTTGCTTTGAGGGCACTACCTGCTGCCTGACAAAATTGTAGGAGTGATGTACAAGACACGAGCCAAGCAACATTCTTTCTTGAACCTTGAGACCAAGCGTTGGTTATTCACCAAACTTGTATGTACATAGTGTAATAAAGCGTGTAAATATCAAAAACCTAGTTTCGATCCACACCATCATACAGTCCACTTAATCACACAACAACCAGAACAACATTTGGTCCTTCAAACCGGATCGGAATCAGGAAGTATCGTGGTATCCAGCATTAAGCCGTCGAAATACATCGACGCGAGAAGCAGCTGAACCACTAGCGACATCACCATCAGCGTGGCAGTGCACCAGGACGTCGACATCGACGTTAGTAGCTGCATAACCCACCACCGACATCAGCGTGGCAGTGCACCAGGACGTCAACATCGACGTTAGTAACTGCATAACCCACCACCGACACACCATCAGCGTGGCAGTGCACCAGGACGTCAACATCGACGTTAGTAGCTGCATAACCCACCACCGACACACCATTAGCGTGGCAGTGCACCAGGACGTCAACATCGACGTTAGTAGCTGCATAACCCACCATCAGGCCGTGTCAGCCGGAAACCGGTAAGTCTAATCTTTCCTTGTTCTATAAATTCCCATACAAGTGTCTCGATTTGGTAGCAAGAAAATATTAAAAATGGAGTTGGAACAATTAATTAGAGCACGTGCAACACTCAAATGTAAATTAACGCGTAATGATAACTTTGTTAAAAGGTTTACTAATGAAGACAGTATCAATTTAATTAAATCGCGTATTAGTGTATTAAATGACGCAATGAAAGAATTTGATGAAGTTCAGGGTAAAATCGAAAAACTTGATAAAGACGAAATTACTTCTGACGAACGGGATACATTCGAAACAAAATATTTTGAAATAGTAGCTAATATTCAAGATATCATAGATAGCCGTGAATCGATAGCAGCTAGACCGGATTCAGAGACGTCACGCTCAAACTCATCCTCCCAATCTACGGCAGATATTAATCTAAAATTACCTCCTCTTAATCTGCCTCAATTTGACGGTAATTACTCAAACTGGCAACATTTTTATGATACATTTAATTCGTTAATCCATGATAACAATTCGTTAAACAATTGCCAAAAGTTTCACTACCTCAAATCATGCGTAACCGATGAGGCCGCTCGCGCTATCCAATCATTAACAATATCAAATGCAAATTACGCTTCAGCATATAAAATACTGAAAGAAAGGTTCAATAATAAAAGACTAATTGCACAGGAACTTGTATCAAATATCTTCGAGATAGAAAAATTAACCAAAGCCAATAGTTCAAATTTGCGACAATTGCTAAACATTTTAAAAACAAACACCGAAGCTTTGAGGGTTTTGAAAGTACCGGTAGATTCTT
Source organism: Poecilus cupreus (assembly GCA_963942605.1). NCBI lineage: Eukaryota > Metazoa > Arthropoda > Insecta > Coleoptera > Carabidae > Poecilus > Poecilus cupreus. Next base: position 3,095,120 of record OZ012729.1, on the reverse strand, counting down.
GGGATGGTATGCTCATACCGTATATCGCTAAAAAGCTGGACTACCAAACAAATAAAGAATGGCAAGCTACATTAAAATCTGAAATTCCGGAATTGTCAAAATTTATAGAATTTTTAAACGATAAATGCCAGTTACTTGACTCAATCAATCAAACAAACAACGAACAAGCTAGTGGATCACATATCCGCACGAAATCTGTTGGCCAAAATTACGGTCATAAACTAAAACGCGATAGAACCATAGTGCAGGTAAATATGAATAAAAGTCCATGTAGATATTGCAATAGCAATAACCATGAAATATATAAATGCAAAGATTTTTCAAACATGCAAATTAAAGATAGGGAAATGTTTATTAAAAATCATAAACTATGTCTAAATTGTTTACGGACAAATCACGTAGTGAAAGATTGTAGATTTACATTTTCGTGTCGATTTTGTAACGCAAAACACAATTCTTTGTTACATTCACAAACTCAAAACCTACAAATAGAAAATCAAGTGCCACCCACTCCGGTGGTCATAAACAGCAGTACCGACAATAATTTCAATGCTTTATTATCTACAGTGAGTTTATTAATAAAGAATGCAAACGGCAAATATCAGACTTGTAGAGCATTGCTAGACGTTGGATCTCAAAGCAATTTAATAACAGAGAGCCTATCTAATAGACTTAATTTACCGTACAACCGTATAAACATTCCCATAGTAGGTGTAAATAATTCTACAAATAATATAACTAAATCGGTAAGAGTTTGCATAAAATCCAAGCATAGCAACTACCAATCAAATTTAACATGTTTAGTATTACCTAAGATAACAGATAATCTCCCAACAAAAACATTTAACATTACCAATATAAAAATTACTACTAACATACAGTTAGCTGACGAAAACTTTAATAAATCGAGACCCGTCGAATTATTATTGGGCGCGGAAACATTTTGGAACATTTTAAAAACGGAATCTATAAAGTCATACAATGGCCAGCCACATTTACAAAATACAGAATTTGGATGGGTGCTCGGCGGCTCTGTATGTGCAGGTCAAACTTTATCTCTTTGTAATCTTTCAGTAACCTCAAGCACTACGTCTTTGCGAAAGCAGGTAGCAAAATTATTTTGGGAAATAGACGAACCCAGATATAAAACTATCCACTCTTTGGAAGAAATGGCCTGCGAGGAACATTATGTCAAAACAGTTCAGAGAAATTTAGAAGGCAGATTCATAGTTCAATTACCTTTCAAAGAAAATCCTGAAATATCATTAGGTCAGTCTAAACAAATTGCTTGTAACCGATTTCTCACCCTAGAAAACAAATTAAATAAAAATCTAGAATTAAAGTCAGATTACACAAAGTTTATAAACGAATATATAGATCTCGGCCATATGGAGCTAGTAGATACCAGTAAAGAGTCTATAAATGAAGCAAATAGTTTTTACCTCCCACATCACGCGGTCTTTAAAGAAACAAGCATAACAACGAAATTGCGCGTAGTTTTTGACGCCAGCTGTAAATCAACTTCAGGCCATAGCTTAAATGACATACTCATGATCGGTCCCAATATACAACAAGATCTCTTCTCTATAATAATGCGGTTCAGAACGCATCAATTTGTAATAACAGCCGACATTACAAAAATGTACCGTCAAATATTATTAGATCCAAATCAACGCGATTTTCAGAGAATAGTATGGAGAGAGGATGAGTCTAAACCAATAGATACTTATCGCTTAAAAACGGTCACATATGGCACAGCTTCGGCAAGTTGGCTAGCAACTAGAACATTACAAGAATTAGCAGAAAGAGAAAAGCAAAATTTCCCAAACATATACGAAATTATAAAGGACGATTTCTACATGGATGATATGTTAACCGGTTGTAATAATTTAGAAGAGGCAATAAAATTACGAGATGATTTGATCACAGTTATGGGTAGTGGTGGATTTGTTTTAAACAAATGGGCAACAAACCACTCACAGCTATTACCAAATACTGTAAATACCAGTCCCTCTAGCATTTTAAACTTGGATCGCGAAAAGGAAATTAAAGTATTAGGATTAGTTTGGGACAGTAAAGACGATACTCTAAATTATACTTTAAATTCAATTGATGTCCCAGAGAAGGTAACAAAGAGACAAATTTTATCCGTATTAGCGAAAATTTTTGACCCTCTCGGTTTAGTTAGCCCAATAACGACGCGAATGAAAATTATGTTACAAAAATTATGGGTCTTAAATTTAAAGTGGGATCATAATATTCCATATGAAGTAAGTAGGGAATGGTGTCAATTAATTGAGGAATTAAAAGGTATAAACACTGTAACGGTCCCACGCTGTTTAATTGGTAACCACCCCTTCAAAATATTGGAGTTACATGCCTTCTGTGATGCATCTCAAGAAGCGTACGGAGCCGTAATATATATGAGAAGTATCGACCAGTCTGGTAAAATTAATGTTAATTTAGTATGTGCCAAATCGCGTGTAGCGCCAATTAAAACAATAAGCATACCTAGACTTGAACTTTGTGGAGCCTTATTGTTGTCTCGATTAGCGGACAAGGTATGTAAAGCATTAAAAATAAATCTGACAAAACGGTACTTCTGGACAGATTCAAGTATAGTTTTATCTTGGATTGCTGCTCCAGCCAACACATGGCAAACCTTTGTAGGAAATCGAGTAAGTGAAATTCAACAACTCACAAATAATTCAGAATGGTCACACATAAATTCTGAATTTAACCCAGCGGATATAATATCGCGAGCCATTTCCCCAAATCAATTAAAATGTTCTGAATTATGGTGGAACCCAGGTTGGTTAGAGTTAAACAGTACCGCGTGGCCTAAATCTAAATTAATTATTTTAAATGAAATTCCTGAAAAGAAAAAATCAGTAATTTGTATGAGTAATACGGTTATTCACGACTTACCTGTTTTTTCAGAATACTCATGTTATGGAAAATTACAAAGGGTAATAGCTTACGTCCTTAGGTTTATACATAATTGTAAAAATAAAAATAATAGACTGAACAATAACTTAAATATTGACGAATTAAATCATTCAAATATCATTATCTTAAAATATACACAAGGAAGAGCATTCCATAAAGAAATTTTAGATTTACAACAACACAAAAGAGTTAATAAACAAAGTAAATTAAATTCATTATCTCCTTTCTTGGATAAAAATAATTTAATTCGCGTTGGCGGTCGCTTAAAAAATTCAAATTTGAACTATAACCAGAAATTTCCAATAGTTTTACCTGCAAAAGATCACATTAGTAAATTGTTAATGATTCGAGAGCATGAGCGGCAATTACACGCCGGTCCTCAAGCGACCCTTCATGCCCTACGTGAGAATTATTGGCCTCTAGCTGCAAAAAATTCTGTAAGACAAATTGTACACAATTGCATAAAATGTTTTCGAGTAAACGCTAAGCCAACTAATCAAATAATGGGGGATCTACCGAAAACACGAGTAACACCATCAAGGGCATTCTCGATATCAGGAGTTGATTACGCTGGTCCTATTATTATTAAACAATCCCCTGGCCGATGTAAAAAAACCTCAAAGGCTTATATCTCCGTATTTATTTGTTTTACAACTAAAGCTATCCACCTTGAGTTGGTGAGTGACTGTACTACTGAATGCTTTCTAGCTGCCTTAAAAAGATTTATTGCGCGTCGTGGTATAATTTCTAAAATATATTCAGACAATGCTAAAAATTTTGTTGGTGCGAATAACGAATTGTTAAAATTTAAAGCTTTATCTGAAACTAATGTTGTACAAAACGAAGTAGCAAGGCGCGGTATAAAATGGAACTTTATACCCGCGAATTCGCCTCACCGCGGAGGTTTATGGGAAGCTGCCGTGAAACAAACCAAAAAAACATTTATTTAAGGTTATCGGGAATACAGTTTTGACCTTTGAAGAACTATATACTCTGCTATCACAAATCGAGGCATGTCTTAATTCCCGACCACTAACACCCCTATCTCAAGATCCAAACGACCTACAACCTCTAACTCCTGGTCATTTCCTCATCGGTGATCGGCTGACGGCGCATCCTGAATCTGAGTTGACCGACGTCCAGGTCAATCGTCTATCCCGTTGGCAACACGTTCAGCAGATGTATCAACATTTTTGGCGTCGATGGCAACGTGAATACCTGAGCAGTCTACAACAGCGTCAAAGGTGGACTCATTCTCGAGACTATTCGTGGAAACCAGGAGCAATTGTCTTACTGATAGACAATAATCTCCCACCCTTAAATTGGCGTATGGGATGTATAACAGCGGTGCATCCTGGCAAGGACAATATAGTCCGCACAGTGACCATCAAAACCAATAACGGTATTGTGACCAGGGCTACAAATAAAGTGTGTGTGTTCCCATGTGAACCTTCAACTATTGGTGTTGTGCAGTGACTTAAGACTACAATAAATGAATTTCTCCTTTCTATTAGTTTGTAGTTTGCATTATGTTGTACGCTAGTATAAATATGTGTTTATGTACTGTTATGTATTCTACTCTTAAGCGTTTAATTTTAAATTTTCATTATTTTCATCCTCATGTATATATTGTTTATCTTGACTCCTTGAAGGATTCAAAGGGGCCGGTATGTTGACGCCGAATATATGTTTTTAGTTTGTACAGTAAGTTATTAGAATATATGTTTGTAGGATAGACAATATTGCACTGTTGCTAGGCAAATTTGCTGTTTTTCCGAGAATTAGGGTTGCTTTGAGGGCACTACCTGCTGCCTGACAAAATTGTAGGAGTGATGTACAAGACACGAGCCAAGCAACATTCTTTCTTGAACCTTGAGACCAAGCGTTGGTTATTCACCAAACTTGTATGTACATAGTGTAATAAAGCGTGTAAATATCAAAAACCTAGTTTCGATCCACACCATCATACAGTCCACTTAATCACACAATAACCAGAACAACAGGTTGGTAGTAAGAGACCAGACATAGCTAACTTCAGACAACACATGATCACAATCAGTTGTTGACAGATATAATATCAAAGACGCATATTGTAGTTATCATTGTTTAAATATATTAATTAAACAGAACGTTATTGGTTATTATCATTCAAAACCCAATACATGGTGCCGAAACCAGGGATAACATAACAACAACGAAAAAAACAAAATTACCGCACAATGCAGAATTCTTTGTTAAAAAGATTATAAAAGAGGATTTGACGAAACAGGAAATACCTGATAAACTCAAGTTTTCTTCCTTATTCCGATTTTTGTTCTCCTTATTTCCTGTTCTTGGTACAGGACTATTAGGTTTTTGGAGAGATTTATTTTTGTCCGTATTTGTTGATACAGGTTTAACCTTTGGGCTCTTTTTATCAGCAACCAATGAATCATAAACATCCTGAAGGGTGATTTTCTCATAACCAGTTATTGATTTAATTTTCTTCTCAGATGTATATTGTTTCCCGTTGCCAGTCATTAATGTGTCAGGAATTCCGTGGATTGCGAAATATTTTTTTAGAGCTTGAATTACTTCTGTACTCGTTATATTTTTTAATTTTTCGAACTCAAAATATCCCGAATAGCTGTCGCTGATAACAATATAATAGGTTCCTTTTATCTCAAATAAATCCGAGCCTATGATTGACCATGACGATCAGGAGCATATTTACGTTTTGCAAGTGTTTACGTAGTTCGTAATATCTGCAGTTATGAACATAAAATTTTTCTTGACTGGAAGGGTTGATGAAGACAAACGAAAATTACTGGAATTCAGTCAATACAATTTTTCTCTGTCGACCGGTTTCGGCTCCTCTTGAGCCTTCTTCAGGAGCTGAAGTATAATTACAAACATAAAATTACAATCAAAATTAGGCACATGTGTATACATATATATATATAATACAGAACTACTTACATGAGAAAATTTAAAATGGTATAATATTTAATATATAACAAAATTTAAAAAATTTAAAAATAAATGCCATCTGGAGCAATTGGATTCCGTCAAAAGTATAAAAATTTTTAACATAGGTCAAAAAATAAATCCTAAGAACAAAAGTTCTGCGTGACACACCCATGGAACTCTACTTAAGTAATGTTTGTTTTGGCAAGTTGAAACATATTATTTTTTCCCCGCGGTTTTTTTAAAATAAATTGTATTTTTTGTTTTTATGCGTTTATTTAGAAAATGTATTTTATTGCGTTTGATTTTTATCTTTATTATTTAAGTTATATTTTAAAACATTAGTGTAGATTTTACTTATGTATAAAAGGTCTGTCCTGAAATTAACATTATTTTTATCCTGTTGTATATGTAGCATTTCAAGCGTCAGTCTCTTATTTAGATTTTTCTCTTTGTCTATTATTTTTGTTTCATTGAATTTAAACGCGTGATTATTTTTTGTGGCGTGATCTACCAAGGCACATTTTCCTGTTGTTTGTTTAGTTATTTGTGAGTTACAGTTTCTTTTGTGTTCATCTAGTCTAGTTTTTAGGTAGCGTTTTGTTTGACCCGTATATTGGGCTGAACAATCACCACATGGAATTTTATACACCACGCCAGATTGATATTCCGGTGCAGTTTTAGATTTTAACTTCGTGAACAGATCTCCCACCGTTTTTACTTGTTTGAAACCGACGCCAACATTCAAATTTCGCGCTAATGTTTTCCTTAGTTTATCCGCCACTCCACCTACATATATCATTGAATAATTTATTTAATGTATAATGCTGGGTTACTTTTAATATTGCTTTCGACAGAACGTAAATATGATTTATAAGCTTCGTTGATTTCTAATTTAACTAAGGCTCTCAGCCTTTTAAATTCAATGAAATACTTATAATTATTGGTCGATTTCCATTTATTCCTGTAATAATTTTTAGTTTTTAAATTAGATTTAATGTTAGATGCAAACCAGATAGGATAATTTGATTTGACACTAGAAAATTTTGGAACAGATCTGTCAATAGTCTTGTACAGCATTTCATAAAACATATTAACTGCATCATCAACATTGTCAGGATTATGTAAATGAGACCAATCTATGTTACTAAGATCAAAATAAAGTTGCTCGAAATTTGCTTTACGAAAATTATAACGTAAGTTGTTGGCAGTAGGAAATTTTGGCAATTTTAGAGAGGATACAAAATTAAAATCAATTTCAATTGCTGGATGATAATTATCCTCAGGTACAAATGGTAAGATCATTCTATCAACTTGGAACGGCCCGGACAAATTAGAAAAAACAAGATCCAGAATATTTTGATCAAGGTTGCACACCTGATTATGCTGGGTGGGATTAAGTAAGTCACATAAATTGTGAAGTGAAGCAGATTTTGTACAATTTATACAATTTATCTTAGAGTAATGAGGTAAATTAAAATCACCTAGAAATATTACATATTCAATAATAAGTAACATCTGAATAGCATCAATAAAATATTCAAAATCATTTACGGTGATATTAGGCGGAATATAAACAGCACAAATAACAACTTTTTGAGCACCCAAATAACATTTACAAGCAATGATATCAACAATTGGAACGATGGATTTTATTTGAGACGTATTCAGAACATCATACGTTATATGGCTCTTGAGAGCGACTAATACTCCACCACCCTTAGAACGACCAGAACCAGAAAAGTCTCGATCACAACGCAAAACATTATAATCAGGAGAAAATTATTCTGCATTATTAAACGAATCAGATAACCATGTTTCAGTTATAACAATAACATCAAAAGAAAAGCTACAACAATTAGTATAGAATAAATGCCCTTTACTATTTAACCCCCTAGTATTTTGATAATATAAACTTAAAGTAATAGGACGACTGTTGGGTAGAATTAGTTTTCCGAATTATTGACGATTTTGGGAATTCCATTTACATATTTAATCGAAAGGTCGGTTTCACCATTAGAGATGCGGTTAAGCAATTCTTCTTTTAAAGATTTATAGTACTTATTTTGCAGGGAAGTACGATCTCGAGATAAAATTAGATTTTTCCAAGCATCGGAAGATTTAATTTTATTAATGTTTTTATACACATTCTTCAAGTATTTTGGTAGAAAAAAATCTAACTTTTTCATTTCTACCACTGTAACAGGATTATTCTTTCTAGCATTTTTTATTACATTATGCCAATCGTTAGGTATGAAGATATGCGGAAGAAATTTTTTTTCCTTCTCTATGAGGCCAAAATCTTGGTCGCATGGTAAATACGAATGGCCACTTAATAAAAATTTGTGATCTATTTCTTCCAAACTAAAATCTGGAGAAGCAGTAATGTAATTGCACAATACTGACAGCTTTATATTACGATTCTGACCTCCACATTGGTCAGAATACATGATGAGTTTTGTCGAAGTTACATAATTTTTTATGTAATATAGTAGGCAAGACCTCTAGACGCGATTGTTTCATCCCATACAAACATGAATGAGTTATCAGTGCCCATATCATGGATATTGAAGCAGTACGTCCATAACTGCCTTTTATAATAAGCAATTCCAGTAGTTAGTACCGATGTCGGTAGAGTCCTTCATCAGGTCGAAACAAATAACCGAAGCTTCCCCTGTTTTTGCCAGTTTGGTGTCATGTCTTAGGCCATCTCTAGCACTCAGAGCTTTTCTTTGATGAAGTTCCTTTTCAATTTCTAGTTGTTTTCTTCTATCTTCATTTGCTACTTTTATTTGAACACTGAATAAATCACACTTCTTACAGGAGTCTGTGACAGGAGGATGAAAGTGCAAATTAAACTCTTTATTGAAGGTTTCTCTAAAAATAAAATAGGACACAGGATCCTCCGTCTCTTCTCTATACATTTGATACATTTTACCGAGGCTCAAATCCGGAGAACGATATTTTCTGTGGGTGCTTTTTTCTCTGGAATAATGTGATTCATAGCATGGAAACTTTTCGATGAATTCCTTTAGTTCTTTTTTCTTTGCATAACTTGTTTTGTTGTATATGTTATAAATTGAGTGAAAGTAACTGAGTAAAAGACACAATTAGAAAAAATACAACTGTCATTGGTATTGAGAAAATATCGAACTGTTTTTATTTTTTACATTCATAGCCAACATACATATATTTTACAATTTATTTACAATAGTTGGCGTGTCCTTTAATGAATGACGTTGGCGATCCTTTCTAACACTTCCCCTCGACAACATCATCATTCTCTGTCGTATTCTGTAGTCCGAGCGTTCTGCAGTGTTCCTTCGTCTTTCTGCCTGACAATGCTTTCGTCAGCAAATCGGCGGCGTTGTCTGCAGTCGGCACATACTCGAAGTTGAGTTGGTTCGCGTCGACCTTCTCACGTAGGAAGAAATGTCTAAGATCAATGTGCTTATTTCGCTCTGACGTTACGTAGTTCTTTGCGAGAGCAATCGCACTTTGATTATCAACTCGCAAAACTTGAGGCGATGGTGAAAAACTTCCTGCACCAAATTCTCCCAGGAAATTTCTTAGCCACAGCACTTCTTTTGCTGCGTGACACATTGATAAATATTCAGCTTCTACTGTGGATTGGGCTGTCGTCTGTTGTTTTTTACTGCTCCACGATAATGCGGTACCAGCCATCTTCACCACATAGCCGCTGAATGAACGTCTGTCAACTCTATTACTTGCCCAGTCAGAATCACAGAAAACTTCAATGCTCCGACCCGTCTTCTTAAACGTTAATCCCCATTTTGTCGTCTGTCTCACATATCGCAGGATGTGTTTGATTCCCGTCCAGTGTTCAGCGCTTGGTCGTTCGTTAAACTGACTCATGTAGGCCGTTGCAAATGCCAGATCTGGTCGAGTTCCTCCTGCCAGGTACAGTAATCCGCCGATTGCCTGTCTATATCTGTAATGCAACGAATCATCTATTGTACCTTCCTCCGCAGTCTTCACGTACTTTATTCCAGGATCCAAAGGTGTTGAAGCTCCTCGGGACTTCTCCATTCCCATGGTTCTCAGTAATTCTTCTGCATACGCTGACTGGTTCAATGTAAGCGATCCGTTATCATTCCAATCAATCTTCATTGATAGAATGTAAGTCGCTCTACCCAGATCCTTCGCTTCAAACCTCTGTTTGATTTGTTTCTTGAAGTTTTCAATTGTCTTCATATAGCGTGCTGTGATCAGAAAATCGTCCACATAAACGCCGATTATTAGTTCTGTCATGTCAAAGTAGACGCAGGGATCTGCCTTCGATCTCGTTAACCCACAAGATTTAAGAAATTCATCCAAGCATAGGTTCCATTCTCGTCCTGATTGATGCAACCCGTATAAACTTTTCTTAAGTAGGCAAACGTCGTCTTCTTTCCCTTCCTCTTCAAAAGATGTTGGTTGCTCCATGTATATGGTCTCCTTCAGAGTACCGTTGAGGTAGGCAGCAGTTACGTCTAGTTGATGTGCTTCCCATCCTCGTTCTACAGCTAACGCCAGTAAAGTCCGGATGGACTTTGTCTTCACTACCGGTGAATAAGTTTCATTGTAGTCGATTCCATATACTTGTGTAAAGCCACGAGCCACTAGTCGTGCTTTATACCTATCTAGATTACCGTTTCCATCATATTTCTTTTTAAAAATCCATCTGCATTTAACAACTTTTCGTCCTTCTGGTCGAGGTACCACTGACCACGTCTCATTGCGTTTTAAATTATCAATTTCTTTTTGCATGGCTGCCTTCCACTGCTTCCTATCTGATGCGGAAAGTGCCTCTTCTACGGTTGTTGGGTCTGCTGGTAGCATTTCTTGTTTGACGACATTGCACATATGGCATCTCTGCTGCTTATGCTGTTTTGTTCTTAATCTTTCAGAACGCCTCACATGTACGTCTTCCCCTGCTTGTGGTAGTTCTGCAGCTGGTGATAACATCGTCTTGTTATCTGGTGATGGTGGCATCTCTTGTAAATGTTGTAATGTGTCGTCAACTGGTGGTAGTAATATGCCGTCTGGTTGCTCTACCATCCCGTCATTTGGTCGCTGCATCTCGTCTGGCTGCTGTACCATTCCAACGTTTTGTCGTTGCATCTCATCTGGTACTATTCTGTCGTTTAGTGCATGTAACGTCTCATCATGTACCTCATCATAGAAATTTATGATTACGTCACCTGGATGTGATTGGTCAACTTCATTAATCTCCGTTTCATCGTCTTTGAATGGGAATGAGTTCTCGTCAAACGTTACATCTCGGCTTACATGGAACGTGTCGTCGTCATGGTTCCATAACTTGTAGCCTTTGACGCCATCAGGATATCCGATGAAAACACACTCCATTGCCTTCGGATCAAGTTTGCTTTGTCGTTTGCGGTTGCCCATCCACGCCTTGCATCCATATACTCTCAAATGGTCCAGCGAAACGTCTTTCCCTGTCCATAAAGTCTCAGGTACCTCTCCTCCAATAGCTTTAGAGGGGCATCTGTTGCGTATATGACATGCTGCAATGATAGCGTCCGCCCACAGGAATCTTGGAATACCTGACTCGATTAGCAAACATCTCGTCATATCTAACAATGTCTCGTTCATCCGTTCGACTACACCATTTTGTTGCGGCGTATCCGGAACTGTTAATTGACGTCTAATCCCATTGTCTCTCAAGTACTTGTCAAATTCAACGCTCTTGTACTCGCCGCCATTGTCGCTGCGAAGTACCTTTACTTTGGTGCCATGGAAAGATTCTGCCATCTTCCGATATTCATGAAATTTTTCAAGAACTTCGGACTTCTTCTTGATTGGATAAACCGCCACATGTCTCGTGTAGTCGTCAATGAAGGTAACGTAGTAATTAGATCCACCTTTAGAAATTGGTGTGATTTTCCCAGCTACGTCTGAATGGATCAGCTCCAGAGGCTTCGTCGATCTGGTTGCTTCGCCGATAGGAAAACTCTTCTTACGCATCTTACCCTTGATGCATACATTACAATGTTCATATTGTTTGTTACATTGCATGTCATCTAAGATATTCTGTCTTCCCAGTTGCTTCACTGCGTCAAAATGTAAATGGCCAAGTCTTCGATGCCATAAATTATTATCTGCTGCTTTCGTCATCTTTGCTATTGTTTTAGCCTCTTCAATTTTATACAGTCTTCCACTGCGCAACGCTGTAAACATGACAGTCCCCACTGAGTTCGTGACTGTCGCTTTTCCTCCGCCGATGTGCAACTTGTATCCAGCTTCATCAATATGACCAATGGAAAGCAGATTTCCATCTAAATCTGGTACGTGTAAAGTATCCACTAATCTTATACCCTTTGCCACCATCTCGCTCGCAGAGGTTAAGAAAGGCATCTCCTTTGCCCGTTACACTCATCTTGGTTCCGTTTGCCGCTGTAACATCAGACTCGTACTTCTTGAAATTTGTTAATTTATTTTTGCACGATGTCATGTGATCTGTTGCAGCACAATCCAAGTGCCAATATTTTTCAGAGTTTTTTGTTACTTCCTTCTTGGCACACATTGCTTGATGTGTGACCATGGTTGCTTTGTGTTTGATGTCATCGTCCTTTTTCTTCTTACTTATCTCCTGAGGATCATTTGGACAATTTCTTGCAATATGACCCGCTTTTCCACAACAATAGCATATGACGCGTCGTCTCTCTGGGTTTCGGTGGTTTCTGCCTTCACCGTCCTTGCTTGCATCGTCTTTCTTGTTGCTATACGGTCGATTATAATTCTTATATTTTTCTCTCTTCGTCAGAAGCGCCTTTGGGTCGTCTTCTTCTTTGCTTTCCTTCTCTAATTCACGTCGAGCCTTTCTCTTCTCTTCAACGAGGAGCTTAGTCTTCACTAACTTCATTGTGAGAGCTTCTTCATTCTGCTCCAGATTTAAAATTAACGGCTCGTATGTTTCTGGGAGCCCCATTAGCATTACCAATGCTATTTCACGATCAGTAAAACCATAGCCGCCAGCCAACAATTTGCGGTGTAGTTCCATTAAACGACCGAGGTAAGCCTTAATGCTTTCGTCCTTCTTCATTGTGACATTGAAGAAATCCCTCATCAACTGCAAAACTTGAAGCAGACCGTGTTTTGAATTAATCTCTTCTAATACGAACCATGCTTCTCTTGCAGTCTTGCAATCACAAATATCGTCCATAATGTCGTCTTCTACTACTAATAATAAGAAGGTTAACGCCTTATCATTAACCCTTTTCTCTTCTGGCTTCATTGGTTGAACGAAACCTGGCTCAATCGCTTCCCAACACCCTTTCTGAACAAGCGATGCCTTTGCGCGGATGGACCAAGCATGGTAGTTTTCTGATGTTAATTTCGGAATTCGAAATTCGTCGTTTGATGTCGCCATCTTAATCGTCACGTCGTTCGGAAAGGTATTCGCCGTCTGCGTCACTTCCGTTACCAAAACCAATATATTTATCTTCACTTCAGATGACCTTCTAATAATTTCTACGTTAGTTTACTCAGTTACAGGCATTCTGGGCCCATAACCTGTTATAAATTGAATGAAAGTAACTGAGTAAAAGACACAATTAGAAAAAATACAACTGTCATTGGTATTGAGAAAATATCGAACTGTTTTTATTTTTTACATTCATAGCCAACATACATATATTTTACAATTTATTTACAATAGTTGGCGTGTCCTTTAATGAATGACGTTGGCGATCCTTTCTAACAGTATAGTATATGTTTGCCACGTCTATCGAATGGTGGGGGTGATCCTACTGATTTTAGTTTTAATAGCCTATCTAATCTACCAGCAGAAACTTGAAAATCCGCCTGGAAAAATGGTTTGCATACTTTATGTTCTAAACCTTCCGCGTCAGGCAAATAATAAAGTCTAGTCTTTTCTCTCTTAGAGTTTAGATTCTTAGTATAGGTACGTAACTTATTTGTAACTTTAACCAACGCAAATAAATAAGCTGTTTGCAAGTTGAAGCTATCTAAGGCATAAAATTTTTTATGCAGTTCCATTTGACGTTCCTCTGGAATAAATACTGAGCACCTAGCTTTACAAGTGCATACAAACGGCTTGAAAGTTTTTGGAAGGACAATTTTACCCGATTTTGTCTTATATTCTTGCCCAGCACACTTCTTCTTTTTGTTTACGTTTCTCTTCCATTTTTCAGGGTTGCGGATTCGTTTTTTCGGTTTAGAACTTTTGGATGTTGTCGGCTCGTCTTCTTCAGCTTGCACTGCTGTACTTGTACTTTCATGGTTTCCTTCACTTTCAGGTGCCGAAAACTCTTCTTCAGAAGGCAAGAACTCCGATCCAGAGTCCTCAAACGGCTCCGAGTCTGAGGTCTCTTTAAAAATAAAAAAACAAAAATGTATAGCCATAATTTTTTTGTCAATTTTCAACAAAAAAAAAACTAGACATTCTAAAATTCAATATAATTTCTTGAGATTAGTAGTATACGCATACTTTATAGCGAGAGTGGACCAACCCTCATGAACAAAATAATGGAAACTTCTCTGTTATTTTATAATAATTACAGACACTAATGATGTAATAAAGATACTAGGGGGCCTAATTAATTGTTACTCTAAGGAAGAAATAAAGCCTATCAAATGATTTCATTAACACGCAAAAAATCTAATTTAACCTAAAAATTTAAACCACCTTTCTTTTCTTAATGCTTATAAATCCAAGTAATAGTAAAGAAGTACTTACCTCCAATTGTGGTAACTCGAGTGTCATTCATTTCACTTCAGATAAACAATTAAAACACGGAATAATGTACAAAAATGTTTGACTATCTATCACAAACATCTAAATTTTTGCAGCACAATGGACTAACTCACTTAGTCCACTTTGCTTCTCTGCATTATCACCGAATATAAAATTCCAGAAATAGTTTAGTGCTGCCATCTAGTATCGAGAAGAAGAAGGTGGTTTGATCCATTTTGCAATTAATTGATGTCGACAATACGAAAAAGATTTTGCAAAAAGCCAGTATTTTAATTTTTGTGGGTTAGTCCGTTATTGCGCTCATAGCCTCCATTTATGTAAAAGTTAACTTATTATATGATGTTAAAATTAATCTAGCAATGAAACAAATAGTCATTGCGTATGACTTGTGGAGTCAATGACGACTAAATAAATATAAATTTTTATGTTTCGACATTAGTGCAAATAGTAGCTTAAGCGATGGCGGTGTTTTTGTAAGCAGCAACAGTGCAAATAGTAGCATAAGCGATGGCGGTGTTTTTGTAAGCAGCAACATGCATGATTACATCATGACCAATGGATTCAATATTCCAGATAGTACTCAACTACCGAATTCTATTGAAAGCACACCATATGTTTTTCTTGGCGGCGATGCATTCCCACTGTCCACAAAATTAATGAAACCATTTCGGTACCATGGGCTCATTAAAAATTAAAAAAATATAATTACTGCCTAAGCAGGGCAAGAAGACTGGTAGATAATCTTCGAGATTCTAGATAATAGGTTCAGAATTTCATTAAATCCCATTAATTTAAATGTCAAAAAGTGGAAAAATTACAACAGTGTGCTGTGGCTTACACAATTTCCTAATTGAAAAAAGATATATATATATATATATATATATATATATATATATGTCGGAGCAGGAGGCTCGAGGGTTTCATTAATTGCATCATTGTCACTTTCAATTCCTTTATTCATTATTCCCAATAACACTAATTTACAAATCAAAATACAATACTCAGCACAAACAACAATATCACTAACACGGCACAGATTCGCGGATAGTCCCAGATCACCGACCTAACACTTCACACCACTCTCTCCAGAAGAGTAGTCCTCGTAATCTGATGTCTCCCCCTTTTTATAATCGGTCGGTATATATATATATATATATATATATATATATATATATATATATATATATATATATGTCAGAGCGGACAGGTTCGTTAGCACGTATTATGTCATTGTAGGCAATTGATTATATATATATATATATAAATAATAGAATACTAGATCAATTCAATCTTAAAAAAATTTATTTTATTTTTACTCAAGCAACTACAACGTGTTTATACTTTGATGTACAGAACAGAATCTAAATCTACAAGTTACATATCGATGGTCTATTTGCAATAGGACGTAACACTATAGAAGTTAATTTTTCAGGAAACATAAAAAACATAATAGAGATGAAAGAAAAAAATAATATGCATTTTTTTTAAATCAGGAACAATCTGAATGGTATGTCGCATAATCTAAAATTGTTAATTGCAACTTTTTTAAATTTCGTGATGAATTATGTGTGATACGTCATATTAATCGTAACAATAATTAATTTTTTGTGGCTTACGTCATATATACCAGGACTGGTAGGAATTTTATAAAAAGAGATCATTTTAAAAAACAAACTTTTATTATAGAAAATATAAGAAATACAATACGAAATTAACGAAACTCTTGAATTTTATTCGGGTTCATATGGAAGAGAGTCAGAATGAATGCGTATCGGATGTGAGATGCGTTTTAAGTTGCTGCAAATGTAACCATTTAGAATGTTTTATCTTTCTTCTCTCTTGGAATAATCTTTGGAACGAAACCGTTTTAATATTAGTTTTTTTCTGTCTCTGCGGTAATTCTTTATATTCATCATCAAAATCAGTCTTATAAAATATTTGTCCCATTGGTGTATATTTTAAAGCCCTAAGATCAGTGACCATTGGATCATTTGCACTTCTTCCTGGACGAATGGAATTGTATATAAATGAAGATTTATCATCAAATTTCAGAAAATTATCATGTGTTAGGTAGCATACATCGAAAGGTTTAGGTTTCAAACGAGCTTCGCGAATTACTGAAATGTATTCACTTGGAAGTTGTATTATTCGGTTTTTTCAATTAGAGCATGGGCCCATTTGAGTGTGGCCCTTTTCTAAATATTGCATTTGAAAGTATGGCATTACGATTCTGATAACAACAGCCATCAGAAAATAATATAACTGGTTTCTTGTCAACCAGACAATTGTCTTTTAAATGTTTTATTATGCAAGTCGCAAATACAGAAGCACTTAAATCACCTTCAGTTTCATTTCACAGGTAATTCATACAAGCACGGGACTCTAGATTATAGACGGTAAAATTATGAACTTGCAATTTTGTTTTATAATAAAATAATTTTACCGCTTGTGTGTCCATAGTGTAAGTGTAAACTTGATTCTGTAAAGCCTCTTCCTTATTTATAATTTTCTCATTCCTTGCTCTATTTTTTTTCATCAAATGTATATTGTATTCCTCTTCAGGTATTTGTTTAATCTTGTAAGCGTAACAGAGATCGCATTCGTCTTTTCTTGGACGAAATAGCGACAGATTCATTTCGGTAAACAGACAATCAAAAGGAAAACGTGTATATGGTTGAATTTTATCCTCTATACATTTCTTTTTGTACAATTTGTAAAGTTGAGATTTTGTTTGGTAAGTCTGTTCCAAATAAACTTTAGAACTGTCCCTTCTACAATAGTGCGATGGTTGCTTTGGCAATTCATTAAAAAATGTCTATAGGTGAATTTGTCTGCAGTCATTTTTGTGCATTGCTTCGGTAGTTTTTGCTATTTTCTCTACTTTTTCTGTTAGTCCAGAAGAACTCTTTTTTATCCAAGAATGCACCATTTTTTCTTTAAGACCCAAAGTACCTAAAAACATTTGTTTGCATACTTGTAACTTTTCGTTATTTATCTTTAACTGGTAAATATAAGTACCGGATCTTCTAGAGGGACCAGCAGTGTAACAACGTTTTTTTGGGAACATAGTCTACCTGAGAGCACACATACACTCTCTTTTCATCCCATGTTAAGATCCAAAATTTTGAAAAAATTATATCTGAATCTTCTATAGATACTGAGCTACAGTACTTTTTGTTTTTTAAACAGTGTTCTGAGTCACAATGTGTTACTTTTCTGGATGGGCGTTGTTTGTTATGACTTACTTTTCCATCTCTGTTCCTGGTGTATCCCAAATAACTCTGACCTTTCATTCTTTTCATTTCATTTCTCTTTCTTTTCCAATTTTCTGGGCATACTCTTTTAGACCTAATTAAATGTCCTGCGTCTCCTGTATTATTATCTTCCTGTTCATCTTCAGTTACTAATTCTGTCGCATATTGTATGGAGTTATCAGTTTTTTCTTCATCGTCTTCATTATCTTCATTATTTTCATCAGGACGATATTCAGGATCATCAATATCAGATTGTTCTGTGGAGTCCAAATGATTAGTAGGCGTATGCGTATTTCTGAATTTTTCCAGAGATTCGCTAACAGTATTAGTTACAATTTCTTCATTGATTGCAATAAAGGGTATCAGATCATTATTAATGTTGGCAGTGGGTCCAACTTCAAGACAATGAAAATCTGTATCGGTGGCTGCAAATGCATCATTAATACTTAAACTAGTTGGTTCAGGATTTATTTCAATGCCATTCAAAGAGACACATTGTGGATTAGAAATTAAATAAAAAGACTCATTTTCAAAAATTAAACCAGCATCTACTGTCTCCTCGTTGTCAAATTTATCAGAATTAATATTATTTGCACGATTTTTATCAATCCCAAAAACTTGAGAGACTGGTTGAATACAAGACAATTGTTTATTCTTTTCTCGACTGTTTTCTTTTGCCAATGCTAATTGAACAAGTTTCCTGCTTCGAGCTGACATTTTTCTGAAACCAAAATAGTTATTAAGTTCCGATTTATTGTATAAAGAATTTCAATTAATTAAAGCATGTAATATTGGTACAATTTACAAAAAAAAAAATAATAATAAATACTTGGAAATTAACGAATTATGTACAATACCTGTAAAGGCATCAATCTTAATCTAATAAATCGTATCACACATAATTTACAAATTCTAATGGTAATACGACGTATCAACAAAACAGTGTATAAAAACTTATCTATATATTTTTCTTTCAGGAATTTAGATATATTTGACAACACTTTAGTAACATAATAATAAAATAAACTTATTATATAAACCGTAACTATAATAACACAATAAATCAAAGCGCTAACTTACCATATTTCGTAGTTGTCACAACGGTCACAACAAAATAGTGGATTACGCGTTATTGCAAACAAAAATTCTTCTGAGGCGATACGTCGTATTACTACACATTCAAATTCTCGCTAATGATTGGCTGTGGCTTTACGAGGTATTGCTAGGATAAGCGAAATAGTTTCATCAAGCTAACCGCGCCAAAAGTTAAATTTTCAAAAAAATGTGGGATACGTCCTATTGCAAATAGACCATCGATATGTCAGTCCATTTACTGGGCTTCATCGTCTGAGTGAAGCGTTTCGTTATCAGACTCGGATCCTATTTCAGCTACTACGGATTCGTTATCAGAGTTCAAGTTTAATTCTAAATCTTCAGGTTTATTAAAAACATTAAAAATAATTGAAGTATTGCCAAATATTTTTTGTATAGATTTTTCAATTTTTATCCAGGGTAATTTATCGTGTCCAGTGCCAATGCGTGGTAGGTCAAGTTCATTGATGTCATTTTGAATGCAGTATTCCACTAGTTTATTTAAACATTTCTCAACATCTAAAATGGTTGGTTTTCTTTGATCATAGAATTCTTTTGTTATTAAATGTAATATTATTCTAGGCGATTTCTGAATATAAATTTTATTATCTAAATTAAATAATTTTGATAAAGTGTATCTTTGTTTCACTTGTTTAGCAAATCCTTGTGACATATGTAGGTCTTTAGAAACACAGTGCACCAATGGATTTTTTGATTCAAATATCGGAATTTTTATATCGAATTTCAAATTTTGGTTTTATGCGCGAGAGAGCGTCAGCGACATAATTTTGACAGCCTTTCTTATACTCGATTTCATAATTAAATTCCTCTAATTTGAGGCGCCATCTGATAAGTTTTTGATTAGGTTCTTTTAAGGAATTTAGCCAGACAAGAGGGCGGTGATCAGTGATAATTTTGAATTTTCGGCCTAGCAGGTATGGGCGAAATTGTTTAGTTGCCCAAACAATAGCAAGTAGTTCTTTTTCAATGACAGAATAGTTAATTTCATGCGAGTTTAATGTTCGTGAAATATAAGAGATTGGTAAGTCTTTGTTGTTTCCATCGCGTTGGGAGAGTACGGCGCCGATTGCGTAATTGCTAGCGTCCGTCGTCAAGATAATCTTTTGTAAAGTCGGGATATTGCAGTATAGGGTTGTTGGATAGGAGAGTTTTGCATTTCTCAAAACATTCTATGTAATTTTTATTAGTTATATCAATTTTGTTTCCTTTTTTCAAACAAGTAGTAAGTGGTTTCGTTATTTTAGAAAAATTATCAATAAAACGTCAGTAGTAACCGAGTAGTCCAAGAAAGGATTGAATTTCTTTAGAATTTTTTGGAATTGTAAAATTTTTAATTGCCTGGATCTTATCGGGATTTGGTTTGATTCCGTCAGTTGTAATGATATGGCCGAGATACGCTACTTCTTTACGGAGAAATTCACATTTATCTAACTGAATTTTGAGATTAGCTTCGCGTAATTTTTGAAGCACTTTTTCTATATTTTTTAAATGTTCTTCTAGAGATGTACCGAGGATGATAATATCGTCGAGATATACGAAGCATATTTTATTTACCAAATCTTTCAATACAAAATTCATCAAGCGCTGGAAGGTAGCGGGGGCATTTTTAAGTCCAAAGGGCATTCGCTTAAATTCGTAGTGCCCAGTGTTAGTTGAGAATGCAGTTTTGGGGATGTCTTCGGGATTAACTTCTATCTGATGGAAGCTAGAGGTTAAGTCTATGGTTGTGAAATAATTTGATTTTCCCAGTTTATCAAGTATGTCTGTAATGTCCGGGATAGGAAATTTGTCGTCAATAGTTTTATCGTTTAGTTTACGGTAGTCAATTACAACGCGAAATTTCTGTTTACCGGATGCGTCCATCTTTTTAGGAACTACCCAGATGGGAGAAGACCAGGGGGAGTACGAATGTTGAATTATATCATCGTTCAGCATTTTTTCAATTTGAGTTTGCACTTCCTGTTTGTATATTTCTGGGTATTTGTATTGTTTTGCGTGTATAGGAATATTATCGGTTGTTTTTATGTCATGTTTTATTTTATTAGTAAACGAAAGTTTTTGATTATCGTTTAAGATTAAATCTTTATATTTATTTAAGGTTGTAAATAATTCTTTTTTGTTCCGATTCGTTTAAGTGGTCATTTCTAATAGTTTGTTTATTTATTTCCATATTAAGAGTTTTATTTTGTTTTTGATTTAAGTACTGAAATTTATATTTATATTTGTTTAAAAATATTACTTTCGGGTGTATATAATTTTGAGTTGAACCTGTGTCTAGAAGTATTTTAGAATTATTAATTTGTATGTAAGGGAGTTTACTTAAATTATTTGCTAACGATTCGATTCTGGTGAATCGAGTTGGTGAAAATTTTGAGTATCAATTTGTTCAATGTATTCATTTTCGTTTTCGGTAATTTCATTAATTTCTTGTATATCAGAATAATTTTCGGTCTCTAAATTTTCGGATTCATTATTTTAAAAATTTTTATTAAATAATTCCTCATATATGTAATTTTGCTGTGGTTGGTTTCGTTGAAAATAATTTCGTGGACGGGTTGTTTGAGTTTGCATACTCATAGGGGTTGGGTTCATAAACTGTGCGTTTCGAATATTTTCTCGCGGGGCGAATGGTTTGTGTTGGTATACTTGTATTTGTTGTGTTCTTTGTGGGCTAGGAAATTTTTGCATTGGTGATACATACTTTTGTTGCATAGGAGATGGTTTTTGTTGAATAGGATGGTTGAAGTTAAATGGTGTAGGTTTGTAAATTATTTTGGATTTGTTTGGTATTTGGTTTTGGTGTTGATTTTCGTGTAGATATTGAAAATCGTTTGTGAGGAGATTTTCTATACTTTCCAGGGAAGATGGATTGCGAGTAGCTAAGTTATTCCTGCAAGGGTCTTTGCAGTTGGAAATAAATGAATGCACGGCTATGGATTGGATGAATGCGATGATGCCATTCTTTGCGTCGGGTGTTAGGTTACATAGATTAATTTTTGCGACGGCACGATCGTTAAGTTTTTGTATTTCTTTTAAATATTCGAATGTAGTTAATTTACCTTGTTGGAGTTTAACCATATTACAGGCAATAGTTGGGGCCTGTTGTTTATCATCATATTTTGCAATAAGGAATGCGCGAAGATCTTTCCATGTATTGAATTTATGATCATTTATTAATTCTTCTGCGCGGTCAACTAATTTTGATTTTATTTGAAATAAAATTACTTTGCTTTGAATTTCATTTGCTTCAAAGGCATTGATTAATTCAATAATTTCGTCAGTTTGTGTTATGAAACGCGTGAGAGCTTTGGGGTTGCCATTATATTTTGGTATGGCGTTAACTAAATCATTAATAGTTTGTTGATTTATATTATAGTTTGTGATGGGTGCTACCATCGGCTGGTTTTCTAAATCTGGCATTGTGTTCTCGTTAATATTTAAGCTATTTAATATTTCGAGTAGAGAATCCAGTTCAGAATTTAATTGTAATTTGTGTCAGTGAATTTGTGTAAACAGTGATTATGACAATATAATAATACAGATATAGACTTACAATAGTAAGATTATTTCTTTGATCATTGGTATGGTTCGTCTTCTTCCTTCCGATGTTCGCTCGGCAGGTTGGGCTGGAAGACGGGGACGGATCGGCACTTCCGGTGAGGTTGGTGCTGATTCCTCGGCAGTTGAGAATTATGGTTCACGTTGGAGAATGGGATGATGCTCTGAGTGTGGCGACGGCTTCAACCCTCTCAGGATGCTTGTGTTGGGAAATCTCGTACAGTTACTTGTGGCACTAGCTTTGCTGGCACTTATGAAGTTCATTTCGAGACGTTGAATTGACTATGTTCGAATTGTGATTAAACAGTAGAAACTGACTATTACTGTTTTTTTGACGAATTGAATTCTTGTCGTATTTTCGAAACAATTGATATATCACAATCCTACCGACTGCGCCAAATAGAATACTAGATCAATTCAATCTTAAAAAAATTTATTTTGGAACGCAATGGTTAAGTATATAACCTACAGATGACTTGAAAGATTTATTCGCATCTTGAACGGAGACCAGAGTAGTAGATAGGGACAGAGGGAATCTCGTTAATCCATTCATGCGCGTCACTAATTAGATGACGAGGCATTTGGCTATTGCCAATGCCCCATTTATTCAATGAAATAATATACATGTCAACATATACATTTTACATAGGAGCACATTATAACATAAGTTGGTACCCTGTTAGCGGGTGTTAAATAATAATACAGAGCATAAGTTAATATACATGAACATACAAAGCTAAGTATTTTATTTAAATATTGAACCGGACCCTGGGTGCCCTCCTAGATGGGAGGGGGGTGGGGCGGAGGGGGGAGAAAGCTGACTCCTGGGTCTCGTAGTCGGCGGCGCCTCCTCGGATGGTGCTCTGGGGGGTCTCCGCCTCCACACGCTTGCCATGAAGCGTCTATGTGCTGTCGAGCCCCACTTGAGGCACGACTGGACGCAGGATTTCTTCAGTCGGGCGGAAATCTGTAGCTGACTGGCGGTGGCTGCGTTCGCTCGGGCCCAAACGCCTCGAGCGCCCATGATGAGTGGGAGGTGAACAACCTCCTTGTTGGGCCAGCGGTTGGCTGCTGCTTCCCCGAAGTCGTCCCGATCGTACACCTGGCGCTTAAGGTGCCAGGTCTGCTCCAGTGACCTGGGGCCCTTCCAGGCCACTTGGACGTCGGTGATCGCGACCAGATGGTCGCTGACGTGGACTGCAAGGTCGGGAATAAACAGTTTCCCGCTCCGGTGTTGCACGCGAGCCTCCACTTCGGTCATCCAGCCCTTGGCTCGGGTGTGGCGGGCGATCTTGTCCCTGATCTCATTGTGCCTTGATATCCTCTCATAATGAGTGGTTTGACATCCTTGAAGGACGTGGCATAGGGTCTCCCTTCTGGTGCAGCCCCGGGTCCTACACTGTTGCTGATCTTGCGGTATGTAGGGCATCCCCTAGCAGGGAAGATTGTCAGTGCGGAGCTGCACCGCACGGACGTAGTCTCTTCCACTCCACCCGGTGGGTCTTTGTAAAAGCCAGCTCCTGCTGGCTGAGTCGGCGGCGGCCTGCTCCAGTCCTGCGCTAAAGCTCGCGGGATTGGCTATAGCTTCGCGCCACTTAGCGTCAGGGTTGCCAAGTGTAATTTATAAAATTTCTAATAGGGTCAGTACGGAATATGTGTTCACGAATACCACATGTGTTGCAAAGATGTTTTATATCGGAAATATTGGAACAATTAGAACAGGACTGTTGAGCTACACATAAATTCACTTCATGAATATTATTCGCACTATTACTCTTCTTTTGACGAGTCTCAAGGTCATAATAAATTATTATATTTTAATTTTGTTTTGTCTTTTAACTCTTTCAAGCACAAGAATTTTATGAAAATAAAAGCCCTACCGGCACAGAATTTTTTTTATTGGAATATTTTTGCGAAATACGTATATTCGAATAATAATGGTTTAAAAAATTAGTCTAAATATTTTTTTTATTTAAATTTTATTATAATTAGGTAATTACAAGTGTGGTATATCTAATGTACCACTATGCCGCTATAGTATTATTATTTTACATTGGTAACGAAATATTACATTATTAATATGTTTACTATAATAATAGGTTTTACATATTATGGTACAATTTAAAACAGTTCTTTTCTTTTTTTACACATAGAGGAACCTTGCACGTAGAACAAGCCCATTGTGTGCGTACTTGTTTTTTAATTGTACTACACATAGCACAGCGTCGTCTAGTACTGAATGTTGGTTGGTGGGCTGATTCTTTATATCTGACTGCAGGTGGCACATACGGTTTATTTTTTTAAATTTGAATTGATGCTGGAGAAGTTTTAGTATTTTTGTTCACCACAGCATGAGATACAAATTCTTCTGTCACTTGTCTTCTAAAGTCTTTATTTGTAAATTGTGGAACATTTAAATACTTATGTAGAATGAATGCATTTATTACGCAAGCGTCAAGAAAGTAAAAAAATATTCTATGCCACCATTTATGTGATTTTCTATCTATTTCATAACTGTTTTTCAGCTGATCAAATTTATCAACAGCATTCATAAACTTATTGTAGTCTGTAACAATAGTAGGACATGGTATTTCAACCACAGTGTTATCTTTTTCTCTTCTGTTTACAACTGTAACATCATTTGCATCATGGTAATTGGATATAAGATGGACAGTCCTCTTATCTTTCCACTTGACAGCTAACAAACCTGTATCACTGCTATAGTAATCAAAATCTCCTCTTTTTAAACTTTTGTCCGATAAGAAAGTAGGTAAAAATTTTCTCGTAGAATTAATAGTTCCGCATGCGTATATATTTTCAGTTTTTAAGTCTTCCATTAGCAGTACGCTGCTAAAATAATTGTCAAAATATAATTTATAATTATTATTTTTAATATCTTCAATTAATTTTCTTACAACGGCTCCACCCAAATCCTTTTGAACAGAATCTCCGCATTTGCCAGTATATATTTGAAAATTTAACATGTAACCTGACTCATCAGCTAATACCCAAACTTTATAGCCACGTTTAATTGGCTTTTTAGGCATGTATTGTTTTATTGACATTCTGCCTTTAAATTTAATCATGGACTCGTCTATAGCTACATGTTCATTGGGTACAAAATATTCTTTAAATTTAGTTTGTAAAGTGTTTAACATTGGCCGTATTTTGTAAAGCTTATCATAGTTATCCGCATTTCTTTTAGGTATAAGTAAATTGTTGTTCAAATGAATGTTTGATAAAAGCCAACCAAATCTGTTGACCGTCATTAAAGAACTTATATATGGGCCATGTAAATCTGGACTACTTGACCAAAAATCTCTGTAACTTGGAAGTCGTTTAATTCCCATTAGTAAATTTATACCAATAAATGTTTCTATTTCGGTTAAAGATGTTGGCTGGTAGCATTTTCCAGTTTTTAGCTTGTTTTGTTCAGCGTACAAGTTTGTCTCAAATACTATAAGCTCTAAAAAATCTTTGCAAATAAATAATTTAAAAAGATTTGCAGGTGGTGGATCTTTCAGACCACGAACATAATCACTTGGACCACCAGAAATTGAAAAATCATTAGGTTTATTTACATGATTAATTTTGCTCCAAATTCTAGGAACAATGGGGTATGTGACCATAATCGAATTTCAATGTATACGCCATAGAATATGAATGTTCTTCATTGTAGTTTCTTATTACAACAATAAAAACTGTAAATTATTTTGTAATAGTAAAGTTATTAGCAATTTTGTGTTTAGGAGAAGGGTGTAGCACTTTACCTGGGTAGAAGCGCACAAACAAATCCTCGGCTAGCGATGGACAATGCGGTTGAAGTGTTGGTGGGTCCGGTTCTATTAGAGAAGGAAGAAAGGAAGGAAGAGAGAAAATGGGCGCCACCAAATTGAAAACATATACGACATACAAATATAAATTTGGTATATATTTTAGGCGAAAGTTTAGACAGGTTGTACAAATAATACAAATTGAAGTAAACCAAATCTGACTTGAACTTACTCTAGTTTGGCCGAAGCAACTAAGGTGTGGAATGTTTACAATATGATTTCCGACGCTGATAGCTAGCTGAGTTCTTCTGCGAGGAACGTCAGGGTTAGCGGAGCGGTCTAACAAAGCCGGCGGCGTTGCGATGTCGGAGAACTGACCTCGTGTCCCTGGAAGGATGGTGCGTTGATGTGCCCAGGTAAAAGATGGCCTATTGAACCAATTCGCAGTACTTCTTGGGCTGTACGACTTCAGAGAACGGGCCAGGACGACTATAGCTGTAGCCGCTCTTGTGGCTGAGTTAAGTGGTTCAGGTGTCCGCAGTGTCAGACCAAGCTCTACGCTGCCCTGTACGCTCTCGCCTAGAGTCCCTGCGTCGGCGTAACAGCTAGAGAACAAAAAAAACAAGCGACAGAAAACCAAACCACCAAAATAATATAAAAATACAAGAGTAGTTACAGGCAGATGGCAAATTACAAAAATCGTTACAATATTTTACTAATATCAAAAAGTTATACAAATCAAACTGAATTTACGCTGAGCAATAGGATAGGAAAGGACAGAAAAGAAGTTAGTAAAAGTGATGCGATGGATGATGTTAGAAAAGTGCGCTGACGAACTATGATGTACAAAAAAAATAATCGAAAGATTATTTACTTTAACAAGTCAGTAAAATCTGAAACTGAATGCGTCAACCCTACGTAAAGTTACTCAACTAACCAAACTCTCAAAACGTAGGCTGATCAACAACTTAAAATTAATATCACAAAGTTCAAGATGAACTACAAAAAAATTATCAGTTTCAGAAATACGAAATGGCTACAAGGAGCAAATATTAACTTGAATAAAGCCGAAGGTACTGGTTCAGGAGATCGTCGCGTCTGCACAGGCACTCTCACAGTCTCTCACTATCAAACGGGGTGAGAAGGAAAAGGGGAATAGGAAACTCGAGTTATTTAAATATTATGATTATGCAGAATTACTAGCAAGTGATAAATTTCAAAAAATTGTATGTCATCAACAAAAGAATGGGATACAAACGCACTGCGGCGTGTTCCACAAATCCTTAACCTAAGTTTATGCAGAGTTACGTATAAAATGCGAAATTTCAAAAATTGATCGTGGAGTGGCCTCAGCTCACAACCACTTAGGGGTACCAAAAAAAAAGGGTAGGCTCGAATTATAAATAACCGCTCTAGGGTGAGACTAGAAAGTCAACACCCAAGAGAATCAACAAAAAAAGTGCTGCTTGTGAAGTAGACCATTGAACGAAATATCAAATAATAAGATCGAAATAAACAACAAAGTAGTTTCGTTTACTTACGTGAGGTTGAAAGGTAGAAAAATAAGCAAAACCAAAAATGGAAACACGTGTTAAGCGTAAATCGCAAAAACACCAACCTCTCCGTAACGTGGCTACGACACAAGAGAGCGAGTTGACCGGCGGATGTCGGCACGCGTCAGGTTTCGCGTGGTCAAAAGAGCAACTAAAAAAAACAGGGCTTGCCAAAATGTCTTGTTGCAGGGCTTCACTAAAATTAAGACTGCAACACTACCTCCTTCCGACGCAAAGAAATTTTATTGGCTAAATAAAATTTCTTAGGGGTGGACATCATCTTCATCGGAATCACCAGGGGGTGATGGTTTAAGGTCTTTGATATGCCAATTGCCCAAATTTTTTCCATCGGAATCTTCTAATTGATAAACTAGCTTAGAAAGTTTGCGAATAACTTTGCAAGGGATGTATTTAGGGGCTAAACTAGAGGAGAAGAAATTAGCGGCATTGGAAAGAACATAATTTTTCTTCCAAACGGTGTCATCGACGTGAAACTCAAGAGGACGTCGGCGAAGATTATATTGTTTTGCGGCACGGTCATGAGATTTCTTTAATTTATTTTCCACTTTAGTGAAAACATCGTGCAAGTCTGACAGTTGGTGAGCGTAAGTGGCACGAGAATCAGAACAAATTAAGTCGGGAGCGGAACCATAAAATTCACCGGACAAGGGAACATGCCGACCAAAGTTTAAATAAGCTGGGGAAAAACCAGTAACTTCGTGGACAGAAGTACGAATAGCCTGAGTTATTTTTTGCAAATTTTGATCCCAAACACGTTGATTATGTCCTAAATAAGAACGAATCGCGGTTTTAATGACGCGGTTAGTACGCTCTACAAAATTTATTTGGGGATGATATTTGGCATTGAACCACAGCTTAGGAATTTTGTATTGTTGTAATAATTTTTTAAATTCATTACTGACAAATTGAGTTCCGTTGTCGCACATCACAATTTGGGGAACACCATAAACAAGAAAAACTTCGCGTTCTAAAATAGTACAGATAGACTTGACTGTAGCTTGACGCAAGGGAAATATCAAAGGATATTTGGTAAACCAATCAGAGATAACTAAAACATATAAGTGGTTCGAGGAGGATCGGGGAAAGGGGCCCATCAAATCGATGGCTATGGCTTGCCAAGGGTAACGAACTAGTTTTTGGGTGCCCATCAAACCAGGTGGTTGAATTGACGGAGATTTTTGAGCTAAACAAGTTTTGCAACGAGTTACATAACGAATTACGCTAGACTTCATGTGAGGCCAATAAAACTGTTCTGATAGCTTTTTAAAAGTTTTAAATATACCGAAATGAGCCGAGGTAGGATGATCATGAACTTGACGTAGAATTTCATTACGTTTGTCCGAGGGTACAACGATTTTCCATGGGGAAATATTACTAGCGAGAGGAATTTTGGGATCTAATTTATAAATGACATCATTTTGGAGTCGCCAATTAGGATAATTAGCAGGTGTTTCAGCGATTTGGTTCCGAAGCTTACAGTACCAGGGATCGGTGGTGGAAGAATAAGAAACAAGAGAAGCTAACTCCAGGGGAGCACGGGACAAGGCATCTGGAACTACGTTTAATTTTCCAGGGCGATGTAACAGTTCAAAATCAAATTGTTGGAGTTTAACAGCCCAACGAGCTAATTTTCCGGAAGGATCGGTCATATTCATCAACCACAACAGTGATGAATGGTCAGTAATTACTGTAAAATGGGAACCTTCAATGTAAGGACGAAATTTTTGTATTGCGAATACAACGGCAAGACACTCTTTTTCGGTAACCGAATAATTACGCTCTGCTTTGTTTAAGGTGCGACTGATATATGAAATTACATGCTCGTGTCCTTCAGAATCCTTTTGAGATAAAACAGCGGCGAGGCCATAATTAGAGGCATCGGTTTGAATACAAAAAGGTCGGGTAAAATCAGGACTAGCTAATACAGGCGCAGAAATGAGAGAGGTTTTCAAGGTGTTAAATGAATCGAGTGCTTCCGGAGTCCAGACTAATTTGTTAAGTTTACGTTTGCCAGAGGACAAAGCGTTAATGGGAGCGGCAATACTGGAAAACTGGGGTACAAAACGGCGGTACCAAGAGGCTAATCCCATGAATCGTTTAAGTTCAGTAACAGTTTGAGGTACAGGAAATTGAGCTATGGCTGCGACTTTGTCGGGGTTAGTTCTAAGACCATGTTTATCTATTACAAATCCGAGATAATTTAAACTAGAACGACAAAACTCACATTTGTCATGATTAACAGTTAACCCAGCAGTTTTTAATCGATCTAATACTGTATACAACAATGAAATATGTTCTTCAAAAGTTTTTGTGCTAATAATGATGTCATCTAAATAAACAAATACTGATGGTTCTAAGTCGTTACCGAGAACTTCGGACATAAGCCTCTGCAAAGCAGCGGGGGCATTAGTTAAACCAAAAGCAGTACGAGTAAATTCAAATAGGCCACGCCCAGGAACAGTGAACGCGGTTTTTTCGCAAGATTTCTCATCTAAAGGCATTTGCCAAAACGCGCTTTTCAGATCTATTGAAGACAGGAAGTTAGTGTCACGTAAATGATCTAATATATCTGAGATATAGGGCAAAGGATAAGCATCCTTTTTTGTGACTGAGTTAAGCCTACGGCCATCAAAACAAAGGCGAAAATCACCGGATTTCTTTTTCACTAAAAGGACTGGGGATGACCAAGGGCTTTTGGAAGGACGAACTACACCGAGGGCTAACATTTTGTCAAGTTCTTTATGAAGGTGTGATAACATAATAGGGGACATCGGGTAGTAACGTTGCTTGATAGGGGCTGCTTCGCCAGTGTCAATAGAATATTTAACTAAATGAGTGCATCCAAGTCCTTGAGAACTAAGTTTAGCATAAGCTTGCGTGACTAATTGAAGAGCGGCCCGTTGGGAATCAGTTAATTCCTCTTTACCTTTCAAAGAACAAACGGTGGCAATTTCGTTAGGCGAAGGAGTCCAAGAATTAGAAGCAAAATTTACTTGAATCTTAAATAAATTACAAAAATCAATTCCAAGGATGAGGGAATGTTTCACAGTAGGAACTACTAAAAATTGTAACAATTTGGTAACGGATCCGACAGTGATAGGTACTAACACGCTACCCAAAATAGGTTGTGAGGAACCATCAGCAGTACTAACATTTAAATCAGGGGTAGGCATGACTGACAGATTAGGAGAGGATAATAAGGATAATCCTGCTTTTCCAATTACAGAAGTATTAGCACCAGAATCTAGTAATGCTATTACGGGAGATTTGTTAAACTGGATATCTATAAAAGGTCTAGTATCTTGTCCAGGATGTTGGATAAGAGGAGCAAGTTCTGAACTTTGATAAAAACGCTTAACTGTATTTAACCATTTAATCCAAGAGGAACGATCAGCCTTTAGGGATGGTTCGAGGTACCGGCGGCTGCTACGGCACCAGACAACTCGTTTTTTGTCGAAGCACATCTGGGGCAAGTAGAACGCGTGACATTTTTATGTCCGCAAGAATAACAGCGTTTCTGGTGAGGTTGGGTACAATTTCGGACTAAATGATCGGGGCTATTACAATTAAAGCATTTTCTAAACGGAGTAGAAGGCAACTCGTGAAGTTTTGGTCTAGATTCAATTTTATGAGAAGTGTAACGCTCGCGATGATAAGCTAATTCAGGCTCTAACGTTCTAGGATTAATAAAGGGAGGATTCCGGAACTTGGAAATGCGGTATTCGGTATTTTCAATGACTTTACTGATGGAAATCAGTTGAGGAATGTTTTGCGACTGATTTACGGCTAGTTCTTTTTGGAGGCGAGGTTGTAGGTTTCGCATAATAAGGTTGAGACGGGTAGGTTCGTCAGGTGGGTTACTAAGCCGGTTAAAAAGGTTTTGGATTACAGCAACGTACATTTCAATACCTTCATCGGGTCCTTGAGTGCGATTTCGGATTTCATCCCATAATTCAAAATCATAATCACTAGGTAAAAATGCTGAGCGCAAACGAGACTCTAAATCGTGCCAAGAAGTTAATTGATCACGAACAGAACGATACCAAATTAAAGCAGGGCCCGTAAATAATTCATTGGCTTGCTGAAAAAGTTGTTGAGGGTGAATAGCTCGAGAGGAGGCTATTTCGCGAATTCTCTCTAGAAAAGAATTGACACTACCGCGGCCATCAAATGTTACATTCCATTTATGCAATGGTATAAAACCAGAAGTTGATCCAGCAAGAGGCGAAGGAGGAAACAAAACAGTTGGTCTAGGCATCGCGGGTTCACGAGGTAGGGAGTGAAAACTTCCAGGGGTAGGAGTAAGATTACAAAGCGCGGGTTCCGAAGCTTTTGCCGGGGGTTCGTCAAAGAATGAAATGAGATTATCCGAAGGTTTGCGAGATTCAAAATCAACGCGTAGCACGGCTAATTCGGTGATTAAAGGCAAACAAGGGTAAAACAGATTTAATCGAATAAGTCGACGATAAAGGTAATTCAATCGGTTTTGAAAATATTTACTATTTAAAGAAGGAGAGCTAGTAGAATTAATCAACTTACTGCGCAAATTTTGTAGCTTTTGTCTGCAATTTTCATAATCCTGACAAGGGTTGGTGAGGTGGAAGTCGGGTTTCACAGCATTATCTTTCTCCAACATTAATACTCCATGCAACAGCTTTCCAGCGTCTCCATCAGCAGGAATACCACGAACTTCTAGCTCGTATTCGATCTCATCCATCAATAGATCGCTTACCAAATTTGGATCCATATTTCCTCGGAATACAAATATTAATTAATAAATGAACTGATTGTGAGAGATGTGAGTTAGTAATAAGTTCACTAATACAGTTAGTATAGAAGAGATAGAAAGAAGGAACGATTTCTAATAGAACAATTAAGTGTGGCGTTTTCAGGTTTTGGTTGATGGAATGCCAAATCAGGAGAGGAGTGCAAGTTATTTGTTATGGCTGGCCCCACGTTGGGCGCCAATTTATTTGTGTAGCACTTTACCTGGGTAGAAGCGCACAAACAAATCCTCGGCTAGCGATGGACAATGCGGTTGAAGTGTTGGTGGGTCCGGTTCTATTAGAGAAGGAAGAAAGGAAGGAAGAGAGAAAATGGGCGCCACCAAATTGAAAACATATACGACATACAAATATAAATTTGGTATATATTTTAGGCGAAAGTTTAGACAGGTTGTACAAATAATACAAATTGAAGTAAACCAAATCTGACTTGAACTTACTCTAGTTTGGCCGAAGCAACTAAGGTGTGGAATGTTTACAATATGATTTCCGACGCTGATAGCTAGCTGAGTTCTTCTGCGAGGAACGTCAGGGTTAGCGGAGCGGTCTAACAAAGCCGGCGGCGTTGCGATGTCGGAGAACTGACCTCGTGTCCCTGGAAGGATGGTGCGTTGATGTGCCCAGGTAAAAGATGGCCTATTGAACCAATTCGCAGTACTTCTTGGGCTGTACGACTTCAGAGAACGGGCCAGGACGACTATAGCTGTAGCCGCTCTTGTGGCTGAGTTAAGTGGTTCAGGTGTCCGCAGTGTCAGACCAAGCTCTACGCTGCCCTGTACGCTCTCGCCTAGAGTCCCTGCGTCGGCGTAACAGCTAGAGAACAAAAAAAACAAGCGACAGAAAACCAAACCACCAAAATAATATAAAAATACAAGAGTAGTTACAGGCAGATGGCAAATTACAAAAATCGTTACAATATTTTACTAATATCAAAAAGTTATACAAATCAAACTGAATTTACGCTGAGCAATAGGATAGGAAAGGACAGAAAAGAAGTTAGTAAAAGTGATGCGATGGATGATGTTAGAAAAGTGCGCTGACGAACTATGATGTACAAAAAAAATAATCGAAAGATTATTTACTTTAACAAGTCAGTAAAATCTGAAACTGAATGCGTCAACCCTACGTAAAGTTACTCAACTAACCAAACTCTCAAAACGTAGGCTGATCAACAACTTAAAATTAATACCACAAAGTTCAAGATGAACTACAAAAAAATTATCAGTTTCAGAAATACGAAATGGCTACAAGGAGCAAATATTAACTTGAATAAAGCCGAAGGTGCTGGTTCAGGAGATCGTCGCGTCTGCACAGGCACTCTCACAGTCTCTCACTATCAAACGGGGTGAGAAGGAAAAGGGGAATAGGAAACTCGAGTTATTTAAATATTATGATTATGCAGAATTACTAGCAAGTGATAAATTTCAAAAAATTGTATGTCATCAACAAAAGAATGGGATACAAACGCACTGCGGCGTGTTCCACAAATCCTTAACCTAAGTTTATGCAGAGTTACGTATAAAATGCGAAATTTCAAAAATTGATCGTGGAGTGGCCTCAGCTCACAACCACTTAGGGGTACCAAAAAAAAAGGGTAGGCTCGAATTATAAATAACCGCTCTAGGGTGAGACTAGAAAGTCAACACCCAAGAGAATCAACAAAAAAAGTGCTGCTTGTGAAGTAGACCATTGAACGAAATATCAAATAATAAGATCGAAATAAACAACAAAGTAGTTTCGTTTACTTACGTGAGGTTGAAAGGTAGAAAAATAAGCAAAACCAAAAATGGAAACACGTGTTAAGCGTAAATCGCAAAAACACCAACCTCTCCGTAACGTGGCTACGACACAAGAGAGCGAGTTGACCGGCGGATGTCGGCACGCGTCAGGTTTCGCGTGGTCAAAAGAGCAACTAAAAAAAACAGGGCTTGCCAAAATGTCTTGTTGCAGGGCTTCACTAAAATTAAGACTGCAACAAGGGATATGTGACGTCACTGTGGCCGTACGCATGGCCCGCTGATATATATCTATTTCTTTCCTTTACAGTATCTCGATCTTTTCTAGCACCATACCTACCGCCGCAATCTATTCAGAAGACACAGTGACGTCTCAATCCCCTCTCCAAATATTTAAAAATTAATTTCTCGTTAACTATAAACAATTAATTGATTTAAAAAAATACGGGTATTTTATTTTTGTATCTAGTATCATGTAATGTCAGAAAAAAAAATTGGTCACATACCCCATTGTGTTGGTTGATTGCACGGCGGATTGATGTACGTTTTGAAAAGAACTTAACGGTAAATCTGACTCTGACTCATTATCAGGTACTTCCAAATTCACAGAAAGTTGCACATCTTGTGTTTTACTTTCCTCTTCTGTATCTGTAATTGATTCTGTGTCGGATGGTATGCTCTCAAATTGATTTAAATCATTGTCACAAAAAGACATGAGCTCTTCTTCAAGTTCTTTTTCCGTCAATCCCCTTGAGCAGTACATTTGTACTATTTTGGTTGTCTTTCTAAAAACACGAAAAGAATATGTTACATTGCATGGTGGTACATATATTGGACTATATAAAAACATCATGAACAGCACAATTAACTTATATATATTTCATTTTAACATTTTTATGTACTAATCTAATATAAAATTTGTTAAATTGTAGCATACATACCTCTCAAATAATTCATAAACACGTATTTAATTATTTTGAAGATTTAACCTCACTAATGATGCTTGTGCAGACAGGTCACATATAACAGCAACTATACAGGGTACGTTCGGCATTAACATTTTTAGCGCTCAGATCGCTCATTTGCGTTCGGCATTGACATCACAGCGTTTTGTAGCGTTCGGCATTAAACTTGCTGAGCACACAGAGCGAGCTCAGTGTGCTCGCTGCAGAATCACAGAGCACAGCGAGCTCTCTAATCTGAGCATGCGTATAAGCGTTCATCAGCTGTCATCCGTCCAAAGACTTGTTGATAATTGTTTGTTTCTGTATGGTAGACATTAAAAAAAAACAAAGGTGTCAAAGAAAAATATGGTCAGACAGGATCGGTTTCTGTACCTTATGGAGAAACTGATAAATGAATAAGTTTATTTTTTACATGAAATTTATATTTAATTAAAAACCGTAATAGTATATTATATCTCAAACATGTTTAAACTTATTTTAGAGCAATGACAAAGTTTGTACAACATTATTGATATTGTCACAATCAATATCATCTTTGAAATACTCTTCTAAAATATAATTTTCTAATATACATATGTTATGTAATATACCAAATCTATGCGTGCGGTTTTTAAATATATTAATCGTCGAAAACGTCCTTTAATAATGCAAACGCTCGCTCTATTGTATTTCCCGCCTTATCTACGAATCTGGAGCGTTCGGCATTAACTTGAACATCTATGAAATCTGTCACGTGACCTACTAGCTCTGAGCGATCGGTAGATTTTAATGCCGAACGTACCCACACAATGAACTATGCCTATGATGCCATCTGCAGTACACTAGCAGAGCCTCAGCGAATCTCTACACACTATGGTACACAATGAAAACCACACTGCATTATCACAAAAAAATATTATAAATGTGGTATAGCCTTAGTACCACCATGCATCCAAAGTAACAAATTTTGTGGTACAAATGTTGTACCAAGATGCTTGAAAGAGTTAAAATATAACACAAATGTCCGGGATTTTTATAATCTGCACAAAGCTTACAGTATATTTCCCCACACACATGCTGCCTATTTTTATTGTCACTTCTATATGTTTTTAAACACTGAGAACACTTTTTAATTAGTCTACACACGGAGTTTAAGTAATTACTGTAGCATTTTGTCCACGGATGTCCCTTTGACACAGATCACATTTAATTAAATGCTGAACAGAACAGCATTTCGGAGAATGTTTGCAGTAAAAACATACATTATCACAACTATGGCTAATTCTTTTATTATAAGGCACATGACATTTCTCGCAAAAATATTTACACGAAAATGTTGCAGTTAAGCTTTTTATAACCGAATAGTGATTTTGATGGTACAAAAGATTTAGTCTTGGAAGATTTTTATCTTTTGCACCCTCAAATATCATATTTCCACGACCATTATACTCATATACGCATATGTTATAATTTGTACAATATCGCTGAAATTCTGTTAGCTCGGGTATACCTGCACCATTTTCATTAATATTTACACCAGCTTTTGTCATTAATTCTTGTGCTGTTATACTCTGTACACCGTTTAAAATTTTCAAAATTTGATTGTAACACAAGTCCTTACTAACCAGAGAGTCCGGTACAACAAGTGCACGAGGTAGGCATAAATTGTCTCTGTTATCTATTTCAATAACACCGTATTTTCGTCTGCAAAATTCTGCATACGGCATTCCATGTCCTCGCAGTTTTCCAGAACCTGACGGCATAGATACCTTCGTCATTTCAATGGTAAATTGGCCATCAGAGAAAGCTTCTTGGTTACTCTGTAGGATTTTCTCTAAAGATTCCCAAACTACGTCGATGTGTAGTTGATCCGCTCGGCGAAAACTTAACCATCCCGGTCCATTTTCTAACCGGGGGGTGTTGAAAATAAAACCAACATAATCGCTGGGGCTGGAGTTTTTCATCACATGTTCTAGGACGTCTTTCGGACTATCATAAAACCATATGATAGAATTTTCACCCACTGGTGGATCATTCACAACGAATGTAATTCGTCTACCTGAAGAATTAAAAAAAAATGTAAGAAATTAAGATATAAATTTTTAGTTAAAACACTTATACCTGTTAATTTAAATCGTTTTACAAGCTTTTCCTCGTCAGACAGTATGCTAAACCTCGTATTGTTTTCTTCTACGTTTACATTATTACTTATTTCCCCAGAACCTTGTTGTATATTTGACACTGTCTTTACTGAAAGCGACTCTTCTAACAAATTGTCACATATTTAAAAAAAATTATTGTAATTTTCTTCATTCTGTAGCACTGCATTATTAACCGCTGTTATTTCACTATCACAAATTTCGTCAGCTGAGATAGCTTTACATATATCTAATATTGCTTGTAAATTAGTTAAATCTTCACTAGACATTTTAGATTTTAAAATAAATTCAGCTTACATACACAGAAAATACGAGTATACTGGCAGCTTTTGATGGGTATCAGACCTATATATACTCATTTTCCAATTTACTAATGATATTGTCATTTCTAGGTTTAGAGACTTTTTGGAATTTCATATTATTATACGAAACTTAGAAATAGATTCGTCCCTTCCAGCAAAGACTCTTGCTAATGAGCTAGTACTCGAAGTCTTATATTCCAACCAGAATAACTGTATTCTCGTTCATATAATTGTTTATTGGAATTTCATAGAATTAAAGATTTTATATTTTAAATTTGTTTATAGAAATATTTTCACAAGTAGGTAAAGTAAATATTAATACGTTATATTCTTTAAATTATATATTTATTTTCTCTTTTAATAAATGGTAATATGCTTTTTAAATCTTTAACCATCTTAAATTAATAATAAATATACATATCATTAAATATTTCTCTAAAATCTACATTATTATCATAAGTATTATTATATAAACTATCTTCTAATTCTAACATATTTCTTAAGCTATATAAAACAGTGTCCTGTAAAAATTTCTTATATCTATTATTTACATTAGAATATTTTTTATTGTAGTTTTGTAAATATGTTTTAATTGTTACACTTATATTTATGAAATTGTTTATTTGTTCTCTGCTTAAAACTAAAAATTGTTTCTTAAACACACACTTCAATTGCTCTCTTGGCAATATACTAAAATCTACACTACTCAACCTAAACACTGTCCATTTCTTCTTGGCTACACGCTTTTTTTTAAAACTTACTTTTCTAAAATAATTAACTAATTTGTCTATATCTAAAACATTAAAATACTTCACTATATTTTTCTTGTTTATATTATTTATATTATACACGCGCACTACCACATGCATTATGGGGTTGGGATTAACCCCTATGGCCAGTGTTGCCAACCCGTTGGAAGCAAAATTCCCTAAAAAAATCCCTTTTCCAATAAAAAATCCCTCCATTTTGTATTATTACTTTTTGTAAAGGAAAAAAATTAATTAAATTTAAAAAAATATATATATTTTTAAGAACACATAAATAAATTACATTACATATAAACAAAAAAACCTAAATATATTAAATTGCACTTAAAAAAAAACACTGCATTTTCCATAGTTAAAAAAAAATACCCACTCGGTATAAATAACTTGGTAACATAAACATAAATACAACAGTTGTATCGGAGTTCGGAGAAGGCGCCTTAAATGCAGTACTGTGCAACTGCTCATTTAATTACCACTTGATTTTTTAAACGAATACATACTTACGTCATGTAATTTTAAATGATCATCTGTTATTTTGTAATCATCTACTTTGATCTGCGATGCTTGAAGACTACTTCTAAATGTACACACTGCATTTAAGGCGCATTCTCCGAGTCTATTTCTCTTTTTATTTTTTGTGTCTGTTACAATAGAAAAAATTCTTTCTGCCTCTGCATTAGAATGTGGCATAAGAAGTACGATTTTTGCAATTTCAAATAAATTCTGAAAGGCCAAAGTTTCATCGTATCTTTTTTTATTTCCAATTTCCACCCACATTTCATCAATTGGTAGCTCTTTTAGTTTTACTTTTTCATTTTCAGTAAAAGCTGACGGCAGTGCTCTCCACTCAATTGCAACTTCAGTCTTATCTAAATTAATTAAGTTATTGTATTTAACACAAATTTTATTGAAATTTTGTTTTTTTTTTTTCTTCAGATTCATTAAATGCAATATTAAATTCTAAAAACTGCATATCTTGGAAAATATCATCGGGGGCTCTATTTTGCAAATCAATAGCAGCTTCTATATAAAATTTTTGGCAATTAACTAAAAAACTAGTGTTACCTTCCCTTGGCATTTCTTTTAGCAACTCTTTACACTCAGGACCAACATAAATTTGCTCTAAAGGAAGAAAATATTTGGGGTGTCTTAAATTTATCTTACTCAAATCTTGTTCTTTTACCACTGCCCCGTCAATATAATTTTTACAAAATTGGTACAATAGCAACATATATTCTGAATATAAAAATTGAATTAAAGGTTGTCTACCTTGGAATAAGGCATTAAATCTATTAAAAATGTTTAATACATATTTTAGAAATGTAAAATATGCTTTATTATATATATTTCGAAGTTCACTTAAAATTGAATCTGCTGTTTTTAAAGAATCTTCCTGAGAAGCAATAAGAAAATAGTGTTCTAAAACTGTCCAGTTATTTAATATTCTAACAACGCAGTCATATCTACTTAGCCATCTAGTTGTTGCGAGTTTAAGAATTTTATGTTTTTCCACTTGAAAATATTCTTGCATTTCCTGCAACTGTTTACACCTTTTCGCACTTCCCGAAACGTAACTGTAAATGTTTCTCATTAAATCCTCCGGGGATCGGGGCAAACTTAAACAAGCTTTAGATGCAACTAAAGCAACGGAGTGGCAAATACATCGTATCAAAATTACGTGTGGAACATCATCTTGTATTAATTTAAAAAATGAATGGTTTTTGCCAATCATTACACTGGCGCCATCAGAGGCCATACCTAAAAGAAAATAATGTATTATTCTATATAAAACTTTTATTTTATATATGTGATTTATACCTATTATGTGATTAATTGGTATTCTGTGTTTTTCCATTACGGATTTAAAAGTAGTGTATAGATGGGTAGCTCCTAAATCTTTGGCATCTAATTCAATCAGTTCCAATAAACGTGTCTCTACTTTGGTATCCTTAATATACCGTACTAAGAGTGCCAGAAGTTTTGAATCACCAATATCCGTAGATTCATCTAACAATATTGAAAAATAATTGTTTTGTATATGCTTCACTAAATCTGCAGTTTCCTTCTTGCAGAGTACGTTTTTGATTATTTCGGTACATTTCGTTCTTTTTATTGAAATGTCTTGTGCTATTTTGCTGTCTTTAAAGATATTTTTTAATATGGGTTCTAAATCGTCAATTACATGAAATGCAATGTTATTAGCGGCGAAAAATGCACTTAGCATTATTTCTGCAGTTTTTACACATCTTAAATGTTTATTTCTTTCACTATGTTGTTCGTCGTCGAACATATCATTTAAATTCTTATTTGTTTGGAAAGATTTCATATTTTTTATGTGTTTAATTGTTGCAGCGTGTTTTAATAGTTCACTTTTGCCTCCCTTCATGGTAACCTTGCACACTTTACACATGCTCTAAAATATAATAAAAATAGTAGTTATTCATTAATAAAAACATAATTAAATTAATCTTACATTATTTTTAGTTGTTTTATCTGGAACTAACCACATTTTAAACACTGGATCCTCCAACCAGTGTGCTTTAAACACTTTTGTTTTTGGCATTTCGGAACACTGACAAAAATAATTGTTGTTCTTTATTAGTATACGTCGTCTTAAAATGATGAACAGCTGAACACCACAACACCTCTTGTTAACCTACATTTCACACCACACCACAACTCCACAACAACAACAGCTGTATTCCATTTGCCATCCGATAAGATCAGTTCACTTAAGTCGGATTAGATAATTCAGTTCATTTAGTTCAGATCATATGTCACGTGATATTCAAATGGAACAGGATTTTTTGAACTGACAGATGGTTTGCTAACCTCAAATAAAAGCTTGATACCTTGATAGTTGTAGTTCTTGTATTTCTTTCTTCGCAGCTAACTATAATACTGAAAGTTGTTATTAAGGACCTTTTATAAATTCTTATAAATAATTGTAATTTATAATGGATAATATTAAGAAGAAAATGGACGAGTTTATAACAGTAAGTATAATAATATAATACAATACCATGAACAATTTTATAAATAATAAAATTAGTACACATATGAGTAATCTACCTATTATTTAATTTCAGGACAGTTTACTTAAAGGAGGACCAACTGATATACTAAGTATTTTGGACACTTCAAGTTCTGAATCTGATGGCACAGAAGAAACAGATGAATCTGAAACCGATTCAGATGAAGAAACTCCTCAAAGATCTAAAAGAATTAGAATACAATCATTTGTTTCTAGTGTAGTTACAAACTACTCAGAAAAAGAATTTAAAAAACATTTCCGATTATCTAGGAACACAGCAAATTTTCTGAAAGGTTTGTATACCTTACACAAATTGATATTTGGTTTTGTATTTATGCAGAATTGTTGCAGATTTAATAACTCCAGGTTATGAAAGAAATGCTAACCACGGACGGGAACAGATTTCTTCATACACGAGCATTTTAATTTTTATATGGTACATGGCGAATCAAGAAACGTTTCGAACTATTTCAGATAGATTCAATGTGACTGAAAGTTCTGCGTACAGAATTATAAACAAAGTTGTCGAAATATTGTTTGACAAACGAAATGAGTTTATAAAATGGCCAGAATATGGAGAATATAGGCGTATTTCTGAAGAATTTAGAAGTAAAAAAGGATTAAAGGGAGTTTTAGGAGCTATTGACGGATCGCATATTCCCATAAAACGTCCTCAACAGGATAGTCACGATTACATTAATCGGAAAGGGTGGCACAGCATTCTTCTTCAAGGAACAGTGGATCACAGAAAAATCTTTATTGATGTTTCATGCGGAGAGCCAGGATCTCTTCATGATGCTCGAGTACTCCGAAAATCATCATTATATGTAAAGGCAAATAGTGATAATAATTTGTTTAGAAATTACTTTTTACTAGGAGATTCTGCATACCCATCCATGCGATGGCTTGTACCACCGTACAGAGATAATGGACATTTAACTAATAACCAGATAAGATTTAATTATTTACATTCTTCCACAAGAATTGTAGTGGAAAATGCATTTGGTTTATTAAAAGGCCGATTTAGACGTCTCAGAAAATTTGATAATAATAATATAAATTTTATAGTTAAATGTACTATTGTTGCCTGTATGTTGCATAACATATGTATTTTGCAAGATGATTTGGTTGAAGATGCTATATATGTGGATGATGATGAAATTGACGTGATGGAGAATGAAGATGATACAGAAAACACCAGAGAATTACTTTTTAACTCTTTATTTTAGATGTATAATATATATATTTATTTTTTGTACTTTTATTCTAACACTTTTTGTCAGTCTTATGTTCCTATTAATACTTATGAATAAAACAACAAACAAAATAAAAATCAGTCTTCTCAAATAAAAAAATAAAATCTTCTGAAATACTGGTAACATTATATATATAAAATTAAGAATTTTTTTCTAAAGACAAATATTTTTCCAGGGCCCTTACTTTTCTCTCTTCTATTTCTAAATATCTTTCAAATAAACATAACTTCCTTTCAGCGCGGTCTTCCTTTTTCTTTGTTTCTTCTTCAAGATATTTTTTTCTTTCTTCCCGTTCTTCGCATTTTTCTAATAACACTTGTTTTTTTAGTTTTATGAAGTCTTCATAATGACTCAATCTTTTCCTTTTGGGGGTGCTGGTTTCTGTAGTTTCTGCAACATTTGGTTGGGCACTATCTTTACTGCAGTGAGGCTGCGGACTGTTATACGTGACATTTTCGTTTATGTCTACGTTTACTGATGGATTATTTTTTCCATCAGAGGTTTTATTCAAATTTTCTTCCTCCATTTCTTTATTACTTTTCTCTCCTACACTAGGTGTTGAAACACAAGATTCGTAGGTATGCGAACAACTCGCTGAAGGTTTGTCGCCCAGCACTTCGTCCATTTCTTCAAAGAAGGCAAATTTACTAACACCTCTTCCTGTTTTCCTAGAATTGTCTTTAACTGATTTATATGTTCTCACTAAGTTCTTCCATTTTACTTCACATGATTTTGCACTTTTGTTGCAATTTATACTTAATAAGTCGTTTGAAATATTATCCCATACATGCTTTCTTTTTTTAACACTATAAAATTCTTCCATTCTTGTTTTGTAGCTCTCTATTAAAGCCAATGCCTCGTTTCTAGTCCACGTATCCCTTTCTTGATTATTTGCTGCATCCTTTTGTTGAATATTCGTATCCTTATCTTCTTTATTTATATTATTTTCTTCATTACTACTTATTAATTCATGTTGGTAGTTTTGCAGCAGTTTCTGTGCGTATAACATATCTGAAATTAGGTTATATTTTTAACAAAATTTAATTTCAAGAATTATTTATAATCATCATACCTGATCTTGCTCTTTTCACAACATCTTCTGGTAATTCGAGCACGTAGGTCATATTACTTTCTGGGTTAAACAACTGCAGTTTATCCATTTTATTTTAAACTTCAACACTCACAAATCACGTGACAAAATGATCTGAGCTAACTGATTTACCTGCCGAGATGGATTACTTCGTTCATTTGGTTCAGAGCCGTAATGTGGAGGGGGTGAAATGATCCAGTTAAATGGAATGACAAACAAGTAATCTCATTCAGTTAGTGTAAGTTAGATCTGATCCAGATGGCAAATGGAATACGCCAAACAACAAGCACTAAGCAGCGTGCCGGCGACCGGTTTATTTGGAGAGAGACAACGATATCAACTAATACCCATACTGACCCATACCCACATGACTAATTGCGTCACATGCGCTGTTTGTTATTGGTGCAGATTCAAATAAACGGCGCACGATTTATTTCCGAAATAAACCACTAGAT
The DNA here is from genome assembly GCA_963942605.1 of Poecilus cupreus. NCBI lineage: Eukaryota > Metazoa > Arthropoda > Insecta > Coleoptera > Carabidae > Poecilus > Poecilus cupreus. The sequence goes on along the minus strand of OZ012729.1, from coordinate 3,050,683 downwards.
GGCAATCTTAATTTGAATTAATGGTTATTAAAAATTTAAAAATTCCCTCAAACCATTAAAAATTCCCTTTTCCCTCCACATGGTCAAAAATACACAAAAAAGGGAAAAATCCCTCCGGTTGGCAACACTGCACCCAGATTCACAGGTTGAACTCCGGAATTGGACACAATGGGATGAAATAAACAACTGGTATTGCCCGAAAGTTAAACTATTATATTGTAAAACGACAAGGTGAACAAAATCAGACTGACTCAGAGCGGGTGGCTCTCTGCTCATACATCCACGGGGATCCAAACTTTCCATCCGTCACAGGGCATAGTGCAGGCACACCGATATCTAATGTAAAGTCTAATTCACTTCTTCGCCCGCACCATCCCTGGACCGATAGCTGGCGGCTCAAGACTAAAGATTAGCGGCGTGTGAAAGTTAAACAATAAGCATAATTAATAAACAACACGTTACGTTGTTTAACTTTCCACCCGAATCTTCATCCTTGCTACACCATCCCTTCCTTAACCGATGCATTTATTCCTAAGTTCGGATGAGGAAGCCTGTCTCTGAGAGTCGTCTCGCCTAAAATATAATAATAACATTATAATTCTACAAAATCCTTAACCTAATTATTACAACTAACGGGGTGCACATTCCCTTATTTTCGTTTACATTTCCAATATACATACATTACATAAAACATTTATAGTTAATAACGTTAACTTACACAAGGAACCTTTCTGTCTCATGTCTCATCTTGGCATGTGTCACGGCGAGCTTGAGGTGCAGAAGTTACAATATTGTCTTGGTGGGGGGAAGAGATCGTACACACTGTTTCGAGCGGCACATTGGCTGCCTCCTGGCTTTGTTGGTGAAGATACAGTCGGTGTAGGTGTCTATTGGCGAGGGCATGCCACAAACTAGCCCACAGAAATTTTCTCGATCGCTGGTGGGTCTTAGCTGCTTTCTTGAGGTCAAAATAATTGAGTACCACGCTACCTACGTAACTTAATACGCCAAAGATGGTGTAAAGTAGAGCGAATATCGAAAATAAGTTACCCATGCGAGACAAGAAACCCCATACCTGTTCTGCGGACGTAATGGCCATCTCCCGGAACTCAGTCGCACTGAACACGTTGGGAATGTGGTATCCCTGGTTATCCCTGTTCCGGCCGATGACTCTTCGAGTCACTAGGCTGGTTACAGCTTCTTTTTCGGTTGGGAACAATAAAGCCTTCTGAAACTGCTCTATTTACTCGCTAGTATAAACGCCATGTAAACTACTAGGGGAAATCTTGGCCATATGTAGCAGATGTTCCTCCTCGTTAGCGTCGAGCTCCATGGGAGCCGTCCTGGCGAGCCGAATCTCGGGCTGCAACTCTAGCCATTTACTTTCAAGATTGAACATGGCGGGTACTTGTCACTGCAATCCACTTGGGTACCGTGATCTTTAATTATGTGGGTTATTGGCGTCATGAATTTTGATTCGTTCAGGTAGGTAATGGGTAGTTCTTGGTAATAATAGTTGGAGCGGAGGTACTCAACTATAACTATACCTTTGACCGACAGCTCGCAATATAGAGTACTTCTCCGACCACGCGACCGATGTGACCTGGTGCGTCTCTTACGAGACCGCTAACAATATCTGGGGATTCAAGGGCAAGAGCGAGGCGGTTCTGTAGGATCTTCTCCCGAAGGCGGCATCACTTCATTATGGAGTCGTAGATGACGTCGCCCATATGGCGTTTCACAGCAATTTCTAAGAATAGTAGTTTGATCAATACCTGCGTCATCAAGTTGTTGTTCTGTACTAGTTTCCGACTTTTTTGGAAGTAGAACCCCAGTGATGTGTCAAAGATGATAAGTAGGCGGTTCTGCTCCATCCACCAAACCTGCTGGTGACACATCACCTTGCGCTTGACGAGCTTCAAGGCGAACACGGTATCGTAGGCCTCGACCACAATGTACATTTGGTCACTCGCTTCGCTGCTAGCTTTCAATGTAAGTGCTGTTGCTTCGCCTTCATACAGAACATCTGTGCCAGTTGATTGGCACCTGCTGTTATCCGTTGCCTCCCAGGTCACTTCGCCGGCTAAGTCGTTGAAACAGTATCCTGAGTTATATGGACAGATAGTGCCCGTGCGGAGATTTAGTCTGTTCTCCTCTACATCGGCTACCGCTAAATAGTCTTGTAAACGCACGGTGATAGCAGCCGTTACTACAACATCTTCGTAGGTGGTGCCGCTAACAGTGTACTTTTCGCCATGACACTTGCCATATGCATCCAGGTTTCCTGCGAGGGTAGTGGAAATTTCCGTGGTACCATTACGCACTAGGTCAGAGCCGAGACCTCAAAAGTCAACTCGTCGGAACCTGTAGACATCACGGCAAATAAACAACACGTTACATTGTTTAACTTTCCACCCGAATCTTCATCCTTGCTACAATTATCAGTTGGAAGAACCCAGTCTAAAATACGTTTTACCTCATCTGAACTCGTTTGGTTTGCTTGAGATTCATCTTCTAAATTTACTTCCGTGTCGCTCATCTCAATATCCGATACACTATCTGAAGATCCTTGAACAGGTAATTCATTTTTTTTTAAGTCACTAATGCTGTCTGATCCGTTATCACTACTCGGCACATAATCATCACTGGACCCAGCAGAATATGGTTCTTCTTCCTCATCTGATAAAGAAAAGTCTGAAAAATGTTCAGCGGCATATTCCAATTCTTTTTGTGTCAGCGGTCGTTTTCGGTCCGTAATAATCCTAAAAACACGCTTATCTAAGAACCTAATGGTATAAATGTGTACCTTGAAAAATCACGGCTGGTACACATGTGTACCGCATCACAAAAAGCGAGATTTTCTGAAAATAAAATCAAAATATACGTACCTTACAGACACTCGTCGTTTATTGGAGTATAATGAAATACCTCCGACTGTATTCGCGATAAACTAATGTGTTTATAATAGAAAAACACTTTATTTTCAACAATAGCACGTGTTACGTTTTCAAACACAACAAAAAACTAACTTCAATGTTGAAATTAGCTGTAAATATATGGTCGAATGCATGTGCGAGAATTCAGAACACCGGTATGGTATACTGGCAAGATCCGTATAATATTTAGTTGAACTTTCAGGCATTTTCAAATGTGAGTGGTACATATGTGTACCAATCGGGACGAAAGGGATAACAGCCGACTCTTCTAAAGCCAAGAATTAGCTGTGAAGATCTAGTAGGTATATGATCTAAGTTCCATACAATGCTTATCTGTTAAATTTTTAGCTAGTTTGTAACCGGATAGTTACTAAAATATCTATATTTACTTGAAGTTTCTTGTATTTTTGACACTTGTGGAAAAACAGGAGAGCCAATTATAAAGCAAACAATTGGTAAATTTGTAAACTATTTAGATTTAAAGAAAGATAATAATGTAGTTAGTTAAACATACAGAAAAATATTTAAATAAAAGAGATGAGCAAATGTTTAAAACAAACAATGATATTTAAAGTGCAGATCTTATGCATCTTCTTGCCCGCTTCAGAAGAGAAGTCGGCTCTCAATAATCAAGCTTAGGTGTAGAACAAAATTACTTTCACAATAACAAGAACTATAATATTACACGTTCGCTACACCACCGAGACCCGACTCAGCACTTTTTAGGTTTATTTCACGAAACGCGGAAAACAACTGACTTAACTGATTTAAAGTTATGTCAAAACGTAATTTTTTGGTTGTTACCTCTTCAAATTTGCAAAACGAATCGGCCTGTCCCTTTTAAAGAAAAATTAACCAATATGAAACTTTTAAAACCACCCCCAAAGATCAGACACCAATACGGCCAATGCTAATTCGATACCGGATCGCGATGTCCCAAATCAGAATATCGCTACGCCCCCCCGTAAAGGCGAAGGGAAATTCTAGCTTGGCCTTCAGCGACAAATACCGCTAAAGGTTGAAACCCAAACACCGCTAGTTCTAATGATTTATGAATTATTATTTCGAGTAAAAAATTTTCGTCATTTTCGTTAACTAAATTTAATGCAATATCACAATTATCTATAAATTCTCTTAGGGTGTTTCTATCACCTTCAAATTTAATAAGGCATCTCTCCGCGACTTCCAATTTTACAAAGGTTCTAGTTTCATTTGGCATTTTCAATTTAGGCAAACAGCTGATAAAAACTTACAGTAACACAGTAAATGAAGTTGGCATAAGCGTCTGCGAAGATGGAGGTGCTTGAAGTCGGACGGTTGGCGGCGAAAGTTGACCAGGGTCGGGCTGCGATGCTCTGCTTGCGGCGGCGGTGCGGTAGACAGGCAACTCTCGATGATCTGGATATGGTACTGCTTGGCCAATGATGTCTGATGGGTGTATCTCGGACTTTACGCTCGTTGTTTACACCGTTTGTTATATCTTCTTTGAAGTTTTCTCGTATAAACAATTTACTTCAATTCACTTTAAATTGTACACTTGCAATTTATTATTAAAGTGTCTAAGTGATAATATCCCACACTTCTGACACCATAAAATTTATGTTATGATCTTATTAATTTAAGCGTAACACAAATTGTTTTAATATTTTCGGGTCTCACTCAGTTAAGGCTTAAGAGCCATACATTCAAATAAAACTATTGAGTTTGTAATTTAAAGTAATATTTTTATTTACTACTACAAAGTTTGACATACTAAAATGTTTACGAAGATTAAAAATACGATGGACTAGTATGTACTGTGTAAATTATGTTTTAAGGCCTTTTTGACCTTACTGTAATATGGTTAATATGGTTAACAGTATTATAAGTTTAACGGACATCTCCGGAATCGAGTAGACGTAGGTTTTGTAGCTCTGCGGATGACTTGTCTCTTCGACGACGTGAACTGGTACCGATCAGCAAGTTCTCTTCCTTCTGATGAGGACGTGGTCTGGTTACCTGGACAGCAAGTTATCGATTTCGTGTAGTCTTCTTTAGAGATAAGTTGTGGTTAGACCCTGATGGGCTTAGGTTGAAGCCTGTTTTGAAGTTCTTGTAGATTTCGTTGAAGTTGAAATAAGACTTTAAAAAGTGCCACAGATGAAATATTTGGTTTTAATTTCTCTGTGTTTTCAACATCCCACAGCTATTGCGCCAATTATATTTAAAGCCTTTCTGACCTCACAATACTCTTAAGTACTAAGAGGGGGTAATCATGCGCAATAGCAAAGTATAACATATAATAATATATATAATTTGTATACTATGATTACTATCGTCCCGATGAGAAGAGACGCTGAGTTTTTATACACATTTTAGTTAACAAGTCAGCATTTCTCGCGTCCCCACTCATAAGAACGTGTCTTTTTTTCTTAACTAAAAGCAATAATTTGAGAACAGGTGTATGAGCAAATTTAATTCCTTGAATTGTCAACAATTATTTGTCCTATAGTTCCTGAGTTCATACACGTGTTTGCAAATTATGCTGAGGATATAACACCATTCCCCTAGGAAAGAATGAGTTACATATCTATTGTAATTTATTCATCCTATTCTTAATTTTCTCGGAGCGCCGAGGTTGTGGGTTGAGGTAAGTTAATATCTAATTCATCAAAATCTGGAGCGTAACTAACACTTGTGTTAGGACTAACATTTGGTTCATTAGGATTATTGAAAGTTATACATACATTTGGTAAACAACCACAATTTCGTCGTCCGGTTCCCCTTATAAATTTATAATACATTTTAATAAAAACATACAAACTAATAATTACAAATAAAACGTACATAACATAATATAACACTGAATAATACGAAACATTTTTACTCTCTAAGATTTTATCGGCAGTTTGCGTAATTTGGGAAAGCTTGTTACTTGCAGAACCTAATTCATCTAAATTTAAAGTAGAGGGTCCACATATGTGATCTAAATCGATTTCAGATACATTTTTCTTTCATTTTCTTCGATACAGTCATCTACATTTAAATTAATTGGTGGCATGTATTCACTATTAATTTCAGAGTTAAATAATCTCTTTGAAACTAAAAGTGCTGACGAAGAACATGTCTTGCAATCGTTGTCAAGTGTGATTGACCATATGCCGTGTAACTTTGTATCTTGAGGTTGTGCACCGGCCTTGCAATTTATAGTTAAGGTTTCAGGTTCATAATTATTTAAAGTATCATTTAACAGCTTTTTATGCGGAAGAGTATCTTCCTGTAATCTATCAAACGAGTCCATATATTTATAGGGAAAAACTCTCTTTCTCTAACTTCCATGTACTGTCCATCTGTTAAATTTTTAGCTAGCCTAAAAAAAAAAAATGAAGAGAGAGAAGGAGAACACAACTCACAACCAACCAACAAGTTCTCCTTCTCGCCCTTAGGTCTCTTAATGCAATGGAGGTCTGATGACCCTCCAGAGGACAGATTTATATCAGATAAAACACATAATAAAATGGTACACAGAGGCATGAGCTAGCCTTGGTACAAAATAAAAATCATTATAACATAAAATTGTATGAATGACATGCGTGATAAAATGGCCGTGAGCTATACGCACGTAAGTAACGTATAGCATCACTGAAAATAAAAACAATTATGACATAACATGTCTACATAGTAATACATGCGCCCATCGCACCGAGGTGCGTAGGGCTACGAATTGGACGGGAACATAACATGAATAAAGCAAGGTAAATAATTATTCTAATATGTACAAGTTAGTTAGGACCTGAGTCTATCAGGGTAACTAACATGGTGCAAGCACCGGTTGACTCTGGTCGCCAATCCAAATATAGTGCAAACAAAATAAATCGTTTTACAACTACTGTTGTCCGGTATATATTGGATGAGTTGAGTTAACAGCTCATCCACCGGACAGGGCCAGACTAGAAGCCTGGCCGCTAGCCCGTTCCTTGAGTCATGGGTGGCGGCGCAGTTGTTGCGATGCGCCGGATTGTCTTCAATGTGGCAGGTTATAGTTTTGCCACATTGCTTGTATCATTATGGGCTGAGGGAGGTGTGAGGTTTACCCTCTAAGGTCGAGCGACAGAGTGCCAAGTCAGAGACTTGGCATTCTCTAAGTCCTTGTATGTAAAATTACGTGGCGCTTAGGCCGACGTAACTTACCAAGCAGTTGAACCCACCAGTATCTCACGCGAGGCGGAGGAAGCGTTGGTATGCCCAGTGATTTTGACAGGTCAAAAATGGGGTGTGTAACTATGGTGGTTGCGTAGGCATGTAGAGAGTCATCAAGATGACTCTCATTCCCGATGTACCAGGGATCTTAAGGAACAGAGCGCCCACTCTGAGGTTCAGTAATCACCCTGCGGGAATCTTGTATGCCTAGCAGTCATAGTTTATGTTACTAATGTGTGCTTCCAAACGCCTTTTTAACGTTTGGCACTTGGGGTTGCTTGCTTGGTGCTCTATGTCAGCACCTCTCAGCCCTGTGCGAGCGCAGTTGGAGCATTTGGGCTTGGATTCCTTCTTTGTGCACGACCTTGTGTCATGTTTGCCAGAGCAATGGCCACACACGTCCTCGCTCTTGCAATCCGACTGTATGTGACCAAATTTCTGGCACTTGTAGCACCTTTTAATATGGATGTGGTCCCCCACCTTGTACGTGTGCCAGTCGTGCACGATGCGGCCCTTATCCAGTAGAGCTCTCCTAAGACTAGGGGAGGTTTCTACGACCCAGTTCACCGTAGGGCCCTCTCTGCGTCCAAATTTAGTAACCATTTTGAAATCGTCATATTTCATGTCAGTTTCATCGATAAAATCCTCGACACTTGACTTAATGTCCTCTTCCTTCAGTTCTTTAGGAATATTTAGAAGTACAACCCTGGGTTTGAACTTCCTGGACTCCTCCGCAACAAGGCCGTTCTTTTTGAGATCCTTACTAGTGAGAAGCTTTCTTAGGTTCTCATTTTCGGATTCAATGCAAAGCCCCTTGTTAGGGACTTTGTACACCTTTGTAGGGATAAACCCAACCTTAGCAGGTCTTATGGTTTTAAATACCAGATCTTTAGTGTCGTCACTTGTAGCCAGTTTATTGTTCCCAGGACTTGGGGAGATGGTAATCTTAGTAGTCGGGGCCTTGTTGCAGGAGGTTGCAATAAGTTTCGTTACAGGTTTCACGGGTCTCTCGGGTGCGCTACTCGCCGCTTGGGCACTGTCAGATTTGACGTGTAAACATAAAGTATGGTTAAGTGAATTGTCCAAAATAATAAACTATAATAAAACAAAATTAATTAAGTAGGTACTACATTTATTTCTTAATTTAAACAAGACGAATTATATTGAAAAAAAATTTACGAGGACCGGAGTGGTTCAGAGGTTGTGCAACCCTGCTTTATCTAACTTTATCTAACAAGCTTTGTCATAAGTGTCATAACCTTACATTTTACACTTTATTTTATACATAAAGCAACCTTTAATGTCATCAAAGACCTGTATTCTCACCTCACTATTTTGGCAAGATTTCAGTAGCACACGGTGAATAAACGCTATTTGAAATCATGCTTCAAATTCCGAAGTTTGTATTTGGACATTTAGAACATGTGGTTTTTAATCAATATAGCGAAACTTTGGTTATAATAATATTATAGAAGTGTAATAACTTACATGATTAATTCGATATTCGCCTGGCACTTATTTAATACTTTAATCACATATAACGAATATTATAATTCAACAGAGCTATTCACTCAGAATTTTTACAATGTCGGTCATTTTCTCCTTGCCTTGGCGGGAATTACTAGTAGATTTGCAGTGGTGCTCAAAATGTTTGTATCTTTGGGCCAAAGTTACTGCTGATTAATTTTAGCGGGCCGAATAGATGAGAAAGTGATTAAAATTACAAACAATAAAATGACAACATATGTAATTAATTTTTATAATGAATTTTATATATAATTAAGTTATCATCATCAGTAGTAATAAAAATAAAATGGGATAAAATCAATATTAAACAACTTGTAAATCAAGCCACAATTTTATGGCTCAAAATATAAAAATTTGTTATTGAACTAATATATTTTTAATATATTTAAATATAAAGTTAAATTCATCTATGTTTAACTTATAGAATAATAAGAAGATGTGACAATTTAAATTTCAGATTCTTTTCTTTATTAATTAACCTAAGTAACAACATATTTACATGAGTTGAGACAATATGAATTGAATATGAACATCAATAATAAAAGTGAACATTTACAATACAGTAATTACTTTGAGGTAAGTTAGTTGCTTAAATGTAAAATGTTTATAACCTATACAAATGTTTATTTTTGTAGGAAGAAAAGAAAGGTATTAATCCGGAGTGACAAATCTGGTTTGTCACAAGCACTAACCCATATACGTTTATAATCTCGAATTTTGATATTTCTTTAATATTCAAGGGGAATGTCAAATTTTTATATAGTAAAACATTTTCATAATATGGGTATGATGATGTTCGGTGGGAGATGGAGCTGATATAACCGCCCACATAAAGCAAAACTTATCGCTATTCACGTTCACAACAGTTTTTTTTTATCTTATACTTTTAGGTAGTTCTTTAAATAAAGAGCCTCGGATTGGCTTATACTGAATTAAATTTGGGAATGTTGAGCAAGCTGGTTGTAAATAAATTACTAATCTTATTCACTATCGATTTCGACTTATATATTTGGTCATCATCAGGTCAACAGCTGAAAAATACATAAGAGTATGTAATATGATACATTAAATAGGGCTTTAAAAGTTTTTTTTATACAGAGTGAAATAGATATTATATTATATTATATTAATGTAGAGGTAATAAGTATTTACAGCAATTATATTAGTAGTTTGATTTATAATTAACATGTGTAATTATAAATAAAAGGTTATGTAACCTTGTGAATAATAACACAAAAATTTTGAATAAATGTAAAAGTATATAAAAATACTAACCGTCAATATTATAAAAGCAGTTGAAACATTGGTTTAAACAGTTTTATGCAGAAATAAATCATGTGATAAGATTGATCAAGTTGGATATGTTGTTGATGTGTCACAAGGAAACGGTACAATGACTAGACAGGATTATTTAGTTGGCTATGGAGAGAAGTGTGTTAGGGTTCCACCGTTTCACCGTTCCTCTTTTGGTTCGGACATTTATTCATTTACATCTGTAGAGGTATTCTTACCCTCTTGTTATTATTTACATTTTGACTAATTCGTACAACTATTTACATTTTTCCCTTAATCTACCCTAACTAATATTGCCTAAGGTCAAGCGCAATAGCTCTTACAGCGGTGGAACTTAAGTTACATGTTGTACTTCTATCTATTCTTCGGCACCGTAAAGGAGATAAGGAACCTCAACGGGATTTGTTAATCGGTTCTGCTTCTCTTCTTTTGTCTCTTTGGATAATGTAACATTTCTAAGGTTAATCGCTTGTTCAGATTCTTCTCCGTGGCTAGTATTCTAGTATCTTTAAAGTCAAAAGAGTGTTTCTCTATTTGACTCTGTTCCTCTAGGGCACAATTCTTATGTTCTTTCAATCTAGTATGTAGGTATCTTTTCTTTTGTCTTATGTAAACGCGGACGCAATCTTTACATAGAATTTTCTAGATAATGTTTGATCTTTGCAATGTCAATAGTGGTTTTAGTGTTATTGAACAAATTATTAACTGTCTTATACTGCTTGAAAGTGATGTTCATACTGAGATATTGTGATAACGTATTTCTGACTTTGTGTGATAAGTCAGAAATGAGGGGAATAGTACAGTAATAATTGTTAGTGTCACTGGTTGTGTTTAGCTCATCTTGTTATTATTTTTGCTCTTTTGCCATCGAGCTTTTACAGGTGTGGGGGGGGGGGGGGGGGCGGCTTCCTCGAACAATAGACCCCGATCGGCAATAGTTCTCATTCAATGATAAAGAGCCCATGGAACAAGATTTCTTAATTGGATGTTGGCATGCATTTTCGCGGAAAATTGTGTACTATCATCTTCGCAGTTTCCAGGCAATAATTTTTTAACAGATCCACATTCACAGCGTAACCGCATGGCAAAACTTGCATTATGATTTGAGCATGATTTAATAGTTCAACATTCAAAACCAAAATTTCCGCCGACTCAAACGAATTGGCAAAAAACGCCTAGCAGTATTGCCATCGTTACTGGTATCGAATCCCCCCACTTTTGAAATATAAAAAATGAGCTCAAATCGCCTTTTGAAACCTTTTCCAATCTTCTGTAATTTTTTAAATTTACATCTTTTTTATTAGGGTCAGGTGGGGTAAATTTAAACGGTTTTTGACCACTGTAATAATGTCCATATAGTTTTAAATGTTTTAAACATTTTCTCCCGATTTTACCGCCATATGAGTTGTTATCCAAGTTTCAAGGGCTGTTTACAATTTACCCAACGAAAAATTAAACTATCCAAAATACAGGGGTAAATGGAAACACGCCGTTCGTTGTTCTATTGGTCTAGTAGTGATTTTTGTTGGGGAAAATGTGAACAATATTGCAAGTAAACATTTTGAATATATCTAACTTACTTTACATGCGTGTTTACAATTTCCCCTATATACGGTTATGTACTTGTATATAAGCTACAAGTTAACAGAATAATAAAGAGGCAGTTAAAGAAACGTGTACTTCATACTTTATTTAAATTTAATGCTTACAAATTGTGACGTGGATTGCGTCAACGCAAAAAAAATAAAAGAAATAACCACGGTGTAGACGCGATTATCACTTACGCACCCTGAGATCTGCTGGTGTGCGGCCGCTAGCTTTTGACAGTGAAGACGGGAGTGGTTCTTAATAATGAGAAAGAAAAAAAAACAAAGGGATAAATAGGGCGCCACGTAATTTTTAACGTAAAAATTACGAAAACGACAATAGGTAGTAATAGCTAATTATTTTTCTTACCTACCGTAATGTCAAGATGCCTGAAAACGTCAAGAAGGTTTTTCAAACATAAATTATCAATAATTAAAATTGACCCGTTTACTGATGTTAAAGAAATAAATACAACAAAGTCAAACAGTTTGTGACGCGGGGGGAATCCGTAGCCCGATTGACAACTATACGACGCACGGTTGGCCAACGATGGACGTAGGCGAGTTACAGCCAGATGGTCGGGGTACGAACTGTCCGCGACAAAAAAGTCGAATTTACAATTAAATAAATTATTAGTTTTGATGTAGAACATAACAATAAAGGAAAAGAAAATTATTATTTCTGTATGACAAAGAAATAGTAAAATAACTACGAAAATAATGTGCTCCAAGGCAATCTTGGTAACAATAACAATGCCAAAGTTCTATCGATGTTTTCAGTGCAGGAGGTGTTACAAAATATATAAATAAAATTATAAAACTTAGCCAAATATCTTGTGGCGGCTGGTTCCAAGGATGATGAAATTGGGCAGTCGTTGACCGGATTGCAGGGTGAACCGTGGCGGGCGAACGGCAACACACCGGTGACAATGTCCAAAAGATGACTTGTGGAAGCAAATCAAATGGATCCTCCGTAGAGACAGACTCCTTCTAACATCAAAATGTCCTCAACGAAACACGTGTGATTCGCGAGACACCACACAAAACTATCGAAGCGAGTCACAATTTTATTCCGTTGCTAAATAATATCCGCGCACCGCGTAACCGCTCAGGGTTGTAGAATAGCTATCGGAAAACGTATTGACTTCCACGTGTGAAAGAATTAATATTGTACGCCGCGACAACAACTGTCTTATCCCAAGACCACCAAATCAATGAATCAAAAACGGAACTTTATTAATTAACCAAAATCCCTCCCAGAAACTATCGGCGGAAGAAAAGGACGAAACAACGTGACGAGAGAGAAGGAGATACATTTTTGGAAGTGACAAAGGTGCAATTAGGATTAGGAAACTCCGAGAAATAAATAAACAAGGAATGCAAAATCTACCATGTATTTAATACGGAAAATAAATATCCTTAGTTTGAATTTAAATTAATTTTAAATATTATTGTCAAAAATCAAACAACCAAAATGATGCTGCAGTGTGAACAAAGCTTTACTAGCGATTCACGCTACTTGCAAGCTAACGACAAAACAATAAACTATTTTTAATTAACAAACGTCAACAAATTGAGTATCTACAAAGATCAAGAAAACTAAATTTAGAAAACAAAATAATGAAATTGAATCAACGAATTCAAACGATGAAGCTAACAAGGTAAGTACAACTCTAATTTTTAAATAAAAATAAAATAATTAAGTTATAGCAAGTTAATTCTGTTTTTAGGTTATTGTGGAAGGAAAACATGAGAAATAGGACAAACTAGGGCAAAGGATAACATGAACAAAATTAGAACGTAACAAAATATTAGTTTAACAAAGTTTATTGTTCGAAAACGCTTACAGTACCAGAAAAAATATGAATTGTTTTTCTATCTCTCGTCAATGTTTTTGGCTCAGGTAACACGGCCTCAATCATTTCAAATTCAATTGACGAAATATCAGTTTCTTTTTCAACGAATTCAGTTCCAAATCTGTCGCTGCGCCTAAATCCAATAATTTCAATGTCTCCACTTTCTTCATCTACATTACGTACACGGCAAACATATTTATAATTCGTGCTTTTCCTTGATCCTCCAAGAAATTTTACCAATATATATATTCCTGGCTTAATTAACTGCCATTCTGGTAGTTTATATTGAACCTCTGAATACATATCTGCTGCAACTTCTTCGGCCCATTCATTTTCGTTTAGCTCTTCATCTGAGTCATCGTTATAAGGAACTCCATCGCTTTCTTCTTCGCTTGGACTGTCCTCCTTACGCTTTCTTTTTAATTTATCTTTGGCTGCCTTTTTTTCGCGAAGTTTGTCTTTTCGTGTATTTTTCTCTTCTTTTAAACGTTCTGCTTCTTTGAGCCGTTCAATAACTTCAAAAGTCGTTAAAACCTCTCCGTACTGAGCCTGTTTCAGTCTTGGTGTAACTTTTTTGGGTTCTGCAGAATTTCTGTTGGGGTCCACATTTAGCGTTTTAACAATTGCTGATGAGAAAACACTAACAATATCTGCAGCAGTAGAAATACGAGTACGATCATCAGTTTGTAAAATAGCAGATGTAGATGGACCTGGCCGTAATTGTAGTGGTTCCGTTTCTTCTTGTATGGAAGTTTCTTCACTGTTTGTTTCTTGTTCGGCTTCATTATTTTTATTCTGTTGAATTTCGGCATTTTGAACGGCTTTCCGCTGATTTTCTTTGAATCTCTTTAAATCAATAGAATTAAATTCGTCTTCTGGAAACTTTTCTGGGTTGACTGGAAATATTCCTGTGGTTACAAATCCGCTTTTAATATTTTTTTCAGTAAAAGCTTCTTTCCAGACTTCCCCTAAAAGTTCAGTAAATTCATTCTTCTTCAGTCGTCCTACTCCATGCCCCATGTGTTTCTTTCCATAGGCAATAAGCTTTTTCTCCCAGGAAGATTTTACAGGGCCGAAAACACACTTATCTAGAGGTTGGAGCCTGTCTGTTAAATGACTTGGAAATTTTACTAATACGATTTTATTTTCAAGTGCACACTCAATGATTCTCAAACTTATGTGGCTCTTGTGTCCATCATACAACAATAACGCTTTCTGGTATGGCATATTTTTTGTCACTCGTAAATCTTTCACCCACTTTACGAATACAGAATGGAACCAATTAAAGAACTGAGGTTCTTCCATCCAACCATTTGTGGATACGGCATAAACTGTTCCTGGGTAAGCCTGTGGTGATGTCCACCTAGCCTGTACTGCGCCTCCTTTAAAAACAATGAAGGGCGGCAAAAATGAACCATCGGCCGCTACACAAGCCAGAACACTTGTTGACTCTCTTCCAGAGCCTCCTGAGACTCTTGAGAGAGCCTTTCCTCGTTCTCCAATGGCCTTTATCCTCGATGGATCATTTCCAAAACCACTTTCATCAGCATTGAAGACAAATGCAGCTTCATCAATTTCTTCATCGATAACTACCTTTTCCAAACAATCATAAAAATTATAGATGACCTCTGGTTTTCTCTGATCCTTTCTTGCTTTTTGGAGATGCTCTGGCTTTTTGAAGGACAAAGTTTTATGTCGATTCATGAAGCTGTAATACCAGTCTAAGCCAGGGCGACCATCCTTGAAAGGTGTTTCTAAATTTCTTTCTTTAACGAAGGTTGATATTAGATCTCGTAACTCTTCCTTATTACATGGATATCCCATTCGTGCTCGAGCCTTGAAACATTCCACTATTTGTTCTTCTACCTCGGCCCCTAATACAATAGAACGTCCACCTCCCATTTTTGTTTCTGGCACATTTCTGCCCTTTATTCTATGGAAAATAACTGCTACGGGGACATTATATTGTTGTGAAGCCTGACGATAAGTGCAATTTTTATTCTTTACGTCACTGCCTGCCCTTAAAAGATCATCTTGTGAGTATCTCACCACAGTTTTCTTCTTAATATACTTCCTGGGCATGTTTGTTCTTCCCTGGAATAAAATAAATACAATTTTAGAGCGATACATTTTTGTTTACAATTTCCCCAAATTAGCGTTTACATTTTCCCCAGAGGCACATTTAAAAGGGGTAATTGTAAACAATGATTTGCTCTGTGTAAACTGGTAACACAGAAGCTAGGTTATCAAAATACGTTTATTTATGTTATATTATTATCATCATAAACAATAAACAGTTTGAAACTTACCTTTCAGTACCTTTAACTTGAACTACCGAGTGATGTGACCGAAACAACTTGCAAACTTTAAAACAGCATCCAAAACTTTTCACCATTACTCGCATCGAATCATCTGTATTGGACTACACTGTGCGTCTGTATTACCGGCTGAGATGTGTTACCTGGCTTATGCGCGCGAAACTATCCTATTTTGAATTTTTAATAATATACAGCGCTGTATACAATTACCCCGAGTTCACATTTACCCCAACTGACCCTATATAAGCATTTTCGGTTCTGTACCAGTGATAAAAGCACCTCTTCTGCCATCGTAAAATTATATCAACTGAAATCAGATTACAAATAAGATGAAACAAAATTTTACAAACATTGTAAATACACATGTATCTTTTTATAAGTAAATACAAATAATTCTTCAAATTTGCTAAATTTGTTAAGTTTCCGCAATGTCAAATGCAACCGTCTTAAATCTGGGATTTGAAAACGTTGCTTTCGAACAAAGTGAATTCGATTCCAATATGCCACTAAATCACCTTCTAACATTTTCTAGTAAAACAAATTTTAAAAACTGCACATTTCTCGTTTTTTTAATTGTAGTTTCTTAGCGAGTGCTGTAGCTCTCTTATAAGAGGAATAATTAACAACAAAGTTGTATATTTGTGGTAATTCAGCAGTTCTCTTTTCAAATGGTTTCAAAATGGGGACCTAGTCTGTTAACATACCCCATTCTGTTACAGTAAGTAAAATATTTGATGTAAAATTTATGACACGTCGATTTATAGATAATAATTTTTATTCGCTATCGTTTTCTTCATCTTTATATTTAAATATTAATTCTATTATTTCTTTTTCTAATTTTTTCTTTATCTTCGGCTGCATGCTATCCATGCGACTTGTTATGAATTCTGCAAATATCGCACTCTTAGTTTTTTCGCTTTCGGGGGTTTATAATCTAATTAATTAGATACGCTTGACATAAATGTGGATTCTTGAGACGAAAAAGAATTTTCTCGGTTCCGTTTAGTAACTCTTGTCATCATACTTTGACTAGAACCAGGTTCTGGAGATGCAGCGAAGGCCGTTGATGTCTCTAAATTCAGAGACTGACTATATTACAGACTCCATTAACATACAATGGGTGGAAAGAAGTGGAACAAGTTTTCAGGGAGAGGTGGAGCTTCCCCAATTGATGGGAAGCACATTAACTTCCTACCACCACGTGCTGAAGGCTCCTATTATAGGAACAACAAAGGCAGTGATTCTATTGTACTATTAGCAATGGCTGATGGAGATTAAAAAATTTATTTGTATTGATGTCGGAGCAAATGGCAGGATCAGCGATGGCGGGGTATACCAAAACAGCCGTATGTCCACATACATTCAAGACAATACACTTAACATTCCGCAAAGTGAGAAGTTTCCGGGAACTAGTATCAGAACCCCGTATGTATTCGTGGCAGATGACGCTTTTCTTCTGACAAGCAGAATTATGGGTCCATTTAGATACCACGGATTAAGTAAAGAACAAAAAACTAAGCCGAGCAAGAAGAGTAGTCGAGAATGCTTTCGGTATTCTGGTAAATAGATTCCGTTTATTGTTAAACCCGATTAATTTAAAAGTAAAAAAGGTAGGAAAAATTACAACGGCTTGTTTTATATTACACAATTTTCTAATAACACACATAGGACAAACATATACCGGTAATGCGGATATGGGCGAAAGCAGTCAGACACAAACATTGTAAAATTTGGACAAAGACTTGTATGCAGGGAACAGACCCACTCAACTTGCTGTGACTTTAAGGTCAACTTCTATGGACTATTTTAATGACGTTGGTCAGGTTGATTGGCAACAGGAATATATTAGTAGTAAGCAATAAATTTGTTACTTACTTCTTCATATTCTTCTAAAACCTCCACGACCATTTCATCTTGTGACGAAATGTTGCCTTCTTCATCCCTAACTCCAAGCAAATTCTCTTTTCTCATTTTTATCGAATCTTTCAGGAACAGTAGTAAATCGAAACACCACAGCTTCGGTTCGTAAATATCTTCTGTGCCAGCAGCGCTTTTATAAGATTGAACTACTTTTGCATATTCTCGACCAAATTGTGATCGTAAGCTTTGATACTTGCGAGAGAAATCATTTATTATAACAACATATTCCATAATGTATAAATACCTATGATATTTTAAAATTTTTACGTACCTGTGACTTCAGGATGGTACTTATTAACCACGTTAACCATTTCCTCTAACGCATCTCTCTATTTTTCCGATTAAAATAATCGGGTGACTTTATATTGTATAAATTGGACCGTTTTTCATAGACATTGATAAGTCCTACAACAGCCTCACGCGACCAAAAATAATGCCGGTTTTTTAATTCTACATATGAAACTTATATACAATATATCTCAGTAAATAAAGTATAATATATAATCTTAAAATTTCATTCATAACATCTGTGTATTCGAAGTCCCGTCGTCCCTTGCCAGTCTTATTATTATTATTATCATACTTCTAGTATGTTCGTTCGAGAGGATTCCATTTGTTCTCACAGTTGGCTATCATTTCTTTCGCTATTTCCTCAAACATTTTTTTAAGTCTTATTTTTAATGTTTCAACTTGTTTTCGATATATTTTGTAGATGTCAAGAAACAACAAAGTATTGTCGTGATTCCATTTGTATCTACCAGACTCATAGCGTTCAGTTGTTGGCAAAATTATAATCTATCCGCTGAAGAACGGCTACAGTGTGCCGCGGATATAACCCTGGCGGATCGGGTGGCACTGTTGCAGAGCCACAACCATCAGCTGCCATTCCTGCTCTGGGTGGTAGTTCAGGGGTTCTGGAGCTACGCCAGATGCAACAAGATTTCGAATTTCGAACAAGCGCTGGCAATGATGCAGGACAACGCGACAATTCCTCCGAGGAACAGGTGCGCCTCCCAGAAGAGAAAATACCCCGATGGTCAGGATCCGCAGCTGAGTCTCAGTGCGAGTCCTCCAGCCGTTCAGCATCACCCATCGGGGCTCGCGGGGCCCGGAAATTCACGTCTCCCTGCTACAGCCCTAACTTCGTGCCTGTGTTCCGTTTCCAAGGCGCCGGTGAGTGAAGCAGCGAGTGCGAATCGCACCGAGGAATTCCCGTGGCAAGGATTTGTCACAACACAGCTTTCTCATTACATCGAAACCCGAAGTGTGCTTCGGCTCTTTTCCACAACGCTTTGGCAAGGACCGACTCACACTAGAAAAATTAAACATTGTCGATGCTACCATAGTGCCTCTATTAATTTTTTGAACTAAAGCCCTGTTCAGACATGAACACACAGAGGACATATTCAAGCCACACACAGGCAACAGTTGCTCAATGAAGAAGAAGCGCGATGTGTGTCGCCTGTCAAATTGCAGCGCAGCTAATTTGTGGCTTCAATGTGTCTTGGAAAAGAAGAAGTTCAAATACATTGATAACTTCATGCCAATGAGATATTATTGTTTTGATTTTTCTGTCACATGTGAGTTGTTGTTTCGTTTTTGTCTTTTGGTGTACTGATTTTGCTTTGTTTTGTTTGTTGTTATTGTTTGTTGTTATTTTTTGTTGTTATTGTTTCTTTTTTGATTGTTGGCACCTTGGGGTAAAAAAATGGACGAAAGACAAAAAATAATTGCGAGTGCTCTTCTTGCAATAGTTATTGCTGAAGAGGAGAAAACAGAAGAGAATGTACTTAACGAAGAAAATTGTGAAAGCGAAGATGATATGGTAAAAGAAAAACGAATCTGGGTGAAGAAGTGGATTCAAGAAATGTCGGTAGAGGTAGTTTGCATTTATTACACAAAGAGCTACGAGTAGAAGATACTGCATCGTTTCGCAATTTTCTGCGAATGGACGAAAATTCGTTTAACTTGCTCCTCAATAAAACAAAGCATTTATATACATATAAGAATACACATATGAGAATCTGTATAAGTGCACGAGACAGGTTGGCATATTTTAAATAAAATATTCTACAAATTAATAAATTATATTTTATATATTTGTAGGCTTTCAGTAACGCTAAGATTCTTAGCAACTGGCGAATCTTTACGAAGTTTAAGTTTCCAATTCAGGATTGGTATAAGCACATTGAGTTCCATAATTCCGGAAGTGATAGTTTCAATATACGAAACTTTAAAGGGAAAATAAATGAAAGTAAGAGGAAATATTAAAGATATTTATGTGAAAAAATATATTTTATTAAGTAAAAAATGAAAATTTTATGTACTATCATTGTCTTCGGTAGACTCTAATTCCAATGTTGTTTTTATAATAGATAATTTTAAATTCATAGCTTTAGCTTCGGTCATCTCGTTCATGGTTTCCATAACGAAATTCGCGATATGTTGATATCTAAGTATTAAAGATATTTATGTGAAAAAATATATTTTATTAGATAAAAAAGAAAATTTTATGTACTATCATTCTCTTCGGTAGACTCTAATTCCAATGTTGTTTTTAAAATAGATAATTTTAATTTCATAGCTTTAGCTTCGGTCATCCCGTTCATGGTTTCCATAACGAAATTCGCGAAATGTTGATATCTTAGTATTAAAGATATTTATGTGAAAAAATATATTTTATTAAGTAAAAAATGAAAATTTTATGTACTATCATTATCTTCGGTAGACTTTAATTCCAATATTGTTTTTAAAATAGATAATTTTAATTTCATAGCTTTAGCTTCGGTCATCACGTTCATGGTTTCCATAACGAAATTCGCGAAATGTTGATATCTTGGTATTAAAGATATTTATGTGAAAAAATATATTTTATTAAGTAAAAAATGAAAATTTTATGTACTATCATTCTCTTCGGTAGACTCTAATTCCAATATTGTGTTTAAAATAGATAATTTTAATTTCATATCTTTAGCTTCGTTGATCCCGTTCATGGTTTCCATAACGAAATTCGCGAAATGTTGATATCTTGGTATTAAAGATATTTATGTGAAAAAATATATTTTACTCGTATTAAGTAAAAAATGAAAATTTTATGTACTATCATTCTCTTCGGTAGACTCTAATTCCAATATTGTTTTTAAAATAGATAATTTTAATTTCATAGCTTTAGCTTCGGTCATCCCGTTCATGTTTCCATAACGAAATTCGCGAAATGTTGATATCTTGGTATTCAAGATATTTATGTGAAAAAATATATTTTATTAAGTAAAAAATGAAAATTTTATGTACTATCATTCTCTTCGGTAGACTCTAATTCCAATATTGTTTTTAAAATAGATAATTTTAATTTCATAGCTTTAGCTTCGGTCATCCCGTTCATGTTTCCATAACGAAATTCGCGAAATGTTGATATCTTGGTATTCAAGATATTTACGTGAAAAAATATATTTTATTAAGTAAAAAATGAAAATTTTATGTACTATCATTCTCTTCGGTAGACTCTTATTCCAATATTGTTTTTAAAATAGATAATTTTAATTTCATAGCTTTAGCTTCGGTGATCCCGTTCATGTTTCCATAACGAAATTCGCGAAATGTAGATATCTTGGTATTCAAGATATTTACGTGAAAAAATATATTTTATTAAGTAAAAAATGAAAATTTTATGTACTATCATTCTCTTCGGTAGACTCTAATTCCAATATTGTTTTTAAAATAGATAATTTTAATTTCATAGCTTTAGCTTCGGTCATCCCGTTCATGTTTCCATAACGAAATTCGCGAAATGTTGATATCTTGGTATTCAAGATATTTATGTGAAAAAATATATTTTATTAAGTAAAAAATGAAAATTTTATGTACTATCATTCTCTTCGGTAGACTCTAATTCCAATATTGTTTTTAAAATAGATAATTTTAATTTCATAGCTTTAGCTTCGGTCATCCCGTTCATGTTTCCATAACGAAATTCGCGAAATGTTGATATCTTGGTATTAAAGATATTTACGTGAAAAAATATATTTTATTAAGTAAAAAATGAAAATTTTATGTACTATCATTTTCTTCGGTAGACTCTAATTCCAATATTGTTTTTAAAATAGATAATTTTAATTTCATACCTTTAGCTTCGGTCATCCCGTTCATGTTTCCATAACGAAATTCGCGAAATGTTCATATCTTAGTATTAAAGATATTTATGTGAAAAAATATATTTTATTAAATAAAAAAGAAAATTTTATGTACTATCATTCTCTTCGGTAGACTCTAATTCCAATATTGTTTTTAAAATAGATAATTTTAATTTCATAGCTTTAGCTTCGGTCATCCCGTTCATGTTTCCATAACGAAATTCGCGAAATGTTGATATCTTCGTATTCAAGATATTTACGTGAAAAAATATATTTTATTAAGTAAAAAATGAAAATTTTATGTACTATCATTCTCTTCGGTAGACTCTTATTCCAATATTGTTTTTAAAATAGATAATTTTAATTTCACAGCTTTAGCTTCGGTGATCCCGTTCATGTTTCCATAACGAAATTCGCGAAATGTTGATATCTTGGTATTCAAGACATTTATGTGAAAAAATATATTTTATTAAGTGTAAAATGAAAATTTTATGTACTATCATTCTCTTCGGTAGACTCTAATTCCAATATTGTTTTTAAAATAGATAATTTTAATTTCATAGCTTTAGCTTCGGTCATCCCGTTCATGTTTCCATAACGAAATTCGCGAAATGTTGATATCTTAGTATTAAAGATATTTATGTGAAAAAATATATTTTATTAAATAAAAAAGAAAATTTTATGTACTATCATTCTCTTCGGTAGACTCTAATTCAATATTGTTTTTAAAATAGATAATTTTAATTTCATAGCTTTAGCTTCGGTGATCCCGTTCATGTTTCCATAACGAAATTCGCGAAATGTTGATATCTTGGTATTCAAGATATTTACGTGAAAAAATATATTTTATTAAGTAAAAAATGAAA
This sequence comes from Poecilus cupreus, assembly GCA_963942605.1. Lineage (NCBI taxonomy): Eukaryota > Metazoa > Arthropoda > Insecta > Coleoptera > Carabidae > Poecilus > Poecilus cupreus. The sequence goes on along the minus strand of OZ012729.1, from coordinate 3,028,072 downwards.
ATTTTATGTACTATCATTCTCTTCGGTAGACTCTTATTCCAATATTGTTTTTAAAATAGATAATTTTAATTTCATAGCTTTAGCTTCGGTGATCCCGTTCATGGTTTCCATAACGAAATTCGCGAAATGTTGATATCTTAGTATTAAAGATATTTATGTGAAAAAATATATTTTATTAAATAAAAAAGAAAATTTTATGTACTATCATTCTCTTCGGTAGACTCTAATTCAATATTGTTTTTAAAATAGATAATTTTAATTTCATAGCTTTAGCTTCGGTGATCCCGTTCATGTTTCCATAACGAAATTCGCGAAATGTTGATATCTTGGTATTCAAGATATTTACGTGAAAAAATATATTTTATTAAGTAAAAAATGAAAATTTTATGTACTATCATTCTCTTCGGTAGACTCTTATTCCAATATTGTTTTTAAAATAGATAATTTTAATTTCATAGCTTTAGCTTCGGTGATCCCGTTCATGGTTTCCATAACGAAATTCGCGAAATGTTGATATCTTGGTTTTGGCATTACATTCATTGTTTCCAACAATTGAAGTGCCTTCTCACTTAACGGTGTTGATGGTTGTGGTTGTGGGGATGGTGTAGTTAACGACGATGACGTCGACACCAATCTTGCCCTTTTTGTATTGAGTTGTACGGACGGTTTACTTCTTTTTTTAGTATGTGACGTCGGCGTTCTTTTTTCTGCATCTTTGTAGGAACATGATGGCGTTGCTGCCTCCGTTAGATAATTTGTTTCTGTCACCATTGAGAATTCAGGAGTAAACGTTGCCTCCTGATTTTCAGTGTATGTCTGTAACAATAAAAATACTTTTTAATTACAGGCTCCATGTACCGAAGAAGAGTGGGTCAGTATTGCCGCAGAATTCTGGGCAAAGTGGGATTTCCCAAATTGTATTGGCGCGATAGACGGTAAGCACATCACTTTCAGGCCTCCAAGCAGTGAAAGGTCGTTTTATAGAAATTATACAGGCACGGATAGTATCGTCTTAATGACAGTAGTCGATGCCAAATACAAATTCCTGTTTGTGGATGTGGGGATACATGGTCGCATAGTGACGGGGGCGTCTTCAGTAGAAGTGGCATGCAAGACGCTATTTTTAAAAATAAATTAAATTCCAGGCCAATCCAAACTCCCGTATAGCGACGTATGTACTCCGTATGTATTGGTAAGAGATGATGCATTCCCACTAAATAACCGGTTAATAAAACCGTTTAAATACCATGGACTAAGCCAGGAACAAAATATTTACAATAGTCGCTCTAGACGAATGGTGGAAGACACTTTTGGAATACTGGCTAATAGATTTAGAGTGTTGTTGAATCCAGTAAATTTCGATGTTGAAAAAATGGAAAAAATTACTTTAGCATTTTGCGTGTTACACAATTTCTTAACAGAAAATAATAAACATCAGTACACTAATATTGATGACCTTCCTACTGATAGGCTGCAGAGTGTTACTTGAAAACAAGCAAACAGATCAGCAACTGAAGCTACAGAAGTGCGAAAAAAGTTCGTGGAATATTTTAATGGTGTAGGAGCTGTTTATTGGCAGAACGACCGAAATTAAATTAAAGTTTTTTTCTCTTAAATATAATTATTTACCTCGGCAATAAACTCTTCTTTTAAATACGCCACAGCTCCAAAATCTTCCTCATAATCCTCCGCACCATCCAAACATTCGAAGTTGCTTTTCCACGCATTCACCGAATCCAACAAAAAGTTCAAGTCGCCATACCACGAAAATTTGGAGGGAAGAAGTGAAAGAAGAAATCAGTTCGGGGGCAGTGGTGAGTCGCTCTTTAAGTTCTTCTCCCCAGCTCCACGGTCGCCGTTTCTGGAGTAGTTGAGTTAGGGCCGCAGTTTTTGTTGAGTAGTCCGGGATGAACCGCCGATACCATGAGCCAGCCCCAAGAAATTCTCTGACTTCTTTCCGAGTACTAAGCGCGGGCATTTGCCGAATCGCAGCTACCTTTTCCGGGTCAGTTTGAATGCCGTTGCTGGTGATAGCGTGGCCCAGGTATCGGATGGATTTCAACCCGAACTGTCACTTCTCCGTGTTGATTTGAAGATTGGCTTGGCGGAGTCGGTGGAAAACCTCAGCCAGGTGCTTCACGTGGTCTGTGAGAGAGCCGCTGGCGACCACAATATCGTCCAGATATGTGAAGGCGTATGGTTCCATGTCGATACAAAATCGTGGTTTACCATTCTTCTTGCGCACTATCACTGTCGGGGAGCTTCAGGGCTGCTTGAGGGTTCGATGACGTGGTCTTTTAACATATCTTCTACCTCGGAATTCAGAATTTTCTGCATGCGGGGATTCCGTGGTAGATTGCGTTTTTTGATCGGTGTCGAATCTTTCAATTTTATTTCATGCCTGAGTAGAGGTGTAGTACTACGCAGTTCCATGAACTTCGGCAGCTCGTTCTCTAGTAGTTTTCTTAGGGCATTGGTGGCGCTGGGTACTTCTGCGGGCGCCTCTCTGTGAACCAGTGGCATACAGCTGGACGGAACTGTCACATTGGCTCGGCCTTCCGCGGGGTGGAGCTGCATGTGGAAAAGCTCGGATCCATGCCCAGGATCATCGGTACGGTCAAGTTCGCGACGAGTGTTACGAGCTTGTCTCATTCTATTTTGCTCAGCCCTGTGCTCGTGATATCTTATCATATAATTATGTAATCGCAGAATTAAATCAATCAGTGACCATAACAATCTTCTTTCAATTTCATCGACGGGAAGGATCTTCCTTCTACCCTGGCCCACGTCTTCAATCTCGAGATCTTCAAAGGTGAGATTCTACCCTAACAAAGACAATATTTTCAAAATTTTCGAAGGTAAGTTTAAGTCTAACAAGAATTCAATATTTGCTAAACTACTAATATACCACCTAACGGATTAGTATGAACTTTGTCCCTCTGAAAGTGTTCGTAGAGACAACAACGCACAACAAAACATGTTCGTGGGCACGCACGCGCCCATGAATCGTTCTAGATTTAGTCTGAATTTATTCGGAATTGACCCAGTGAACATAGCTAGTACCATGTCTCATTTTTGCCCCATGCTGCTGGCAGTTGAATTCAAACTGAATTCCGCAGTCATGTTTGTAAGTATTCATTTTATTAATAATACCCGCCTTATTAACATATTATGGGATTTTTTCATAGATTAATTTTTGATATGCCCCATTTATTTTTGTCACGAATTCCTTGGGGTATATTAACCCATTAGTTCCCACGATTTTTTTTTTTTTCAGATCAGATTCAAATTTTGTTACATTGGTCTAAACATCAAATTAAACAAGTTGAGATAGGAATATATACCTGTTTTATTTTTAGATCTAATAAAAAATAGGTGTACTCTGTAGAATACAATGGTATTAGAGTAGACCTAACATATAATTTAAAATCTAGGAATGAAATGCCTTAAAACAGTCTCTTTCTATACACAACGTGACTTGACACTTGCAACACATCCACTTCACTCTTGCATGACAGTTTTTACACCTTCGTGTTACTGTTACTCACTGTGTACTTTAGCGAGTACAATGGGGATTAGTGGGTTAACCGACACTGCAACTGTGACTGAATGCTCAAGCCAGATAATTCTATAACATAAAATTGTTTTAATAACTAAATAAAGTTATATTACTTTTCAATGAGTACAGTCCATAGACGTCGGTATAACATGGATTTTTAGTGCGAACTAAATAAAAATATAACGCCTGGCTGCAATGCGTTAATCACGGCACGGCAATAATCACATTAGCTAATAAAGATACGCTTATGGTGTGATAAATAAAACATTTGATAACAATGTTATTACCAGCGCTAGTTTGATATGTGCGGGGTGTTCCCTTGGCAGTGGTTTCGCTAGATAGTAGATAGGGACAGAGGAAATCTCGTTAATCCATTCATGCGCGTCACTAATTCACGAGTCTTTTGGCTATTATGTAAATTGTATGCGAAAAAGTAGACAACATTTCGGCAATACAAACAAACACATTTAAAATCATAATAGCCAGTAATCAGATAAGGCGCATAGGCATTCTCGTCACGTTAAAACGGTACGAACGTACGAATCAACACCTGGACTGCCGGCAGGAGGCCTCCAGCGATTCTGAAGTGACGCCTGGTGATCATCTTCAACTTCTTCTCCTTGCCGGCTGGGATGAGGGAGAGAATGGAGCTTTTCTTGGGGTTGAAGCGTAAGCCCATCTTCTCCGCTTCATGCACCGCTCTGGTGAGGGCGGTTTGTAGACGACCCCACTTGGAGCCTGCCACCAGGACCAGGTCGTTGGCGAAGGCCTGGGCAGAGACCCTTTTCGGGCCCCATCTGGAAGCCGACTTCCTTGGGCAGAGCGGCCAAGATGTTGTCAATGGCCAAGTTGAATAAGAGCGGTGAGAGGGGGTCCCCTTGGCGCACTCCTTGGTTGACCTCAACTTCCTCCGAACGCTGACCTCTAACCTCGAGGACTGTGGCGGACTGCTGGTACATCCGCGCCACATAGCTGTTGAAGCCTCTTGGTAGGCCCCTCTTGATGATATTGGTCAGCAGCGCGTCGTGGCTCAGGTTGTCGAAGGCCTTAGAAATATCCAAGACCGCGATGTGGAGCACACGTAGGTGTTGCTTGGCCATGCCGATCGCCGCGTCAAGGATGGCTGTGTTTTCGGCACAACCGTCCGCGGCTACAAAGCGACGCTGCAGTTGATCCAGAGGGGTTTTGTTTTGTAGTCTTGAGGTCAGTATTCGGTGGAGCTGGCGGACTACTACTGACCCGATCGCGATGGGTCGGTAGTCAGCAGCAGATGGTGGGTCTTCAACTTTTGGAATAAAGACTGTCCGCGTGAGGAGCTCCCTAGGGAAACCCCCATTGAGCAGACCACGTTGTATAGGAGGCATCTTACGAGTGGGGCCATCGCCTTCCACTGAGACTCCGTGATGCCGTCCGGACCCGCAGCCGAGTGGGTGGGAACCTGATGTTGTTCAACTTCGCTTAAGACTTCGCTTATGACTGGATCCGGGCGTAGTCGCGATGCCGTCTTCTTCGACGAGTGTCCCTGGGAGGTCTGGCCTTAGGATCGCGTGGAGATAATGGTGGTTTCAATAATGGCTAATAGAATACTCCTTAATTCAGGTTTAATAAGTGTCATGGCTTTAGTACAATTGTGGATGAATTCGTAAAGTCGGCTTTTATTCCCATCAAATTTAAAAAGCATTTTCTCTGCAATTTCTAAAGAGATATAATGTTGCGTGCTAGAAGAGCTTGCGTTGTTGTCTAAAGGCATGGTAAGTTTATTTATGTAAGTTGACGTATTAATTAATTATCTGTATGCACAGATAGGTTTAGAAGGGTTGAATGATGTGAGATTGAATACTAGAAGGTGGTGTAACTTACATATAAACTTGCATATTGGGGCCTTGAAGATTTGGGTGTAGACGTGTAGAGTTGTACTTCTCTGCTGTTGTTGACGATTGGAGACGGTGGCTTCCTTCTTTGGTTGGTTGAGACTCAGGAACTGTGTAGCTGTGGTCGGCTCTGATGTCCTGGAGGTTGATTCGGGTACCTCGGAGTCGGTTGCAGACACGACCGGAGGAGTATGTACGGCGAGGACAAGATACGATTAACGGCGCGAAAAAACTATTTGTTTTAGCGAACGCGAACGTTTGTATAGGAACTTGATTTCCTCGGTACAATCCCACTTCTGACAACAATTTTTATGTAATGTAACTCGAGGGATCAGAGCGTGATGATGGATATTTGGAGTTGAAGGTTTAAATAATTCGAAGTCTGATTTTTAAATATATATAAATATAATTCTAGTCGTCAACAGAGTAACGTCGTGGTTAAAGATTGCAGTAGACTGATGATGTCTAAATAATGAAATTACAATATATATATATATATATATATATATATATATATATATATATATATATATATATATATATATATATATACGAATTCTTAGTTTACATACGGCGAAATCCTAATTTACATAAACGATAACCGATAAGGGTAGCTATGATTCAGCTTCTTAACACAAAAACAACAATTAGAGATAACAAGATTCTTAGAAATAGATACATAATCTAAATAAGATATTGTGGAAATATTCCAGCACATTACAGAAGCTGTGGTAGACTGATCTATTCTGAATGGTGAAATTACAACATAGTCACAAAAATCTTAGTTTACATACAGCGATAACATAGAGTAGCTATGATTCAGCTTTGTAAATTCTTAACATTAGAACAACAGTTTAAAGATAACACGATTCTTAGAAGAAGATATGTAATTTAAATAAAATCTTATGGAATTTTACTGGCACATTACACCTTACCCCTTAAGGAAATTAAAAGAACGAAATTTATTTATTTCTTTTAAATATCTCTAATGAATTTGGGGTTTTTACCTTAAAATACATTCAATACATAAATACAGTGAGGATACATAAAGGTTGAGTTTTATTTTATTTTGAAATGAATCCTTATATCTAAACTTATATACTACAATTACATTTTAATTATACATATAAAATTCATTTATATTTTCAATAATCACAAACTGTCTTTTAACTTTAACTGTCTAAACGTGTGCTTCTTCGCAAGGTAGTTTCGCTGATGGGAGAATTTTTATTGTCAGTTATACCTGAACAAGTTGGTTGTTCCTCTAGTTCAAATCTCACATCAGTATTAGATATTTGGGGAGTAGTATTGTTATTCTTCTTAAAATATTTGAATGTTATGCAGTTCATAATTGTATTACGCTCGTGGTCATGAATTGTTGGATGTATTTTATTATTGAATCAGTGATTCTTACATCTTTTTAGCAATCTATATAAAACGTATATATACAACGACTTTTTCAGAAACGGGAGATGAATTGACAACTACTGTAATTTTAAATAAATTAACGATATTTTTCATTACATAAGTTTTATTTATTCACATAGAACATGTAACATTTTACCAAAATATTTTTCTTTTAATTTGTATAACATTTTCTTACAAAATATTTTATTCCAATGCACAGGTATTATCATAATTTGATTTTTTATTGAACTATATATTATAAAGTCGCACAATTCTAAATTTAACATGCTCAGTCTTAATTGTATTTGTCCATAATACGCATGCTTTTCTTTGTTATGATCTTATTGATTTTAATCGTAACACAAATGTTTTAATATTTTTGGGTCTCACTTGGTTAAGGCTTAGGACCCATACACTTAAATAAAACTATTGAGTTTATAATTTTAAGGTGATATTTTATTGTTACTACTTCTACTACAAAGTTATTATACTAAAAGTTTACGAAGATTAAAATATTGCAGACTAGATTGTACTATGTTTACTGAATAATGATAATGCCAATAATGACAGTAATAATGCCAACAATAATGCTAATAGTATGCCCCCGAGGAGAAGAGACGCTGAGTTTTTATACACATTTTAGTTAACACGTTAGCATTTCTCGCGTCCCCATTCACAAGAACGTGTCTTTTCTTAACTAAATGCAATAATTTGAGAACAGGTGTATGAGCAAATATATTTCCTTGAAATTGTCAACATTTATTTGACCTGAAGTTCCTGGGGATATAAAATCTTTTAATATGAGTTTACCATTTTGTTTTATTAAATAATTACATTTTTGAAGCAAAGTTTCTTCTTCCACATCTTCCAGTTGATACGGACATTTTATTTCTATTAGTTTGGTTATATTTGTAGTGTTTTGGATTACAAGTCCGTCTGGTGTGCATGCGAGCCATTCATTTGCCGGTGAAATTATGAGTCCGCACTGGACAACCTAACCACTGGTTTGCGCTACGTACATTTGTCTAGCGGAATCTTCGTACATCAAACCATGCTTCACGTACTTGCTATGAAATGATTTCGGCCAGAAATATTTTAAAGATTTTCCTCTCCAATCGTCCTTAGAATATGTAAATATTTCATAGCATCTACTATATAGCAGTGATTCGAAACTGTGGTAAACTTGCTATTTACACATAATCTTTCAGTAGGGACCCGGCCGAGCGGTAGTTGTCAGGTCCTACTGTTGCGTGGAAACGTTTGGAATCAAATAAAACTCGTAGGATTCGGTAACCCGGATTTATTATATTCTAACTACTTTATCTACCTCTACATCTAAGTTTAAGTTTAAGATAAATCTACAACTGGTTGTGGTGGCTGCTAGGCTGTGACTGACTTTAGAATATTCTCCAGGGCGTCAAGTCGACTTCAAAAAGCTGACTCTTCAAATTTTAAAACAAACGAAAAGATGACGACTGAGCCAGAGAATGTTCTAGAAGTTTGGATCTATTGCATAGTAAGCGTTCTCGTTATGAATAACAGTACGTGATCACCGAACTAAAAGAATTGACCACACACAGGGTTCAAACGAAATTTAATGTGTTATTCACAACGGAGCGTGCGACAACAAACACAAGAAATATAAATCACACAAAGAAAAACTAAAATACATGTATCAGCAATATTAAGAATAATAAAATAATATAAAAGTAACAACAATTAATTATCAAGTTTAAAAATTAATATTTATATATATTTAAAATACATGACTTTACTACAAAACTGCCTGTGCCTGTGCCACTCATTTTTATTTTCTAAGGTATCTTTGCATATTTCCAGGATTTTCTCGTAACTTAAATTGCCGCAATGATAATTAAAAATCTTTCTACAACAATCTAGCTCATATGCTTTTAAATTTGTCATTAATTCTGACTGACTACAATTTTTAATGGCTGTTGCAACGAAGATCCTCCACTCTCAAAGGGCTTTCTTGCACTAATGATACAGTACAACTAAAATAGTATTTATAAAAGTTTCATACTTCACAGTTTTCTGAGAAACAACTACAATATATTTTTTATTGAATTGAAAAGTTTGGTCTAATATGAAAAAATATATGGGTAATTCTATTTCTATTACAAATTTTTTTATATATTCTTCGTTTATATAAAATAGATATACCATCTAAACTCATATTATTTATTAATATTCATCCAGTTAAAAACAAGTTGCAGTTTATTGTCAACAGTTTCATATGTTTGCTTTACTTCATTATTGTAATAAATTAAGAATAATTCGTATTACATTTAATGATACATATTTATTATTCGACTTGTTATATTATTTTTGGTACATAACAAAAATGAATAAATATTTAATGGATAAACAGAGCACTAAATATTACAGATTAGTCAATTTATTGTTAAGAAGAATGTATTATTGTTGGGTTATTTGGGAAGTACAAATGAATTTGGTTTAACACTTTATTACACTGAACACTTATTTATTATGATTAAAGCCCAAATAATATACAATACAATCGTCGCCATTTACATCTCGTCATCACATATATCATATTTAACAACTGACAGACACAACAACTAATTCGCGCAGTGGCGCTGTCTATACAATGGTAGTACAGGTATTAAAGAGCTCATATCGATATTACAGATTTCTATATCTCACACCCCCTCTATCGAAATGCGCTCTAAAAACTATTTAAATTTAACATTCTTACACAATTTTCAAGTTTACATTTAGTTAATGATTTTGTAAATATATCAGCCGGCATACAATCAGTTTGTAAATAAGTTATTTTAATCTCATTCTTTTCAACTAATTCACGAGTGAAGTGAAAACTTATGTCTATATGTTTGCTGCGTTTATGTAAAACAGCATTCTTTGACAATTCTATCGCACTTTGATTGTCACAAAATATATTTATCGGAGATTTTACACATTTATTAAAACCCATATGATTCAAAAGTCGTTTAATATAAATGATTTCGCGCGAAACTTCAGATAGCGCGCCGTACTCAGCTTCCATAGTTGATAAAGCTACGGTTGCTTGCTTCTTCGACTTCCAACTAATCGGACCTCCAGATAAAGTTAAAACGTTACCTGTGCATGATTTACGATCGTCAATATCTCCAGCCCAATCTGAGTCTGTGTAGGCCCTGAGATTTTCTTCATCTTTGACGTACGTAATGCCATAATGAGATGTTGCTTTTAAATACCTCAACACACGTTTCGCGATGAGCCAATGGTCCTTGCTGGGATCGGTGCAGAAACGGCTTAATGTGCTGGCGGCAAACGCTATATCAGGGCGAGTTGCGTTCGCCAAATAAATTAATCCACCAACTAATTCTCTGTATGGTCGACTACTCATTTCACTTCTTTCTTCTTCCGTTCTCTGTCCCATTTCTTTTGTAATTTTTAAATTGGCTTCGATCGGTGTTGATACCATTTTCGCTTCTTGCATATGAAAATTTTCTACTAATTCTTGAGCCTACCTCTTTTGTGATAAATGAATTCTTCCGGTTGCACCATCTCGCTGCACGTTTATTCCGAGAATGCTGCTGATTTGGCCAAGATCCACCATCTTGAACGTTGACATCATTTTTGATTTGAAGAGTTCAAGCTTATCTATATTCTTTGAAGCTAAAATCAAATCATCTACATAAATGATTATAATGATTCGATCATCACCCTTGTCGAACACATAGACACAAGGATCTGCTGCAGTACGTTTACCACCAATGTCTGTAATGTAATTGTCAAGTTTTTTGTACCACTCACGGCCTGATTGTTTGAGACCGTACAATGGTTTGAGCAATTTACATACCTTATCTTCATATCCCTGTTCGATAAACATTTCGGGCTGTTCCATATATAATTCATCGTACAATTCACCTTGTACGTAGGCCGAAATGCTGCGAGTAAGGTTCGAATTGTTTCATACCTTGCCACAGGTGCAAAAACCTCTTCGTAATCTATGCCCTGTCTTTGAGTATGTCCTCGAGCAACCAACCTCGCCTTGTACTTCTGGATTTCGCCACTTTGATTCATTTTCGTCTTGAACACCCATCTATTTGTTAATATTTTCTTATTGGTAGGTCTAGGCACGAGAATCCACGTTTTATTTTCTTGTAGAGTGTCGTATTCGTTCTTCATGGCGGTTAGTCATAATTCTCTGTCTTCTCGCTTTAATATTTGAGACGTATATACTGGATCGGGGCGTTGTGCACTCGGTTGTGCACGATTGATTTGATAAATCTTCCGCGGCCTTCCTGGATTACCAGTTCTCAAAATTCTTGGACGACCTGGTCCTCGAAATGGGTTACTTCCTCCTTGATCATCGGATTCCGTTTCTACTTCAGATATATCTTCTTCAGTGTCATCAATGATACCTTCATTTATCTTTATTTCCTCTTGTTCCTGATGATTTTTGTTCGATGTCTCGTCATCTGGCTCAGGCACAAGTAAACTTTCTCTCAGTGCTACATTTGGAGACTCTATTCTTTCTATAAACTTTACATCTCGGGCTTTGATTACGGTCTTCGTTCCTGGTTTCCAAAGCCGGTAAGCTTTAGATTCGTTCGAGTAACCTACTAACACATATTCATCGCCTTTAGGTTGGAATTTACTTCTTTTCCTACCTTTGTTCAATGTGATAGCTTTGCTGCCGATAGTTCGGAAGAAACCAACGTATGGTTTTCGTTGCGACCAAGCTTCATGTAGTGTGATTCCATCGAGACTTTTGGTTGCACATCTATTGCGTAAGTAAGCTGCCGAATTCACCGCCTCAGCCACAGTGAATCTGGAAAATTAGCTTGCAACATTATACACCTAGCCATTTCTACTAATGTGCGGTTTGCACGTTCGGCCACCCCGTTTTGTTGTGGAGTGTACTCGACCGTCAGCTGACGCGCGATGCCTTCCTCTACTAGGAAATCGTGGAATGCCTTGGACAGGTATTCCTTCCCGTTGTCCGTGCGAAGTTTCTTGATTCGGTTACCAGTCTGATTTTCTACTCTACGTTTGTAGTTCTTGAAAGCTTCAAGGACATCAGATCGGTTTCGGAGGGCTGCTATTTCAGTATACCTAGAACAGTCATCAATAAAGGATACAAAATATTTCGCTCCCCCAAGCGATTCAGTATTCATTGGACCACAAATGTCCGAATGAACTAGACCCAAAACTTCTTTTTCGCGATGATCTGATTGTTTGAACGGTTGAACATGGATTTTGCATTTCGCACAAACTTCACAATTTATTTCGTTTGTTTTTGACGTGAAGTTCATTCCACAGACTATGCCTTCATTTTTCATTTTCTTCAGGTCATAAATATTGAGATGCCCATATCGTTGATGCCATTTGCGAATTTCTTCATCATTCTTTTCACCTGCAAGTGCTGTGCGTTCTTCATTTTCGTTGACAACGTATAATTGACCGTCTTTTGTTGCTGTGAGGGCTACCGAGCCATCCTTTCGATTAATTGTAGCTCGATCGTTCTCAAACGTAACTGTATAACCGTTTTCTGTGACTTTAGATACCGATAACAAATTATTACGGAGATCTGGAACGTATAACGCGTTTTGCAATTTAACTGGATTTGTTGTACGTTCATTTATTTTTGCATTTATGTTTATGTCACCAACACCAACTGCTTCTACGAAATGTTCGACGGCCGTATATACTTTTGTATTTTCGCGTTCATTAATATTTATGAAATTTCGTTTATCGTTACACATGTGTCTTGATGCACCACTGTCAAGATACCAAGTTTTTGATTTACCAACAAGTTCGGTATTACATGCAATTGCAGTCCACGCGTCATTTACATTGTTGGATTCGTTACATTTCGATTTCAGTCTACAATCGCGACTTCTGTGTCCATATTTATTGCAATTAAAACACTTTCCGTTAAATTTACGCGTATTTACTTTTAGATTTTTATCACGTGTTTTAATATTTAAATGTTTTGAATTTCCTTTCGTGAACAACGCATCATTTTTATTTCCGTTATCTACTTTGTCGATACGATCCTTTTGTCTAGCTTCTTCTTCAATGAGCTTCACTTTTAAATTTTCGAGAGAAGGAACATCGTCACGTGATTCTATTGCTACGCAAAAATTTTGAAAGTCATCTGGTAATGAACCTAGCAACATTATTGACAGTAATTCATTTGGAATTTGAATTCCGGCCTCTTCAAGTTGTTCTGCCTTGCGCGTGAATTCAGTTACATACTGTGCGATCGTCACATCCGGTTTCTTCTCCATTCTTAATAATTGTTTGTACAATGTACAATGCGGCTTTCCTCACCGGGCCACGAGATTCGAATACTGACTTTAATCCATACCAAGCTTCTCTAGAAGTTGTAGATCTTTTTATATGACTGAGTTGACTGTGTGTAATACTTAAATTTATTAATGCCAGGGCTTTTGCGTCTTTCTTCAACCATTCTTGTGCGTTATTTTCTGGTTTCTTTTCTGTACCATCAACATAAGGCCATAATTCATTAAAAACCAGTACACTTTTCATTTGCACCTTCCACAATTCATAATTTTCTTCTGTCAACTTCTCTATACTTGAAAAACCGACGGCAGTAGCCATTTTTAATTCTTTGTACTTTTTCACGTGTTTCAATCTGATCTAAAAACTTAATGGCGTTTTGCCTGGGCCCATAACCTGTTGGGTTATTTGGGAAGTACAAATGAATTTGGTTTAACACTTTATTACACTGAACACTTATTTATTATGATTAAAGCCCAAATAATATACAATACAATCGTCGCCATTTACATCTCGTCATCACATATATCATATTTAACAACTGACAGACACAACAACTAATTCGCGCAGTGGCGCTGTCTATACAATGGTAGTACAGGTATTAAAGAGCTCATATCGATATTACAGATTTCTATATCTCACAATTATAAAATTATAAAATATAAGATTAATATAACATAAATTGCAATCACAATATAATGCACGCTAAGCGATCAATATCATCTTGCAAATGATTAGCTTCCCAAAATCTTTGTTCTTCATTTATGACGTATGTGTCATAAAAAATGTATTATTGGCAGCAGTGTATCTTTTTGTTTCACTCCAAACGAGTTCTATTGCGTTTAATTCGCAGTAATAATGAGATTTTAATCTCATGTTTGACAGCCAATTCATCTAGTTTTAAAACTTTTGTACCATGTTCAACAATTCTTTTTTTAAATAATCATCTTCATTATACATTTGTTTACAGTATAACCAGTCTTTAATACGCTGTTTGTTTCACGTTGAATTTGGTAATTGTTCTACTTTTCTGCTGTGGATACTGTTTGGTGCTAAGCTGGGAATTAAATTATTTCCGAACCAATTTTCAAATATTACAGCATCCATTTCTTCATGATAATCGGCAGTTTTTCTTTTTAGCTAAAAAGTTAACTGAGCATTCTTCAGCTAACTATACCTAGATTAGAGTGCTGGCTACCATAAAACTCGGCGGCTGCAGCCATGCAAGTCTCTTCGTCTTACTTTTAATACTTCTCCCTTTTTCTAAGCTGTAAAAACCAACGATGGGCTGTACTGTAAAGAATTCTTGTAAAGTTTACTTATTATATTTACATAATTTTTTTTTTTATAAATGAAGTGATTGAAGGTTGACATAAATAAAACGAATAGTGTTTATTTTACGCGAGTCAGGAATAGAAGTTCGTGGATTGCAATGGAAACTAGAAACTAGTTCTGATGAACGGAAAACTCTGGAACGGGAAGGTTCAAGAGAAAGTCGCAGGTAGTGGTGACTCAGTTTAAGGAATGTGGGACCTTAAGCAGATGTTGAGGGTTTTTGGTTATTGCGGACGATTGCAGGCCTGGATGGAGTTCTAGGAAAACCGGGAAGGTTGGCTCGAATTTATTTACAGTTACAAATGTTAAAATATGTACAGTCTTACAATTATTTTTACCTATAAGAATATTGTGTTGTTTGGGTGGTATGGCACCCACATTAATCATACATAATAGTATATTAAACAATGCGTTTTATAATTATCATTTTATTTTGTGAGATGAAAGTTACGACGCGCAGCGAAGTCTTATTCTTGTCTATCTTATTTTAAGGCTGTTGTTTATAGCTTCTACTACTTTGTGAATTTGTTCAACTGTGGCGTGTTCATGTCTGAACCCAAATTGATGATTTGGAATCAAGTTTTTCTCCAGAATAATTGGATACAGTCTTGTGATTGTGAGTAGTGCTTTTTCGAGGGATCAGAGCGTGACTTGTGGATTATGGAGTCAAAGTTTAAATTAATTCAAAGTCTGATTTCGATTAAATATAAATATAATTCTAGTCGTCGACAGAGTAACGTTGTGAATAGAAGTTGTGGTAGACTGATCTTTTCTGAATGGTGAAATTACAATATATATAAACAAAAATCTTGGTTTACATACAGCGAAATCTTAGTTTACATACAGCGATAAGAGATAAGGGTAGCTATGATTCAGCACAGTTTAAAGATCACACGATATTTAGAAGAAGATATTATTGTGTACTAGTGATGGCAAGGGTTGCGCAATAAACACACAAGTACAAGAACAAAATGTTATTTTAATACGGCGAATACTTTAATGCTACTTCAGCGTCTCGATGAGTGTCGTCGGTGATTTTTGGAGTAACGGGTCCGTGTGAAAATAGGTTTTGTGTGGTTTATATTTAATGATTTCAAAGGGTAGGGGAAGGAATTTAGATAAAAGTTAGGATGGACCTTGAACAGGGGTGACGACCGACAGTTTGAAGTATGAATTTACATAAGATTACAATAATATATAAAATTCCTAAACTAAAGTACATAAGAACTATCTTAGTACAAATATATAATTAAAATATTATTTATTATCTTACTCTAACAACTTACAATCTAACATGCAATTAAAATAATCTTATATACCAAAGCGGTAGTGCTGGGAACACAACACTTCAGCGTCTCGATGAGTGTCGTCGGTGATGTGAGCGTGGAATTTTGGAGTAACGAGTGAGAGTGAGAATTGGTTTTTGGTGGTTTATATTTAATCATTTCAAAGGGTAGGCGAAGGAATTCAGATAATAGTTAGGATGGACCTTGGACAAAGGTGATGACCGACAGTTCGAAGTATGAATTTACATAAGGCAATGTTGGATACCGGGTGGTATTAAAACAACACAAATAATATTTTGTTTTATATTTGGTACAATTTGGGTACAAGCACTTCTGTTTGTAACAATTCAGAATACTAACTTTTACTAACCGGCTTTTGTAACACTCGTCTTGCTTATATAGGGTAGGAAGGTGGTTAAGGAGTGTGAAAGCATCGAGTTCCCGAGGGAAGGTTAACGAACTTTTGGGTTTCGAGATGCTTTTCTAGAAATGGTAACAATAGGTTGCAGTAAATCAGCTAAGTGTCAAGGATGTCGATGAATTATTGCGTAGGAGATGGACGGACTCGTCTATTCGGCAATACTTTTATGAGGGTTAGGTAAAAAGGGTTTGGGTAAGGAGTGATTTACTGCGGAAAGCAGGTGCTGTCGCTAAATGCTAACAATAAGGTATACTAAATCAGCATGGGATCTAACACCTCCCTCATTAAGATTGTAAATTAAATGAAATGATTTACAATAAAAAGTGGTGATAACAAAACTAGGATAATATAAAAACATCTTGGAAGCAATGACGAAGTGCGATAACAAATAAATTGTGGATTAATACAAAAATATAAGAATTATAAAAATTAAAACAGAAATTTGCTAATTAACATATAAACCTAAAATTATACATATACATAAGAAATATTTGTAGAATAATATTTAAAAATAGGAATGAAAAGTACAAACTAATTACACGTATAAAACATAAAATAACATATAAAAAGATAAAAATAAAATATATAATTTTTACAAAGGAATTGTACTTTTTCTTTTTGGAACTGCATGCGTTATTACTACTATTTTGTTTGGAGCAGGTGACTCTACAGCAGTATTCTCGGAGTTTGGGTCTAAGTGTATTATATCTTCAATTTTATTGTAAGTTATATAGTCTTTATTTACTGTATTGGTGGCTATTTCACGGGGGGTATTAGAATTGTCTATGGGGGGTGTATTATGGCTTCTTTTCTTCTTATTTAACAGTCTCTTAATTAAACTAAAACATCCGACACACTTACAAAATTTAAATAGCACTACACACAACACTACTGCACCGACGGTCGACAGTCCTAAAGTATACCAGTTGGTGTGGGAAACGATGAATGGCTGATTCATTTGTTCTGTTACAATCTTGTCGAACTCATCGAGTTTCTTATTGGCGTATCTTAATTCAGATAGATCTACATTAGTCAGCTTTATAGGATTAAGCTGAATAGAATCCGTCTTGTTTAAATTTACCTTTGATGAATAGTATTCATCTGCTGTAATGTCGATCGTAGGTATGATGTGAGTTACATTTTGTTTATGATTGCCCTGAGCAGTCAACACGAATGTATCGGTGTTACCTTTACATGACTCGCCAATTTTTATGAGTCCTGTCTGGTGTAATACGACATCTTCTGTGTGTCCAGGATCTGCCTCACACAAGAGTGTGAGTGTCACTGGTTTTTGTAGAACGTAGAGCCATTCGTCGTTACTGATGTACTTCCAGGTTTCTATCGACGCCTTGATGCTGGTTGTCTCGCAGTCCTCGGGAATCTGGGTGATGTGTTGATGTAGCAGCTGGGTTTCACAGGTGGGTTGGTCGGTCTTCTTACTTATGTGGGCCACACCACATATGAAGTGCCGATCCAAGTACTCTTTACAGTCTTTTAGATCTTGCAATAAGGAGTAATGTGTTTTGGATTCAGACATTAACAGGAATTTTTTTTTGGTTCAATATAGGAAAAGATAAACGTATTGCCATGTTGGATTGGGAGAGGTATAAGTTGGTATAAACGGTAATTGATCTTGTCTACTAAGGGAATTTTTATGCCAAAATAAATCATGTTATTTAGAGAAAAGATATTCAATTCAAATAATTTGTAATATAAATTGACGTTATCGTAATCTAAAGTTATGGGTAAATTATCAGCACCGTTATAATTTTGAAGTTCGTCAAAAGGAATATTTGTTTTAACGTCTAGAACATGAAATTTTGCACTCATTTTATGGTTACAAAATTCTAGGTTAATTTCGACTTCACCGGCAGTAAAAATTGGAGAATCAGGACATAATCCGTTCAATGTAATTGAATTATTAGTTTGTAAATTAGAATTGTACAAGCTAGATGAATAAATTAACGATGTAGATGCACCGGTGTCGACTAAGAATTTTAACATTTTATCTGGAGAGTTAGAATTTTCAGAATGGAAAAATACAGAAGTAAGATCATTAGAGGCAAATAAAGTTTGAGAAATTTTTATAGGAGGCGAGAAAAGTCTTGTGTGATTTGTTCCAGGGAGATTGGTGGATTTGGTGACGTTTGAGCACTCGGAAAATTTTGATTAGAGTAGTTCACGTTTCCACTTCCTGAATTATTATTACTCGTCTATTCGGCAATACTTTTATGAGGGTTAGGTAAAAAGGGTTTGGGTAAGGAGTGATTTACTGCGGAAAGCAGGTGCTGTCGCTAAATGCTAACAATAAGGTATACTAAATCAGCATGGGATCTAACAGCAAATATAACAACAATGATTTGAACAAACGGATGAGAATATTCAAATACATCATTACTCATAGCCCACTCATACATCTGATAATTAATATGCAATTCAGGTAATTTACAATTAAATAACGGTTCCCTATCTTCTTTCGTTATATATTTCAAAACAGATTTACGCGAGCGACATGATTGCAAATCCATTCTTGCATCATCATACAAAATTTTAATAATTAAACGCTAATCTTCCAACAATAATGGTTCGTTAAATTCAAAATATGCATGGATATAATAATCAGTTATTTTACTTACATTGCTCTTCTCTACGACAATACAATGTCACAACTTCAAAAAATTCAGATATATTTCTCAACAGCTCTAAACGAACCTCGCTCGCTGCATAATCAACAGCAAGTGTTAACAAAAACTGCTTACCAGGCTTCAACCGTTTTTTCTTATCTCCCAAGTATAAAATTCCTAAACTAAAGTACATAAGAACTGACTTATGCAAATATATAATTAGAATATTATTTATTTATTTACTGTTTGGTGACGATATGATGATTGGATCGTGATGATAAAAAATAAGCACTCGAAGGACCAGTTTTCTATATACAATTTATATTTACACTAATATATACATATATGAAAACAATGATACGATTGACACTGAAAATTGATGCTAGTTTCAGTAAAATAAAAAATACTGCTGATAATGATATTGTTATTGATACTAGTTCCCGAGTGCAATACGTAAGAATTGAGGCATTATTTCATCTTTAAGACGAGAGTTTTGTGAGAAGATTTAGCATGGTGATCATTTGCTCCATCAGACCTTTCATCATGTGTTTGAGTTCAGTCATGTCATTGGATGAGGATGTTACATTACTAATGGTTTCGTTTTTGTCTCTTTTGGTGTTATTTTGCTGTACAGCTTGAGCAAAAGATTTGCCAGCGTGCACCGTTTTGGCCTGATGTGTAATTGTTACACGTTTTAAACACACTTCACTTCTTAAAGATCTGAATTTATCAGAGTAATAAGAATTGTGTGGATACTGTGCGCTTAGTTTATGAAAACGTTCTTTCTCTTTAATTTTATGCCTAATACTGGAAGTGAACCAAGGTGGATAATGAACTTTATGAGCCGATCTAAGAGGTTTTCTATACTCTTCAGCTGAGGACTTACGGGGTTTTGTTGCATTATCTTGCAGGGCGCGAATATTGCTCTATTCACCCACCATTTTCAAGAAATTGTCCTTCAAATAGTGAAGAAACTAATTTAGTGGCGTCCAATTTTCGTGTTCTGGTACTGCTTCCCAAGTTGTTTCACTTTAAAAAAATTTGGTATAAATTTCTTTCTTTTCCACCTTTGCAATTTAGTCTCCTTAGTAACTCTTTCTTTAATATTTTGTCTAATTTCGGCCAAAGGTAAATTGTCTTCGCTACTATTAGATTTAATAAGATCATCACTATTGTTTAATATATCTTGTAACTCAATATCGGTAAAAGTTACAAAACAAAAAAAAAATAAAAAAAATAAGGTGAGAGTGTAGATGTCTAGTATGCTGGAGATTTGGTTTTCAGCGCACTTACTAGCATACAAACACTTAAGCTGGATTCAGAGATTGCGTAGTAAACATAGCATAGGAATTCACAGCACAGGAAAACATATAAACTAAAAACCAATTCAGAGATTGTACAGCAAACATAGAACTGTTGTATGTAGATAACTTCATGTCAGTATTTGTTGCTGATTTCATAAATTTTATTTAGCTGTCACTTGTTACTTCTGTCAAAGATAGTGTTTGTCTCAGGTTAATTTAATAGTTTTAAAGTAGTTTGTATTAATATAATGAACAGAAATAAAGTCGTTATTGCAGCCACGGCCACATTTTGTGTGGCTGCGTTATATATTTTAAGACAACGAGAAAAGGTAAAAATGTTATATAAATAATACAACAAATAATTAACAAATATTATTTGCTGTACGAAAATAGGATAAAAGGAAGCAACGTCTAGTGAAAATTCGTTTCATCAACCGAGATCGGAAAAAAATTGGATTCTTCGTGTTTTTTAAGAAAATGAAACTTCATGATGAACAACAATTTTTCAAATACACGAGAATGAATGTTGATTTATTTAATAATCTATTAAATAAAGTGAGTCCACTAATAACTAAAAGAGATATAACAGATGGAATTTCATCTGAAGAACGACTGTGCATGACCTTACAGTAAGTAACAATATCATGAAATATGAATACAGTTAGTATATGTAATTAAATATTTTAGTTATCTATCACAAGGTAGTAGTTTGCAAACAATTGCTTGGAAATATCAGGTTGGCCACTCTACTGTTCACTATATTGTGAATGAAACAAGCAGGGCTATTTACAATGTTTTGGAACAAGAATATTTAAATTGTCCAAAATCTGAAGAGGAATGGTTATCCATCGCCAATGGGTTTGAACAGCAATGGAATTTCCTTCATTGCATCGGGGCTCTAGACGGAAAGCACATTTCAATTCAGGCACCAGCAAAGACTGGTACATTATTTTATAATTATAAAGGATTTTATAGTACTGTTTTGCTAGCGTTGTGCGATTCAAATTATATTTTCCGGATGGTGGACATAGGTGCATATGGCTCACAAAGTGATGGGGGAATTTTTAAAAACTCTAAATTCGGCGAAGAACTTGAGTCTGGGTGTATTCCGCAACCTAAGTATATTCCTGGAACTAATATACTGATGCCTTATGTAATTGTAGCGGATGAAGCATTCCCACTAAAAAATTACATAATGCGGCCATATCCTGGACGAGGTCTTTCTGACAGTCAACGAATTTTCAATTACAGGTTGTCACGAGCCCGTCGCTGTATTGAAAATGCATTCGGTATATTGGCTGCTCGATGGCGTATACTGAAAACTATAATAAACGCGCAATGTGAAAATGTGGATACTTTTGTGCAGGCTGTTGTGTGCCTACATAATTACATAAAACGCAACGAGCAACTTTTAACTTCTCGTTATTGTCCAGAAGGCTATGTTGACAGCGACGATAGACCTGGAGCATGGAGAGAAGAAATTACTCCTATGAAATCTGTGGGGAGATTGGCAGCAAATCGGTCATCAAAAGATTGCTATTTAATGCGAAATGCGTTAAGAGACTATTTTATGTCTAGGGAAGGAGCTGTACCGTGGCAACAAAATGTGTTGACTCAGGGTCTTGATTAGTTTGTTATATCACGAGTGCTTTCATTATTATAGAGTATTTTATTTTGGTCACAAAACATATAATTTAGACACCATTACATTAATAAAAATGAATTAAATAATTCAAACATTGTAATTGTTTTTGTCAAATTGATTTACTACATGTATACTTTAAATAAAATACACACAGAATGCGAACCATAGGCAAACAGTTGTTTTTTTTTAATATAAAATGTTTCAATCGAAAGTTGTAGAGCATTAAGTTATGCATCAAGAAACAGAACACATAATTTGTAGATTAACAAAAAATACATATATTCAAAATTATCACAGCCATGTATCTTTTTTCGAAAGGCTACTAAATTCAAACAAAATGTTTCAAATGAAAAATACTGTGAATAATGATATTTTAAATACATATTTATATTCAGAAATTTGTTCGTATTTTGTTTCCTTTTCATAGTTATTTAAATCTAAAATTGTTGTTTTTAGTCAATTTTAATTAAAGCTCTCTCCGGTTATTACATAAATTAACAGAATGTCGTTGACGGTTTTATATGCAGAATTTTATGTTCGCCAACTTTTATTCGAAGCATTTTTATTTAATATAATTTGGGAAGCAATGCGTACGAAAAAACTGTTTTCTCATGTTTGTACACCTATGGCTCGTATTTCGTGTAAACCGGTTTATGATTTTTATCAGTAAAATATTATTTATTGGAACCTGGTTATTTGTTTTAAATAAATAATTGACTGTAAAAAATATATATTTATTGTAAACTAAATTAAAAAAATAAATATGCTATCACGCAGTAAATGTAAATAACAATAAATTTATATTTCATTTAAAATATTAAAAATTCCTCGTTTCTTCCTTCTCTTTTCTTCGGGATCTGCGATTTCACGAAGCATTGTTGAAACGGTAGAATGAGCCATCGCTATCTTCTGGCTTTGATAGCAGTTGACCTACTCCTGCCAAAGTTGTTTCTATGTCTGCCTCTAGAGCTGTATTTGGCCTTTTTCCTTTTTTGCTTGATATTTGACGACCAGCAGGTGGTATAGCTCGGGGAGTAGCAGCTACAACTTTAACTGGTTCAGCAACCGCAGTTGGACCTGGAGCAGCAGCATGCAAATCGAGATTCGTAATGGTGGACGTTGAAGGTTCGTCTTCTTGGTGGACTTCAACAATTATTTCTTGCTGTAGTGATGAACATTCTGATAATAGCCTTGGTCTTTTCATGGAGAAAACATCATCTTCATAAATGTCTCTACTACTGCACCCTTCACTCTGAGAGGACAATGGTGAAAAAATTTCATCCACCGAGCTATGTGAAGTACCCGGAGACAGAATATTATGAAATTCCGACGGCGATGGTGAATAAGTACATTCAACACTTTTATGTATATTAGTTTTTGTTCTGGAACAGATTAAAAATATTTACGTCATAATTATAGTCAGTATGGTACAAAGTTGATTAACTTTTTAAAAAGAATCGCAAAAATATTTATATTATTGTTTACTTTAGTAAACAAATATAATTGCCTGAATAATTCTATTTTTTAAATTAATTAGATTAAATATTCGCTAACCTCACAATGATTTACATTATTTTTTCTTTTGTAGATTTCAATTGCTTCTCTTATTAGAGTTTTATTCATTAAATAAAAGTGTTATTAAAATATTTTTACAATATTAAAATAAATAATACACAAATACACTAGCAACTATATTTACGACATTTTTTTTTATAAATTCAAGAAATAGAATAAATTTACCTTCACGTTTAATATATGCAAAGAAATGTTGACTAGAGAAAAGTTACTATTATACTAGAGAACATCTATGTCATTATTAAGAATTATTAAAATTTAAAATCTTACTTTCTTCCTGTCACATGAGGCATCAAAAACTGTAAATACGAGTATAGTTCCCATGGCGAATCATTTGCTGCAGAACCAGATGGAAGCCCAGACCTTGTTCTACTAAATTTCTGCCGCAAAAACGTCCACCGATTTTGGCAGAATTCCACTATTAAATACATAATTAGAACACAAGTTTTTGTTTGTAGATTATTGTTTCTTACCATTTTCATCCATTGCTTTTGCAATTGTTTGCCATACATTAATTTTTTTATCATTTCGGCGAAAATCCATCCTCTTTTTGTCGTAGAGGATCGGCGACTTCTCCACTAAGCTTATTAATTTTATATCTGCTTCATAAGTATCGCTCATTTTTATTAATTATAATAACAACTGTCAACTGAAATGCAAAATAACTTAAAAGTAGTCTTAAGGTTAAATGATACCTCATACCCGCGAAATTCAAAACCAATAAACAGTTTTTATTTTTTTATTCAAAACTAGTTGTTGTTAAAACGTTTCTGTGTCTCGCTACATATAAATACACTATTTTACCTTATAAAAAAAATATTTTTTTAAATATATATATTTATTTATTGACCCAAAATAATTTTTGAAATATTATTTCATCAATAACTCACGAACCAAACGATAAATATTTTTAATTTTTTTTTTGAACACGTCTTATATATCTCTCTACATAATATGTAAAAATAAAAAAAAATGAATTTCGAGAACAATTTTAAAAATTAAAAAAACACACTTTTTTGGTACATTTAATTTTTTTTTGTCAATACGAAACGATGGATTTTGTTTATATTTTTATATACGAAGGACAATTCTGTTCCACATAACATATAAAAAAATTTTAAAAAATGAATTTCAAGAACATTGTTAAAAATAATAAAATAATTTTATTTATTTTTTTTTGGGAATGTGTGAAATTCATTTCACAAAATTATATTTTTATGATGCACTGTAAACAATAATAAATTTTATGGAAAATTTTGAAGTTGATCTGTACTTTAATATAGAAGATATTAATTAATAAAACAATATTGGTGCATATTTTTACCCAAAATAAGGAGGTGGCGCGATGAGTAGCACTACCGGCCACTAGTAGAACTACGATGTGGCTGGCGCGTTGGGTCGATAAGTATTGTTCGCGCCAATTTTGTTCTTGGAATGGTGACAGACACATATAACTTCTGGGCTCTAATTGTTGTATTTGTGATACGTGTTTTTTTTGAAACATTATAAAAAATGGCGAGTAAACCAAAATTATTTGTACGGCAGAAATATTATATAAACTTTGATGGAAAAAATATGCTTAAATATTTTTAAAAATATATATGTCAGCCTTTTTTGTTACTGTACAGCAGATCATGAAACATTAATGACTGTAAAAATATTGGACAACACAAATGTAAAATTATAAACAAACAATAATAAATATTTTACTTAGAATTATGCAATAAAACTTAAAACAATTATAAATATATTAAAAAAAGAAGTGCAACAATCATAATACAAGTTCATTTAACAATGGTCAAAAATTTGTAAATAAAATGGAATGACATTCACAATACATGGAAAAATTAGCGAGTTCCATAAGAATTAGTTAAATGTACAATTGGGTAGAATTTTCTGAGAACAATATAGTGTATTAGCAAAATAATGATTAAAAAAAATTACGAATTAAAATGCGTAGAATTCAAATATATGAATTATTGTATTATAAACCAGGGGTGGGCAACCTCCGGCCCGCGTAAAGTTCCAATCCGGCCCGCGAGATCTTTAGAAGAAATAATAAATAAATATTTTCAAAAACAAAAATTTTAAATTAGATTAGTACCCAACATAAAGAAAAAGGGGGACATTTACAGATTAATTTTCGTTATAATTCGTCTAGTTTAAATTAAGAAATAAATGTAGTACTTAGCTAATTTTGTTTTATTACTGAAAAAAAAAATTATAAGTAACAAACATGTGTCCATTAATAACTACGGCCCGCGTACGAAACGTAAATCTTATTCTGGCCCCTGTTATACAAAAGGTTGCCCACCCCTGTTATAAACTGCAAGCCGCATTCCTACAGTCGTATTCAAATTTATATAGGCAGTCTGGTTTCAAGTTGAGTAATTCCTACCAAAAAATAGCGCAAAATTATGTTTCAATTTTTTAAATAACGAGAAAAGTAATTGTATACTCGTGGACGCGGCCAAAAAGCGCGCTGTCTCACCTAGCATTGTGTCTAAAAAAAATAGAATCAGTTATGAGCAGTTAGCAGCTACTCTACACGCATACGTCTAGTCGCACGCACACAAACAACACCGTGCCGAAGTCTGCCGAACTGAAACGATGTTAGACGATGCACCGCTGTGCCGTCGGAGTGGGGGGTGTCAGGTATTTTTCGTTACGGAATTTCTTGATTCGGTCGCCGCACTCAAAGCCCGCGATAAAAGCTATGCAATAGCTTAAAAATACATTTATGTTATTTCTACAACTAATTAAAAATTGGGGTCACTTTTAACTCCACGATAGTAGGTATGTTAGTGTAAATGTACTATAGTTAATTATTGATATTGTAATCAGCATGCAGAATATAAGTCATCTACAGAAAATCCCTTAGACAATTCTAAAAATTTATGGAAACAATTTTTTTTTTTGTCTTTTGGCATGTAAAATATTATTTTTTGGCAGCTGATAGTCTATGCACAGTATAAGAATTCACACAGTAGCGACACTTGAAATATTTTCATGATCCCAATATTTCAGTGGTGCGCAGCCGGGAATATGGTCGCTTAGTGTTCGCTGATAGGCTATATTAGTAACCATAGAAAAGAAAATATAATATGTCAGTGTCAGTTATTTCTGTCAAATATCAAGCTATAGTATTTCTTTCATGTTAAGTTCATAAAATGATTGCAAAAGAGAAAGGTAAACTTATTTGTACCATGCGAAATTGTAGGAACTTTTATAGTATTGCAACTGACACTTATTCAAATTTATCGCCGTATGCCGCAGCTGCCAATATGGCCGCTCGGCTCAAGGTCATCGGTTGATGCGACATAAAGATGAAAGGGACCGACAGAGAGTGTCACTACTGTGTGAATTCTTATACTGTGGTCTATGCAATGTCACTTCAACTGCACATATAGTAAAAATATTTTTCTACAATCGTTGCACAATATCGACATTGTTATTCCATTTTTGGTTAGGAAATGTTCAAAATTGTCGCTCTAGGGCGGCAAAGTGACATATTGTCGCACTAGCACGACAAAATCAAAACAAAAATAAATTAGGTAAAAGAAGTAAATGATGCATTGAATTTTTCTGGTAACCTTGTTATTGTAAATACAGTTGGCATATACGTACATACACTTCAACTTAATCACCATAAACTTATTCACTCTGTAGATTTTATGTCAAATGTACTCCATATGTCAAATGTACTCCATGTGTCAAATTATGATTTCTTTGAAAATGTTTATTTTGTTTATAAACGTTGTCATGATTACGGTGACATGGGTAACTACAATTTTACTGAATTGTTATAGGCGTGACCAAAGATAATTTTGAAAATTAATTTTTTTCTACAGCTTGACATTGTTAAACGATTGTAGAATAGTATATTGTGTCATAAGGAGTAAATGTGATACTTTGGGTGCTGAGCATGTAAGTTTGAACAATTACATGCGAAGCATCCAAAGACATATTTACTCCGAATAACACATGCTATTTTTTCTTCAAACATAGAAAATAAAATTATAAATATTATAAAATACTCAAAACTTCAAAAAATATTGTCTTATCTAGCATTTCAAGTTGCCGTAGAATATGCTGTTTTGTTATTTTTGTTTATTTGTTTCATTTTTAACTGTCAAATTATTGAATTACAACCTAACTATTTTTCATAATATTTTACTTTGTCCGCCGCCGGCGTAAATGTGTTGCCAAGGATACACTTTTACGCCGGCGGCGACAATATTGAACTTCTGCTTGTTGAATACAAATGCATAACAACGTACTTTTTTGACGTTTGAAGAAAAAAAATATTGTGTGTATCTCGTCGGATAGAGCTTGTTCGGTGCACTTGTCGAGTTGTTGATCGAGGCGAATTTCTCGCCGCGTGCAACAAACAATGCTCTATCCGCACTTGGTACACAAATAACTATTGTATTGTCTAGGTAACAAAAGTAATTGTCGCTATGGTGAAATCATCAAGTTGAAAATTCAAACAAATTTGACATTTCTAACTACAAACGTATCGCAACCGATTAACAAAAGCATTTGATGGCTTTCAAAATATTAAAAATAATCACTAAATTTAGTTTAATAAATAACAATCGGCAAAAAATAAGGTGATTAACATGGCAAAAATTACAGATTTTTTGCGTAGTCATACAACTATTTCGTCAAAATAGTTCTCAATAGTTGATATTTTAATGTAGTGTAAAAATTATGGAAACTGCGAGAGTTTGTTGAAACGGTTTATAACTTCAATTGAAAAAATTTGTGTTTGCAAAATCTAGAAATCTGTACGACATAATTTTTGTGGCTTCTGAATTCCTATCTGGAATTGTAAGTGAGGGGTTTGTGAACTCCCACGATATCATAACAACGAACCAATACTCCTTGAAAAATTATCCGCGTTCAACAAGTCGTAGCGCTCCATAGCTGCCACCTGTCAAAAATACTCTTATCTTTTTCTAACACAAGCGTTGGTACATCTAACGTCCTTTTTATCGCTCCACCTCTACTTCGCGCTACGACTGAACACGGACCACGGCTTGGCTTGAAAAAGTGACCTTGGGCTCGGAGAAGCGTATGAATCCAGCCTTTGCCTGGCAAAACTACTTAGCGTGTTCCGTGTTGTGTTGTAGTGTGTACTGTATATGTTGTCTCTGCTGTAGAGTAGTTGCGAACCACGAACCTATCGTGTTGCCTGGAGCCTTGAGAAGCCGACTTTAGCAAGCGATAGTGAAACCGCTGTTACAGCGTTGCAGAGATGGGCAGTAATTAATTACATTTTTCGGAAATGTAATAGTAAAATGTGCTAACATTTATATCAAAACTACCTCGTCCTTTTATTGCATGACCATCCTATTTAAGACGCGTCTTAATTAGCAATTAATTAATATATTTTCTTCAATAACTTTAAATGAAATCTGTACCTTAAATTATTTAGGAGAAACATTAATAAATTTATTAACCTTTCTGCCTATTTTTGAAACTTATTGTCTTGAGAAAACAATATCATTTTTGTAATTACTGCAACGACCCAGTTCAATATAATGTTTTTCTTCAAACGTCTTAAAAGTACGTTGTTATGTATTTGTATTCAACAAGCAGAAGTTCAATATTGTCGCCGCCGGCGTAAAAGTGTTTCCTTGGCAACACATTTACGCCGGCGGCAGAAAAAGTAAAATATTATGAAAAATAGTTAGGTTGTAATTCAATAATTTGACAGTTAAAAATGAAACAAATAAACAAAAATAACAAAACAGCATATTCTACGGCAACTTGAAACGCTATAAGACAGAATATTTTTTGACGTTTTGAGCATTTTATAATATTTATAATTTTATTTTCTATGTTTGAAGAAAAAATAGCATGTGTTATTCGGAGTAAATGTGTCTTTGGGTGCTTCGCATGTAATTGTTCGACTCGCTTCGCTCGTCGTTCAAACTTACATGCTCAGCACACAAAGTATCACATTTACTCCTAATGACACAATATACTATTATTTTGACATATTATATTATATAAACAAATTGTCATCTGTCAATATGTAGCCATGCACGTGTATTTGTTTACATTAGAGTTTGAAATCTCGACGCTAGATGTCAGGTACCTTGTTTTAAATTCCTTTTTGGGTTCATACCTTGGGAAATAGTATGACTATTATAGAGAAGATGGCGCTAACTTAGTTTGCGATGTCTGAAGCATCGATAGTAGCGCCATCCTTAGGACTAGAAATAAAACTTTTGACGGTAACATTTAACCTTAACCAAATTTCAAAACAAATGTCAACGAAGTTGTCAACATTCGCACGCGTCGTAGTAGGCGTGGTGTAACTACGAAAACTCACGAAACATAGCGCACATGGCCGAACATGGCAAAACATAGCTTCGAAATAAAATATAACCAATTCCCCATGTTTTGCTGTGTTGTGATATGCTATGTCTGTAACTCTGAATCAGTACACGCTTTTCCGTATGTTCATTTTCTATGTTTTCTGCGATATGCTATGCTATGTATACTACGCAATCTCTGAATCCAGCTTTAAATAAAATATAGAAAACTGTCTAGCGGGCTGACCAAATGGACCAAGGAGGATAATTATCTGAAATGAAAAAAATAAAAAAATCATGAGTTATCCTGTGTAACATTGGTTATAAGTAAATAAAAATATATAATGTTTTGTTATAACAAATATTTTTGCGCTGTTCCTCTTGTTGTGATAATGAAATTGCATTGTCTAATTTTGAAGGTTTTTGAGATTTTACGATTAATGCTAATTGTGGATTAAGTCCATTAATAAATACTTCCAATGCTTCATTTTTCATTATATAATGGTTACTGTACGTAAGTGACGTATTAATTGAGTTTATGAGTTGCATATAACAATTCTCTACCTTATTAGAATAGCATAAAACATTTTTTTTTTCATCATGATCATATTTATATAATCAAGGAAATACGCACCACCGGTGACCGGTATGGTAAAGTGGCAGCTTTCCTGTTATAGGATTTTCATTGTGTAATTGACGACAAGAGTTTAATTCAAGTTGTCATTGACTTGTAATTCTTTTTTCAGAATAGGAATCTAATAAATGGGGTTTTAAAGTTACCCAATCAACAAAATTTCGATTTTTTATTATTATATTGGCATTATCCGTTAATTTAGTCTCGATAACAGCTAATAAAATAATTCTTAGATCAGGTTTAATTAATGGCATATTTAGTATAATTATGAATAAATTTATATAGTCTGCTTTTATTTTCCACCGAATTTGTATAACATTTTCTCAGCAATTTCCAATGAGATGTAGTATTGTGGAACTGAAAGAGTTTCCGTTACTGTCTAAAGGCATTATGAATTTATTTTAAGTAAGTTGGTGTAGCTAATTGGTGTAGATAGTTTGAAATGGTTGGAACGGTGTGAGATTGAGTTCTAGTATCCGGTGTAACTTTCATGTTGAGTGAGGGGGCTTTGAAGACTGAATGTGGGTTAGTGCTTCTCTGCCGTTCCGTTCTGTTGTTGGCGGTCGAAGACGGTGACTTTCTTCTTTGGTTGGAAAGGCTCGGGAACTTTGGAGATGTGGTCTGGCTCTGATGTCCTGGAGATCGATTCGAATACCTCTGAGTTGGTCGTGGACACGATCGGAGGAGTATGAACCGTGAGGTCAAGATACAATTGACGACGAGAAAAACGATTTGTTTTAATGAACATATTTTTATTATATTTTTTCATTTTTACAATATTTACAATAATTACATACATATACATATTTGCAGGTTTTGACCTTCTTTCTTTGCTATTCTTTCTAACAATTTATTTGTTTGGACCCTATGTTCCATTTGTTCTTTATTTTGCTCCAGGTTGTTATCATATGTGTTCATGCCCCACAATGTTTTTATATAATCGTGGTCAAACTCTTGAATTTCTATAGAACATTCCCCAGAAACGGGATTCGGTAAATTTTCTTTTTTGGAAGACACATTTAAAATAATTATGTTGTCAGGTAAACAATTACCATTTTCAAATAATCGTATATCTGTTTTTACTAGCAGTCTTTTGTATGTATGCAGACTCAAACTGTTGAGCATTGGGATTGTTACTAAACCCCCCCCCCCCCCCCCTACTTCTAATAGCACTAAAGAAAGTTTCCAGGAAATCCTGGCTTTATTTGAAAGATATTAAAAATTTTAACGAGTTTTTGTTATTTTCGTATAATTCAAAAATATTTTTTAAATTAATTAAAAAACCCAGGAACCCAATCTTTTGTCCAGTATTTATCATTCTATTTCCTGCGGGATCTGTTAAATTATATATATATATATATATATATATATATATATATATATATATATATATATATATATATATATATATATAAGTTAAGTAACCGTACTTTAGGTTCGCTTAAAAAAATTTATTTGTTTATTACAACGAAGGTAGATTCATTTAACAGATGTTTATTGTTCAATGTTTACAGTATAACTGACTACAATTTTCTTATTCTAATCTTATATACTACAGATAACATATGTAACAAGAGTATCTGGGAGACTGCTGGCGTCAGCGGGTCCCACTGGATGTGGTCATCTAACTCCTCCCTCCTTAAAATTGAGCGTCACCGGGTAAGTTCAGCTGGGGTCGCTCAGGATGGGTTGAACAGCTGGGCTGAAGTTCTATGTCCTGGTTCGAAGTTCTTGCAGGTTTCTTTGGATTTTGGAATTTTTTCCTGAGGAAAATAACAAGCAAAACAATAGCAATGATTAACAAGATAACATATAATGTTGCTATCGAGTAATCTGTAGCGTCGGCGGCGTTGTAGTCTTCGACGTCTTCAAACTTGTTAATTGGTAGTTTGAGATCTTGAATGTTGTTCAGTTCAACGGTCATTTTTGGTATTTGGTCTTCGGTTAGTTGGAATTTGTAATCTTCTAATATTATTGGCTTTCCAAATGTTCCTTCTCTAAAATTTAGGTTTTGATTTCTAAATTTTATTTGACAATCATCTTCTTTAATGAGGAATATTCCTTGCAGTCTTCTAATTTCATCGCCGCGTTCGCATGATGCATGGAGGGTTTCTTGAATTGGAAATACAATGAGAAATTGGTTTATTTCTTCAATGGTTTCTACATGGTTTCTTTTCAAAGTGATCTTCGTATATTGACAGTTCTTGTTATCGTTATGTAAGATGATGCTCTTTTCACAGGATTTGTCGTCTACTTCCTCTATCTTGTTTGGGCAATGATAAATAGTTCCTTTAGTACATATGGCGTTTAGAGATTTAATTTCATCATCAGAAGATCTTAAAAAGTATTCTTTATTTGGAACAACAGTCACAAATTCAATATCATGTTTACTTGGGACAGGTATAAGACGATATAATTCAAAGTCTATATCATAATTAATTGGAATTTCTAAAAAGTAAGTAATTTTATCTGAATATAATTTACAATTTACTGTAATTAATTTTTCAATTTCGGGTATATTTTCGAATGTCGGTTCTAAGGGGAAACTATTTTTATAATTTTTATAAATCCTATTTAATTCAAAATGGAGATCATTTATTTTTATAATACTTGGGTGCATCACGTGTAATTTACAAAAAGTTAGCGAGTTTTCAATATCTTGCAATATAGATAATAGTATGTTAAACAGAGTATTTAACTGACCGTAAATGTCAAGGATACTGAACTTAATTAAATTAGGGGTTCCGTCAACAATAATACGCAACAACTGCTCTATTTTTACTTTTAATTCTAATTCATTATGTTTAATTGTTTCAATAGTTTTATTAAATTTATCAACTAATTGATGGTTAAAAGAATATTGCTTCTTTAATTGTTCATTTAATTTATATTGATTATGTTCTAAATGGGCTAATATTTTCTTATATCGTTTTTCATCTTCAGCATCTAAATTTCCAGTAATTGATTTTATTATAGATCCTAAGCCATCTATTAAACCTCGTTTTTGTCTAAACTTCTCATTATTAATAAATAAATGACTAATTTTTTCATCTATTAAATTTTGAATATAATTAATTATTCTGTCATTATTCACAAATTTTGTTACGTTAATATGGTTTGTTTCGATAGTTTGTTTCAAGTTAAGGTGTTGTATTTTCAAGTTATTGTATTGTTGGATAATAGGTTGTATCTCATAAGAGTGAAGGAAGGTATGACGGGATCTTTGCAGTTTTGCTGGTCCTAGATTCAGTGTTAACAATCCAGGGTTGTGAGTAATGTTCTTGATGTCTAGTCCGAGGGTGTACGTGAAGTACAGGGACCTGGAAGATCGGAGATTTTATTAATTCTTCTCGGTCTTTTTATATTTGATAGGTGAATTTTAGATTGTTTTCTACTATCTTTTGGGTCTGTTTTAATTTCTGCAGTTTTCAAATTTTTATTTACTGATTTAATTTTTTCCTTTTTGAATTTACTATGTTTCGTTTTATTTACTCTTTGTTTATTATGTACGTAAACAGTTTCAGGAATTTTTGGTGAATCTTCACGATTTTGATTTAATTTATCCATTAATTTTTCTTTATTATTTCTTACACGTTCGTTTATATTTTTATATGCCAGTTTAGTTTTTTCTCTATAATTTTGTACGTAATCCTGTGTTACTTGTTTCTCTAATTCCAAATCAAAGGGAGAATTTGTTTCAAAATGTCCGTTAATAATTTCTATAGGTTTTAATCCGGTTGATTTGTGTGTGGTATTATTATAAGCTCCACGAGGGTCGAATGAAAACGTTCAACAAGTCCATTAGAATTTGGATGTTGTGAACATATGAAATGGATATCAATTTTGTGTAACATTAACATTTCTTTCAAAACAGTATTTTTGAATTCTAAGCCGTTATCTGATATTATTAATTTTGGAATACCATGATGTGAAAAGAACTTTGTCAGTTGATTAACAATTTCAATGGCATTAGTTGTTTTTACTTTATACGCTTGGGCATATTTGGAAAAAGCGTCTATTATTGTAAGAAATTTACAATTTTCTAAACTTAAAGTGTCAATATGAATGGTGTCAAAAGGTTTATTCGGGGTAGGTGTTATATTATATTTCGGTTTAATTGGGTTGCGCTCATATTTTGATTTCAAGCAAACTTCACATTGATTAATATAATTAGAAATTGTTTTTACTTGATTTGGCCAATAATAAATTCTTTTTAATTGATAATGTGTTTCTTGAATACCGCGGTGGTTAGTCTTACTTTCGTGATAATTTTTTATCGTGTCAGAAATGTCGTCGTCACGTTCTACGTCTATCAGTTTACTATTACTTTTAACAAGATGTAATTCTGAATTTTTAAAATATTTTTGAATAACATTACTAAATTTTTCATATACTGGTTGTTCAAAATACAAGTAATATTTTACTTTAGGTACTATATAATTTTTAACAAAATCTATAACATCATTTTCGAAATTGTTTTATGAAATTTGAACATTTATTCTCATTTTATCTGTATGAAGTTTTGTTATTTTTGGTGTAGAAGGAGAATGAATTACTTCACTAATTATTATTTGATTTTTCCCTACATTAACAGGTGATTCACTGATAGGTATGCCGGTTATCGGATACTCTGGGTTTGAGTGAATGGTCGCATCGCTATCATCTGATTCCGAGTAATCATCGTTTCGTGTCTTATCATCTGTCTCCACTACGAGAGACTCACTATAAATTTGATTGTCATTATTTTCAAATTGTTTATTAAAATTATCCATATACTTAAAAAAGGCATCACAAGTGGTTTCGTCATTTTCGTTCGCATTTATTTCATAGTTAGGAAGGTTTTCTTCAGGTAATTTAAAAACAGTAATTATTATATTAGTATTTTTAAAAACATATTCTATCATATGTTTAACGTCAGTCCATAAAAGTAAATCTTTACCACAACCTATCTTTGGAATATTTAATATTTTAATATTATTTTTCAAACAAAATATTTTTAAATTTATTAAGGCATAGAACAGATCTTGATACGAAGGTTTATCATCATAATTTTCTTTAGTTATAAGGTAAATAATGAATTTATCTTTATTCCGTAAATAAACCAAGTTATGTAATTTAGGATTTTGATTTTTTAATTTATCTACATTTTTAAATTTCTTTTTAAATTGTTCCGCTATACCTCGAGACATTTGTAAGTCTCGACTGACACAATGTGCAAGGCTTTCATTTGAAGGTGCATTAATGATGTTTCCTTCAACTTCAATAATTTTATAGTTATTATCTGAGACTGTATTTTTACTTTCCAAATAAGTTTTATATTGAGTTATCAGGGGCTGACTTTCTGTAATTTCAGGGTCGGTTTGAATAATATTTAAATTTTTACAAGGGATTCGGCTCAGTGCATCTGCATTCGTATTTAATTTCCCTTTTTTATAAACGATCTCATAATCAAACTCTTCTAATTTTAAACTCCATCTTACTAATTTTGAATTTGGTTCTTTCAATGAAAATAACCATTGCAATGGTTTATGATCAGTAATGATTTTGAATTTTCTGCCAAATAGATAAGGCCTAAAATATTTCGTTGCCCACACAATAGCAAGAAGTTCTTTTTCTATCGTTGAATAATTTTGTTCAGACTCATTAAGAGTCCTACTTGCATATGCAATTGGTAAATCGGAACCAATCGGTCCTTGTGATAAAATGGCACCGATAGCGTGGTTACTGGCATCCGTTGTGAGGTTAAATGGTTTTTCGAAATTTGGGTATTGAAGTATTGGTTCGTTGACAAGAACGTTTTTACATGTGTTGAAACATTCAACATATTCCGGATCATTTAGTTTTATTTCCGCGCCTTTCTTAAGGCATTTTGTCAAAGGTTTAGTTAATTGTGCAAAGTTTTTGATAAATTTTCGGTAATAACCGAGTAGTCCGAGAAAAGCTTTTATTTGTTTGGTTGTTTTGGGTATTGGGTAAGATTTTATTGCTTCGACTTTGTCCGGGTTAGGCTTGACACCTTCGGGGGTAACGACATGTCCTAAATAAGCGACTTCTCTTTTAAAGAATTCAGACTTGTCTAATTGAATTTTCAGATTTGCTTTTTTTAGTCTTTCAAACACGGCACGTAAACTTTCGATATGCTCTTGTAAACTTGTGCTAAAAATGATTACGTCATCAAGATATACAAGGCAAATGTCATTTATTAAATTACGCAAAACATTGTCCATAACGCGCTGGAATGTAGCAGGGGCGTTTTTTAAGCCGAAAGGCATTCTAAGAAATTCATAGTGCCCGTTTTCTGTGCTAAATGCGGTTTTTGGAATATCATCTTTGGACATTTCAATTTGATGGAATCCCGACGCTAAATCTAATGTTGTAAAATATTGGCATCTTCCAAGTTTGTCTAATAAGGTGTTAATATTCGGGATTGGATATTTATCGTCAATTGTTTTTTCGTTGAGTTTTCTATAATCAATAACAATGCGCCATTTCTTTTTACCGGACGCATCTAACTTTTTCGGTACTATCCACACAGGGGATGACCATGGTGAATGCGAGGGTCTAATAATTTTTTGACTTAACATTTTTGAAATTTGATCTTGAACTTCTTTTCTATGAACTTCGGGGTATCTGTATGTCTTAGTGTAGATAGGGAGTTCGTCTTTTGTTCTTATCTGGTGTTTTATTTCGTTCGTGAATGTGAGAGTGTTATCGTCTGTATGAAAAATGTCCGAGTATTCTTTTATCAATTTTGTAATAGCTATTTTTTCTTCAAGGTTCATGTGTTCTGTACGAATTTTAGAAAAGTCAAAATTATTTTTTGAATTTTGAAAGAAATTTAAATTATTTATCTCAAATTTATCTAATGGTTCAGAAACAATTTTATTTGTTGTGTCGATAACACATTCCTTATCGCTGGTATTAATGATAGGATAATAAATTTTGTAATTTTTAATATTTGCAATACCTTCGGGAATTACTAGATTTTCAATTTGGGTTTGTTTTACAAATATGTCACCATTTTCAATATTATTAATACGAAATTGTACAATTATATCAGAATTAGGTGGAATATTGACATAATGTGGTTTTTGTTGTATATAAATAAAATATTAATTTAGATATAGTTGGGAACACTGTTTTGTAAAAATCATAATTGGAATTAACTTGTATGCTCGACAGAGCCAGCATCACAGTCAACGAGTGAGGTTTAAAATAAATGTCTTGTGTGAGTGAATTTAAATATATTTATTTATATATCCTGTATTCATCTTATCCGAAACAAAATATAACATGGCGCAGTCGTTTCGTAAATATGAAATATAAATAAACAATTATTAATAAATAAACGAAACAAATTAAATTCTAAAAATAAAATATAAATACAATTGATTATAAGTTCGTCACGTGCTACAGGAAGATAACGTTACTTAAAAAATTTAAAAATGGCTAATAATTTAAAACCTCCATCGCATTTAAAATTAAATGGAAATTTAAGTGAAAATTGGTGCAAATTCAAACAAAACTTTGAAAATTTCATGACGGCATCAGATCTAGATGATGAATCAGATAAACGCAAAATAGCAATATTAATGAATGTAATTGGTGAAGAATCCATTGAGCTGCATAATACATTCACATATGTAAAAGCGGGAGATGAAAAAATATTTATTAAAGTATTGGAAGCGTTCGAGAATTATTGCAACCCGAAGAAGAATATTTTACACTCAAGGTTTCTGTTTTACAAAAGGAAACAACAAAATGGTGAAAGTTTTGACTCGTTCCTGACCGAAGTTAAAACATTAATTAAAGATTGTGAATTTCAAAATTCAGATGAACTACTAAGAGATAAAATCGTATTGTTCTCAAATGATCAAGAAACACAAGACAAAATAATTAAAATAGGAAATTTAACTTTACAAGAAGCCGTGAACCAATTTCGAGTAGCTGAAATTACCAGGAAGCAAATGAAAACAATACATTCCGGAGGAGAAGAATCTAGGCAGTACGTTGATGCAGCAACATGCAGTAATCCAAGTCTCAGGAAGCAGCATCAAATGGGAAGTAGCGTTCCTTACTCAAAAGGCAATTACAGTTATAATAATAATAATTTTAGTTTCAGAAAGATGAATCAAACCAGAGACAACAATGTAAAGGATAGGATGTTTAACAGACAGAACCAGCGTCAGGATATTAGATGTAAAAGTTGTGGAAACAGTCACACGCATAGAGAATACTGTCCAGCCAAGGGAAAACAATGTACAAAATGCGGTAAATATAATCATTTTAGCAAGGTATGTTTTACTAAAATGAATAAAGTACATTTAACGAATGTTTGTAAAATCAAAAATGAATCAGACACTGATGAATATTATTGTGGTGCAATTGAAACCAAATCGAATTCACTTAGTTGGACTGAAAATTTAAAAGTTGAAAATTTAAATATTAAATTCAAATTGGATACTGGTTCCGATGTTAACATTATATCCTATGAAATATTTAATTGTATCAAAAAGTCTCTTAAAACTTTAAAGTTGCAAAATTGTACTATTACATTAGAAGCATATGGGGGAACAGCAATTAAAATTCTAGGATCTGTAAATTTAAACATGCAATTAGATGGCAAAAGCTATAATGAAAAATTTATTGTAACTGATTCAAGTTCAACAGCCATACTAGGTTTAAAAACTTGTATAAAATTAGGTTTAATTCAAAGAAATGTGAACATTGTTAACGCGATAAATTCAAAAGATGATATTTTGTTAAAATATCAAGATGTTTTTC
The DNA here is from genome assembly GCA_963942605.1 of Poecilus cupreus. Classification (NCBI taxonomy): domain Eukaryota; kingdom Metazoa; phylum Arthropoda; class Insecta; order Coleoptera; family Carabidae; genus Poecilus; species Poecilus cupreus. The sequence continues at coordinate 2,989,007 of OZ012729.1, read as the reverse complement.
AAGGAATAGGTTGTTTTCCGAAAAAATATTCAATTAAACTGAATGAAAATGTAGTTGCTAGTGCAAAGCCTCCTCACAGAATACCAATAAATTTAAGAAATAAAGTTAAAAATGAATTAGATCAACTTTGTAAGAAAGATATTATTGTTAAAACTGAAAATGTAAATGGTTGGATCAACAAATTAGTGATTGTAGAAAAACCAAATGGATCATTAAGGTTATGTCTTGATCCAAAAGAATTAAATAATGCAATTAAAAAGGAATATTTTACTATTCCAACATTGACTGATTTAACGTATAAACTCAAAGATGCTAAATATTTTTCTGTGTTAGACTTAAAAGATGGTTTCTGGCAAATACAATTAGATGAATTTAGTCAAAATTTATGTACTTTTGCTACCATGTTTGGAACATATTCTTTTAAAAGGCTTCCGTTTGGTTTAACTATTTCAAGTGAAGTTTTTCAGAAATATAATACAGAAATTTTTGCTGATATTGAAAATGTATTTATTTATATAGATGACATACTAATTTATGGAAAAACCTCTGAAGAGCATGATCAAACTTTAAACAAAATTTTGGAAAGAGCACGTAAATATAATATTAAATTTAACAAATCAAAATTTCAATATAAAATAGAGGAAGTAAAATATTTAGGTCATATATTTAAACAAGGAACAGTAGAACCTGACAAAGATCGTATTCAAGCTATTGTTGAATATGATGTTCCAAAAAGTAAAAAAGAAATTCAGAGATTTTTGGGTCTAATAAATTATTTAAGAAATTTCATTCCAAATTTAGCAGAAAATTCTAAACCATTACGTGACTTAATAAAGAAAAATGTCGATTTTGTTTGGATTGAAAATGTTCATAACAAATGTTTCAATTTACTCAAAGAAAGTATTGTTAATGCTCCTATATTACAAAATTTTGATAATAGCAAAGAAATAGTAATACAAACTGACAGCAGTCAATTTGGCATAGGTTGTGTATTGTTACAAGAAAATAAACCAGTTTGTTATGCATCAAAAAGCTTATCTGAAGCTGAAATTAATTATGGTCAAATAGAAAAAGAATTTTTGGCAGTGTTATTTGCTTGTAAAAAATTTCATACTTATATTTATGGTAGAAAATGCACAATACAAACTGATCATTTACCTTTAATAACATTGATGAGAAAAGATATTCATAAAATAAACTCTGTAAGATTACAAAGAATCAAATTAAAATTAGCTAAATATGACATTAATTTAATTTTCATACCAGGAAAAAATATGTTTGTTGCAGATGCACTAAGTAGAGCATGTTCAAAAGCTTGCAGTAAAGATACTGATTCATGTTTAAATGAAGTTGTACACACTATAAATATGAGCGACGCAATAAAAACAGAATTTCAAAATGAAACTAAAAAAGATTATATTTTAAGCAAATTAATAGAACTTTTTCAAAATGGTTGGCCGGACCAAAAATCTAAAGTAGAAGACTCTATAAAATTGTACTATAAATTTCGAAATAATATATTTCTTGAAAATGATTTATTATTTTTTGACGATAGAATAATGGTTCCACTAAATCTTCGTAAGAAAATACTAAACATGTTACATGAATCACACTTTGGCATAACTAAAACAGTAAAAAGAGCAAAATCTTTATTTTATTGGCCTAATATGCAAAAGGACATTGAAGATGAAATTTTTAAATGCCGAATTTGTGAAAAATTTAGATCAAAAAATGTAAAAGAACCGATGATAATGCAAGAAATTCCAGAACTGCCATTTCAAAAAGTAGCTTGTGATATATTACAATATGGTAATTCAGACTATCTTGTATTAGTGGATTACTTTTCAAAATGGATTGAATTAATCAAATTAAAAAATAAAACGTCTTTTGAAATAATTAATGTATTAAAAACAATTTTTTCAACTCATGGCATACCAGTAACTTTAGTGGCTGATAATAATCCTTTTAATTCGATGGAATTTAATTTATTTTGTAAATCTTGGAATTTCCAAATTGTAACATCAAGTCCATATTATCCAAGAAGCAATGGTCTTGCGGAAAAAGGGGTAGGGATTTGTAAACAGATGCTTAAAAAATCTATTGAAGGTGGAATAGACGTAGATTTAATGTTGTTAGAATATCGTAATACACCAGTGGTTGGTACAAATTATTCACCTGCTCAAATCTTGTTAAGTAGAAGAACAAAAACCAAACTACCCATTCATCAAAATCTGTTAAAACCTAAAGTTGTGCATAATTTCAAAGAAATTTTAAATGGAAAATGTAAAAGTAATAAGTTGTACTATGATAGGAATTGTAAAACTCGCAAGAATAAATTTTGTAAAAATCAAAATGTTGTATTTAGAGATGGTAAAATTTGGAAACCTGCTAAAATTATTAATAAACATAAATCTCCAAGATCATTTATAATTCAAGATGAAAATAATCGATTAAAAAGGCGTAATACTATCGATTTAAGAGAATCGTTCCACGTACCAAAATTTAAATATAATGATCTAGATCTAGACACCACTGTTCAAAAAGCAAATAATGTTGTACAACCATCATCCCCAAGTTCAGAATTTTATGTCACTAGATCAGGAAGAATTTCCAAACCCCCCAATAAATTAATGTACCATAATTAGTTAATTAAGAAGGTAAAACCATCGTAAATTTATTTTGTATTTTCATTGGTTAGTATATAAGGATAGCTTTAAGTATTTTTTAAATGTTTATCTGAAAAGGGAGATGTTGTATATAAATAAAATATTAATTTAGATATAGTTGGGAACACTGTTTTGTAAAAATCATAATTGGAATTAACTTGTATGCTCGACAGAGCCAGCATCACAGTCAACGAGTGAGGTTTAAAATAAATGTCTTGTGTGAGTGAATTTAAATATATTTATTTATATATCCTGTATTCATCTTATCCGAAACAAAATATAACAGTTTTGATGAAATTTTGTGATACTGCATTTTTATTTCACGTGTTGGAGTAATAATAATGTCTCGTGTAAGGTCAATAATGGCTTCTAAAATTTTTAAATTATCTAGACCTATTAAAATATCAAATTGGCTATGAAAATCAAATAAATAATATTTTAAAAGAGTGTTAGGTTTATTAAATAATTTTGAACACGGTAAAGATAAGCTGAATTTTTCTACAGTGGTACCATGAGCTGTTGTAATTTTATATGGGTCACTTTTAATTTTATTATTATAAAATTTACTTGCAATTTCTGGTTTTATAAATGATCGTGTGCTACCTGTGTCAATTAATGCTTTTAAATTATGTTCTGGGAAAATAACAAAAGGTAGTTCACTTTGATTATCTGATAAATTTAACAATTCGATATGGTTTCCGAGGCTTCTAGCTCTAAAAAATAGTTTTCATCATGTTCGGGATCAATATATTCAGTTTCTGATTCCGGTTCCTGAATAACAATATTTTCGTCGTTTATGTCACTTGTTTCTGTATTATACAGTTCTTCCGCAATGTAATTTTGTCTTATTTGTGGTAGTCTTTGGTTAAATTGTTGTTGTCGTGACATATTGAAATTGGATGGGCCTGGTCTGGTTGCGTTTGTCTGTTTTGTGCTGATACTCATGGGAGTAGGCTTGGTGAATTTTTGATTTGGATTTGGCTTGAATGCGTTAAATTGGGAAGTTTGAGGTTGGTTTTTTATGGGAAAGTTTTGTGACGATCGGTACATAAGTTGATTGTTAGATGTTGGACGGTACATTAGTTGATTGTTAGGAAGATTTTGCATAGGTCGATATTGTGTTTGCGAAATATTCCTGGTTAATTTAGTATTATATTTATTTTGTGTACGTGAGTGATTTTCTAGTTGAAAATCGTTGGTCAACATATTAAGTGCAGAGTTCATATCTACAGGGTTTTTAGTGCGCATTAAATTACCAAGGGGATCTTTTAGTCCTCTTAATAAGATTCTAACAGCGTATTTTTGGAAATAACCAATTAAAATGGGTGCTTCTGTTGCATCAATGTGGGTTGTTATGTACGCGATTTGTAAATTTAGAATATCTTGTACTCTATTGTAAAACTGAAATGCGGATTCGTTTCCTTGTTTCAATTCCGTCATTTCTATATTTAATGTGTAACAATCGCGCTTGTCTGAATACGTATTAATTAACGATTTCTTTAAATCTGCCCAACTATTAATTGTGCAGCTTGCAATATTAGTGGCGGCTTCGCCCTTGATTTTTGATAGAATACTTGACATCAGATATTCATTCTGAAAGTCTTCGGGATCAATTCTATTATAAAATTTTGTAACTAACTTTTCGCAAATTTCAATGAAGCGAGCTAATAATTTTGCATCTCCATAAAAATCTGGCACCATATCTAGGTACTCTTTTTTCAAAACGGGAGTTGCCATATTTGTTATATTTAAATTACTTATTTCTTCAATTACGTCTTCAAATGAAAAAGGAAAAGTATTATTTGTTGGCGAGTTACAAGAAACAATTGAATCGGTGTCTGTGTTCTCTGAATCTGAATTTGGCTGAATGATATCTCTAAACGACATGTAGTACTTACAGGACTATCATCAGCTTGTCCATGGGCTTCTGCGACGTATTCAGCGTGGCAGGAGTCTTGGGTATCGCCTGGCAGCTCTGTGTTCAGCAGGGCTGGAGATCTACGGTGATGCGCGATATGCACTCGCGATTTAGTAGTCTCTGCGATCACTTCGTTGTGATTCCCAGTAAATCGTTAAAACGAAACGGATTATTTAAATTTATTAATTCGTCTGGGAATCCTACCGACTGCGCCAGTTAAGTAACCGTACTTTAGGTTCGCTTAAAAAAATTTATTTGTTTATTACAACGAAGGTAGATTCATTTAACAGATGTTTATTGTTCAATGTTTACAGTATAACTGACTACAATTTTCTTATTCTAATCTTATATACTACAGATAACATATGTAACAAGAGTATCTGGGAGACTGCTGGCGTCAGCGGGTCCCACTGGATGTGGTCATCTAACTTATATATATCATCATCATCAATGGCTCGACAGCCCTAAGCGGGCCAAGGCCTCAAGTACCACGGTACTTGTCTCGTAACCACTCATCTTAGCGCCATCTGAATCTCAACCTGTGCGACATCCTCTGTTTACAAATGTAAGCAGAGCGGCATCAGAGAGAAACGTAGGCCACCAAGATTACTTTTAAGATGTAGAGGTGGTTGGTCTCTAGCATCCGAGTGTGATTCAAGGCCATGGTGTTTTTACCTTTTTACGACAATCGCACTTGCCGGCCGGTAGACTTGAACCTGAGAACCTCAGATTCAAACGTCACAGCTTGCAGTGAACAGTGCGCTAACACACTGAGCCACCACACCGGCTATATATATATATATATATATATATATATATATATATATATATATATATATATATATATATATATATATATATATATATATATATATATATATATATATAGTCATGTAAACAGCTTTACGGGAACAATACTCTTTCCGGAGACATATTTTCAAAGTGACTTTTTGGTTCAATTAATATATTTACAAGAAAAATCTGTATTCACGCACAAGTTCTTACATAAGATATTACGTGTAAAACATATTAATTTTTTAAACTATTAAATTATTTTTTTCTGGAATCTTTATATTTTGGTTTGAGTCTTTGCTAACACAAATATTAAATGACCGTGCTTATGAAATCTTAACATAAACATACTAAACAGTATAAACACATGATAGTTTACCTATTTTAATTTTTTATTTGTAATATAACAGAAGTAATAATGTGAATACATTGCACAAGATACAACACATTAAGAAATTTTATAATTTTACCGTTACGCTATAGGTAAATTTAATTATAGTTTTTTATTATATTTACATTAACTTTGTTTTATTGTGTAATAGCTTGCGAAATCTTCCTAAGATGCTACTATTATTATTATTATAGTTGTATTTACCATCAAAACACTACTAAATAAGGTAGTACATAAAAACTGTGTAGGTAAGTTTAAACATAAATAACAACAAAGTTCTATGTATGTTTTTAGGTATGTCTACCAATTTTTCTACTCTTAGGGGTGGAAAAAAAGAGTCATCAAAAACTGATAACCCAGTACAAAGTTATTCGTGGTAGAATTTGTTAAGAGTGCGTTTCGAGTATAGCCTGCCAGCAGTAATTAATTTAATTCGAAATGTTTTCAAAAATGTTACTATTAACAGATATATTTTTGCAAGTATGCAAAAGTACCCGTAATACCTAGCAAAATGATGTATTTTTAAAAGCATAAAGTTTATATAAATGTTTAAATTGTTCAAATACTTTGAAAAATTATTATTACAGCTGCTAAAAGTAATGAATTTCTTAGACAATGTTAAATGATTTCATCGTAAAGTGAGAAAACATACTAATTCGTTATATAATTCGAATACTCTTAAAAAAATATTTATTCTGTTTTGAGTAGAGAATAACTTCGAAATAGTTCAGCTATTAGCCGCTAGGACATTTTAGCTCTGTAAGGAATTCCCGCTGGACTACATTTATTTTGCGGGAGGGAGCGGATGTGAAGGGGTAACGCTATAGACGCGAACGATTTAAGTCTGGCTGTACCACGTGATAGTCATATACGCACACTCCACAACACAGTGTGGTTAATACTATAGTTAGATACTATAGTATCTTTCCTTACTGATCCAACAGTAAACAAGCCACGCGGTATTGAATTTTGGTAGGAACTGAGAATTCTTCAATGTTTTTATTCAACGCCGGACGGTGGGAATATATAAAATTTTCTTTCCATTGCACTATTGCACAGTAGTTCTAAATGCCGAAAAAGTGTCCAAAATAAGATGTTATCCAAATTATGTCAAAATTTATGTCTGTTTTTTTGAAGTCGCTGATTAAAAAATCTTAAATCAAAATTTTCAAAAACAAAATGGTGGATCTAATATGGCGGACAAACAGTTTAAAAATTGTCATATTTACATAAAATATCGTATATAGGGTATTTTGAGATCGCTGAATAAAAACCTTAACTCAAAATTTTAAAAACAAAATAACGGATCCAATGGAACGAATTAAAAGTAATAATAAATGTATTTTTTTAAGTAATTGGATAACCGATGTAATTATACATTTATTGTTGTTAAAAATGATTAATTATTTGTTAAATATTAATTGTAATTATAGAAATCAAAAACATATATTTATTTATTTCTAGTAAACTAATGTTAATTAAAAATTAACACGGATTAGTATATTACGTATTATGACAGATATAGCACTATTCGAACTTTTACCAAAAAATTGATATGCTGCTGTTGCTTCTATTTTATTAAAAAATTGTTAAAGAATACGGGGAAATTTAACTAATCGTGGGATAACTCAAGAGAGTTATGTTTATCTTATTGTTAACGTTTTAAATTAACAAGTTATAAAAAATGTTCCAATAATTAAAAAACAAACTAATTTTATTGTAAACAAGTTATATAGGTAGTTTCATTTCACCAAATTTAAATTACTTCATACACAACAAATATAAAGTTGTACGCGATCTCAGATCTCATTGACTGCTCATTGCGCGAGATAGGCTAGGCCGGAGAGAGCTCAGACACAAGCATTCGCGAAGCGTGAACAACAATAGGCGTCGACAGCCATGTGAAAGCTGTTTATCTAAAAATCGGAAATGATATTTAAATTCCCTGTTTCCCAGTTTTTACCTAACATAATCATAATCAATAAGTTATGTTGTATAAATAATGTCATTATCCCTAAAAATAATCGAATGCGGTAATGCGGTATGATCAATTCTAACTTTTATATATTCCAACAAAAACCAGAGATAAAACATTGAATTCCGTTTTATTTTCACTTAATATTCGTATCGGGGAAAAATGATGTACTACTCATATTACTTGGTTGTACGCGACTTCAAAGTTACTTTAAGGGCAACCATACGGGCTAAAGATAGCGCAACATGAACATGACTTTTTTCAAACAATTTATCATTATTATAATAAATGAAACATATAATGTTTTATACCTACATTTGTAAATAAAAGTCCAAAGTTTTGTAATAAATTTTAAAAAGCTAATTTTGTTTACAAATTATACATGAACATAATTTTCAAACAGTAAAATATATGCCACATATTCTCATGAACGACCACAGTAATGCAAATAATATGTATATTTATAAATATAATCGTCTATAACTAAGATTATTTTTCATTTGAATTTACAGTTTTTGAAAAGCAAATAAAAAATATACCCAAAAGTGTGTTTTTTGGTATTTTTTTATTTGTTTCTCAAAAAAATTCAGTGGTTGAACAATCAATCATCCCCTATTTTCATATTCTTGGGGCAGAATTCTTTCTACAGCTTTCACTGGGATCAAATTCAAGGTATACTATATATCAAACAAAAAAAAAAACATCAAAATCGAACTACTCTGTAATGAGTTATGCGTAGTAAGTAATCAATCATACCAGAGTTGCTATTTATAGGTCAAGGTCACGATTGAAGGTCAAGGTCACATGTTTTTCATATCAACTTTGTTGTCAATTCAATTCCTAACAGTGTTGCTATCCGCTTGTTTTCAAGCACTTTCTTACCTGAATAACTAAAATGTGTTTTTCTTCAAACGTCATAAAAGTACGTTGTTATGTATTTGTATTCAACAAGCAGAGGTTCAACATTGTCGCCGCCGGCGTAAAAGTGTTTCCTTGGCAACACATTTACGCCGGCGGCGGACAGAGTAAAATATCATGCAAAATAGTAAGGTTGTAATTCAATAATTTGACAGTTAAGAATAAAACAAAAAAACAAAAATAACAAAATAACATATTCTGTGGCAACTAGAAACACTGGATACGGTAGAATATATGTTGAAGTTCTGAGCATTTTTAAATGTTTTAATGTCTATTTTCTATGTTTGAAGAAAAAATAGCATGTGTTATTCGGAGTAAATGTGACTTTGTATGCTTCGCATGTAATTGTCCGACTCGCTTCGCTCGTCGTTCAAACTTACATGCTCAGCACCCAAAGTATCACATTTACTCCTAATAACACAATATACTATTAACATTTGAATATATGTTTATTATATCAAATTAAATAGAATTCAATTATTTATTATTTGAATATAATTTCGCGCCATTATTCCCTACCAAAAAATTTGTATACTCTTTTTTTTTTTAATTATTACTATAAATATAGTAGATAAAGAATGTTATAAAATAATTCCTTAAATATTAAAAATGATCGAGTTGTGGGCGGTGGTGCATATACCTCGTCTAGTCACAGGTTTTGGCAGCGATATTTCTTGGAGCCACCATGAGTCGAAAGTCTCAAAATAATGTTGTAATTTTTATTTACACTATTGGGCTAATAATCTTCGGAATATTTGTCACACGGATCCAATTTATTGGATATAGGAAGTCAGTTAACGATATGATTTTAATCTGATAATGTTTAACTTTCTTACAACCAATCGAATATGGGTTACATATATTTTTATTTCGATGTTGGGGCTCTGTAGACGATTTACGTACCTGACAGGGTGTTGTACTCGGTACGTAGTTGTCACGCTACGATCTGTTGAGACTCAGCTCTTAGTTTGGGGATTCGTCTTGTTAGTTAAAGTGTTTCAACCAATATTTTTTTTACTCCAAAATATCAAGTGTTTGGTCTTAAAATATTCAGCATTAAATGGCCAATTTGTTGGTACCAAAATCACATTTTACCCATATTACCCATATCTGAGTAAAAGGATTTTTTACTATGGTTGTTACCCAAGAGCCGTGACCTTGAGCTAATATCCTTGACCTAACGTAACCTAACCTATTGGTGACATGTTCGCCAAATGTCTGATAACCGTGACCTTGACTGATGACATTGACCGTAATTGGTGACCTTGAACCTAACCTACAAATTGCTTGACTTTCACCTTGTTATAGCCTGTATCTTCGAAACTATAAGAGATATCAAGGTCTAGGTCATTGCATTAGCATTAGCTTCCTAGGAAGCTCTCTTCCTGCTGAATCTTTTCCACCTTGAATTTTTTTTCTAGCTCAACGTATAAGGAAATCCAATATGGCGTCCAATTGGACAAAAGACGTACAAATTGGGTTGTGTTTGGTCTTAAATTACTCGGTTTGGCAGCAGGAATTTGATGATGTCAACAAATTTTAGGTATTACCTTGAACTTTACATTCCTGCTATATCTCGAGATTGTTTTGTAAACAATTTTTTTTCTACTTATTTTATATTTTAGTATTCTTTATTTGGTCAACTTGTCGGTGATGAACTTCACCTACGATTTTGATGAAACTTGATTTTCAAGGTCAAGCAAGTTTGACCGCCAATTGTTATTATTTTTTCCATATTTAGGATTATAAAACAAAATTTTTCATCAAGTTTAATTAAGAAAATAAATACATAGATAAATATTTTTATTTAATAATTAGAATAGAATCAAAATCCATCATTATATTCTGCAATAATATTATGTTACATACATATCAGGTGTTTACTTTGAGCTATTGAAAATACAATTCTAATATTTTAATTTCGCTCTAAGTTTTTACCTATTAATTTTAGAGCAGAAGTGTAAACAAGTAAAATGTTCAGAAATAAAAACTGCAACAAACGAGCTTTAATTTATTGATGTGATATGTTTCTGTTATGAGATAGACGTAAAATAAAATGTATAATTTTTAGTTATTTTCAAAGTGCCATGGTAAACAAAACATGCAAACAATCGTGTTATTTAAGTTTGACAGATGATATATGACAGTTTAATAAGTATTGACTTGTTTAAATTATTTCTAAATGGTAAATGTGTCCATGATTACCGAGAAATAATTTAAACAAGTCAATATTCATTAAAACTCTGCCAAATGGCTTCTTTCAAACTCAAATAATACGACTTTTTGTAGGCTTTGTTTACCGTGTCACTCTGGAAATAAATCAATGTGTTTATATTATTTTACGTCTATCTCATGACAGAAATGTATCACATCAATAAGTTTAGGCTTATTTGGTGCAGTTTTTAATTCTAAACATTTTACCTATTTACAATTTTTGCTCTAAAATTAATAGGTAAAAACTTAGAGCGAAATTAAAATATTAACTATATATTCCTATAGCTCAAAAGATTAGACTCCCGGTATAAATCTTCATTTCATTCAATTTCTATTTAAATTTCATACCTAATTATGAAATTATTTGAGAAACTTTACAGGTTTACAAGAAGGTAAAATGGACTGATTGATATTGAGATCAGGTAATAAGCACATCTGTGAATCGCATTCCTCGCTTCCCATTTACCATGCAAAGTGTTATTAGAAAGGTTAGCGAATTCAATGTAGATTATTGAATTTTAAAAAATAGTTCGTATCTTAGTCTGGTAAATAAATTCGATCATTATGAAAATACTCGGCGGAGCCTTTCAGCAGGTTTCACGGACTACCAGGGGTCCGCGGACCACACTTTGAGAAACAAGAAAAGAAGATAAAGGAGAAAGCATACACTTATATTAAGGGCAAGGGGAATAATCGGAGTGGTATTTGCGCGCTATATATGTTCAGAAAAACAATACGGCTGCCAAATGCTGATGATGGTTGCTATAACAACGCGATAACAGCAGTTTTAATTGTAGTGGAGGAAGCGGCTTCGCTGTCGCTTGCTAAAGCTACCTGGCGAGCCTTGCTCTGCGCCCTGTGGATGGTGTGGCTCGCAGCGCCCCGTCAGCGTCAACTGGCAGTAAATATTGCGCGAGTTAAGGAAACCGGCCTGACCCTTTTGCGCGTGTAGACTCGGCTCGTGCTCGTGCTATCATTTCAGCGATACACAGTAGGCTCACAGTTCGTTGTCCGAAATATTTTTTATAAGAGTAGAGTATAGTTTGACTAGCGCCAGAAAGTTGACGTTTGTGTACTTATGCTACAGTAATCATTTTAAAAATCGTCAAAATTAAACTACAATAAATTACTGAATATCTTTGGCAGAATCATATACAATTAATGATTAAATCTGAGCTAAAATCATCTTCACTAAAAGAATCGTCAATTACATTAAATTACATTATCACTATACAGGGTGTAAATCAAAAAGCGGGCCATAGGCGTTTAACATGGGAAATCAGTTTTTCAGTGCGCAAAAGTTCCCAAATGGTTTTAGACGAAAATGGTTTAAATAAAAATTGTAGAGAATTTAATTCTGCATCTAAATCACTAATCATATTCTATTTTACACGTCTTGTAATCCGTAAAATCGACTTTAAAGTTTTATAAATATTGCTCATTTGTAGTGATAGCCATTGAATTGAAACAAAATTACAAACAATTACATATCATTAGCAATATTTATAAATCTTTAAAGTCGATTTTACAGATTACAAAACGTGCAAAATTAAATCTGATTAGTGATTTAGATGCAGAATTATATTATTTGCAATTTTTATTTGAACCATTTTCGTCTAAAACCATTTTGGAACTTTTGCGCACGGAAAAACTGATTTCCCATGTTAAACGCCTATGGCCCGTTTTGTGATTTACATCCTGTATATCTTTGTCAGAATTATAGTTATAAGAATCGACAGAGCTTAAGTTATTAAAGGATTAGTATCCCTCCTCCTTGCACTTAAATATGGTAATTCTATTTATATTACATGATTCACAACGTTCTTTCATGTGGCCACTTATATATTTTTTTTCTATATCAGTTTTCAAAATATCCCAAATTAACTACATGGGGTTAAATACATGGATGTAAAAAATTCTTCACTGCTATTAACAAATAGTTTGTAACTCTCAGAGATGTTATAAAACATTTGTGGAATTATTGATTAGACATTTTTTGTGGTATTTGTTCATAACTATTGTAGATACATTATATTTAAACACGCACTCTCTGCGCGGAATATCTACGGCTAGTTTTTTTTTACATTTATTCTTCACTCGTATTAACAATTAGTTTGTAACTCTCAGAGATGTTATAAAACATTTGTGGAATTATTGATTAGGCATTTTTTGTGGTATTTGTTCATAACTATTGTAGAAACATTATATTTAAACACGCGCTGTTTGCTTGGAATATCTGCGCCTAGTTTTTTTTAAAATTTATTCTTTACTCGTATTAACAATTAGTTTGTAACTCTCAGAGATGTTATAAAACATTTGTGGAATTATTGATTAGGCATTTTTTTATGGTATTTGTTCATAACTATTGTAGAAACATTATATTTAAACACGCGCCGTTTGCTTGGAATATCTGCGCCTAGTTTTTTTAAATTTATTCTTCACTCGTATTAATAATTAGTTTGTAACTCTCAGAGATGTTATAAAACATTTGTGGAATTATTGATTAGGCATTTTTTATGGTATTTGTTCATAACTATTGTAGAAACATTATATTTAAACACGCGCCGTTTGCTTGGAATATCTGCGCCTAGTTTTTTTAAATTTATTCTTCACTCGTATTAACAATTAGTTAGTAACTCTCAGAGATGTTATAAAACATTTGTGGAATTATTGATTAGGCATTTTTTGTGGTATTTGTTCATAACTATTGTAGAAACATTATATTTAAACACGCGCTTTTTGCTTGGAATATCTGCGCCTAGTTTTTTTTTAAATTTATTCTTTACTCGTATTAACAATTAGTTTGTAACTCTCAGAGATGTTATAAAACATTTGTGGAATTATTGATTAGGCATTTTTTTATGGTATTTGTTCATAACTATTGTAGAAACATTATATTTAAACACGCGCCGTTTGCTTGGAATATCTGCGCCTAGTTTTTTTAAATTTATTCTTCACTCGTATTAACAATTAGTTTGTAACTCTCAGAGATGTTATAAAACATTTGTGGAATTATTGATTAGGCATTTTTTGTGGTATTTGTTCATAACTATTGTAGAAACATTATATTTAAACACGCGCTGTTTGCTTGGAATATCTGCGCCTAGTTTTTTTTTAAATTTATTCTTTACTCGTATTAACAATTAGTTTGTAACTCTCAGAGATGTTATAAAACATTTGTGGAATTATTGATTAGACATTTTTTGTGGTATTTGTTCATAACTATTGTAGATACATTATATTTAAACACGCACTCTCTGCGCGGAATATCTACGGCTAGTTTTTTTTTACATTTATTCTTCACTCGTATTAACAATTAGTTTGTAACTCTCAGAGATGTTATAAAACATTTGTGGAATTATTGATTAGGCATTTTTTGTGGTATTTGTTCATAACTATTGTAGAAACATTATATTTAAACACGCGCTGTTTGCTTGGAATATCTGCGCCTAGTTTTTTTTTAAATTTATTCTTTACTCGTATTAACAATTAGTTTGTAACTCTCAGAGATGTTATAAAACATTTGTGGAATTATTGATTAGGCATTTTTTTATGGTATTTGTTCATAACTATTGTAGAAACATTATATTTAAACACGCGCCGTTTGCTTGGAATATCTGCGCCTAGTTTTTTTAAATTTATTCTTCACTCGTATTAATAATTAGTTTGTAACTCTCAGAGATGTTATAAAACATTTGTGGAATTATTGATTAGGCATTTTTTATGGTATTTGTTCATAACTATTGTAGAAACATTATATTTAAACACGCGCCGTTTGCTTGGAATATCTGCGCCTAGTTTTTTTAAATTTATTCTTCACTCGTATTAACAATTAGTTTGTAACTCTCAGAGATGTTATAAAACATTTGTGGAATTATTGGTTAGGCATTTTTTAAGGTATTTGTTCATAACTATTGTAGAAACATTATATTTAAACACGCGCCGTTTGCTTGGAATATCTGCGCCTAGTTTTTTTAAATTTATTCTTCACTCGTATTAACAATTAGTTTGTAACTCTCAGAGATGTTATAAAACATTTGTGGAATTATTGATTAGGCATTTTTTATGGGATTTGTTCATAACTATTGTAGAAACATTATATTTAAACACGCGCCGTTTGCTTGGAATATCTGCGCCTAGTTTTTTTACATTTATTCTTCACTCGTATTAACAATTAGTTTGTAACTCTCAGAGATGTTATAAAACATTTGTGGAATTATTGATTAGGCATTTTTTATGGTATTTGTTCATAACTATTGTAGAAACATTATATTTAAACACGCGCCGTTTGCTTGGAATATCTGCGCCTAGTTTTTTTAAATTTATTCTTCACTCGTATTAACAATTAGTTTGTAACTCTCAGAGATGTTATAAAACATTTGTGGAATTATTGGTTAGGCATTTTTTAAGGTATTTGTTCATAACTATTGTAGAAACATTATATTTAAACACGCGCCGTTTGCTTGGAATATCTGCGCCTAGTTTTTTTTAATTTATTCTTCACTGTTATTAACAATTAGTTTGTAACTCTCAGAGATGTTATAAAACATTTGTGAATTTATTGATTAGGCATTTTTTGTGGTATTTGTTCATAACTATTGTAGATACATTATATTTAAACACGCACTCTCTGCGCGGAATATCTACGGCTAGTTTTTTTTACATTTATTCTTCACTGTTATTAACAATTAGTTTGTAACTCTCAGAGATGTTATAAAACATTTGTGGAATTATTGATTAGGCATTTTTTATGGTATTTGTTCATAACTATTGTAGAAACATTAAACATTATATTTAAACACGCGCCGTTTGCTTGGAATATCTGCGCCTAGTTTTTTTAAATTTATTCTTCACTCGTATTAACAATTAGTTTGTAACTCTCAGAGATGTTATAAAACATTTGTGGAATTATTGATTAGGCATTTTTTATGGGATTTGTTCATAACTATTGTAGAAACATTAAACATTATATTTAAACACGCGCCGTTTGCTTGGAATATCTGCGCCTAGTTTTTTTAAATTTATTCTTCACTCGTATTAACAATTAGTCTGTAACTCTCAGAGATGTTATAAAACATTTGTGGAATTATTGATTAGGCATTTTTTATGGTATTTGTTCATAACTATTGTAGAAACATTAAACATTATATTTAAACACGCGCCGTTTGCTTGGAATATCTGCGCCTAGTTTTTTTTAAATTTATTCTTCACTCGTATTAACAATTAGTTTGTAACTCTCAGAGATGTTATAAAACATTTGTGGAATTATTGATTAATCATTTTTTGAGGTTTTTGGTTTTTTTAGAATAATTTGTTTATTACTATTGCTGAAACGTTATATTTATCCAAGTGCTCTGTGTTTATAAAGCAATATAATTAATTTAATAAAAGTGATAATTATAAATCTTTAATTGAAATTCACGTAATAATAATGCAAGAATATACCGCGTAAAATGAAAAATCAGCGACTTCAAGTTCCAACTTCGTTGAAGGTCATTGGATCTATCGCTGGCAGCGAGTAGAGTTGTAGTTCAGAGAAATTTGACGTTGCGCTGGTGAAACGTGGGTTCATTCAAGTTTGCAGTTACGATGTATTGTATTGTTTTTAGTGGTTACTTTTAATTTTTGGAAACTTTAAATCATCATTTAAAACCACTTGAAATCATTCAAAATATCCATAATGATTTACACTGTACAACGAATATTGAATTTAATTTAATTTTAAACGAAGCATTGTTAATATATTTGACATTATTTTCTCAAAATAATAACAACGCAATATTGCTTTTTATAATATTTATGTCGTTGCCGTAAAATAATTTAATGTCCGACCGTTATGTTTTTGTTATCATAACTGGCTGCCCAGCTAGCTGGGCAGTTATATAACATATAACGCTCTCGGGCGTTATAAATTTGACGTCGTTACTATTGGACACAAACATTGACTTCTATTGACAGATTGAAACAAACACTAACTTATATTGGTAGATAGAAATTGTAAACAAATAAGAATATTGCGTTACCTAGCTACAGTGATTGCAAGCAAATAGATTAATCTCTTTATTAATATGCAATGACAGGATAGAAAGCGATAAAAAATCTTTTATAAAATAATATATCGGTCGGACAATAAACGTTGAACGCACCACGGGCGTTAACTGTACAATAATGCCTTCGGTCAACGTATACATCTCGTGCAAAGGCCCTCGGTAGCACGGTTCACCTCACGCATTATTGTCCTTATAACGCCATTAATACGTTAATTACTATAAAAAGCTTGTTTTGATCGGTAAGAGTCACTCCTATTTCTGTCATAGTAGAAATAGCATGTGCGAACGTGCTCCGGTTGAAAAATTTGCAAATATTCTAAATTTGAACTATATGCATTATATTCCCATCGCCTTAGGACGAATATATTTAATAGAAATAGTTATTGTGTATCTATTTATATCAGTTTATTTACAGTCTAGATATTAAATATATAAAATATTTATTTCATTAAAATCGAAATCGTTTTCCATGGATATAAGGAATTATTTCATATATCTATGTAAAATACTCGTATAATATGATTCGGTTTGGCCATACGAGGAAAGACTGTATACTATTCTTTGGCACTAGTTATGTAAACAGCGCTCGGTGATTCAATGTTCTTTGTGCCTGATGTTCTGTTTGTGTCCGCTCGACATTCGTTATAACTGGAGAAAAATATCTTATTGAATAGCAAATTTTTGCCGCATTTGCTAGATTCGTTGTTACACATGAGGTCGCTTTAACCTATTTTTATTTTCATTTTCATAATTTAGTTGTTATATGCGGGTTGTCAAGGTACCGTTATCAACGCGTTAAAACGCAAAAAAATTATTTCAGTATTTTTCCAAATACGAAATTAAATACTTATGATGTTCAATTTACGGATTTTCTTTTAAATCCACGTTTCACGATTAAGGTCATGTATATTATCGATTAATGCCTAACTGTGAATAGATAGTGCAGCCCGCTCCCTTTATTAATTTTTATATCCGAAAACCTTAAAATAAACTTGCATATTAGTATTACAGACTGTTGTACTATCTGTTCTGCAGTTGTAGTAGATGAAGAATATAAATGGGAAATAACTGATATTTAATTTGGTGTAAACAATGCTTATTTATACACCTTGCTAAACAGCAAGTAATTAGCGTAGGACTTTTATAATATTCAAGTATATAGATATTTTTGTTAATGGAAGAAATTTTCAGAACCTTTTATATAGAATTAAAACTCAAAAGCCTTTTATTATATGTTCTTACTGTTTTTAGGAATAATATACTTATTATCTTCCTGAGCCAGTACTAGAATAAATATTATTTTTAAATTATTCAGTTTTAAATATTAGCGGTATTATAACTAGCAAACATAGTAGTTCTAATTTTCAACACACAACAACGCTACTAGATATTTAGTACGAACTTGTGTCGACATCTTTCAAGCTGAATAATACACTAAGAAAGGAAATGTGCCTGTAAAGATGTTATTTTATTACTCCTATGGGCACTGTTCCCATAAGATTTTCGTTCCCGCAAAGACGCAAAAATACTATGAAATGTTTCTGTATAGACGCGTTCACGAACATATATATATATATATATATATATATATATATATATATATATATATATATATATATATATATATATATATATATATATATATATATATATAACTGGCCAGTTCTTCTGACTTACTTTTTAAAAAGTCAAAGTTATTTTCATTAATTACTAATTTAGAAAATTTACTTTTTACGTTTAACGTGTCGAATGCATCATTAAATATCCGACAAAACTCCGCAGTAACATTTGACGATTCAAAAATTTGTGGATCATAATCGCTTTCTTTTAAATATACTAAAGCACTACTGGCACTGAGCGAGAGTGTTTGTGCAGCTAGTTTTACATTCATCCTACTGTTTTGATAGTTAATATGTTTGTTTGAAATTTTACATCCCATATGTAACCTTTCTGTTAAAACTTGGTAGGCATAATTACTGCAAAACGTAATATTCCAATAATAAAACACAAGTTAAACATTTGGCTCACTGACTGAAAATGACATTGACAAACCACGCGGGTTTACCTGTAGAAACGTGCTTATCGCGCGCCGCGTTTACTCAACCCCGCCATCAGAATTAACCAATAATATTCGTGTATACACGCATGCGCATATTCATGCCTTGGGTCCAAAGTATGATTTTCCGTCTCTCTTTCCTTCTGCGCAGAGAAACTGTGTTGAAGATAGGAGTATCAGCAATATACTTCACTAATACATATATGATGAGTGAGCAGGGGCATAGTCGTGGTGGAACATAACTTTTTTCTTTGGCAAATGGAGCCATGTTTCTTTTAATTTTTTGTTAAATCGATCTAACAAGTCACTGTAATACTTTCCCGTGATCGTGCGTCCTTTCTCCAAAAAGTCCATGAGGATTATTCCCTTCGAATCTCAAAAAAATCGTGGTCATGACTGTAGGGGTTTGCTTGAATTTCACTCTTACTCAGTGGGCTGTATTTTAATAATTTTATTATTCACTAACTACTACAAATGTTAAGGAAAATAGTAAATAAATCACTATGTTATATTGGATTGACTGGCTTTAGGTAAATTTATTTAAATTTGTTTCGTCGTTGACGACGTTTCGGCTATGGTTACAGCCATCTTCAGGTCTACAATTTTACATTGTTAGAATAATATAAAAACTTTACAATAGAGTTTTGCTTACCTAAATTTACATTACAAAATATATTTTGTTGAACGTCAGTTACATAATTAAAGTTAAGTTAAGTTAAATTTATAAAAAAAGTTTTATCACTAATAAATTACATTTTGTAATAAAATTTTTATATTGGAAGTGTACACTTCCAAGAATCGTGAACGATTAAATTAATGATGGCTGAAGATCCAACTTTTGAAAACCAGCCCTCTAGTGTGTGAGATTCGAATTACAAAAATAAGAAAAATAATGCAGAAATCTAACTGAAATTTTTAAAAATTAAATGTCACTAAATTGAAACCTAACCCAACTTATAAATGTAAACAACCAAAACATGTCAAAAATTATTTGAAGTAATGAAAAATATTTCTGTATTGATCAACACAAGTATGAAAGTCTGTTTGAGTGTTAACGCAATTAGAATGTATGTTAATGTAACAACTTTCTAGGAAAAGCCTCCTCATTCGATTGGGTTCTTTGTGAAGAATTTTGACGTTTTGGTGATCTAAATTATGATTATGTAGAAGAGCGTGATCAACAATAGCACTATGATTGTTGTTGTTATTTTTAAGATGGTACTGGTGTTGTTTAATTCTCGATTCTAGGTATTGTTTGGTTTCTCCGACGTAAGTGGAGTTGCAGTCACTGCAATTTATATTGTAAATGAGATTGCTTTGTTTTTTAGTATCAACTTTTGATTTCAAAGATGAGAAAAACGAACTGGTATCCGAGCTCGTTTTATAAGCAATAGTTAAATTAAATTCAGAAGCTAGTTGTAGGCTACGATCTAAATGTTTATAATATGGTAATGCAATATATTTAGTTTGTTCTCTGTTGTTTGCCAACACAGAATTGTTTAGGTTATCTAGTTTAATTAATCTGGAATCTATTATATTATTTAAAATGTAGGGAGGATAATTATTGTTAATTAAGGTTGTTTTAATGAGATCAATGTTTTCTTTGTGAAATTTCTTATCTGAAAGTAGGATGGCTCTATCTGTTAGATTTGTGATGACCGCTTTTTTATATTTGAAGGGATAGTATGAGACGAAATTTAAATATCTGCCAGACCAAGTCGGTTTTCTGTACCAATTGGTTATAAAGTTGTTATTTTCTTTTATGATGGTAATGTCTAAAAAGTTAATGGAATTATTAGTTTCTGTTTCTATGGTGAATTCAAGTGATGGGTGGAAGGAATTAAAAAGTTCTAAAATTTTTTGGCTATTCTGTATTGGCAAACAACAGAGGATGTCGTCTACATATCTAAAGTAAAATAATATCTGTAAACCTGGGTTGTTGTTAATAATATAAGATTCTAAATGAAACATAACTAGTTCTGCTAAAATGGGGCTTAAAGAGTTACCCATAGGACAACCATGAATTTGTTTATAAAAATCGTTGTTATATTCTAAATAAGATGTGTTGAGAATGAATTTAATGATTCTAATAAATTCGTTAAAAGGTAATTTTGTGTGGATTTTTATTTCATCCCAGCGTTCATCAATGACTTTGAAAATCAACTCATGCGGAATGTTTGAAAAAAGGGATTTAACATCTAATGAAATTAAAGTGTGGTCGCTTGAGCAAGTAAAGTTTTTAAGTTTATCTATAAGTACAAAAGAGTTTTCTATATAATATAGTGAACTATATTTTAAGGGGGATAAAATTGTAGCAATAAATTTAGATAAATTATTATTAGGTGATTGTAAATTGGAAACGATTGGGCGTAATGGGCAATCTAATTTGTGCACTTTAGGGAGGCAATAAAGTTTAGGGCTCAGAGCATTGTGAATTTTCAAAGTCATTGTTTCCTGGTTGTCTAGGAGTTGTTTTTTATTAAGGTCGGATATCAGTTCGTTGTTCTGTCTTTGAAATCCAGATGTAGGATCTTTTTTAAGTTTGTTATAAGTACTTGTGTCTGCTAGGAGTTCATTCACTTTGTTTTCATAATCAGATTTATTTAAAATGACTGTGATGTTACCTTTGTCAGCTCTTGTGATTAGAATGTTGGAGTTTTTTTCTTACAAAGTTGTTAGTTTTCTTAATGCAATTTAAAATCATATGTTCTGATGGTGAAAATTGTGAATTTTTGATATGCTTGTAATGTTGATCAACCAGTTTGGCTAATTTACTTCTTAATTGTTTTAGAGAATTTACATTTTTACGGTCTACATTACTTTCAAAGTTAGCTAAAATTTGTAACATGTTGTTTTTGTTTACATTTTTACAATTGTTGTTTAAATAATGAAATTTTGGTCCTAAAGCAAGGATACAAGCAACATCCGTAGGTATAGTTACATGTGATTTGTTAATTAACCATTTATCTAAATTAGATTTAATGTTATTTAAAACTTCAAAAGCATTGTTTTTTGTAAGAAGGAAGTTAAACTTTTTAATCAAATTAAGTTTGTTATGTTCAAATATTCTGTTGTATTTTCTGTTTTCTAAATATAGAAAATCTTGAAAAATGTGTGGAGGTAAATATTTTGACACTGAATCTTTTAATTGACTGATTTCGGTTTCTAAAGTTTTGATGAATTTATTAGTGTTGTCTATTTCAATTATTAGCAATCTATAGTTGAATTTTTGTTGATAAGTTTTACATTTACTGTGTGATGTAATGTTGTTGTTGTGTACCTTGGCATTGCAACAATTGGGGATGATGTTGTAAGATTTGCAGCGGAGTAGGAAAACTTAAATAGGTATTTATTTTACTGTCTCGTACGACTTGGCTCGACTCAACTCACACACTCACTCTCGGTCACACTTGCGTCAGTGCAGTGCATCTCCCACCACTAGTCTTCTCCAGAGTCGTACTCAAGTTTTTTCTCTTCCTTAACAATGACCTTCCAGCCGATGGGACCGTCTTTGCCTTTTTCGGAGCAGGCTCACCCTGGCAAGTCCATTGTTTTGAGTGTTTGGTCTCTGGCGTGTAGTGATGGATCCAGGTTTCATAACCGTTCCAACGATATCAGAAATTTATGGCAGTGGCGGGTCCAGAAAATCTCTCTTCTTCTAAAAATAATTCATTGTTTTAAAATAAATGTTTCATATTCAAATTTTGGACAAAATATTAAATATATATATATTTTTTTATTTCAACAAAACACTGTGCGGATGAAAACGACGTATAGATCAACCTGTTGTGTTCATCATACTCTAGGGCTTGTATCAGGTCATGTTGAAGTCCCTGTTTAGTCGCTAACAGGTCCGCCTTACAAGTATCACAAGTTTTTATGCATTTTTTCAATGGTTTCAAAATGAATCTCATGCAGTAATTCGATAATTTGTTTGTTAAAAAACATTCATTTACATCAACAAGTTCTGCTTATAAATTTTGTTTTACGAATATAGTTTCTTCTGCATTTTTGCCAATTACATTTTTTATATTTCCCAGGAGAGCCACGCTGAATTCCTCTTCACAGTTTCCTCCAATGGAGTGTTTCGCCGTGAAATTATTTATCGTTAACGTTTTATATGTTTGGATAAAATTTGCCGGTATCGGGTTGGAATTTGTAACTCCATGGCTTCGCACAAGGCCAAAATAATTTTCCATGGGATCTTGGTTGAGGTTTCTTGTAAAAAGGAATTTTAGTTTCATGTTCCTCAAAGCTGATCATAGTTCAACAACAACAGACACAGTTTTTTAAAAGTTACTATCACGAGTAGAGTGTTCATTTTTTTTTGCCTTATTTTTATTATTTATTACGTTAACAGCGTTATAACGGGTGGTGAATTAATTTATGTAATATGGGAAATACAATGTTTTTCCTATAGCGATATGTTGTTCCCTATTTTTTTTAAATATTTTGACAGTTTGTACATATGCATATGTTTGTAATCAAAGATAAATTGAAAAATAAATTTAAAGAGCGCAACACAATACAAAACAAACTATCAACAGCAAATGCTAAATTGAAAGTCACCGTTTCATTTTGAACAGAGCCTTCGAACCCTTCGAATCAAGTGATTTCCACGATTCCTCCGCCACCTGTTTTCCACGTTTTGTTACCTCGAAGCGCCATCTAAGTGGTGGACTTCAAACTATTAACGATGGTTCCATTTGGATACATTTAAGTTTCTGCTGCCTGATGTCAACACTACAAGAGCGATAACAAAAGATATATTTAAAGGTATAATTATCAATCGAAAAGACGCACCTGAAACGAAACAAAACAACAAAAACCATGAAAATTAAACAAAAGTACGCATTCAGATTAATTAAACAAAAAACAAGATGACTATCTCGAATTAAAACAAATGTAAATAAACTAACTCTTATGAATATATAACTCTAGTTCAGTTCGCATTTTTAGTAATATGGGTGGTGGGTATTAAGCAAACTGAATTTTTAATAAAAATTTGTATTATATTTTGTACGTTCGATTTCGACTTTGTTAAGTCATCATCAGGTACAGTGTCAGTGATTAATCAGGTGAAACATTTGGAAAATTGGATAAAAGATTTTTGTACACACTTATAAAATCAGACATGAGATTGTTTAACTAACTCTAATATAAAAACCTTACATTAAACTAAATACGAAGCAGGAAAGTCAAAACTAAACCTAAAACAAAAATGTTTACATAAACTTAAAATTATTACCTGTCAACACTGTAACCTTGCACTAAGTGTCAATGAGTACCGACAAGTGTTTATTTTACTTGACCGAAATATTAACTAAAATAATAGAAAATTAATCAAAGAATCGACGAAGGGTAGCGAAAATCCGCCGGCCACCACAGAACAGTTATAACTTTGTTCTGAAGAGTTAAATATGAGAGAAACATACTTACGTAGTTTAATTACTGGGTCTATTTTCATTAAATATTTTGATAGGGTCTAATATATTTAATAAATTGAGAGTTTTGTCATCAAAGTCTACTCTTTTTTTAATTTCTGTACATAAAGTGATATAAAATTCTAAACATTTTAGTCTAACTTTAGTCTGACGTGTTGCTAACCCGGGGTGATGTGCTAATTGGACTAATCTTGAGGCGGCCGGCTTGGAAGCCAACAATTATTCCTGGGCCAACACTTGACTTCTTGCACATTGTGTACTGACAGGTTCTAGTACCACAATGGCTGTCCTTTTTGACCCAGGCATCTGCCTTGTGCTTCCGTACGCGCCTCTTCTTTTTGTCCTTATTCAAGGGCACATCAGCCCAGCCGATATTTTTCTTATTGACGACCTCAGACTCTTCGACTGCGACACACTCTTCCTTCTCTTCTACCATCGGTCGTGGTATGTCAACCGCCGTGCGCTGCTCTGCTGCAAGCATGGCTTCGATCTCGGCCACGCTTATCTTCGCTACAGGCAGAGACAGGGGCGTCTCAACAATCCTGCTCGTCTCGACACTTACTGGTTGCGGCGGCTGTGATGACCATGATACCGATGGTGCATGTTGTTGCAGTGGTATCAGCGGTGGATGCGGCGTGAGCATCGGGTACGCAGGATAACAGTACCCATATCCTGGATGCCACGGCACTGGCTGATGCTGGTGACCCTATGGTGACGATGGGTACATACCAGAACGGTTGTGGTGGCATGTACCCTGGTGGTGGAAAATACCATGGCCACTCCATAGCAACGCGCACTTACATTTTACGAAATTCTAGATATTATTATTACGAGTGTCATGACTGAGGACTATGGTGCTACAGTCCAGGTTCTTTTGATTGCCGGTAACGAGTAAATCAAGATAAAATTGCTGATTGAAGCTTGCAAAAACATAAAAAACACTGATTTCAACAATTCAAACTTTCATATTCTATAACTATCATAAAAATTACTTTATTTTGTCAAAACCAACGTTTCGCCACCAATTAAAGCTTCTTCAGGGTAAGGCAAAGTTAACAATATAAATTATATAAAATTATCTGTCATAGAATATGATGTCAGAATATAAATTAAAGAGCAGCACTTCAACATACAAGCATCCATGTGTATTTTCCTGTTGGTTATCATTTTCCAGTCGTTTAATTATCACATCTATCATATTCATGTTTCTGTCGTGTATAATAGCGAATTTTTGTGAAATCAAGATAAAATTGCTGATTTAAGAATGCAAAAACATAGAAAACGCTGTGTTGAATTAATAACGTGAAAATTGAAAAAATGGCAATTCTACAAAAATCTGCATAACTTTTCACGGCAATCCTACCGGCAGCGCCAATGTAACAAATGTGAAGGTGGCTATAGAGATAGAGATAATAAAAATGAGGAAATTTTATTAAAGGACGGGGAACAAACCAGTTGTGGTTAAATTGGAAGCGGATGAATTGGGAGCTGATAAATTATGACACTTTAATCACTCAAAAAACATGTAAAACTTGTAAAAGATTGCCTTTATTAAAACTAAACACTTACGAAAATTAACTTGATGTTTCACTAAACTTATATAATACATTAAAAATACTTAACTAACTTAAAAGAACGAAAAATACATTTTTTTCGTAGCACGACTTCATTTTTAATCTCTAACCGATCACGGCCAACGCAGAACTGCCTTCAGACGCCCAAAATTCCAGGGGTCTGTCCTAGGGATGCAAGAGGGTGTCATCGAATCTGAACTCTCGTTTCTAAAAATAGCTCGAGACAGCGATAGCACAGCGTAACAGATGAAAGTCATCTTGTTACACAAGTTTGCACCGATGGAATGTATAAAAATATATTTAGTAACAGCGCTTTGAATGAAGTTTTAAAAGAACTATTTGCCCGAAATAATTTTGTTTAAAGTCTCTCAAGTTTATGAATTGAATCCCTTGTTACAACAATTTAATAATTTTGAAACATATTATATTTTGGATCCAGTTCGTGACGGACATATCAACAACTAATGTTTTTGTTTTCGGACACACAAACCCGACCGATTCATTTGTATCATTAAATTGAAATAATTACAATTCTTATTTTCATTTTTCTCAACATTTTTATTATGTAAGACTAATAAGTGTGTTATATCGTTGTACCATACATGGTAAAAAACAATCATTTTTCATTCGCGGCCGTTACCATAACAATGGACGCGAAATTCAATTTCGCGGCCTGTATTGCGGCTGCGAAATGCTTAGTTCGTGTCTGGTTGCACAAAAAGTGTAAATTTTATAAATGTGTATTTGTTTCCAATTTTGGGATGAACTAAATTTGATAACATACAAATATAGTAATTGAAACATCTATTCTATATACTGAAGATGTGCCATATGTAATTATTAAATAATGATATACAGATGTACAACAAAGTTGTGTGCTACCCTCACCAACAATAATATTGTAAACAGCCTGTATACTCCCAAGTCCATATACCGAAGGAGACAAACGCTGTTTTCAGCTATTCAAACTGACAAATTCATGTTTCTACCGTGCGAAACGGCTTACCTCATCCTTGGATCGCCACGTGACCGGCCGGGAACCGGAGCTGCGCAGTGCTGTTTTTTCTCCCGAGTTTAGTTGAATTACTCCATCATTTGAATTGTGTATTCAAGGAGGACTGTAGTCATTTGTTTTCGTCTACGGAAAAAATATCATAAGTAACTAAAATTTTAAGGTTTTAGCCCTAATATATTTAAATTATACTAATAATCAGTAATGGTAACCATGCTGGAGGAACAATAGTATATTAATTTCTATTTTAAGTGTTACACAACTGGTATATTAATTTGATTTTTAAATAAAGATCGTGCAACAAATGCTCTCTCCCAGGTCGTTCCTCACGAAGACCTCCCAGGAGTTGTCCCTGGCCTTCTTTACTTCCGCTTTATAGCGGGAGAGCAGCGTTTGGTATTTGTCTTTATTAGTGTGGTAGTCGCAATCAAGGGAACGGCTAACTAGGTGCTTCGCTTTGGAGACTTGTTTCCGGATATACTCCAGTTTATCAGTCCACCAGGTGGCTGTATTTACAATCACCCGTTTCTTAGGGATGTGGTTGTTGATAAAAAAAAATGTTGACAATGGTTTTGGCTTGTAACGACTTAATGTCTTGCGTTTCAGACTGACCTAAACACTTTCTTTTTAATATAAAGCTTTGCGCAGTTTGCCTACCCGTTTTATATTTCTTTTCCATATGTTTTCCTTTCAACTGTACAAACTACGTTAAAGCAATACTGATTTTTAATTATATATCACTCATGCACTGAACATAACAGCGGATAATTTAAAATTCAACACTGAGTTTTACCGTCTACCAGTATTGTGAATTTTTTTACTTGAACCCGACTTTACTTGACAACTGTCACATAATTCTAAACGGCAATTAGCTAAAAATTTTTAAATTGTAATACGAGTACAATAGGAAAGCGTTTTTTGAAAGCTTTACAATATCTCTAAAAATATCTTTACACTAGCTGGATGTCGCACAGCGTGGTTTCTTCTGGTTTTAGGCACGAAATATCATCTTTCTAGTCGAACAACACTAAATGTGTGTTACAATATATAATAAAATTCCATTAATCAGGACTTGTTCAAATACAGCAGTATAGTAGTATAGTCACATAAAAAACTGTTTCGTTTGTAAGCATTCACGATGAAATTGACAGTTTAATATCGTCGCTGAAATAGTGCGCATCTCATTACAATCAATACCATGTTCTAGTATTAAATGCATTATTTTAACATGATATCTGTTCTTTATATTTCAAAACTCAGTTTGAAATGACAATTTGATATTATATTGAAAGAAAAATACATTCTAAATTTGTTGAATAAGTACGGCTTTGAGTATAACAACTGATGTTAATTAATGTTTACTTTTTCAGATTTGGAAACAGTTGGAAGATGTTCACAGTCAACTTCTGCAGCATCTACTCCAGTCTGCTTCATCTACAGCTACAGCTGAATTTAAAATTATTCAACCAACACAAAACTCATAATTATGAAGTTGTCTCTATCATTAAGTCTTGGGCAGTTTTTGTAAAATTAATGGCTGTTCAATGTAAGAACATGTTTGGATATCCATTCCATGATAAATCACATACAGTTTTTAACTCGCAGTTTAGTCAAGCCTCTTCGGGTTTCGGCAATACATTTCCCTTCCTCAGGAGGTGATTTTATTTAATAAAATTGGTTCTATATATTCTGATATTACACGTTAAAATATAAAATTAAGAGAACAGATGGTGGTTTTACAAAGGAAAACACCAATTATCCAAGTTCCATTACTTCCATACACTCTGTTTGCCTTTGTAAACGCTGATAAGAGGCATATCATTCTCGGAATCATCAATAGCAGCGACAACAACATCGTTAGCAGGGGATGCTAACGGATTTTATATGTCATATGTGTCTTCGATATCCGATTCGGAACCACTCGGTATGCAGTCAATATCATCCAAAATTAGAATGGAAGCAAATGCTTCATCTGAGGTCAATTCAGATAGATTAAGAACTTGTTTAGTTTCCATATTGTAACTAAACTCTAACAATAAGATTCAGATTAAAATACTGCCTTACTGCATAGTGGTTCAATATCGGGATTCATCAAAAATAAATAATTACAATTAATTTGAAATGATTTTTAACTATGAATTAAAGATGTAGGTAACGATATTATACAATAATATTATAATATATAAACATACCTTAGTTTCTGATCTTTATTGAAAAAAAATTTACGCAATGTCCTCAATTTCACAACACTGAAAGGTAGGCACTGTTAATTCATGACGAAACTGAAGAGTGTAACGTGTCTCAGTAGTCACGTGAAGTGTAAAAAGGAAGTGGGGATAGGTGGTTCAAGATTTTAGTCGATGTGCAGTTACATATACACAAATTTGTAAGTGGTCCATTTTGTGGACCTGCGTGCCACAACGTGCTGAACTTTGGTGGACTAAATTGTAATTCTTTAGGTAGCAAAGTGTTAACACAGGAACTGCAATTACAATTTTCGAAAGTATGTCGATGTTCTAAATACTTTTTTACTACCACCATCTTCATTACTCAAACAAATCTTGTTGTATTTAGTTGATATGGATTTACACCGACCAAAAAGTGTGTTTAATTCAGAAACAGCAATTTTTCTTCTAACCACTTTATAAAATTTGATGCGGTTATCCGTTTAGATCTTTCGTTGAACCGCAAAGGATTTTTACTTTTGAAAAGTAGTCTGTTCTTCTAATGATCTTGATTCTTGAATACTTATTGACCACATTTATTATATTTCTTTATTTCATTTATTAACTGAATTATTATTTCTAATTCGGAAGTCCATAATTCACAATCTGGCAGTTTTGGTTTTAGGTGTTCATTAATTCTGCTGGCCTTAACCTGTGACTGTTGTACATTATTTGGTTTGCAATATTCTTCCATTTCTTGATTTGAAAAATATGGTGAATATTGTTTTCGAGTAGAATGTCAGCAAACAACGGTGAAAGATTTTTTCAGTTAAATTAGAATATAATTTATTAAAACATGATATATATACTGGAATATTTTTCATATTTCTTAGGTTTTTTCTTCTGTTTTTTAAATTTTTGTATGTATTTTTAACGGGTTTATTTGGATCAATTTTCGTATATTTTCTTTTCCATTTAAAATATTTTTTTATGACGCATTTCCCCATTGCCGTCTTTTTGACGTACATGATGTTTTTTCGGGAATGTGTATAAGTTTTTGACGCACACAATCTAATAAAAACCAAATCGGGGCATATATATGTTTATATTTTCCAGCTGTACCAGCTGGACATTCGCATTATCCATTGCATACTGTCCCTTCATATGTTATGTAACACGAGGCTGGAGGTCGTATCGAACCGGATGAATTTCAGTATTATCTGTTCCACTTACCTTACACCGCTGCTTCCTGGATCGTATGCCGCGCACTCCCGATTTCAACTAGAACAAGCAAACAACTTAAACAAACTTTATTACAAAACAATGGCTAAATAAATGTACAAGTTAATATGATATATACAAAAAAATGAATGAAATGAAATGAATGGCGACTAGGCTGGTCGACGGCAGGAACCAAAGTGAGAGCTTCTCAAGCTTTGTCGCCAGCTAAGTCACCGTCCGTGGGGTGTAGGGGTAGTTTTGTCCAAGAGTCCCGGGCAGGGTGTTGTACATCACATGTAATTTTTAGATTAGAAGGGTCAGTTAGATTCTCTAAATACTAAATTTAACTTTTAACTATAACATTTTCAATTCTCGGCGTTATATTTAGAGAATCAATGTCATCCATCAATCCCTGGGTACCTAACACACTGCCGGAGGAGATACTGATGAAAAATTTTCCACAGCCTTTGTCATCAACCCCTGGATATCTACTATGGATTGCAGAGGAACCGTTAAAGATTCGTCCAGAGCTGGTGTACCCTGTCGAAGAACTACGTTCTGTTAGAAGACTTGAGAATCACAGCGGGCTTTTTTACCTGTAGCACCATAATCTTTCATCCCTGTATATTTTATACACCATTTGGAAACAGATTTTTTCAAATCTATTATTTCTCCTACTTATAAATTATCGAATCGTTCTGGAAGATACGTAATATATTATTCGCATCCGGCAATGACTTTTCTTTCAAATCTGGTATTAATATCCACTATATCCCTCTTAAAAGGGTACAAAATAAAAAAAATAAGGAGTCGAGACTGGGAGTCAACAGTAATAAACGACTACATCCGGAACTAACTTAGATGATCTTTATTTAAACTCTCAATAATAAACTTACTCTACAAGTCAACTTACTGTCGAACTACTTTACTACTAGCTTTTCTAAAATATACACTTGAGTTTTATTAAAATATTATGTAACAAATAATTTTTAAAAATATGTTATTTCAGAGGTCAGTTCATAATCTTTGAAATGAGCCCATTTTAAGGCTATTTAAGTTGTCTTTCTAATTTTTTAGAAGAATAGGATTAGAAATTGAGAAAACATGGAAAGTATAGTAAGTTTACTTATATTATTTTCAATAAAACATTTTTTCTTTCTTCAATCGGGCCATACGCTCCCTCTGTTGAGCGTAAAAAATCTTCTTCTGTGTAGGGGCCATTTTATAACCCGACATAGGTACAAGAACTGCATTGTTATGCAGATACTCTGGAGGATTATACGACGACTCATTGCAGTCGTCCTAGCATTCTGCTGTTTCTACTTCATAACTACGGCTGTCAGAGTCTGCGAAAAAGCATGGTTGTACTTTATATGGCTCAATGAATCGGTAAAATTTAAATCGTTATTATTCATACCTGTTTCCGGCGTCTCGGTGCTGCTGGACAGGTGCTGACGACTTCATCATCCCAATTCTCTGCACGCGCCACAAAGTAATGCTGAATATCTCGAAGATCTATAAATAGCGAGTCGCTAAATTTTATGTTATTCATGCTCATACAAATTATTCTGGTTTTCATGGTTGCGTCTTCAGTGTCCCAGTTCTCGGAACATTCCACATAATATTTTTGAACTTCTCTTGGGTCTCTATTGTTAAACTCACTCATGTTAAAAACTAATTGTTAAACTCACTGTCAAAGTAAATAACTAAAAACTCAGATTTAATGTGGCTTATATTAAAAGCACTATCCCCCACTATACAACCCCATCCAAGAGCTCCAAATAGAAATCTTTTAGCAAGATATTTCTACACTGTAAAAATTAAAACACAAAACATATTTCAAATAGTTATTTATTAAAGTTTGTTATACATGATATTATTTTGTACATATCTATATTATGATAATTAATAAATTATCAAGGTATAGTGATATATTTTCTTTTCACGCTCCATATAACAATACACATATTCAACATCCTTTTCAATTTTTACAGTATGATATGAGGATAATTCCCACAAAACCTCGCTTAATACAGGAATCATATTGTTTCCTGTAGTTAAAACTTTATATAACATTTTACCTAAATCCATGTTAACATCAAGGAGTTTTAACAGATTTTTTCTGTAGAAAATGTAAATAAAATAATTGATAAATATCTACATTAAGAATTCTTGTTTTCAAATACTTTATTTTCATTAACAGCAAATTTTCAATATTAATTAATTTTTTAATTTTATCTTTGTTTAATATTATAATATTTCTTTTGTATGAAAGTTTAATTTTTCATTGGTAACTTACTTTTCCTTTATTACTTTTATTAGTTCTATTAAAAATTTATTTGTTTCTTTTAGTGTTTGGTTATTTTCTTGCAAAAGAGCGATCGCCGTGTCTATTTTTTTGTCGAATTTATTTTCACTTTCTTGAAAGTATTAGACTGCTTCGTCTTGGCTCAAAGTTCTCTTTCCTGCAAAATAATTATTATTTAGAAAGTTTTTATTACATAGAAGGCTTTACAGGCATAAGTAAATTAGTAAAATATAAAATAAGTTTTTAATAGTAATTTATTTAGTAAAATTTCAAAGTTCTAATAAAATTCAAAGAATAATGTCTGTGAAAATTGCAATAGATATTTATTGTTTATGCAGCATTATTGTAAAGCATGTTCTATATTATTTATAAATTTTACATGATCTATAATTTGAATTTTAAAATATATTCATAAAATCGTATAATACTGATATTTACTTTTTCTTGTACTGCATGGCGTAGTATCGCTCATTCTGCTGCTCGGTGTACTCGCCCTGCTACGGGTTTCTTCCTCATCAGTCAGCATCTAAAAAAATTTTATGTTTGTGTAACTTATGGTACATGAATGTTTCTGTACGTACTATATAATTCTTGCTCTGTCTTTAACAATAATCATGGTCATGTGCCTGCGATGTCGGATAATCGTAGGGATTGATGATTGGTGCCTGCGATGTTGATGGCGTTGGTCCAACTGCAACAAGAACATGTGCTGTCGATGGTCTGCGTTTAGCCTGCGATGTCGTCAGCATTGGTTCTTCCGACTCCAAAACATCTTCGCTTTGCAGGCCATACACTGCCTCTTTGGTTATTACCTTGAGTTTCTCATCGAGGTCTGTTAAGGGTGTGGGTGGAGAGCCACCTTCAGTCTGCACTCTTAACTTCCTAAACATCGCAGCCTTCCTGTTTGTTTTAGTTTTTAGATCAAACCAAGTCTGGAATACACAATCATTACTACAAGTTGTACTACATTTGAAGTAAACTTACTCGTTTTTATTTAGCAGCAATTTTCCTGGGTCCAGACCGTTTAATTGCTCCGCAAGAATCTCCCACATATTTTGCAACGTAATTTTCCCTTCGACCCCCATAAATTTGCCTCGAGTAAAATCGGAATGGTCTTCCATGTATTCGATCAAATGTATTTTTTGCTCGGTCGACATTCTGCCGTCAGCATCGTTTGCAGGTATTCTCTCACTCATATTAGAAAGAATAAAATAAAAGAACAAACTGAAGCTAACTTACACTATTAGAACTATGAACTACAAATAAAACAAGAAAAATAAAAGTGATCTACTTACAATAACCTAATTGAAACCTATATTAAAAATTATATACCTACATTTACATATTAATTCTTGTTTTATATTATTAACTTGAATAGTTTCAATTTAATAAGATCTGATTATACAATTTTAAAATTAACACACATACAGTAAACATAAAACACTAAAATTATACAGTTTTTTTTTGTTAACTCGGCCCAACGCCGTCTTTCCCCTTCGCGAAATTCTTTTTTTTTTTTTTTGGTTTTAGATAATTTATACCCCGTTAAGGGTATTATAACCCTTTTGGAATTTGCATTCTCACGAGCGTTATATGTAGGAAAATCACACGCGTCCCAATTCTCGCAACACTCCACCGTCACTGCCACATAGAACTCTTCCTTTTCTTTTTCCTTGCACGGCAACTCCACGCCAGCTTCCTCTTCCTCATCCGAATTATCACTGCAACTTACCCAGTACGGCTGTACTGGGTATCTCCGTTGACATTCTTGTGATCTAAATACAGATACTGGAGAGCTGAAGAGATGCTTCGTGTTTTATACTAAAAATACAAAAACGCCCCCTACCATAACTGATGTTAAAAATCTTATGAAAAAGATCTGTACCAATCATATGCCTGTGGAACACAATATACTCCTACCCTGGATACAAAGTAGGGGTAGCCTGTCTATATGTCTCTAGCCATTGATCTCCCCTCCTTACCTGGAACCTGAGCGTGGTCCAATTGAAACACATCGATTTATTGTCTAGTATAAACATTTTTATTATGCACTCAAATAAAAATCCGAAAGTACAATAACAAATTAACAATTATGGTTTAATTATAATTTACTCTAGGTCTCTTAAAACCATAAGGTACAGAAAAATTATTATCAATTAAACGACGTTTCATAAATTTAACTTCAAAAACTTTATTTTCTGTACGGGTAATAGAGTATTTTTTATATTATTAGATGTAATAACAGCAGGATTGCAATTTTCATAGTCTTCTTTAAGAATCATACTTTTTAAACAATCAAAGTTAATTACTTGAGAGTTTTTGTAATTTAAAGTGAAACCTCTAACTTTACAAACTTGTTTAGTTTCATGACTGACAGGATTATATACTTTATAAGCGTAAGTTTTCGGTCCACCGGAAACAAATTCAGTGATATAACTACCTGGACCGAAGCTGCTTAATTCATCGGTCATATCTCCTAGAAAATTACCTGTGGGAGGCTCATACATATCTGGCAAATGATGTTAAATAATCGAATCAATATCATAGTATAAAACGATTCGTTGCAGTCGTCCTAGCATTCTGTTGTTTCTACTTCATAACTATGCCTGCCAGAGTCTGCGAAAAAGCATGGTTGTCCTTTATATGACTCAATGAATCGGTAAAATTTAAATAATTATTATTCATACCTGTTTCCTGTGTCTCGGTGGCTGTCTCGATGCTGCTAGTCTCCCTGGTGACTACTTCATCATCCCAATTCTCTGCACACGCCCCAAAGTAACGTATTTGCCGAGGGTCTACAAATAACGTTTTGTTATCATAGACAGCCTATCAGTTAAATTTGCTTCATTAGAGCTCGTGTGCAAAACACCCAATAATTTTGGCGATAAGTCTTCAAGTCTTTGATAAAATTCACTTTCCTGTCTGATAGTATTTAACTCTTCCAATAACTGATCTAAGAATTTTTTATCCTGATATAAATTAATTAAAAGATCAGCAATTTCTTCCCACGTGGTTAATTCACAGTGGATATCTATTTGATCTCGCGCTTTGCGTGAAATTTTAATCTTAAAGAAAAGAAGTAACGGTATTTTTTTATTTGGCTTTGTGAGTTCAAAAACACAATCAACTTACTTAATGAAACTTCTTAATTTAAATAGATTGCCATCAAAATATTTAAGTATTAGACATGATAAAAATTCGAATGAATGAGTTTCGGTAGAAGTTGAAGCTGTACCATTATTTGTTGACGTCATATTTATAATTTTCATAAATTAAATAAAAAGAATTTATTCCAACAAAGTCTGTTAAGGGCGTAGGTGAGAGCCACCCCCAGTCTGCACTCTTAACTTCCTAGTCATTGTAGCCTTCCTCTTAGTTTTTGTTTTTATATCAAACCAAGTCTGGAATATAAAATGATTAATACAAGTTGTACTACATTCGAAGTAAACTTACTCGTCTCCATTTGGCAACAGTTTTCCTGGGCCCGAGATCGTTTAATTATTATGCAAGAATCTCCCACATATTTTGCAGAGTAATTTTCCCTTCGACCCCCATAAATTTCCCTCGAGAAAAATCAGAATGGTCTTGCATATATTCAATTAAGTGTTAAGTTCTATTTCGACTTTTTCCAAAACGGATGGTTATTTATACCCGGTATCGTTCATTTGAGGGGTTATGGGACGTGGGTTACATTTGTGTAACCCTTACATGATTCGCCAATTCTGATGAGTCCCGTCTGATGTAGTACGACGTCTTCCGGGTGTCCAGGATCTGTTTCACACAAGAGTGTGAGTGTCACAGGTTTTTGTAGAACGTAAAGCCATTCGTCGTTACTGATATACTTCCAGGTTTCTATCGAAGCCTTGATGCTGGCTGTCCCGTAGTCCTTGAGAATCTGGGTGTTGATGAAGCAGTTGGGTTTCGCATTATTATGTAGATACTCTGCCGGATTATACGCCGATTCATTACAGTCGTCTCAACATTTTGCTGTTTCTATTGATATTTTAGTAAGAAGTTTATGTATTATATTTGTTTTGAGATAGTTACAAATTTTTTCCAAGTTGTACATGTCGATTTGTTTCTTTGAGCGTACGTCAATGAGTCTAATTATTACCTTAAATTTGTTGTGAGGTTTTAACCCTATTCAAATAAATTTTTTACGTGCTAGTTAATCTATATACACCATATTTCCTAATAATAATCTGTTGTTGTGGTCATACTTACTAATTTTCATTGGTAGGGTGAAATTCATAGAAATCGGGGCCGTTTCTGTTAGGATTCTAAGTTTATATTATCAAAAACGTCTGAATCCTCAAACCAATATTGTGCATACCGTAACGCCCACTCCGGAGTCTCTTAAGATTTACCTGAGACCGACTGAACTTCCTCCTCAGGTGCACCCCTCGGAGATGAGATCCGCAGCTGCAGGGCTTGAGGGTCCTCTATTCGGCTGTCGCCCGCAAACACGGTATCTATGTCGATGATGTAGGTTCGTCTAAGGATGTGACGACAGCTTGGTGTAACAGTGATTGATACGTGCGATGTTGATGGCGTTGGTTCAACATCAACACGGGTATGTGATGTCGATGGTCTCGTTTAACGGGGATGTGTGGTGCCTACGATCTCCTAAGTGTTGATGAGTGTTGTAATGTTTCTTCTGATTCTAAAACAACTTCTTCGGTGTATAGGCCATACACTGTCTCTTCGCTTATTACCTTGATGAGTTTCATCAAGATCTGTTAAGCGCATGGGCGGAGAACCACCTCCAGTCTGTACTCTTAACTTCCTAGTCATTGCAGCCGTCCTCTTAGTTTTTGTTTTCAGATCAAACCAAGAATTGTTGTATATGATTTCTTCTTCTAGTTGTGAAATTAATGTTTCCTATTCTAGTGTATGTAGAAATTGTAGTAAATGTCGGTGAAAAAATTTTAATTTGTTGTCGATTAATGAACTTATTGTTTGTTGACGTTTGATTTCACTCTGTATGTGTTGTGAGTGTATCGTTTCCTTGTGACTGTTATATGATTTTTGAAGTTGATTTTTAGGAATTTTGTAAGAACTTTATTTTGTTTAGCGGATT
The DNA here is from genome assembly GCA_963942605.1 of Poecilus cupreus. Lineage (NCBI taxonomy): Eukaryota > Metazoa > Arthropoda > Insecta > Coleoptera > Carabidae > Poecilus > Poecilus cupreus. The sequence continues at coordinate 2,951,223 of OZ012729.1, read as the reverse complement.
ATAAAAAGTTGATATGTTGTTGGACGATATGATGTTTTTGAAGTGTAAATTTCAACTAGTGGAGTTTCAAGGATATTTCAGGGCAGGGGCACGGCCAAAGTTCGCGGAAAATGTAAAACAAAACACAAATTACGTTATGTAAATCGCTTTATTGCTTTTCAAAATATTCTCCTTTAAAATCTATACACTTTTGCATCCGACGAAACCAATCTTCAAAACAATTTTGCCACTCTGAGCGAGGTACCTTCAAAATAAGTGATTTAAATGCTTCAACGGCCTCTTCAGGCGATGAAAAACGCTCGCCACGCATTTTATTTTTGATATGTCGAAATAGGAAGAAGTCATTGGGCGATAAATCAGGCGAATATGGGCAATGAGTCATTAATTGGATGTTGTTACTGGTCAAAAACTCTACAGTTCGCCGTGCTGTGTGAGCGCTTGCATTGTCATGATGAACAATGATTCGCCGGTTTATGTTGTTCCTTCTGATTTCAGCGATAACTTCCGGCAAACAAATTGAAGTATACCAGTCAGCATTAACTGTCCTTCGATTCTCTAATGCAACAGTTGCAACATGACCGGTTTTTCCGAAGAAACAAGCAATCATTCTTTTCGAAACGCTTCGTGAACGCACCACTTTTGTGAGTTTAGGTTCATTTTGGAACACCCATACAGTCGATTGCTGTTTAGTTTCAGGCTCATATGAATAAATCCAAGATTCGTCGCCTGTTACGATGTAATATACCGAATTTGAACGACCCCCTTCGAATTTCTTTAGCATTTCCTTGCACCACTTGACACGTGCCTGTTTTTGTTCTTCTTTCAAATTGTGTGGGATCCAACGACTGCAAAGCTTCCTGACATGCAAATGATCGTGCAAAATCGTATGTGCACAGAGGTGCATGGACGACCTTCGCGAAGATCGTCATCAAACGTTGGTCTTCCACGCTTGAATTCTGCGAACCATTTGTAAACCATAGTTTTGGATGGTGCTTCATCCCCAAATAACGAATTAAGTTTTTCCACACATTGCTGCGGTGTTAAACCGTATCGAAAATCATAAAAAATCATCACTCGGAAGTCACGATTCGAAATTTCCATATTTCACACAATTATTACTCCCGTTAAATTTTTTTGAAACGAAACCGAGCAGTTTGAAACCGAACTGTCAACTGAATTATAGGTTAAAAACGTCAAATTTTACTAATATGACAATCGCAGAACGCTGGAAATGCAGAGAGTACTTGATTCTGCGAACTTTAGCAGTGCCCCGTAAAATGCTCCATTTCAGTCTGAATTTTTAATACAAGTTGAACTACATTTGAAGTAAACTTACTTGTGCCTGCGATGTCGATGGTGTTGGTTCATCTGAGGGATTGATGATTGGTGCCTGCGATGTTGATGGCGTTGGCCAACTGCAACAAGGACATGTGCTGTCGATGGTCCACGTTTAGCCTGCGATGTCGTCAGCATTGGTTCTTCCGACTCCAAAACAACATCTTCGTTTTGCAGGCCATACACTGCCTCTTCGGTTATTACCTTGATGAGTTTCTCATCATGTTCAAAAAGGTTTTGGAAAAATTGAAATAAACAATAAAATCAGTTAATTGAACATTTAATATTGCCATACCTAATTGGACTTGTCCATAATAAGGGTGCTTGGGAGACAGGGATATTCCACTGTTGCTGTTTAATTTCAGATATTTGCATTTTGATAAGCAAAGTAATGGAGAATGTTGGCGACCTGAAAATAAATATTTAATAATAATGTGCACAATACCATTGGGTAAATATATTTTTATTTTTCAGTAAGCATACCTTCAACAGGACATTTTATCTCTAATAATTTGGTTGGTTTTCCATCAGTTATGATCACACAATCAGGTGAAACTGCCAGCCATGGATTTGATTCGCTGACAATTAACCCTGTTTCTAAAATTTCGTACCCCAAATGATCTTTATAAATAGTCCTTGCTTCATCTTCGGTTATCTTTCCATATTGCATATTTCTGGAACAAAAATATTTCGGCCAGAAATATTTTCTAGATTTTGTAGACCAGTCACCTTTCGCGTATGTATACAGTTCGTAACATCTTGAACCTGTTACTCTAAACTGACGTTCTTCTTTCCACCGTTGAAAGTCTTGTTTAGTTTTCACAAAAATTTCTTGCACGTTTGTGCGGTCAAATAGGGCTTCAATGTAAAATAAATTGATAAAATAAATCAAAACCATAAAATATTTTCACTTACTTTTATACGTTGTTTTACAACATTGTTGTGAAGGTTCTGGACAAAACAAAGCGAGGTCTTTTAATACTTGTCTTTATTCTTGAACAATGAAGTTAGGCAAATCTGTCTCTTCCAAATATTTTGCTCCTCTTGTTTTTCTACATAAAATTAAAGTTTATGCATAGGTATTAGATTTTCACATTTTTTCTATATATGAATAAACCAACCTGTATTTCGCTATAGCTGAATTTAGATCACATGATAATAATTTTTCAAAAACTGCTTTTTTAAGCTCTTCGCTCAAGTAAGTAGTACTAATATTATTATTATCTTTAAAACGGTCAGTTTCTAGCCAGGGCTTTGGTTTGTATTGTTCTAAAGTTGAAGATTTTTTAACTTTTCCAGTAACACTGTACATCTGTCTGTGATACAGTCTCCAGATCTTTTAACTTTCGTCTAAAATAAGAAATATACACACAAATTAACATCAATTTTTTTTAAGAAATCCAAAATAAAATATCTTACCGTGAACAAAATATTAAAACGGCGGCAATGTGTTTACACTTGCCGCTCTTACCTGCTATTAACAGGGGGGGGGGGGTATAGTCGCGCGCGCATGCTTTGTATTTTCAAAATTATATAATAGTGGGGATAAATACAAAAATTAATATAAAGTATAAAAATTGAGTTTTTTGCTCTCAAAATACGTACATTTTTTTGTAATAATTTTTTGTGTGATTAATAAATTATTTGTTTTGTAGTAAATAAAATATGGAGTGTATTGCTGTAAATAAAATGAAGTGTTTTATAAATAGATTGATTAATAGAGAAATTTTTGGAAGACATATTGCTCATGTTTATACTAGAGCAGACTTATTATTAATGTTTGAAATATTAACTGATGCTGACGATAACAGACCATTGCTTTATGATTCAGAAGATTTATTTAGAATAAAAAATAAAAACGATGCTTTATTTTATAAAGAAAATGAAATGCGTATATTCCAGAAAATTAAAAAAATTTAAGTATAGTAATTATGAAAATTAATTTTAATCAGTATAAAAATAATTATGATATAATAAATATATAGAGGAATGTATAGGAGAATTTATAATGGTATACACAAAAATACACATAAATTTAAATAATATTATATTTTAAATAATTTTAATATATATAATACAACAATCAATTCAAATCTGGATAATCCACGATTACTGCAAGTAAAAAATAAACAATAAAATAAATAAATTTTAATAATTAAAATTTACTTACGTTTAGCATAAAAAATATTGTTGTAAGTGTATAGTTTTATGGGTATTTCCAAACCATCAATAAAACCGTACGAAAAAACAACTGCGGTTTTCGGCGGAGGCGCCAGACTTATTTGAAAGCCTGTAAACTATAAGAACAAATATATTTATGTTGAAGAACAAAAAAAATAATAATCCTTACTCCTAACTCCAACAAATAGCGTTCAATCGCCAGTTTGGTCATATTGTTTTGAATGGTTTAAAACAGAGGCGTCCAAACTTTTTGCTGCGAGGGCCAGTTTGGTTTACCATTTCTGATGTTAAAAATCTTATGAGAAAGATCTGTACCAATCATATGCCTGTGAAACACAACATCCCCTACCCTGGATACAAAGTAGGGGTAGCCCGTCTATATGTCTCTAGCCATTAATCTCCCCCTCCTTACCTGGAACCTGAGCGTGGTCCAATTGAAACACATCGGTTTATTGTCTAGTATAAACATTTTTATTATGCACTCAAATAAAAATCCGAAAGTACAATAACACAATTATGGTTTTATTATAATTTAGTCTAGGTCTCTTAAAACCATAAGGTACAGAAAAATTATTATCAATTAAACGACATTTCATAAATTTTACATCAAATACTTTATTTTCTCTACGGGTAATTACGTCATGATCTAGAGTATTTCTTAAATTATTAGATATAATAACAGCGGGATTACAATTTTCATAGTTTTTTTTTAAGAATCAAACTTTTTAAACAATCAAAGTTAATTACTTGAGAGTTTTTGTAATATGAAGTAAAACCTTTAACTTTACAAACTTGTTTAGTTTCGTAACTGACAGGATTATATAATTTATAAGCGTAAGTTTTCAGTCCACCGGAAACAAGTTTCGGCTAATGCAACTTCCCATTCTCCATTAAGCTGTACATTCTGTGGTAATTGTGTAGTAAATAGTGTCGTTTTATTATCAGGAAAATACTGCATTGAACTGTTGCTGGGCAGCGTCATATAAAACTCTTTTTCGGCATCGTTATTGAGATACTGTATATTTTTAACTGGTATCCGGAAATTGAATTTAGCGCTATATCCTCTCCACTGGACCAGCAACTTCTTTCTGTCACCCTGTTCTTTGTTTCAATTATTTTATCTATTTTAATAGTATCGTCAGAATGTTCTATTATAAATTATTTACATTTACATATTAATTCTTATTTTATATTGTCGGCGCGATGGAGCCGACTGCTTATTTAATTTGCGATCATTGAGAGGATGTGTTGGCGTGGTGAAAAGATAGTTTTGGTTTTGATGATTTTATGTAATCAGAAGTCACAACAAAAACATTTACAGATAATTACACAACAAAAACATTTACAGATAATTACACAACAAGAACATTTACAGATAATTACACAACAAGAGAATTTCTCAACTTAGGTTGATCGTCGACACACAAATACAAAAATAAAGGAGTTGCTCAACTCGTGTTGATTGTAACATGTAAACATAAAAATAAAAAGAGTTGCTCAACAGAGGTTGATTGTCATAAACACACAAAAATAAGAAGAGTTGTTCAACACTTGTTGATTGTCATACACAGTATAATCACTCTCACTAAAAACACTCGAAGCGCTTTACTCAAATGGACGAATGCTAATTGTTTTGGCGTGGATCCGATGACCACGACGTACGAGGTTCAGCCGTGGGTCCCGAGGGTGCACGCGGCTTCGATTCACGGTGTGGTAGCGCGAAGGCGTAGGCGAAGCCGGGATTAGCAGGTAACCGGTTACGGTTGGGACTGGAACACTCTTTGGCGACTGTGGTCGCAATCGATTTGGCACAGGTTTCCTCGGTGAAATCGAGTGTCGTCGCTTACGTGGGCTGAGCTGGAATTTCCTGGACGCCTGGGGTGGTGACGCCGGCAATGGCGACACGGTTCGAATGGTTCGGTTGACTCTTGCTGCGAGTCAAGTCAACAAGTCAATATATTTTCAAGAAATTTTGTGCATGAGTATAGTTTAGTTAATATATGTAAACATTTGGTGCAGTTATAGGGCTATTGCCCTTTTCAGCACACTTCAAATTATTTATATATTTTTAACAGCGCAAAAAAACAGTTAAAGATAAACCTATCACACTGTGAGCAAAAAAAAAGGTTTACAAGAGATTATAAAACATGAGCCTACACAAATAAATAAAACAAAACAAATAAAGTTTTCATATGCTATACAGAGCTAGGGCAGCTAACGAATGGCTAATGGGGATTCCTCCAGCCGGTTGGCCAGATCCTGGGGGAGTTCGTCGACTGTCTGAAGGAGACAGAGCACCGGACTGCGGTACTTATACCGAGGATGCCATCGCAGGGTTGGGGGATCCCAACAGGCACACAGAGGCCGGCAGGATTCGTTTCTTGGCGTTGCGGAAGAGAAGCAGCCTGGTCTTGTCCGGGTTCGCCTTGATACGCCAACAGCGCATCCAGGCGTCGAGTTGGTTTAAATAGCGTTGCAACCGCTCGGCTGCCTGGTGTGAGGTGTGAGGTGTGCGAGGCGCAAGGCGTCCTTCTTATACCATTCCGGCCGTGCGCCGGTGGTGGGACGTGCCCTCTCATTGGTTGTAGTGTTGGCGGGGGAACGCACCCTTATTGGCCGGACTGTCGTTCGCTTTAAACGTGCGTGACGTCACCACAGTGTGAGCCACGGGCGTCAAGGCCCGCCGAGGCATGTTCGCTACAATATTATTAACTTGAATAGTTTCAATTTGATAAGATCTGACGTTGCACTATAGAACAAAAGTTTTATTTTAAAATTTCTGAACTGAAAATACTAAAAGCATGGAGGAATCAGTAAGGGTAAACAAAATATAAAATAAAAATTAAAAATCCTAAATAAACTATATTTTATTTATGTACTTATATACTTATTTTATACTTACAAATTAATTCTAATACATATATAAACAAACAATTAAACTACATAAACTACTTATACATAAAATACTAAATTATACAATTTTAAAATTAACACACAATAAGGTACACAAAAACACTAAAATTACACAGTTTTTTTTTTCCGTTAATTCGGCCCAACGTCGTCGCTCCCCTTCACGAAACTCTTACTTTTCTGTTTTGGTTAGTTTATATCCACTTACGGGTATTATTACCCTTTTTGTGTTCGCTATCTCGCGTGCTTTATACGTGGGAAAATTACACTCGTCCCAATTCTCACTACACGTCACCGTCACTGCCGCGTAGAATTCTTCGTTTTCTTTTTCCTTGCACGACAAGAATGAAGATTCTTCTTCATTCTTCTTCTCCACGCTGGCTTCCTCTTCCTTATCCCAATTCTCGCTGCAACTTACCCAGTACGGCTGTACTGGGTATCTCCGTTGACCTTCTTGCAATGCACGTTACTCCATATACTCTTCATAATTGGACTCGGACTAATTGAGCTCGGACTGAGACATGGTGATTTAAAAAATTTTGTGATCTAAATACAGATACTGGAGATGCTTTGTGTTTTATACTAAAAATACAAAAACACCCCCTACCATAATTGATGTTAAAAATCTTATGAGAAAGATCTGTACCAATCATATGCCTGTGAACACAATATCCCCCTACCCTGGATACAAAGTAGTGGTAGCCCGTCTATATGTCTCTAGCCATTGATCTCCCCTCCTTACCTGGAACTTGAGCGTGGTCCAATTGAAACACATCGGTTTATTGTATAGTATAAACATTTTTATTAAGCATTAAAATAAAAACCAAAAGTACAATAACAAATTAACAATTATGGTTTAATTATAATTTACTCTAGGTCTCTTAAACCATAAGGTACAGTAAAATTATTATCAATTAACCGACGTTTCATAAAGTTTACATCAAATACTTTACTTTCTGTACAGGTAATTATGCCATGATCTAGAGTATTTCTTATATTATTAGATATAACAACAGCAGGATTACAATTTTCATAGTTTTCTTTAAGAATCATACTTTTTAAACAATCAAAGTTAATTGAGTCTGCGTCATAGTATACAACGATTCGTTGCAGTCGTCCCAGCATTCTGTTGTTTCTACTTCATAACCTCCTCAACCATCACAAAGAAATTCAAATACAATACATATGTCAAATAGTTATTTATTTATATTAAAATACATATATGTATATACATTTATATTATTTTCAACAAAACATTTTTCCTTTCTTCAAACGGGCCATACGCTTCCTCTGTTGAGCGTAAAAATTCCTCTTCTGCGTAGGGTTCATTTTATAACCCGACAGAGGTACAAGAACTGCATTATTATGCAGATACTCTGCCGGATTATACGACGATTCATTGCAGTCGTCCCAACATTCTGCTGTTTCTACTTCGTAACTACGGCTGTCAGAGTCTGCGAAAAAGCATGGTTGTGTGACTTATTGAATCGGTAAAATTGAAATAATTATTATTCATAGCTGTTTCCGGCGTTTCTGTGCTGCTGGACACCCTGGTAACGACTTCATCATCCCAATTCTCTACACACCCCACAAAGTAATGTTGAATTTTTCGAGGGTCCATAAATACCGAGTCGTTAAATACTTTCATCAGTATAACCTGCCCCACTCGCTGTTTGTTTCTTTATTAACTTCTTCTCTCGTCCGTAGCGGTCTTTTAATTTTTTAATTGATCCTTGCATTCGTCAGCTGTAAATGAAATAACTTAAAAGTCACTATCCCCCACTTTACAACCCTATCCAAGAGCTCCGAACAGAAATCTTTTAGATCAATTAAGATATTTCTACAGAGTAAAAATTAAAAACCCAAAACATGTTTCAAATAGTTATTTATTACCGTTTGTTATATATGATATTATTTCATGTACATATCTATAGTATAATGATAACAATTATTATCAAGATATAGTGATATATTTTCTTTTCACGCTCCATGTAACAATACACATATTCAATATCCTTTTCAATTTTTACAGTATAATATGTGGACAGTTCCCACAAAACCTCGCATAATACAGGAATCATATTGTTTCCTGTAAATAAAACTTTATATAACATTTTACCTAAATCCATGTTAACATCAAGGAGTTTTAACAGAGATTCTTTCTGTAGGAAATGTAAATAACATTTATAAATATCTACATTAAGAATTCTTGTTTCCAAATACTTTATTTTCATGAACAGTAAATTTTTAATATCAATTAAATATTTAACTTCATCTTTGTTTAATATTATAATATTTCTTTTGTATGAAAGTTTCTTTTTTTTTTTCATTGGCAACTCGGAAATATTAATTCCGTCTACGTAAGCACCTCTGTTGCATCCTGATATTTTAGTAACAAGTTTATCTATTATATTTGTTTTGAGATAGTTACAAATTTTTTCCACGTTGTATATGTCGATTTGCTGGTTTGAGCGTACGGCAATGAGTCTAATTGTTACCTTAAATTTGTTGTGAGGATTTAACCCTATATAAATAATTTTTTACGTGCTAGTTCATCTATATACACAAAATTTCCTAATAATAATCTGTTGTTGTGGTCATACTTATTAATTTTAATTTGGTGTCGATTAATGAACTTATTGTTTGTTGACGTTTGATTTCGCTCTGTATGAGTTGTGAGTGTATCGTTTCCTTGTGACTGTTATATGATTTTTGAAGTTGATTTTTAGGAATTTTGTAAGAACTTTATTTTGTTTAGCGGAAAATAAAAAGTTGATATGTTGTTGGACGTTATGACGTTTTTGAAGTGTAAATTTGAACTAGTGGAGTTTCAAGGATTTTTCTATTTATTCTATTTTATTAATAAAATGCTCCATTTCAGTCTGAATTTTTAATACAAGTTGTACTACATTTGAAGTAAACTTATGCCCAGTTGCACCGCCAATCCTTAAAGTGTTACTTATGTAAACTCAGTTTACGATAAGAGTAGTTTAAATTTTACTGTTTGTTGCACCATGCTTTTTTAAGTGTGGTTTAGCTAAGTGTACACTAAGGGACAAGATTGTGAAGAATAAGAAGAGTATCTAGTAACTTTTATGTTTGTAAGGTTAACTTTACTAATATTTCAATGACAGCTGACATTAAGTTTGGTTATGTTACGGTATGGTTGAAGTCAATGACCAAGTTTTGAAGTCAAGAACTAATTAGAGATATTTTAATATGGCCCAAGAATCAAAAAGAGTCCGAAGTGTAAATTATACAACTGAAGAAAAATTATTGCTCTTAAATTTAGTAAATATAAATAAAGATGTAATTGAATGCAAAAAAACTGATATGGTTAGTAATAACGAAAAAGAAAAAGCATGGAAAAACATTGAAAACAAATATAATTCACGAGCACCAAACAATGTGTATAGAAGTGTAGAATCACTAAAGAAATACTACGAAAATTTGAAGAAAAAAACTAGGAAACAAGCAGCTGAAGACCGGATTCAGACAATCATAACTGGAGGCGGCAGTAAAGAAACTAAATTAAATGATCCCACGTTTGATTTTACGATGTCCATATTAAATAAGAAAACAGTGTACGGCTTACAGAATATGTATGATTGCGACAGAGCTATATCCAATATTACAAGAGAATCAAATACCAATATCCAGGATGATTTGATAGAAAAGAATCAAGTTTCGAATAATCCGGATGAATCAGAAGTCAATGCTCAAAATACATCTGATCAACAAACGGAAAACGTAAGTATATAATAGGTATGTGCAAAATGAAATAAAAAGTTTTCTATTTCAGAACCTTGTCATGGAATTGCACGAGCTACCAGATTTACCTGTACTCACTTGGGATTCTTACAAACCTGCTAATTTACAAACACCTTTATCTCGTCCTTTAAAAGATAAGAAAATTGAAAAAGGCTGGACAAAAAGAAGAAGACCTACAGCGCCAGCATCAGCTTGTAGCGCCGATCTTTCAAAACAATATTCAGATCTTGCTACCATAAAATTAGAAGTAGCCGAACTTCAAAAGAAATTAATACAAGATGAGAGTAAACAGAAAAAAATATGTAACGAAATAGAATCTGAACTACGACAGCATTCTCTTGAATTAGATATTGAAATTAAAAAAATATTACTACAACGTGAAACGCAAGAATTGAATTTCAGGAAACAACTTTTGACCTTAGAGTTGCAAATAAAAGAACAACAACTTAAAAAATTAGAAGATCTTTAATAATACATACTATTTGAAATAGATTTAATTTTTATAGTTATGATTTACATATTTTGTTTGTATTAGAAATAAATATTATAATGTATAAGACTGAATGTTATTTTTTTTTTTTTGTAATAAAAATACTGTTTCTGTTTAAATAAAAATATAACATAAATCATAATTTAACATTAATTTATCCTTCCAAAAAAACTATTTATAAATTCGTTACGAATGTTGAATCCATCTTCTTGATGATTGTTGTTTTGAGGAATTTCAGGAATATGACCATCTGCAATTAATTGCTGGAGTCGATGTTCATTAATTCCTTGGTCTAAGGGAGGTTCAGCTTCTCTGTTTATACGAGCAATATTATGTAGAACTGCAATTGCTACTATAACTGCCATAACAGTATCTAATTTCAGTCTACAACCATATGCAAGAATAGGAAACCGACGTTTCCAAATGCCAAAAATGTTTTCAATTCTTACTCGTGTCCGAATGTGTGCTTCATTATATAACCTTTGCGCTTCAATGTTCGGATTTAATACAGGTGTCAATAAATATGTTTTGCACGGATAACCACTGTCACCTGAAAATTTTACTTTAGAATCATTAACATTTTATTGTCAATATAGGTATAAACCTACCTAATAATATTGATTGTGGGAAAAAATTATTTTCAAATTGCGCACGAATAATACTATTATTAAAAATAGTAGCATCGTGGGCAGAACTGGGCCATCGAGCAACAATATTAGTAAACTCATATTTAGCATTACATATTGCCTGGACATTAACTGAAAAATAAGATTTTCGATTTCGGAATATTTCTGCGTCTTCACCACCTAAAAAAAAAAGATAAATAATGGTACCCTTCAGTACACATAAATGCAAGTACCAACCAGGCGATTGTATTTTTATATGAGTACAATCTATCACACCAGCAACTCGTGGAAACGCAGCAATGTCGAAAAAGTCATTTTGTGTTTGAGTTATGAGTTCTTGGGTGCTCGGAAATTTTATAAATCTCGGTGCCAATCGCGCTATAGCTGTAGCAACACGAACCACTATTCTGGACACTGTGGACTTGTGGCAACCTCCAAAATCTCCTATACTCATCAAATGGTTCATTCATTGGTGAAATGCAATTATTACTGAAATTCAATACACATAATTTTCTGAATTCTGATTATACATTTACATGAAACTATCAATAATATAGAAGACATTATACTTACATGTCATATAAAAATTCTAAATTGTCTTCTATTAATATAAGAAGATCTAATACACTATATTTGGTTAACCGAAATCTTTGAAAAAATTCCAAATCACTTAGGTTATGAAAATGGTCCGCTCTGTTGTTAATTCTTCTCGGAATTCCATATACAATTAAATCCAGGGCATCCAAATCGTCATCGTCATCAAATAATTCCATTTTATAGCTGCTCTTGAGCAAATTATATTTGATCACTCTCCTTAAGTGACAGATAAACCGTCAAATTCTGAGGCTTAACTTTAAACCATCCTTAACACATTTATTCTCCGTTTAGTGAGCGGTGCAACAATTTAAAGCTACACTTAGCGCAAAGCGTTGCTTAAATAGTTAAGCGAGTGCGGTGCAACTGGGCATTACTCGTTTCAATTAAGCAGCAGTTTTCCTGGGACCGAAACCGTTTAATTGCTCCGCAAGAATCTCTCACATATTTTGAAGCGTAATTTTCCCTTCGACCTCCATAAATTTACCACGAGCAAAATCGGAATGGTCTTCCATGTATTCGATCAAATGTATTTTTTGCTCGGTCAACATTCTGCCGTCAGAATCGCTTCCACGTATTCTTTCACTCATATTAGAAAGAATAAAATAAAAAAACAAACTAAAGCTAAATTACACTATTAGAACTATAAACAACAAATAAAACAAAAAAAATAAAAGTGAACTACTTACAAAAACCTAATTAAAACCTATATTGAAAATTATATACCTACATTCACATATTAATTCTTGTTTTATATTATTAACTTGAATAATTTGAATTTGATAAGATTTGACATTGAATTATAGAACAAAAGTTTTATTAAAAAAAAAAGGGTAAACAAAATATAAAAATAAAAATTCCAAATTAAACTAGATTTTATTTTATACTTAGAAATTGATTCTAATACATATATAAACAAAAAATTTGAAATACTAAATAAACGAGGTTTTTGTTTTGCACTTTCATTTTACAGTTACAAATAATTAATTTTGAGGTACATAAAAACACTAAAATTGCTGTTTTCTTTAACTCGGTCCAACTTCGTCTCTCATTTTCACGATTCTTTTGTTTTTCAGTCTTGTGAGTTTATACTAGCTTACGGGTATTATTACCATTTTCGTTTTCGCATTTTCCATTGCACATTTAAGTACAAAAAAAAAAAAACGAAGAGAGAAAGGCAACCAACCAACCTCTCCCTTTCTCACTTCGTTCGTGCGTTTATTACTTCTCCTCTTCTTTCGTCTCTTTGCTTTGATTCCGCAAAGGGGATGTAAAATCTCAGTGGATTGTTTATTTCTGTTCTTCTTCCATTTTCTTGTGATCTTTCTTCGTTCTCTTCCTCCACCTGAAGTAGCGTGGTTATGATTTCTTCCGGCGGGCATGACTAGTTGGTGATGATTCGGCTTAACTTATATCTCTCTAAGGTATATTCCGGGCAGTCATAGATCCGGTGGAGAGGATTGTCTATTTTGTTACATGATTGGCAGTTTACATTTCTGGCTGAATACCATGATAAAGATTAGATGACTTATAATATGTTACCCTCTGTGTAAACAGATCGGTTTCTGGCTCACAGCCTAGTTGCTGTGAAAGTTTTGGTGATAATTTTATGAAACACATATTTGTATCATTTATAAAATTTATTTTTATTCGGTTGATGTCTCTTTCAATTTCGATATTAATATGGGTACTTAGCTTAGGATGTTGGTTTATCGCAGTAACTATATCGTCTACACTACTATAATACCCAGCGGTTATACGTATTTCCTTTTTATGAATTTTCGGTTTTCCATCTTTTCCAAATGTTTTCAAATGATAATTAATATAGTTTTCGTGTTCACATACGGTATAAAATGTGCATGGATACTGAATTTCGGCTAATGCAATCTCCCATTCTCCATTAAGTTGTACATTCTGTGGTAAGTGTGTAGTGTCGTTTTATTATCAGGAAAATACTGCATTGAACTGTTGCTGGGCAGCGTCATATAAAACTCTTTTTTCGGCATCGTTACTGAGATACTGTATATTTTTAACTGGTATCCGGAAATTGAATTTAGCGCTATATCTTCTCCACTGGGCCAGCACCTTCTTTCTGTCACCCTGTCCTTTGTTTCAATTATTTTATCTATTTTAAAAGCAACGTCAGAATTTTCTATTATAAATTATTTACATTTATATATTAATTCTTGTTTTATATTATTAACTTGAAAATTTTCAATTTGATAAGATCTAACGTTGCATTATAGAACAAAAGTTTTATTTCAAAATTTCTGAACTGAAAATATTAAAAGCATGGAGGAATCAGTAAGGGTAAACAAAATATAAAATAAAAATTAGAAATACTAAATAAACTATATTTTATTTATATACTTATTCTATACTTACAAATTAATTCTAATACATATATTATACGAGTATAAACAAACAATTAAACTACATAAACTACTAAATTATACTATTTTATAATTAACAAACACAGTAAACATAAAATACTAAAATTAAACAGTTTTCTTTTTTGTTAACGCGGCCCAACGTCGTCTTTCTCCTTCGCGAAATTCCTTTTTTTGGGTTTTCGTTAATTTATACCCCGTTAAGGGTATTATAACCCTTTTGGAATCTGCATTAAGACGTGCGTTATACGAAGGGTAATCACACGCGTCCCAATTCTCGAAACACTCCACTGTCACTGCCACACATAACTTTTCTTCCTCCTTGCACGGCAAGGATGTAGATTCTTCTTCGTTCTTCTTCTTCATCTGCGCTTCCTCTTCCTCATCCCAGTTCTCACTACAGCTTACCCAGTACGGCTGTACTGGGTATCTCCGTTGGCCTTCTCGCAACGCCTGCTCCTCCATATATTGTTCATAATTGAACTCAGGTTGATTGGCCTCGGACTGAGACATGGTGTTTTTAAAAATTTTTAGTGATCTAGATACAGATACTGGAGAGCTGAACAGCAGTTTTCCTGGGGCCGAGGCCGTTTAATTGTTCTGCAAGAATCTCCCACAAATTTGCAAAGTAATTTTCTCTTCACCCCAATAAATTTTCCTCGAGCAAAATCGGAATAGTCGTCCATGTATTCAATTAAATGAATTTTTGCTCGATCGACATTCTGCCGTCAGCATCGCTTCCACGTATTCTCTCACTCATAATAGAAAGAATAAAAAAAAAAAAAACAACAAAGAGTTGGTTTTAGTACCAGTTGGTGATCAAGGTGTTGTTGAATTGTATTATGCTGATATCTAAGTAGTTAAGTTTATTGTTATTTTCAATTTCTAGGGCGAATTGGATGTTGGTGTTGAATTTATGCAGGAGTTCATCTACAAAATGATCCGGTAAACAGCAAATAATATCGTCGACGTATCAGTAGTAGAATAAGATATTTAAGTGTGGATTGTCCAGTAAGACTCTAGATCCGAGAAAATACATAATTCAGCAGGAATGGAGCTTAAAATGCTACCCTTTATTTCATTCAATGCTATTTCTAGCAGTGGTCGTGTGTATGCTCTGTAGGTTACAGGTAACGTCAATACTTTGATATTTCGACTTTGTAGCCTCATTTCCGACGTCTAGTAGCGCCGGAACTTCTCCGTGGGGAAGTTTCACTGAGACCTCAGGGAATGTTTGTACTTTCTCGACGCCATTATTATTATTTATTATTAAAACTGTGTACCTGAAACTTCTCACCCATCACAAATAAATTAAAATACAAAACAAATTTCAAAAAGTTATTTATTTAAATTAAAATACAAAAACATTTTTTCTTTCTTCTTTCTTTACGGGCCATACTCTCCCTCTGCTGAGCGTAAAAAATCCTCTTCTGCGTAAGAGTCATTTTATAACCCGACAGAGGTACAAGAACTGCATTGTTATGCAGATGCTCTGCCTGATTATACGACGATTCATTGCAGTCGTCCCAGCATTCTACTGTTTCTACTTCATAACTATGCCTGTCAGAGTCTGCGAAAAAGCATGGTTGTACTTTATATGACTCAATGAATCGGTAAAATTTAATTCATTTTATTCATAGCTGTTTCGGGCGTCTCGGTGCTGCTGGACACCCTGGTGACGACTTCATCATTCTAATTCTCTGCACATTATATTATATTGTTTCCTGTAGATAAAACTTTATATAACATTTTACCTAAATCCATGTTAACATCAAGGAGTTTTAACATGGATGTTTTCTTTAGGAAATATAAATCACATTTATAAATATCTACATTAAGAATTCTTGTTTTCAAATACTTTATTTTCATTAACAGTAAATTTTCAATATTAATTAAATTTTTAATTTCATCTTTGTTTAATATTATAATATTTCTTGTATGAAAGTTTAATTTTTTTCATTGGCAACTTGGAAACATTAATTCCGACTACGTAAACACCTCTGTTGCATCCTGATATTTTAGTAATAAGTTTATCTATTATATTTGTTTTGAGATAGTTACAAATTTTTTCCACGTTGTATATGTCGATTTGCTGGTTTGAGCGTACGCCAATGAGTCTAATTGTTACTTTAAATTTGTTGTGAGGTTTTAACCCTATACATATAAATTTTTTACGTTCTAGTTCATCTATATACACAAAATTTTCTAATAATAATCTGTTGTTGTGGTTGTGTTTACTAATTTTCATAGGTAGGGTGAAAGTCGTAGAAATCGGGGCCGTTTCTGTTAGGATTTATATTATCAAAAACGTCTGAATCCTCAAACCAATTTTGTGCATACTGTAACGCCCACTCCGAAGTCTTAATAAAAACACAATAACAGCAAATCAATAATAAACTAAGAATACTACACAAGAAATATTTATTTAAACTATTTATATTCACTATGCAAACGTTTATTTCCACTATGTTCGATATTTCCTGAACAATTTGATTTTCTAAAACAATTATTTGTTGTATGATTAGACCGTCCACATATTTTACATTTAATCGTAAGAAGAGTATAGAGGCATCTTTGGCCTGAGTGTTTTTTTAATGGCCTAGGCAGCTTTGAGATGATTTATGTGTGACAAGTGTTTGGTGTCGTTTTAGGGCGATGTTCTATTTGTGAATTATGTAGCGGTCCTTTTGTCGGCGTTTTTGGGTGTGTTAAGTATCCGTGGATAATGTTTTTATTGGTTTGTAAAATTTTGAGGAAAAATGTGTATTTCCAAATAGGACGGGAACGTTTTAGATGGTGCTTTGATTTAATATATGCGTGACAGGTGTTTGCAGGTGTTCAGTAGCTTTGGTGGTTGTTTTGTTTATGAGTTAGGGTGCTGACATTTTTGCCGGTGTTTTTAATATTTTAGCGGCTTTGACTTGAGCCGCTTAAGACAGTGATGTGGCTGGCATGTGCAGTTATGTCTAATTATTTTTCATTATCTGGTTCAGAATTAGTGGTGGGGAATACTTTTCGAGTATATAACGAAGGGTTGTGAGTTTTGAAAACTGTGTATCTGTTTAGACTTAGCAGTTTTGAACAAGTTAAATTTTAAACAAGAAACCATTGTGGTTCATTGTCATCATGGGTACATATGAACAATTGTGTTTTGAACTCTTTGGAGACGATAGCAAAATTTGTAGCCAGCCAGAACCGAAGAAAAAGAAGAAGAATAATATTAAAATTATCAGTGATGTTAAAGTCAAGTCGGCCAGGTCTACGAGTAGCAAGAATAAGTTAAAGAAATGTGAAAAAGTAAAATTTACGAAACCATCAAAAGAAAAACAGCAATTAACATGTTCAACCATGGATGAATTAATCTGTACGCCCGAGCGTCCTCTGACACCAGACATTGGCGTCATTCCTACGGATAGTGAAAAACCCCAAGAAATCCAGGTCCATCAAGAATCTATGCCCGACATCAGTGTAAATGTTAGTGATTGTGATTTTATTAAACATTGTGACAAAGTGAAACCCCTAACATCGCCTTGGTGTTCTCCAATCTGTACACCAGAACGTGCTCCAACACCAGATATCATTTTCATCGATGATAATGAGACCGAAGAATGTCAAGTACCCCAGCCGATAGCGTCTTCATCGGTGAACTTGGTACCGCCAGAAGAAAATCCTTCATGGATGGATCAATACGCCCAAGACTGGTCCGAGGAAACTGAAGAATTCTGCAATTTAAATTTAGAATTCTTAACAGGGACGGCTCCGGTAGATGCATGTTTCACATTACCCGTCAATATTAGTAAGTACGACCATAACAATAGATTACTGCAAGGAAGTTTTATATATATTGATGAGGTTGAACGTAAAAAATTTGTTAATATCGGTTTAAACCCTCACAATAAATTTAAAGCAACAGTTAGACTTGTAGACATTAGAACCAGTCAACAAATTGACATGATTAATGTAGAAAAAATTTGTTAATATTTAAATCAAAATATAAAAAATTCTCTATTGGTAAAGACATCAGGATGTAACAAAGGTGTTTATGTTAGTGGTGTTAATATTACGAAGTTGCCAATGCAGAAAATTAAATTGTTATATAAAAGAAATTTTATTGTTTTAAATAAAAATGAAATTGATAATTTAATAAATGCGCAAAAGCTATTGCAAAGAATAACAAGATGTTTAGAAAATAGAATATGTAATATTGAAATTATTTATAGATATTATTTAACCCTTATGTGACTGAAGGTGGTACCCGGGTACCTTTTGTCTATTCTATGTACAACATTTCATTTTTCTGAAGCCGTATTAACCTAAGCTTGGACATCTTCGAGTAAGTTATTTTTTAGTAATTTTTATATATTTCAAAGTGGGGGGTGTATCGGTGTTAATTTTTTTATGTTTTAAAGAAAATTCAACATATCCAGGCGGGCGGTGGTACCTGGGTACCACTGTGAATTTTATACAGGAAAAGATTAAATTGCACAATTTTCAACAGGCATGTATTATTTATTGTTTCATAAGTACAAATATATCAAATAACAAAAAAAAATAATTATTTGTCCTTGCATTCAAGGCACTTCACAGTTTGATCTGTGTGTTGAAGGCACACAGGATTCTTGCAAATGCTACATGCCTTGCGAGTTTTTCTTTTTAGTTTCTCGCCACGATAGCACATTTTGCATATGCCGGTTACTGCAATGCGTCCAGAGGAATCCCGATTGGGCACAAGATTAGGTGTATGAGGAACTTCCAATGAAATTCCTAGAATACTTTCCATGGCGTTTTTTATAGACCTATTTTGCATTACGCTGGAATTATTGCTTCTTTCTCGCACAGCAGGCAAACACAAATCACGAGCTAGATCTTTTAGAAATTGTCTTCTTTTATTTGATCCCTTATAGCTCGTGGGATTGTTTTCGGTGTAGCAAAGATAGGCGGCCAGATCAACTATATCTAAAATATTGTAGAAAAAGGCCAATGGCCAGCGACTCGTTCGCCTCTTGCTCGTGTATGTCCCCAGCATTTTATCCATTACGTCGACTCCTGATTTCGTTGCGTTATAAAAAGTAATAACCTCGGGTTTCTGCTTCAGAGTGTCATCAATTGTATCTGTACAGTGCATCGTCGATAATAATATTGCAGCTTTGTTCTTTTTTGGGACATACGAGCACAACATAGCATCACTATGGAAAGCAAAAGTCGTCGAAAATAGGGATCGTCCCTTATTGGCTAGAAGATCTTTCGGAATATATGGTTTGTTTTTTCTAAGCGTACCAACCAGAGTAAGTCTATCTGATTTCAACATGCGAGCAAGTGGCAGTGATGTGAAGAAATTGTCGGTGGTAATATTACGGCCAGAACCTTTGTAATATCGACATAAATGCATTACAGTTTTTTCGCCAATGTTTACTTGTCGCTCATTGTTTTGTAATCTTCCAGTGTAAATAGAACCTTGGCACGGATAAAAAGTTTTTGCATCAGAAACCCAGAATACTTTTATGCCATACTTGGCGGGTTTGGAAGGTATGTATTGAGTGAACTTAGTTCGCCCGCGGTAGGGAAAGAGTTGTTCATCTACAGTTAGGTATTCATGCGGCGTATAACACTTCCGGAGATTTTGATTTAGCATCATCCAAATATCGCTTATTGCGGCAGATTTATCAGTTTCAAGTCTGGCTGGGCGTGTTATAGGGTTATCAAATCTGATGAAACGAAGAATCAGCTTGAAGCGATCTCTACTCATTGCTGCTTTGTATAGTGGTAGGGCGTACGATTTCCATAATTCATCAATGTGTTCAGTATTGGATTTATGAACACCTGCCATTATTAGTATCCCAAAGAATGCATTAAGCTCCTCATACGTAATACTTTTCCACACTTTTTGGGCCGAACGATTCGAGTTTGTATTGAATTTATGAAAAATTTGATTGGCTTTGCGATTCGTTTCCCGTATGATAATTGATTTCATTTCAGGCGTCAATAAAGCATCGAACATGTCAGTACGTGTATACATAGCTGTTGCTCTATTCGGACCACCTGATTGTCGAATAATATTATGCGCACAAGTTTGAGATGAAGGTAATGGGGTCTTGCTCCAGATAGTAGAATCACTACTACAATAAACATCAACTGGCGGTGGCGTTGTAACAGGCTCTGCCTCCGCTACTGTCATAAATTCCTCGTCACTGCTGACTTCTTCAATTTCGATGGGAATTCGCTGTCCACTGCGAATATCTTCGACATCTGACTCTTCATCGTTTTCTGGTGGAACGTAATCCTCATCGTCATCAGCTTCAAATGGATCACTAGTTTCCTCGTCAGACATTTCCACCAATCTCACAATCTCTTGGTCTGTCAGTCTATACAACATTTAATTACTGTAGAAATATGCACAAGAATACACAAATATAAAACAAAACTTACTTATCCAATTGAAGGTATCCTCTGAAATCATGTGGAAGGCTAGCGACTGCAGGTCGACGAGCTCTAGCACTTCCAGAAGTTTTACTACCGGATGCTACATTACTGCCAGAAGCTCTCTTATCACATTCATCACCATCAGCTACACCAGCAGTATCACCGCAAGTAGTAGTCATTTCGTTTTCAATAAAATCTGAACTGAACTCAACAAGATCACAACGTAGACTGTATTCACCCGCGCATACACAACAGAACACGTCGCAAAAACTGAACTAAACTCAACAAGATCACAACATAGACTGAATTCACCCGCACATACACAACAGAACACGTCACACTAGGCAAAATACGTAGCGGTACCCAGGTACTACCGCCCGCCATGTACGCTGTAATTTTTCTTCAGCCACATAAGGGTTAAATTTTCTTCAAAAAATAGCCGTTTTTAAACTTATTGATACAACATTAGATTTAGGAAAATTAACGTAATGAACGTTGTTACAGAATTGTGAGATGGATGATTGTTTTATAACAGTAATTTTATGGGAATTATCTACGTATTATAATATTAAGCTAAGTATGGATATAGAATATGTGTATCGTTATATGGATAGGGAAAAAAAATATGTAACATTACCAAAATAAAAACACTTATTTTAAAATTAATATGTATATGTATTTTTTCTATTATTAATTACATTGTTCGGAAACCAGCTTATGTTTATAAAAGGTATGTATAACAATAATAATAACATGAAAATACAGAGTTATAATTAAAATATGTTTTTGTATTTATTTTATATTTTCAATTTAACCTAGTTACATTGTACCGAAATAATAATGAAACAGTCTTTTAATATAAGCATCATTTTGCAGACGGTCATGTCTATTAAACATTTTTTGAAAATATTTCAGAGAATATCCTTTAATTCTAAAAAACAAATAAATTAGACAGTAATGTCCACATACCGACGATAAATAGTCCTGTATATTAAATGTATTATAATTCCAAATTACAGTATTACATTTTAAAAACTGAATATGTTCTACAATTTGCGGGGGTCTTCCATAGCTGTCGAAATATTCTCCCCGCCCCTTGCGGTCAATAAAAACGGCTGTCCAGTGGCTACCTGGTTTTGAATCGTCGTCACAATTGCCTACAACTGCACAGGGGTAGTTTACCCTGAATGGTAATCTATTTGCAGCATAAACTCCATAATGGCAGGCATTCTTGAAGTAGCGTTGAAGAAGCGTCTCTATAAGCACCGCATTCATCTTTTGAATAATTGTTGTACCATCTACGCAGGTGAAGTATATTCTCCGAGGCACATGTCATACCACAGTGTGCATACGGAATACAGCATTTAGTAATAATTTCCGATATTGAAGACGGCGCAAGTTTTTAAGGCTTGGACAGCCCAAACTTGTTAAATCATATAGATTATTGCGTTCTAGTATATTTTCAATTAATATTTTTTTCTCTAAACCCTTAACAAATACAAACTTTTCATCTAAATCAATTATCGTTGTTAAGATGGTTTTTAAATTATCATATTCAATAAAACCATCATCCCAGTCGAATCCGTGATGATATTTTTTCAACCAATTTATTTGTGAAATTTGCTTTACAGACAGATGATTTTTAGAATACGGTGGTTTGAATAAAAATTGTTGAAAAACCCTTCCATCAAGCGATGTTACGGCAAGCTCTTTTACAACTAATTCATCTTTTTCACCATTGAAATATTGTACGTCGATAATATAACCCATTGTTGTTAAAGGTTCAAATGAAACTAACTAACATATACAAGAGATATATTATATTTATTTATTAATAATGATAAATGTATACAAAATTTTTAACCACCAAAATCTATAATAACATTTCTATCCTTATCTATTTCAATAATATTATCAAATTCTTCATAAATAACACAATTCATGGTTTCTTTTAGAGCCTCGCCGAATCCAACCTCGACACGTACAGACCCATGACGTGTTAGATTCCAGTGATTCATCGTATTCGCCGACAAGTCTGGTGTTAGATCGAAAGCCGCTAGACAGTATCCATTTGGAAAACTGTCTCTATCAATACAATTCCCATCATTTGAAAAATGAATTCCTGTTCCAGAGTATAGTGTATTGTACATTTGAATATAAGATTGAACGTTTGAAAAACTTGTATGCAATGGTTTTGATGGTAATTGCTGACCGTTTACACAGAGTGATAAGAAATTAATTTGAAAATGGTCAAAATTAAACGGATTTGTATCATAACTTCCGTGAAAAGCTTTATTCGATACAAATCCTAGAATACATCTTTTAGGTAACTGGCCTAGAAACACATTATCTAAAGACTTCCCCTGCACCCCCGCCGGAATTGTCAATGTTTTGCACTCGGCTCTAGTTACGGGGTATTTAGCGGTTGTTAACTGTAGTGCTTTGTTATGGGCTAGTAAGACGCTAGGATTTAATTTTACTCGTCGTACAAGTAATGTAGCTTCCGTTATTTGAGTTTTCACATTCGTATTCTCTAATCCGGATAAAAGATTGAAACTGTCTCGGGATCGAACAAGTCGCATTCTCAATTCAACGCCATTGATTTTTCTTGATTAAAAATATCAACGTGTAGATGTCCCATCAAATCAACTTCATGGCTTGATGCTGTATATTTTTTTCGTTTTTCAAAACCTTTATTATCGCTAGTTAGTTTATCCATTTTTCCTGAATCGTCAGCGTACCACAATGATGCTGTGAGATGCGAGTTTTTAGCATCGCTACCATAGTTCAATAACGTTTCAATGTATGAACGATACGCATATGTATTGTTTGGAGGTGAAACAAGTTTCTGGTTAAGATATACGTCTACCTGACTGAACATGGAATGAAGCCAGTTATTTACAGGACCAACTGCAGTATCAGTGGCTGTTAGAGCCGTACCGTCGGATTTAATTATTTTTGCTTTTAAGTGTATCATAGTTTGTGATAAATCTAAATATTCATCACTCTGACCGGGCACTACAAATTCTACCGGTCCATCTTCAGTTATAGATGATAATGGTTTATAATTAACCCACTGACCATTTTCTATACTTGTTTGTGTAGGTGGTAATGAAAATAAATCAAGCTCAGTTTTAATACACTCGCATGATTGTGTATGTAGAAAAGCCATAGTTAGATTATTATTATTATTTATCGAATACGTCCAGAACTCTTTTTATTTTGTTCTTCACACGTCTAGCCTGCTGGCGCGAGTGATTACGTTTTAGAGACGCTCTCTTCTTTTTATAACCAGAGCCTGTCATAAGTGTATCAATTTTGGATTCAGCTTTTCGTTTCAAATTATTTCCTGCCTCAGAGAGTCTTTGTTGGAACGCTTCTTTTACAGGACGGTTTTCACCCAAGTCTCCTAAGAAATTCACGCCTGTTCTGAGTGCCTCTTTACCAATAGCACTCGCTCCTCTTTTTATAATTGGTAAGACTGTTCTAAACAAACCACTAAAAAAGCTCTCTAGCCCATGGCCGCGCTGGTATGCAGAACCTCGAAAAACAATCGAGCCAATACCGGTTCCTGCCTGATGATTATAATAAATTTGATAGGGGCAATTTTTCATTTTGAACAGCGTCTAAAGTGTAACTTAACACTTAAAGTTCCAAATTGGAATGGTATTGACAGCCATTCAACACATCTTATATCGATTTCAATGTTTTGGAAATCTCGTCTTAGCACAGGAATGTAGTGCAGTGAAGAAAATGCTATCTATTTACTAGAACTGTATTTGAAATGTCAACATGTAAAAGTTCTTAACATAGGTGCAAAGATATATTTTATTGTTCGGAAAATAATTCATTGAACCATTACTAGGAAAAAAAAAATAAAATTAAATTTTAGATATTTTTTCCGAGATATTTTAGATTTTTTGCGGGAATCCAAGAGTTGAATTTATCAGAATATCCTTTACACTTGACAAGTACTTTCTTTCTGCTACCCTTACCTTTCGTTTCAATTATTTTATCAATTTTAAATACATCATCAGTGTTCATATACACTTTCTGTAATTCCTGCTCATAGAATACACCTTCAATGTTTTCTTGGTTTAAATCCTCCAGCCTGTAATTTTAATTACGGTTTTAATCCTAAATATCTCTTCAGACCAGTTACTCGTATAGCCCTTTTCAAAAAAATGTTTTTCTCTTGATATACGTACAGTATCTCCAGCCTCTAATTTAGGTAGAATTTTTTAAATGTTTTTCTCATTTTTATACTGATTTCGCCAGACGTATAGTATGTTGCTATCATTTACATCTTTCGGTGCTATTTTGATTGACGAATGTAAGGTACTATTATATGCTTTTAAAAGTTCCGAAAGCATGTCGATATATCGGTACGTATTGTTGCGTGTAAAATAACGATACATTCTGGTTTTTAAAGTTCTATTTAATCGTTCCACGAAGCAAGCTTTAACATCAGGATTTTGTGCAACATAATATTTAATATCATATTCTCGCAAAAATCTCCGTACACTACTCGCTATGAATTCCGTACCTTTGTCTGTTTGTAGATATACAGGTATACGATTATCGTTAAATATTTTTTTAAATGCGTTAATGATAGTACCTGGTTTCTTATCAGTTAGAGGTATTGCCCAAGCAAATCTGCTAAATACATCAATTACAGTTAAAATATATTTAAAACCGTCATTGTATTTACTAAGACATCTCATATCGTTCAAATCGGCTTGAAATAAATCATTAATATTGTGAACCTTGTATTTGTTTCGGGGAAATCTTCGTATCGGTTTATGTAAAGTATATGCATCTTGGCTACTTAACCATTTTCTGACAGTGTCAGTGGAGTATTTACCTTTAACTGATTTTTTAAGATTCGCTAACTCTGTAAAACCATCAGCATGTGAAGGGTCGAAATAAATATTTGCCAGTGTACGATTCATTTTTAAAATTTAAACGATTCCCAGGTAACGTTGGGCGAAGATGAGCGTATAACTCTACGGGTATTCTCTTTATTGCTACGAATAAATGGCGGAGACGTACCAGTAAATTCTCTTCTTCTGCGAGGGTTTCCAATTAACTCGTTAGGTATGTTATTTTTTTTCAACGCTTTTGAAAATTGCTGCCAGCCCATAGGGTTACTACCCTTCCTCGGTCTAATGATGTCACCAACTAAATCGGTAATATTCGAATCTGGTATTTCACTATTATTAATACTGACTAAACCGTGTTTATCCCACGTAATATTTTTATCTGATTTGAGTATATTTAAAAAAATATTTGCCTTACTACGATATGTTTTCGGTAAAGAATTTAAAATCATTTCGTCAGTTAATTGTTCTTTTATTTCAGCAGATGTTAATTGTTCTTTTAATTCATTAGAGGTGTCGACTGCTATGGTATCGTTAATAAGAGGAATTTTGACAGGCTCACGTAATTGTTTTTGAAAATGAAGATATCGTTGAAGAGTTTCTTGACACAAGGCCCATTTTTCATAATCAGAAATTTTTAAATTTAATACTTTTTTCATATCTTCATCAAGTTGTGTAGTTATATTATTATTATTATTGTTATTATTATTATTATTTACGGCATTTTCACGAAGATGATGTAATGCTTCTGGTGTAATTAATGCATATTTTTTAGCATATTCCATTTTTAACTCTTATTAAATATACTGCTTAATACACCTGAAATAAGCGGGGCGATTAACAATGGTAAAAAAGCTCCTCCTGACTGAACTAAAATTTTTTTCTTCTGTTTCCAAATATCTCCTCGTTTCACAAGCTTACGTAAAATTTGTTTATGGCGCCCAAGATTAGTACGTTGTTTTTTATTTAGTGGAACTTTACCCCGCAGAATATTGAGTATACATTCACAGATACAGCGAACGTTATTGCTGTCTGCGTTTTTCAGCAAAACAGTATGTTGAATTGGTTTTAATGAATGTAATGCACGCAGGAAGTTTGCGTTATTGGTTAACGTTTTAGACATAGTTACATAATAACCTCAGGCACTTTTGTATCATTGTATTTATACTTTTTTTTCGGTATATATACGTAAACCTGTCCGTCCCGTACGGTTCTAAATCGACTCCATTCAGGTGTGGATTGTTTTAAATCGAAAATTAGATAAGTGTACGGTTCAGACGTAGCATTGTTATAAGCATCTTGAATAAATTTAGTATTTTCCGGACAAACCTGTCGCGATAAATGTAAAATTTGTGCTTTATCTCGAGGATTCTTAAAGTAAATTATATAATGAGCATTAAGCGATATATCACGCTGACCTTTCCCCTGATTAAATATATTCTGGGTAATGAAAAATACAGATAAATTTTTGTGATGACTACCTTTTGTAAAAATATCAACTACCCGCGAATCTGTTTCACGCATAAGATCGTCTATTATTATCAAGTGTGGGTTATTACCGTCAAAATTATCCATATCCGGTAAACCTTGTTGAAAGTGTACATTAGGTAGTGTATTATATAAACTCTGCCAAGTACTATAAAACCAGGTGAGTTTTAGAAATATTGTGTCGCACATGCTGATCATGTTTTTCAAGAAGCTAACAACAAAATACGATTTACCACTGCCCGAGGGTCCGGCTACAATGGCGTTAAAGGGATGTTTGAATTTAATAGGATCTGTCATTTCACTATAGAACAAAAGTTATAAATGAGAAAAAATTTGCAGGACAATTCATATATAATCTCTAAACAAAATAAAAGAATAATAATTTTGATGAAATTTTATTGAAACTTGAATAGTACAATTATTTTAAACAGTTGGTATTGTTACATAATTATTCCATATTCATATAATGATATACATATTTAGCTTAGCTTAACATTATAAATCATTTTGTACAACGTCTAAAGTGTAATGTAACACTTAAAGTTCCAAATTGAAATGGTATAGGCTCTCCCTTGACACATCTTATATCGATTTCTATATTCTGGAAATCTCGTCTAAGTACGGGAATATAATGATACGGAGAGAATGTTGTCATTTTACTAGTACCATGATTATAGTTTGCCACATCTACATGCACAACTCTCAGGAGAGGTGCGAGAACATCTCCGACAAATTGCTGTTCAACAATATCACAGTACACAAACATTTCTGGTTGTACACCGTGATACAGATTTGCAGGTTTATATGTGACCCTCTGTGTAAAAAGATCGGTTTCTGGTTCATATCCCAGCTGTTGTGAAAGTTTTGGTGACAATTTTAAGAAACACATGTTTGTAT
Source organism: Poecilus cupreus (assembly GCA_963942605.1). Lineage (NCBI taxonomy): Eukaryota > Metazoa > Arthropoda > Insecta > Coleoptera > Carabidae > Poecilus > Poecilus cupreus. Next base: position 2,923,241 of record OZ012729.1, on the reverse strand, counting down.
CGTTTATAAAATGTATTTTTATTCGGCTGATGTCTCTTTCAATTTCGATATTAATATGTGTACTTAGTTTATGTTGTTGGTTTATCGCAGTGACTATTTCGTCTATGCTACTATAATACCCTGCGGTTATACGTACTTCCTTTTTATGAATTTTAATTTTTCCATCTTTTCCTATTGTTTTTAAATGATAATTAATATAGTTTTCGTGTTCACATACTGTATAAAATGTACATGAATACTGAATTTCGGCTAATGCAACCTCCCATTCCCCGTTAAGCTGTACATTCTGTGGTAATTGTGTAGTAAATAGTGTCGTTTTATTATCAGGAAAGTATTGCATTGAACTGTTGCTAGGCAGCGTCATATAAAACTCTTTTTTAAACATCGTTACTGAGATACTGTATATATATTTTAACGGGTATTCAGGAATTAAATATAACGTTATATCCTCTCTACTGAACCACCAACTACTTTCTGCTATCCAATCCTCTGTTTCAATTATTTTATTTATATCAAAAGCACCGTCAGAATTTTCAATCATAAATGATTTATCTTTACATGCTAATTCTTGTTTTATATTATTAACTTGAACAGCTTGAATTTGATAGGATCTGACATTTCACTATAAAACAAAAGTTTTATTTTAACAAAAATTTTCTGAACTGAAAATATTAAAAACATGGAGGAATCAGTAAGGGTAAACAAAATATAAAAATAAAAATTAGATGTACTAAATAATACTAGATTTTATTTTATATTTACAAATAATTAATTAATTTTGTATACATAAGCAAGTTCAATAAATTTGTAAACTGATTCTAATACATATATAAAATAAAAATTAGAAATACTATATAAACTATGTTTTTATTTTCCGTTACATAAATTATACATAAAAGTACACACAAAATATTAAATCACACTGTTTTTAAAATAGAAAATACAAAAGAAAATTTTACACTTACAAATAATTAATTTTAAGAGAATATTAACTATACATAAAGTTACTTACAATTACACTACACAATAATAATAATAATAATACACATAAACTAAACTGTTTTTTTTTTCTTTTAAGGCGGCCCATCGCTTCTTCTCATCAGTAATTTTGATTGGGCCTTTTCCAATGCGTTGTAGGTGGGATAATTGCAGTTATCCCAGTTTTCGGCGGTACACTCCACAGTCACTGCGAAGGAGAGTAACACTTCTCCTTCGTCTTTATTTTCGCCGCACTTCACTTTTTCTTCTTCTTGAACGTCCCAGTTTTCAGTGCAAGTTACCCGGTACGGTTGTACCGGATAACGACGATGCGCTTCTTTGAGTGCTTGCTCCTCAACATACTGTTCGTAATTGAACGTAGCCATTGTAGTTTGTGTTTTTTTTCTGCTAGAATATACAGATACTGGAGAACTGAAAAAATGCTTCGTGTTTTATACTAAAAATACAAAAATACCCTCCCTACCATAACCGATGTTAAAATCTTATGAGAAAGATCTGTACCAATCACATATCAGAGAAACACAGCATCCCCCTACCCTACCTACAAAGAGGGGTGGCCTGTCTATATGTCTCTACCTACAGATCTCCCTTCCTGCCCTGGAAACTTATAGCACGGTCCATTAAAACACATCAACTTATTATCTAGTATAAACATTTTTTTTTTTTATTAACTTATTATTATTGCTTAATCATAATTTACTCTAGATCTCTTAAAACCATAAGGTACAGAAAAATTATTATCAATTAAACGACGTTTCATAAATTTTACTTCAAAAACTTTATTTTCTGTACGGGTAATTACATCATGGTCTAGAGTATTTCTTATATTATTAGATGTAATTACAGCAGGATTACAATTTTCATAGTCTTCTTTAAGAATCATATTTTTTAAACAATCAAAGTTAATTACTTGAGAGTTTTTGTAATTTAAAGTGAAACCTTTAACTTTACAAACTTGTTTAGTTTCATGACTGACAGGATTATATGTATATACTTTATAAGCGTAAGTTTTCGGTCCACCGGAAACAAATTCAGTGATATAACTACCTGGACCGAAGCTGCTTAATTCATCGGTTATATCTCCTAGGAAATTACCTGTGGGGGGCTCATACATATCTGGTAAATGATGATAGATAATTGAATCAGTATCGTAGTATAAAACGCTGGTATCTAACTGATGAAGATATGTGTGTAAATATAATCTAGCTTGAGCGGTTGTGTAGGCTACAATTACAACGTTTACAGTTTTAAGTTGATCGATGGCTTCTTCTTCCTGTTCCCAGTTGACATACATCATACGTTCGCCGGCCGGGATGATCCTATTAACTGTGACCGCAGGGTTAGCCAGTAGATCGTATAATTCTTCAGCCGATGATATTATTGTTGTACGTGGTCTATTCTCGGCTTGAGCGAATTTCCCTGTTTCAAATTTGAAATTAAACAATGTTAATATTAATAATAAATTAATAATTACCCCAGAATGAATTGAGCATTAATTTAGCAGTCGATCTTCTCCCAGAGTTTTCTTGGATATTTTGAGGATCCAGTGAAACGCCCTCTTTATGTAAATAGTTTTCGACGTAGTGAGTTTTACTGATATCGTCGATACAGTCTGGAGGGTATCCTGAGGCTTCCTGTTTCATTTTAACGAAATTATTTATATATTTTACAAATAAACCACCAGATTTAGTGTCTTTGTTATATACCGCTATATTATACTGCCAAATTTCATATACTTGTAAAATTTTATAACCGTGTTTTACTGCTCGCTGAAGTTCATCTGACACCCATGTTCCGCTAAATTGTCTTTCTTCATTGGTATGTGAACAATCGTTTTGATTCAGAGTATCACAACATGTACGACACAACGAAAACATTAATTTACCATGAACTTTACGCGGTAATACCGGATGGAATAAATTTACGGGCGGTAAGACTTTACATTTAATTAGACCCTCTATTTTATCGATATTATTATTAGGACCTAATATCTGATGGCACTCGTCACCTACAAATATGGTGGGGTGTCCAGTGGGGTACTTTCCGTACTTACATACATATGGATAGAGACTACATACATCCACATATTTAATTTTTTCTCCGTTTTTAATATTTCGATAAAGAGAAACACAGCCTGTCCGCCCTCCGAAAAAAGAATCACGCGGTCTTAATGGTAAATAATTTATTAACGGGTGATTTTCTAATAGTTCACGATCTTCTTTATTCATAGCTTTTAATTGAGTCCTAAACTGACATTCCCAGATTTCAATCACGTTATAACGTAACTGTCTTAATATTCGTAGTTTTTCTTCTGTCCTCTGAAACCGTGCATTCAAACTTTCTTTAGAATTATTGTAAATTTTTTCACTGTCGCGATTTGTTTTGTAACATAATTTACAACCGTGATAAAAGCATCCCATAAATTCAAATACTAAACGGTCAGGAGCATAATAGCCGTCAACTTTCAAATTATATCCCAAAATAATTTCTTTCCCATGGCCTGCATGCTCTATACGTATTTTTCGTAAAATTTCCTCTCTAATAAGCCATTGTAATGCAATTTTTGATTGGTTCTCCGTGAGTCTGTAACCCCTTGTAGGTATTATGCCGATGGTATTAGGTTGTAAAAATTGTCTTCGGAATACACGATTGCAAGCCGAGGCTATTGTCACGGCTTCCGTAAATGGACATACATTACAATTTTCAATAAAAGTTTTTCTAAATTTTTCGCAAGCCTGACGCAAGATATCAACATCGGATATACAATATTCGACTATCTCTTCTTCCATTTTAAAAACAACATTATTACGTGTCTGATTTGCATGCCATTCTAGAAAATCTTTCCGTGTATTCGTATTCATATTGTCTACATCATAATATTCGATAGCCGGTAGGGGTCCAATGTAAAATCTGTTCTCGTAGGTGTTAAACAGGTGCGGAAAGAAACCTTTATTCAATGAAATCGGTAAATCCATTGCTTTAGGCAGGGCTGACAAAGACATCGATAAATAATTGATTGAATCGATAAATCGTATTTTATAATTAATATCCATTAATAAGATTTTTGTACCGTTTAAAATTAATTTAGGTTTTAACATTAATGTTTCAGTTAAATATTTAAGAATAAATTGTGCGTCAAAACTTTTTGCATTATGTGCAATACATGTTATTTTATCAAACATAGGCCGCGGACTACAAACGTATTGTATAAAAGATGCAAGAGGGTCTTTTTTGAATATATTTTGACGGATACCACATACACTACAGGATAAATTTAAATTCGGAATAGCTGAACAAGAGGTACATGATTGTTGTGTCACACATAAGTTCACTTTGTGAATCTTATAATTAGACTCAGTTTCTACTTGCTGGGTTTCAAAATCATAATAAATAAATAACGACTTTTTATCTTTTTTCGGTTTTTTGTCTATGGTTATGTAACACTGGTGTCCCGGCGGTTTATAATCTGAACATAGTTTACAAAATATTTCACCACATATATGTGTTCTCCGAGCGGCATAACTATATAGTTTAAAACAGTTCACGCATTTTTTCGTATTATTACATACACTTCCCGCGTGATTATCGAGACATTGTTTTCCACGGAAACGTCTGTTACACTTGATACATAAGAGAGATTCATTAGCAGGCGAACATTGCGGTGTATGACGACAATAAGCACATAGATTAGCACAGCGATGGCTACCGCGAGCCTTATACGGTTTATGACATGGTTCGCAAAAGTATGAAGTGGACAAAGCTGCAGTTAAGCTTTTAATTACATTATAGTGATTATTATAATATAACAAATTAAGTCGTGGTAGGTTCGTATTTTTAAATCCTTCATAAACGACTTGGCCCCTTCCTCCAAACTCGTATACTACAATATTATAATCTGATAAACATCTTTGGAACTCTTTAAGTTCATGTATGCTTGCTCCATCATTTGGTATCACCACGTTAGCTTTTGAAATTAGTGCATGTGCCCTTGCTGTCTGTATATTTAATTGATTTTTTAACACTCTTTCGAAATCTGCTTCCTTTTTCACCCATGATTCGGCAACAACTAATGCTCTTGGTAAACATAAATTATCAATATTTGTTATTTCAATTATACCATGTTTACGTTTGCATAATTCAGCAAAGCTTAACCCGTTGCCGTTGAGTTTTTTACCTCGACCTACAGGCATAGATACTCTTTGTCAATTCTACTTCGAATTCTCCGTTAACGAATATATTTGCATTGCTCTGCATAATGTTGCTTATTGCATTCCAGATGACAACGATATGCAGTTGATTCACAAGTCTAAAACTAACCCATACGGGACCTCTCTCGAGTGTAGGTGTGTGTAAAATTAATCCAACGAAATCGGATCCTGGAATTGATTCAGTAATGTATTTCACTAGGTTCTTCAAACTATTTTTAAACGTTTTACATGATTCTTACCTAATGGAGGATCAATAAAACGAAACGTTGTTCGTTTGCCTGTTAGATTAAACCGTCGTACATGGTTCTCTGTGTTTGAAATGATGGAAAAATACTTTTCATAATCATCTTCAATGATATTATTTTCAGGCGTTAACACACCGTGTCCATTTTGCGATGTCGACTGTTGATTACACGAAACATTGATTATGTTTTCACAAATATTGAAAAAATGTTTTACATTCTCTTCTTCATCTATTTCTCTTTGAATTATTGCATCACAAATATTCTGTATAGATATTAGATTATTAATTTCATTATCGTTAATATTAGACATTTTTATTTTACTGAATTGTATTACAACACTTAAACTAAACTACACTGTTTTAAACCACTCGTATTTTCTCTTATAGTATACAGATAAACCAATATACTAGAGATTATTTTACGTAACCGTCTTATAAATCCGTTCGCAGGAATCATCCCCACCCTTTTCGTTACAAGGGTATCCTCCCCTATTAAGACTTTATCATACATGTTATATTAATCGAAATAATACACAGTTAATAAGGTTTAAGCACATATGCTTTATTGTTATTAATATTATAATTCATTACAATTGTACAAATTCTACAAGGTTTGCTTTCTTATTTTTTCCAAATTCTTTAACACCCATATACTTTAAACCCTTATTACTAATATGTTTCTTTAAATTTGATATATCTTCATCCGATATGTCGTCAAATCGTGCTGGTAAATAGGTTAAAAAATCTTCGCATACTGCAATAATTTTTCTACCGAAGCTGGTATTGACCCTTCGTCAATCAATTAGTTTATACGGTTTATTGATTTCTAATTCATTGATTTTCTTCACTGTTTTGTCATCCTTTAGCATCCCTCTTTTGTTTAACAAGACGAAATCCATTTCTGTAAAATAAAATAATAATAACAAATATTTGTGATAATAACTAACACACCAGATAGACTCACTTAATACGATGTTTCCAGGCTGAAGACTTCTTTTACAATGATTAAACTTATAAATACCAATATTCCTTTTATACAGTATTCCATGAAAAATAATTAGACATAACTGCACATGCCAACCACATCTGTGTCTTAAGCGGCTCAAGTCAAAGCCGCTAAAATATCAAAAACACCGGCAAAAATGTCAGCACCCTAACTCATAAACAAAACAACCACCAAAGCTACTGAACACCTGCAAACACCTGTCACGCATATATTAAATCAAAGCACCATCTAAAACGTTCCCACCCTATTTGGAAATACACATTTTTCCTCAAAATTTTACAAACCAATAAAAACATAATCCACGGATACTTAACATACCCAAAAACGCCGACAAAAGGACCGCTACATAATACACAAATAAAACATCGCCCTAAAACGACACCAAACACCTGTCACACATAAATCATCTCAAAGCTGCCTAGGCCATTAAAAAAACACTCAGGCCAAAGATGCCTCTATACTCTTCTATCGTATTTGATTTATGCGATAATTCCAATGCTTTTCCTCAGCTGGCGCTGCGGTAAATGCGCTATTGATAGATTTAAAATCTTTGTAGCGAAGCATTTGGGAGATTTGTGGGTGTGAGTGGTAAACAAATCTGTTTAACGTTATATCCGTTATCATAGACAGCTTTGTTTCATTAGAGCTCGTGTGAAAAACACCTAACACTTTTGGCGATAAGTCTTCAAGTCTTTGATAACATTTAACTCTTCCAATAACTGATTTAAGGATTTTTTTATGCTGGTATAAAATAATTATAAGATCAGCAATTTCTTCCCACGGGGTTAATTCACAGTGGATATCTATTTGATCTCGAGTTTTGCCTGAAATTATACTCTTAACGAAAAGAAGTAACGATATTTTTTATTTGGCTTTGTGAGTTCAAAAACACAATCAACTTGCTTAATGAAACTTCTTAATTTAAATGGATTGCCATCAAAATATTTAGAAATTAGACCTGATAAAAATTCTAATGAATGAGTTTCGGTAGAAGTTGAAGCTGTACTATTATTTGTTGACGTCATATTTATAATTTTCATAAAATAAATAAAAAAAATATTCCAGTTACTCTAGGAAAAATATAGAAATATTTTATTAAATTTATTCATTTTTTTCTTTAAAAATGGGGATTTGGGAGTAACTTGATTGAGTTAGTGAATTGCAAGATAAAAAGTTACAGAGTACTCAATGGCACTTACTTTTGTTCAAATCTTCAACGATGGATTCGAAGCCTGATGAACGATGAAATCGTCGCCTTCTGGTATTAGGACTCTCGCAGTAGCCACGCAGAAGATGTCAAGTGATCCAACTTCTGACACCAATTTATGTTGTATACCGGATGGTAATAAAGCAACACAAATACAATTTTGTTGTTCATTTGGTATAATTGGGTGCAAGCATTGCTGTTACAAGAATTCAGAATGCTTACTTACATGTATGAATGAATGAATGAATGAATGAATGAATGAATGAAAATAGTTTATTTTTTGTTTGTTATCTAGCCGCGATCTCTAAACGAGTGGCGAATGCGCCTGGCGTCTCGTTCTTTTACCTGAACATTTTTCGGATGTCCCGCTCGTCACCGATGGCGTCTACGCGTCTACCAAATTGCGTCATCAGATAGAATGATATTCCACCCCTCAGGAAATACGTAACCTTTGTTTTTAGGTCCTCCCTTGAGCTTTGTGTTGGTTTCTTCGAGTTTTTTTTTAAGTTTGTTGACACATTTAGTCTTCCAATTGAGTAGTGATGACATATTTCGATTAAAGACTGAATGAGTTTCTAACAGGAGATGAACAGAGAAAAGGATTAGAATCGCAATAAGCAATTCTGGTACTGAACTCTGGCTGCTTTCACTGTTCAGTGTGGTTTTTAAAATGAATATAAAAGATTACATATAGATAAAATATAAATTGTGCGACGTACTTTTGGTGGTCTGTCGTAGAACGCTGGCGTATTGGTGCTCGGGCGCCAACGGTCGGATAGCTGGTTTCGGAGAAGGGGCAGGGCTGATGATTAATAACAACAGTAGAGATGAGATCAACAAATGAATTTATTAATGTTGTTGAAATAGATGGACAGAATGTTCTTACAAATCGTAATAGCACGTAGGAGGGAGAAGTAGGACGGTAGGATCTTAAATCGGTGATTTTCGGAAAAACGACGCCTGGCGTCGCGACGCTAATTAGGTTGCAACGGTGATGTAAAGGTTCGTGGTTGACATACAGACGACGGAGAACGGTGCGGTAGCGTTTTGACAACTTGATGTTGTGCGTCGCGGCGTCGGTGACGTCGGGGTGGTGCGTGGGGTATTGGGAATTGACGGGTAGATGACGGAGAACGGTTTGGGGTAGGTATCGCAAAATCGACGCCGGGCGTCGCGGCGTCGGTGACGTCGGAGCGGTGTCTGCGGTGCTCGTATTCGACGGACGGATGACGGAGAATGATTTGGCCTGGTTTGATAAAAACGACGCCTTGCGTCGCGGCGTCGTCAGGCCGGTGCGCGGGGTGTCGGAAATTGTCGGATGGTTGACGGATAATAACCCGGTCAGGTTTTCGGAAGATCGACGCCTAGCGTCGCGGCGTCGGTGACGTGGGGGTCCCAGCCTACGGGCGTCGTGGCCGTAAATAGCTATGGAGAACTCACAAGCTAGGATCGGCAACGCGTCGATAGAGTGGGACGTCCGGATTGGTGTAAGTGACCGGAAAACTCGCGGTCTACACACCCCAATTCGTTTCACGGATGACTTCTCCGTGTCGCGCACCTCGTGGCCCAGGAAAACTCACCGCCGACTGTATTTGTTACGTTACGAGAGAACTCTCAGCAACGGTACTCCTACAGCGTCGTGAAACTCGCAGTGCCACAAGAATTCGCTCCACCAAGAAGCCACGGAAGCTGTCAGCGGCAACCTCGTTTAACGGAGCACCCGGTATAGTCTACGGTGACGGTACGGTAGCAAGCGGATCAGAGGATAACTCACACTGATTGAAGAACTCTCGGAGAAGCTCACGGAGTTACTAGCGGTTAAACGGAACGACTTGCTCACCTGGTGCTGATTTCAGGAACGGTACGGTAGATTTAGAAGATCAGAGGATAGCTCTCTCTGGTGGTTATTGTTCACGGAAGAACTCACGGAACAAATGATGATTTTGTCGCCAAAATCGTCGGTTTATATAGCGTTTTATTAATTGATCCTGTTTGGTTAGGAATAAAATCGTCTTTCCTATGCTAAAGTATATGGAGCACTGGTACAAAATGGAATCGGGATCACGGGTGCTCGAATCTTGCTCCAAATAACAAAATACGGTGGCTCGCGGTGTTTAACCGTAGGATAAAAGTTTTTACGCGCGTGCGTTGCTCTATGCGTGAGTTATTCGCGGTTTAAGGACGAAAAGGTCTGATTTTACCAAATCAGATCACATTTAGCTGCTTGTGACGAATCACTTCGTTACAATTGTTTAAAATTATTATTTGGTATAGATGAAATACAATAATATAATATAATTATCAATAGACTTTATTTCTTATATTGCTCCCTAATGAAGAATTGATTGAATCTTAATGATCCCACGACAGCTGGAGAAAGTGAGATCCCGTGGAACAGGGTAAGTCCCATTGATTTTAACGCGGGCCCCAGAAATGTCCTCAAGGTCTGGAAAACCGGATACCTCTAAATATCCCGACTTTGCATTTCCTCCGTGGTTTTCGGTCTTTTTGACATGGCTAAAGCATAAAAAGTTGCCTGCGCTTGTCCTCTTAAATTTAATTTGATTGCGTTAAATACTTGCGCATCGTTCCAAAGCAAACATTCCGCCACAGCAGCCACGTTTTCAATAAATACGGGTTGGAAAACAGTATGTGATTATAGATTGAATATTGAACTGACATTCGGGAGAAAATGATAAGGTGCGGGTGCGCTAGACATTATCGGGACAGTGCTACCGTTTACCACAGTTGTAAAGACTGTGGATGTAGCAACGGAAGTAACCGACGCGGTGGTGGTCGTCATGGTAACAGTAACAGTCGACATTTTCGTTAAAATAAGTTAAAATAAATAAAATAAAATACGGCGAATTTGTTACGTACCAATAAAACAAAAAAAACAGTGCATTTTGTAACCGATTCAACGACTAGATTCGTAAGAATCACCACGTGGTTTGATAAAAACCCCGTCCTCGCAAAAATTATAAAACCTAGCCAAAATTTTAATAATTCCGCTAATTACGTAATAATTTTATGGATTGCGCCAGATGTAACACGAGGGTACAGTATTATCTGTTTCAATTACCTTACACCGCTGCTTCCTGGGTCGTATGCCGCGCACACCCGATTACGAATTAAACCCAGAAATAACACTCTTTATTATAAAACTATGGATAAATAAATATATAAGTTAATATGAATATACACAATAAATGAATGGATGGCGACTAGGCTGGTCGACGGCAGGAACCAAAGTGAGAACGTCTCAGGCTTTGTCGCCAGCTAAGTCACCGTCCGCGGGGTGGTGTAGGGGAAGTTTTGTACAAGGGTCCCGGGCAGGGTGTTGAACATCACATGTACCCCAGGATACCACCGCACGGCCGGCCAAAGCTAAAAATAACCCGTCTCCAAATTCGGTATGACGCGCTTTCAGGTCCCCGAATAGGATGGCTTTCCGCAGAGAACCAACGTATTCGAACAGCTCCGAGGAAACGGCAGGGATGGGCGCAGGTAAACGCAGATCACTACGACAAGGCCATGGCGCGTTTGGATTGCGACTGCAACTGCGTTCACGTCCACCAGCTTGGCTGGAAGCTGGTGCTACTCACAATCGATGTTATTGTAGACAATGGCCGCGGTATAACCGGGATATGCTCGTATCTCCATTGCAAGGCCGGTTTCAGAATGTTGGAGACGCTGGCTGGTTTAGACTTGCATCCAGGCAGACTTTTGGCTGGTTACTGAGCTGTCACTTATTGGGTGGCAGAATATGAGAAAAAATATTTTGGTGTTGAATAGGTTCGCGCCGAGGGCCGTCATTGTGCGCTCTATTTTCGCTGTGTGCTCTGGCATCAGGTTCAGCAGGACCGTGGAAACCAGGCGGAGCACTTGGTTTGTTGAAGCTGGGGTGTCCTGTGGTTCGATAGCTGAAGAGTTGATGCATTTTATCGGTGCGGCTGAAGCAGCATCAGCTGCTGTCTTCGGTCGTGCCGGGCATTTCAAGTTGTTTGCCGGATGGTCGCCTCCGCAATTCACGCATTTCGGACGGGCATTCTCAGCATCGCACTGGTTGGTGGAGTGATGTTGGGCGCAAATGCGGCAGACCAATTTCTTGGAGCAGGCGCCAGGAGGGTGGAACTTTTGACAACGCCAACATTGGTTAGGTTGTGGTGGCATAGCTTTGGACGGCTCCACTCTGTGTAGCTGATTGAATATATAGATACCTTGGCGCAGCAGCTGTTCCAAAGATTGCGGGTCTGTGGTCAGAACGCGGATGAAGCGTGTTTCCTTGTTGGTGGCTCGTGAACGGATCCGCCAGAGATTAGTATGCGAGAACTCAGCTTGGACCAACGCGGTGCGGACCTCGTCTATTGTAATGTCTGTGTCAACGCCTGTGATGACACAGGACAGAGACAAAGGCTTGGCTGTGTATGTGGTGCAGTTCGCGGAAGACAACAGCTCAAACTCAAGATTGTTGCCGATGTAATTTTCAATTTTCTTCACCTTCTTCAGGGTCAGATTTTTTTCTGTAGGAAATGTACATAACATTTATAAATATCTACATTAAGAATTCTTGTTTTTAAATACTTTATTTTCATTAACAGTAAATTTTCAATATTAATAAAATTTTTAATTTCATCTTTGTTTAATATAATATTTCTTTTTTATGAAATTTTAATTTTTTTCATTGCCAACTCGAAAATATTAATTCCGTCTACGTAAGCACCTCTGTTGCATCCTGATATTTTAGTAACAAGTTTACCTATTATATTTGTTTTGAGATAGTTACACATTTTTTCCACGTTGTCGATTTGCTGGTTTGAGCGTACATCAATGAGTCTAATTGTTACCTTAAATTTGTTGTGACGTTTTAACCCTATACAAATAAATTTTGTACATGCTAGTTCATCTATATACACAAAATTTCCTAATAATAATCTGTTGTGGTCATACTTACTAATTTTCATAGGTAGGATATAATTCGTAGAAATTTGGGCCTTTTATGTTAGGATCCTAAGTTTATATTATCAAAAACGTCTGAATGCTCAAACCAATTTTGTGCATACTGTAACGCTCACTCGGAAGTCTTTTAATAAACACACAATAACAGCTAATCAATAATAAACCAAGAATAATACACAAGAAATATTTATTTACACTATATTTACTATGCAAACGTTTATTTCCACTATGTTCCATATTTCCTGAACAATTTGATTTTCTAAAACAGTTATTTGTTGTATGATTAGATCGTCCACATATTTTACATTTAATCATATTTGATTTATGCGACAGTCCCAATGCTTTTCCTCAGCTTGCGCTACGGTAAATACGCTACTAATTGATTTAAAATCTCTGTAGCGAAGCATTTGGGAGATTATTGGGCGTGAGTGGTAAACAAATCTGTTTAACGTTATGTCCGTTATCATAGCAGCAAAACACAATCAACTTGCTTAATGAAACTTTTTAATTAAAATGGGTTGCCATTAAAATATTCAGGTATTAGACGTGATAAAAATTCTAATGAATGAGTTTCGGTAGACGTTGAAGCTGTACCATTATTTGTTGACGTCATATTTATAATTTTCATAAATTAAATAAAAAGAATTTATTCCAGTTATTCTAGGAAAAAAATAGAGGTATTTTATTAAATTTATAATTTTTTTTCTTTAAAAATGGTGAATTGGAGTAACTTGAATGAGTTAGTGAATTATTGCAAGATAAAAAGTTACGGAGTACTCAATGGCAGATTTAACGTGGCTTATATTAAAAGTCACTATCCCCCACTTTACAATATTTAGGTATTAGACGTGATAAAAATTCTAATGAATGAGTTTCGGTAGAAGTTGAAGCTGTACCATTATTTGCTGACATCATATTTATAATTTTCATAAATTAAATAAAAAGAATTTATTCTAGTTACTCTAGAAAAAAAAAAAAAAATTTAAATATTTTATTAATTTTTTTCTTTAAAAATGTATTGGGATAACTTGAATGAGTTAGAGATGAACGACCTTTGAATTTCGTCATGCTCTCGTCAATGCTTTGATATACACTATCTTGTCGATATTTTAAAAATGTATATTTTACGCACGACAAAAGCTCTTCTACATAATAAGATTTTGATGCGTTAGGTGGTTTTTCCGGTTAAGCGAAATAAAGTTTTGAAACTAGCATCATGAATCTATCTCGAGAGATTGTTTTTTCGATTGCACGATTACCCAGCGACTTTTTTCCACTCCAATAGTGCTTGAGACCAGGTAGCTTATTGTACGACATAATTAATACACACGCCAGTAATTTTTGAATTTCTCCTTTATTGGTGAGTTTCTCTTTATGTTTTCTGCTCTTAATCAATATATTCAGACGTAGATTAGTACATACTACAATGCGCAAGTAAAGTGAGTTTTCGCCGTAATAAAATTATGTAGCACGAGAGGGGAGCTACAGTGTGTGAATAATTAACTATTATTAACTTACCTTTTCGCCGTTGGTCAGACACACAGCACCCAGATTCACAGGTTGAACTCCGGAATTGGACACAGTGGGATGAAATAAACACAACTGGTATTGCCCGAAAGTTAAACTATTATATTGTAAAACGACAAGGTGAACAAAATCAGACTGGCTCCCGAGCGGGTGGCTCTCTGCTCATACATCCACGGGGATCCAAACTTTCCATCCGTCACAGGGCATAGTGCAGGCACACCGATATCTAATGTAAAGTCTAATTCACTTCTTCGCCCGCACCATCCCTGGACCGATAGCTGGCGGCTCAAGACTAAAGATTAGCGGCGTGTGAAAGTTAAACAATAAGCATAATTAATAAACAACACGTTACGTTGTTTAACTTTCCACCCGGATCTTCATCCTTGCTACACCATCCCCTTCTTAAGACATAAATACATCAGGGCAACCGATGCATTTATTCCTAAGTTCGGATGAGGAAGCCTGTCTCTGAGAGTCGTCTCGCCCAAAATATAATAATAACATTATAATTCTACATAATCCTTAACCTAATTATTACAACTAACGGGGTGCACATTCCCTTATTTTCCTTTACATTTCCAATATACATACATTACATAAAACATTTATAATTAATAACGTTAACCTTACACAAGGAACCTTTCTGTCTCATCTTGGCATGTGTCACGGCGAGCTTGAGGTGCAGAAGTTACAATATTGTCTTGGTGGGGGGAAGAGATCGTACACACTGTTTCGAGCGGCACATTGGCTGCCTCCTGGCTTTGTTGGTGAAGATACAGTCGGTGTAGGTGTCTATTGGCGAGGGCATGCCACAAACTAGCCCACAGAAATTTTCTCGATCGCTGGTGGGTCTTAGCTGCTTTCTTGAGGTCAAAATAATTGAGTACCACGCTACCTACGTAACTTAATACGCCAAAGATGGTGTAAAGTAGAGCGAATATCGAAAATTAGTTACCCATGCGAGACAAGAAACCCCATACCTGTTCTGCGGACACGAACAAGCACCCCACCCTCAAGGGGTGAGTGTGACTTGTTGATTAACGTGGCGGTACCTGCCTTGCGGCTCTATCCGCCACGACCCCCATGGGCTTGGGATTGAGGTACGCTCAATCAGCGCGGCAGCTGAGAAACACATTACTGTGCACCCGCTACCTACCAGAATCGCCTTCAAGGTGCAAGCCTCTCCAGCCTCTCTGGTGAGGGGGACCTATCCAATCCCTACTGACTGTGCAGGTCAGTACCCGAGCAGTAACGCTGCTCACCCGGCGGCACTGTCGCCAGTGCCTAGCCTGCTAGGCTTTCAACCACTGCACGCACGATGGTCCTTCCCATGGCTGGCCGGGACAAGTCCCGCGGGCCACCAGACCCCGTGCTACCAGTTACCTACTGGTGGAGTACCGGTGGGGACTTGCATCCCCTTCAGACACCGGCGGGTCAGCTCAAGGCCGCGGGTTCGCCATACCCGTAGATTCCACCCGTTCCGCGCACGCGAGGCGTTTGCAGTTCAGGCTTCCTCACCCTCTGCGTAGCTCGGGAACGTGGGAGCTGTTCTGCGGACAGAGGGAATCTCGTTAATCCATTCATGCGCGTCACTAATTAGATGACGAGGCATTTGGCTAGGACTTGCTTAAAAAATTGAAGATTTTTCAGCTTTTCGGCATACGGCCGTCGTTTAAATATGTATAATAACATGTAGTGTATTTTAAAATATAAAACAAAGGACTTTGGTTACAAGACATAAAAGTGATGTCCTAGTCTTAATAAAAATTGTTTTGGGGTATTCCCAAACAAGTCAAACAAAAGACTTATGAAAAACATTACGACAAATAACAAAAATGTCCTCTAAAGTCTCACTTCTTGCGGGTCGAGGACGATGAGACAACATACGCACGGGCTAATCCCGTATCTGACTCGCAAGAAAAGGAACAGAATTTCATAAAAAGCAAATATATAAAAAGCGCAGGATTAACGAGATTGCGGACCCTCGGAAATGAAAATAAAAAGCGGAAAAATAGCTGACTTTTGGCACCATTGGCACAAGGCCAATGGAGTGTCCGTCCCTAGCCACGTGGAAGCAAGTCAGTTCACTACTATCTAGCATAATTAAGACAGAGTAAAAAGAAAAAGATGAAAAGGTGCCTTAGATTGGCTAGAGAATCAAAGTAGCTACTCGCTATTTAACAGAACGTAATAAAAGAATAAAAAGGTTATAACGCCGGGGCATTGGTGTTGCGCCAAGTACGGCGGTAAAAGTCTGCGTGAATTGACCACCCTCCTTTGAAGGTGTCAGTAATTGTAGTGCGGATAACGCTATCAGATATGTTCACCAAGGATACAAGCGTTTTATTTAGGTGGCAGTAGGTGCCTCTGGCGCCTAGGATGTAGGGTGCAACAACAATAGTTTTGTCCTCGCCGTAGCAAGATCTGACGGAGCTGATAAATGCCGCGTCAGAGTACCACTCAACCTTACGATTGTAGGCAGCTGATAGGGGTCTAGGCCCCTCCCAACTTATCTGAACGTCCGAAATTATTATCTTATCATCCTTGGCGAAAACGAGATCTGGTTTCTTGATCTCTCCGGTAGAACAAACGAAGCGTTTCTCGACTTCCAACTTAAAATCTTTTTTCACCCCCTGATCTTTCAAGAGTTCAACAACCCTGTCATGTCGCTTTATTCTCGAAAAATGGCATACTCTACAGGCTTGTAGAATATGCGAAATTGACTCAGTTCTCTGGCAGCCTGCTCTGCACTTCCTGAGCTAACCCTTAGGGTTATGGGCCCCGCCACGAGTAGGGAGCACGTTGGACCTGAGCTGTATTGCTCGAACGAAATCCCTCCCAGACCAATAAGGTGGCGGCTGCTGCACCCATTGGCTACAAGCCCGATGGGCCGATGACTGGTGCAGCCCGTTACCGGAATAGGATATTTCGAGAGCATTTCGATGCCTGGTGATAGCTTCTGACGTAGTTGTTAATTTAGTCAGTTTGGCTGTCCTAGTTCTCAATGCTTTGCCCTGTTTAGAATTGATTGCGGCGACTGTAAATGGATCACCGGAAGCCTCAAGCTTAGTGAACCGCCGACTCATAATGAGTGGGATTTGATCCGCCAAGGAAATGATGCCAAGTCCACCGTCTCTACATTTAGCGTAGAGCATATGGTTGCTAGTGGACATTGGCAGGTGACAAATGCGCTTGACGGCCTTCCGGATCTCGAGATCGCAGGCCAATAAGGTGTTTTGTTTAATACCAGGGTATTGAAGATCGTGCAGAGCGATCGGAATAATGTTTGTTATAAGCAAACTTAACTTTTGTTGTGGCTTTAATGGGCACTTTAAAAGATTCGAAAGAATTATGCTCAGTTTTGCTGAGGTGAGCAGCTCAACTCCCTGGAAGTCGTAACTCCGTCCTAGATATTTAAATTGATCCCCTGGTTGAATGTTCCTTATGAACGTCCCATTGATATTAATGGTAGGGGTAGAAACGCAGAAAAGCTTTTTCTTAGCAGGAACCCGCTTCATGACTAACGCAGTACATTTTTCGGGATTCACTGCTAAGCTACGACATTTTAGAAAGTTTGAAATATGGCTTAAAGTAGAATTAACGGCGCCCGCGTCCGGGCCCACCACTAGCAGATCATCTGCGTAAGCCATAACAGCGATCTTTGTGTTATCAAGTACAAGCCCATGATCGTGGTTTATGGAGGCTAAGAGCTCGTCCATAACAATATTAAATAAAATGGGTGAGAGTGGGTCACCCTGCTTGACACCACGCTTTATTTCGATAGGATTAGTGGTTGCATTTCCACAGTTAATAGAGGTAGTGCAGCCCTTATATTGAGCACTTATCAAGTTTATAGTTTTAGAGTGCACCCCCACTCTTTTTAACGCTCTCGGTATAGAGTGGAAGGACACGGTGTCAAAGGCCTTTCTAAGGTCCAGTGTCACGACCACGTAGGGTTTGGCATTAGCCCGGTGTTCCTTAATAAGAGTTTGGAGTATTAACGTGTTGGCCATGCAGCCATCTATTTGTCTGAAACCTTTTTGAGCTAAATTAAGATCAAATAAACTTAGGCGTTTCGCCAAGATCTTATTGAATATCCTAAGTATAAGAGATGAGATAGTTATTGGTCGCCAGTTACCTACGCACGTGAGATCCCCAGACTTGGGGATAAGGGTAGTACGACATTTAAGTAGGTCATCTGGCACCACACCGGCATACAGCATGCCGTTAAACAAGATCGCTAAGGCCAAGGTATCTAAGGTTTTGGCTTGTTTAACATTTAACCGGTCAGGACCAGCCGCAGAAGGTTTTAGTCTGCTGACTGCTTCCTCAATCTCCTCAATGAGGATTGGCTTATAGGATGAATCATCTCCGTAGTGCACCCGTTCGTAAGGAAACGAATCGGGTGGAGATTCAGCGCCAAAGATGTTCTTATATTCTTTCTCAATTAGCGCTATAGGTGGTGTTACATTTGAGGCTTCTAACGTGTCGTTGTCCAATAGAGACGCAACGAGTTTTTTGCGATCCCTGTTAAAGGCATCCTGTGTTCTAGCATATTTGGCAGCATTGCGAGACTTAAAAGATTTTTTGTTGTTTTGCGAGACAGTCGCATTTTGTTTGGAATTTACTGAAGAGTCCACAGGAGCGGTATCACAGTTTGGTCCTGTGGGCATAGATTTAGATTTTAGATAGTTTACGTGGGTTTGTTTGCCTTAGTGTAAATTTGAGCAAGTAGAGAGGAGAGAGCGGGGATTGCGCATCCCTGCAGTAGCTGATGGTACGCATCTTCATAGTCGCGTATCCTTGTGTGATTCCTTAATGAGGAAAGGTAAACCCAAACTGGTTTAGCAGATGGTACCGCTACCGCAGGCAATGCTGCTCTTCTTCTACTGGCTCTTGTTAAAATGGTCGCTGCCACATCGTGAACCGAGGGCGGGGTAGGCAGAACTACCGTCGCCGCTCCGGTGGTAACATCTAATACATTGGTTTGACCAAAGTCAACCGAATCATGAAACTCATCATCATCGTCAGAATCGACGCCCAGCCCTGTTTCGGTGTAACTGGGGTTAGAAAAAGTAGAAAAAGAGGAGGTAAGCGTACTTGCCTCAGATACAGAATCTGAAGAACAATTAATCGAAATGTCTGAGGGGATTTTCCCCTTCAGACTTTGAACCAGTGCTTTGTAATTAGGGTCTTTATTAGGAGAAACCTAGCTCGAGACGGGCCAATTCCCTAGTCTCGAGGTCGGTCCACATTTTATGCCGACGGCCAGAGTTGGCCTCGGCTTCCATCTCAGCATTGTAGATCTTAATATGCCTCTTATACTGGTTTAGGGATTGAAGAGACTTAAATCCCTCTTTGCATACCTCGCAATAGGGGGTGACATGATTAACTTTACAGACACGTTTTTTGTGCTGTGCTAAGCCTCTCTTATTTTTGAGCGTGGCGCCACATTCACACGTGACGCGCTCATCCGCCATAATAAATAAATAAAAAGTCCGAAAAGTGATAAAAAAGCTAAGTCGCGTTATCACGATCAAAAAGATGAAAATAAAAGGAACCAGAAGACCGAAGTCACTGTTCCTGGTGAGACAATATTTAAAAATACACAGAAGGTAGGGACGGTAGGGACTTCGGCAGTACACCGTCTCGAAGTGTTTTAATGCGAAAAATGTTTGGTCCGTCCCTGATTTGAACTTTGCCGCGAAAGTGGCGGCTCGCAACCCTAGGTAATTGGGTCGGCAAAAAAGATGTAAAGGATTGGCTTAGATGTTAGCGCCGGCGAGGAGTAGTCCACTGGTTTGCCTCCAGCTTCTTACCCCCTGTAAAATTGATAGGTGGTGGTCCTTAGCCGTTAGAGGAACACTTTGAAGAGTGACTTATAGCTCGTAACGGTCCGTTTGCAAGCCGTCCCTGGCCTGCCTCTCTTCGTTGCCCGAGGTCACTGCGGGGAAGTGGTTCGTCCACCTACCAAAATGAGCGCTAGTTGCGTCCAACAACGTTTTCCTAATAAGGAAATGAAAGCAAAAAATATATAAATACTGTCCGGTGGACAGACTTTAACCAATAATATTATCACAGTCTCAAATACAAAATAGTGCAACTAGAGGACTGCGCTCCGACCCCAGTAGAACTTCATTGATTACGATATCGCCACTCCGCAAAGTTTAAGAGAGTCATAGTTACTCCCGCCGTTTACCCGCGCTTGCTTGAATTTCTTCACGTTGACATTCAGAGCACTGGGCAGAAATCGCTTTGCGTCAACACCTGTTGAGGCCATCGCAATGCTTTGTTTTAATTAGACAGTCGGATTCCCCTGGTCCGTGTCAGTTCTGAGTTAATCGTTAAATGACGGCCGAAAAGGACACTCCGAACGGCTGATACTTTTACATACCATCGTACTCGTGAGGCCTTGCAGCAAGGAAGTTGCTGCGTAGCTCGGGAATGTGGGAGCGCCACCTCCCAAACAGCACAACGCCAGCCATGACAAGTGCCCGGAGACACCCGCATGACCGACGCCACACTGCTCCCTGCGTGGCCTGGGGACGTGGGGTCCCAGGGATCAAGCCCCTGTCGGCTCGCATAGAGCGCTCCCCGACTGAGGGTTTATCCCCCCCTGCGTGGCTCGGGGACGAGAGAAGCGCCACTTTCTCATCAGGCATCGACGGCCTGGCCACACAACGGACCATGACCGCTTCAACCTGCCCCTACGTAGCTACCAAGTCCGTGGGAGTCGCCACTTCCCAAAGGCTGACCAAAATCAGCCTCTTGGCCGAGGCTGGGGAACGTGGGGTTCGCCACCCCCCAACAGGCTAACAAATAGCCTGCCCCGTCGTGGCTCCGAGTTCGTGGGAGTCGCCAGCTCCCAAAGGCCTACCATCGTAGGCCTCTCGGCCGAGGCTAGGGGTACGTGGGGTTCGCCACCCCCCAACAGGCTAACAAATAGCCTGCCCCGACGTGGCTCCGGGTTCGTGGGAGGCGCCAACTACCAAAGACCGACCATTGTCGGCCTCCCGGCCGAGGCAAAGGGGACGTGGGAGTCGCCACGTCCCAACAGACTACAAATAGCCTGCCCCTCCGTATCCCGCTCGTTGCCGATCGCACCACCATTCACCAAGACACTCCCTCCCACGAAATCGTTGCCAACTAAGTTGACAACTCGTCAAAGTTTTAAAAACCGTAGCAATCGCTCGTCCACGACTTCTCCGCTGCCCACAACTCACACCGTCATCATTTAACCCTCCTGGTTAAATGAATCGTCAATATTTACTACACACACCTTCCACAACGCATCCATCGCTTAATCACTGCCAACTAAGTTGGACAGATCGTCATATTTTATAAAACCCTACCTAACGCTGCTGGGCTCCGCGTAAACGCCTCTCGAAGGCCGCGTCCGCGAACTCCTCGAGGCGTTGGTAACACGCCGCGTTACCTAACGCCCCACGAACGTCGTAGCTACCCGAAGCGGTTAGTAGAATCCCCATGCTCCCCAAATCCCAAATATCCCTGTACAGCTCGCATTCACATAGCACATGCAACCACGTTTCATCCCCTGCACCACATGCACATGCACTGGACTCAGCCAATCCTCTCGCATGCAAAAACGCATTCAAACTGCCATGACCCGTTAACAGATAGCAAACCCGTAGACTGGGATCGAACCACTGCGTCCTCTTGGCAAAGGTTACCTGCGGGTGAAGGAGTAGGTTACCCTACCCTTGTCCGAGGCGTCCCAACTGTTTTGCCAGACAGCCAGCGCCTTCTCACCCACGAGCGTCTTCGTTTGCCCTAGGGACAAATCCCGGATCTCATCATCCGTCACCAGATCACGGCCACACATACTCACACCATGCTTTACCTTATACATGCACGCCCTTCTCTTCGCCTCAAGCCACCAAGGAAGTTCTCCATGCAACACCTGCATCGCCTCCGTCGAAACAGTCCTACATACTCTCACACATGCATACAAGGCAACCTTATCACACCGATCAAGCATATCCCTCGCATACCGAAAGTCCAACACCTCATACCATGCACTACAAGCGAAGAGCACACAAGACTTGAACAAACCATTGTACAAGACCCTGCATGCCCTCCGGTCTAACCCCCAGTCCTTCCGCAAAACCCTCCGCATCATGCCCACAACCCTCAAAACTTTTGCATGCATTAACTCCAGATGCGACCTAAAAAGCATGCCTTCCCCGATTGTTATTCCCAGATACCTAACCCGCGGCACATGGCGAAAACTAACCCCCCCCCCCAGCCCTAACCACCGGTGGCCTATTAACCGACAACCGCCCCCTCAGCAGCATGGTCACAGACTTAGAACCCGAGACGGGAACGCCGACGCTCCTCCCCCACTCGATAACGAGTTGGAGGTATCGCGCAGCGTCCCGCTCAAGCTCCAGCCTGCTCCCACCCTCCACCAAGAGAAGCAAATCATCGGCATAGGCCACGAACGTGCACCGCATGCTCCAACTGCCACAACAGAGTATCCATACAGAGGTTACAGAAAACTGGACCACTGATGGAACCCTGCGGACAGCCCCTAACTACATCCCTCCATTTCGTGCTCCTGTTCCCCACCATGCATACTCTCCTATCCCTGAAAAAGCTCTGCCATGCGTTAATATCCCTGCAACCAACTTCATGCAACCGGTTAATAATCGTGCTCCACAAAAGGTTATCGAATGCAGATGCCGCGCCATGACACCGTGCAAGTTGTCGTTGCCACCTCGCCTGGTGCAACGGCAAGGCGATTCGCCACGCCCTGGACGACCTCTTCATTGTTCGCATAATAGTTTCTCTTTCTGGCGTGGGAGGCAGAAAGTGAAGAACTGCCAGAATGTATTTGGGCGTCCAAGATAACCGCCCTGCCGTCTCTGCTGGCGATGATGTCTGGCTTCCTGATACCTTCTTTTGTTCTTATCTGAGGCTCTTCCTCCACCGTCCAGCCCACATCCCTCATTGCCTGGGCTACTGTTTGGGCCACCGCATTGTGACGGAGGATCCTGCCACCATGGGTTCGCCAGCAGCACTGGATGATGTACGCCGTTGTCTCTGTCGCACTGCAGCCGGCTCGGCACCTGGTCGGCTTGTGCCGACGTTGCTCCCCACGGGACACCCTTATCCTGGAGGGTATGGTGTTGACCCTCACGTGGTGGTACTGCACGTAGTCCCTCCCTGGGATGGCGTGGGAGAACTGGGAGACCCAGCTGGACGAGAGGGCACTTTTGGCGCACTCCTGTAGTTCTCTCCCATCCACGGACTGGTGCAGCTTGGTGGCCCACAGTTGTTGGCGGTTGGCGGCCTTCGGTGAGTCAGGATCCTGTCCCTGGGCTACAAGCTGCGCTCTAGCCCAACGAATCTTTGACTGAATACGCCGGGTGTCGAACGCAACCTGAGCCAGGGGGTAGGGGGACCTGGCTAGCTTCATCAGTCGACCCACGATAAGGGCTGGTATGGTATGCAAGAGGGAGGGGATACCCATCCCTCCATCTTTTGTTTTTGGGCCCGCGGTCTTCCTCTCTGGTTTTGCCAGAGCGTCCCTATATACCGGGCACCTGGTGGTGTTCGCCGGGTGTCCTGTCTTCCCGCATATCAAGCAGACGCTGTCTGCCGTGCAGTCCTTGCGGATATGTCCTTCCTTTCCGCAATTCCTACAAGCCTTGCTGCGGTCAGGACCTTGGCAGGTTCGCTGCGTATGTCCTGGCAGCCAGCACTTGAAACAGGAGGTGACTTTCCTGTTTTCGACTACACGTCAAGACGGTAGCCCAATTTTAACGAACTTCATTTTGAGAAGTCTCGCTTCCTGCTCTTTGCTGACGTGCACAGTGGCGTTCTGTGTGCCAGCAACCTGTCTTAGGGAGGCTATTTCTTTGTTACTGGGCCCCTTTTGGCCCAGTGCGCTGTTAATAGCGGCCTTAACTTCCTCGGCGGTTGTTACCGCCTCGATGTCTTTGACATGGACGATCCCCTCAGGCTTACGCTTGGAGGATCGCACCTTGTCACTTCCCAGCTTCTGCTTGATAGCCTCTTTTATCAAGCCAGTCTCCCTTCCTTCTGGTTTCCTGATGACTGTTAGTACAAGGTCCCCAGTCTTCGACTCCCTCACCCCTCGTACAGTTTCGCTGAGGCCCTTGTTTATGACCTCCTCTCTCACTGTTCGAAGGGTGCTGGCGTATGTCGCACCTTCTGCCTTCTTAACGAAGATGGCTTCCGTCTCCACCTTCCTCGTCGCAGGCTTGCCTTTCTTTGGCTTCGGTTTAACATGGATTGCCACCTCAACCTTATGTTTGGTTGCGGCTTCCTCCATCATTATCTGAAGACGGATGTTCGTCCCAAGGCAAAGCAAGCTTCGTCCTACTATTTTTAACGACGCCGTTTAGCACCTCCTCGAACCGACGTCGCAGGTCTTTCTTATCACCATCTACAATCTTGTAGATGGATCGTGGTTCCGGCTCTTTCCCGGCAACCCATGTGGCTGTCTTCAGCGAAGCCACTTCTTCTTCCAATTCCGCGATTCCCTCGAATCTGTCTCTAAAGAGGCGCGGAATTACATTCTCCATACCTGGATCGGTCTGTGTCCTCAGCACTGCCAGATCCCATTCTGATCCCAGTGTTAGTGGGTTCGTCTCCACTATCTTGGTGTGGGTAAACTTGGGCGTAATCGGTTTACCCCACACCATAGGTTCGCACTGCGTGCTGGCCTCACAGGTTGCCCTCTTTCTTTCTGTCCTGACGTTCTTAGACGTCCTTAGGGCTTTAATGTCCTCTATTATGGCCTCGAGCTTTCCACCGGAAAGCTTTTTGGCCATGGTGTCCAACCTGGTCACACTAGCGACCACGTCCTTCCTTATGTTGGTCACAGTGCCAACTTTGCGGGTCACCTCTGTGATACCCTCCAAGATCTCTTGGATCGTCCTTGACAGCTCTGACCAGGAGGTGTCTTCCTGGTCTTCTGTCCTCTTCCTTTTTTCGGTGGGGATCGGACTTTAGCCTAGACAGGTAATATGCATCACACGCTGTTCGCAGAGGGCCGCTTGGCTACCGCCATTTTCCTTATCCCCCACTTCCGATCTCTGTATAGTCTCGCTATTGACAATCGACTATATATCAACAGGATCTTCCTCTACTTTCTTCGGGTGTTCTTAGCTTCTGGCTACCAGTGAGTCCTGGCCTGCCGTACTAAGCCCCCTCACCACGACAAGGTGACACCGACGAGGGGGACTTCCCTTACCTTTTTTTTTTTTTTGCCTGGTGGGGGAAATGCATTTACGCACAGAGTGTGGGACTCGCCTGCTGTTCAGCCATACCCACTAAAACCTAACCACCAGTATGACAGGGGTTTAATCAACCTGAAGTACTACCTTTCGGCATTTCTTTCCAGGTTGCCCCTCTTTCTTCGCTCTTATGTTAGAGCTGCCATTTGCCTTCTTTCCTCTTCGAGTCTCTTCTCTCTCTCCTCCTTCTTGCGCATTATTGCGTTGGCGAAAGATTTGATCGAGGTCCACTCGTCTTCGCCCTCCAGCATTGTTAGTACAATGTTTTCTGGGCTGATATTCTTGTTGAGCTCCTCCTCAACCACTGTCCTTTCAGGTGTCCATTCGGGGCAGTGGAAGAAGGTGTGCTCAGCTGTGTCCTTCCCTAGTTGGCAGAAGGGGCAGGAGGCTGAGTCCCTTCTTCCTATCCTTTTGAGATAGGCTTCGAAAGAGCCGTGTCCAGTTAGGAACTGGGTGAGATGGAAATCCAACTCTCCATGATTCCTGTCTATCCATGTCTGTATCTGTGGGATGAGTCTCCTCGTCCACTCACCCGCAGTTTCGCTTTCCCATTTTCTTTGCCACTTGAGTCTCGTCTCTTGCTTTATTGCTCGAGCCTCTTCTTTGTTCTTCTTATAAGTTTTCTCCCTTTCTTTGACAAGTAGCTCTATAGGAGTTTGTCCCGCCAGCACCTGGGCTGCTGCTGTCGAGACCGTCCTATATGCGCTACATATCCTTATTGCCATCTGTCTTTGGATCTGCTCATATAGTTTCCTATATTTCACAAGATCCATGGCCTTGTGCCATATTGGGGCTGCGTACAGTAGTATTGAGTTTACTACTGCGCCCAGAACCCTTCTCTTTGTTGCGGCTGGGCCGCCTATGTTTGGCAATAGTCTGGAGAGATTCCGTGTGACCTCGCCTGCCTTCTTGGCTGTACACATGACATGTTCCTGCATTCGCAGGTCTTTGGCGAAATGCATTCCCAAGTACTTGATACTCCGGGAGGTTTTCACCACTTGGTCTTGGACTGTTATATCCAATTCCAGTAATGTCCTTCTCCCCGCGAGTATTACGGCTTCGGTCTTTTCTGGAGTCACGGTTAATTTTCTCCTTCGGAGCCAGCTAATGGTACTCTCGATAGCTGTCTTTATTTTTAGCTCGAGCTCAAGCTCTGTCCATGCCGTCACTACTATTCCTATGTCGTCCGCAAAGCCTATTGTTGTTGCCCCCTGTGGTAGGTCGATGGAAAGGACCCCATCATACATGATGTTCCATAGTAGGGGGCCAAGTTTAGAGCCCTGCGGTACTCCACAAGTCATGGGTAGTTTCGTCTTATCCCCGATTGAGATATATTTGTTTTTCAGATAACTCATTGTGACTCTGATGAGGTAGGCACTGATGTTCTTGCCTATCATCGCTTTAACAATCTCTTCCCAGTCTGCACTGTTAAAGGCGTTTCTAATATCAAGAGTCACAAGGACGCAGAAACCTCTAGTGTTTCTCAATCGGGTACCCTTCTGATGGCAGTTCAGCACTTCTTTCATTGCATCTATAGTGCTCTTCCCTTTTCGAAAACCGAATTGGTATTGCGACAGTCCCCCATTGGCCTCTATCTCTTTGTTGATCCTGTTACAGATCAGCTGTTCTGCGATTTTGCCTAGGGTGTTAAGTAGGCAGATGGGCCTGTATGAGGGTAAACCTGTCGCGTCCTTCGGTTTTTCGATCAGCACTAGCTTCGTCTCTTTCCATTCCTCAGGAAATCTACCTGACTGGATCGCTTGGTTAGCAATCTGTAGGTAGACTTCCTGTTGTCCAATAACGGCAGCTTTGGCGATCTCCGGTGGTATCAGGTCCGGGCCCGCAGCTTTTCCGTTTTTCTGTTTAGAGACCGCTTCCAGGAGCTCGTCTTCCTCAAAAGGTGTCGGTGGTGGTTGGCATGTAAGGCGTTCCTCCAATGCCTCCCAGTTCACCGGTTCCCTCTGGGGGAAGAGCCCTTTGGCAATCTCTAATTGTCTTCCTTCTTCCAGCTTATTGTGCGACCTGATCTTTTTGGCCACAATCTTATACCCTTGTCCAAAGATGTCCTGGTCTAGGTCTTGGATGACGCTATTCCAGGCCTCTTTTTTGGTATCTTTGATTTTCTTCCTCAAGGCCCTTCGTGTGTCTCTATACTCTTCCCACATCCTCTCTTTTTCATCAAGAGTGGCGGAAGCTCTTTGGTGTAATCTGGTGAACCTTCTGTGTGTTTTAAGGCAGTTTTTACGCAGTTCCCCTATCTCTGCTGTCCACCAGTAAGCCTGTGTTTTCCTGCCGCTCAGAGCTTTCCTTCGTGGGAAGGTAGAGTCGCATGCCGCTTTAACGCATTTTGTTAGTGTGGCTGCATTAACACTTCCTGTTTCTCTCTCCAGTCTTCCGTCCAGTTTCTCTAGGAAACAAGGCATCAGTTCTGTTGAGAGTTTCCAGCCTGTAGGCCAGTCGCTCAAGCTGGGTTCTGGGAATCCTGCTTCCCTCACTTCGAATCTTATCATCTTATGCCAGCTAAGGGTCTCATCCTCTAAAACCTCCCATAGCTGGACATCAGATGGATGTCTCGTCATAGTCAGGTCTATGACTGACTCCGTCTCTCTTCTTACGAAGGTAGGTGTTGTACCTGTGTTAAGGACCCCTAGCTGGTGTTGGGCCATCCAGTCGGTCAAGGTCTCACCCCTACGGTCTTGCTTATGCCCCCAGAGAAATGACTTGGCGTTAAAGTCACCTCCGAGGATTATTTTTGTCCTCGCTCCCCTCATGCTGTTCCCGAGGTCTTCTAGGAAGTTCTCGAAAACGTCCCTTACCTACATTATTCTATCGACTAGAGGCTCTTCACCTTGGAGACCTGCTGCTGATATGGGTACGAGCCGGCGCGACACCTCCACGTGACCCTCTCCTGGATTTTCAAGGTCCGAAGGGACGATCCGGACACAGCAGCAACTGCTGTGCTCTTCGCGTTCCAAACCCTATCTCCCTGCTAGAGGATTCCAGGGAACTCGAACGATTATACAGAAAAGAAAACTCTTCCCGGATCTCCCGACGGAGTCTCCAGGTCACCTCCATCTCCCGGAACTCAGTCGCACTGGGAATGTGGTATCCCTGGTTATCCGTGTTCCGGCCGATGACTCTTCGAGTCACTAGGCTGGTTACAGCTTCTTTTTCGGTTGGGAACAATAAAGCCTTCTGAAACTGCTCTATTTCGTCGCTAGTATAAACGTCATGTGAACTAATAGGGGAAATCGTGGCCATATGTAGCAGATGTTCTTCCTCGTTAGCGTCGAGCTCCATGGGAGTCGTCCTGGCGTGCCGAATCTCGGGCTGCAACTCTAGCCATTTACTTTCAAGATTGAACATGGCGGGTAACTTGTCACTGCAATCCACTTGGGTACCGTGATCTTTAATTATGTGGGTTATTGGCGTCATGAATTTTGATTCGTTCAGGTAGGTAATGGGTAGTTCTTTGTAATAATAGTTGGAGCGGAGGTACTCAACTACCTTTGGCCGACAGCTCGCAATATAGAGTACTTCTCCGAACACGCGACCGATGTGACCTGGTGCGTCTCTTACGAGACCGCTAACAATATCTGGGGATTCATGGGCAAGAGCGAGGCGGTTCTGTAGGATCTTCTCCCGAAGGCGGCATCTCTTCATTAAGGATTCCTAGATGACGTCGCACATAGGGCATTTCACAGCAATTTCTAAGAACAGGAGTTTGCTCAATACCTGTGTCATCAAGTTGGTGTTCTGTACTAGTTTCCGACTTTTTTGGAAGTAGAACCCCAGTGATATGTCAAAGATGATAAGTAGGCGGTTCTGCTCTATCCGCCAAACCTGCTGGTGACACATCACCTTGCGCTTGACGAGCTTCAAGGCGAACAACGTATCGTAGGCCTCGACCACAATGTACATCTGGTCACTCGCTTTGCTGCTAGCTTTCAATGTAAGTGCTGTTGCTTCGCCTTCATACAGAACATCTGTGCCGTTGCCTCCCAGGTCACTTCTCCGGCTAAGTCGTCGAAACAGTACCCTGTGTTATATGGACAGATAGTGCCCGTGCGGAGATTTAGTCGGTTAGTGTACTTTTCGCCATGACACTTGCCAAGTGCATCCTGGTTTCCTACGAGGGTAGTGGAAATTTCCGTGGTACCATTACGCACTAGGTCAGAGCCGAGACCTCGAAGGTCAACTCGTCGGAACCTGTAGACATCACGGCAAATAAACAACACGTTACATTGTTTAACTTTCCACCCGAATCTTCATCCTTGCTACAATTATCAGTTGGAAGAACCCAGTCTAAAATACGTTTTACCTCATCTGAACTCGTTTGGTTTGCTTGAGATTCATCTTCTAAATTTACTTCCGTGTCGCTCATCTCAATATCCGATACACTATCTAAAGATCCTTGAACAGGTAATTCATTTTTTTCTAAGTCACTAATGCTGTCTGATCCGTTATCACTACTCGGCACATAATCATCACTGGACCCAGCAGAATATGGTTCTTCTTCCTCATCTGATAAAGAAAAGTCTGAAAAATGTTCAGCGGCATATTCCAATTCTTTTTGTGTCAGCGGTCGTTTTCGGTCCATAATAATCCTAAAAACACGCTTATCTAAGAACCTAATGGTATAAATGTGTATCTTGAAAAATCACGGCTGGTACACATGTGTACCGCATCACAAAAAAGCGAGATTTTCTGAAAATAAAATCAAAATATACGTACCTTACAGACACTCGTCGTTTATTGGAGTATAATGAAATACCTACGACTGTATTCGCGATAAACTAACGTGTTTATAATAGAAAAACACTTTATTTTCAACAATAGCACGTGTTACGTTTTCAAACACAACAACAAAACTAACCTCAATGTTGAAATTAGCTGTAAATATATGTTCGAATGTATGTGCGAGAATTCAGAACACCGGTATGGTACACTGGCAATATGCGTATAATATTTAGTTGAACTTTCAGGCATTTTCAAATGTGAGTGGTACATATGTGTACCAATCGGGACGAAAGGGATAACAGCCGACTCTTCTAAAGCCAAGAATTAGCTGTGAAGATCTAGTAGGTATATGATCTAAGTTCCATACAATGCTTATCTGTTAAATTTTTAGCTAGTTTGTAACCGGATAGTTACTAAAATATCTATATTTACTTGAAGTTTCTTGTATTTTTGACACTTGTGGAAAAACAGGAGAGCCAATTATAAAGCAAACAATTGGTAAATTTGTAAACTATTTAGATTTAAAGAAAGATAATAATGTAGTTAGTTAAACATACAGAAAAATATTTAAATAAAAGAGATGATCAATGTTTAAAACAAACAATGATATTTAAAGTGCAGATCTTATGTATCTTCTTGCCCGCTTCAGAAGAGAAGTCGGCTCTCAATAATCAAGCTTAGGTATAGAACAAAATTACTTTCACAATAACAAGAACTATAATATTACACGTTCGCTACACCACCGAGACCCGACTCAGCACTTTTTAGGTTTATTTCACGAAACGCGGAAAACAACTGACTGAAGATTTAAAGTTATGTCAAAACGTAATTTTTTGGTTGTTACCTCTTCAAATTTGCAAAACGAATCGGCCTGTCCCTTTTAAAGAAATATTAACCAATATGAAACTTTTAAAACCACCCCCAAAGACAGACACCAATACGGCCAAATGCTAATTCGATACCGGATCGCGATGTCCCAAATCAGAATATCGCTACGCCCTCCCGTAAAGGCGAAGGGAAATTCTAGCTTGGCCTTCAGCGACAAATACCGCTAAAGGTTGAAACCCAAACACCGCTAGTTCAAATGATTTATTATTTATTATTTCGAGTAAAAAATTTTCGTTATTTTCGTTAACTAAATTTAATGCAATATCACAATTATCTATAAATTCTCTTAGGGTGTTTCTATCACCTTCAAATTTAATAAGGCATCTCTCCGCGACTTCCAATTTTACAAAGGTTCTAGTTTCATTTGGCATTTCCAATTTAGGCAAACAGCTGATAAAAACTTACAGTAACACAGTAAATGAAGTTGGCATAAGCGTCTGCGAAGATGGAGGTGCTTGAAGTCGGACGGTTGGCGGCGGAAGTTGACCAGCGTCGGGCTGCGATGCTCTGCTTGCGGCGGCGGTGCGGTAGACAGGCAACTCTCGATGATCTGGATACGGTACTGCTTGGCCAATGATATCTGATGGGTGTATCTCGGACTTTACGCTCGTTGTTTACACCGTTTATTATATCTTCTTTGAAGTTTTTTCGTATAAACAATTTACTTCAATTCACTTTAAATTGTACACTTGCAATTTATTATTAAAATGTCTAAGTGATAATATCCCACACTTCTGACACCATAAAATTTATGTTATGATCTTATTAATTTAAGCGTAACACAAATTGTTTTAATATTTTCGGGTCTCACTCAGTTACAGTCACAAGAGCCATACATTCAAATAAAACTATTGAGTTTGTAATTTAAAGTAATATTTTTATTTACTACTACAAAGTTTGACATACTAAAATGTTTACGAAGATTACAAATACGACGGACTAGTATGTACTGTGTAAATTATGTTTTAAGGCCTTTTTGACCTTATTGTAATATGGTTAACAGTATTATAAGTTTAACGGACATCTCCGGAATCGAGTAGACGTAGGTTTTGTAGCTCTGCGGATGACTTGTCTCTTCGACGACGTGAACTGGTACCGATCAGCAAGTTCTCTTCCTTATGATGAGGACGTGGTCTGGTTACCTGGACAGCAAGTTATCGATTTCGTGTAGTCTTCTTTAGAGATGGGTCGTGGTTAGACCCTGATGGGCTTAGGTTGAAGCCTGTTTTGAAGTTCTTGTAGATTTCGTTGAAGTTGAAATAAGACTTTAAAAAGTGCCACAGATGAAATATTTGGTTTTAATTTCTCTGTGTTTTCAACATCCTACAGCTATTGCGCCAATTATATTTAAAGCCTTTCTGACCTCACAATACTCTTAAGTACTAAGAGGGGGTAATCATGCGCAATAGCAAAGTATAACATATAATAATATATATAATTTGTATACTATGATTACTATCGTCCCGATGAGAAGAGACGCTGAGTTTTTATACACATTTTAGTTAACAAGTCAGCATTTCTCGCGTCCCCACTCATAAGAACGTGTATTTTTTTCTTAACTAAAAGCAATAATTTGAGAACAGGTGTATGAGCAAATTTCCTTGAATTGTCAACAATTATTTGTCCTATAGTTCCTGAGTTCATACACGTGTCTGCAAATTATGCTGAGGATATAACACCATCCCCCTAGGAAAGAATGAGTTACATATCTATTGTAATTCATTCATCCTATTCTTAATTTTGTCGGAGCGCCGAGGTTGTGGTTGAGGTAAGTTTATATCTAATTCATCAAAATCTGGAGCGTAACTAACACTTGTGTTAGAACTAACATTTGGTTCATTAGGATTATTAAAAGTTATACATACATTTGGTAAACAACCACAATTTCGTCGTCCGGTTCCCCTTATAAATTTATAATACATTTTAATAAAAACATACAAATTAATAATTACAAATAAAACGTACATAACATAATATAACACTGAAGAACTATACGAAACATTTTTACTCTCTAACATTTTATCGGCAGTTTGCGTAATTTGGGAAAGCTTGTTACTTGCAGAACCTAATTCATCTAAATTTAAAGTAGAGGGTCTACATATGTGATCTAAATCGATTTCAGATACATTTTTCTTTCATTTTCTTCAATACAGTCATCTACATTTAAATTAATTGGTGGCATGTATTCACTATTAATTTCAGAGTTAAATAATCTCTTTGAAACTAAAAGTGCTGACGAAGAACATGCCTTGCAATCGTTGTCAAGTGTGATTGACCCTATGCCGTGTAACTTTGTATCTTGAGGTTGTGCATCGGCCTTGCAATTTATAGTTAAGGTTTCAGGTTCATAATTACTTAAAGTATCATTTAACAGCTTTTTATGCGGAAGAGTATCTTCCTGTAATCTATCAAACGAGTCCATATATTTATAGGGAAAAACTCTCTTTCTCCAACTTCCATGTACTGTCCATCTGTTAAATTTTTAGCTGGCCTTTAGGTCCCTTAATGCAATGGAGGTCTGATGACCCTCCAGAGGACAGATTTATATCAGATAAAATACATAATAAAATGGTACACAGAGGCATGAGCTAGCCTTGGTACAAAATAAAAATCATTATAACAAAATCGTATGAATGACATGCGTGATAAAATGGCCGTGAGCTATACGCACGTAAGTAACGTATAGCATCACTGAAAATAAAAACAATTATGACATAACATGTCTACATAGTAATACATGCGCCCATCGCACCGAGGTGCGTAGGGCTACGAATTGGACGGGAACATAACATGAATAAAGTAAGGTAAATAATTATTCTAATATGTACAAGTTAGTTAGGACCTGAGTCTATCAGGGTTACTAACATGGTGCAAGCACCGGTTGACTCTGGTCGCCAATCCAAATATAGTGCAAACAAAATAAATCGTTTTACAACTACTGTTGGGTTAGGTATTGGGGAACTCAAGATTCCACCAGGAGGCAACATGAGGTCCTTGTCCGGTATATATTAGATGAGTTGAGTTAACAGCTCATCCACCGGGCAGGGCCAGACTAGAAGCCTGGCCGCTAGCCCGTTCCTTGACTCATGGGTGGCGGCGCATCAGTTGTTGCGATGCGCCGGATTGTCTTCAATGTGGCAGGTTATAGTTTTGCCACATTGCTTGTATCATGATGGGCTGAGGGAGGTGTGAAGTTTACCCTCTAAGGTCGAGCGACAGAGTGCCAAGTCAGAGACTTGGCATTCTCTAAGTCCTTGTATGTAAAATTACGTGGCGCTTAGGCCGACGTAACTTACCAAGCAGTTGAACCCACCAGTATCTCACGCGAGGCGGAGGAATCGTTGGTATGCCCAGTGATTTTGACAGGTCAAAAATGGGGTGTGTAACTATAGTGGTTGCGTAGGCATGTAGAGAGTCATCAAGATGACTCTCATTCCCGATGTACCAGGGATCTTAAGGAACTCCAGAGCGCCCACTCTGAGGTTCAGTAATCACCCTGCGGGAATCTTGTATACCTAGCAGTCATAGTTTATGTTACTAATGTGCGCTTCCAAACGCCTTTTAAACGTTTGGCACTTGGGGTCGCTTGCTTTGTGCTCTATGTCAGCACCTCTCAGCCCTGTTGCCCTGTGCACGACCTTGTGTCATGTTTGCCAGAGCAATGGCCACTCTCGTCCTCGCTCTTGCAGTCCGACTGTATGTGACCAAATTTCTGGCACTTGTAGCACCTTTTAATATGGATGTGGTCCCCCACCTTGTACGTGTGCCAGTCGTGCACAATGCGGCCCTTATCCAGTAGAGCTCTCCTAAGACTAGGGGAGGTTTCTACGACCTAGTTCACCGTAGGGCCCTCTCTGCGTCCAAATTTAGTCACCATTTTGAAATCGTCATATTTCATGTCAGTTTCATCGGTAAAATCCTCGACGCTTGACTTAATGTCCTCTTCCTTCAGTTCTTTAGGAATATTTAGAAGTACAACCCTGGGTTTGAACTTCCTGGACTCCTCCGCAACAAGGCCGTTCTTTTTGAGGTCCTTACTAGTGAGAAGCTTTCTTAGGTTCTCATTTTCGGATTCAATGCAAAGCCCCTTCTTAGGGACTTTGTACACCTTTGTAGGGATAAACCCAACCTTAGCAGGTCTTATGGTTTTAAATACCAGATCTTTAGTGTCGTCACTTGTAGCCAGTTTATTGTTCCCAGGACTTGGGGAGATGGTAATCTTAGTAGTCGGGGCCTTGTTGCAGGAGATTGCAATAAGTTTCGTTACAGGTTTCACGGGTCTCTCGGGTCTCACGTTTGTGCTGCGGGCTAAAAGTAAAAGCTCCACAACATCTTTTTTTTTATATCACTATTGTCATTGCTAACCAGTTCTGGTAGCTTTTCTAGCGCACTCGCGAGTAGCCCTAAAACCTGTTCAAGTCCAGTATTAATTAGCTAGCCTATCTAACGAACTTGCCATAAATCGTATCGTGTAGATAAATTAGAGATGAAACGGATATCAGGTAACTATCGGGCCTATTTTTCTATCCGGCCGGATACCGGATAGTAGGTTAATATCCGGGTTTTTAATGAATTATGAAAATTTCATAAAATAAATTTTATTTAATTAACACATAAATACAAACAAAAATATATTCAATCAAAACAAGGTTTATTATTATTTTTAACAAAAAAATGAAAAAAATTAATACTCTTAGTCAACAAGAGGCAGATTATGGTGAATGAATACCAATTTCTCAGCATTGAGAGGTAATAGGCGGTTTCGCTTATCTTTATAAACAAGGCCAGCTTAAGAAAAAAACACTGCTGCGCGGCGCAGAAAGATAAATTCTGGCAAACTTGGTCAAGTTAGGAAACTGTGTCGCAATAGTATATAAATACTAATATTTTACTAATTGCTTACAACCACATGTATTTGTGGGGGACTTATGTGCTTCATCAGCTCTCTTATATAATCCGCTGGATGATGCCACGGCGAAGAGTGCAGTTCAGGCTTTTCTAGCAAATATGTTATTCATTATCTACAATTAGAATAATTAAATCACTTTGATAACATACATTTAATTTTTTGTACCTCATAAAACGGCCATGTCTGGCGATCATTGCCAGACTTATTATTGTGGTCTTTCACAGATGTATATGTCTTCTTCAAGCTGCGTAGCTTCTCAACACATTGCGGTCCTGTTATGTTATGCTTCTTTTGTAATAGCATAGTAGATACCTCCTCCCACACCTTCTGCGACTGTTTCCCATTTGTGAATTTCTCTTCCTTACTTTTTTATATTTCTAATAAAAGTAAGACGCATGGTGTTGTCCACCTGTAGACTGAACCTGTATAAAACAGTACACAGCAGTTGGAAATAATTCATTCAGCTATAAACTAAATTTTACATACCTTTCTCACCATCGTCTATAATTTGTGTATCTGTTCATGTACATCCTCTTCCTCTTTAATGGCAGAATCCATTAGAGCTGTTGCAAAACTTAGGTCTGAAGAAAAATGACAAGGGTAGGTTTACATTTTTTAAAATTTCATTGTTTGTTTTGCTGATTCAGGATGTGATGAGTTACTCGGTGTTTCATAATTATTACATATGACTTCTATTGAGTCCGTCATATTTACTGGTTCTACTTCGTCCTCATTGCTTGTAAACCCTGAAACTGTTATTGTATTATACTAATATAAAGCTCATTATTTATTTATTTCTAAACTTACTTGAATCGTCTAAATACTCTACTAAATAATCTGGATTATTTGATTCAGTCGTTGTTGTTTGCCAGATGATTCTGTATTGAAATTACATTGTCTCCTATAATAATCAAATTCATTAACTCATTATATTATTTATATACACTATATATAAAATAAACTTATTTGCGTTGTTGCATATGATCTCCCAAAAACTGAAGATCGGTGTTTCAAGTCTAGGAACTATCATCAGTATAACCTACCCCACTCGCTGTTTGTTTATTTTATAACTTCCTCTCTCGTTCATAGCGGTCTTTTAATTTCTTAAATTGATCCTTGAATTCGTCAGCTGTAAATGAAATAGTTTAATATATTTGATGTAACATCGTATATAATAAACTAAGCTGTTGAATCCACGGCCTCGGATATTTCCCTCCATTTGCTTTCTTTCTTCATCATATCTTTATACGATTTATTCTTTATTGTATAAGCACTTGTATGATCTGATTAAATTTATTAATAATTCGACATTCATCATTTTGTATTTCTTTTCAGCTTGTTAAACCATTAGCTCAACTTTACGTTTATCTATTTTCTTATGTAGTTCTTATGCTTATACTAAATGTGAATTGGGACTTAGCTTCTTTATATTATCTTGCATAAGCCAGCATAGAGTACTCTATTTAATCATACCAGTTTTTCCTCTTTTATCAGTAACGCGAACATAATATGTCAAGTTACTTCAGTATCAATTGTTTAATCTGTGAAGCTCTATACTCAAATTATATTTAGTTTCTTCCGACGTTTCTTCTATCGTCCCTTCATGCTCATCGCTAGCATTTAAATTCGTTGTATCACAGTTTTCCTGAATAATTGCTTGAGGATTATTTGGCGAGATATCTTGTTCTTGTATTATTCGTATTCCTAATTCTTTTGCATCCTTTAATAGGTTGTTTGGGTAGTTGAACTATATTATTTTGTTCAGTCTCATTTGGTAATCTCTTTGAAGTTGAGTCTTTCGCAAGAACCCAGACCCACGGCTAGATTTTATTATATAATTATCACATCATCATTTATCATCTGAATTCTTCTTGCTTTATGCAAAATTTCTAATATAGTAGAATTTACAACAGTAGAAAATGTGCTAGTCATCGACCTAGTAGCACGAAAGAAATGTTCACAGGTTTGACTACTAAATAACTGAGGAATAAAACACACACAACATCATAATTTCTTGTATTGTAATTTAGCTTGTAATATTACCAAATGTATCATGTGAGAAAAGCAGCAGGTAAGTATTTAAATATTTTTTTGGTGACTTGTAGATTTAAAATTCCCGCCGACAAAAATTATGTCTAGGGAGATTTGAATTTGTCAACGGATGATTTCTCCGTGATAGAACAAAAACTTCACTGACAGCTGATTATGTAGATTCTTCGGGCGCCATTTGCAACTAATCTGAGTGAATGTAAAACTGAACTATCCTGACTGGGTCCGGTCTCTCCGTGAATGAGATTTTAGTGAAATAAAGACATTTGTTTTAATAATGGTAAAAAAAAATTAATTATTATTGTTCTAAAAGGTATGTTACAATTTAAGGTTAGCTTAAATTTATTTGAACATGGTGCAGTGAATCTGAAATATTGTGAGGATGTAAGGAACTACCTTGGAGATGTGGAGGAGATTCACCTGACGGTGCAGTCTAGATGAATCGCAAATAGGTGTTGGTGACTTGATTTGTTTCTTTGGTTAAATTTTCACAATTCGCCCGACAGTGCAAGTCTGGACGAATACAGGTTCTGGAGAACAAAGATGATATAAAAACTGACAGACAAGTCGAGTCTTTACGTCTGGTCTATACTACAATTACAGCATTCGACATCTTTTTTTGTACCTTTTATGCCGAGTTATTAATTCGGCATTGGTAAGTGTACACTGAGAGGTAACTAAAGACTGTGCGAGCCATCTGTTGGGAAACGGGCGCATTTTGGAAGTTCGACCTTTCTTTCGCAATAAATTAACTGTCAGATTTGACGTGTAAACATAAAGTATGGTTAAGTGAATTGTCCAAAATAATAAACTATAATAAAACAAAATTAATTAAGTAGGTACTACATTTATTTCTTAATTTAAACAAGACGAATTATATTAAAAAAAATTTACGAGGACCGGAGTGGTTCAGAGGTTGTGCAACCCTGCTTTATCTAACTTTATCTAACAAGCTTTGTCATAAGTGTCATAACCTTACATTTTACACTTTATTTTATACATAAAGCAACCTTTAATGTCATCAAAGACCTGTATTCTCACCTCACTATTTTGGCAAGATTTCAGTAGCACACGGTGAATAAACGCTATTTGAAATCATGCTTCAAATTCCGAAGTTTGTATTTGGACATTTAGAACATGTGGTTTTTAATCAATATAGCGAAACTTTGGTTATAATAATATTATAGAAGTGTAATAACTTACATGATTAATTCGATATTCGCCTGGCACTTATTTAATACTTTAATCACATATAACGAATATTATAATTCAACAGAGCTATTCACTCAGAATTTTTACAATGTCGGTCATTTTCTCCTTGCCTTGGCGGGAATTACTAGTAGATTTGCAGTGGTGCTCAAAATGTTTGTATCTTTGGGCCAAAGTTACTGCTGATTAATTTTAGCGGGCCGAATAGATGAGAAAGTGATTAAAATTACAAACAATAAAATGACAACATATGTAATTAATTTTTATAATGAATTTTATATATAATTAAGTTATCATCATCAGTAGTAATAAAAATAAAATAGGATAAAATCAATATTAAACAACTTGTAAATCAAGCCACAATTTTATGGCTCAAAATTCAAAAATTTGTTATTGAACTAATATATTTTTAATATATTTAAATATAAAGTTAAATTCATCTATGTTTAACTTATAGGATAATAAGATGTGACAATTTAAATTTCAGATTCTTTTCTTAATTAATTAACCTAAGTAACAACATATTTACATGAGTTGAGACAATATGAATTGAATATGAACATCAATAATAAAAGTGAACATTTACAATACAGTAATTACTTTGAGGTAGTTGCTTAAATGTAAAATGTTTATAACCTATACAAATGTTTATTTTTGTAGGAAGAAAAGAAAGGTATTCATCCGGAGTGACAAATCTGGTTTGTCACAAGCACTAACCCATATACGTTTATAATCTCGAATTTTGATATTTCTTTAATATTCAAGGGGAATGTCAAATTTTTATATAGTAAAACATTTTCATAATATGGGTATGATGATGTTCGGTGGGAGATGGAGCTGATATAACCGCCCACATAAAGCAAAACTTATCGCTATTCACGTTCACAACAGTTTTTTTTTTATCTTATACTTTTAGGTAGTTCTTTAAATAAAGAGCCTCGGATTGGTTTATACTGAATTAAATTTGGGAATGTTGAGCAAGCTGGTTGTAAATAAATTACTAATCTTATTCACTATCGATTTCGACTTATATATTTGGTCATCATCAGGTCAACAGCTGAAAAATACATAAGAGTATGTGATTTGATACATTAAATATGCCTTTAAAAGTTTTTTTTATACAGAGTGAAATAGATATTATATTATATTAATGTAGAGGTAATAAGTATTTACAGCAATTATATTAGTAGTTTGATTTATAATTAACATGTGTAATTATAAATAAAAGGTTATGTAACCTTGAGTATAATGACACAAATAGATTTTATTGTAAAAATTTTGAATAAATGTAAAAATATATAAAAATACTAACCGTCAATATTATAAAAGCAGTTGAAACATTGGTTTAAACAGTTTTATGCAGAAATAAATCATGTGATAAGATTGATCAAGTTGGATATGTTGTTGATATGTCATAAGGAAACGGTACAATGACTAGACAGAATTATTTAGTTGGCTATGGAGAGAAGTGTGTTAGGGTTCCACCGTTTCACCGTTCCTCTTTTGGTTCGGTCATTTATTCACTTACATCTGTAGAGGTATTCTTACCCTCTCGTTATTATTTACATTTTGACTAATTCGTATAAGTATTTACATTTTTCCCTTAATCTACCCTAACTAATATTGCCTAAGGTCAAGCGCAATAGCTCTTACAGCGGTGGAACTTAAGTTACATGTTGTACTTCTATCTATTCTTCGGCACCGTAAAGGAGATAAGGAACCTCAACGGGTTTTGTTATTCGGTTCTGCTTCTCTTCTTTTGTCTCTTTGGATATGTAACAATTCTAAGGTTAATCGCTTGTTCAGATTCTTCTCCGTGGCTAGTATTCTAGTATCTTCAAAGTCAAAAGAGTGTTCCTCTATTCGACTCTGTTCCTCTAGGGCATAATTCTTA
The DNA here is from genome assembly GCA_963942605.1 of Poecilus cupreus. NCBI lineage: Eukaryota > Metazoa > Arthropoda > Insecta > Coleoptera > Carabidae > Poecilus > Poecilus cupreus. Next base: position 2,882,117 of record OZ012729.1, on the reverse strand, counting down.
TGTTCTTTCAATCTAGTATGCAGGTATCTTTTCTTTTGTCTTATGTAAACGCGGACGCAATCTTTACATAGAATTTTCTAGATATTGTTTGATCTTTGCTTTATGTCAATAGTGGTTTTAGTGTTATTGAACAAATTATTAACTGTCGTATACTGCTTGAAAGTGATGTTCATACTGAGATATTGTGATAATGTATTTCTGACTTTGTGTGATAAGTCAGAAATGAGGGGAATAAGTACAGTAATAATTGTTAGTGTCACTGGTTGTGTTTAGCTCATCTTGTTATTATTTTTGCTCTTTTGCCATCGAGCTTTTAAATTCAATGATAAAGAGCCCATGGAACAAGATTTCTTGATTGGATGTTGGCATGCATTTTCGCGGAAAATTGTGTACTATCATCTTCGCAGTTTCCAGGCAATAATTTTTTAACAGATCTACATTGACAGCGTAACCGCATGGCAAAACTTGCATTATGATTTGAGCATGATTTAATAGTTCAACATTCAAAACCAAAATTTCCGCCTACTCAAACGAATTGGCAAAAAACGCCTAGCAGTGTTGCCATCGTTACTGGTATCGAATCCCCCCACTTTTGAAGTATAAAAAATGAGCTCAAATCGCCTTTTGAAACCTTTTCCAATCTTCTGTAATTTCTAAAATTTACATCTTTTTTATTATATAAGCATTTTCGGTTCTGTACCAGTGATAAAAGCACCTCTTCTGCCATCGTAAAATTATATCAACTGAAATCAGATTACAAATAAGATGAAACAAAATTTTACAAACATTGTAAATACACATGTATTTTTTTATAAGTAAATACAAATAATTCTTCAAATTTGCTAAATTTGTTAAGTTTCCGCAATGTCAAATGCAACCGTCTTAAATCTGGGATTTGAAAACGTTGCTTTCGAACAAAGTGAATTCGATTCCAATATGCCACTAAATCACCTTCTAACATTTTCTAGTAAAACAAGTTTTAAAAACTGCACATTTCTCGTTTTTTTAATTGTAGTTTCTTAGCGAGTGCTGTAGCTCTCTTATAAGAGGAATAATTAACGACAAAGTTGTATATTTGTGGTAATTCAGCAGTTCTCTTTTCAAATGGTTTCAAAATGGGGACCTTGTCTGTTAACATACCCCATTCTGTTGCAGTAAGTAAAATATTTGATGTAAAATTTATGACACGTCGATTTATAGATAATAATTTGTATTCGCTATCTTTTTCTTCATCTTTATATTTAAATATTAATTCTATTATTTCTTTTTCTAATTTTTTCTTTATCTTCGGCTTGTTATGAATTCTGCAAATATCGCACTCTTAGTTTTTTCGCTTTCGGGGGTTTATAATCTAATTAATTAGATACGCTTGACATAAATGTGGATTCTTGAGACGAAAAAGAATTTTCTCGGTTCCGTTTAGTAACTCTTGTCATCATACTTTGACTAGAACCAGGTTCTGGAGATGCAGCGAAGGCCGTTGATGTCTCGAAATTCAGAGACTGACTATATTACAGACTCCATTAACATACAATGGGTGGAAAGAAGTGGAACAAGATTTCAGGGAGAGGTGGAACTTCCCAAATTGCTGTGGCTCAATTGATGAGAAGCACATTAACTTCCTACCACCACGTGCTGAAGGCTCCTATTATAGGAACTGCAAAGGCAGTGATTCTATTGTACTATTAGCAATGGCTGATAGAGATTACAAATTTATTTGTATTGATGTCGGAGCAAATGGCAGGTTCATACATACATTCAAGACAATACACTTAACATTCCGCAAAGTGAGAAGTTTCCGGGAACTAGTATCAGAACCCCGTATGTATTCGTGGCAGATGACGCTTTTCTTCTGACAAGCAGAATTATGGGACCATTTAGATACCACGGATTAAGTAAAGAACAAAAAACTAAGCCGAGCAAGAAGAGTCGTCGAGAATGCTTTCGGTATTCTGGTAAATAGATTCCGTTTATTGTTAAACCCGATTAATTTAAAAGTAAAAAAAGGTAGGAAAAATTACAACGGCTTGTTTTATATTTCACAATTTTCTAATAACACACATAGGACAAACATATACCGGTGATGCGGATATGGGCGAAAGCAGTCAGACACAAACATTGTAAAATTTGGACAAAGACTTGTATGCAGGGAACAGACCCACTCAACTTGCTGTGACTTTAAATTCAACTTCTATGGACTATTTTAATGACGTTGGTCAGGTTGATTGGCAACAGGAATATATTAGTAGTAAGCAATAAATTTGTTACTTACTTCTTCATATTCTTCTAAAACCTCCACGACCATTTCATCTTCTGACGAAATGTTGCCTTCTTCATCCCTAACTCCAAGCAAATTCTCTTTTCTCATTTTTATCGAATCTTTCGGGAACAGTAGTAAATCGAAACACCACAGCTTCGGTTCGTAAATATCTTCTGTGCTAGCACCGCTTTTATAAGATTGAACTACTTTTGCATATTCTCGACCAAATTGTGATCGTAAGCTTTGATACTTGCGAGAGTAATCATTTCTTATAACAACATATTCCATAATGTATAAATACATATGATATTTTAAATTTTTTACGTACCTGTGACTTCAGGATGGTACTTATTAACCACGTTAACCATTTCCTCTAACTCTTTCTCTTTCTTTCTCTCTTTTTTTCCGATTAAAATAATCGAGTGACTTTATATTGTATATATTGGACCGTTTTTCATAGACATTGATAAGTCCTGCAACAGCCTCACGCGACCAAAAATAATGCCGGTTTTTTTATTCTACATATGAAACTTCAAAATTTTATAAGTACAATATATCTCAGTAAATAAAGTATAATATATAATCTTAAAATTTCATTCATAACATCTGTGTATTCGAAGTCCCGTCGACCCCTGCCAGTCTTATTATTATTATTATTATTATCATACTTCTAGTATGTTCGTTCGAGAGGATTCCATTTGTTCTCACAGTTGGCTTTCATTTCTTTCGCTATTTCCTCAAACATTTTTTTAAGTCTTATTTTTAATGTTTCAACTTGTTTTCGATATATTTTGTAGATGTCAAGAAACAACAAAGTATTGTCGTGATTCCATTTGTATCTATCAGACTCATCGCGTTCAGTTGTTGGCAAAATTATAATCTATCCGCTGAAGAACGGCTACAGTGTGCCGCGGATATAGCCCTGGCGGATCGGGTGGCACTGTTTCAGAGCCACAACCATCAGCTGCCATTCCTGCTCTGGGTGGTAGTTCAGGGGTTCTGGAGCTACGCCAGATGCAACAAGATTTCGAATTTCGAACAAGCGCTGGCAATGATGCAGGACAACGCGACAATTCTTCCGAAGAACAGGTGCGCCTCCCAGAAGAGAAAATACCCCGATGGTCAGGATCCGCAGCTGAGTCTCAGTCCGAGTCCTCCAGCCGTTCAGCATCACCCACCAAGGCTCGCGGGTCCCGAAAATTCACGTCTCCCTGCTACAGCCCTAACTTCGTGCCTGTGTTCCGTTTCCAAGGCGCCGGTGAGTGAAGCAGCGAGTGCGAATCGCACCGAGGAATTCTCGTGGCAAGGATTTGTCACAACACAGCTTTCTCATTACATCGAAACCTGAAGTGTGCTTCGGCTCTTTTCGACAACGCTTTGGCGAGGACCGACTCACACTAGAAAAATTAAACATTGTCGATGCTACCATAGCGCCTCTATTAATTTTTTGAACTAAAGCCCTATTCCGATATGGACACACAGAGGACACATTCAAGCCACACACAGGCAACAGTTGCTCAATGAAGAAGAAGCGCGATGTGTGTCGCCTGTCAAATTGCAGCGCAGCTAATTTGTGGCTTCAATGTGTCTTGGAAAAGAAGAAGTTCAAATACATTGATAACTTCATGCCAATGAGATATTATTGTTTTGATTTTTCTGTCACATGTGAGTTGTTGTTTCGTTTTTGTCTTTTGGTGTACTGATTTTGATTTGTTTTGTTTGTTGTTATTGTTTGTTGTTATTTTTTGTTGTTATTGTTTCTTTTTTGATTGTTGGCACCTTGGTGTAAAAAAATGGACGAAAGACAAAAAATAATTGCGAGTGCTCTTCTTGCAATAATTATTGCTGAAGAGGAGAAAACAAGAGAATGTACTTAACGAAGAAAATTGTGAAAGCGAAGATGATATGGTAAAAGAAAAACGAATCTGGGTGAAGAAGTGGATTGAAGAAATGTCGGTAGAGGTAGTTTGCATTTATTACACAAAGAGCTACGAGTAGAAGATACTGCATCGTTTCGCAATTTTCTGCGAATGGACGAAAATTCGTTTAACTTGCTCCTCAATAAAACAAAGCATTTATTTACATATAAGAATACACATATGAGAAACTGTATAAGTGCACGAGACAGGTTGGCATATTTGAAATAAAATATTCTACAAATTAATAAATTATATTTTATATATTTGTAGTCTTTCAGTAACGCTAAGATTCTTAACAACTGGCGAATCTTTACGAAGTTTAAGTTTCCAATTCAGGATTGGTATAAGCACATTGAGTTCCATAATTCCGGAAGTGATAGTTTCAATATACGAAACTTTAAAGGGAGAATATATGAAAGTAAGAGGAGATATTAAAGATATTTATGTGAAAAAATATATTTTATTAAGTAAAAAATGAAAATTTTATGTACTATCATTCTCTTCGGAAGACTCTAATTCCAATATTGTTTTTAAAATAGATAATTTTAATTTCATAGCTTTAGCTTCGGTCGTCCCGTTTATGGTTTCCATAACGAAATTCGCGAAATGTTGATATCTTGGTATTTACGTAAAAAAATATATTTTATTAAGTAAAAAATGAAAATTTTATGTACTATCATTCTCTTCGGTAGACTCTAATTCCAATATTGTTTTTAAAATAGATAATTTTAATTTCATAGCTTTAGCTTCGGTCATCCCGTTCATGGTTTCCATAACGAAATTCGCGAAATGTTGATATCTTGGTTTTGGCATTACATTCATTGTTTCCAACAATTGAAGTGCCTTCTCACTTAACTTTGTTGATGGTTGTGGTTGTGGGGATGGTGTAGTTAACGACGATGACGTCGACACCAATCTTGCCCTTTTTGTATTGACTTGTACGGACGGTTTACTTCTTTTTTTAGTATGTGACGTCGGCGTTCTTTTTTCTGCATCTTTGTAGGAACATGATGGCGTTGCTGCCTCCGTTAGATAATTTGTTTCCGTCACCATTGAGAATTCAGGAGTAAACGTTGCCTCCTGATTTTCAGTGAATGTCTGTAACAATAAAAATACTTTTTAATTACAGGCTCCATGTACCGAAGAACAGTGGGTCAGTATTGCCGAAGAATTCTGGGCAAAGTGGGATTTCCCAAATTGTATTGGCGCGATAGACAGAAAGCACATCACTTTCAGGCCTCCAAGCAGTGAAGGGTCGTTTTATAGAAATTATAAAGACACGGATAGTATCGTCTTAATGACAGTAGTCGATGCCAAATACAAATTCCTGCTTGTGGATGTGAGGATACATGGTCGCATAGTGACGGGGGCGTCTTCAGTAGAAGTGGCATGCAAGACGCTATTTTTTAAAATAAATTAAATTCCCGGCCAATCCAAACTCCCGTATAGCGACGTATGTACTCCGTATGTATTGGTAAGAGATGATGCATTCCCACTAAATAACCGGTTAATAAAACCGTTTAAATACCATGGACTAAGCCAGGAACAAAATATTTACAATAGTCGCTCTAGACGAATGGTGGAAGACACTTTTGGAATACTGGCTAATAGATTTAGAGTGTTGTTGAATCCAGTAAATTTCGATGTTGAAAAAATGGAAAAAATTACTTTAGCATTTTGCGTGTTACACAATTTCTCAACAGAAAATAATAAACATCAGTACACTAATATTGATGACCTTCCTACTGATAGGCTGCAGTGTTACTTGAAAACAAGCAAACAGATCAGCAACTGAAGCTACAGAAGTGCGAAAAAAGTTCGTGGAATATTTTAATGGTGTAGGAGCTGTTTATTGGCAGAACGACCGAATTTAAATTAAAGTTTTTTTCTCGTAAATATAATTATTTACCTCGGCAATAAACTCTTCTTTTAAATACGCCACAGCTCCAAAATCTTCCTCATAATCCTCCGCACCATCCAAACATTCGAAGTTTAACTTGCTTTTCCGCGCATTCACCGAATCCAACAAAAAGTTCAAGTCGCCATACCACGAAAATTTGGAGGGAAGAAGTGAAAGAAGAAATCAGTACGGGGGCAGTGGTGAGTCGCTCTTTAAGTTCTTTTCCCCAGCTCCACGGTCGCCGTTTCTGGAGTAGTTGAGTTAGGGCCGCAGTTTTTGTAGAGTAGTCCGGGATGAACCGCCGATACCATGAGCCAGCCCCAAGAAATTCTCTGACTTCTTTCCGAGTACTAAGCGCGGGCATTTGCCGAATTGCAGCTACCTTTTCCGGGTCAGTTTGAATGCCGTTGCTGGTGATAACGTGGCCCAGGTATCGGATGGATTTCAACCCGAACTGGCACTTCTCCGTGTTGATTTGAAGATTGGCTTGGCGGAGTCGGTGGAAAACCTCAGCCAGGTGCTTCACGTGGTCTGTGAGAGAGCCGCTGGCGACCACAATATCGTCCAGATATGTGAAGGCGTATGGTTCCATGTCGATACAAAATCGTGGTTTACCATTCTTCTTGCGCACTATCACTGTCGGGGAGCTTCAGGGTTGCTTGAGGGTTCGATGACGTGGTCTTTTAACATATCTACTACCGCGGAATTCAGAATTTGCTGCATGCGGGGATTCCGTGGTAGATAGCGTTTTTTGATCGGTGTCGAATCTTTCAATTTCGTTTCATGCCTGAGTAGAGGTGTAGTACTACGCAGTTCCATGAACTTTGGCAGCTCGTTCTCCAGTAGTTTTCTTAGGGCATTGGTGGCACTGGGTACTTCTGCGGGCGCCTTTCTGTGAACCAGTGGCATACAGCTGGACGGAACTGTCACATTGGCTCGGCCTTCCGCGGGGTGGAGCTGCATGTGGAAAAGCTCGGATCCATGCCCAGGATCATCGGTACGGTCAAGTTCGCGACGAGTATTACGAGCTTGTCTCATTCTATTTTGCTCAGCCCTGTGCTCGTGATATCTTATCATATAATTATGTAATCGCAGAATTAAATCAATCAGTGACCATAACAATCTTCTTTCAATTTCATCGACGGGAAGGTTCTTCCTTCTACCCTGGCCCACGTCTTCAATCTCGAGGTTTTTAAAGGTGAGATTCTCCCCTAATAAAGACAATATTTTCAAAATTTTCGAAGTTAAGTTTAAGTCTAACAAGAATTCAATATTTGCTAAACTACTAATATACCACCTAACGGATTCGTATGAACTTTGTCCCTCTGAAAGTGTTCGCAGAGACAACAACGCACAACAAAACATGCATTCGTGCGCGCCCACGAACAGTTCTAGATTTAGTCTGAATTTATTCGGAATTGACCCAGTGAACAAAGCTAGTACCATGTCTCATTTTTGCCCCATGCTGCTGGCAGTTGAATTCAAACTGAATTCCGCAGTCATGTTTGTAAGTATTCATTTTATTAATAATACCCGCCTTATTAACATGGGATTTTTTCATAGATTAATTTTTGATATGCCCCATTTATTATTGTCACGAATTCCTTGGGGTATATTAACCCATTAGTTCCCACGAAGTTTTTTTTTTTTTTAGATCAGATTCAAATTTTGTAACATTGGTCTAAACATCAAATTAAACAAGTTGAGATAGGAATATATACCTGTTTTATTTTTAGATCTAATAAAAAATAGGTGTACTCTGTAGAATATAATGGTATTAGAGTAGACCTAAAATATAATTTAAAATCTAGGAATGAAATGCCTTAACAGTCTCTTTCTATACACAACGTGACTTTACACTTGCAACACATCCACTTCACTCTTGCATGACAGTTTTTACATCTCAATTGTTTATCAATTTTTTCGGGAAAATGTCCACCTTCGTGTTACCGTTACTCACTGTGTACTTTAGCGAGTACAATGGGGATTAGTGGGTTAACCGACACTGCAACTGTGACTGAATGCTCAAGCCAGATAATTCTAAAACATAAAATTGTTTTAATAACTAAATAAAGTTATATTATTTTTCAATGAGTACAATCCATAGACGTCGGTATAACATGGATTTTTAGTGCGAACTAAATAAAAGATAACGCCTGGCTGCAATGCGTTAATCACGGCACGGCAATAATCACATTAGCTAATAAAGAGACGCTTATGGTGTGATAAATAAAACATTTGATAACAATGTTATTACCAGCGCTAGTTTGATATGCGCGTGGTGTTCCCTTGGCAGTGGTTTCGCTAGATAGTAGATAGGGACAGAGGGAATCTCGTTAAACCATTCATGCGCGTCACTAATACACGAGTCTTTTGGCTATTATGTAAATTGTATTCGAAAAAGTAGACAACATTTCGGCAATACGGCCGTCGTTAAATAATAAAATCAAACAAACACATTTAACATCATAATAGCCAGTAATCAGATAAGGCGCATAGGCATTCTCGTCACGTTAAAACGGTACGAACGTACGAATCAACACCTGGACTGCCGGCAGGAGGCCTCCAGCGATTCTGAAGTGACGCCTGGTGATCATCTTCAACTTCTTCTCCTTACCGGCTGGGATGAGGGAGAGAGTGGAGCTTTTCTTGGGGTTGAAGCGTAAGCCCATCTTCTCCGCTTCATGCGCCGCTCTGGTGAGGGCGGTTTGTAGACGACCCCACTTGGAGCCTGCCACCAGTACCAGGTCGTCGGCGAAGGCCAGGGCAGAGACCCTTTTCGGGCCCCATCTGGAAGCCGACTTCCTTGGGCACAGCGGCCAAGATGTTGTCAATGGCCAAGTTGATTAAGAACGGTGAGAGGGGGTCCCCTTGGCGCACTCCTTGGTTGACCTCAACTTCCTCCGAACGCTGACCTCTAACCTCGAGGACTGTGGCGGTCTGCTGGTACATCCGTGCCACATAGCTGTTGAAGGCTCTTGGTAGGCCCCTCTTGATGATATTGGTCAGCAGCGCGTCGTGGCTCAGGTTGTCGAAGGCCTTAGAAATATCCAAGACCGCGATGTGGAGCACACGTAGGTGTTGCTTGGCCATGCCGATCGCCGCGTCAAGGATGGCTGTGTTTTCGGCACAACCGTCCGCGGCTACAAAGCCACGCTGCAGTTGATCCAGAGGGGTTGTGTTTTGTAGTCTTGAGGTCAGTATTCGGTGGAGCTGGCGGACTACTACTGACCCGATCGCGATGGGTCGGTAATCAGCAGTAGATGGTGGGTCTTCAACTTTTGGAATAAAGACTGTCCGCGTGAGAAGGAGCTCCCTAGGGAAACCCCCATTGAGCAGACCACGTTGTATAGGAGGCATCTTACGAGTGGGGCCATCGCCTTCCACTGAGACGCCGTGATGCCGTCCGGACCCGCAGCCGAGTGGGTGGGAACCTGATGTTGTTCAACTTCGCTTAAGACTGGATCCGGACGTAGTCGCGATGCCGTCTTCTTCGACGAGTGTCCCTGGGAGGTCTGGCCTTAGGATCGCGTGGTGATAGAAGTGCCTTTTTTGAAGGCTCTTTTGCAGGTCAGTGGTGCGGCCTATCACACGACATGTAACTAAGCTCGTTAAAGTTTCTTTTTCTGTTAGAAACAATAGAGCTTTTTGAAACTGCTCCATTTCTTCTTTAGTATACACGCCATGTGAGCTGATTGGCGAAATTTTGGTCATGCGTAGCAGGTGTTCTTCCTCATTCGCATCCAGCTCGATCGGGTCGGGTCTAGCGTGGTGAACTTCCGGCAGTAGCTCGAGCCACTTGTTCTCTAGGTGAAATATCGCTGGTAACTTATTGTTACCGTCCACCTGGGTTCCGGGGTCCTTGATAATATGAGTGATGGGCGTCATTAATTTTGACTCGTTGTTGAATAGGATCGGCAGTACTTGGTAGCAGAACTGCGATCGCCGATATTCAACAACCTTCGCGGTGCACCGAGTGATGTATAATACTTCACCTAGGACTCGGCCGATATGACCTGGTGCATCACGAACGAGTCCACTTACGATGTCCGGTGTCTCCAGGGCGAGGGCGAAGCGATTTTGGAGTATCTTTTTGCGCAAACGACATCGCTTCAAAATTGAGTCATAAATTTTCCAAGAAGAGAAGTTTGCTCAACACCTGAGCCACCATGTCCGTGTTCTGCACTAATTTCCTCGTCTTTTGATAGAAAAATCCGAGGGACGTATCAAATATTATTAGCAGGCGGTTTTGTTCTGTCCGCCATGCCTGCTGGTTACATATAATTTCTTGCGAAATTAGACCATCGTAGAGAACGTCGATGCCAGTGGATGTGCATTGCTCATTGGTCCGGGATTCCCAAGTAACTTCGCCGGCGAGGTCGTCGAAACAGTAGCCAGCACTGTACGGGCAAACAGTACCGCTGCGTAGATTAACACTATTCTCTTCTACATTTTGTAGAGCACTGCAGATATGAAAAGACGTCTGCTTTGTTTAAAAATCTAAAACCAACTCCCTTCTTGTGCTAAAACACACGCATCTACCCCATAAGCGAGTACGTGCAGGGAGAGGAAGTCTCTTGAAGAACAACACAAAGATTGCATAAAAAACTAGAGCACTTAAAATTACGAAAAACTAAAACCTTATCTAGGGTTCGACCAGGCCTCTCCGTAAACCTGTCAACCCCAGATGGCATTTCAAGCCGGTATTTCAGAATATTTGCTGTGATAATCTCAAATGACTATTTATGATAACTAAAATTCTAACACACATGTGTAGCATTAAATTAAACTCAAGAAAGCAAGAACTCCTGTCAAGACGATTTTCGATGTATTTAAGTTTCCAACGCTGTTTGAAACTTGATATTTTAAAATCGTTTTGATAGTAAAAACAATAAATCGTATTCTGAATATTCGCCTTGTTACACCATCCGTGCCCTAAATACAATTATATCGTTGGATATAATTTATACTAAACTTAGACTAGAACAAGGTGACATGCAACAATTACATTAATAATTCTGCAGTACCTGCTAATTTTACAACAGTATAGCCCGAATTAAAAATATTCTATCAGCATTGCGCTTTGCAAGGCGCACAAGCGAACGAACTACAAATGACACAAGCAAATAACCAACGGAATTGGTCACAATTCCTACCAGAAAAGAAAATTTATAAAATAACACATATTTAAACATATCTTTACACATAAAATAAACATAATAGAAAAAATACTTTTAAAAAAATTATTAACTAATGTAAAAACACAACTTTATTTCTAACATGCACAAAAACACAAAACAAATAAAAATACAAAAAATAAAATTGTCTGAAGGCAGGTAGCTTTGGGTACATGTCCACGCGGGGTAGAGACACACAGATGGAATAAATGTCCACTACACAAAACTATCACTGTCACTAACACGTCACTGCGGGGTAAGGGGCTACGAGGCGGTGGTTCCTCACAAAACAAGGGTCGAAGACCCTTCACGATGAGCAGCTGACTCTGGTAAAACCAGCTGGTCCTTCGCTGCGGATGTGACGACACCTTGCCGGAGCGAAACAGAAGTCGGCCTCTCACCTGGCGTATCCTGGTGGAGACGGACTGCTGCTGGTGATTTTCTCCGACAGAAACCACGGTGGAGTAGCTGCTGGAGCTACATCTATGGTACACCGGGTGTGAACCCTGTTCACTGGTTGTGAACAGCTCTTCTTCTGGTAGAACGATCGTCTCTGCCTGTTCAGTGCTGTTGGTATCAATGCCCGGTTATTCTTTTGTGCTACCTTCCTATTCTCTTCTGGTTCCTTCATTACCAAGTAGTTTACCTTATTTTCGGCTGTCTCCATTTTCCCAAAAACAACAGCAACCTCGCGCTCAGCACGTAGCAATGCCTCGAAATCAGCCGCGCTGATTTTTGCTATCTCCGGCTGAGATGGGATTTGATGGTCGAGGTTATAACTAGAGTTCGGATTTATATGCATATGAAAAATCAAAAAATGCGCATAAAAAGGCATAAAACTATGTAAAAAAATGCATAAAAATTTTTGTCTTTTGTCGCTTAAAATGTTTTTGTATGCTGAAAAACTGCGTTCAACATCCACACTTGTAATAGGTGCGTACTTAAATTTTGATACAAGGCTACGTTCCATGTTCACCAGATAAAATTCTTGCAATTTTTTTAAGTTGCAAATATCCCTCATTTTTTGATATCACGTTATTCAATTTGTTTTTAACAACAGCAGCTTGGCACCCCATTACTTTTTCCGTATTTGCTATGAAATTATTTACAATGTCTATAGACGAAGTTAACGCCATCCCTTGAGTTTCCAGAGCTTTTATCGATTCTACTACAAATTTATAATTAGTTTTTAGAAAGATCAAATTTTGTTCTAATTGCGGTTTTTTTTAAAACTTCCTGGCATTCTTTAATAGCTTGAGCATCTGATTCCGAAAATCCAAGTACAATTTTCTTAAAGTATTCAAAATTGTCTGCATAAAAAATGCTGCCTCTAGCCAAGTTCCCCATCTTGTCACAATTGGTTGAGGTGGTAAAGAAATGTTGGCATATCTTTCTTTGAACATTTGAATCCGTAGTGGTGCCTTTAGAAATACTTTTTTTCCACTTTTAATCAGGTCATTGACTAATGGAAATTGTTGTTTTATAGTTTCCGCAACCCTGTTAATTCCATGAGCCAGACATGTGCAATGAATCATTTTGGCATAAAATACTTTCAGCTTGCATGCAGCTTTAATCATATACGCTGCCGCATCTGACACCATCAACAGAATCTTGCCGTAAGGAACAATATCAGGCAAATAAAATTTAGTCAGTGCTTCATTAACAAACTGGGCTATTGTGTCGCTGTTAGTTTTTTCCAACTCTCTGCAGCATATTAAAAATGGTTGGGTGGGTGTATCTTCAGCTTCACTTAAAACCCCGATAAGTAAATTTGCCACATATCGTCCACAGCTATCAGTAGTTTCGTCAACGGAAAACCATACAAAATTGTCGGCTATAATTGCTTTAATATTCTCGATTGTCTCTTTGGAAACTTTAGACACAACATTTTTTCGCAGTGTGCTTTCACATGGTATGTGGCGCTGAGAGTATGTTTCCAAAAAATCTTTGAATACAGAATTTTCTATTTTATTTAATGGTATATTTGCACACATTAACGCTTTACAAAGATCAAAATTAAATTTTGTGTTGTCATCCTTTATTGCTGACGAAGTAGCTAAAGATTCTGCTATTGTTTGTTGCTGGGTTGAATTTACAGCATTATACATTTTCAAACGCTGAATATGAGCTTTGGTATTTACATGCTGGGTTATACTAAACTTTTTTTCGCATGCAATCTGAAATAATGTACAAATAAATTCAGAGCTAATTAAATAAGATAAAAAACTCACCGTCTTGGAACATGCCCTACAAAACAGTCGATTGAATTCTAACTTTAATTCAGGATATTTCCGTATCAGCTCATTTGTAGTAGGTTTAATTTTAGGTATTTTAACGATCACACAACTTTCATTCACTTTATTAATAAAAATCGTACTTAATTCTTCAACACACAAATAGCAATGCAATACAATGCAGATACGACATACAGATAGATAACCGCATAGATGGGTTACTTACATTTAGTTAAATCGGGACTTCCCCGATTCCCTATCAAGCATTGCACGAAGAAACGAGAATAGCGCTATCTGTTGAGTAATAGTTGAAGTCATTCGGAAAAACACCGAAATTATCGGCATTGTCAACTACAAATTTTTGTTCCAAAGTTAAAAAAGTATTCTGCCAAGTTTAAATGTATGCCAAAAAAGAAAAATTTTCCAAATTTAATAAAAATGCACTAAATATGCATCAAATTTTAAAATTTGTATAAAAGTTAAAAAAATGCAAAATATGCATAAAAAACTTGGTGTTAAAATGCTTATTTTTTTTTATAATTCGTGAACATTTTTACATGTTTTTAGCCTGCATAAAAATTTCATGTCATGCATCATAGCATGAAATCCGAACTCTAGTTATAACCATAACTGTGTGGTGGTACCCGATACACTGTAGAACCAGCCACACCAATTCCAGCGCACGTCGAACCCCCTGTGACCGATATCGGTCTTGGTTGCTGCTGTTGTTGCCCAAACGAACTCCACGACATCGGAGCTGGCGATGGACAGCCGTTCCGCCAAAAACGACATGATGCACAACCCAACGGAAAGTACAAATACCTGGCATACCCAGGCAAGGTATGATCCAACTCGTAACCGAGGTTTGGAAACATGGTTACTGAACCAACATATTCAGTACGTTGAGTCGCTGAACACGGAATAAAATCAAAGTATAAAACGAACAAAACAAAATTATTTAAAACAAAACAAAATGACTTAAAACACAAAATGACTGCGCCAGTAATCATTGATTACACTAAACACTTGACGCGAACAAAAACACTTTAAATGAACGGAACACTTTACACGAACGGGAACGTATGAAATTTTTATACCGCGCGAATTTTAAACCGAAATTAAAATTTTTTAACGCAGTATACTACCGATTGTTGCCAATGTAGCTCGAGGGGGAGGTATATAATGTGTGAAGTTAAATAATAAATTCATACGAAGTCGAACAACAATCAAATAGTGGTTTTCGGTACTTACCGTTCTTTCCTTCTGACCTGGCTTGGGCTGTGGATCAGCTGACTGGTAACAGGCACACTCACTAAGGGTTAACGACCGTCGACCGGGGTGTTTTAGGGAAATATATCAAGTAAAACCACACTCGTGAAATAGAAAGAAATAAAGTTATATTAAAAATAAAATTAATGGAAAGTAATGAAAAGTAATGGCACGTAGCAACACAAAGTTGATGAAACACAAAACTTATATCACGTTGTTACAATTATTTCTAAAGCGGATCACGACCGATAGCTTCAAAGGCTGGTTACACAGTGATTTCCAATATTTCCTTGTTTGAGCAGCGTCATCATAAAGTGGTGTTAGGGGGGTTGGAAATGGTTCAGCGAGTCCCGTAGCCACATATTAGTTTCTCACAGTTTTTAACCCCTTAATGCACATTTTTTAAATCAATTTAGGTACAAAAACATCATTTTTTTTTTGCAAATAATTATTATTTATGCTTATTTTAACTAATTTATGCAAAAAAATTTTTTTATTAATATTTTAATTGTGTATGGTAAATTTTAAAACAAGGTACTACGCAGAATCCCACGTCACACTCACTGCACCAATATCTTGTTTCTTTTCTGATTTTTTTGCCCGTGCTGTCTTTTCTTGAACAACATACTGCAGAATTTCTATAAGGTACAGCATTTTTTTTCAGTTGGAGGAATAAAGTCATGAAAATGTCGTTCCGTTAGTCGTAATGGTCCCATATGTCAGTTTTGTACAGTTTTTTTCTGTATTCCAAATTATCCATCGCTCCTCCATTCTTTTTGTACAAAATAAAAGAGTTGAAAATAGCAAAATCAAATAAATGCATAAATATTTTTTTATAATATTTTATCCCCCGTTTTTTAGTTAGTTGATAGTCATGTAAGTGTTGATCTAATCTATCGACGCCTCCCATGGTGTTATTGTAGTCCACAACTAATTTAGGTTTCTTTATGGGATTAACTTCTTTATCTTTCTTCGCACTTAGGACATTTTCGGGATTGTGAATTGTCGACAAAAGACAAATTTCTTTCTTGTCATGCCACTTCATTATCATGACTTTTTTCTTTGGAATGCTATAGATTCTCCTTTTTTAGTTTTTTTAGTCACAAGTTGTCGTGGTAAATCTTTTCTGTTGGACCGCAGAGTACCATATAAATCAGTCTTTTTGGATACAACAAAACAAATATTACATGAAAAAGAAAAAAAACAATACTTTAATAGGATTTAATCCACAAATGTGGTAAATAAAATAAACGTCGATTTTGACTAGAAATAAAATAAAATGCCGCTTCGGCTTAAAAGTACAATATAGCAAAATATAGTAAATTGCTGTTCACACACATACACACAAACATTTATACACTCAGTATTTACGGTATAATACAATCAATATTTGCTACACACAATCATTATCACATATAATTATAAAAAAAATTTCATTCTGACTAAAAAAGGAATATCAATATAAAATTATTGCACTAAGAATTTGTACTTATTCTTGTCAGTTATTGCACTAAGAATTTGTTCTATTCTCGCAAATAGAGTGCATCATCTTTTCAAAATATTTTGTTTTTACCGTGAGGAGCATATCCCTCACGAAATCCTCATCATATGGTACAGCAATGTTCAAAAAGGTTTTGGAAAAACTGGAATAAACAATAAAATCAGTTAATTGAACATTTAATATTGTCACGTTTCCGGGGGACTATTGGTCCCCATAGGTGCATAAAGTAAAAAGAATTTCAGTTACAAAAATATATTTTAAATTTATTGTTAATTATTTAAGGAACACAAAAGGTAATCTTACTTAATTAAAAATTATATGTAATATATTTAAGAATGTATATATAGTATATCACGAGGTTCTTTAACGCATAATAAACTAATCAGTCTTATAAAAATCAGGAGATTTATGCTATTATTTATATTCTATCTTAAAACGAGAGTAATTAACTAAGAAAATTCACCTAAGACCAGAAAAATTTATATTTTAATAATTTTTGTTTGTTTTTTTTTTCTTTTTAACTCTTTTAAAGACTATCAAATACTCAGGACCCTAGCTATCTAAGGTGGACCTCGCCCTATTCCGATCTCGATGCAAAAGATCGGGATGGTAGAGCTCGACGGCTGCCTGCATTTGCCGGGTCCTGGTCATCGTACAGACGCCGAACGAGTAGTGCTGGTTATGGCTAGGGCAAGCTCCCCGCTCAGGGATGTCGAAGATGCGTGGCTCATTGGGGACGACAACAATGCCTCCCTCGTAATTCTCGGCCACGAACATTTTTGCCTCTATGTACCCCTCCATCATCGGCGTACAGACGCCGAACGAGTAGTGCTGATTATGGCTAGGGCAAGCTCCCCGCTCAGGGATGTCGAAGATGCGTGGCTCATTGGGGACGACAACAATGCCCCCCTCGTAATTCTCGGCCACGAACATTTTTGCCTCTATGTACCCCTCCATCATGGGCGTACAGACGCGGAACGAGTAGTGCTGATTATGGCTAGGGCAAGCTCCCCGCTCAGGGATGTCGAAGATGCGTGGCTCATTGGGGACGACAACAATGTCCCCCTCGTAATGCTCGGCCACGAACATTTTTGCCTCTATGTACCCCTCCATCATCAGCACAACCGATTGTCGCCTAGTCACCTGGCGTATGAGGGCGCCCACTTCGTCCTCGGTCGCGTCCCCGGCGTGCCAGGAGATCGCGTGCGTCGGGAAGGCTCTCATCCTCCACCACTGTTCGCGGTCGAGTTCCGCCCACTTGCAAGGGGGCCTTATAGTTAAGCTCACCTCACGAGCTGGCGTAACGATGGTTACATCCTTCGGCAGGTAACCGTGTGGCCACCGGTAGCCCGACACAAAGATATATACCGGACCCTCACTAGACAGGGCCGGCTCCGCGACTGTCGCTTCGGGGAATTCTACATTATTGATTAATAAAGGGGTCGGGGCAGGTGGTGAGGTGGACACTGCGGCGGATGGTGTAGGGTTGGCCTCGTCATCGCTAGCGCCATACAGTGACCACATGTCGGGGTCCCGGACTGGGCTTCGGGGGAGAGTGACTTCATCCTCGGTCTCGGAGGGCGCTGGGCTGTATCCGGGGGACGCTGGCTCGTATGTGGGGGACTCGGCCTGGCGGCTGGCGGAGGATGCAGGCGGGCTGAATTCAGGGGACGCGGACTCATATTCATAGCCGGGCGAGGCCGCATGGTTGTACTCCGGACTGGTGAATCCGCAGCGGGTGATACCGCTGCAGGATTCGAACGGAGTAGCGAACCCATGATCGACCTCGTCATAACTAATTAATGCATCCGGGATGCACCGCATGTCGACGCCAAAGGACTTGGCGTCAAACTTCGGCATTGCCCCCTCCTGGTCCAACAACCGCAGCGTCGCCTGCAGATCAAAATCCGCCGCCATGCCGCGCTTCTGACGGAAGTCCGAGTAGAACTCCTGCAAGACGGCCCGAGCCCTTTCGGTGCCCCAATCCGCGTAGAGAAGGGTGTCGAGGATCTCCCCCGCCACCATCATTTCTTCGAGCTTTCTCACCTCCCGGTAGAGCCGCTCCAACACCTCCTCGTCGGCCCCCATGATCTGGAGGTTCATGAAGAGCCACTGCTCCACCCCAAAAATCATCGGCAGCACCAATCCCCTAATTACGGCGATGAGGAATTCCGCCGCTTGGTTCCCGGCCTTACCTTTGATGGCCGCCGTTGCCCGGTCTCGCAGCCGGAGGCACTTAAATACCACACGGCTCTTCAGCTCGTCGAGGGGGCTAGAGGGAGGGTATTGGTTTGGTCAAGAAGTTGAATTTTTTAAAAAGAAACCACACCCCCGAAAATGGCTAGAAATTTTTGCTATGTTTTTTTTTTGTAGCTGATTTGTTGTCATATCAATAGCTTGCTTTTACCTTACTCTTAAATCACCGTAATTAATTTTACTTACTCCCTTCCTTCTTCCTCCTTTTTTTTTTTCTTGTGTTCTATAAATATTTACTTAATTTTCTTCCGCGGGCGAGTCCGACTCTGCTCCGCTATCTTCACCGCTGATTTCCTCCTTATCGCTTACATCCGTTTGTTGTTTACTACTCTTCAGCTGGCGACGGTCACCTCCGTCGTCGTCAGGAGTCCATGGTTCATGATACGGCATCATTCGCGCAACATGCACCGTTTCTATCTTCTCTTTTCGTCCTTTCCTATTCTTTCTAATTACGTAGGAGACGTCCGATTTCTTATCAATAATTTCGTATGGCCCATACCATTTTGTTAATAACTTATCGCTCTTCCTACAAATCTCTCAGGGCTGTATACTTTTACTAATTGACCTATATTAAATTCTACATGTCTGTGTTTATTATCGTACCTCACCTTATCTTTTACTTGTTTATTTTCAATGTTTTGTTTAGCTTGTTCGCGTATTTTTTGTATTTGTTCTTGTGTTTTTTGAATTGATTCCACCTGTACTGCAGTGGTGATTTATGCTTCTGTGGGTAGCGTTGGTTCACGTCCGTACAACAATAAGAATGGTGACATCTGTGTCGTGTCCTGCTGCGCGGTATTGTACGCGAAAGTTACGTGCGGCAAATATTCGTCCCAGTCCGTCTGTGCAGTATTAGTATAAACGCTGAGCATATCTGCGATAGTTTTGTTTAGCCGCTCGGTCAGTCCGTTTGTTTGTGGCCGATAAGCAGTAGTGAAACGCGCTTCAGATCCCATTATTCTTAATAATTCAGCTACTAGTTGAGATTGAAAGACTTTACCTCTATCACTCAACAATATTCGTGGTGATCCGTGTCGGCATATGATTTGCTCGAGTATGAATTGAGCTACGGGCTCGGATTTACCGCTAGGCAAGGCTTTTGTTTCTGCCCAGCGTGTGGCATGTCAGTGGCGACGATTATAAAATTTTTCCCTTTCCTACTTTTTCGAAATGGACCTAAGAGGTCAATGCCTACGCGATCAAATGGCAGTCCGATGGATAATGGGTGTAATAATCCCGCTGGCTTGCAGTTTGCCGTTCCTTTTCTTGCTTGACAATCATTACAACCTTTTACATATTTTTCTACATCTTTTCGCATATTTTCCCAAAAATAACGGCTACTAATGCGATGAAATGTTTTAGCAAATCCCAAGTGGCCTGCTAATGGTTCATCATGATTACTATAAAGAATTTCTCCGACTAAACCCTTTGGAATCACGAGTAACTTCATTTCACCGTGGGGAGACGGATTGCGTTTATACAGTATTCCGTCTTCGTTTAATTCAAAATTTTGAGCTCGGCGCTGCAATAAGGCAGTGCCGTACTCTGGATCCTTTATGGCTTTTATGAGTTCGGTTAAACTATCATCTTCAGTTTGGAGCTGATGGATGTCGGCTGGCATAGCAAGATAGGATGCAATGTCTACGGCGTCTTCTTCATCCTGACTCGTTGCTTGTGTGGAAGGGTAGCGTGACAAACAATCAGCGTCTGTGTGAGATTTGCCACTCTTGTGAAAAATCTCGTACTGATAATCTTGAAGTTTAACACTCCACCTGGCGAGCCTACCTACGGGGTCTCGGACTGTACGTAACCAACACAAGGCGTGGTGGTCCGTCGCAACACGGAACTTCCTACCCCACACGTATGCTCGTAATTGTGTGAGCGCATATACAAATGCTAAACATTCTTTTTCCGTGATTGAATAATTAATTTCGGCTGCTGTTAATCGTCGAGATATGTACGCCACTGGGTGCCAAGCGTCGTTAACATTTTGTAGTAATACGCCACCCAACCCGGCGTCACACGCGTCAACACGTATCTCGATTTCGGCTTTAGGGTCAAAGTGTACAAGTACAGGTGCAGAAGTTAATTTATCTTTTAAACATTCTATAGCGGCGATTTCTTTTTCGTTCAGTTTGAAAGTTACATCTTTTTTAGTTAAGTTATACAGCGGTCTGGCAATTTTTGCAAAATCCTTAATGAATTTACGTTAGTAATTACACAGTCCTAGGAAGGAGAAAATCACGTATCGCGGTCAGTTTCTTGGCATCCGGTGAAATACCGTCCACAGTGACGTGGAATCCTAACAGATGTTACCCTGTAAAACCGTGGTGGTTATGCAGGCGTAACTTTGCTCCTTGATGGAGGCAGCTAGCTAAATAGATCAGTGGAGATGGGTGTGGGTCGATTTTTGGTTCTAGGAAATCGATAACAACGGTAATATTAGAGAGGGCGCCACGCGGTCGCTTTACAGCCAGCGGTACCCAACCGCGAAGGTACCAGGAGCAGAAACAATAATCTAGGCGCGCAGGAAGGTAACGGATACAGCGTAAGGAAATGTGGTGTACGAGGAGTGCATCCGCTGCGCAACCGTCAGCAGCAACCAAGATGTTGGAGACCTGTTCAAATAAAAACACGACAAAACAAATAACACTAAATAAATATATATAACAATACCAGCGTGCTCAGTAACTCATCATACTTACCGTGATTTGTGTATCACAGAACGAGATAATAATGATAAAGTAACACTCACTTTGTCACCACTGATTGATTGGGTAGGTTGGGTAAGTTTCCTTACATTCAAACACAGAAAAGTTAAAGTAAAAATATTTACTGCGTTGATGAAAATGTAATAAACAAAAAATAAACAAAAGAAACTACGCACTGTGTAGGGGTGACGCGAGGAAGAACAGCCAATGCTGCTTTGAGTAAATGACGTGAATGAAATACCGTAACGTTTATACACTGCCCGCAAATAAAGTACAAAAGTTCTAAAACATAAGACCCTAGGTCGATCGACGTCGGTTTACAACAATGGGGTTGAGCGTATAAGACGTATAAGAACAATAAAACAATTCTCGGATTACCCCAGACAAGGCGTTGCGAAATCAACAGTAAATAATAATTGAAATTATAATAATTGAAATTACAATAATTTATAAATGAAAATGTTTAATTTACATAAAGCAACATGTAATAATATTAATAACTAAACCAATCAAAGTGTTTCTGATAATAATTAAAACTGATAGAATAAATGAGACAACAATCGTAAAAACTGACCAATCTCCATCGGCAACAATGAGATGGCAAATGGTTGCACAAATACACAAAATCAGGGCGATAAAATTCGCGGGAGAAATAACAAGTAGCTAACAGTTATAATAATTCACTTAGCTGTACGACGAGCCACTACTGGCCGCTGGAGTACCCCTTGCCCCTCGCTCCGCGCTCTTATGGGCCGCCAATATCTGGATCACTGGATCTGGCTCGCGGCGGGTGCACTTTGGCGGTCTGGGCTGAGACGCAGGACACCGAAGGCTGTTGGTCGGGTACCAAGGAAGCTAGGTATGCGCTGCCTGAGTTTGAGCGCACTCACGAGGCGTGAAGGTGGAACAATGGCGGTCGCCGACCGTTTATTTTAAATCCTCAACAACTGAGCTATTCCGGAGAATGCAAACGAAATATCACACAAACACTGCTCCCGAAACTACGTTTGGTGATTACCCAAGATCCCCAAAACTGGGTATTGCAGAAACAATATTAGTAAACAACCAAAACTTATAAACGACGGTACGACTTCAACTGTTCTCGCTTCGTGTCTTTCTTTCTCAACTTCCCACTGACTTGTGTAAAATTTTTAATTTTAAGAAAGAGAGTCATGGACAAGGACAGCTATACGAATTTAAGAAGAAAACAAAGAAAGTGTCAGAACACTAGCGACAAACAATAAAAACAGCAACTAAAGGCATGTATACAATGCATAATCTCGCAGAAAAGGCAGGCAAACAAGGGAATTAAATGTGAAAGGTAGTTTAAGGGTTATTATTAATAATCGAGGATGTACTGTAGTTTATGTTTATAACGAGAATAAAGGTCTAAATATTTAAACTAAGTTTTATCAAATACGCAGCGCTATAGCTGCGCCTTTACACACTAATGACGCCTGCGCGTTTGAAACAATTCTAAAGTGTCAACAAGATATCAACAAATAAGTCCTTGGAGGGAAAAAGGGAAATAATTCTAATATGTGGCAACTAAAGCACGGCAATAAATCAAATTTAACTATGTAAATCATTACAGGTAAGTGTAAAATCAGAAATTATTAAGTTACATTGATCAATTCTTCAACTACACAATTTTTCTTTTAGGTTAGTAGAGGAAAGGAAACCAATAAATTAATGAGAAAGGATCTAAGGATATGAACAAAAAAAAAGGAATGGGATACGAAACTGACACGTAACAAATCCCCCTTCTACTTCCTTGAGGTTTAATTCCGAAGGAATTAAATCTCACAACGAGACGCGAAAAAGGAAGAAGAATAGTCGCTCACGAGAAATATAGAATTGTATTGCACTTAAACAACAAGAACTGGAAGTGAATTAAGAGGTAAGAAAGAACAAAACATATATTATATCAATGGAACCATAATTAAAATAAATTATTTGCATCTTCTGCAGAGTTTCGATCTGGCCCAGGCTTTAAATCTTTCACATGCCAAGTCCCACATAAACTTCCGTCGTTATCCTCCAGTTCATAAACGTAATTCGAGACTTTCTTACGCACTTTAAAAGGTCCAACGTATTTAGCTGCAAGCTTACTTGCATAGTTCTCGGCAGCATTTGATAATTTAAAGTTCCTTCGCCAGACGACCTGTCCTACAACATATTCCACGGGTCGACGTCGAAGATCATAACGGACTTTACTTCGAGCGTGAGCCTGATCTAAACGTTTTCGTATTTCGGTGCAGATCTTGACTAACTGAGCAGGCTTTTTCTCTTTCACATCGCCGCGGTCTACATCGATCGTGCCATCCTGATTCACGGCGTCTATCACGTAATCCGTGCCTGTCAAAATTTGCTCTCGTCCGAAATTGGCAAAGTAAGGGGTGCAACCGGTAGCTTCATGTACTTGGGTGCGTATGGCGCAGCTAACCGAAGGCAAGTATAGATCCCACTTTTTTTGGTTTTCATTAACGTAAGACGACAGCATTGTTTTTACCACCCTATTTACCCGTTCCGTGGGGTTGTTCTGCGCGTGGTACAGAGCATTAAACAATATGGTAACTCCATACTTTGCACACATCTGACGGAAAACTTCACTCCGATATTGCACTCCATTGTCGCAGATTAGATATTGTGGAACGCCAAATAAAAGGAAAACATCATTTTCGATGCGTTGGATAACTGCTTGACTAGTGGCACTCCGCAAAGGAAAGGTAAGCACGAATTTGCTAAAATAATCGCAAACTAATAAGATATACCGAAAATTTTTAGAACTGGGAGGAAGTGGACCAATTAAATCCGTGCTAATTAATTGAAATGGCCGGAAAACTCGAGGACGTGAACCCATCAAACCCGGAGTACTTTTCTGCTCAACTTTATGTTCCGCGCACACCACACAACGGTTTACATAAGCCTTCACGTCGTCCATCATTTTCGGCCAATAATAACGTGTACGCAGCCTGTGGTAGGTTTTATTTATTCCAGGGTGACCGGAAACTGGTGAATCATGGACTATTTTTAGGATTTGACGCCGTTGCTCTTGAGGAATGATACGTTTCCATGAATCTTGTTCGTCCATTAAATTTGAAGCAGAAGAACGAACATACTTAAACAACACGTTACCTTCGACTCTCCAAGCAGGAAATTTGTGTGGCTTGTCTACCACATGACTCAACATCTTGTTGTACCAGGTGTCGGTGACAGTTTGGGCTGCCAAAGGGGCAATGAAAGCACTTTCAACAGATGGAACGGATCTGGATAGGCAATCAGGTACGACATTTTCTTTACCTCTTCTATGCACTATGTCAAACTCATATTGTTGCAGCTTGACGCTCCAACGGCACAGTCTGCCTGACGGATCCTTTAAGTTGTTGAGCCATACTAAAGAGTGGTGATCCGTCACTACCGTAAAATGCGTGCCTTCTAAATATGGACGCAGTTTATCCAGGGCCCACACAACTGCCAAGCATTCCCTTTCTGTCGTCGTATAGTTCTTTTCATTTCTTGTCAACGATCTGCTGAGAAAACACACGACTCGCTCGCCATCATCGAAGACTTGCGAGAGAACGGCTCCTAACCCAAAACCACTGGCGTCGGTTTGGACGGTAAATGGACGAGAAAAGTCAGGACATGACAAAATAGGAGCCGTAACCAGACACTCTTTTAATCTATTAAAAGCTTCCTGACATTCTCCAGTCCAATGCCATTTATTTTTCCGTTTCAACAAACTAGTGAGTGGAGAACTTATAGAAGAGAAGTCCTTCACAAACCGACGGTACCATGATGCCATCCCCAAGAAGCTTCTCACGTCAGATACACAGGTGGGTGTCGGGATATTTAATATCGCACTCACCTTATCCGGGTCTACCCTTAATCCCTGCTTATCAACCACATAACCCAAGTAACGTAATTCAGGGCGGCAGAACTTACATTTCTCCCGACTTAAGGTGAGGCCCGCAGCCGAAACACGTTCAAAAATCTTTTTCAAAACGTCTAAATGGTGTTCAAAACTGTCTGAGATGACGATGACGTCATCTAAATAAACAAAAACATAAGGTTCAAGGTCGGGCCCTAACACGCGATCAATGAGTCTTTGCCACGTAGCCGGCGCGTTCGTAAGGCCAAATGGCATACGTTTAAACTGAAAGAGACCTCTATTTGGCACTGTAAAAGCTGTATATTCACGGCTACTTTCACTCATCGGTATTTGCCAATATGCCGATTTAATATCCAGCGAGCTCAAAAACTTGGCACCTCGCAACCGATCTAAAATACTTGACACGTATGGAATCGGGTATGCATCTTTTTTCGTAACTTTGTTGACTTTTCTAAAGTCAACGCAGAACCGAAAGTCGCCATCTTTCTTTGGAACCATGAGTATTGGGGAAGCCCATGGGCTTGAAGAAGGTTCAATAATATCATCTGCCAGCATTTGATCTAGTTCCTTGTCAATATGACGTTGCATGGCCGGAGAAACAGGGTAGTAACGCTGTTTGATCGGTTCCGAATCTGTCACAATTTTGTGTTCGACCAAGGTGGTGCACCCGATTTTTCTACTAGTCGTATTCCAATAACTCTCTATCAGGACACTTAACTGTTTCTGCTGCTCTGACGACAACTCTGACATCATACCGTTTTCAATGTTCACCGAAGATACTGCCGAAAAATTCCACACATCGTTACGAAGATCGGGCACGATGCCCATCGTACACCAAAAATCCATACCCAAAATAATAGACGTGGTGACGTTTGGAACAACTAAAAACTTAATCAATTTAATTTGATTCATCAGACGAACTGGCACCGTTATAGACCCTAAGCTGGAACATTCTTTACCATCCGCTACTCTGCAAACAGGAGCATCTTTTTCGTCAAGTGTTAATCCCATGAGCATCAAAATTTCCCAACCATTCTTACCTAAGATTGACCTACTAGCTCCCGAATCAAGAAGACCTAAAAACTTATGCTCGAGTATTGAAATTTGCAGGTATGGACGTTGATCATCACCCAAGTGCGAAATGATGAAATTGACAACTGCTAAATTCCGCTCATACTCGACTTGTTTGGCCGAAAGAGGAGTAACGGAAGACACAACCCGGCCATCTAGTGCCTCCCTTGACCGTTTCCCGAGCACCGTGGGCAGTTTCGCAGAATAACGCCAGCTCTACCACAACCAAAACAATGCTGACGAAAAGGTTCGGTGCATTCTTGTGCCTTATGACCTACACAGCGACAATTCCAACAAGTAAAGACTCTTTTTGGAGCCGAAGAAGAGGGAACTTCAGTGGCATGGACTGGGGCTGCTCGAGCACGTCCATGATAGGCTAAATCTGGTTCTAATAAATTTTTCCGATTACTTGGCGGAGGAGTAAACTTTTCAGCCATCAGTCGGTTAACTTCCAGCTGTTTACAGACACGAAGAAGCTTCTCAACAGACTCAACTGGTTCCAATCCAATGCCCTGGATTAAATATGGCAGAATGTTGCGACGCAATACTTGCAACTTCTCATTTTCCGATGGTGATGCTGGTAGTCTGCTAAAAAGATTAGCCATGCAGGACACATAAGTGCCGATGGGTTCGTCTGCGCCCTGCGTACGATTACGAATCTCGTTCCAAAGGTCCGCCTCATAGTCAAAAGGCTCATATTCCTCACGCACCAGCTTCACAAAATCCCTCCAATTTTTAATTTGACTACGTACTGACCTATACCAAATGAGAGCTCGACCTTTCAGCAGTTCAATAATGGAATCACATAATTCGCTCTCAGACGCCATGCGAGATATCCGATAGTCTTCAATACGTTCGAGAAATGCATTGACGCTTATCTCACCCTCCCCAGAGAAAGATATATCCCATCTTGCTATTGGAATTTGTTTTCTAGCTACTACTGGCTCTGGAGGTACTTCATGTTTAGGTTCTTTGAGTTGATCATCAGCTGTGTCGGCGATCTCCATAAGTTTATCTTCCGCTTCCTGAATGCGATTCTGTAACTGCGCAACAGCTGCTGTAACGTCGGCATTATCACTATGAATTCTAGCCAATCTGGAGATAAGATGTTGCATTTTAGTGGTAATCTTAAGAAAGGCAACACTTGTCGACGTGCCGGAAAACTCGTCAATTAGTCCCTGCAATAAAATAATCTTTTCCGTACATATATCCACTTCGGTGTTAGAATCAAGTGGGATAGCCGGAGTATTCGGAAGGTCTTCTATATCCTCGGTGGCAAGCCGTTTCAGCAGTTCTTTCCGTAGGCTCATAACCGTCTGACGATTACTATTAGCAACTCCTCGAACCCTAAGTTCGTATTCTAGTTCGTCTTTCAATAAGCGGTTTGGTTCCATAATAAAGACAAGAGAAAATAAAGCATAAAAACAAAAATTTATTATAACAATCCAAGACAATCTATGTATCTACCCTAATATTTATCAACAGAAAAGAGAAGTAAAAACAGGCCTCGTAGTTGGTCGTCAAATTTGTTAGGTTGTCCCACGTTTAGGGCGCCAATTTGTTGCCCTGTAAAACCGTGGTGGTTATGCAGGCGTAACTTTGCTCCTTGATGGAGGCAGCTAGCTAAATAGATCAGTGGAGATGGGTGTGGGTCGATTTTTGGTTCTAGGAAATCGATAACAACGGTAATATTAGAGAGGGCGCCACGCGGTCGCTTTACAGCCAGCGGTACCCAACCGCGAAGGTACCAGGAGCAGAAACAATAATCTAGGCGCGCAGGAAGGTAACGGATACAGCGTAAGGAAATGTGGTGTACGAGGAGTGCATCCGCTGCGCAACCGTCAGCAGCAACCAAGATGTTGGAGACCTGTTCAAATAAAAACACGACAAAACAAATAACACTAAATAAATATATATAACAATACCAGCGTGCTCAGTAACTCATCATACTTACCGTGATTTGTGTATCACAGAACGAGATAATAATGATAAAGTAACACTCACTTTGTCACCACTGATTGATTGGGTAGGTTGGGTAAGTTTCCTTACATTCAAACACAGAAAAGTTAAAGTAAAAATATTTACTGCGTTGATGAAAATGTAATAAACAAAAAATAAACAAAAGAAACTACGCACTGTGTAGGGGTGACGCGAGGAAGAACAGCCAATGCTGCTTTGAGTAAATGACGTGAATGAAATACCGTAACGTTTATACACTGCCCGCAAATAAAGTACAAAAGTTCTAAAACATAAGACCCTAGGTCGATCGACGTCGGTTTACAACAATGGGGTTGAGCGTATAAGACGTATAAGAACAATAAAACAATTCTCGGATTACCCCAGACAAGGCGTTGCGAAATCAACAGTAAATAATAATTGAAATTATAATAATTGAAATTACAATAATTTATAAATGAAAATGTTTAATTTACATAAAGCAACATGTAATAATATTAATAACTAAACCAATCAAAGTGTTTCTGATAATAATTAAAACTGATAGAATAAATGAGACAACAATCGTAAAAACTGACCAATCTCCATCGGCAACAATGAGATGGCAAATGGTTGCACAAATACACAAAATCAGGGCGATAAAATTCGCGGGAGAAATAACAAGTAGCTAACAGTTATAATAATTCACTTAGCTGTACGACGAGCCACTACTGGCCGCTGGAGTACCCCTTGCCCCTCGCTCCGCGCTCTTATGGGCCGCCAATATCTGGATCACTGGATCTGGCTCGCGGCGGGTGCACTTTGGCGGTCTGGGCTGAGACGCAGGACACCGAAGGCTGTTGGTCGGGTACCAAGGAAGCTAGGTATGCGCTGCCTGAGTTTGAGCGCACTCACGAGGCGTGAAGGTGGAACAATGGCGGTCGCCGACCGTTTATTTTAAATCCTCAACAACTGAGCTATTCCGGAGAATGCAAACGAAATATCACACAAACACTGCTCCCGAAACTACGTTTGGTGATTACCCAAGATCCCCAAAACTGGGTATTGCAGAAACAATATTAGTAAACAACCAAAACTTATAAACGACGGTACGACTTCAACTGTTCTCGCTTCGTGTCTTTCTTTCTCAACTTCCCACTGACTTGTGTAAAATTTTTAATTTTAAGAAAGAGAGTCATGGACAAGGACAGCTATACGAATTTAAGAAGAAAACAAAGAAAGTGTCAGAACACTAGCGACAAACAATAAAAACAGCAACTAAAGGCATGTATACAATGCATAATCTCGCAGAAAAGGC
This sequence comes from Poecilus cupreus, assembly GCA_963942605.1. NCBI lineage: Eukaryota > Metazoa > Arthropoda > Insecta > Coleoptera > Carabidae > Poecilus > Poecilus cupreus. The sequence goes on along the minus strand of OZ012729.1, from coordinate 2,852,674 downwards.
AGGCAAACAAGGGAATTAAATGTGAAAGGTAGTTTAAGGGTTATTATTAATAATCGAGGATGTACTGTAGTTTATGTTTATAACGAGAATAAAGGTCTAAATATTTAAACTAAGTTTTATCAAATACGCAGCGCTATAGCTGCGCCTTTACACACTAATGACGCCTGCGCGTTTGAAACAATTCTAAAGTGTCAACAAGATATCAACAAATAAGTCCTTGGAGGGAAAAAGGGAAATAATTCTAATATGTGGCAACTAAAGCACGGCAATAAATCAAATTTAACTATGTAAATCATTACAGGTAAGTGTAAAATCAGAAATTATTAAGTTACATTGATCAATTCTTCAACTACACAATTTTTCTTTTAGGTTAGTAGAGGAAAGGAAACCAATAAATTAATGAGAAAGGATCTAAGGATATGAACAAAAAAAAAGGAATGGGATACGAAACTGACACGTAACACAGATTTATTGCAGTTTGCAGATAAGTGCATTTAGTTGGTTTTAATGTTAAATTTGCCTCTCGTAAACGTTCAAACACGTGTCGCAATCTTTTTAAATGTTCTTCGAATGTATCACTAAATACTACTACGTCATCTAAATAAATGAGAACTTCTTTCCATTTGAGATCTTTGAAAACAGTGTCGGCGAGGTACTGAAAAGTGGCTGGGGCTGAGCACAAACCAAAGCTGAGAACATTAAATTCACAATGCCCGTCCGGCGTTATAAAAGCAGTTTTGGCTTTGTCTTCCTCTTTTACTGGTATCTGCCAGTAGCCACTAAATAAATCTAAACTGGAAAAATATTTTGCGTTACCTAAATAGCTCAAAATATCTTCAATTACTGGTAATGGGTAAACATCGGGTCTTGTAACGGCGTTTAATTTTCTATAATCCACACAAAATCTCCAGGTATTGTCTTTTTTCTTCACCAGCACTACCGGTGATGACCATGCTCCGTAGGATGGTCGAATAATATTGTCTGCTAACATTTCTTTTACCTGTTCTTGGATTATTTCTCTTTCTTTGTGTGAAACGCGATAAGGTTTTTGATGAATCGGCGCGGCGTCTCCTGTGTTTATTTCAATTGTTGCGCGCTCCAGTGGCGTCTCATCAGCGCGGTATTTTGCTGTATCGAATTGAATTTTAACGGCTTCTGTGGGTGATATTCGTGCAGTGATTTCTTTAGTGTTGAAGTCTATTACGGCTCCGTGATTAATGAGGAACTGGATTCCCAAAATAAGGTCACAGGGTAAGTATGGCACTACGAGTGTGGCTAGGTCCGTAGTCCACGGGCCCATAGTGACACTGATTGTCGTACTCCCCAGTATCGGAATTAAATGACCTCCCGCGGATTGAAGTGCATTCTTCGATGTCTGTTCGTAGTTATGGGCGTGGCTAGCGCCAACTACATTGTACACTGCGCCAGTGTCAATTATGATGCTCACGGGTTGATTGTTCAACCTACCTTCCACCGTATGTACCCGCATATTGAGTTTCTTGTTCTCGGAATTTAGATTCGGCCCTGAATTAACATGGTACACGGCGCTGCGGACCTCGTTTAGCGCCGTGGAGATCCGTTTCCCGGCCTGCGATCGGAATTACGCTGGCCGTTGCTTTGCCGGCTTGGTTTGTCCTCGCATTACCTGAGTTTGCAGGTGTAGAATTTCGCGGTTGCTGATCATGGCGTCTTTGTGGCTGTTCGAATCGTTGCGAGGGTTGGTCATACCTCCGCTGAGGTTGTTCATATCGGCGCGGTTGCTCGTATCTACGTGGCTGCTCGTACCTGCGCGATTGTTCGTACCTAGGTGGGTTAGACTGTCGCGGCGGGGGATTTTGTTGGCGAAGTATCATTTTTACTAATCTTGTATATATATATATATTGTATAAAGTGTCTTGCATCTGAAACAATTATGATTATACAATCTATATAAATTATTAGATAATTATCCTCTTGAACAGAAATTACTAATAATAATAAAAATAAAATAAATAACTATAACAGTGTATTTTTCAAATATAATCTATAAATTTTTTGTTAATTATTTTATATAATACAGCAAGGGAATATCCGGATTTAACTCTTGATTTTAGTTTTATGCTCTTTCCAGCTACCCTGTTTATATATATATATATATATATATATATATATATATATATATATATATATATATATATATATATATATATATATATATATATAGTTACATCGCTCCAGAAGATGGGAACCGCACCGTCAGCACTGCCCCACGGTGCAACATGACACCCCTTTTAGAATAATTAGATAAGATTGTAGTTGTCTTAGAATATTTTGTGTTATATTGTAATCAGTCTTAGTTGAACTGTTAAACGGAAAACATCTGAATTTAAATTGTACTTTTGTTAGTAACAAAATAAAAGTTTTTAAAAACACAGCGACTATAAATAAAACTTTAAGTGGCGCAGTCGGTAGGATTACCAAAACAAAATTAACGGATATAATTTTGTTTCGTCTAACGATTTATTTGGCAATCGACAAAAGTCGCGAGTGAAAAGTTGAAGTCTCTGACAAAGTTGAACGTATATCAACTGCATCCTGACCAGCCAGCTGAGCGAACATCAGCCGGTGCCTGCCTACCTGACCCGTACGAGCTGAGAGGACATCAGCGCGACCGAGCCCAGGACACCAGGACAACTCCAGGAAGAGTACAACACACCCAAGGACCAATGTACTGGATTCTCTTGCTGTAAGTACATGTCGCTTAGAGGCTCAACACTTTTTACTTTAAATTCAGACACAGAAAATTCCACTCAGTCCGATTCTGACTCCGATCTAGAAGATCGTATACAAAATTTACACATTGATCAAAGAATAATTCTGAAACCGGCAACTCTCCTAACAAAAACAATGGCAGTAGTACCACTACGTAAAGAATATTTGGACATGGTTCCTGACTTTCATGGTGAAAGAGAATTATTACCTAGATTCATAGAAGTCTGCCAAAAATTAGTTAATACATTTTACAATTTAGCCAACCCAAACGACTTCCAAAATGAATATTTAATGTGTACTATTTATTCAAAAATTAAAGGCGAAGCCGCCGTTAACATTGCGTCCTGTGACATTAGAACATGGGATGATTTAAAAAATGCATTAATTAGTACATATGCAGATAAACGTGATATATTCACATTAAATATCGAGTTAACAGAACTCAAACAGAATCATAACGAAACCGTTTTTGACTTTTATAATAAAATTACAAAAGTATTAAACATGATAACATCTTACATTGCTACTCATAAAAATAATAATGAGAAACCAGTTTTAACTGAATATTTTAGAGAATATGCTTTGAGAATTTTACTCAAAGGGTTGAAAGAACCCATTGGTCAGCTTATGCGTGCCAAAAATCCTCAAAACTTAAGTTCCGCATTAAATATGCTTACAAACGACTTTCAATTCGAGTCACCTAAAAATATTAAACCGATTCAAAATAATTTTAAACAACCTATAAATAATTCGCGATTCCAACAAAATAAACTACCACCTAAAATAACTCATTACTCTCAACCCCAAAAAATAAATAATTACACATATCAAACACAAAAACCATTCACTCAAAATACATTTCAAAAACCAAGACAATTTACACAACAAAAAAGAGTTACGAATAATTATAAACCAACGCCCATGAGTATTTCAACAAGAAACACTTTCCAACCACGACCAGGACCGTCTCAGCAATATGCTAGACCCGCGCAAAACACTGTACACGAAGAAATGTATAATATAGATGAAAATGAAATCAACGCTGAATGCGAATTAAATTGCATTCCCGAAAACGTAAACACCATAATAGAACATTCAAATGAAAATCCAAGTTACGATTTTCAAAATTTTGAACAAAACCATTTTTTAGGAGTAGTAGCCTCGGAAATAGAACAACACCAGTTCAACGAATCGAACTGATGAATTTAACTAATAATCAAAGTAAATTACCGTACATTATTTTTCCCGAGAATAATTTAAAAGTTCTCATAGATACAGGAAGTACTAAATCCTTTATCAAACCAAATATAGCATATAAATATTTTAAAAACTCGATAATTAATGATCCTTTCAAAATTTCGACAGCTCACGGAACATCCACAGAAAATTATAGTACTTTTATTCCAGCTTCAAAAATATTTAATTTAAATAAAAAGAACCTAAAATTAAAATATCATCTTTTCGATTTTCACGATCAATTTGATATCTTATTAGGACTAGATAATTTGAAATTATTAAAAACAGTTATAGATTTGAATCAAAATGTATTAATTACATTAAATTCGAAAATTAAAATTAATCATCACAATTCCGAGAATAAAAGAGACGTTAACAACATCTCACATGAAAGTAGACACGTTATCTTAGTTCCGAGAACTGAGAAGGTAATCAGAGTTCAAGTAGATAAGAAAGACGGCACAATATTAATCCCCGAAATAAAAACTAATAATATTTTAATTCCCGAATGTGTATCCAAAGCCCAAAATTATCATGCTTTTTGCACAGTAATAAATTTATCAAATGATCAAATCAAATTAAACTTATTGAAACCAATTAACGTTGAAAGTATTGATAATTACGAGACGTACTCTAGTCCGAATTTAAATTTTATACAAACAGAAAATTTAAAATTTGACTTATCAAAAATTCGTACTGATCATATGAATGAAGAAGAAAAATTAATAATCACTAAATTAATTCATGAGTATTCGGATATTTTTCATTTAGAAAATAAGCAGTTGAGTTTTACGAATCAAATTAAACATTCTATTAAAACAAAAGACGAAATTCCTATTTACACCAAATCATATAGATATCCGGAAATTCATAAAGAGGAAGTACGATCTCAAATACAAAACATGCTTGATCAAAATATCATAAGACCATCATGTTCACCATGGTCGTCACCGATTTGGATCGTGCCTAAAAAACTAGACGCCTCTGGAAAAAGAAAGTGGCGTATAGTCATAGATTACCGTAAGTTGAATGATAAAACAATTGACGATAAATACCCGATACCGAACATAACTGACTTATTAGATAAATTAGGACGATGTCAGTATTTCACCACCCTGGACTTAGCATCTGGCTTCCACCAGATCGAAATGAACGAAATAGATATAGAAAAAACAGCATTCAATACAGAAGATGGGCACTACGAATTTCTACGTATGCCCTTTGGCTTAAAAAATGCCCCCGCTACTTTCCAGCGCGTAATGGATAATATTCTAAGAGGTTTAACTAATAACAAATGCTTGGTTTACCTAGATGATATTATTATTTTTAGCACCAGCCTTCAGGAACATATTAATAATTTAAAATTAGTTCTTGACCGATTGAGAAAATCAAATTTTAAAATACAATTAGATAAATCAGAATTTTTACAAAAAGAAGTGGCTTATTTAGGTCATATTGTTACCCCCAATGGCGTAAAGCCAAACCCTGATAAAATTGTAGCTATTCAAAATTATCCGATTCCGAAAACCCCGAAACAAATAAAAGGCTTTTTAGGACTCCTTGGTTATTATAGAAAATTCATAAAAGACTTTGCTCGAATCACTAAACCTCTCACTAAATGCTTAAAAAAGGACGCTACTATAAACATTGACGATCCCGATTATATTCAATGTTTTGAAACTTGTAAAAATCTTTTAATAAATGAACCAATCTTACAATACCCTGATTTCACGAAAGAATTCAACCTGCGACGCAAGCAATGTTGCGATTGGCGCCGTGTTATCGCAAGGCAGCCTAGGTAATGACCTTCCCATTGCATACGCAAGTAGAACTTTAAATACAACTGAAATGAACTACTCAACAATAGAGAAAGAACTTTTATCTATTGTTTGGGCGACACAATACTTCCGGCCCTATATTTTTGGACGGAAATTTAAAATTTTTACAGACCACAAACCTCTACAATGGCTTTTTTCATTGAAACAGTGTAGTCAAAAATTAATTAGATGGCGTTTAAAATTGGAGGAATTCGATTATGAAATCGTATATAAAAATGGTAAATTAAATACAAATGCCGGCGCTTTGAGCCGTATACCACAAAATAACGAAACACTTATTCAAAATTCCCCTGAAAATTTAGAAACAGAATCACCTCTTGCTCAGTACCAAATGTACTTAGAAAGTAAACAAAATAATTTACCTAGTGATTATAAAATCTTTGAAGTAGAAGGTGATCTTTTTAACGCACCTCACGATGAGAGTCTTGCTCATTGTGTTAGTAAAGATTTGGAAATGTTTCGTGGTATCGCTAAACAATTTAGAGAAAAATTTCAAAATTTACATAAATTAAAAGCTCAAAATCCTGAATTATATAATTTAGTTTACTTAAAAAGTAAAACCAGATTTATAATTTATTTAATATCAAAAATTAATCATTATAATAAGCCATCAAATCAGGATATGTTTTATACACTTTTAAATTTAAAAATATTTTGTCAAAAACATAAAATAAAAAATTTAAGTATCCCAAAATTAGGATGTGGTAAAGATTTATTACAATGGTCAAATGTAAAATCAATGTTAGAATTTATTTTTAAAAATACTGATATAATGATCACTGTTTATAAAAAACCAATTGACAATAAAATACCAGATTACGAACTTAATGCTAACGAAACTAATGATTGTGACGCATTCTTTAAATATATGGATGACTTTAATCAACAACTTGCAAAAGATAAAAATAATATACCGAACGACAACGAGTCCCTAATAGTAGAAGTAGACAAGAAAACTCAAGTTCAAGACGACGATGATGATAGTGACAATACTATACATTCAAATTTAGAAGACCCAATTATTGGTATAGAAATAATTGAAAGTGCAGTAAATTATGGAAAAAATCAAATTATAATATCAGAAGTTGAACATAGCCCCAGTGATCCTAAGATTTTAAAAATTCATGAGAATAAACAAAGATTCTTAGTACAATTTTCTAAAACAAACCCTGAGTCAGAAATGATTAAATTTATTAAAGAATTTATTGTACCTAAAGTTAAATATCATTTATATTTCAAAAATGAGTTGTATGAAAAATTTAGTAGAATACTTCAAACATATTTCAAAAATTCTAGTATAAAATTTGTAAAATGTACAAGAATGTTAACAGACGTATACGACGAAGATGAAGTGATTCAACTAATTCAGAACTATCACGAAGGAAAAACCAACCACCGCGGACTTGATGAGACATTAGCTCGAATCAAACAACAATATTACTGGCCAAAACAGAGAACACTCATCCAATCTTATATAAATAATTGTGAAATCTGTCAGTTAACTAAATATGATAGAAAACCGTTAAAATTGAAATTTAACATTACTCCCACACCTACGAAACCCTTTGAAATTATTCATGTAGATAGCATTGCATTAGAAAAAGTAAAATTTCTCACAGTAGTAGATTCATTCTCTAAGTATGCTCAAGCATACAGATTAAATTCAGCACAAGGGATAGAAATTGTAAATAATTTAATAAAATTCTTTACTCACCACGGTATACCAGACACAATCATTTCAGATAACGGCTTGGAATTTAAAAACTCTCTAGTTAGAGAATTACTAGAATTACATAAAGTAAAAATTCATTTCGTTAGTTCACAACATCCTGAATCTAACGGCATCATCGAGAGATTCCATTCAACTTTAATAGAACATATAAGAATGTTTAACAATCAAGACGAATACAAAAAAGAAGCTATAGAGACAAAAGTAAATTATGAGCTTTTAGCCTACAATAATACAATACATTCCGTTACTAAATTGAAACCATTTGAAATAACACTTGGTCACCTAGACATAAATTCCCCATTTAATATTGAAATTGATAAACAATTAGTAAATAATTATATATCTCATCATAAAGATAAAATGAAATTATTGTATAAAAAAATAAATGAAAAATTATAACATCATAAAGAAAAAATTATAAATAAACGTAACGAAGACCGCGATGAATTACCAGAAATCCCAGAACGAGTATATGTAAAAAATCGTCAAAAACAACAAAAGACGCGTAATAAATATAAAGCAGAAATAGTTAAAAGCGTAAACCCGAAATTAAAAACCGCAAAATTAAATGTAAGACACGGTAATACAGCTGAAAATATTCACCTCTCAAATATTAAAAACCTAAAAAATTTACTAATAAATTTAAAAATCTTCCAGGTTGTTCGGGTTCTGCTATGGATCCGAAATAATAAACATAACGGAGAACAGAGGCATTCTGCCAATAAACTTGGGACCCGCAAAATTAGAAAAACTTCAACACTCATTTGTACACTATTACGACCTAAACCCACTCTTAAATGAATTCAATAACTTAAACAAACAATATAATCTTTTAAAACTAAACGTGGCCAATAAAACCACTTAACTAACTGAATTTGAAAATAATAATAACATTTTGGAATACGTTCGTGGAAATATCGTTGAAAAACTAAATCGAATGACACTTTATTCAAAATCAAGAAGTAAACGTGGCCTTATAGATGGCCTGGGGACCATATTTAAACAAATAACAGGAAATTTGGACGCAGAAGATGGCAAAAGATATAATCAAATTTTGAAACATTTAGAAGAAAACCAATATCACCTTGAAAATCAATTAAAACTGGCATATTCTGTTAATAATAAATTAATAAGAAATTTTAAAACAACAATTCAAAACATTCGGCATAACGAATCTATTTTAAAAGAAAAAATTGAACATTTGAATAAATTATTAAACCTTAATCTTAATCTGAATGAAATTCTTTTCGTAAAAGACCTGTATAATCAATTAATAACACTTTATAGTACAATCCTGAATATTGTTCAAGATATTGAAAACTCAATAACATTTTGTAAGATGAGGACATTGCACCCCTCTATCATAAATCCCGAACAGCTGTTATCAGAATTATATAGAATATCGCATTATTATCAAGGACAATTACCTTTTGAACCAAAGTTAGAAAATATGTTGGATTATGAGTCATTGTTAAAAGTAAATTGTAAAATTGAAAACGCACAAATAATTTATTTTATTTCAATTCCAATAAATTTCGAAAAGGATTTTGATTTATATTATTTGCATCCATTACCTACTAGGTATGAGTCAGAATTCGTTACTGTAATACCTGACGTTAATTACTTTTTAAAATCGAAAGATAATGAAATAAAGCCTCTAAGTAGCATGTGTACTAAAAGCAGAGTATACCAGTGCCCAAATGAGTTTCACGCTCATTACAACCCGTCCTGTGAAGAAGACATCCTGCTCAAGGAAAACTCAAGCCAATGCCATTTCACAAAATTAGAAATCAGTAAAAACCACATCGAAATTATTCCCGAAATTAACCAATACTTGGGAATATTTCCAGAAGAAGAAAGAATCACGGTCCAGTGCCCTGATAACACAAACATTAAAACATTAGTGGGTGTATACCTAATAAAGGGAAATAAGTGTGCGATTATATTTAAACAAAAAACATTAAATTATTTGGAGAAGACATCTGGAACACCTTTAATATTACCAAAACTAAATTTCAAACTTAGTGAAAATAAAATATCAAACATAACCATTAAATTAAAGAAAATTAAACTTGAAGATATTTCAATCCACACTCCTACAATAATTAATCATAATTTAACGAGATATTATTCACTTAACATTTGGACAATATTATTATACTTTGGAATAGTTATAACAATTATTTATGTTTCATGTAAACGTTTAACTGCAAAATTGGTTAAACGAAATCAACAGAACCACCAAGCCGAACCAAAAGAATCTCAACTTCCCTGGGGAGCTTTGTTCTAAGGAGGGAGGAGTTACATCGCTCCAGAAGATGGGAACTGCACCGTCAGCACTGCCCCACGGTGCAACATGACACCCCTTTTAGAATAATTAGATAAGATTGTAGTTGTCTTAGAATATTTTGTGTTATATTTTAATCAGTCTTAGTTGAACTGTTAAACGGAAAACATCTGAATTTAAATTGTACTTTTGTTAGTAACAAAATAAAAGTTTTTAAAAACACAGCGACTATAAATAAAACTTTAAGTTATATATATATATATATATATATATATATATATATATATATGTATATATATATATATATATATATATATATATATATATATAAACAAGTTTCACGGTTAGTTTGAAATTAATTTTGAAAATTGGGAAGAAACTATACACATAAAAAATTATGGAAAAACATATTCGTGTGCCGCTTTTGATTCTGAACAATTTTGGAACAATTAAGCAGAAAATTACAAAAAAAAATCTCATGTTAAATCCATATGTTCTCTCCTAACCACCACCCACCCGGTTTAATATTACAAATAATTATTGAGATTTGCGACGATAATCTGGATCTCTAATGTTCATATTCTTTGGGTGTTGTGGATCAATTATTTCTGGGAGTAGGCAGTCAAAATAGAACATATGTAATTTTTTCTTCATTTTTGAATTCCAAAATTCATCGTCTCTTTCTATCTGTAAATAAAGATATAGGTAATATGTTATTCATAAAAGAAGTATATAAAAAAAAAAAAAATACATTTACCTTTTCAACAAGCATTCCTAGCGGAGTCCAAAACACAAAGTAGCAAAACTGTCTCCGAGTAATATGTAGTTGCCCTTGTACTTGGAAATAATAAGAATGTTGTTTTTTAACTGAAAATATTCCATTACGAAGTTCTGCGAATAAAACTTTTTTTTTTGTTGTATAGCGTCCTCTGGCAAAAATTTGGACGCATTTGCTGGACATTTTATTTCAATAATACAATTTGATTCAATTAATCCATCAGGACTTGCTGCCAAGTAGCAGTCTATTGGATCTACAAATAATCCACATTTTTTTACATTAAGTTTATAATTTTCTTCAAAACAATGAATTGCCATAGGTTCTTTTTCTATGCCATAATTAGTGCTGCTGTTTCCTTGGAATGTACTATATAATATAGATCGTACTGTAGCTGCACAACTTGTTGCATTTCTCATTTTACAAATTCGACCAAAATTTGAAGCTGTTAGTCTCTTTAGTCTTTCTGTATACCACAGCTGATTGTTTGACTAATCAATTGTCATTCGTTCTAATTCATTTCTTCTATGTTCATCAATATACAACTCTGTTATAAATTTATTCCTTTCTGCTTCAAATTTTGTTGGTGATAAAGAAGAGTTTTGTTCAACATTTGGTCCATAATCTTTATCATGAGTATATAGCACACGTCTGCATTTTTTCTTGAGTAATAATTTTTGTTTTTCATATTTTTTTTGCTTATTATAAATAAATTTTTTTGTTATTTGACCTGGACTTTTATTTGTGGCAGATTTGTGAATAAGATAATGCAAACGTCCTCTGCTATTATATGATAAAGCAGCAGCAAAGCATCTGGTCTTATATGAATCTTTTGTAGAAAAATTCACGCGTTTACCTCCTGTAAACTTGGCTACAACAGAATTATACCTTTCTGCTGCATTATTTGTCATGTTCATTAATATACTTTTCACATGATATATTAATCTGTTGACAAGGGACATTATATCATCATATAATCCACACTCTATCATTTGTGGAATGTAATCTATTTCTTGTGTACTGGATCGTTTGCAAAAATATATTGCACAACTATCATGTTTTCCAAAAACATGATTGACACTATTTGAAAAATCATTTTTTAAATTGTTGTATCCTGAATTAGATTCTTGGCGACGATATTTTGCTGCATATTCTATAGCGCATCTTAGACGTCGTATATTTGTAGTTAATAAATGTCGTAATTTTACATTTACAAATTTGCCTTTTGAACTGTAACGTCTTGTGGCTAGTTCTCGTAAATTATTACAGTAATTTCTTAATAAATGATTTGCACATTCGATTTTTTCTACAATTAATTTATATCCATAGGGTCGGGTTTCTAATATTTTCCTATACACACTGCTATCGCCATCGCCTATTAATTTGGAATATATTAGCCCATGCATACCCAAACTACACTTAAATCCTTCTACAATAATGTCACTTTCCATAGCTGTGGCAGGACCATCCCAGTTTTTAAAACACCTGTGCGTCCTGCGCAGGTTTATTCATGGTGTATGCTCTGTCACAAATGCAGCAGTATCTATTGCGAATTCCAATAAAAAGAATTTTTCCGGTTTGTTGACCAACAATACACGCCTGTAACAATAAGTATCTGTATTATTTATATAACATTACGTAGAGTTTACATAATTTTTAATTAACATAAGTAAATTCTTACCACGCCAGATAGTGCATTGTAGTTGACCCGATATGATCTTTTACTCCATGCCTCATCTGCTATTACGGTGATACATGGTATTCCGTTTTCATCAATATCGCCACGTTCTTTTGCTAAATTCGCTTCCTCTTCTTCTGCTTGTTTCATAGAGTACCATGCACTTTCTTCAACATGTCGATGTAATTCTGTTTGACATTTTAAAAACATTTCCTTTGATATAGAAGGTATGTTCAAAACCGCGCTCATTTCTTCTAACTGAGAGAATCCTCCACCAGTTAATACAGTTGCAGAAACTGCTGCCAGATTTAAATTTAAATTTTCTGACTGTGGATCTTCAGAAGGCAATAATAGTTCTGTCTGGCAAATTTTACATTTCAATGTAAATACAGATATTAATCCACTTTTTTTTTCTTTTATTATTTCCATGTCAGAATATGAACAATGAAATAAGGCATTATGTTTGTGCTTTTGCAAAGTTCGAAACCAATATTCGATATCGACTATTCTTCTACCCGATGGATAAAATGGTTTATTTACACTGCTCCTAACAAAATTGTATATTTTTATAAGTAAATATTCGTGAAAACATTATTCTATAATAAAATACCCGTTGTCTTCCTCGCTAATTAACGAAATAGGAATGGTGTTCGTGTCCGTTTTATCATTTGTTAAGTAACTACATCCAGCTTCTTCTAAATCCTTCGCTGAAATACTAAATTTTTGATAATTTAAATTGTTATGATCATAATTCACTTACAAACCTTTGCCTGAATTTAACAGTGTCCATTGAAGATTTATCAGAAGGATACGTTTTATTTTCATGTACCACATTGGTTTTTATTAACGATTTTATGGGTACGGTTTCAGTTTTGTTTGAACTATTAGTTGGAAATATACTGCAAAAATATGTATATTCATTACAAATGTCATTATGTATATATTAAATTATTATTTGTACCTTTCTTTTGTTTTAGAACATATTGCTAAACGAGCGCGATGTAATTTTTGTTTCTGTGACTTTCGTCTTTTGGACATTCGCGGATATTTAGACAAATCCCTATCACCTTTCGCCATAACAAATGAATTTTAATTATTAGTGAAAGAAGAATTAAAATGCCCGCGCTTAATACTTTTCTTTTACTTTTTTATTGTTGTACCAAAGCAATACCTCTCGCTGTGACTATTTCCCCTTACCTCAGGCCGCAGCCAGGGGCGTGACTTACCAAACCAAGCAACATGCACTGAACACTAGCGACATCTCTTAGCAAATTATAGAATGAAATTTTACAATTTTATATTGCAAATTACGCACTTAATGCTTTATAATGAAAATTTTTTTCGTAGAGAATTATTAAATTGTATTATTCTGAACACGGGCATAGATTTATTTAAAAAAATATATAAACAGAAAAGCCAGGCACAACGACTTAATTTTGAACAATTTGGCTATTTTTACAATTTTTTTACTACAAAGGGTTAACATATTTGCAAAATTTAGCTGCATAGCCAGGTATAGACAACCTTTATGTATGTCCCTGCAAAATATTAGATCTTACATTTTAAAAGTAAGTTCAGTAAATGAAAACCAGTAGCACATCATTTTATGACGAATATTTACAGCACGAGTGGCGCCTTAAGGGTCTCGTCTCCACGTAGCTCAACTTCGTGTTCGATCTTCTGTTTGAGAAGTGTTGCGCGGTGCGGTGATCTTTAGACCGGCCTACTTGTAGTAGAACATTTGTATTACGCACGAAGATACAGAAGAAAAACGCACTGGGCTACCGAATGACAGCTAGTAATTACACTAGAAACAAATCCCCGCTCCCTGCAAAGCCAGGGTCCTAGTTACTAACATCATCCCCACTACAACGCTCCTCAACCCGTACCCTGTCGCATCAACACTAGGGCAACTGATTTGAGTCTACTTTAAAATACGTAAAAGTGGTTTAGAAATTTCTAAATTATATGCGCATTTTTATAGATAGAGCAAAATGACTTTAAAGACGAAAGATGAAACTAGGTTTGTGCCGAATTACATTTTCTGATAAACATATCATTAATGAGATATATCTTGTTAAATATTGCTTAAAATGGACACAAACTTAGATTCATTCTTCAGGAAAACATTCTTTATTTTGTTGTTGTTCTAAAAATCATATATCATTAATTATACAGAAACTGCTACACCTCTATTCACGCAATATTTTGTTGTGGAGACGAGACCCTTAATCTTGTCAAACAAATGACAGTAGTTAAGTGGGGGGCAATATTTGTTTTCTTTATTTAATAATGACATTAAATTTCGTAAATATTACTAAGCCTCGCAACAGTTTTACATATAACACAATTTATACATTGGAAACATATAAATACTTATATATTTTAGATAAAAAAGAACAATATTCATGTTTGCACAACTTGCCGCTAGATGGCAACAGTAGTAGCTGGCATCGAAATTGACATAAACAAAACAAGAATGTGTAACCTAGAACGGAATAAATGTCACAAAAATAAAATGCAGGTATTGTAGTGTATGAAAAAGTGTATTCAGAGTCTTCCAGTGACCACACAGTACAGGTAAATGTATTAGAATAAATATTTCCGAATTTACATAACAGCTTCTTTCAGCAGCAAGTTGCGTGTAAGTTGCTAAACATTCTGTGAAATATTAAACTCAATGAAATTACATATTTACATGATCAGATGTTAGTGTCACCTGTGCAGTAAGTAACTGTGAAACATTTTAAATTGTGACAGGAGGGACCGGATCGCCACAGAACATAATACACTGGGTTGAGGCTACGATCGCGAAGTTGAGTTTCTATACGCTCATATTCTTTGGCTAAATTAATCGCGTCATGGAGAGTTTTTTGTTTCCCTTTTAATAAATCGCGTTGTAAGTGCGTTACACAGCCTAAAACAAACTGATGAACTAATCATTTCTCTAGCATTTGATTAATTATTGCCTGCTCATTCGCGTCTCCAGATCTTTCAAATAAATTTTGACCTATCCCTTTAAGTCTACCCGCGAAATCCTCTACATTTTCATTTTTACGCTGATAACATTTTGTAAGCAATTTTTCTGCTGTAAAACGATCTAACCTGTGCCCGAAACGGTCAATCAATTTATTTTTTAATACCTCCCAGACTTTTGTTTCCCGTACTTCTTCATTGCACTGGACAAATAATCTTGCCTTTCCTTTTAAATGACGTTTCGCGAGATTCACCATAAACAAATCTGACCAATTACATAAAGGACGATTATATTCCATATCACTTAAGAAGTCGTATATCGACTCATTTGATTCTCCGTGGAAAACTGGTAGCGTATGAATAAGACCGATTAATTCCATTTTTAATTTGGATTAATCTGCGTAACACTATACAACAGCAACAATACGGCCAAGGCCTTGTAATGGAATGCTCTCCGCTAGGAAAAGGATTCGGGAAACAAGCCGTGCTGGGGCTGTTGCGAGGTCCTTCTTGGCTGCTGCACTTGCGTCGCTTGCTGCGGTGCTTGATTCTCTCGCTGAACTTGAATGGCTGGATACATGTAGTCCCTCTGGGAGATTAGAAAGGGAACTACTGATGGTTTTTGGTATGTAACAACCCTCGCCATCGTCTGATGTGATGGGCTCAGAGACGTATGTAAGGATATTTATTCATTTATTATATTTTCCTGAACTGGCATCTCTTCTATCGCTTCCGAGATGGCGTTCTGTTTTTCTGTCGTATCGCCACCTGGTGCTGTGCGCGCCATTGATGTCGATAACATAGCGAAGTTTGACTGCTCTCCGCTCGGTGGCACTGGTGTTCGTGACAATCTCACTTTACTTCTTCCAAATTTGCGGCAAAACTTAGCGAGTCGGCTTATCCCTGCTCGGGCGCCTGATGTAATGGAATGCTCTCCGCTAGGAAAATGATTCGGGAAACAAGCCGTGCTAAACTCGCCTTTTGCCTTTTATTTAGTCGAAAAGGATTGTTGTGCTTTATTCCGGTCGTTCATTATAAATCTACAATTTACAAATTTACTTATTAGCCTAGTTCTTAATTTTAATACAGCAAACAGTATTCAGTAATTCAATACGTACCCCGTCAAGCATAAGCTGTTAATAATATTATTATATTAGTACACGGCTCGTTGCTAACAAACGCGATTAACAATTAGTAGACTGGCGGTTGTTCACTTCTCCACACACAGTTAAAAACTGATCGCCGCACTTGCACGCAACTACCCGCGAAATCCTGACCTCTGTACAATTATCCTTGACGCGGCAATTTTGAATTTCTGGTACCTGGTTCCGGTTCAGCGTCCGGAATAATTCGAATCTCACCGCTGAGCATCAATTTGTAACAGCCAGAATCCCACCGTGTACACCAATTTTGTCACAGCTAAAAATCTCACCGTTGACACCAAATATGTAACAGCCAGGATTTCAAGTAACAAAACCGGAAAGGTTAAATTGTTTAAAAATTACTTTTATTAAAGCAGATATAAATGATTAAATTAACTAACAATTGAGGTGTATAAAAAATGTAATAAACAAATGATAAAAATGTTTACGTTGAATTGAAACAGCAAATTAATATAATAACTGAAAAATACTTAGATTACTTACGTAAGAGTACATGAACATAAGTTGGCGATGACTAGACTTATAATAAACGACGTTCAACAAATTCTCTTAAAACAAGTGACGACTGCCTCGCTGATTACACTTCGACTGATTACATTTCAAAACTGTCTTCCGTTTGTCACCGGAACAGCCTTATTTATACAAATTCTAATTGCATCTTCAAGTGACGTCAATCAAAGGGAAATTTCCAGTTTACTTTCCAAATCTCTCTGCCTGATATCACTTGAAGGTTTTTGGCCGAAAGTACATTAATTAAAAGATCGTTATTGCAAACGCCAATCACAAAAAATGTGCAGTATGCTAATTACTAACTCGAGGATTTCACTGTGACAATATCGAACCTGTTCCTGTTGAGGGTTCCAGTTTCATTCTTGCTGTAGAGCAGTCTAACATACATCATTTCATCTTTCTTCTTGGTAGATAAATAAATGATGGCTTCACCGTATACCTGGCCGAGTCCGCTCATACAACTTAAGTGTAGTAACTCTTTACACTTGGTGTATATGTACTTGTTCAACAGTACTAAGTGATTCAATTCTGCGCCCTTTAATAGATTAATAATCTCACTAAATCCCTTCTGCACAAAGTTGGTCGTTGTACTCTGAGCAATTGCTAGGACTGTTAGGAATAATTCCCGTCTCACTTCAAAAGCGGAGCTGATTCTAGCGTTATATTGTATAACAGTTGAGATTGCTGCTCTGCTGTCTCCAATTGTTCCAGTAAATCCTCGAACTCGATTTTTCATCCAGCCAGAATAACCATCTGGCTGAATGCTCTTAGCCATGATCATAAAAAGTATGCAATCCATCAAGAAGAAAACGTATATATCTCCTAACATGAATTTGAAGTCATCAGAGAACAATTCAGCAAAATCTTTAAACCTTTCATCTGTTCTCCAAATATGTACGAGGTCTTCCTCAGATGCTAATACCCACTCTACCTCCACCCCTTCAAGCCCAAAGGCGTTTACCATCGGCTCCCATGGAGTTAGAGATCCCCATCTTGTGCAGTTAGCAACAATTCCTACAACTGATAGCATTAATCTGTAACTCGGTGTCGGAGGAAGGCGCCACAACACTGAGGGGAGGTTGCTCGGAACACGCGAGCGTGGAATGTAGGAAATAAACAATTCACTCACCCTCGGAAACTGTCTGTAGTCTGTCGGCTCTATCGCAAGCGGACCTGGACTCAAGTGTTAGAAGCTCGGAAGACGCGAGATGCTAGCTGATCTCTGTGTGATTTTGGCCGACTTTTATACCCGTTCGGCTCTCATAAGGCACATGTTAAAGTAAAAACGCAAGTCAAGACTTTAAAAATTAACTGAAGAGAAGTTAAGGATCAAACGTGCCCAATTAACTTGTTTTTAAACAAATAAAAGGTGAAATTAACCGCGCAAGCGGTCCAGCGCCTCAACCTACTGCGCTACCGAGGCTGACGAGTGCTGTGAAGTAGTTTCGTCACAGTAGCTACTTCAGTTTTTCTTATAGTTTTCTGTACTATGGGTATACTTTTATAATTTCTTGTTCTTCACTTCTGCTTTAGTTTTCACCAATTGGATTGTCCACTGTTTCTGTTGATAACAAAATGACAGGGTTTATATTTTTCTTTTTTCTTAAAATTTCATTCCTAACATATGTGTATTCGAAGTCCCGACGTCCCCTGTCAGTCTTATTATTATTATTATCATACTTCTAGTATGTTCCTTCGAGAGGTTTCCATCTGTTCTCACAATTGGCTTTCATTTTTTCTCTATTTCCTCAAATATTTTTTTAAGTCTTATTTTTAATGTTCCAACTTGTTTTCGATATATTTTGTAGAAGTCAAGAAATAACAAAGTGTTGTTGTGATTCCATTTGTAGCTATCAGACTCACCGCATTCAGTTGTTGGCAAAATTATAAACTTAGCTAATTCTGCAAAATTAAATACTAGTTTTTTATTATTAAATAAATTACAATTAAAACAAAAACAAACCAACGTGACTTAATTTCGCGACGAGTATTGCGAGCTTGTCTCATTCTATTTTGCTCAGCCCTGTGTCTTAGAACCTCGCGCCTCATTGCTCTAATCTGGGCAAAGGTCTGCTCGGGATATCTTATCATGTAATTATGTAATCGCAGAATTAAATCAATCAGTGAGAATAACAATCTACTTTCAATTTCATCGACGGGAAGGAGCTTCCTTCTACCCTGGCCTACGTCTTCAATCACGAGGTCTTCAAAGATGAGATTCTACCCTTACAAAGACAATATTTTCAAAATTTTCGAAGTTAAGGTTAAGTCTAGCATGTGGAAAGCTCGGATGGCATCCATGCCCAGGATTATCGGTACGATCAAGTTGGGCATGCACAACAGCCTGATCTTTTTCCAGACTCCCTAAATTTCACACCCCACCTCGGCTTCTTGCGTGACCTGGACGACGTTGCCGTTAGCAAGTTGGGCGTTGATTTTGGCAGCAGAGAGAGTAGTAGATTTCATATGAGCTACACTCAAACTGGGCAACTACTGTTGCCCCTGTGGCATACATATAGAACCTGTTCCTGTTGAAGGTTCCAGTTTCATCCTTGCTGTAGAGCAATCTAATATGCATCACTTCATCTTTCTTCTTGGTAGATAGTATGTTATTTTATATATTATTAATCAATGTGGTTTTAAAGGCTGAAACAAACTGCGAGCATGTTGAGTTACTATTTTGTCCACACAACCCACGAATAAGGCTAAAGAAAGGGTCTTGGTTTACTGACTTTGTTAACAAATATTAGAAACCAATATTCCTTAGGCTTAGAGTACTCCACAATGCCTGCATGTTCTGAATTGTTACAAAAAAATACTGATTCAGGTACTGTTTTGCCATCAATAGTAAATGATAAGCAGCACAACATCTTTTGGCTTTTGCCCTAAATTCATGATGTGCGAACTTATCATTGACTCGACAAGATAAATGACGGGAGGCAATCATACTCGAGTTTAAACTATCAAAAAAATAGTTCATAAATAGAGAAAATTTGGCTGTCCCATGAGCATCCAGAACACCCGAATTCGACAAAACTTAGGCTCTTAGGCAGCAAGAATTACTTTTTTTTTGCCATCGGGCGCTACATGAGCTTTCGTCAATTTAGTAATCTTGTTGTCGTCAGTTTTGCCGTCTGTATCATACAGAACCTTCAAATCGTTCCATTTAGCTACCTTACCGCCGTCATATAAAATGTTTTTGGTTATGAAATTATTAAGCATGCACTTCAACAAATGTGGAGTATCAAAAAAATGATCAAACATTGTATATGTATTCGTCGGGCCGACCATACTCATCGTTTAACAAGCGAACTGCTGCTCTGTTGCTACTACCCATGTCACTGTCAGAGATAATAACAACGAATTTTGTCAGTTTACGAACAGCTCTAATTACTTCCAAGATACATGCTTTAAGCGTATATGTTTTGGCCGCAGATTGTACAAAAAAGAAAGCGAAAGGTTGCTTTCAAGATTTGTACAATCCACGGATCATAAACACTAAAGCATGATCCGCTAGTTTATAGCTTCGTCCACCTACAACTTCCTCCAGTCCTTCAACTTTGTCTAAGTTCCTATTGTATGACAAGTTTGGACATAACGACACCTGGTCGAACATCAACAAACAGAAACTGTCTAACGGAATTTTATTTTCTGAATTAAGATTAAGGTAGGAAAATAATTTATTATTTATACCTGGCCGAAGATCGATGTTCGCTAGAGACCGATTTAGTGTCCTCACCGATGGCATTGGCAAAAATCTTGCCAGATGGCAGTAGCCTTTTTAACAGCGCGGCGTAGAATGACTTCTCATCATTTGTATACCTCCTAGCCAATTGGTTTCCTCTTATAATTCTTCACAATACTTTTAAAAAAAAGTCTGCATCACTGGAGGCATTTCATCAATTTTTCGTGCTTCTTTTAAGAAATTGTCGGTGGATAAATCCATTGTCTTGAATAATTTTTTAACACTGGTTCCCCCTTTTCTTGATGTTTGAAATAATATGGCGGACTCTCACTAACTCGCCATACATTTTTCTTTTTTTCAGGCGATAAGTTTTGGACCCGGGTCTCTCCAATAACAAGAATGTTTTTTTCTAGAAATAAATCAAGCTTTATGGTCATATTATTGTTGATTATATTTTTTCTCCATTGCAAGATATTTTTGTGAATATAACTTTCACAAGGGCGTATTCTGTAACATACGCGACGAAAGCAGCGAACAAAGTAACGGTTGAAATTTCGATGTTTCAAACGTCAGTTTGGAATTTCGATTCAACTGATTGTCCTGCCGCCTACCAGTTTAGCTATTAGCCAAACGCTACAGCACTTCCATCTATGGTTAGTGTACCCGAAGTAATCCCCTCTACTCCCCACGCGTCCCCCACCATTAAAAACTTCTATCACAAGAATTCTATATTATAGAATCTATACTGCTGTCACCCCCCTGGGGCGAGAGTCGCGTGGATTTGAGTCTGTCAACAGAAACCCTTGAACACTCTGATGAGCTATTTGATTCTGGTGCATAATGCCATCTTTTTCAGTATTAGTGTGAACCACACAAAAATTACAAAATTTGAAAACGCAATAAGTAATGCCAGCATATATAGAAAGTTCAATACTCGATAGCGTAATAATTAAAAATGCAAACGTAAGTAATTGTCTAAAAATAAACTGGTAATATGTGTCGATGTTTGCTTACTTAGCGTCGATTGAATTTTTATTAACCAGTGGTTAATTTTTATTAACCAGAATTGCTATTTTCTTTACCTGAAACAATATTTATAGTAGTCCTATTCTTGAATCCTATTTTGTTGTAATGACCTTTCCAATTAAACTGATTTCCCAGTTGATTTGTGGTTAAATATTTCATAATTCTTCGTGTGACCCCTTCTATTCTTGATCCACCTAAAGCTGCCAATCTGCGCACCTGTATAATCATCCACTAAATAATAATGAAAAATTTAAAGAATTTTTGTCAAGAACTAACCATATTATATTGATTGACTAAAGGATCTTCTTTCGCCAGATTTTCAATATTTAAAAAATCTTCATATATGTCTAATGGAAAATATGGCAAGTTTTCTGGTGCAATCAATTTATCCAAAGATATATTTTTAGTTTTATTATTTCACAAAATTTTACTGTCGCCAGTTGTTTGTTGTAACTTTGCAATTGAAGCTAAAACAGTTTCTTGAAAACCTATAAAAATAATTATTGAAATAAAAGTGAAGTTTTCAGAAATAATATCTAACCTGATTTATTGATTTCTTTAATAGTTGTATTATTCATAATATCTAAAACAGAATAGACTCTTGTAACATGGCATTAGTAGACATGCACGCCGAGCACATGGGGCATCGGGGCGCATGTCCCCTAGGAGACTTTTCTCTTAGAGCAACAAAGAAACACTGGTTTTATATGTTAAACGCCTATGTCCCACTCTTTGATTTACACTTCGTACATTAAAGATAATAAAATCAGTTAAAAATAATTTTAATTGGCAATTAGGTTTTTACTTTTCAGCCCTTTCCAGTATTTTTCGTTTTTTTCATTATTAAAAACTTATGCCTCTAAGGAAAATTTTGAAAAGTCGGCACCCATGATATAGATATTAGACGAATAAAGGCCTTACCGATCATTATATCGTGATTCAGTGCCTCGGCGAAGTTGCTATACAGTGTCATGGTAGAAGTGGACGAAGCACTGGGTGTTAGTGGTATTTGTAAATTGACGCTGTGTACATCAGTAGTAAAAGGAAAAATGGGAACATCCGCAACAGGAATAATATCTGCTACCAGAGCTGGACAAAGTACTCAGCTAAAGTACTTCAAGTACTTAGTAATGCTATGAGTACTTGTCGTTGCAAGTTATGACATGACAAAACATTTTTAGAAACGAATTTAAATTGAATTTGTGGCTGATTATTTTTCAAAACCAGAACAAATTACAATTTAAAAAAAAAATCAACAAGAATTTTATTAAAGGAATAATTTTGTGACACTTACCCAAATTAACATTGTAGTTTTTAGCTAATTCTAGGATTTTTCTCGTTCTGTTACTCATCTTTACCCTTAACTTGCACTAACAATACTAAATGTTTGGCTGTACGATACATAAGCGTGGAACGCAGTGTGTTTACAACAAGTTGGAACTTGCGAAGGGACCGATCTCGGGACCGCTATGATAAATAAAGTTAAAATTTGCGTTGGGCCGGCTGCGGTCCCTAGAGACCGCTATTTTTAAATTGACTAAATTTTAATTAAAATTGGGATTTTTGAAAAATTGTAAAAAACTACATGCATGACTTAAATAAATTAATCAGAAAATGTAACAAAAAAAATATGTGTTTTTGGGCCATGTTTCGAATTTCATCGTGGCGCTCAACGTGTTAAGTTTCTGCTGCAAGAGCGATAACAAAAGATATAAAAGGTATAATTATCAATCGAAACGACGCACCTGAAACGAAACAAAACAAGAAAATCCAAACATTTGCACATATTTAAACGAAACAACAAAAACCATGAAAATTCAACAAAGGTACGCATTCAGATTAATTAAACAAAAAACAAGATGACTATCTCGAATTAAAACAAATGTAAATAAACTAACTCTTATGAATATATAACTCTAGTTCAGTTCGCATTTTTAGTAATATGGATGGTGGGTATTAAGCAAACTGAATTTTTAATAAAATTTTTTATTATATTTTGTACGATCGATTTCGACTTTGTTAAGTCATCATCAGGTACAGTGTCAGTGATTAATCAGTTGAAACATTTGTAAAATTGGATAAAAGATTTTTGTACACACTTATAAAATCAGACATGAGATTGTTTAACTAACTCTAACATAAAAACCTTACATTAAACTAAATACGAAGCAGGAAAGTCAAAACTAAACCTAAAACAAAAATGTTTACATAAACTTAAAATTATTACCTGTCACCACTGGAACCCTGCACTAAGTGTCAATGAGTACCGACAAGTGTTTATTTTACTTGGCCGAAATATTAACTAAAACAATAGAAAATTAATCAAAGAATCTACGAAGGGTAGCGAAAATCCGCCGGCCACCACAGAACAGTTATAACTTTGTTCTGAAGAGTTAAATATGAGAGAAACATACTTACGTAGTTTAATTACTGGGCTTGGACAAGGCTCACTACATAATCTGAACAATAAACTTGAATGTGAGGCAGTATAAATGAAAATCAAATTTTCAAAACAATAACAATTTACTAACAAAAATGAAAATAGAAAAAAAAATCCCAATAAACAGTTTACAAAATTATAAACTATTTTGCTCAATTTGACACGATCAACCACAGTTTCCTACTTGAACATATTATCAACCTTTATGAATAATGTTATCATCGTATATGACGCACAAGTACAAATATCAAATTATAAATCTACTTACAGTTCATTCCTTAGCTGCTGGCCGTTCTCACGTCCACTGGTGCGCGAAAATAAACGCGCAATTAACCAAGAGATTCAAGTTAATCTAACTTAGCATTAGCAACTTAACCCAAAATTTAGCAATTTTATCAGAAATTTACTTGATTCAAATTGGAATTTAGCTTAGATTTCACAACTTAATCTCAACACAAACAACTTAATTCGACTCTACTCGATAAACGAAAATAATCAACTATCAATACGCAACAACAAATATCTCTTTACTAATATTCAATTAATTACTCACAACTTTAAAGAACGTCAGGAAATGAACACACAACTTGTAAAACTGTTTCGATCAGTGTCTGTAACAAGACTGTCGAACAGTGTTGCCGCGAGTGAAAATATTATTGTACCAACATTTAGGAAAAAACGTACCATTTGCGTACCACATATTTTTTTAAGAATTGAAAGGGGGAGAAAGGTGTCAAGTAACATTTTTGATTTAAAAAAATATATGGATTTAATTTTACTTGAGTTAATGAATTGTACCTCATTCCTTCAAATTAATTTTG
The DNA here is from genome assembly GCA_963942605.1 of Poecilus cupreus. Classification (NCBI taxonomy): domain Eukaryota; kingdom Metazoa; phylum Arthropoda; class Insecta; order Coleoptera; family Carabidae; genus Poecilus; species Poecilus cupreus. The sequence goes on along the minus strand of OZ012729.1, from coordinate 2,827,756 downwards.
ACACTTGTATAAACATTTTTTAATCGAAAAAGCTTATTCCTTAATATTTCACCTATAATGGACCAGGAGGTCAACAAATAATCAAATTTTTTTATATTATAGATAAGCCATAATAATAAATATATTTATAATAGCAGAAAACAAAACAATCTGTTTCTTAACACCTTCATCCATCCACCCCTTCAATTATCTTAATTTTTTTTAAAATTGAGAGTATAATAAATAATTCAAGACACATGATCTATAAATTATAAAAAAAATTATTATTAATATTAATAATATATAAAATATATAAAAACAAACCTCCACTTCGGACTATTTAAACAAAAAAAAAAAAATATCACAGCACAAAATAATGTAAATAAAATCACAGACAAATAACAATTAATGCATTGTTCTTGGCTTTGCAAAGTTAATTGTTGCGTGTGAATAACAAAAAAAATTATATAAAATCAGTACACAATAAGTCGTCACTTCTGACTATTAAATAAAATCACATTGCAATTAACAATTAGTACATTCTCAGTAGTTCATTGCTTGGCATCCATTCGAAACAATGATCATTTCCAAGCAACTCTTTACACAAGAGCAAGCCGTTACAAGTTGTAACATTTAGTTGATTTCTATATTTGGTTTTTATAGTAGTTAGTTTGCTAAATAATCGTTCTGTAGCGAAACTACTGTGTGGTAAGCGCATAATTTTTTTTAGAAATGTTACTAAGCTATCGAAATTTTTTTCATCCGCTCCATTGTTTGAATTTTCTAAATATGTAATGACTTCTTCTATATTATTTAAATTATTTTTCGGTTTATATTCCGGCACTTCCCTTCATTGCATAGCAATATCATTTATGTATTTTTCTTCAACAGCATTTTTAAATCTAATAATTAGTTTCATTATACTGGGTCTATTTTCATCAAATATTTTGATAGGGTCTAATATATTTAATAAATTGAGAGTTTTGTCATCAAAGTCTACTCTTTTTTAAATTTCTGTACATAAAGTGATATAAAATTCTGAACATTTTAGTCTAACTTTAGGCTGACGTGTTGCTGTCCAACGTTGCCGTCGGTGTCGCCGATATTGACTGCGCCATGCACTAAGGCAGCTTCGTCGTAGTCGCCTTCGTCGTCGTCGGCGATCCTGAGTAACCCGGGGTGATGTGCTAATTTGACTAATCTTGAGGCGGCCGGCTTGGAAGCCAACGATTATTCCTGGGCCAACACTTGACTTCTTGCACATTGTGTACTGACAGGTTCTAGTACCACAATGGCTGTCCTTTTGGACCCAGGCATCTGCCTTGTGGTTCCGTACGCGCCTCTTCTTTTTGTCCTTATTCACGGGCACATCAGCCCAGCCGATATTTTTCTTATTGACGACCTTTGACTCTTCGACTGCGACACACTCTTCCCTCTCTTCTACCATCGGTCGTGGTATGTCATCCGCCGTGCGCTGCTCTGCTGCAAACATGACTTCAATCTCGGCCACGCTTATCTTCGCTACAGGCAGAGACAGCGGCGTCTTAACAACCCTGATCGACTCGGGCGTTGACAAATTTATTGGTTGCGGCGGCTGTGATGACCATGATACCGATGTTGCATGTTGTTGCAGTGGTATCAGCGCTGGTTGCGGCGTGAGCATCGGGTACGCAGGATAACAGTACCCATATCCTGGATGCCACGGCGCTGGCTGATGCTGGTGACCCTATGGTGACGATGGGTACATACCAGAAAGGTTGTGGTGGCATGTACCCTGGTGGTGGAAAATACCATGGCCACTCCATAGCAACGCGCACTTTCATTTTACGAAATTCTAGATATTATTATTACGAGTGTCATAACTGAGGGCTATGGTGCTACAGTCCAGGTTCTTTTGATTGCCGGTAACGAGTAAATCAAGATAAAATTGCTGATTAAAGCTTGCAAAAACATAGAAAACACTGTTTTCAACAATTCAAACTATCATATTCTATAACTATCATAAAAATTACTTTATTTTGTCAAAACCAACGTTTCGCCACCAATAGATCATTTACATGTAGGCGGCGCTGCTATCGGAGTTTGGTATTAAAAACTAACCCCACTTTTTGGTGCTTGTTAATATACATTGTATTCCGTAATTGAGCTCTATGCCTTATAACTGTTGTGTTCCTCAGTGTTCATCTGTCTCTAATAAAGATAGAAATATTATGTTACATAAATTTCCGACAAATAAACGTTTAATTCAAAAATGGTTGATTGCTATACGATCTATGAAATTTCCGTCAAGACATACTAAAATATGTTTAAAACATTTTCTGCCGACTGACTACACCATTACTAGTATGGGTAAGTAAAATAATATTAAACTTTATGTATTTTACATATTATTTGATCATTTCAGGCCAATGGAAGATACTTAACTACGAGTGTGCAATTCCGTCTCAGTTTTTGCCAGTACGAAAATTTGATAAGTTAGTAATCAGTAATCGTGCAGAGAGATTAATAAAGAGAGAAAATGCCAGAACTGAAATCAGAGAAAAACATTTGGATATTGAGGCCTGTATAGATGAATTTCCGGCCGAAAGTTTTGGGGATATTGATGCAGAAGACAATTGTGAAGTGGCAAGTGCTCAAAGAGAAGTAGCAGCTATGTCTACACAAACAGTTATAACATTCAGCAGGTCCCAGTTAATTTCATACAGTTTTTTAAACGAAACACAGTTGAAACAAATGACAGGCTGTAATTCAAAAACATTCAATTTTTTGTGTAGCCATTTAGGTAGTTCATACACAAGATTCCACTACGCTTTGAACATGCAGGATGAACTACTAATAACACTGATGAAATATAAACTTAATTTATATTATTCCACGTTAGCTAGCTTGTTTGATATAGATTTGCGGGTTGTAAAGAATATTATTACAAAGTGGACAGAACATATGTACAAAACTTTTAAAAAAATTTATTTTTGGAAATTAAAAGCTGTATCCCGTGGACAGTATGACATAGTTTTGGACTGCACTGAATTTCGTATTGAAAGAAGCTCTGATCCATTGGAACAACAAGGTACATATTCAACATACTATGGAACAAATACATTTAAAGTTTTGATTGGAGGGACGGAAGAGGGATCAATTGGTTTTGTATCCGATATTTATGGAGGATCGATAACGGATCGCAAAATAACGGAAATATCTGGAATTTTCGATTTGCTAAAAGAAGGTGAATACGTTTTGGCAGACAGAGGATTCGATGTATCTGATCTTCTGGAAGAAAAAGGGATTCATCTAAATATACCACCGTTCAAAAGGAGCGAGCAGCTTTCGGAGGAAGACATTGCAAGAACTAGGGCGATTGCAAATCGCAGAATAATTATTGAAAATTTAATTGGATTAGCAAAAAAAAAAAAAATAAAATATTGTGTGACAGAATTCCTAAATATATGTGGCCTATAGCAAATGAAATAGTGTATAATTGTTTCATGCTAATTAACTTTAAGAATCCTATTGTTAATTTTACAGAACATAAACATAATTGAAATGTTATAATTACTTATGAAAATATAAAAAACAAGATATTACATTGAATTTTTGTTATTGTTTTTTAAAATTTCTTATTCGTACATTAATTTTAGAAAAAAATAAAATAGTCCTCAGACTAAGAAATAACAGAAGTCATATAAATTGATTTATTTAAAAAATTACAAAAATTATAAAATTTTATTTACACAAATAACGTGCAGCATTTTTTGGAAATAATTCCCCTGCAACGTTTTTAACAAATTTGTAGAATATTCCACATCAAAATGAACTACAACATTCAAAAATGTTTTTGAAAACGATGAATATACAATAAAATCGCATTCCTCTAAATTTAGCAGTGCCATCCCCAGCTGCACTTGCGCGTAATACATATGGTTTTTTTTAAATTTAATCTAAAATTTTCTATTACCAAATATTCACAATGTGTAATAAAATGAATGGCAGATTTTTCTTTACCTAGAACAAATACATACGAAAAGAATTAGTACACACTAACTTTCGGCAACTGCTCAGTTTTTATGTACCTATTACAGGACACTTTATTTCTAAAAGTTTGTAGGGTGTACAATTTTTTAAAATGATACCATCGGGCGAATAACCTAGCCATGCATGTTTTTCAGAAATAATGAACCCTGTTTCAACAACGTCATTATTCAATCTGGATTTATATATATTTCTAGCTTCTGGTTCTGTATCCAATCCGTACTGCATAAATCTAAAAGGAAAGAAACTATGATGTAATTGTATTTATTTAATTTTGTAGATGTACAAAAGGAACATTACTCATGTCATTCAAGACATTCGACATTCACGAATGATTTCGGCCAAAAGTACTTTTGGCTTTTTACAGGCCAATAATTTTTTTTGTATGTGAATACAGAATAACATCGGGAACCTATTATTCTGAACTGCCGTTCTTTATGCCATACATTTTTATTCTCTTTGCTTTTACATGTTTGAAGAATGTCTTTTTGTATTAAGTTCTCAAAAACATTTTTGCAGCACTGCTGCGTTGACAACAGTATGTTTAGTTCATTCATACATTTTGATTCATTGGCGAATGAAAAAATGACTTGTAATTTTTCAATATAGTTTGTTTTCGTATTTAATTCATTATTGTTTTGCTTGCACGTTATTTCAGATACTTCTGTGTCTATAGTTTTTAACTCTAAACATTGTATACTTGTTGATGCAACTTCAATCCTAAAATGAAGAAAAACGAAACAGGACAGACATTGCTAAAACTTTTTTAATCAACAGTACCCTTTGCCGGAACTCTAGAAATAAGCTCCGGCATTTTTTTTTATTATTACTGGACCATATTTAGAAATGTTTACTTATGATAATATTATAATGAAGCAAACTTTTCTATACATAGGTTTAGTAATTTTATGGTACTTATTGTTAACTACTAAAAACATGATTTTCAATGTAACTAATGTCATTAATATAATAAACAGAAATACTGCAGAGTTGGACTTTGAAAATTACATTCATATTATTGTAAAAAAAAAAAAAATATTAAGCTAAAGTTCATTTGAAGTTATTATTATTATTAAAGCAAATATGACCTTTGTTGCGGTTTTACATTTTCTTCATTATAAGTGTGATCATGTAAATACTCATTCATATCCACTCTTCTGTTCAAAGTAAGTGGACAATTAATTTGATAATTTATTAATTTGTTGACAGTGTCGTCTGTAAACTCCCACATTTCGATTTCGTCTACATTGCAACAAATTTTATCCTTTTTTGTCATGTCAAAAATTGATATGTACTCAATGCCTCTTCCTTTTTTGGGCTTATTCCAAGAAACTGGTTCCGCCGTACATGATACGTACTCCTGTGATTTACCTTCAAAGCATAAGATAGTTTTTACATACTTATAGTGTAATGTACCTACGCACTGAACAGTAAACCTACCTGTGATAGTAAAATATTCTAATGAATAACACAAGGCTCCTAAATGTTTACAAGCAGCCGACCAACCACTACCAGCTGGGCAGCTGCAAGTGCAGTGAGATATTTCAAAATTATTAGTTTTATTATGAAGTAAAATCATTTTCATTTTATATTCTTCATTCTTCTTTTGCTCTGCGCAACATGTCGCTCTTACATAGCTAACATTACTTTCAAAACATAACTGAGTATATTTTATAAATAATTTTAATGCTAGAATTCGTCCTTTCTCTTTCCCTTTTCGTGATTTTCTTTTATCAAACCATTTATTAATTTCATTTATATTCAATAATTTTTTTCCATTAAAGTGATTTATTGGTTTAAAATCACTGTCCTGTGGAAAATATTCCACAGGTTCCACTACAATTATTTCCGATGAATAAAGAGTTTTATTCAAACCTTTTTTCTTCCAAATTGACAACCTACAACAAAATATCCAATGATCAAATTTTGAGGTTAACATGACACAGTTAAGAATATCTTTTACAACCAGTCACTTACCGCCGTTCTAAAATTTTCTTTGAACCCGTGGTCTTAGCACCTATTTTTTTAATTCATTTTTAAGCGAATTCAAATTCATATTAATAAATAACTGAAGAGCAAACAATAAACTATACTGAACCACAATTAACAACTTTCAACTAATACCAAACTTCGGCTGTGCGCACCTCGCGGAGACATATCGAACTAAAGTAGTGTAAATGATCTATTGCAGCTTCTTCAGGGTAAGACAAGGTTAACAATATAAATTATATAAAATTATCTGTCATAGAAAATGATGTTGTCAGAATATAAATTAAAGAGCAGCACTTCAACATACAAGCATCCATGTGTATTTTCCTGTTGGTTATCATTTTCCAGTCGTTTAATTATCACATCTATCATATTCATGTTTCTGTCGTGTATAATAGCGAATTTTTGTGAAATCAAGATAAAATTGCTGATTTCAGAATCCAAAAACATAGAAAACGCTGTGTTGAATTAATAACGTGAAAATTGAAAAAATGGCAATTCTGCAAAAATCTGCATAACTTTTCACGGCAATCCTACCGGCTGCGCCAATGTAACAAATGTGAAGGTGGCTATAGAGATAGAGATAATAAAAATGAGGAAATTTTATTAAAGGAAGGGGAACAAACCAGTCGTGGTTAAATTGGAAGCGGATGAATTGGGAGCTGATAAATCATGACACTTTAATCACTCAAAAAACATGTAAAACTTGTAAAAGATTGCCTTTATTAAAACTAAACACTTACGAAAATTAACTTGATGTTTCACTAAACTTATATAATACATTAAAAATACTTAACTAACTTAAAACTACGTAAAAATACATTTATTTTTTTCGTAGCACGACTTCATTTTTAATCTCTAACCGATCACGGCCAACGCAGAACTGAATTCAGACGCCCAAAATTCCAGGGGTCTGTCCTAGGGATGCAAGAGGGTGTCATCGAATCTGAACTTTCGTTTCTAAAAATAGCTCGAGACAGCGATAGCACAGAGCGTAACAGATGAAAGTCATCTTGTTACACAAGTTTGCACCGATGCACAATTTAATAACTTTGAAACATATTATATTTTGGATCCAGTTCGTGACGGACATATCAACAACTAATGTTTTTGTTTTCGGACACACAAACCCGACCAATTCATTTGTATCATTAAATTGAAATAATTACAATTCTTATTATCATTTTTCTCAACATTTTTATTATGTAAGACTAATAAGTGTGTTATTTCGTTGTAACATACATGGTAAAAAACAATCATTTTTCATTCGCGGCCGTTACCATAACAATGGACGCGAAATTCAATTTCGCGGCCTGTATTGCGGCTGCGAAATGCTTAGTTCGTGTCTGGTTGCACAAAAAATGTAAATTTTATAAATGTGTATTTGTTTCCAATTTTGGGATGAACTAAATTTGTTAACATACAAATATAGTAATTGAAACATCTATTCTATATACTGAAGATGCATGGGCGTCCGCAGGTTTTCTTGCAGGGGGGTGGGGGGCTCAATAAAAAAATAATATAGGCTTTTTAAATTATTATTAAGTTTTATTTAAACAAAAAAAATATTCCAAAATATAATATTATGTAGTACCTAATAATTGAATTTCTTATATGAATTTCATCCGTCTGTTTTTAAAAGCAACATTATCTGTCACTAAATTTATAAAATTGTCTGTGTTACAACCATTTATTAAATTTCTGTGAATACTCATGAGAGCTAATCCATTTAATCGCTGATCAGTCATAGTAGATCGAAGCCAGGTTTTAATTCGCCTGAGAGAACTAAAAGTTCTCTCAATAGTCGTAGTTGTTGATGGCAATGTCAAGAATAAAGAAATTGCTTTATAGATTGCCGGATAAAATATCTTCGATTCATCTAAAAGCTGCTCATATGTTAGATCTTCTGTTTTCATATCTTCTCTCGACCACTTTTCAAACCACATAATGGATTCTTCATAAAAATTATCAATCTCATACATGTTGCTTATGTTTTCTAACGATTTAATAAACATTTCTTTAGAATACGTTTTTATATTTTTTGGGTGCAACACTATTAAATTGAATAAGTTTCTCGAGTCGGAAAATCTTAATTTCAAAGAAGAAATAAGAGAATCTAAATAGGGAACAAATATTGACAATCTATAATAAGTTTCGGCATCTTTAGTGATGTAATTAGGTCGCTGTGTTTGTTTTGAAGTAACCCGTGGAAGTTTAATTTCTACGTCAAATTCGTTTGCCAGACTTGTTGCTTTTTTCCAAATTTCATTGAAACTGTTTTCAGCTTCACTTCGATGATGAGAAAAAATATTAAGTATTTTTTCAATATGTTTTGATACGTCATCAATATTGACCTCAACACCTTGCAACGCATTTGTTACCGGCTCTAATAGGGCAGAATATTTTGCAATTACACACATACTAATTATAAATTGCGCTGTCAATATAGTGCTTTTTAATTGAAATGCTTTTTGTTTAGTGTTGCTGTTATTTGCCTCCTGACTTAAGATACCTAGTGCGTTCACAATATTTACAAAATTTTCGGAAAATATTCGAATTGATTTGTATTTAGAACTCCACCTTGTTTCTGAAAATAACGGTATGTTTGGTATTTTAGTTCTTCGTTGTGGACTTTCTCTAAAAAAGTTTATTGTTGCTTTTATTGTACCAACTGAATTTCTGATATCTGGTAAATTATTGAGATCATTGATAACTAAATTCAATCTATGACATGCACAGTGATAATATAATGCTTTTGGAAATTTGTCCCTAATTATTTTCTGTACTCCTCCTATTTTTCCTCACATTGTTGAACAACCATCGTAACCTTGTCCGACTAAGCAATTTAAATCAAGTGTTAGTGTTTCCAGAAAATTTATAATTGAATTTGCAATTGTTTTGGCGCTTTGATCTTCTAATGGTATAAACCCCAAAAAATCTTCATGAATGCATTTAGTTTCCATGTCCACGTATCTAATGCCGATTGACAATTGTTCTGTTCCAGAAAAATCCGCTGATTCATCAGCCAAGACAGAGAAATAGACGCATTTCTTTATTTTAGTAACTACTTTATTTTGAATTACTTTGCCACAAAGTTCAATAAGTTGATTTTGAATATTAACCGATATATATTTTTCATTTTGGCCACAGGTTTTAAAATGATTTTCTAATATTTTGTCACCAGAATTAATCCTAAATTTCATTAAATCCACGAAATTTCCGTCTTGGCTTGTTTTACCTCTGAGTGCTATATCATGAATTGCACAAAAAACTATTGATGATAAAATGGAATATATTTTCTGTCGATTTAATTTTATTTCGCTGTCTAAAGCTTCATTCAAACTTTGATTGACCGGCTTAGCTTTATTTTGCATTATTTTGATAAAATTCTGAGATTTTTCAAATGATTGAATATGCCACTCAGATTTCAAATGAGCTTTATATTGTTCGGAAAAGTGTTTAAAACGAGTAAATGGTTTACAAATAAAACTTCCTTGTACTCCTCGGTGAAGAGCGGGGCGAAAAATTACACAGTGCTTACACATAGCTCCTTGTAAATATTCGAATAAACAAGCCACGATTTATGTTCATTAAGCCAATTTTTGTTGAACGGTCTTTGTAAACTACTGACATCTTGCTTAAAATCATATTTACTATCAGGAGTCCAGGTTTCATTCAATAATTGATATTTGAAATTATCATCAATGCCTGTATTATTTTCCATATACAATCCAATATCAAGCTTGTGAAATTTGCTGTCTTGTTTGGTTACCGCTGTCTCCGATTGGCACTCTTCAGACTCCAATAAATTTGTATCTGATTTATCATTGTTTGTTTTTTCTTGATGAGTTTTTTGTTTTTTATTTGGGCTGGATTGCAGAAAATTGTTTTCATTAACTGCATTTTTAAAAACGCCAGATTGTTGGGAATATTTCCTAATATCCATTACTATAATAAATATATATATTATTGGAATAATAATTTTTGTCAAATTAAGATTTGTACCTCTTACAAGATTTGTTGTGTATTATCAATAGAAAAATTATTTCACTTATTGATGAAAAATGGATTTGCGCTGATCCTCTGCAAAACTGTTTTTCTTATAATATACTAAAATAAATATATCATCACGCCTTTTACCCATTAAGGGTGTGGCACTCTGCTTACGCAGATCTCGGTAGGTGATATATTTTTGCGTATGAAATGCGGTTACCAGCCGTCAAGTAATAATATACTCTATAACTATAATAATGCTAACTGACATTAGTGACATTCAACAATGATGGTCGTGTCTGAACGAGTAATATAGCGCACCGCGCACTAAGTCGCTCACGCGCACTGCACCTGCGCGTCGAGCCCTCTATGCCAGGGGTGGGCAACCTCCGGCCCGCGGGCAAAATCCGGCCCGCGTAAAGTTCCAATCCGGCCCGCGAGATCTTTAGAAGAAATAATAAATAAATATTTTCAAAAACAAATATTTAAAATTAGGTTAATACCCAACATAAAGAAAAAGGGAAGATTTACACTTTAATTTTTGATATAATTCGTCTAGTTGAATTTAAGAAATAAATCTAGTACTTAGTTAAGTTTGTTTTATTATTGTTTTTTATATTTTCAGAAAAAAATTATAAGTAACAAAAATGTGTCAATTAACAACTACGGCCCGCGTACTAAACGTAAATCTTATTCTGGCCCCTGTTATACAAAAGGTTGCCCACCCCTGCTCTATGCTATGAATAAAATTTAAATATTCCAAAGTATAATTACATAAATAAAATTACAGAATAATAACTTTAACTTTATTATTCAACAGGCAGAAGCCCAATTACAGAATAATATCACAAAACAAAGCGAAATATTGTAGAATTAATATACACATAAGAACATTTAACATTTGAGTAGCTTACAATAAGTTATTAAGAACCTTCTTAAATTCATTAACATCTAAAGAAAAATCAAGAGAGTTACAAAATAAATTATAACAATGACACATTTTGTTAATAGGTGCGTTAAAATGGTAACAAGTACGAGACGAATTGCAGTAAAAAGTGTCCGTACTTCTGGTATTACAGACATTTACGTAAAAATTTAGCATACTGAACAAATCACTATCATCAATATGACTATTAACAATTTTATATAAAAATAGTATTAAATGTTTTGTACGACGTGATTCCAGTGAGTCTAAATTAAATATAGAAAGTAATGCCTCATAACTCAGATTTGGCCACAATTTAAATATTCTAAAATATACAAATTTGCAAAATTTTTTTTGTATATTCTCTAGAGAATTTATTAAATATTGCTGAGTAGGGTTCCATATAATGTCACCATATTCAATTTTACTCAGAACAATTGAAAAAAACAGAGTTTTGAGACATAAAATATTTTGAAACTCGGACGTACATCTTAAAATGAAACCTAAGGTTCTCAAGCCTTTGTTAACAATATATTCAACATGAAATATGAAATTTAATTTAGCATCAAGTAAAATACCTAAATCTTTTATGAAAGTGACTCTTGTAACATTTACATTATTCATTAAATAATCAAAAGAAATGTTCACAGCTTTTCTAGAAAAAATTATTACAAAACACTTTTCTATATTGAATTGCAAGTAATTATTTAATGACCACAAGTAAATAGCATTTAAGTCTTCCTGCAAATGATAACAGTCAGAAATATTATGTATTGTATTAAATATTTTAAAGTCATCAGCATACAATAGATACTTCGAAAATTTCACTACACTCGTAATGTCATTAACAAAAAGAACGAATAATAAAGGGCCAAGTACAGACCCTTGAGGAACACCCGAGTAAGCTATAAAATTTGTAGATTTAAAGCCATTACACAGAACATATTGTATTCTCCCAGTTAAATACGATTGACATAGATTAAGTAAAGCAGGGGAGAAACCTATATGTTTCAATTTATGAAGTAAAACGCTATGGACAACAGAGTCAAAAGCTTTCTTGAAAGCTGTGTAAATCGCATCTACCTGATCTTTATTTTCAAAAGCATCATAAATATATTGCACAAAATTTGCAAGGTTGGACACTGTTGATCTGGATTTAACAAAACCATGTTGAGCAGAACTTATTAGACTTTGTGTTTGAAATTGAATATTTTTAAATAAAATTGATTCAAAAATTTTTGCAACGGAGTTCAAACAAGATATGGGGCGATAATTTGTAATCTGAGTTTTATCACCAGATTTAAACAAAGGATATATTTTAGAAAATTTCCATTTATCCGGAAAAATTTCATTTTTTAAACTTAAATTAAATAAAACAAGAAGTGGATGAATGAAAATATCATCACAACCTTTAAAAATATATATAGGAATATTATCTGGCACAACAGATTTTGTACTTTTTAATGATTTAATTGCCAGCAAGATATCATCCAATGAAATGCAAGTCATATTTACCACATTATTTAAGACCGGCGAAATCTGATGAAGATTGTTAACAACAATGTTGTCAGTATTATAGACACTTTTAAAAAATTTTGCAAAAGCCTCTGCTATATCAGATCCGTTAGTGAGGGATTGATTATCATAGTGCATGGTAGAAGGAATTTTGTTTGCTGATTTCTTCGAATTAATAAACTGAAAGAAATTTTTTGCATCAGACACAATACTAGTTTCAACATTATTAACATAATTTCTGTAGCATTGCTTTATTAATAATTTTACTTTAGAACGCACATTGTTCAGGCGCCATTCGCCTACTTCCCAGGAGCCAATCGGATGCTCACCCCCACTATTCTATGACACCCCTAGTAGGGGAGAAATTTTGTACAGGATAAAAGGGAGAGCTGACACTGGGTTTAGAGAGGTTCCTTTTTAACTTTCAGTTATACAGTATCATTATCAGCAATATTTTGTATTCACTAAAAATAGCATCAATCTTCAGCACAAATCAGTGTTAATCATATCATTGTGTTTCGTATATGTAAATATATAAGTGTAAATATAAATTATATATATGTTACACTGGTCCTTCGAGTACTTATTTCATCATCACGATCCAAATATCACATCGTCACCAAACATTTTGGTCCTTCGAGCCGGATCGTAACCAGCGACAGCAACAGAAAAGGAAAAGTCGCCCAACCACGGGAACCTACATCGAGGCAACTTCGCAGTAGCAGTCATCCAACCACGGGAACCTACATCGAGGCAACCTCGCAGTAGCAGTTATCCACAACTGGAACCTGGCTTGGTCAGCAAGGTTAGTGAGCTCTACGTTCTAATCTTGTTAATCATCTCCTTATATGTTATACGTTCGTTTAATTACTAAATTTATATTATCTACATTTTACCGAAATGGCGGTCGATATAAAATCATTAACAGATCAACGCGGGTTAATCAAAGCCGCTTTAACGCGAATCAAAACCTCCGTTGATAAATTTGAACCAGACACAGACGACATAAACCAATTAAAATCGCGGTTACCAAATTTACAAACAATTTTTCAAAAGTTTAACAATGTCCAAGATCAAATTGAACTGCAAGATAGTTCAGAAAGACAAATTAGTGAAAGAGACGAATTTGAAACAAAATATTATAATATAGAATCAGCCATCCGTACATTTATTGATCAACATAATATAAATCATAATTCAAATGCCACACCTACAAGTCAAAATGTCACACAGACGCAAGTTACAAATGTCAGTAATGTTAGAGTGCCAATGTTAAATTTGCCCACCTTCGAAGGTGCATATACAAATTGGATTTCATTTCGCGATACGTTCATAGCGTTGATACATGATAATAATACATTTACAAACATTGAAAAGTTTCACTATTTAAAATGTTGCCTAAAAGGAGACTCTCAAAAGGTAATCGAATCATTTACACTGTCTAACGATAATTATCAAGCAGCATGGGAAGCAGTCGAAAAGCGTTATGAAAATCTAAGGATCATCACTCAAGCTCATGTTTTAGCAATATTAAATTCACCACCTCTAGTAAAAAATTCACATGTAGGCTTAAGGAAACTGTGTGATGACATATCAGTTAATTTGGCAGCCCTTAAGGCCTTGAAAGAACCAACAGAACACTGGGACACTTTACTGATACCCATTGTAACATTGAAATTCGACTTTTTTACCAAACGCGAATGGGAATCTACACTAAATTCAAAACCACCTAAGATTAGGGAATTAATGGAATTCTTAGAAAATAGATGTCTTCTTTTACAATCACTCAATTCTCCAGAACATATGATCAAACCAAGTAGTTCCAATAACAACAAACCTAATTCCTCACGCCAAAATCAAACTTTTAACAAAGTGCAATCACTTTGCCATGTATCAAATAATTCATCCTCAAATCAGTTACAATGTTTTAATTGTAAGAAATCTCACGCCTTATTTCAATGTCAAGAATTCTTAAAATTAAATATTCCGGATAGAATAAACAAAATAAAAATTTTGAAACTATGCTCAAATTGTTTCCGTAAAAATCATTTAGTTGAGGATTGCAAAAGTAATTTTAACTGTCGTATCTGTAAACAGAGGCACAACAGTTTATTACACGGGAATATAACAAATGTTAATTCAGTTACTGCGCATATAAATAATTCCGATTTAAAGCCCCAGACTTTATTATCAACAGCGGAAATATTAATAAAAAATAAAAATACAAATACTTGGATCAAATGTCGAGCGTTATTGGATCAAGGCTCACAGCTCAATTTTATTCGGAAACCATTAGTTGATACATTAGGGTTAGAAACTAAAAATGTTGATTGGTCGGTAACGGGAATTAACAACTCAGAATGCACGGCCAAGGAAATGGTGCACATTCACATCAAATCAATTCATAGTTCATTTAATTGTAAAATCGATTGTTTGATGTTGCCGAAAATAACAGAGAACCTTCCTTTGCAATCTTTTACAACAGATCATTTAAACATTCCGGACAATCTGAAACTAGCCGACCCTAATTACCATACCTCCAACAATATAGATATTTTATTAGGGGCTGAAGTGTTCTGGCAGGTATTGTTGACCGGGCAAATAAAAGCAAACTCCATTAGTCCGCATCTGCAGGACACATGTTTAGGATGGATTATAGGAGGGAAAGTAAACCTTCGAAATTCCGAGACTAATTATCAGTGCAATATAACTTTATCCTCTTTAAGTAAACAGCTTAGCAAATTTTGGGAAATTGAGGAATACCCAATATCAACATCTTCGGAACAGATGTTATCAGCCGAAGAAATACAATGCGAAAAGTATTTCCAAGATACAACTACACGTGACGCCAACGGCAGATTTATTGTGAGATTACCCTTCAAAACTAACCCTAGCATTATCGGGAATACCAAGCACGCAGCAATCAATCGACTAAATTCATTAGAGAGACGATTTTCACAAAATTTAGCATTAAAACTAAATTACTCAAAGTTTATTCACGAATATCTAGATTTAGATCACATGACCTTGATCAAACAATCAAATGAACATAATGTATATTTGCCACATCATGGCGTACTTAAAGACACAAGCACTACAACTAAACTAAGAGTAGTTTTCGATGGAAGCGCAAAATCCACCTCAAACATTAGCTTGAATCAAACCTTATCAGTTGGTCCTAAAGTTCAAAATGATATAATTCCGATTTTACTCCGGTTCAGAATTCATACATATGTGTTTACCGCCGACATATCAAAAATGTATCGGCAAATTTTAGTCGCACCAGAAGATCGGGTTTATCAAAATATACTTTGGCGCGATGATCCTAGTCAAAATTATCAAATTTACCAGCTAAATACAATTACATACGGATTATCTTGTGCTCCGTACTTGGCGGTTAAATGTTTGCAAGAATTAGCAAGGAATTCTAAAGATACATACCCTGAAACATATCAAATCATTCTTAATGATTTTTATGTTGATGATGTGCTCACGGGATCAGATTCACTTGAAAATACAATTAAAATTAGAGATGAGGTAATTAGCTTGTTAAAAAAAGGTGGATTTGATCTACGCAAATTCGCAGCAAACAACTCTAAATTGCTACCAACCCCTGACAGGAAAACGGTAGAAACTCATATGTTAAACTTTGATGAAAATGGAGACACAAGAACTTTAGGAATGATTTGGAATTGTCAAGGGGATGATTTACGTTATGAAATCAATTCACAAATTAATTCGTCGCGAAAATTGACAAAACGGAAAATATTATCCACAATAGCTAGAATATATGACCCATTACAATTAATTGGCCCAGTCATTGTAAAGGCAAAATTAATCATGCAATCAATATGGAAAATCAAATTAGGATGGGACGAGCAAGTTCCAGATGAAATTACGAAATCATGGAACGAAATTGTAACACAATTAGATATTTTAAATAGTGTGAGAATACCGCGCAGAGTAATTAGTCTTGCAACTTATACGCAAATCGAATTACACGGTTTTTGTGATAGCTCGCAGGTAGCATATGGTGCATGCGTCTTTGTCCGTGTCTCGTATGCTAATGTATATAGCACTCATCTTTTATGTGCAAAATCGCGGGTAGCACCGTTAAAAACAATTTCCATCCCTCGACTAGAGTTATGTGGAGCCATATTATTAGCTAGATTAATGTCAAACTTAAAAACAATATTAAATATAAATACTTTGTATTACTGGACTGACTCAAGTATAGTTCTGTCATGGCTCAACATGATACCAAATAATTTAAAGACCTTCACTGCGAATAGAGTAACGGAAATTCAAAATATTTCAGATATTCAGAACTGGAAACACGTCCGTTCCACGGACAATCCTGCAGACATTATATCTCGTGGATGCTTACCAAAAAATTTAATTAATTGCTCTTTATGGTTCCATGGACCATCATGGTTACATAATTCAGATCATTGGCCGTGTAACTCAGTATCATTAGACAAATCAGATATTCCAGAACTACGGGGAATTACATTACATGTCACCAATAAGGACGATCAAATGTTAAACATTTTAAAAACTCATGCATCATCGTCAAAAATAATTCGCATTATAGCATGGTGTCTGCGATTTGCAAATTATACCAGGAAAAGCACTAATCAACAGATAGGCTTTCTAAAAACACATGAACTCCAAACAGCCACTTTAAAAATAATAAAATTAATTCAAAACACGGAATTTGGCGAAGAAATCAAAAGTTTAGGTAAACAAATGCAAGTCAGTCATAAAAGTAAATTGAGTGGGCTTAGTCCATTTCTAGATAAAGAAGGGATTATCAGAGTTTGGGGTAGGTTAATGAACTCAAACATAAATTTTGATCAGAAATTTCCCATTGTTCTGCCAAAGCATCACTTTACAAAACTTTTAATAAACTACGAACATTTATTACAATTACACGCAGGTCCGACTGCTACCTTAGCTGCTATACGTAAAAAATATTGGCCTTTAGATGGTCGCAATCAAGTTAGGCATGTTGTTAGAAACTGTTTAAAATGTTTTCGTGTAAAACCAACAGATATATCTCCTAAAATGGGCGACCTTCCAAAATCCCGAGTTACCATTTCTCGACCTTTCCAAAATTGCGGGGTTGATTATGGGGGTCCAATATTTATTAAAGAAGGGGGAAGGCGTAGTAAGAAAACAGTAAAAGTGTATATATGTTTATTCATATGCTTTACGACCAAGGCAATCCACTTAGAACTGGTGGGCGATTTAACAGCGCAAAGTTTTGTAAACTCACTAAAAAGATTTATAGGTCGTCGGGGCATGATTAGCAATATTTACTCAGACAACGCTACTAATTTTCGTGGAGCGGATAATGAGTTAAAAAAATTGGCACAGCTTGTAGAACGTGATGACAGTATAAATAATTATTTATCAAAAGTTAATATAAAGTGGCATTTTATTCCATCACGCGCACCTCATTTCGGTGGAATTTGGGAGGCTGGGATAAAATCTGTGAAATATCACATTAAGCGGGTAATAGGTAATACATTACTAACATATGAGGAGATGTTGACATTATTAGTATCGGTAGAAGCTTGCCTTAACTCGCGACCACTGTGCCCACTATCAGAGGATCCTGCAGACAATAATGTCCTGACACCCGGACACTTTTTAATCGGCTGTCCACTATCGGCTCCGGTCGAGCCATGCCTACAGGAAGTACCAACAAACAGACTCTCTCGCTGGCAGCATGTTGAATATATGCGCCAGCACTTCTGGAACCGGTGGGCCAAAGAATACCTAGCCACCCTTCAACAGCGAACCAAGTGGCATCGCAATAACTCCACCCCTGTTGATGTCGGCACCTTGGTCCTCCTGAAAGAATCTACTCCTCCATTGACTTGGAAGATGGGTCGCATCGTGCAGCTTCACAAAGGAAGAGATGATATTGTGCGGGTTGTGACAATTAAAACTGCGAGTGGTGAGACAACGCGTGCAGTGAGAAACATATGTGTCCTTCCAGTGCAGTGTACCGACGCCGACGCTTTGTAATGTTGTGCAAATAGACAATACAACAATATACGTGTGCAAATCTTTACAAATGTTAACATTATGTAATTATGTTTCTTGTATAGGATTAAGGACTATTCATTGTTTTGTTAATTTTTATCAAATTGTGCTATTGAAATCAAGATTTCAATGGGGGCCGGGATGTTCAGGCGCCATTCGCCTACTTCCCAGGAGCCAATCGGATGCTCACCCCCACTATTCTATGACACCCCTAGTAGGGGAGAAATTTTGTACAGGATAAAAGGGAGAGCTGACACTGGGTTTAGAGAGGTTCCTTTTTAACTTTCAGTTATACAGTATCATTATCAGCAATATTTTGTATTCACTAAAAATAGCATCAATCTTCAGCACAAATCAGTGTTAATCATATCATTGTGTTTCGTATATGTAAATATATAAGTGTAAATATAAATTATATATATGTTACACTGGTCCTTCGAGTACTTATTTCATCATCACGATCCAAATATCACATCGTCACCAAACACACATTTTTGAACATTTCTAAGTTATTCAAAGAACCATGTTTATTATATTGTTTCCTCAGGCGATGTTTTAATTTTATATTATGTATAAGTTCAGAAGAAAACCAAACAGGATATTTTCTAGGACGTACAATAAATTTTGGAATACAAATATCTATGATGCTATATAGTATTTCATAAAATTTATCAACAGCCAAGTTTACATTATTATAATTTTCTAAAATAGACCAGTCTTGTTCGGAAAGTAATTGATATAAAAGATAGTAATTTCCACTTTTGAAATTGTACATGACTGATTGATTTTCTATTAAATTATTGTAAGGAAAATTATTGAACGAAAACTCAATTAATAGCGATGGGTGGTGTTTATCTTCCTGTACTAGATTTGTTATCTCATTTACAACATTGCAACTCATGTTGGAAATAACAACATCTAATATTCTGTTATAGAAATTGGAAATATAATTATATTGGACCATGTTTAGTATATTTACAAAATTAAGAAAATAACTGACGTTAGTATCTGATATTTTTGAAATATAATATTCTTTTAAATTTGTAATATTAAAGTCCCCAATAATCAAAACATTAAATTTAAATATGAAAGATAATGAACTTAAGAAATCATAGAAGCATAAGCGATCATGAGTACTAACATCAGGAGGAATATAAATAGCAATTATATATGTGAGAACAACCGAATTCGGTGACAACAGTTTTACACACAAAAAATCTATATTGATGATATCACATGGAATGTGAATTTCTTGAGCTGTCGAAGAGTCATTTACAGCTATGAGCACTCCACCACCTCTGCTTTTGCCAGTTCGACAGTGGTCACGGTCAGCACGAAATACACTGTAGCGCAGATCGAACAGTTCGCTACTGAGAATATTATCGGTAAGCCAGGTTTCTGTGAGCACAAGGACATCAAAATTTGTGGGAAGAACATTTAAATAAAATTCAGAGACTTTTGTATTTAAGCCGCGCACATTTTGGTAAAAAACTGAGACATTCCGATTTGATGAAATTAGTTTTTTGAAGTAATACGCGGTACATTATTTATGTATTTAATCACTAAATTTTTTTCACCCTTGTTTAAACGAATTTGAAGTTCGGTATTTAGCTCACGAAGAAATTCTCTTTGTTTGGGGGTTTTATCACTCACAATTTTTATTTTATTGAATTTAGTGTTGTGTACTTCTTAGTATTTTTCAATACATTTAGTGCTTCAGATGAATCTTTGAAGAATATTTTAAGTGGTCTGGATTTCCCATTGCTAAATTTCCCCAATCTATAAATCTTGCAGTCGGAAACAGGCACAGGTGAAGTTGCCAGTTCTAAAATTTCTCTAACTGTAGAGTTATCATTTTACGACCAACAGCGGAATCATCATCAGGGAGATTGAAAACAATAATATTTTTTTCTCTATTATGGCGGTCATTAATTTCAGCCACAATATTTTCAAATTGTTGGGATTCTTCAAATTTTGTTTTATTTTTTAGTGAGTTTACTTCAGCTTCTAGTTTTTTAAACTGCTCTTGCATGCCGAGTAAAAGTGATTTCAATTCACTAAATTCGTTTGATCTAAATTCGGCAGATGCTTCACATGGATTACAAAACCATTTTATATTTATTCTTGCACGAAGATATCGGGAATCAGCCTGTGATATTTGTATACAATCAGTGTGAAATACACCAGCACAACTATAACATTTTATTGATGAGTTGTTTTCATATTTTTTGTTGCATACAATGCACACTGTAGACATTTTTTGTAACGGTACGAATCTTCGCCAGAAAAGATGAGGCGCTGTCTCACACACCCGCACAAAGTTGTTTAATTAAGTTTTAAGGCAACGAAGAAAAAATTAAAAACTCACAAATTTTTAGATCAAAATCTGAAGCTCGCAAATTATAATTCGAGAAAATAAACAACACCAAACAGACGAGCAGAAGATTACACACAAAACAACATTAGTTTAATAATAAACAAAACGTTTAAAACTACAAAACAGCAATCAAAAGTGCAGCAAAAAAATGTGTGATGCTACTAACTCTACAATACATATACATATAAAGAAAATAAATACCAAATTTAACTTTTTTATAATATATTTCATTGAACATTTACAATTAACATATTTGTTTAAAATAATTAATTATTTTTACCAGATATATGAACATAAAAATGGATATATTTCAAATTCCAGGGGGGGGGGGGAAGCGCCCCCCCCTCTGCCCCCCCCCTCGGGACGCCCATGTGAAGATGTGCCATGTGTAATTATTAAATAATGATATACAGATGTACAACAAAGTTGTGTGCTACCCTCACCAACAATAATATTGTAAACAGCCTGTATACTCCCAAGTCCATATACCGAAGGAGACAAACGCTGTTTTCAGCTATTCAAACTGACAAATTCATGTTTCTACCGTGCGAAACGGCTTACCTCATCCTTGGATCGCCACGTGACCGGCCTGGAACCGGAGCTGCGCAGTGCTGTGTTTTCTCCCGACTTTAGTTGAATTACTCCAGCATTTGAATTGTGTATTCAAGGAGGACTGTAGTTATTTGTTTTCGTCCGCGGAAAAAATATCATAAGTAACTAAAATTTTAAGGTTTTAGCCCTAATATATTTAAATTATTCTAATAATCAGTAATGGTAACCATGCTGGAGTAACAAAAGTATATTAATTTCTATTTTAAGTGTTACACAACTGGTATATTAATTTGATTTTTAAATAAAGATCGTGCAACAAATGCTCTCTCCCAGGTCGTTCCTCACGAAGACCTCCCAGGAGTTGTCCCTGGCCTTCTTTACTTCCGCTTTATAGCGGGAGAGCAGCGTTTGGCATTTGTCTTTATTAGTGTGGTAGTCGCTAACTAGGTGCTTCGCTTTGGAGACTTGTTTCCGGATATACTCCAGTTTATCAGTCCACCAGGTGGCTTTATTTACAATCACCCGTTTCTTAGGGATGTGGTTGTTGATAAAAAAAAAATGTTGACAATGGTTTTGGCTCGTAACGACTTAATGTCTTGCGTTTCAGACTGACCTAAACACTTTCTTTGCCTACCCGGGACGTATATTCCTGACCTGTGTTTATTTTATTTTTTTTTTGTTTCTTTTCCATATGTTTTCCTTGCTGAATATTTTTCTTGTTTTTTTTTTATCTTCTTCATTATTGGAGGTTGTCACTAGGTCATTATCAATGTTGCTACTATTAATATCATCTTCACTGATTTCATTATTAAAATCAGCGTCTTTCATGAAGTTGTCCACATCGTCGTTTTGTTCAGAAGTGTTTGACACAAAATCAGAATCTTCCGTTGAGCTGAACATATCATTTATTTTTAAAAGCGCCTGGTATAAGATCTGGATCTTCCGTTGAACTGATAACATCATATTTTTTAGGAGCGTGTGGTAAAAAATTTGCGAATTTATACTGCTAACTTTACTTGATTTTTATTTTACAGCGGAGTCTATAAAATCTACTAGTGCTGTACTAGTATTTAGTGTTTATTGTTCTGGTACGATATTCTTTTCCATTCGGTGTTCCGATGCTGAAAATAACATTATTACGTATAGGCAAGAGATTAACTAATTCAAAATTAAAGCAGTTCTATTGAAATTTTACAAATAATATGACTTCACTTAAATAATAAGCACAAAGTAACAAACACTCACCTATTTTCTTTGTCTGTCTTTTCGCCAGTGTAGGAGAACAAAGTAGTTTCTCTCTTGAAGTCATAAAAGGTATATTTTTTTTTTCACAAAGCACACAGAATTATCACAAGGTAAACAGAAAAGCTGTGATATTTCAAATGGGATAAAACCGATATAACCATCTCAATGATTTGACACAGTTAAAAGCTACAGTGGGATATTCATATTTCACTGTTGCATTCACGTGTTTTTTAGACTACGCAAACTACGTTAAAGGTTTAAGCCCAGTGCACACGATGCAATTTTTCGTGCTGGTTTTCTTGCGGGGAGCTAAACTCGCTGCCTAACTAGGAGCTGTGCTTGTTTTGGGTTCACATGGCGCGTGTTGCGTGGCGTGGTGAGCGATTAAACGACGAGCTGAACTGCTAGTAGATGGTGATTTGATGTCGAGAATATGGAGGTTATATTGGAGGTTGTAACCTACAGTACTTACGTCCTCGGTACCAATTCCACTTTCCATAGATGCTTTCACCTTTGAATTTTCTAAATTGTATTGAGTTCTCATGTTGTGAAACTTGGTCAAGCACTCTTTCTCCGATACATTTGGTCGCAAAGTACCAACAGACAAACAAACACGTTTCCATGCTGCTGCACGAAGATGTTTATTATGGTAGTTTTGATTTCGAACAGCGTACAGGCATGATTCCTCTTTGTATGCGTCTATCAGAGCTAATATTTGATACTTATTCCACAATTTTTTCTCCAGTGACATTGCTACTTGATAATATTTCTCTAGTTTCACTCGAAATGCCTTGTTTCCCAATGTTTTGATCATGTGATACGATCCTGTTTTCTGATTGGTTCTTACGACCAGCCCGCACAGTAGCAAGCAAGAAAAATAGCACCGCAGCTATCCTGAAAAACAAGCCAGGTAGCAAGCACCGCAGCCTAATATCCAGCACGGCATGGCAGCCAGCACAGTTGCCCGCACGGCTCCCAGCAAAAAATCCAGCACGAAAAATTGTATCGTGTGCACTGGATGCACTAAACATAACAGCAGATAATTTAAAATTCAACACTGAGTTTCACCGCCTACCAGTATTGTGAATTTTTTTTACTTGAATCCGACTTTACTTGACAACTGTCACATAACTCTAAACGGCAATTAGCTAAAATTTTCTTAATTGTAATAGTACAATAGGAAAGCGTTACAAAATCTCTAAAAATATCATTACACTAGCCGGATGCCGCACAGCGTGGTTTCTTCTGGTTTTAGGTACGAAAAATAATAGCTGAATAGACAAAATGCGTGTTACAATATATACTACAATTTCACTGATCAGGACTTGTTCAAATACAGCAGTATAGTAGTATAGTCACATAAAAAACTGTTTCGTTTGTAAGCATTCACGATGAAATTGACAGTTTAATATCGTCGCTTAAATTGCTGCTGAAATTGTGTGTACAATCAATACCATGTTCTAGTATTAAATGCATTATTTTAACATGATATCTGTTCTTTATATTTTAAAACTCAGTTTGAAATGACAATTTGATATTATATTGAAAGAAAAATACATTCTAAATTTGTTGAATAAGTACGACTTTGAGTATAACAACTGATGTTAATTAATGTTTACTTTTTCAGATTTGGAAACAGTTGGAAGATGTTCACAGTCAACTTCTGCAGCATCTACTCCAGTCTGCTTCATCTACAGAGCTGCATTTAAAATTATTCAACCAACACAAAACTCATTATATGAAGTTGTCTCTATCATTAAGTCTTGGGCAGTTTTTGTAAAATTAATGACTGTACAGTGTAAGAACATGTTTGGATATCCATTCCATGATAAATCACATACAGTTTTTAACTCGCAGTTTTATTTAATAAAATTGGTTCTTATGTATTCTGATATAACACGTTAAGAGGATAGACTGCCAATCTTTAAGTTTCTGATGCCCGTTTGCACCAACAAAATTTTAATCTCGACTTTATTAAGACTAGCTTAATGTTAAGCCGAACATAAATTATAAGTCGTTTGCACAAGGAATATTTGAGCCGAGTTTAACTAAGTCTACGTTAAGTCAGATATTCTAGGGAATTTCACTATCTACTAACTTCACAGGTATTTTGACATATGTGAGTAGTACGTATTAATTAAGTATAAATCGGTAATAAACTATATAAATATAGTAATATTTTGTAAGGTAAGTGAATAATAAATATTCATAACTAATGCATTAGTTTTGTTTTAATACATTCGTATTTCTAACCTATAAAACAGAATTAATAATGATTATCTTATTTTAGTAATGTCTGAAAAACGAAATAGAGGTGTAAATTATACATCTGAAGAAAAATTACTTCTTCTCAGTATTATAAATTGAAAATATAAACATATCATAGAAAATAAAAAATCCGATGCAGTGTCAAGTAGAAAGAAGGAAATATGGAAAATTATAGCTACTGAATTTAATGCTGAAGCTCCAAATGTGCAAAGAAGTGTTGATTCACTTAAATATTACAAAAATCTTGGAAAAATAACTAAAGCAAAAATAGCCGATTTTAAATTACAACAAAATAAAACTGGTGGTGGACCAATAGAAAGTATCGATGAGTATCTATCGTTCGATTTAACGTTATCTTTATTAAATAAAAAAATTGTATACACTATTATTCCTGGAAAATCATGTAGGTAGTTCAAAAAATAATAAGTTTTATCAAATTTAACTTACTTGTTATTTACAAACTCTACATCATGTTCAATCATTTCTAATAATTCATGTGTCGTTCCTTTTGTCAAACGGAATCGTTTTAAAAAATCGTTGTCATTGTATGTATCAAAATATGCAGCCCTGATTTAAATTTTTCTATTTATTTTGTTTTGTGTGTTTATGACATCGAAAATCTCTAAATTATTGTCATCATCGCCAAAAAAGTCAAAATTTAGCATATTAGCCATGGCAAAGTACATAAACTGAAGGTTTTATAGGTTAAGTCGACGTTAAGCCGTCAACTTCTGAGGGCTTTAATTTAAGGTTGGCTTAGAACCTGAAGTCGCCAAATTGTAGGTGGTGCAAAGAAATTTACGTCAAACTTAAAATTTAAGAAAACTTAAAACCTAAGTCATGTTGGTGCAAACCGGCATGAGGGGCGCAGACGTGTGGTGGCGGGTAGCCAGTGGGCTGGACAATGGCTGGACTACGTTCAGTGACACATCGTAAGGGATTGGTTTTTAGTACCTGCCACGGGTACCTGCTCCTTACCCCGCTCTAGTTATGCAGAAATACTTAGATCTCTCCAGGGATAGTTCTATCAGTGGCTCAGAATAATTAAAATATTTTAAAACTTATATTGTATTATTTTGCAAACTAGGTACTGAAGATATTTCATTACAATTTTGTATGAAAATGAACTATATTATGCTCATTGCAAGTATGTAATTATAAAGTAAATGTTTTCAACAATTAAGCAAAACATTATATTATTTATAATATTATTACTTTTATTTTTATTACCATATACTTTTGTGTATACCGGGAGTACACTTTCTTTTCGTCATATAGACGATACAAGAGAACATTTTCATTTGGCAATAGTTTTATTGCTATTAATTTTACAACAAAAGTATAATAATTCAGAGCTATTATTCAAAGATTAAAAATAATACATATACATAAACATTTCATTTAATACTGAACAAAAGTGATTAAATCGGTAGTAACAAATATTTCGGAACAAAAAGTATTTTTATTCTAAATGAATAGTTTTAAACAAATATGACATAATAATGTACAGTTTGTATTTTTTTACAAAGTATTTATTAAATTGTTCTTTACACATATAAAATAGCAATTTTTGTTTGTAAGGAATTAAATTACATACATATTTAATATATAATAAAAACATATCAGCGGATCTAATATTCAATAAATAATTATGTAAAAAAGGTTTTTAAACGAATAAATTTTGATACTTTATTTATTTAATTTGGGATTTATAAGTTCTGGTAGCAAATAATTGAAATAAAATGTTCTAATTTATTCTTCATACTGTTACTCCAGAATTCATCGTCACGACTTATCTTTTCCATGAGAAGACCTTTGGGTGTCCACAATACAAAGTAACAGAATTTTTTTTTTTTTTGTAAGGGTTGGAGAGAATGCTCATGCACACCTGGTATGTTGCCAAAGCAGTGCATACCCCCCGAAGGGTATAGGTAGTGTGGGACTCTAGACATCCGCTTTCGCTTCATGTGCCTAGCCTACCCACTAAACTCTCCCGTCCCGTACCGCCCTGAGAGGTGTGGTACCGCTTGCGCATTTCTTCGCCACCAATCAGTTGTCGTAATACTAAAACTCTATTAATTCATTAATTCATAATCTAGACTCTAACCTCTCTCTCAACTTCCTCTTTCTGTCTCATGATGGTCTCTAAGACTCGTACGATTTCATTCCATCTCTCTTCCGATGATATAAGCTCTATTATAATGTTACCATCCGTTAATCCGGGCTCTGCACGTTGTCCCACTGTTGGCATTCAAAAATTGTGTGATATGGAGAGTCTTGCTGAGTGCAGTATTTACACACGTCTGTTTCTGCCTTGCCTATTCTGTAGAGGTAGCTCTGGAATACTCCATGCCCACTTAGGATTTGTGTCAGATGGAATGTAATTTCACTGTGGTCCCGCTCTAACCAAGGTGTAATGTCTGGCATCAGCCTATGTAGCCATATGTTTCCCGTGTCCTTCCTCCACTGCTCTTGCAATTTCTTGGTTCTCAGGCTCTTTAGGTGTTCTTTTTCTGCTCGGGATTTCCCGAACCCGAGTATTCTTTCTTCCACAATTATGGACAAGGGGGTTAGCCGGGCTAATACCTGAGCTACCTCTGCAGATATTGTCCGGTATCCTCTACATATGCCGATTGATAGTTGTCTATTTAGTCTATCCAATAACTTTACACTTCCTTTATATCTTAGAGCTACTCCCCACACCGGCGCTGCATAGAGTACAACGCTCTGGGCTGTCGATGCCAGTAGCCTTCGCTTGGCCTCTGTTGGCCCTGAAAGTCGCGGATACAGCCTCTTCAGTGCTTGTACCGTTTTCTCAGCCTTGAGAACTGTCTCCTTTACATGTTCTATCATTGTCAGGTTTTTATCGAAGAAAACTCCTAAATACTTTATGCGTCTCTTGGGTTTAATGTGCATGTCTTCTAGTTTGAATGTAATGTCTTCATGCCTTTTCCTCCCGATGAGTAGGACCGCTTCTGTTTTTTCTTTAGAGATTTCCATATCCCTGATATTAATCCACTCTTGTACAAGCATTAGGGTGTCGTCCACCTTGCTTACAAGGCCTACCTCTGTTACGTCGATTGCGACTATCGCTAGATCATCAGCGAACGCAATAAGCTCTACGTTTCTTGGGACAGGTAGATTCAATATACTGTTATAAAACAAATTCCATAGATGCGGTCCTAAAATGGAACCCTGAGGCACTCCACATGTCATCGGATATCTTCTGTTTTTATAGTGGATCTCCCTTGAGCTCAAGTAGGATCCAACTGTGTTTATCAGATAATTAGGGAAGTTCATTTCCCTCATAACTACCATAATTTCCGGCCAGGGAACGGAGTTGAAAGCATTTTTTATATCTATTGTAACCAAGGCACAAAGTCCGAGGTTTTTAACTTTGCATCTTTCCATGTTAGCTTGGTCATAAACTTTCTTCATTGCTTGTATTGTAGATTTCCCTTGACGGAAGCCAAACTGATTATCTGAAAGTAAGTTGTTCGTTTCAACGTGGTTTAAAATACGTTGGACAATAACTTGTTCATATATCTTTCCTGTTGCGTTTAATAAGCACAGAGGCCTATAAGTCGCCGGATCCTCTAGATCCGTTTTCCCTGGTTTTTTTAAGAGGACGAGTTCTGCTACCTTCCAGCGTTTCGGGAAGTAGCCTTTGCCTAGATATCCATTAAAAGTATTTTGATACCATTCAGGGTTATGGGCCGCTATAACTTTTGTTATCTTAGGGGGCACGCCGTCCAACCCCGGAGCCCTATTATTCCTCATCTTTTGCCCAGCGTTTGTGATTTCCTCTGCTGTGATATTGGGAGGGTTGGGAGCATGTAATATCTCCCAGGTGTTAACCGGATGTGCTGGAAACAGTTTTGCCACAATTTTATCTACCAGTTCCGCGCCTGGTGTAGGCAAATTGGTCTGGTTTGTTCTTTTCGCAATAAGTTTGTAGGGTTTGCCCCATACGTCGTCTTCCACGGCCTCAATGAGTTCTGCCCATTTCTTATTTATTTCTTTTTTGATTTCTAGGCTTAACTGTTTCTTTGCAGCCTTGTATGCTGCTTTTTTAATCTCCTGATAGGTTGGTGCTGCGTCCCTTCTCATGGTACGTTGGTATTCCCTTCGTCTGTGTATACATGTATCCCTGAGCTCAGCTATCTTATGCGGCTACCAATATGCGGCCTTTCTGTTGTTTTTAGTGCCTTGGTAGCATTTCTTCAGTGCTTTGTTACACAACTGGTTAATGTGGTACTCCATCTCTTCAGCCGAAGTGACTGGCGGAAGTTTAGTTGCCAGCTCCTTACATTCCTCAGCATCAAAGCTCTTTATATTCCACTTGTGTCTTCTTGGTAAGTTGACTGTCTCATGAAACATGGCGATTTGAAATCTTATGTGGCGGTGCGGGCTAAAAGCTTCCTCGTCCGGGTCTACCAACCATCCATTTATGTGATTTGAAATGTTCTCAGAGCAGGCTGTGACGTCTATAAATGACGAGCCATTTGCATTAGCGAAGGTAGGGGTGTTACCTGTATTACAGATACACATATCGTAACTGTAAAGTAACTCGTAGAGTTCTATGCCGCGTCTATCTGTTAATGTTGACCCCCATGTGCCGTGTTTGGCGTTGAAGTCCCCAGTAACTATGGTTCTTTGGCTCCCGCTCATAGCTTCCCCAAGTTCATCCAGGATTGCAAGGTATTCCTGCCTTGAACAATTGGGACTAATGTAGCACGCTACTAGCCTTAGTCCCTCTATTTCCACCCACGTTATGCTTTTACTGATATAGAATTTGCTAACTGGTGTTTTATCTTTATTTGCAACAAATATTGCTGTATCGCAATTTACTATATCCGGGCTACAGAACCATCCTGACTGTTGAAGTACTACCCGGGGATTTGGCTCAGACGCTAACACCACATCAATGTTCTGGAGGTTGGTCGTCCAGATTGCCGAGTTGTGGGCGTCTTTACTCCTGTTTAGGTTGGCTTGTAGGAACTTCATTTTCTTTGGATACACATAGCTTTTTGGCTCATCCTCTATCTGCTGGTATACCGTAGAGGTGCTGCTTCCCCTTCTTCTCCCAGATCCCCTCCGCTTCTCCCGGACCAGTTCCCTAAAAACGGGGCAGGCCATTGTACCGGTCCTGTGTTCGTTGTTCTCTTTGCAGCTATAACATCTGCTTACTTTGCTGCAAACTGTGCCGTGTTTAGTTTCACCACAGTTATTGCAAAGGGCTTTCCTATCAGGTCCTCGACACTTGGCTTCCATGTGGCCTACTTCTAAGCACCTGTAGCATCTTGGAAGGCTTATCCTCTCCCTAACCCAGCACCTGTTGAAGGCCACTTTCAGTGTCCCCATCTCAATTAGCTTGTCAGCTAGTCTTGGCGGGGCCCTGATAGTGGCACTCTTCTTGTTATTGTATGCCTTTCGTGGCTCCAGGACCTCTATGTCCTCCGAGGTTTCTGCTACTTTGGAGATGGCCTGTCTGATCTCATCCGCCGTTGTGATGATATCCATGCCCGATATTATCAACGTCTTCTTAGTTTCTACTGGGTGCGCTTTTATGGGTTCACCTATCTTGTCCGTAGCTAATTTCTTAAGTTCGTTTAGCTTACTGCAGCCCTTGCTCATCACGATGACCATGTCACCTTGATGTGACTGTCTTACAGTACCTATTTTTATATCTTGCTTATTTAATTCAGTCTCTATCTCGCGCATGCTCCTAAGCATGTCCGCATAACTTCTGGCCTCCCCTTTTGTCACCACTAAGGCATCCGCTCTGCGTTTCCGTAGGGGTTCAATAGGTGTACTAGCCCCTTGGTGTCCTTTCCCCCGTGGTGTTCTTTTATTGTTCGCCTCCACGAAAGCTACCTGGCTACCCTTTCTTTCTTTTATCTTGTTTCCAAATACTACTAATTTCATGCTTTCCCCGTGGGGTATACACCTGATTATCTTTCTGATAATAGTTTCGTGCTGTTTATTTGTCACTATGACGGATATCTCTATATCCTCTTTTTTTCCCATTCCTGCATTGCTATGCTAATGCATGTGTATACCTTTTCCCATTCTTTCATGTCCATTGTTTTGTTTTTAACTTTAATGCTTGCCACTTTAATTCTTATTTCCTCCGCTGCTTCCCCTTCCATGGTGATGTGGCTGGTATTACTGAGTTGAGCCAGGTTTGTTTCGTCGCTCTTTCTGTCAATTAACTGCTTTCCACCAGGGTAGTTTCTCCTGATGTACTCAAGAGTATTATCTCTGCTTTGCTCTTCCCCATGGATAACTAGAATATCAGTTTTGCCCTGAGCACATGGGTCACCGTGTGGGACGTTTATTCCGGCGTAGGCTTGCTCGGGCCAACTTTCCTGGATTAGCAACCAAACATCCTGGAATGTTTTACACTTGGCATCTATTTTTGGTAGGAACTCTTTTAGCCATGTCTCCTCTTTAGTTTTCTTTTTAACCGCCTCTGCGTACTTGTCCCCCTTCATCTTCTTCATCTCGCATTCGTACGCTTCAACTTGTTTCGTCAGGGAGTTTATTGTCGCGGCCTTATCTTGCATTTCCTTTGCATGTAGTTCATTAAGGTTAGCCCGTATATCCTTAATTTTTTCCTTGTGCTTTGCCAGCTGCTTTTCGCGGTCTATTCAGTTGTGATTTTCACTAGTTCAGCCCGGTGTTGATCTTCTAACTTCTTCACGAATTCCGTTGCTGCATAGCTTTCCATCGCGTCCACATCTTTTTCAAATTCTCTAATCATGTCCTTTCTGTCCTGTTTGACCCTGGTAAACGCCGCGTGTATCGCCGCCACTTTGCGTTAAATGTCTTTCGCGGTGTTGGTGTATTTCTCCATGACAAGCTTGTCTAGTTCTAGGAGATTTTTTAAAAATAATTTTTTTTTCTCTGCATACATTTCTTCATCCATGGATTCAAATTGTGCTGCGTATGGTCCATAATCTTGGTCTGCACCCTGATAAATTTTCCTCTTCGGCTTCAAAACAATCGTCTTCTTGAATGATACTGCCTCGTATGCTTATGTTTCCTGATAAATGTTCCCTTCTGCATTGTAAGATAATGCTGCTGCATTGCAACGCATAGTGTAACTGCCTCTTTTGGAAAATCATACACGTTTTCCACCTACAAATTTGGCAAGAATTGAATTGTATTGTTCAGCTCTATTATTGGTCATGTTGTACAACAAACTAGATGAATTATATACTAGTCTATTCAAAATAGCTACAATATCTTGCAACATTCCGCATTCTTTCATCTCTGGTATATAATTTGTTTCATTTGCAGATTTTCGTTGACAGAAATATTGAGCACATGCTGAATGTTGGCCAAATACATGATGTGGAACATTCAAAATATCTTTTTTTATATTTCGTACAGTTTCAAGATATTCTAATTGTTCATTTCTTCTGTGCATAGTCGCTTTTTCTACCGCAACTCTCAAACGTTTTATATTATTAGCTAACAAATGACGCAAAGAAACGCTTACAAATTTCCCGCTTGAACTGTATCTTTTTTTAGAAAGATCACGCAATTTATTACAAAAATTTCTTAGTAGATGATTAGAGCATTCAATTTTTTCCACTGCTAACTCACTGCCATATGGTCTTGCATCCATTAATTTTTTGTATACACTGCTATCTCCATCGCCAATAATTTTAGAATATTTGATACCATGCATTTCTATACTTCTCATAAATCCCTCAACTATGATATCACTTTCCATTGAAGTTGATGTACCTGACCAGTTCTTATAGCAAGTATGAACACATATACAGCAGTACTTGTTTCGTACAGCAAGGAATAATAATTTGCCTGTTTTTTGTCCAATTATGCAACCAACTCCTGATAGAGAATCATAATTTGTACGATAACTTCTCTTGCACCAGGCCCCATCGGCAATTACTGAAATAAGAGGGACTCCATTTTCATCGACGGATCCTGAATCTCTTGCAATTTTTACCTCCTCTTCACCAGCTTCTTTCATAGTATCCCAAGCTGCATCACGAAATATTTCTGCCAAAAAAGTTTGATTTTTCTGATATAAGTCTGCGCTCATACAGGGAATATTTAAAATACTGCTTATTTCGGCAAGTTGTGCAAATGTTCCACCAGTTGAAATCATGGCATTCACTGCTGCAGTATTTACATCTATTTCACTGTTACTGCTACCATTTTCACTAGAAATGTATTTTTCAGTCCTACATATAATACATTTAACCAAAAAAGATGATTTCAAACCGACTTTTCTTTCTTTACAAATTTTTAAATTTTTACTAGAACAACTAAAAAGATCATTATGTTCAAAATGGATAAATTCATCAAATAAATGTTGCAGTTCTACAATTCTTCTTCCTTCGACAACAAATTCAGAATCATCAGTCAATTTTTGGGTTTCAGTCATTAATATATACTCTTCAGATATATCGGAAATAGATTCATCTAACATGATATGAGATATATTTTGAGACGTTACTTCCGTCTCTTTTTCAGCTAAAGTTGTTAGTTTACGCAGCAAACAAAGTTTTCTTGAAATACTTTTTTTACTCTTTCTTCGCTTGGACAAAGCAAGATGTTTCTTATCAACTTTTCCCATGATCCCATGTACAAACACAGACAAGTCTTGCGACTTCCACAAGATAGCGTAATAAAACTTCAAAAATGATGGACTTTAATAACAACAAATGCACATGAAAACACTGTTTGATAATAATCTCAGCTCTGTGTTGTAACAGTACAATCGTCTAGTGTAAAAATAATATCCGTCAATCGTCGCCTACGTTGTGTTTGTGATAAAATAAATGTAACCCCAAAAATGTCCGTAATACGAAGTAGCTATCAATGGTGGGGGAATCGGGATAGGTTCAGTTGAAATGAAAGAGTTAAAATTCCTTCCAAAAGACATGACCTTGAAGTCACACCTTGTGCATTTATTGAAACCAATAAATAAACCAAAATAAAAGAAAATCATCATAATATCATAATAATTTAGAACGAACAGAGTGGTTTGAACACAAAGTTCTGTCGTGGAAAACACAAAACAACTCTCCGACATTCGCCTTTAATCGCAAGAGGGAAACCACGACAAAAACCTCAAGCAGAGAGAACCAAATAATAAATATCAATAAATATTGTTGAATTACAGCGAATTAATATGATGTTTATCAACTTTAAATATCTCATAAAATGAACAAAATTGATACTTCCAGACGAACCACAACAATTTCATAGTGTATTCAACACTCAGATTATTTACTGTTAAATCGGTGAATCAGTGTTTTCGGTTATCGTTGGTGCAAACATGCACATAATCGTTGGTGCAAAAATGCACATAATCGTTGGTGCATTTGTTGCACATAATCGTTGGTGCAAATATGCACATAAAAAACAGAAAACACTTGACCAAAGAAATACTCAAAACTCAATAATTATATCATTGTGGCCGTTGTCAGTATCGCAAACTAATCTTGCCCCAAAGTGAATTGTTACTTTTATGAAAAAATAACCATTCTTAAAACTGAATCATGTCATTGAGTCGAGAGTTCTACAAACAAAGATTATTGGATAGCAAAGATCGGTTAATTAAGGATCTCATCCGTACCTTGGCCAAAGGTAACAGGATGAGTAAAGGATGCTCAGTGCCTCAGGTTGCCAAAGCAGCAGATGGGTAAAAGCATTCCGTGCCTCAGGTTGCCAAAGCAGCAGATGGGTAAAAGGATTCCGTGCCTCAGGTTGCCAAAGCAGCAGATGGGTAAAAGGATTCCGTGCCTCAGGTTGCCAAAGCAGCAGATGGGTAAAAGGATTTCCGTGCCTCAGGTTGCCAAAGCAGCAGATGGGTAAAAGGATTTCCGTGCCTCAGGTTGCCAAAGCAGCAGATGGGTAAAAGGAATCCGTGCCTCAGGTTGCCAAAGCAGCAGATGGGTAAAAGGATTCCGTGCCTCAGGTTGCCAAAGCAGCAGATGGGTAAAAGGATTCCGTGCCTCAGGTTGCCAAAGCAGCAGATGGGTAAAAGGATTCCGTGCCTCAGGTTGCCAAAGCAGCAGATGGGTAAAAGGAAGGTGAGAACTCAAAGACTCACGCTAACATGAAGTCAGAGTGGAGACCACGCATGGTCTCCTCGACTGAAGCAGATTTTACAGTATATATACAAAAATATTCCCTCTCGTTCCCTCAGAAAACCCAGGGTGCCACGCGCAGTCAGTTAACCCTTCACCGCCCCGTGGTAGACTGCCTGACGCTTGTAGTGCAGCTGCGTTGCTACGTCGCAGACCTCGCACCGAGCCCGCTGGTCAAGTTGTTTACTTCGAACGCGCTGATGTCATCTCATGACTTAGCGGACACGTGTGCTCGGCCCTCGGAGCTTTCCGAAAATAGCATAAACCACAAAAAAAAAACATACACACAAAAGAAAAACAGTATTGATATCAAAAACAAAACATTTCTATGGCCATAGAAAACAATATTAACACAATTAAAATAAAAATATATTTCGAAATTGTCGTACCGCTTCAATCTCCACCAAGATATTTAAATGTATCAACAATCATGCAAGATTGTCTTTACATTTACAATATCTTTTCTCAGTTCTGAAACAAAAAAGTTATCAATACTTATTTCTACAATTTCGACCCTCGATGGCGCCCTTCAGTTTGCCGGTAGGGGGTTACCGTTACCTAATCTGTAAAGAATAATTGTTTAACAGCTGATTAGAAAATAAAAATTCCTGATAATTTGTTGACGCTATTGATTTTTAATGATGAAGTACTTATGTTGAGGCTTCTTACCCGCTGTCTCCGCCCCAAAGTCTGTTTCTTCAGCTGCGTAAGTTGTTGTCGTTTTCTTGTTTTCCGATTGTGATTTCAATAGGTACATTCTAGACCTGGATACTCTCTCTCTTGTTTCCCTTCCTCGGTCTCAATGATGGTGGTTCTCTTAGTTTATTGTCAGCTACCGATGGTTTTGAAGATTCCCTCGCTTGTTTTCTGTTCCAAGATTTTGAAGTTTCCTTCGCAATTTGCTGGGTTGGCTAACATTGTTCGGCCGTTTCGTAATCCGTTTACTGATGATGATCATAAATGACCTTCTCTTCCTCAGTCAATTCAAGACAATAAATATTTGCACCGGTGGTTAACCTTTCTCGTTCTGCATCTCACGGAATCCAGTCCATTGTCCACAAAATTTTCACTGAGCTCAGGGTATTTTCTTCTTTACTCCTTACATCATTTTGGGATGGTAAACTAGTTTACTTCAATGCTGCATCTCCCATTTAGCAATGATATCTTGGTTGTAAAAATTCTTCTTGTAACGTGTTCTATTTTACAGCCGAAGACCTCTCCCCCATTCTCTACTTTCTAGTTCCCTACGAATCAAAATAATTACTGTCGTTCCTAATAAATAGCTATTTGTTCAACTGGGCCGCAAAAAACAAGATTCACAACCTACTGAAGAAGTATTTACCTAAAATTCTGTTTCCCTAATTTTAGAATAAAAAAAATAGCTAGCTCTTTGAACGTTCTTCTTTCAAAACTAGTTTGTATAATTGATTGATTAACATTGCAGTCGCTTGAGGTTATATATTTAGTTTTGAAAAATATTATCCACGTTAATAATAATACGTAAATTTTAAATCTCTGCTCAATGTTTACATATAAATGTTTTAAAAAGTAATTTTCCTGTCACGAATAACCTGTCGCTATATAAATAAATCTGAACCTCACTCCTTTCTCCCCCAATTGATAGCTTTTAAAACTCCGTATCCTGGTCACGGCACCAATTTTGTAACAGTACAATCGTCTAGTGTAAAAATAATATCCGTCAATCGTCGCCTACGTTGTGTTTGTGATAAAATAAATGTAACCCCAAAAATGTCCGTAATACGAAGTAGCTATCAATGGTGGGGGAATCGGGATAGGTTCAGTTGAAATGAAAGAGTTAAAATTCCTTCCAAAAGACATGACCTTGAAGTCACACCTTGTGCATTTATTGAAACCAATAAATAAACCAAAATAAAAGAAAATCATCATAATATCATAATAATTTAGAACGAACAGAGTGGTTTGAACACAAAGTTCTGTCGTGGAAAACACAAAACAACTCTCCGACATTCGCCTTTAATCGCAAGAGGGAAACCACGACAAAAACCTCAAGCAGAGAGAACCAAATAATAAATATCAATAAATATTGTTGAATTACAGCGAATTAATATGATGTTTATCAACTTTAAATATCTCATAAAATGAACAAAATTGATACTTCCAGACGAACCACAACAATTTCATAGTGTATTCAACACTCAGATTATTTACTGTTAAATCGGTGAATCAGTGTTTTCGGTTATCGTTGGTGCAAACATGCACATAATCGTTGGTGCAAAAATGCACATAATCGTTGGTGCATTTGTTGCACATAATCGTTGGTGCAAATATGCACATAAAAAACAGAAAACACTTGACCAAAGAAATACTCAAAACTCAATAATTATATCATTGTGGCCGTTGTCAGTATCGCAAACTAATCTTGCCCCAAAGTGAATTGTTACTTTTATGAAAAAATAACCATTCTTAAAACTGAATCATGTCATTGAGTCGAGAGTTCTACAAACAAAGATTATTGGATAGCAAAGATCGGTTAATTAAGGATCTCATCCGTACCTTGGCCAAAGGTAACAGGATGAGTAAAGGATGCTCAGTGCCTCAGGTTGCCAAAGCAGCAGATGGGTAAAAGCATTCCGTGCCTCAGGTTGCCAAAGCAGCAGATGGGTAAAAGGATTCCGTGCCTCAGGTTGCCAAAGCAGCAGATGGGTAAAAGGATTCCGTGCCTCAGGTTGCCAAAGCAGCAGATGGGTAAAAGGATTTCCGTGCCTCAGGTTGTCAAAGCAGCAGATGGGTAAAAGGATTTCCGTGCCTCAGGTTGCCAAAGCAGCAGATGGGTAAAAGGAATCCGTGCCTCAGGTTGCCAAAGCAGCAGATGGGTAAAAGGATTCCGTGCCTCAGGTTGCCAAAGCAGCAGATGGGTAAAAGGATTCCGTGCCTCAGGTTGCCAAAGCAGCAGATGGGTAAAAGGATTCCGTGCCTCAGGTTGCCAAAGCAGCAGATGGGTAAAAGGAAGGTGAGAACTCAAAGACTCACGCTAACATGAAGTCAGAGTGGAGACCACGCATGGTCTCCTCGACTGAAGCAGATTTTACAGTATATATACAAAAATATTCCCTCTCGTTCCCTCAGAAAACCCAGGGTGCCACGCGCAGTCAGTTAACCCTTCACCGCCCCGTGGTAGACTGCCTGACGCTTGTAGTGCAGCTGCGTTGCTACGTCGCAGACCTCGCACCGAGCCCGCTGGTCAAGTTGTTTACTTCGAACGCGCTGATGTCATCTCATGACTTAGCGGACACGTGTGCTCGGCCCTCGGAGCTTTCCGAAAATAGCATAAACCACAAAAAAAAAACATACACACAAAAGAAAAACAGTATTGATATCAAAAACAAAACATTTCTATGGCCATAGAAAACAATATTAACACAATTAAAATAAAAATATATTTCGAAATTGTCGTACCGCTTCAGTGTGAGTACTTGGCATATGTACCGGCGATTTTAAGATCCCTTAAAATAAGGGTGGGTGTAGCTGCAACTTTATTGGTTGTAACATACGTACATATTTAATTAGCGCGATCATAACTAAGAGGTAAATACACAAACAACAATAGCTTTCTTGTTGAGCTATCTTTAAATACTGTATAATGTGCAAGATAATAAGATTCCGATTCTAAATATCATTTGCGGATAATCTTTCAAAATGCCCCAAAGAATAGTATTTGCTATTAAATTAGAATTTTCCTTTTATAAATAAATTGATGTTCCGCTTAAATTAGTTTTCTAAACTAAGAAATCGCTTTATGACTGTTTGTTTGCTAATAACTAAATCCGAAGGCTTTTCCCAAAGCATTATTTAATTATAAACCGCCAGTACGGGCCTCTTTATGTTTTATTTTGAAAATAAGTTCCTGAAATCGTCAAAATCCCAGAATTCTACAGAATAAAATTCAAAATGTAATGTTGCTTTACGATCGTATATTATTTACAAAACAAAAATTACATTTCAAGTATGCATTTAAACGAAATATAATTTCAACATTAAATGTGTGCATTTTTTTGCATTTTTTCATTATTTTTGTTTAAATATTTTTTTCTTAAATTTTTTAAATAAATAAAAAACGTGAATTGTATATTTTTAATTACGCAATAATTATAGATTTGTCTTTGTCAATGTATTTGAGTTTTTGAAGACGCCGCGCCGGGGCTAGTGGGTTGGCCTTATTAGTGTTGTAGAGGGGGAGCACAGT
The DNA here is from genome assembly GCA_963942605.1 of Poecilus cupreus. NCBI lineage: Eukaryota > Metazoa > Arthropoda > Insecta > Coleoptera > Carabidae > Poecilus > Poecilus cupreus. The sequence goes on along the minus strand of OZ012729.1, from coordinate 2,788,472 downwards.
ATTTTGCGATATTACCCCGGCTGTGGGCAACCTGCTTCACACCAAACGGGGTTCACGAAATTTAATTTTACGGCTTGAATAAGAAATATGAACAAAATATTTTTTCACAAAAGTATAAATTAAAGTTACCAGAATGGGGCTGCGTAAATAATATTTCATATTAATGGTAATATACCCATTGAAAGTGTATTTGAAAAACACACTTTTTTAGTATTTATTTGAGTTGTGTTTTAATATTTAAAATGTTAATATTAACAAAAAATAAGTACGGAGCCCGATCAACTTACTCTTCTGTTACGTGCTAAAGAAAAATTTATTTTGATTGCTTGATCGGTGCGTCTGTAATTTGAAATTTAGAAAACTGCTATTTTAAGCAGCGCCGGTTATGGCCTTAATAAGTCATTAGTCTTTTGAAAAATTCTAACAAATCTAATAATTCTTAATACTAGATAAAGTCTTTCATCCTTATTTGTTACATATGACGCCATAGCTTTAATATTTTTAAAGATATTAACGAAATAAAAAATATAAGTATGACGTAATGTCGTACATTTTTATTACGCCAATTCTTAAATATGTTTTATAAAGTATTAATAAATTTAACAATTCTTAATGCTATATTTCACAAAGAATGCATAATTTCAATCATTCAAAGACGATAAGAAATAGTTTATAAGAAATCGAAGTAATAAAATAATTATTGATACAACAATTGAAGATTTTCTTCCAGATGCTGTAAAGATTTTGATCCTCGTTGAAGATGCTGCAGCTGTTGGGTTGACACCCTGCAGCTAAGGGACCCAGCAGCCCAGATGGACTACGAGGTTCGTAGAGAACCCAACGCGCTATATTATCATTGCACTCTGAAAGATATAAAATAATTACAAACAATTATAAATACTTTAAAAATTAAAAACAATATTCAAATTGATATTCATAATTGTTTAACTCATAAGTATTGACATAAATAAATTACATTTTGAAGTATGAAGAAGCAACAACCTTTAAATTTGACAGCTGCTACTGATGATGACCCCAAGTTGTTCTAGAACAATCATCAAGGCCGTAGAAGATCTACCAGATGATTTAATTTCCCAGAAGCTAAGAAAGAAATATCCAAATGTGCAGACGAATCCTCAGATTCTGTGGATTTAATTCTGGTTCATCCTCGGTGCGGTGATTTGACAACTGCGGTTACATCGAGATCTGTAGACCTGTAACATTAATATTTGGGTGAATGACGGGATGATATATTTGTTTGGCTAATTATTTGAGTATTTAAACATACATTCAACAAGTACCTCATAAAACGGCCATGTTCGGCGATCATTGCCAGACTTGTTATTGTGGTCTTTCACAGATTTATATGTCTTCTTCAAGCTGCTTAGCTTCACAACACATTGCGATCCTGTTATTTTATACTTTTTCCTAATAGCATAGTAGATACCTCCTCCCACACCTTCTTCTGCGACTGTTTCCCATTTGTGAACTTCCCTTCCTTACTTTTATATACTTCTAATAAAAGTAAGACGCATGGTGTTGTCCACCTGCAGACTGAACCTGAATAAAACAGTACACAGCAGTTGGAAATAATTCATTCAGCTATAAACTAAATTTACATACCTTTCTCACCATCGTCTATAATTTGCGTGTCTGTCTCTTCATTATGTACATCCTCTTCCTCTTTAATGGCAGAATAGATTAGAGCTGTTGCAAAACTTATGTCTTTTTTAACTCTTCTGGCATCTTCTACCGATAACTCTACTTCAATAAAAGTATCTGTTTCTGGATTGTAGAACGATACTTGCTCCGTAGCCATTTTGCACGCTTTAAACAAACACCAAAACAAAAATAGCGCGCAAAAATGCCAAACGACCGCTAAGACCTCAGACACACCTGGTTTGAGCATGGTGGTCGCTGCGCGGTCGTTGTAATGAAGTCATGAATGACGTTTTGGGACGCAAAGATAGCGACCGCGGCTTTAAGTGTATAATAGTGGGCGGGGTATTTTAATTTTAATAATTGTTTTTTCTTGTTATCTTCACTTTTTTCATTTCTACATATTCAAAATCTAGAAAAATTCGATCTTCATCGACTTCTCTTTCAGATAATTTCTGCAGTTCTTTTAATGTCTGCTGATCAATTTCGTCTTATAAGTTTACATTTTTTTTTATTTCATTGTTTGTGTTGCTGATTCTGGATGTGATGAGTTACTTGGTGTTTCATAATTATTACATATGACTTCAATTGAGTCCGTCATAGTTACTTGTTCTACTTCGTTCTCATTGCTTGTGAACTCTGAAACTGTTATTGTATTATATTAATATATAGCTCATTATTTATTTATTTCTAAACTTACTTGAATCGTCTAAATACTTTACTAAATAATCTGGATTATTTGATTCAGTCGTTGTTGTTGATTCTGATACTTGACGTATAATGCATGATGATTCATTATTGAAATTACATTGTCTCCTATAATAATCATTTTCATTAACTCATTATATTATTTATATACACAATATATAAAATAAACTTATTTGCGTTGTTGCATATGAGCTCCCAAAAACTGAAGATCGATATTCCAAGTCCAGGAACTATCATCATTATAACCTACCCCACTCGCTGTTTGTTTATTTAATAACTCCCTCTCTCGTCCATAGCGGTCTTTTAATTTCTTAAATTGATCCTTGAATTCATCAGCTGTAAATGAAATAGTTTAATATATTTGATGTAACATCGTATATAATAAACTAAGCTGTTGAATCCACGGCCTCGAATATTTCCCTCCATTTGTTTTCTTTCTTCATCATATCTTTGTACGATTTATTCTTTATTGTATAAGCAATTGTATGATCTGATTAAATTTATTAATAATTCGACATTCATCATTTTGTATTTCTTTTCAGCTTGTTAAACCATTAGCTCAACTTTACGTTTATCTATTTTCTTATGTAGTTCTTATGCTTATGCTCATTGTGAATTGTGACTTAGCTTCTGTATATTATCTTGCATAAGCCAGCATAGAGTATTCTTTTTAATCATACCAGTTTTTCCTTTTTTATCAGTATGTAGTTTCTTCCGACGTTTCTTCTATCGTCCCTTCATGCTCATCGCTAGCATTTAAATTCGTTGTATCACAGTTTTCCTGAATAATTGCTTGAGGATTATTTGACGAGATATCTTGTTCTTGTATTATTCGTATTCCTAATTCTTTTGCATCTTTAATAGGTTTTTGTTTGGGTAGTTGAACTATATTATTTTTTTCAGTCTCATTTGGTAATCTCTTTGAAGTTGAGTCTTTCGCAGGAACTCAGACCCGCGGCTAGATTTTATTATATAATTATCACATCATCATTATCATCTGAATTCTTCTTGCTTTATGCAAAATTTCTAATATAGTAGAATTTACAACAGTAGAAAATGTGCTAGTCATCGACCAGTAGCACGAAAGAAATGTTCACAGGTTTGACTACTAAATAGCTGAGGAATGAAATACCCACAACATCATAATTTCTTGTATTGTTATTTAGCTCTAACCCATATACGTTTATAATCTCGAATTATGATATTTCTTTAATATTCAAGGGGAATGTCAAATTTTTATATAGTAAAACATTTTCATAATATGGGTATGATGATGTTCGGTGGGAGATAGAGCTGATATAACCGCCCACATAAAGCAAAACTTATCGCTATTCACGTTCACAACAGTTTTTTTTTATCTTTTATACTTTTAGGTAGTTTTTTAAATAAAGAGCCTCGGATTGGTTTATACTGAATTAAATTTGGGAATGTTGAGCAAGCTGGTTGTAAATAAATTACTACTCTTATTGACTATCGATTTCGACTTATATATTTGGTCATCATCAGGTCAACAGCTGAAAAATACATAAGAGTATACAATATGATACATTAAATATGCCTTTAAAAGTTTTTATACAGAGTGAAATAGATATTATATTATATTATATTAATGTAGAGGTAATAAGTATTTACAGCAATTATACTAGTAGTTTGATTTATAATTAACATGTGTAAGAATAAATACAAGGTTATGTAACCTTGAGAATAATGACACAAGTAGATTTTATTGTAAAAATTTTGAATAAATGTAAAAATATATAAAAATACTAACCGTCAATATTACAAAAGCAGTTGAAACATTGGTTTAAACAGTTTTATGCAGAAATAAATCATGTGATAAGATGGATCAAGTTGGATATGTTGTTGATGTGTCACAAGGAAACGGTACAATGACTAGACAGAATTATTTAGTTGGCTATGGAAAGAAGTGTGTTAGGGTACCACCGTTTCACCGTTCCTCTTTTGGTTCGGTCATTTATTCATTTACATCTGTAGAGGTATTCTTACCCTCTCGTTATTATTTACATTTTTACTAATTCGTATAACTATTTACATTTTTCCCTTAATCTACCCTAACTAATATTGCCTAAGGTCAAGCGCAATAGCTCTTACAGCGGTGGAACTTAAGTTACATGTTGTACTTCTATCTATTCTTCGGCACCGTAAAGGAGATAAGGAACCTCAACGGGATTTGTTATTCGGTTCTGCTTCTCTTTTGTCTCTTTGGATATGTAACAATTCTAAGGTTAATCGCTTATTCAGATTCTTCTCCGTGGCTAGTATTCTAGTATCTTCAAAGTCAAAAGAGTGTTCCTCTATTCGACTCTGTTCCTCTAGGGCACACTTCGAGCTCAAATTGGGTTTGTCGCAGTTTCTCTTATGTTCTTTCAATCTAGTATGCAGGTATCTTTTCTTTTGTCGCGGACGCAATCTTTACATAGAATTTTCTAGATAATGTTTGATCTTTGCACTGTGTCAATAGGGGTTTTAGTGTTACTGAACAAATTATTAATTGTCTTATACTGCTTGAAAGTGATGTTCATACTGAGATATTGTGACAACGTATTTCTGACTTTGTGTGATAAGTCAGAAATGAGGGGAATAGTACAATAATAATTGTTAGTGTCACTGGTTGTGTTTAGCTCATTTTGTTATTATTATTGCTCTTTTGCCATCGAGCTTTTACAAGAGGGGGGTGGGGGGGGCTTCCTCGGACAATATAACGATCGGCAATGGTTCTCATTCAATGATAAAGAGCCCATGGAACAAAATTGATTGGATGTTGGCATGCATTTCCGCGGAAAATTGTGCACTATCATCATCTTCGCAGTTTCTAGGCAATTTTTTTTAAAAGATCTACATTGACAGCGTAACCGCATGGCAAAACATTATGATTTGAGCATGCTTTAATAGTTCAACATTCAAACCCATAATTTGGGCCGACTCAAACGAATTGGCGAAAAACGCCTAGAAGTATTGCCATCGTTACTGGTATCGAACCCCCAACTTTTGAAGTATAAAAAATGAGCTCAAATCGCCCTTTGAAACCTTTTCCAATCTTCTGTTTTCGTAGTTTTACCTTTTCTTCGTCTTTTAACGATCGCGCTTCCCATTTCTTCGTGTCCAGTTTATACCCTAAATGTAAGAAATACTCCATAAAGTGAATGCAAGCATGTAACTTCGCTAAACCGTACCGCAAATTTTGTTCATCTACTGGTATTAAACAAACTGTATCAAGATTATTAAAATTTTTATACGTGGTTGCGTAAGTGAGTAAGCGAGTAGAAATAGTAGAATGTAGAATGGAGTGGAGCTGTAGAGTAAGTCAATATCAATAATCGTATCCTGTCTATTTCGACGTTCATTTATAATTTGGTCTGTTTTTAAAAACACTCTTTCCGAGGAACTGATTTAGCTGGAACACAGGAATATTTTTTATAAAGTTCATACATTTCTGGTAGTATATTTTTGTAGCGTTTCCAAAATTCATTTTGATTTTGATTTCGTGCTATAAGCGGCATTTCTAAATACTGTTTTACAATCAAAATTTCGCTTGAAATTGGTACGTACTGGTTTTCATACTAGCCACTTTTCGGTCAAAAGGTGACTAAATGTTATTTCCGTCAACAACATTCTCGGTTACTGTGTCTGTTGGTTCAGTTTGAACTCTCTCTCACTTTTATTAATTAATTGTATAACGATTTTTTTATTAGTTGTCATTTGAAATGTAGCTCCTATAATTTGCCATTTCCTTTCCTTCATAGTTGTATTTTTTAAATTTGCATCTTTTTTATCATATAAGCATTTTCGGTTCTGTACCAGCGATAAGAGCACCTCTTCTGCCATCGTAAAATTATATCAACTGAAATTAGATTATAAATAAGATGAAACAAAATTTTACAAACATTGTAAATATACATGTATCTTTTTTTAAGTAAATACAAATAATTCTTCAAATTTGCTAAATTTGTTAATACCTCAACGAACGCACAAAAACTGCACGCAATTTGACAGATACACGTACAACTTTACCGATTTTAAAACCTTAATTTGCCGCATTGTAAACGTTATGTTTCTACTTCAACCTACTAACTATAAGCACTAACTGTAACTACTAATTTCATATTGTGATTGAGGCTTAAGACACGATATTTAATTAATAATTAACTTTTGAACAGTTTCCGCTATGTCAAATGAAACCGTCTTAAATCTGGGATTTGAAAGCATTGCTTTTGAGCAAAGTGAATTCGATTCCAAGATGCCACTAAATCGCCTTCTAACATTTTCTAGTAAAACAAGTTTTAAAACCTGCACATTTGTTTTTTGAGTGTAGTTTTTTAGCGAGTGCTGTAGCTCTCTTATAAGAGGAATAATTAACGACATAGTTGTATATTTCTCTCGTGGTAATTAAGCAGTTCTCTTTTCAAATGGTTTCAAAATGGGGACCTTGTCTGTTAACATACCCCATTCTGTTGCAGTAAGTAAAATATTTGATGTAAAATTTATGTAACGTCGATTTATAGATAATAATTTTTATTAGCTATCGTTATCTTCATCTTTATATTTAAATATTAATTCTATTATTTCTTTTTCTAATTTTTTCTTTATCTTCGGCTGTATGCTATCCATGCGACTTGTTAGGAATTCTACAAATATCGCACTCTTAGTTTTTTCGCTTTCGGGGGTTTATTATGTCACATGTCACAGTAATAAATAAATCAGGTTTGCCAAATTCACGTACGATTGCCATGGCATTTTGGTACATCTTTTGCATAAATCGGCTGCCTCCCTGAAATGTTGAAGGTAATATAATCATTGTGCCTGGCTTCGCTCCTTCAGCTGCTGCAAGATTATTTATGTGGTCCATGAGCCCGCTGTATAGTTCCACTCGCAGACTTGTCTGATTTTGACGAATGTAATTTAATCGTTCGCTTTCCACTTTAACGTATGCATCAACTATGAACTGTTGAGTTAATTTTCCAGCTTGTAAACATGGATTGAAGAGGCTTCGATCTGCCAAATGATTCATATAAAATTGTAGTGGCGATACTTTCTTTATACCGTCAGCCTGTTTCATATATATCCCCCATCCTTTATCTCCATGTGGGAATAGCAATGGATATACCATTGGATCGCAATTTTCACTAAATTGGTCCTGTTCACCTGGACAGCTGGATTAGTGAGAAGTTCATACAGCTCAGCAGGTGATGAAACTGTTGATGTGCTAGCTCGATTTTCGGCTTGAGCAAATTTACCTATCGACATAAATAACACAAATCTTTATTTCAATACAACATTTGATTAAAACTTATATCTTACCCCAGAAAGAATTAAGCATTAGTTTTGCTAAAGATCTTTTTCCAGCATTTTTCTCGATTTGAGACGGGTCCAGTTGAATACCTTCGTTTTCAAAATAATCTTTAATATAATCGGTTTTCATTGTCTTATTTGTACACTCAGCGGGATATCCGGATGCTTCTTGCTTCATTTTTAAGAACGTGTTAATAAAATCCACAAACAAACCCCCCGTTTTCGTGTCTCTATTGTACATTGTCACTTCATACTTCCACACTTCAAGCACTTTAATTATCTTATAACCTAATAATATCGCACGACGCACTTCATCCGCAACCCACGTTCCGACAAATTGTCTTTCTTCGTCACTATGTGAGCAGTCAGCCTGCTCCAGATGATCGCAACAGGTCCGACATAAAACAAACATGAGTTTCCCATGCGCTTTTCTCGGCAATACCGGATGAAATAAATTCACTGGGGGTAAAATTATGCATTTAATTAAACCCTCCACATTAGTTATGTCATTATTAGGACATAATATGTCACATTCTGTACCTACATAAATTTCTGGATCTCCCACTGGAAATTTACCATATTTACAAACGTATGGATATAATGAGCAGACGTCGACATATTAAATTTTTTGATTCATTTCAATACTTTTATGCAAACAAATGTTCCCTGTACGCCCCCCAAAAAATGCGTCGCGCGGCTGCAAAGGTAAATAATTTAAAAGATGATGATTATCTAGCTTTTTTTGCAAATTTTTGTTTTGATTTAAAAGCTTTCTAAATTCGCATTCCCAAATAGATACAACTGTATATCCTAAATTTTTAATTTTGTCCAATTTTTAACGTTTTTTCATATCTATAATCCAGAGTTTCTTTTGTACAATTAAAAACTTGCTTGTCTCTATTTGTTTTATAACATGATTTACAACCGTGCCAGAAACATCCAAAAAATTCAAAAACTAATTTTCCTAAAGCATAGTAACTGTTTAGACCTCGCTCGCCATCTGTGCGTGAATAGTGAATTTGCTTAGCCTTGGCGCTGTCCTCACTTCTTGTTCACACTGACCAGCCGGTAATTTAAATTTTAATTACTCTTTTCGACACTGTAGGTGTCAAACGCCAGTCTCTTCTTACTTGTCCTTCGAGATAATCACCAGGCCCAAGACAGTCTTATGCGCACGAATTTTGTAACCTTTTAGTTGTAGGAAGTAGCCGTGAGAGGCGCTGGTTGTAATCCGAACTATGATGCGCATGCGTCATTTTGTTTTCATCCTGTGGCGTCTGTTTTTCAACAAAGTTAGCATCAACAGATCATTTGCCCGCGTCATTTGCTATTGTGCTCTTGTGTTGTCATTTGTCATTTTGCAAAGTTTAGAGTTTGTGTTTTGAAACTTTTGTCTTTATCAAGTGGAAAATGGTTGTGGTAAGTAACATTATTTATATATTTAAGTATTTATTTATAAACACATACTGTAATTCGAGTTTGTCCCATATTTATTTATTTTCGTAAACACGTGCTTTTCCACAATCTTTCTAAAACAGAGTTTGTCCCATATTTATTTATTTTCGTAAACACGTGCTTTTCCACAATCTTTCTAAAACAGTGGGAGTTTTGAGATATTTTGTTGTAATCAGTTCACATTTAATTGGAATAACATGTGGCTAGACACATGTTATGTTTGTACATAGTTTTTTATGACTTTATTGTTGAATTTTCGTAAACACGTGCTTTTCCACAAGCTTTATACAACAGTAGTGGTATATATATATATATATGAATGCTGATGTTAATATAGTTTTTTTATCTTTAGAAACCGCGATGTGTAGTGGATAAATGCCCTACAAAAACTTTATCTCGTGAGGAATGGGGATCTTTGTTCTGCTTTCCTCTGAACGATGCACTACGGGAACAATGGCTCCATAATTTACATTTGGAAGTTTTGTCCGATCTCACTACGGCGCAGTTGACAAATAGGGGATTCCGGGTTTGTCATAGACATTTTGAGGATGGGCAATTTCAAAATAATTTGAAGAAAAAATTGAACTTCAATGCTATTCCGCCAGCTGTATCCGTTGACGAGCCTATTCCGGGAGGAAAGGTTACTGATGAAGAAATGCCTTTAATGGAAGTTGAGGAATCCACCACGTCTATTCACGTTCCATGTAGTTCTGGTTTTGAAGGTAATATTTATTTTATTTAAAGATTATAAATTATTTATCAAAATGTAATACAAGTTAGAACAGTCATAACGTTGATATTTGTTTACAGAGTTGAGCAGTCCTGCAACTAAGAGTGCGAGAAAGGCGTTAGTTTTTACGGAGGAAAACAACTTAGAGAGTCCTAGGAAACGAAGAAATATATCGGAGTGTGAAGAAGACGAATGGATGAATATTTCTCAAAGTAGAGGTAAATTTGATCAAAAAAAAAAGCTACTCGCATGATCAACAAAGGCAAAAATTTGTTTAAATTTTGCGCATATGTTTAATTTCCGAAATTTTTCACTTTTATAAAAACTAGTTTTCATTATCATCTCATATTAGTATTCAAAACTAAATTTTGTTTCTTTCTTTATTTACTATATTAGAATTCAAAACTAAATTTTGTTTCTTTTGTTATTAGATACCTCCTTTACTTTGAGAGATATTGAGTGTACGAGGAAGAAGCAATTAACACCTCGCAAAGCGAAACTCTACAAAAAATTGAAAAGTACGGAAAACCTTTTGAGAATTTACAAGAAGAGGGGAAAGACATTATCGGTAACACACAAAAAAGAAAATGAAATGGTGTTTTCTAAAGTGTTGGGTAAGTTACCAAAATTGTTAAAGTTGTTTGTTTTGTCGTTGCTAAGAAATTTTGCTAAAACAAAAAAGTCTCGTCGGTATAGTCAAGATGAGAAATCATTGTTTTTATCCATTTATAAACGCAGCCCACGTTGTTTTAGGTATTTACAAAAATTTTTGCCATTGCCGTCAATTAGAACTTTGCAACGTACGCTTAATCTGTGTACATTAAAGCCTGGAATAAACGAGGAATTTTTTAAATATTTAAATACTATTTCAACATCTCTTTCAGAGAGAGATAGGCATTGCATTTTGATGTTCGATGAAATGGAAATTTCTAAAAATTTATCTTTTATTCAAAAAGATAACCAGTGGTTTATTGATGGTTTCACAACCTGCAACGACATTCCAAAAATCGCTGACCATGCTCTCGTTTTTATGTTGCGCGGTTTATCAAAAAAATGGAAACAGCCAGTGGCATTTTACTTTACCCGTTCCGCTGCAAATCAGCACTTGCTGAAAAAATTGATTAAAGATGTTGTAAACGCAGTTCATTGCAGAACAAGTTTTAAAATAGTAGCATCGGTTAGTGATGGCGGGTCTTGGAATGTCGCTGCAGTGCGTTCACTAACTTTAGATTCCAAGAGAAATAATAATGAATTCGTGTATAACATCGGTAGTCATAAAATTATTCATTTCTTCGATGTGCCACATCTTTTTAAGAGCGTTAGAAATAATTTTATGACTAAAGATGTTATATACGAAGGAAATAAAGCAAAGTGGTCCGACGTAGTTGAGTTGCAAAAAAGAGATGGGATTAATGAATATTTTAAAGGGACAAAATTAACATTGAAGCATATAAATCCTACACATCGACAAAAGATGAAAGTAAAATTAGCCACACAAGTCTTCAGCCAATCAGCCGCGTCTTTAATGTACATCCTTACGGAATCTAAAGTTATGAATGCAGGAGGAACCGCACATTTTTTAAAATTCATGAACGACCTTTTTGATTCTTTAAATTCAAGTGCGAGTTCCTCGAAACCATTAGGTAAACCACTGGGCAAAAAAACTTATAAAACTCATACCGAATTTTGGAATCAAGCAGTGAGAATTTTATCCAATTTAAAATTTGTGAGTAGTACCACAAAAAAAAACCTATCACCTCCACCCTGCATCCCTCTTCTTATTGCTACGATCAGAAACGTACAATATCTGTGGAATTCTTTACAAAATCTTGATTTTAGTTATCTTTCTTTAAGATCTCTTAATCAAGATCCTGTAGAGAATTTTTTCAGCTGTGTGCGTGGTCTGTGCGGAGCTAATACTCGTCCATCGTCCTCTCAATTCTCCGATGCGTATAAAACTGTTGTTATTACTAACGCAGTGAAGTGTACTGTTGGTACGAATTGTGAGGATGATGGTGAGGAATTACTTCTATCGTACAATATCCTCCTAAACATGGCTAAAATCCCGCCATCCTCAGACTCAAATCCTCATTTATCCATTCCCTCTCCTCCCAATGCCCTTCCACTTTCTCACTTGCTTGATTCCTCATCTAATAATACGGCAGCATACGTTGCAGGTTTCATTTTAAAAAAAATAAAGTTCGATGGTTGTGAAATATGCAGCAACTATTTTTTAGCGAAACAAACGCAACATATACACGACTTGACAAAAGCTAAAGAATATGACGAAACCAAACGGTTGATTTATACTACTGAATCTTTCGTTGAGGATACAGAGAACATAAGGAAATATGTGTTCTCAAATTTTAGTGACATAATCAATAGTTTGCAAATAAAAGATTATGTCAAACATAAAATAAAATTACAGATTTCGTGTGAAAAACATAAACATCTCCACAATGAAATTATTTTAAAAATATTTAAAATTTGTATTATTTACTTTTTAAGGTTATGCAACGAAAAAATTAAAAATAACAATGTCAAAAGCTTAGTTCATGTTGATAATTTTTTAAAAGTCATATCGTAAATTTATTGTAAATATTATAGATTATAGGTTCTTTTTTGTATGTGTTGTTTTCATTTATTTGTATATATGTATATAGTTTTTAATTTTATGTATATATTATATAGTTCAATTTTCCAGTATAAATACTTTATTGACTGCCTTTTCCTTACCGTTTTATTTACCAATGTATATAGTTTTTAATTTTATGTATATATGTATATAGTTTTAATTTTTTTGTATATATGTATATGGTTTTTAATTTTTTTGTATATAAATGTATATAGTTTTTAATTTTTTGTATATATTATATAGTTCAATTTTCCAGTATAAATACTTTATTGACTGCCTTTTCCTTACCGTTTTATTTACCAATGTACCAGCATACTAGAGGTGAACTGTGTTCTCACACTTTTTTCCAGAATTGAACTATGTACATCATATGACATTGAATCGTGTGATGTACATAACTCAATTCTGGAAAAAAGTGTGACAACATAGTTTTCCTTGTATGCTGATATGAAAATATTATTTGAATTGGTTACATTTTCGCGCGCACAAAATTAGTTCAAGGAATTAGCCGCGAGAGGCGCTGTCTTCAATTTGAAAAATAAATTTAAGCTGGTTTTGTCGAATCTTGTGTGTTTTATCCGTGATAATCACATCGCTTTGGTTTTTCACCACGCTTTAAAACGAGTTCTTGTGCTCTAATATTACATTTACGCTAGCTCAAGAGTTATTGTAACTCTAGTTTATTCGCTATATAGTTTAAACACTTTATTTTAGTGCTTAATCTGTGTTTTATATGCTTTATGCATCGCTTCAAATTGAGTTTAACCTCAACGCGACCACATGGTCATTATCGCTTATTTCGTGCTTATTTGTGTTTAATTTACTTTTATTTACAGCTTTTAGCATCGCTTATAACATTTCTCCACTTGCTGATTTAGTGAATGCATTTTATGATCTGCTGGACATTGAGTTTCCACTGCATGCATTTGATCTAGAACACGCACAGTTGATGCCAATTCTGGTAGTCAGGTATCGCTTACTGTTATTATAACACTACTGGACAAACGTAAGTACTTTGTACTATTTTACAATCATTTGTACGCTACGCACATCCTTTTGTGCCATTTTAACTTGAGTTGATCTAGTTACGCAATCGATCCAGTTTGATATTAATATCAGTTATATATTGTTTATTTGATCTAATTCAATTATTTTACTAGTTTATATATATTTTTTGGGATATATTTTCGCTGCTTTATGCACATTTACGCTTTGGTTTATATATTATTTAAGCTAATTTTTGGAATTTTTCCTATATTTAATTTTAGTAATCTGATTAGTTTACTTGCACTTTTGTTGCACGCTTATTCACACTCCTTTGAGTTTGATATATTATTATTTACGCTGTATTTATTTTTATTTGTGATTTCTGATTATCACGTCGCTTTACCGACTCGTAATTTATATGCACTCACCTCGACGTTCACTCTTGCCTTTATTTACGGTGTTGCCTCACACTTTGCTGTTGTTAGATTTCAGGCTTTTAGCTTCGAATATCTGATTAACATTTGTGGGCCTACCTATTTTTCCTATCTTCCAAGAGCTTAACCTTTGTGTTAGTCCTTGTAGATCGCTCCTACAAGGTGAAGAGTGTCCGTACCTACAACATTCGATTTATTGTTTCTGAGTTCTTCATTTATTTAGTCATTTTTTGGGTCAACTTCGTATTCTCGACACGTCACCACTTCCTATTCGTTATTTATTTTTGCAGTTCATTTTTATCAACGCAACGCAACGCACACAGACGCACCACGGTCGTCCGGAACAAATTTACAACTTGTTTTAGACCTGCGTCGCCACATTGGTCCTTCGAGCCGGATAGGGAGTTGTTCCCTGTCGTGTCATTTCGGATCGGGAGTTGTTCCCTGTCGTGTCATTCCGGATCGGGAGTTGTTCCCTGTCGTGTCATTTTGGATCGGGAGTTTTTTCCTGTCGTGTCATTTTGGATTGGGAGTTGTTCCCTATCGTGTCATCATTTGATACATTATTTTCATTTTTTCTTTTCGCTGTCTCACCGCTATCATGGCTGATAAACTTACACTCACGCTTCGTCGCGATTTCGCCATGCGTTTCTTGCAAACTTTAGAAAATCTTATGAAACAATCTAAGACAAATCCAGACAAATTACCTGAAGCTCAAATACAATTCGCAGAGTTAAATGATCGCGTTCGAGATTTTGAAACGAACCACATTGCTCTCATGAGTCACCCAAGCAACACTGCTAATCAAGAAGTTCTCTTTAACGAATATGACGACTTCATTACTACGGCACGTAAAATTAAAGCTGAGTTTAAAAAGCCTCCATTCGCAGAGCCACCTTCAGACGCTGAACCGTTAAATACTGCATTTACTTCTTACACCTCATCGCAGTCGCAAACTTTCACTAGACTTCCTAAATTAGATTTGCCTCATTTCTCTGGAGATATTGCAAACTGGAATTCTTTTTATGATCTCTTCACTAGCTCTATCGACGAGAATGACGGTTTACGCGCATCTCAAAAATATCAGTATTTAAAATCTGTTCTGAAAGGAGAACCGCTGGCTTTAGTAAAAAATTTAAGTCTGACTGACGACAATTATCCTATCGCCATCAAGTTGTTGACCGATCGCTACGCACAGAAAAGGTTAATTTCGTCCTATCATTTGCAAACATTAATTGAATTACCAAAGCCCATTCCTATGACCTATGCTAATGCTAATAAATTTGTGTCTTCAATTAATGAGCATACCGAAGCTCTAAAGGCGAATAACGAACCGGTTGATAATTGGAGTTCTGTCTTAGCTTTCATTCTAGTCACAAAACTAGATACGCAAACTCGAAATACTTTTGAACGCACGCTATCTAAAGATCACTTACCTACTCTTGCCGAGTTGACGGAATTTCTCAATAAATTCATACAGTCACAACAATGGCAAAGTATAAATCCCTCTCGCTTGTCTTCAGACAAATCCAAAACCGATCAGGGTCAGTCAAGGCGAAGGCCACTGAATATGTCTACTTTTGTGTCTACCACTAACACAATTAAATGTGTCGCCTGTTCCAAACCGCACGCTCTCTTCAAATGTCAGGTATTTGAAAAAATGGAACCATCAAAACGCTTCAATTTCGTTCGCAACAATAATTGTTGTCGCAATTGCTTGTCATCATTTCACATGACACAAAAATGTAAATCCAAAGTCAATTGTCGCAGATGCAATCAACGTCATCATACGCTCTTGCACTTTGAACAACGCAACGCTTCATCAAAGCCAACTGGAAGTCCAGCTACTAGCAGCAGTCTATCCAATTCTTCAGCTACAACTAGTAATCCCGCTAATTCTCCAGTCTCCACAACTGACGAGAAGAATAACTGTACTTCGCTACTTGCCCACAGCCCGTTGTCTTCTCTAGTTATTCTAGGAACAGCTGTTATACGTGTACAAGATTCTTGTGGTTCTTGGCAATCAGTTCGCGCACTGCTAGACAGCGGTAGCGAGTCATCATATATCACTGAAGATTGTTCACGTCGCTTGAAGCTATCCAGTCATCCTGCTGATGTTCGTATCTCAGGATTCGGAAATACCACAGCTTCAAGTCTTGTTCGAGGTACTACCACGATACGTATGTGTTCTTCATACTGCGAAAATACAACATATACGCTGTCAACCATTATCGTGTCTCAGATTATACAAAATCTACCGAAAACGCATCTTCCTGTTGATTTACTTAATCAGTTCTGTCAGCTCCAGCTAGCTGATCCAGATTTTGTAACGCCTGCACCCATTGACGTTTTAATAGGTGCCGATCTCTATTTTGACCTACTCACTGGTCACAAACGCAATATCGCAAACGGTCCCATCGCTGTTGAAACATCCTTGGGGTGGATAGTTTCAGGACCACTTTCTATCTCATCCAACTTGCCAGTCAACACACTCACAACTGTGCAAGATCCAGTTTCCACATCACTATCAAAATTTTGGGAACTCGAGGATATCCCAAATCACGCTGTCATGTCTGATGAACATCGACACGCCAACGATCTCTTTATGTCTCAACATAAAAGATTGGATTCCGGACGCTATGTCGTTCCACTACTTTTCACGCAATTTCCCCCCGAGTTAGGAAATTCTTACACTACTGCATTACGTTGCTTTAACGTCTTACAACGTCGCTTGGCATCCGATCCTGAACTCCAAATTGAATACTATAAGTTCATGAACGATTACCTGGAACAAAATCATATGTCGCTTCTGTCTCCAGAGCTTAATCCTTCACATGAAGGCTTCTATTTACCGCATCATGGAGTTCTTAAAGACACAAACTCGTCCACCAAGCTTCGAGTTGTTTTTAATGGATCGAAGAAGACGTCGACCAACAAGTCTCTCAATGATTGTTTAGTATCTGGTCCAGTTCTTCAAACTGAATTGACATCCATCATTCAGCGATCGCGTCTCCATAAAATCATATTTACTGCAGACATCAGACAGATGTATCGTCAGATTCTTATCTCCGATGAACATCGTAAATATCAAAAAATCTTATGGAGCTTTGACCCTTCTATGCCACCACAGACATATATCCTCAATACGGTGACATACGGCACCAAATGTGCTCCATTCTTAGCCATCCGCACACTTCATCAACTGGCTGCAGATGAAGAAAAGAACTTCCCACGCGCAGCACATATTTTGTTGTCTGATACATATGTTGATGACATAATAAGTGGAGCCAATTCTCTGTCAGACGCTCTTGCTCTACAGCAAGAACTTATTCAATTGCTCAACACTGCTGGTCTCGAGCTACGCAAATGGACAAGTAATCATCCTGACTTGCTTAAGAATATTCCCGAAGATCACCGCGAATTTTCATTCTTGAATGAAGAACATCATCAAGACGCTATTAAAATCCTTGGCCTGTCATGGAATCCATTCTTGGATCATTTTAAGTACAACATCAATCTGCCTGACCACGCAGTCACCAAACGCACAATTTTATCTGACATCGCAAGGATCTTTGATCCAATTGGTTGGCTGTCACCCGTCATAATGATCGCTAAACGCATCATGCAGGATCTGTGGGTATCCGGCACTGACTGGGACGCTGAGGTTCCAGAAAACATACTTGCTAATTGGAGCAACTTTAAATCTCAACTGCCTAACTTGTCTACTCTTACGATACCACGTCACATCGACACAATATCCGCTACTTTAAGCTTGATAGGCTTTTGTGACGCCTCCGAATCGGGGTACGCAGCTGTTGTGTATATCCACGTCGAACATGCTCACAGTTGCACATCTTACTTAATCGCTTCAAAAACAAGAGTCGCTCCTTTACAACGAATTTCTCTTCCTCGAGTAGAGCTCTGTAGTGCTCTTCTATTATCGCGCTTAATGGCAAGCTTACTCGATAAGTTAAATTTACCATTCACTCATACTGTCGAATGGTCGGACTTCACTTCTATTTTCGCTTTTCGACGCTTTCTAACCAGACGTGGTAGTTGTTCGCTTATCTACAGCGGCTCAGGTACCTATTTTGTCGGTACCAAAAGTTATTTTACTGATCTACAGAAGTTTGTCGCCTCTACTCTGTACAACGAGTATCTGTCTAATCGGCTTGCCTCCGACGGGCCTCAATGGCATTTTAACCAAGCCTGTGCTCCACACTTCGGTGGACTTTGGGAAGCTGGCATCAAATCTGTAAAATTTCACATTTCCCGCGTCGTAGGCTCTCAAATATTAACTCTTGAAGAATTTAATACTTTACTCTGTCAAATTGAATCTATTTTAAACTCAAGACCTTTGGGTCCGCTGTCATCAGATTCTCTGCATGCAATAATGCCGAATCATTTCCTCCGGTGTTTTGACCAGACTAGTGGTCAAACTTTGTCCTTTACCAGTTCAGGAGTCCTAAAAAACTCCGTTTTTGGCCGGCCGGCATGTTTAGACCTCGCTCGCCATCTGTGTGTGAATAGTGAATTTGCTTAGCCTTGGCGCTGTCCTCACTTCTTGTTCACACTGACCAGCCGGTAATTTAAATTTTAATTACTCTTTTCGACACCGTAGGTGTCAAACGCCAGTCTCTTCTTACTTGTCCTTCGAGATAATCGCATCGCTTTGGTTTTTCACCACGCTTTAAAACGAGTTCTTGTGCTCTTATATTACATTTACGCTAGCTCAAGAGTTATTGTAACTCTAGTTTATTCGCTATATAGTTTAAACACTTTATTTTAGTGCTTAATCTGTGTTTTATATGCTTTATGCATCGCTTCAAATTGAGTTTAACCTCAACGCGACCACATGGTCATTATCGCTTATTTCGTGCTTATTTGTGTTTAATTTACTTTTATTTACAGCTTTTAGCATCGCTTATAACATTTCTCCACTTGCTGATTTAGTGAATGCATTTTATGATCTGCTGGACATTGAGTTTCCACTGCATGCATTTGATCTAGAACACGCACAGTTGATGCCAATTCTGGTAGTCAGGTATCGCTTACTGTTATTATAACACTACTGGACAAACATAAGTACTTTGTACTATTTTACAATCATTTGTACGCTACGCACATCCTTTTGTGCCATTTTAACTTGAGTTGATCTAGTTACGCAATCGATCCAGTTTGATATTAATATCAGTTATATATTGTTTATTTGATCTAATTCAATTATTTTACTAGTTTATATATATTTTTTGGGATATATTTTCGCTGCTTTATGCACATTTACGCTTTGGTTTATATATTATTTAAGCTAATTTTTATAAACGGCTTAGAAAAGAAGAAAAAAGAATACATAGAACTAAGAAAAGAAACTTTATGGAAGAAATAATGAAAGAAATAGAGGAATCCGATACACCATCAAATAGCGGAATATTTTATCAAAAACTGAATAATAGTAGAAAAGATTTTCAACCTCGAGTGAATATATGTAGGGATAAAAGTGGAAATATACTAAATAAAAAAGAAGATATTTTAGAAAGATGGGCGGAAAATTATGAAGAGAAGTTAAATATAAGAGATAGTGATGAAGAAGAAGAACACATAATATTAAATGAAGAGGACCAGCAGGAACAAGAAGCGCCAACAGTAGAAGAAGTTCAAAGAGCAATTACTAAATTAAAAAACAACAAAGCTCCTGGATCTGATAATATCCCCGCAGAAATTATAAAAGAGGGCGGAGAGCCCCTACTACGAAGTATACATACACTTATTAGAGAAATATGGACAAGAAAAGAAATACCAAAGGAGTGGAAAACCGGGATACTGATCCCATTACATAAAAAGGGAGACCCACTAGTGTGCGACAATTACCGTGGAATAACACTTTTAAATATAGCGTATAAAATACTTGCTTCCTTATTATACGAAAGAATAAAACCGTACGCTAACAAAATTGTTGGTACTTATCAATGTGGGTTTTGCAGCGGAAAATCGACTACTGATCAAATATTTATATTAAGGCAAGTGTTAGAAAAAACATGCGAATACAATATGGAAACCCATCATGTATTTATCGATTTTAAAAGTGCTTATGACACGGTTCAAAGAAGTGCTTTATATAGAACGTTACAAGAGTTCGAAATTCCACCTCATCTCATAGCTCTAGTAATGTTAACTTTATCGGGTACAAATTGTAAAGTCCGAATCCAAAACGATTATTCACGCACAATTGAAACTTATGCGGGATTGCGGCAGGGAGACCCGCTTTCAACGATATTATTTAATATTATGTTGGAGAAAGCGATAAGAAAAGCTAATATAAATCAAAAAGGAACAATTTTGAACAAAAGAGAGCAAATCCTTGCATTTGCTGATGATGTGGACATCATTGCAAGAACAAGAAGGGAAGTAATTAAAGTCTGTCTCTCGCTACAAGAAGCTGCTAAAGAAATAGGTCTTGAGGTAAATACAAATAAAACAAAGTACATGCGTGCAGGAGTGCAGCCAAGTGACCAACAAGAAAACCTCATCGTTAGCAATATAATCATTGAGGGGGTTTCAAACTTTGTTTACTTAGGATCTTTAGTGACGGCCGACAATGATACTTCAACCGAAATCAGAAGAAGATTACATGCAGCCAGCAAAACATATTTCGGACTTCGAAAGCACTTAAAATCAAACCTATTAACTAGAAGCACAAAGTGCAAAATATATAAAACCTTGATTAGGCCAGTCCTAACCTACGGCTCGGAGACCTGGGTGCTAACCCAAAATGATGAAAGAATGCTTGGAACATTTGAAAGAAAGGTGCTTAGACATATATACGGGGGCATACAAGAGCAAGGATTATGGCGCAGACGCTATAACCACGAGTTGTACCAATTGTATCAAGCACAAGACATAATTACTACAATAAAAGTAGGAAGATTGAGGTGGATGGGTCATGTACAAAGGAAAATGGATGCAGACCCAGTAAAAATGATAACTAGACAAGCACCAAGTGGTAAAAGATCAAGGGGAAGACCCAAATCAAGATATTTAGACCAAATAGAAGGAGACACAAAGAAGTTAAAAATAAGAAGATGGAAGGAAAAAGCAATGAACAGGACAGAATGGAAAAATATTCTGGAACATGTCGAGACTCTTTAGGGTTGTAGAACAATTGATGATGATGATGATAACATTTCTCCACTTGCTGATTTAGTGAATGCATTTTATGATCTGCTGGACATTGAGTTTCCACTGCATGCATTTGATCTAGAACACGCACAGTTGATGCCAATTCTGGTAGTCAGGTATCGCTTACTGTTATTATAACACTACTGGACAAACGTAAGTACTTTGTACTATTTTACAATCATTTGTACGCTACGCACATCCTTTTGTGCCATTTTAACTTGAGTTGATCTAGTTACGCAATCGATCCAGTTTGATATTAATATCAGTTATATATTGTTTATTTGATCTAATTCAATTATTTTACTAGTTTATATATATTTTTTGGGATATATTTTCGCTGCTTTATGCACATTTACGCTTTGGTTTATATATTATTTAAGCTAATTTTTGGAATTTTTCCTATATTTAATTTTAGTAATCTGATTAGTTTACTTGCACTTTTGTTGCACGCTTATTCACACTCCTTTGAGTTTGATATATTATTATTTACGCTGTATTTATTTTTATTTGTGATTTCTGATTATCACGTCGCTTTACCGACTCGTAATTTATATGCACTCACCTCGACGTTCACTCTTGCCTTTATTTACGGTGTTGCCTCACACTTTGCTGTTGTTAGATTTCAGGCTTTTAGCTTCGAATACCTGATTAACATTTGTGGGCCTACCTATTTTTCCTATCTTCCAAGAGCTTAACCTTTGTGTTAGTCCTTGTAGATCGCTCCTACAAGGTGAAGAGTGTCCGTACCTACAACATTCGATTTATTGTTTCTGAGTTCTTCATTTATTTAGTCATTTTTTGGGTCAACTTCGTATTCTCGACACGTCACCACTTCCTATTCGTTATTTATTTTTGCAGTTCATTTTTATCAACGCAACGCAACGCACACAGACGCACCACGGTCGTCCGGAACACATTTACAACTTGTTTTAGACCTGCGTCGCCACAGTAACCATCAACTTTTAAATTATTTCCAATAATAGCTTCAGATCCATGCCCAGCATGTTCGATGCGTAAGCCTCGTAAATTTTCTTCATAAATTAACCATTTTAATCCTATCTTTGATTGAGTATCTTTTAAACGATAACCTTTCAATGGAATTATACCTATAGTATTTGGCTTTAAATATATTCGACGAAAAACACGGTTACATGCTGAAGCTATAGTAACTGCTTCTTGAAATGGACACACTTTGCAGTCATGAATGAATGTTTTTCGAAATTTTTCGCAGGCACGACGTAATATCTCGACGTCCGATACGCAGTATTCTATGATCTCCTTTTCCATACAAAATACAGCATTTTCTTGAATTTGTAAATTATACCATTCTAGAAATTGTTGCCGTACAGATATAGACATATTATCTACCCCATAATACTCTGTGGAAGGTAGAGGACCTATATAATTTTGATTATCAATTTTATTGAAATAATGAGGAAAGTATCCTTTTTTAAAAGATGATGGTAAATCCATCGCTTTCGGCAAAGCTGATAAAGACATGGGTAAATAATTTATTGAATCTATAAATTTTATATTGTTAATTTGTAATAACATTATTTTTGTACCATTTAAAATTTATTTTGGCTTTACTTGTCTTTCCTCAACTAAAAATTTTAAAATAAATTGGCAGTCAAATGCTTTAGCATTATGTGCAATACAAATAACAGAAGAGAAAGAAGTACGCGGCAATAAAACATAAGATAAAAAGTTTTCAATAGGGTTAATTTTAAAAATATGTGATCTAATGCCACATGCACTACATATCTGTTTCATGTCGTCATTGTCACAACATTCAGGACATGATTGCTGTGCTACACATAAATTCACCTCATGTTCAAAATCTTCACAAACTTTTTTCTCTTGACGAGTCTCTAAATCATAATAAATATACAAACTTTTGTTTTTTAACACACTATTGTCTTTTACTATGTAGCATAAATGTCCTGGATTTTTATACGATTCACAAAGTTTGCAATACACTTCCCCACAAATATGTTGTCTATTTTTATTAAATTTATAGATTTTAAAATATTTGGTACACTTGTTCGTAGTTTTACATACGTATAGCAAATGTCTATCAAAACAATTTTGGCCGGGAAAACTTCTCTCACATTGTCCACATTTAATAAAATCATGAGCACGAGAGCACTGTGGAGAATATTTACAATACGAACATATGTTTTCGCAATTATGACCACCTCTAGTATTATATGTAACATGACATTGCTCACAAAAATATTTACATGAAAATGTAGCAGTTAAACTTCTTATTACGGAATAGTGATTTCGATAGTGCAGGAGATTTAATCTCGGGAGATTACTTCCTCTTGCCCCCTCAAAAATCACATCGCCGCGGCTATTATACTCGTATACACATATGTTATAATTTGTATAATACCTTTGAAATTCCGTAAGTTCTGGAATACCTGCTCCATTTTCATTTATATTCACCCCGGCATTTGTAACTAATTCACGTGCTTTCGTACTTTGATAATCATGAGTGTTTTTCACTATATATTTTAAACACGGATCCTTTTTAAATAAAGATTCCGCAACCACTAAGGCACGCGGTAAACACAAATAGTCTCTATTATTAATTTCTATAATCCCCGTTTTTTTACGAAATAATTCTGCGTAACTTAATCCGTGACCGCGTATTTTTCCCGTGCCAGCAGGCATAGAAACTTTCGTCATTTCTATTGTAAATTGTCCATCAGAAAAAATGTTTCTATTACTTTGTAATATTTTTTGAATCGAGTCCCACACTACATCTATATGTACCTGACTAGCACGGCGAAAACTTAGCCATCCTGGACCATTTTCCAGACGGGGGGTGTGAAATATAAAACCGACGTAATCATTTGGATTAATATTCGCTATCACGTGCTCCACAACGTCCCGCAGTCCTTCCTGGAACCATGTATCGGGGTTGTCTTCTTCCGTGGGGTCTTCCACAACAAAGGTAACTCGCCTTCCTGCTACGTTGAATCTTTTACAATGTTTTACCACGTCCGAAACTATGGAAAAACGTGTTCTTGGTTGCACAAGGTCCACTATTACTGCGTTTTGAGGGGGTTCCACGTTTTGACCGCCCGTTTGTAAACTATTCTCAACTAGATCTTCACACACTTTAAAAAACGCACTATAATTTTCTTCTTCTTCAAGAGATGTTTTAATAATATCATCGCAAATTTTGAAAAAATTGTTAAAATTTTCCTGATCTTGAGACATGGTTTTGCTTCGTACACAGCTCTGCTAGAGAATTCTAACTGAATAGCCAATAGCTTCGGGGCCTTATATACATACACAAGCAGGTAAGAAAATAATAACAATGCGCATTAGGGTTAACTTAATCTATAGATAGTATTGTTAATGAACAAATATATATTTTTAAATTACAATATACTAAGTGAAATAAAATTCGAAAGTTTTAATATGGCATAGTTACAATTTACTAATTATTTGGCTTGTATTATATTTTAATTTTTTTTTTGTAGAAATATTTTTCAAACATGTAGGTAAAGTAAATAAAATAAAATTTTATTCTTTTAAATTATATATTTATTTTCTCTTTTAATAAATATATTAATACTAACTAAATCCCTAAGCATCTTAAATTTATAATATATATACATGTCGTTAAAAAAATCCTTAAAATCTACATTATTTAAATAAATATTTTTATATAAACTATTTTCTAAATCTATCTTATTTCTAATACTATATAATACAGTGCTTTGTAAAAATTCCTTATATTTATTACTTATTATTCCATATTTATTATTATATACTTTAATTTTTCTTTTTATAGTTTCACTTACACTAATTAAATTACTAATACGTTCCTTATTTAAAACTAAAAACATATTCTTACTTCTACACTTTAACTGTTCGTTAGGAATTAAACTAAATTCTACACCACCATATAAACTTATCACCCTGTCCATTTCTTCCCTACTACACACCTTTTTTAAATTTACTTTTCTTAAATAACTAACTAACCTATCTAAATCTATAATGTCAAAATAGTTGATAAAGTTTTTATTATTTATCTTCACTATGCTATACAATCTAAGTACCACATGCAGCGTAGGATTGGGGTCAACCCCTATGGCTATGAACACGTTGCGAACACTATCCAACGGTATCGTATAAACATCGAGCAGACGGTCGTTATTGTCGCGTGTATCTTTATTACGCGGAAACGCGAAGCTAGTGACGGCCGCTTCGCCTAGAATAACCTCCAGGTTATCATCGCTCAAAATAAATTCCGATCCCGATTCTTCTTCGCTGCAGACGAACTGCTGACCGCACGGTTCGTCATCTTCCGATGAGGAAATACAAACTTTCTTCTTCGGATGATGGACCTCTTCCTCTTCCTCATCATCTGATAAATTTCTCTTCCTCGCCGCTATGCTTTCCAACGAGGTTGTATCCTCCGAAGATGATGTTGAGGCCGCCGTCTGCTCTTCTTCAGAAGGTACAATGTGAGTATCTTCCACAGCCTTATTGATAATCTCCTCCAACGAGGCTGTAACCTCTGAAGATGTTGTTGAGTCTTCCGTCTGTTGTTCTTCGGAAGGTACAATAAGAGTATCTTCCACAGCCTCATTGATAATCTCCTCCAACGAGGCTGTAGCCTCTGAAGATGATGTTGGGGCTGCCGTCTGCTGTTCTTCGGAAGGTACACTGAGAGTATCTTCCATCAGTTCTTGCACCTCCTTCAGCAAAGTTTGAAGGGAAGACACCTCCTCCGGTGGTTGTTCCTGCTTTATACTCGTAAGTATAAACCCGTCAAAAATAACATCATCATCGTCATCGTCGATGACTATTACTTCTCCAGCCTCCTGAGGTTTTGGATCCAGCTGAGGGAGCGAGACTGTTCCTGATGGGGGAATAGCATCGAAATCTTCCCCTAGTGATGGCGCGGCCACGGACATGATCAATGTATCCATTTTCTAAACATACATATATTTCCTTTAATATAAGAATTATAAGTTTTCTGGTTAACATAAAACGATTTATTTGCTTTTATTAAAAATGTTCAAACAAATAATTCCAATAACATCAACTTATAAAAATATTGTTAAATTAAAATGCAATATCAATTAAATAAATCTTATGCACAATATTCTAAAACACGATTTTATAATAAACAAATAATGGGAAAAATATTCTTACCTTTTCACTATTGAGTCGTCGAACGGGTATTCAAACAATAATTTTCGCTGATGGACACACGTACATACAGGTAGTTCCCAAAGGAATAATTTTTCCTTCGAGCAAACATGCATTTATACACGATTTAAGATACACGTTTCTCTTTCTAGATATCAAAACTTCTATCAGGAGACATTTCAAATTAAACGAAAGCCAAATAGCAATTAAAATTTCAATGTCTAAGTACCTATTTAAAATTATTCCTAATTATCATCATTTTCAAATACGTACTTAATTCTCCAAACTTCTTTTAATGAGACGTTCATGCTGTTTGAGATAGTAAACCTTTTCCTCAGTCTTATTTATTTGTAAGGTATAATTACTGGATTATTCTATAGGTACTTTGTCTGTTTGTAGGATGTCTCGTCGCATTAATCCCCAACATTCGGCTGTCTCGATCTTCTATTGTAACCTGCTTGTGTTAGACTCCCTCGGCAATGCCTTCGTTTTCAGAGTCACAAATAATAAGTACCTAAAACTAATCCTAACTATCATCCTTTTCAAATTAATACTTAAATCTCTTAACCTCAGGCACCAGGGAATACTTCAAAATGAAGAACAATAATCATTGTAGAAAACTCATTTTCTTAGCTGATTATAGTTTTAGTTTACTGGTGATAGGTAATGTAGTAACATAATATATAAAACAGAAAATATAAATAAAATTTTTATTTCGTTTTAAAATTACAATATAAAATAAATAGTTATTATAAATATAACATAACTAGCTACGGGGTTTTTTCTTATTGTTGAGACGGGCCATCCGTTCACGCTGTTTGAGATAATAAGCCTTCTTTTCCGTCTTAGTCATTTTATAACCCATCAGAGGTACATTTACTGGATTATTTTCCAGATACTCTGTCGGGTTATAGGATGGCTCGTCACATTCATCCCAACATTCGGCTGTCTCAACCTTGTATTGTTTGTGTGTGTCAGACCCCACGGCGATGCCCTTGTTTTCAAAGTTTGCGACCAAGTACTGCTGTGCTTCTCGAGAATTCGACTTGGTGATGGCTTCGTCGTCCCAATTTTCCACACATTCAACGACATAGGGCTGCACCACCCTAGGATCCTTTACTTCACATGCTGAATTGTACAATTTCGCAGTATTATTCTGCTACACTTCTTTCGTCGCCTTGGCTGCCGCGGCTAGCTTGAACAGTGGAGACGGTCGTGCGGTCAATTGTGTGCAGCAAGCTATCAAATAATTTTTATAGGGCGCCAGCTGGCCATGCAGCTGACGAAACGAACCTCTGGAGACTGGCCAACAATTCTCCAGAGTGGCCAAGGGACGTAGCGATCTGTCGAAGGCAGTAGTAAAGGGGGTAGCAACGAATAACAACTCCAAAATATGCTAATGATGAGTGTATTGCGGCGTAAAGAACGTATTTACAATTGCGTATAAAAATATTATCGTCCGAGTTAGGACTGCTCTGATCGGCGTGGACTAAATCGAGTTGTGGTTGAATTACTTCGCGCGGCTCGATGACGCAGTGACAGTCGGGGTACAAACTCAAAAAGGTGTTTAAAGCGCTCAACAGGATCACGGTGGTTTCGTTGGTCGACCAAAGATACACGTGACGCGCGTAAGTAGACTCGGTGAACCCAACCGCCGGAGACGTACGTCGTGCCACGGAACAATAAGCGCTAAACAGCACGCAAGTGTTACATTCGCGACGATCAGACCGAATCGTAATCGGTTGATAAATGCTGACGACAATAAGCAGTTTACACAAGATGTAAAAATCGACCGCGTAACAATGATAACACGTAAGTATTGATGATATAGATAACAAATCAACTTTTAGCATAACATAAATATAACCATAAATAATAAAACAAATGAATGGCTTAGCTGTGGCCCAGGGGGGTTGCGGGGTTCCTTCCTCACTGCTGTCCAATGTGGCTATCTCTCGTCCGAGATGGAACGGCGCAGGCGTAGCGTGACGCGTTGGATCGCAATCGCGCCAAATCCAGTGGCGGCGACTTCCCGTTTCGCGACGCACAGCAAACCAAGGTGGGAATGGACGGTGGTACTCCACGTTCCACGATGCTCCGTATTCACAAGTCAACGCAGACTTGGAGATGATTCCAGGTTCCCCAAAATACGGAGTACGATACTCCCGTAAATGTTTCCAATAATAACGGAACAGCGGACTAACTTGGTCCCGGTAATACCAATCCCAATGGTAAAACAAAAACGTAAAACGAAAACGTGAACGTAAACTCTAAAAAGTAAAAGCCTGAGATGTAGGACGGCTTAAAAGTATGAGAGTTTGAGATCTATAAATCCGGCTAACGGCCGCAGAATATAACAATTCCAAAATGGTTTAAATTACCAATAATCCAGATACTAATCTGATACAATTCTATACTGAATTTCTTCACACAAAAAAGGTAACACAACCAGATCTCTTCCAAAACTCAGTAACGACTCTTCTAACGTGAAAAATCCTTTTTACAGGTCAAAGCAAGGAAAAATTAAACTAACTGCAACAAGTACCTTAGCGATGCGCACCTGCCAGTAAGCCGAAATCACAGCTTCCGACGACCAGAGCTACACCGTCGCGTAGTAGGTGGTGCACTCAAAAGGCGAAACAAAAATACAAGCAAAATAATTAGAACTAAACCGTAACAAACTCTCCCCTCACCACGTAAGGAAATTTTCCCGAAAATTTCCGATGAGAACTATTACAAAAGAAAATAATAAGACCGTAAGAGAAGTAAGGAACAAATGAAGTTGAAAATCAAAATCGCGATCCGCTAATCGTTTTCTGAATCTCCAGCTGTTTCAGGATGAACCTTCAGATCCTTGACGTTCCAATTCCCTTGAAGCACGGTGCCCTTCATGTCCTTCAGGATGTATGTGTCTGTCGAGATACGCTTGTGCACCATAAACGGACCGATGTACTTCGCCGCCAGCTTTGCCGTGTAGTACTTCGATGCATCCGATAAGACGTAATTCTTACGCCACACAAGCTGGTTCGGATACAAGTTTACGTCACGGTGTCGCAGATCGTAACGAGCTTTGGTCTTGGTGTATGATGCTTGTAATCGTTTGCGGATGTCACGATAAAGCTGCGCAAAACAACACGACCGCTCTAACTGCTTCCCACGATCCACGGGCTCCACAATCTCGTCGTCTGCTGCATTATGCCAATCTCCTGACAAGATCATATTGCGCCCAAAGTTGACGAAGTATGGAGTAACTCCGGTGACTTCATGGACGGCAGTGCGTACAGCACAACCTATCTGCGGTAAGTACTTGCTCCAAGTACGGTGATTCTCCGACACGTATGACACCAACATTGTTTTTAAAACCTTGTTCACCCTCTCCACAGGATTCGCCTGCGGGTGATACAGGGACGTGTATCGCGACTTCACCTGGTACTTCGATAAAAGGCGTGTGTACTCCAGCGCTCTAAACTGCGTGCCGTTGTCGGAAATGACAGCTCGAGGAACGCCGAAAACCAAAAACACATGTTCCTCTAGTGCCTTCACAATCGAGCTCGCTTTCGCCTGACGTAGTGGAAAGAACATCACGAACTTACTGAAGATATCGTAGACCGACAGAATCGACGTAAAACCCTGCGTCCTGCGCCTAATTTCCTCA
Source organism: Poecilus cupreus (assembly GCA_963942605.1). Lineage (NCBI taxonomy): Eukaryota > Metazoa > Arthropoda > Insecta > Coleoptera > Carabidae > Poecilus > Poecilus cupreus. Next base: position 2,758,545 of record OZ012729.1, on the reverse strand, counting down.
AACAATTTTTCTTCGTAGTTAATCGGTAAATATTCATCGCGTAACCCATCTACTAAATCTTCCAAAGTTCTAAACCGATTCCTATTTGCTCTAAACCACACTAACGCATTCCCTTCAAATAAATCGATCGCTGAGTCGATAAGTTGTGATTTTGTGATGTTACGCGCTAACCGTAATTCCTCGACGCGCTCTAAAAACGCATTGATAGAAGTTTGTTTCCTATCCCCACTAAATTTCAAATTCCATTTAACTACTGGTACCGGTTTCATTATTCGCCGCGATCTATCCTCAACAACAGCTTCCGCAACCGATTCTGAATCTGATCCCGAAACGCTAAGTTCCTCGAACGAAGTCTGAAGCGCTGGATCCATTAACGTTGACGAATGTTTAAGCCTTTTTACTTTGGACATAAGTTCAGATTCAAGCGTAACTAATTTCACGAATGTTTGAGAACGTATCTTCACCTCGTTGTTGTTCGTTGTCACGCTACGATTGACTCTGCCAACCGCATGTGCAAGTTTAGTTTCAACCTTCTTGAACGCTGGTGAGTCTTTCCCGTCTACAAGTGAACTAATTAAGCTAGTAATCTCTGTTGTCAGTTTCTTTATAGCTGTCATATCTTCTTCAAATTTATACGGATAGTCTGGCATAACGAAGCTGGCGTGCTTTTCCGCTTTCAGCACTGAACGCAGTGTCTGTCTCATCGCATCTACCGAACCTACATCCTCCACACCTCTACATTTCAACTCATACATCAATTCATCCTTCTCCAATCGATTCACTTCCATTCTGGACTCCATACTGACCAAAAATATCAACAAAAGAATGTAAGAATACAAAACTAATCTACCTGAAACTATCTAACCCAACCTTAAATCTACTACCAACTAAGAAAAACCCGTTGATATCCAACAGACTAAATATTAACTTTAGCTAAACGAACTAGGAATTCTAAATCTCCCCACGTTGGGCGCCAATTTCTCTTGCTACACTTCTTTCGTCCCAAAGTCAACTGTGCTCTCTTAAGTCGAGTGGCTACTTCCTCTAATATTTCCAGATGTTTGTCGAAGGTAGGTGTGACGATGATAATATCATCCAGATAAACGAACACGTACTGATCCAGATCTGAGCCGATAACAGAATTTATAAATCGTTGCCATACTGCAGGTGCACTGTGAAGTCCAAAAGGCATCCGCCTAAACTGATAAAGTCCTCGATTCGGTACCGTGAATGCCGTGTACTGTTTGGAGTCTTCAGCGACCGGAATTTGCCAATAGGCAGCCTTGATGTCCAATGATGTTAGATATTTGGCATCACGTAACTTATCTAGTGTATCTGACACGTACGGAATCGGGTAAGCATCTCGACGACTAACTTTATTCAGCTTACGGAAGTCAACACAAAATCTATACTTCCCATCCTTCTTAGGTACCAACAATATGGGCGACGACCATGGACTCTGGGATTTTTCCACTATTCCCTGCTCCAACATGGACGTCAACTCGGCATCTACGTGCTTCTGCATCGCTGGAGAGATCGGATAGTACCGTTGCTTGATCGGTTCGCTATCGGTAAAAATCTTCAGCTCTGTCCTATCTGTACACCCTATTTTGTCTTTCTCCATACCTTCGAACATCTTATCCACAACCTTGGCCAACCTGTGTTCCTGTTCCACCGACAAATTGCTGCGAGGGTGAATTGCATCTACCTGCACTACCGGTGACTCCGAAAATGTCCATTCACCACGCCGCAGATCAGGTACAATCCCCATAGCTTTCCAAAAATTCATCCCTAAAATCAACAAATGTGGAAGCTCTGGAACGACAAGTATTTCGATTACTCGAACTCGATCTCGTAGTCTAACTGGAACTGAGCAACTTCCGATACTTTCACAACGTTGGCCATTCGCGACAGTACAATGTGAGAACGATTTCTTTAGTTTTAGATTCAATTTACTCAGCACTTGCCAACCTAGCTTTCCTACAATCGTGCACGACGCGCCCGAATCCAACAATCCACGGAACGAATTTTCAAAAATAAAAACTTCCAGGTACGGACGTTCGTCACCTTCCGCATGAGCTAAAATAAAATCTAATCTAGCATTATTCACAGTGGTCGACGCTAATAATTCTCGATGGCGTAATCGACCGTTTACGACATCTGTCTCCCAAAATACTATCTAATTCGATTGTAAAACCGAGGTAAACAACGTCGATTGATACCAACCCAACACCTTAACGGGTTGCAAATTTACTACTCGAGGGCTAATTTACTACGCGAAGGGCTAATTTACTACGCGCAGGGCTAATTTACTACGCGAAGGCCCTGAAGTTGGGTGCCAATTTCTTTTGCTACACTTCTTTCGTCGCCTTGGCTGCCGCGGCTAGCTTGAACAGTGGAGACGGTCGTGCGGTCAATTGTGTGCAGCAAGCTATCAAATAATTTTTATAGGGCGCCAGCTGGCCATGCAGCTGACGAAACGAACCTCTGGAGACTGGCCAACAATTCTCCAGAGTGGCCAAGGGACGTAGCGATCTGTCGAAGGCAGTAGTAAAGGGGGTAGCAACGAATAACAACTCCAAAATATGCTAATGATGAGTGTATTGCGGCGTAAAGAACGTATTTACAATTGCGTATAAAAATATTATCGTCCGAGTTAGGACTGCTCTGATCGGCGTGGACTAAATCGAGTTGTGGTTGAATTACTTCGCGCGGCTCGATGACGCAGTGACAGTCGGGGTACAAACTCAAAAAGGTGTTTAAAGCGCTCAACAGGATCACGGTGGTTTCGTTGGTCGACCAAAGATACACGTGACGCGCGTAAGTAGACTCGGTGAACCCAACCGCCGGAGACGTACGTCGTGCCACGGAACAATAAGCGCTAAACAGCACGCAAGTGTTACATTCGCGACGATCAGACCGAATCGTAATCGGTTGATAAATGCTGACGACAATAAGCAGTTTACACAAGATGTAAAAATCGACCGCGTAACAATGATAACACGTAAGTATTGATGATATAGATAACAAATCAACTTTTAGCATAACATAAATATAACCATAAATAATAAAACAAATGAATGGCTTAGCTGTGGCCCAGGGGGGTTGCGGGGTTCCTTCCTCACTGCTGTCCAATGTGGCTATCTCTCGTCCGAGATGGAACGGCGCAGGCGTAGCGTGACGCGTTGGATCGCAATCGCGCCAAATCCAGTGGCGGCGACTTCCCGTTTCGCGACGCACAGCAAACCAAGGTGGGAATGGACGGTGGTACTCCACGTTCCACGATGCTCCGTATTCACAAGTCAACGCAGACTTGGAGATGATTCCAGGTTCCCCAAAATACGGAGTACGATACTCCCGTAAATGTTTCCAATAATAACGGAACAGCGGACTAACTTGGTCCCGGTAATACCAATCCCAATGGTAAAACAAAAACGTAAAACGAAAACGTGAACGTAAACTCTAAAAAGTAAAAGCCTGAGATGTAGGACGGCTTAAAAGTATGAGAGTTTGAGATCTATAAATCCGGCTAACGGCCGCAGAATATAACAATTCCAAAATGGTTTAAATTACCAATAATCCAGATACTAATCTGATACAATTCTATACTGAATTTCTTCACACAAAAAAGGTAACACAACCAGATCTCTTCCAAAACTCAGTAACGACTCTTCTAACGTGAAAAATCCTTTTTACAGGTCAAAGCAAGGAAAAATTAAACTAACTGCAACAAGTACCTTAGCGATGCGCACCTGCCAGTAAGCCGAAATCACAGCTTCCGACGACCAGAGCTACACCGTCGCGTAGTAGGTGGTGCACTCAAAAGGCGAAACAAAAATACAAGCAAAATAATTAGAACTAAACCGTAACAATTCATGATGACAATATTATTATTCAAAAATAGCAATAATAATAATAATAATTAATCAAACTCTGCTTTCTGTCTTACACAATACACCAAAGTATACTGTACAATAACAACTATATGTTAAAGATACCCTTATATAAGACAAAATTTTCCTGAAAAGAAATCCAAAACTCATCAACAATTCATTAAAATAACTAAGACGTCTTACAAATTGTCGTAAACAAATATCTACATATAAATAACTAACATAGTGTCATAATATATTTTTGGCAAAAATTTCAAATTAAACTGCTAATTACATTACCTTCAAATCAATTGTTGAAAGAAATCCAACATCAACAATTCATTAAAATAACTACGACGTCACAACTATCGTAAACAAATATCTACATATTAATAATTAACATATTGTCATAATCTATTTTTGGCAAAAAATTCTAATTAAACCGCTAATTAGATTATCTTCAAATCAATTGTTGATAAGAAATTAGGTGCAATTAACAAAAAACCCATTACGGAACCAGACATAGCCCCAGGGCCCGCATTCCGGAACTTCGGCGGGTTGGTAATTACACTACTAACAATGTCTATAACGTCCAATTATTTTCTCACTATCCTTATCTATTACAATAAATCCAAACTCTTTTTTCCACCTTTCATTACAAATGTTTTGAAATTCAGTAAATATTATATCGATATTAATAAAATGATCATCAAAAATATGTTTTAAATTTATATTGTTTGAAAATAATTATTAAATTTGCATTATCTCGAATTAAGTGTTTCGGAATTTTTGCATATGACTGAGATAAATAAAATGAGTCAATGTTATTATGACGTCCCATACTAAAGTAATCTCTCATTATGTCTTGTTTATCACAAGCGACGTCATCAAATATCATAATAGAATTCTTCTTGGCTTTATTGGGTGTAACTATGTTATTATTATCAATAAAAGCATAAAATCCCATTCATTTTACACGTGAAATAACATTTTTTAAAAATTGATATTTTGGTTGATATATTGATTTAGAGTTGTGACGAGCTATGGCGGGCTCGGCAGCAAAACACTGGCGCGGGTTGCTCGGGCGCCAATCGGTCGGACATCTGTGTCGGCGGTTGTAGGGTAAAAAAAAATAAAACACAGAATATTGCTGGAAAAAAATAAAGTCTGATTCTTTATTGGTGTTGTTGCTGAGATACAGACTCGGCCGAGACGGCAATGTGTACAGCGGAGCTGGTATGGTATCGGGGAAGCGGGATTTGGGATTTGTCTGACAACGACGCCGGGCGTCGCGACGCTGGAAACGCGGTGATCGCGATGTACGCGACGTAGTGCCACGGTGGAGTGTTGGTGAACCACACACAAACGTAACGGCCTTTTTCTCTATGGAATACTCCGAAATAGAGCGTCGGGACGCCAGTGAGGTCTAGGTACAACTGGTACGCGTAGACGGATGACGAATACGAAGAAACCGGAGTTACGGTGGTACCCAGGCGGACTACACGCAAACGTAACGCCCTTTCACTCTATGGAATACTCCGAAATAGAGCGTCGGGACGCCAGTAAGGTCTAAGTACACCAGGTACACGAAGACGGATGACGGACACGAAGTAACCGGAGTTACGGTGGTGTCCTGGCGGACTACACGCAAACGTAACGCTCTTTCACTCTATGGAATACTCCGAAATAGAGCGTCGGGACGCCAGTAAGGTCTTAGTACACCAGGTACACGAGTACGGACAACAGGCACGAAGCAAACGAAGCGCGAGATCTCGGAAGGAGTTCACGGCACAAACCCGCATGGGACGAAATAAGAAACTGATTTCTTAAGCCCTTGTCACACGGTCAGTGTTTCGACCGTTTGACAAAACTTTTGAATGACAAACACAGAAACGTGACGTCACGTCATACAGTTTGGTCAAATGCTCTAAATAGAAACGTTTCTTATTCTGTCATACATTTTGATTCGACTTTTGTAGTTTTGACAGATCGAACGACATTTGAAAGCAGTAATGAATGAAGTAAGTATTTTAATAAGACTTTATTTATACAAATATTAAAAATTGTTTTATTATCCTGGTTTGGAATTTAAATAAATAGGTTTCATTAAATATTTTTAACTAACCTGGTTGGTAATGTTAAAATTTAATGTTATTGAAATTAAAAATAAATTAATTTTATAGAGTACAAAACAAATACTGGTGTTCTCATTGGCAGCGCTAGCTGTAATGAAAATAAAACGTTCAATACATAAACGTAAACGTCTTTGGGAGAGAGAATGGCTCTCAAAGAGGAATGAAGGTAGAGGAGTTCTACATATGCTTCATCAAGAACTCCGATTGGAAGATGAATATAGTTTTAGAAACTATTTACGTATGGATGAAGAATGCTTCGTAAAATTGTTAAATTTAATAAAGGGCCAAATACAGAAAAATGATACTTGTATGAGATCTTGTATTCCAGCAGATAAACGGTAAGTCCATGCACATTTATTAACATTTAATCATTTCACACGCAATTTTCAATTATTTTTCGTTGAAATGCGTTTTTTAAACAATCCAATGTATTCTGTTCGATCATTATCTGTTATCGATTGATAAGCTAATGACATCTCTTATTTTTCATAATTAATTTAGATTATTATCATTTTGACATTTTATTTTACTTTTGTTCTCGTACGAAGATGTCATTTTTATATCGGTCGAGTTATAGAATATTTGTCCGTGATTTGATCATTCTATACTCTGTATGAACGAATATGAATTAATATAAATAAATTTTTAATTCAGGTTAAGTGTAGCTTTACGTTATTTGGCTACTGGAGAAACTCAAATGAGTTTGAGTTATTCCACAAGAATTGCCCACAATACTATAAGTATTATTATTGGAGAAGTTCTTAATGCAATTATAAATTCATTGCAAGATGGGTTTCTAAAGGTAATATTATAAATAAGTACATTTTAAGACAAATATACGTATATTTAAAATAAAAAAATAAAAAAGGAAATAAAAAAATAAAAAAGGAAATAAAAAATAAATAAAAAAGAAAATACATGTAAAGAAAACTACGACATTTGTATCGTGTCATAATTTTTCAAATTTCGAATCTGCCGCGCTACCGACACAATGACCCTGAACGCTGAATTGCGATGTACGGAAGAAGAGACACGATCAGTGATCGCACGTATGAAAAATCGTGAATTAAAATTTAAATTTAAAAAGTTATGTAACGTTCCAATTTCGTCCTTTGATCCTATTTTCCAAATCCTAGAATATTATCCTTTCCTTCAATCTTTTCATTCTAACCTAAAAATATAGTTTAACTTAGTAAAATAAAATCAGTAGTATTTCACAATTAAAATAACACCTACCTTAGTTTTGTTTCCTCTTTCACCATCACGTCATTTCATTTTGTAATTTTTATAACTTAGCTTCACTTACTTAATTCTTTGTTTGTAATTAATTTTGTTGTTGACATTTGTTAATTTAATTTGGTTCCTTGTTTTACCGTTGCTGTTTGAGCGCGCCACGTACTGTAGCGATATTTATTTAAAATAACATTTGGTCAAAGATATTAGTTTTACATTTTAAATAGTTGCATTTATCCATTACCCTATCCTATTTCCCTGAAGTTGTGAATATTACAATCATCGATTGTTGTGTTTGTATCTATTTTCTGAATTCGTTTTCTTCGTTTATTCCGCCCAAATTGAAGCAACCCTTCTTACCGGGATGCATTTCATTCTTCGTGATTGGGTTATAATGTAAAAAAGCCCTTGGTTCGACGCAGCAATTTGATGCCAACCTATTAAATTTAATTAGTAAAATGCATGACAAAACTAGATTTCCTTTCAAGTCATTATGTTTAACGGTTTTTATCAGCCATTGTTTTGAGTACTTTCAACCTCGAAAGTAGTGCTATTTTTTTGAGAATTCAATTTTGTGATTTGCAATCAGTTTGCGTACATTTTGAAAACCATTTTTTGGATTCGAAGTAGCACCACTATTTGGAATTTGTTTGAGTATTTTGAATAATTCTACGGATTTATCCGGATTAAATTTCGAGCAAGATAAGTCTCTACGCTTTAAAACCGCACAAGATCTCAGGTAAATTAATTTAAAAACCCGTTTTGCTGCGAAGACCCGCCTTTTTACATTGACCTAATTACAAATTTATTTTCAGGTTTTTTTTCTACGCTTTTAAATTTACGTTTACGTTTACTTTTACGTATATTTTTATTTTTTGATATACGTTGAGTTTCCTTCGAAACTCATATGGTTCGCCTATTCAACATCGTTAATTCGTATTCAAATCAACCTTGACGAGTACGAATAATTCTATTGTCCATCTTGCGAATGACGTCACCTCGATTCGAGCATCGCTCCATCGCTACGAGCCGTGCGCCATCTTGGAAATCATTCGTCAGCGGATTGCCACTTCGGGAAGCTTCGAGCTCATCCGCCAACCGGCCTTCAGCCTCGTCGACCGTAGCGCTGTTCACTGTCAACGTCTGGATCTCAGCTCAGCTAAGCGAACCATTTTATTTTCTCATTTATTTTGAACTGTTTATTATTATTTATGTTTGACGCTCAGCGTCCATTGACAGTTTATTACGTTAATTATTTTATGTTAATTTACTCACTGACTGTTAGGTCTAGTCAAGTGTTTCATATTGATTCACTAGATCAAATTTGTTTGTGCGTTGATGCACGGTTAGTGTGTTGTTCGTGCGTCGTGTTAGTGATTAGGGCTGCGTCTGCTCTAATTCCGCGCTCGCGTCGCGTTCGCTGGTACCACCGAGCCGCCGTGATTTTATTATTAGCGCCTTTTGTTCATCTAGGCAACTACGCCAACTTAGCCGTCCTAGACACTACTGAAACACAACGACCCACTGCTTTAGTTTACATCTTTTGTTTTTTTTTCTACATTAATTTTCCTCTTGACTAGATTTGTTACTGAGGAGTTTAATAGTTTGTTTAATGTTTTGTACATTTACCTTGCCTTTTCTTTAAATTAATATAGCTGTCAAGTTTACTCGTGAATGCGTAATATTATTTTGATTGCCATTTTCTCACCCCTTCCTAATCCGAGCTCGATTTATTCGTCGGTCAACGAAATTAGGTTGGACCGCTTGAGGCTCTGGCCGACTGGCGCCCTCAACAAGAACATTCCCCGACTCACCCCATCTTCACTGAGTTTAGCCGAGGTTCAACCCTTAAGATCCCGGGTTCGATATAGCAACATTGGCACGCCGAGTGCAAACACGTAGCATTACAAATTTTGGCACCCAACGTGTGGGGCAACGTAGCAATTTTTTTTTTCGAACGTGAGGCCTTATATCACATATTTCGCATTGCACTATCGTACGTATAGAATTTGGCATTGTAGTTTTGACATCTGCAAGTTGTTTTATTTCGCGAGTAACTTTTGTTTTCATAGTATTACATTCGTGAATATTCTTTTCTCTCTCTCTCATTCACTCTTGCTACCTTTATTTGTTTTATGAATTATTTGGTGGATATTTATTTTAAGAAATTAGTATTGTATTTAGTTGTGTTAGGATATATTTAGGGAAGTTAGTTTTTTTTATCATATATTATATACAATGGAAGTTAGAATGGATGCCCATCGTCTACTTTCTGATGAACTATCATATGAGTTATTGCTTCGCAACATTCCCCATGCAGGTAACGTGTCTGATAAACGAGCGAAACTTCGAGAAATTTTCCGTACTGAATATGCCAATAGTATCGATACAGAATCCTATGAACTGCCATTGGAATCGGCCAAAGAAGTTAGTATCTGTGAAAAGAAATTAAACGAATTAGGGATAGCGATAGATAACTTCAATACGGAAAATTACCAGAACGAGTATGCTAAATTAAGTACGCGTTTGACCCATGTTTTACTGCGATTAAAACGTATACGCGATCCAGATCATAAGAAAATTGTAGATTCACTAATTAAGCGAGTTGAGAAATATTTGTTTGACGCAAAATGTAAATTTTCGGCACAAGCATCGGCAATCTTGATGGCTGAGCATGAGAAATCGATGCATGAACCAGAAGAAGAACCACAAGTCCCGCATCACTCAAGTTTACTGGAGGAATCTCCTGAAAATCAAGCTACGGTACCTACTGTCCCAGAATATAATCAATTAGCACAAGTGTTGGATCGTTTGACATCTGTTTTGACTCCACAAACCTCCCGAAATGACGCTAACAATTCTTATTATCCGGTCCATAAGTGGAATGTGACTTATGATGGAGAGTCTAACGTTTCAAATTTTCTCGAGCGTGTGGAAGAGCTGCGTATAGCTCGTGCTGTAAAGAAAGAGCAATTATTTCAGTCAGCTGTAGAATTATTTACAGGGAAAGCACTCACCTGGTTTAGAGCAAAACGTGACAACCTCTACGATTGGGATGCGTTAGTACAATCGTTAAGGGATACTTTTCTGCCCTGCGATTACGAATACAACCTTTGGGATGAAATTAGAAACAGAACTCAAGGCAATGAGGAAAAGGTATCAGTGTTTATTGCAAATATGGAAGGTCTGTTTAAGCGGCTACGAAAACGTCCTAAGGATACAGAGCGCATTGTGTATATTCGTCGAAATTTATTACCCTATTTACAGGTAGGATTAGGTCTGCATACAGTAGAATCAGTTGAGGAATTGGACACCATGTGCAGTCAACTGGAATCCATAAATACAAGAACTCAACAGTTTAAAGCGCCACCGACGGTCAATCAATCATTAGAGATGGATCTCGCGTATCAACGACCACGTTCTCGTATTTCAGCAACCGAAGTATCGAATGCACGCGCAAATAACCGAAACGACTTACTTTGTTGGAACTGTCGCTCTCGTGGACATAAAGCGGTCGATTGTCGAGAATCGCGTAGAGTATATTGTTATAAATGTGGAGAAGTAGGAGTAATCTCACGTAATTGTCCTAAGTGTCAGGGAAACGGAAACAGGAGGCATTAAACGGTCGCGTAAAGTCTCTTTCCGTGAAAGCGGCCAACTCAACACTCAACCAGTCCGAAACGCCAATCTTTCAACATACGTCAGTAATTCTGGACTATATTTTTTCGCATTTAGGTCGTGACGAAAGGCCATACCTGAAAGTATCTATTTTCGGCACAGACTTCATTGGTTTATTAGATTCAGGGGCATCTCGTTCTATTATTGGTGGTAAAGGATGGGAAATTATTAAGGAATTTAATTTAGATTTGGATATAAGAGATACACCGGATTGTCTTGTGGCTAACGGAGAGTCATGTTCAAGCATCGGTTCGTTGACAGCACCAGTACGTTTGCTGGACAAAATTAATTTAGTAGATTTTCTTGTCGTTCCTTCCGTAAATCATACTTTAATTTTAGGATTAGATTTCTGGCGAATTATGGGAATCGTCCCGGATTTGAAACGATATGTATGGTACTTTTCGGCCAGTGAACCTGTCTGCTCTATTTCGGAAACTCCACCTTCATGTAGTTTGACATTAGAACAACAAGTAATATTGGACAATTTTCTGGAAGAAAAATGGAAAGTTATGGGTTCTTCGTTAGGATGTACGCACCTGGTTTCACATGAAATCTTAGTAGACTCCCCGCCGATCAAACAACGGTATTATCCCGTTTCTCCAGTAATACAGCAGCACATCAATAACGAATTAGACAACATGTTAAAGGACTGTATCATAGAGCCATCTACGAGCCCATGGTCATCACCTATATTGATGGTACCAAAGAAAGACGGAACTTATCGTTTTTGCGTAGACTTTAGACGCGTTAATAAAGTCACAAAAAAGAATGCTTACCCTATACCATATGTGTCAGCTATTTTAGATAGATTACGTGGAGCTAAATATATCAGTTCACTCGATATTAAATCCGCCTACTGGCAGATTCCAGTCAAGCCAGAATGTCGGGAAATTACTGCTTTCACCATCCCCGGTCGTGGATTATATCAATTCACCAGAATGCCTTTTGGTCTGACCAATGCACCAGCAACTTGGCAGAGATTGATTGACACAGTTCTCGGATGTGACCTGGAACCGTACGTATTCGTTTATTTGGACGATATTGTCGTCGTGTCTGAATCATTTTCTACTCACTTGGAAATTCTAGGAAAAATCTTGGATCGATTGATAAATGCAGGCTTAACTGTTAGTCGTGAGAAAAGTCATTTTTGTCGTCCCCAGATAAAGTACTTAGGTTATATTGTTGATCATTTAGGATTAAGAGTAGATCCGGAAAAAGTGGAGGCAATCTTGAATATACCAAGTCCTAAAACCGTTAAAGATGTTAGAAGTTTTCTAGGAATGGCATCTTGGTACAGGCGTTTCGTACCGAATTTTTCCACAGTAGTTTCACCCATATGTCGATTAATGAGAAAAGGTCAAAAATTTTCATGGACAGAAGAATGTCAGCTCTCCTTTAATAAGCTTAAAGAATGTTTGGTCTCAGCTCCAATTTTAACTTGCCCAGATTTTAGTCAACCTTTTGTTGTGCAAACTGACGCCAGTGCGTATGGTTTAGGCGCGGTGTTGACACAAACTTTAGGTGGAGTAGAACGTGTCATATGTTATTTGAGTCGCTCACTTTCGAAACAGGAGCAAAATTATCATACTACAGAACGTGAATGTCTCGCAGTGGTTTGGGCCCTAGAAAAATTACGTCCATATTTAGAAGGCATGAGATTTACTGTAATTACCGATCACCATTCTTTGCAATGGTTGATGAACTTTAACCAGTCGACAGGCAAGTTGTGTCGCTGGGCTATTCGGCTGCAACAATTTGATTTTACGCTAGTACATCGGAAAGGAAAAGATCACCTAGTACCTGACTGTTTATCTCGTTCAGTTCCTGTAGCTGATATTATGTTAGTTAGCCCTATTTTCACAGATTCCACGGATAAATGGTATAACGCTATGAAGGATAAAGTCCTAAAACAACGCAAAAAATATCAGTCATGGTGTGTAAATGAAAATGATAAAATGTTGTACAAATATATAAAATCGTCTATACCTGAACTTAGCGACGAGGAGGATCGCTGGAAATTAGTAGTGCCAAAAGAAAAACGTCAAGCAATTTTAGCTGAAGCTCATGATGCACCTACTTCTGGACATCCTGGAGTATCAAAAACATACAAGAAGTTGTGTCACAAATATTATTGGCCGAAAATGCGCGCTGATGTTTCAGCTTACATACGGAAGTGCGTCACATGTATTGAATGTAAAGCAGTGCAAAAAGCACCACCAGGTCTTATGGGGTCTGCTAAGCCACGGGTTTACCGACCTTTTCAGTTGGTTAGTATGGATATAATGGGACCATTACCTCCATCATCTAACGGTCATCGTTTTATATTAGTCATATGTGATTACTATAGCAAGTACGTACTTACCTTTCCTTTGAGAAAATCCACCGCACAGGCAATAGTCAAACATGTTGAGAATGATCTATTTTTGATGTATGGTGTACCACAATCTATTATCTGTGATAATGGTGTACAATTTCGCAGCAAGGAGTTTCGTAACCTCTGTAGCAGTTACAAAACAAAAATACTTTATAATGCACTTTACCACCCGCAGAATAATCCCACCGAACGAGTTAATCGTGTAATTAAGTGTATGTTAGCTTCGTACGTGAAGGATAACCATCGAACTTGGGGAAAATATTTAGCTCGTATCACTTACGCTGTACGTACTCTAAGTCATGACGTCACAGGCTTCACGCCCTTTTTTGTGAACTTTGGACGTGAACACATTCTTTCTGGCGAGGAATATTCGCGTGTTGCAATTCCAGACGACGGAAAAGTCGAATATTCGCGCGAAAATGTTAAAGAAATACGGCCTGATGGTTTTAAGAAAATTTATGTCGAGATCAGGAAACGCTTGGATCAGGCATATGTGCGTAATAGTGCGCAATATAATCTTTGACGCCGTCCAGCTCAGTTTCATGAAGGAGATAAAGTTTGGCGAAAAAATTTTCAGCTATCAAACGCAGCCGATTATTTTGCTCATAAACTCGCTCCAAAGTATATCGGACCATTTACAGTACAACAAAAGGTCTCGGATCTGATTTATAAGCTTGTTGATGCAGAAGGAAGAGACCGGGGTACTTGGCATATAAAAGATTTAAAGAACGGACCACCTGCCGACGATACGGATAACGATTAGCTATTTATTTTGTTGTAGTTGTAGTTGTTGAGGTTAAATTGGGAATTTCACCTCACGGGAGCGAAGGGGGGATTTGTAACGTTCCAATTTCGTCCTTTGATCCTATTTTCCAAATCCTAGAATATTATCCTTTCCTTCAATCTTTTCATTCTAACCTAAAAATATAGTTTAACTTAGTAAAATAAAATCAGTAGTATTTCACAATTAAAATAACACCTACCTTAGTTTTGTTTCCTCTTTCACCATCACGTCATTTCATTTTGTAATTTTTATAACTTAGCTTCACTTACTTAATTCTTTGTTTGTAATTAATTTTGTTGTTGACATTTGTTAATTTAATTTGGTTCCTTGTTTTACCGTTGCTGTTTGAGCGCGCCACGTACTGTAGCGATATTTATTTAAAATAACATTTGGTCAAAGATATTAGTTTTACATTTTAAATAGTTGCATTTATCCATTACCCTATCCTATTTCCCTGAAGTTGTGAATATTACAATCATCGATTGTTGTGTTTGTATCTATTTTCTGAATTCGTTTTCTTCGTTTATTCCGCCCAAATTGAAGCAACCCTTCTTACCGGGATGCATTTCATTCTTCGTGATTGGGTTATAATGTAAAAAAGCCCTTGGTTCGACGCAGCAATTTGATGCCAACCTATTAAATTTAATTAGTAAAATGCATGACAAAACTAGATTTCCTTTCAAGTCATTATGTTTAACGGTTTTTATCAGCCATTGTTTTGAGTACTTTCAACCTCGAAAGTAGTGCTATTTTTTTGAGAATTCAATTTTGTGATTTGCAATCAGTTTGCGTACATTTTGAAAACCATTTTTTGGATTCGAAGTAGCACCACTATTTGGAATTTGTTTGAGTATTTTGAATAATTCTACGGATTTATCCGGATTAAATTTCGAGCAAGATAAGTCTCTACGCTTTAAAACCGCACAAGATCTCAGGTAAATTAATTTAAAAACCCGTTTTGCTGCGAAGACCCGCCTTTTTACATTGACCTAATTACAAATTTATTTTCAGGTTTTTTTTCTACGCTTTTAAATTTACGTTTACGTTTACTTTTACGTATATTTTTATTTTTTGATATACGTTGAGTTTCCTTCGAAACTCATATGGTTCGCCTATTCAACATCGTTAATTCGTATTCAAATCAACCTTGACGAGTACGAATAATTCTATTGTCCATCTTGCGAATGACGTCACCTCGATTCGAGCATCGCTCCATCGCTACGAGCCGTGCGCCATCTTGGAAATCATTCGTCAGCGGATTGCCACTTCGGGAAGCTTCGAGCTCATCCGCCAACCGGCCTTCAGCCTCGTCGACCGTAGCGCTGTTCACTGTCAACGTCTGGATCGCAGCTCAGCTAAGCGAACCATTTTATTTTCTCATTTATTTTGAACTGTTTATTATTATTTATGTTTGACGCTCAGCGTCCATTGACAGTTTATTACGTTAATTATTTTATGTTAATTTACTCACTGACTGTTAGGTCTAGTCAAGTGTTTCATATTGATTCACTAGATCAAATTTGTTTGTGCGTTGATGCACGGTTAGTGTGTTGTTCGTGCGTCGTGTTAGTGATTAGGGCTGCGTCTGCTCTAATTCCGCGCTCGCGTCGCGTTCGCTGGTACCACCGAGCCGCCGTGATTTTATTATTAGCGCCTTTTGTTCATCTAGGCAACTACGCCAACTTAGCCGTCCTAGACACTACTGAAACACAACGACCCACTGCTTTAGTTTACTTTCTTTTGTTTTTTTTTTCTACATTAATTTTCCTCTTGACTAGATTTGTTACTGAGGAGTTTAATAGTTTGTTTAATGTTTTGTACATTTACCTTGCCTTTTCTTTAAATTAATATAGCTGTCAAGTTTACTCGTGAATGCGTAATATTATTTTGATTGCCATTTTCTCACCCCTTCCTAGTCCGAGCTCGATTTATTCGTCGGTCAACGAAATTAGGTTGGACCGCTTGAGGCTCTGGCCGACTGGCGCCCTCAACAAGAACATTCCCCGACTCACCCCATCTTCACTGAGTTTAGCCGAGGTTCAACCCTTAAGATCCCGGGTTCGATATAGCAACATTGGCACGCCGAGTGCAAACACGTAGCATTACAGTTAATATTTCACCTGAAGTAGAAACTTTAATTGTTGATTTCTGTTTTTATTACAGGTAATGTTTTCTTATTTTTAACTATTGTAAATATTGTAAATAGTGGGAAAAAAATAAATCAAACTTTTTTTATTTCAGAAACCCAACTGAGTTTTTATTTCTGGGAAAAATATCACCATTATAAAACAACAATTTTGTTTTGGATGAGAGGAGCAGCAGATGGAAAATCATCAACATTATCCCTAACCTCAATTGGCACACCGGAGGGCAGAACTTTTGGTTTACCAGATGAATCGCAAAACGTAAACTTACACAAAGAACTGATAAAAACACAAATATTTGGTAAAGTAAAAAACACTCTAAAAAAAAAAGACATCAATTTAGAAAAGTCTGGATTACTTTATCAGAAGATTTTAAAAAAGTATATTTGGATGACGAGGGAAATTTGCAATTTGAAGACTACTATTTAGAAGAGCTTACAGAGAAAGAAGTTGAGAAATCTACACAGAGTACCTCAAATGAAACAATTGAGAAATTATTAAAGAAAATTTTAGAAGCAACAAAAATCTGAAGTAAAAAATTTAGGAAAAATTGCTAATGATTTTATAATCGATAAATTTAATGGAAAAAACTCAAACGCATGCCAATGGATAAATGAATTTGAAAGAGAGTGTGAACGCTGCATGGCGGAAGAAGATAGGAAAATAATTGAAGTACTAAAATTTTTCCTTGAAAATGCAAGTGCAGATTGGTATACGTGCATGATTTTGAAATATACAGTAGAATCAAAATGGAGCGATTGGAAAAATAACTTTATTGAAACTTTTGGGAATAAAGGCTGGTCTCCGATTAGATATGCTTTTGCATTCAAGTATCAATCTGGGTCTCTGCTTGATTATGCTCTAAAAAAAGAAAAACTGTTATTACAAATAAGGAAGTCTATGGATACAGAAACTCTAATTGATCTTATAGTTATTGGTTTACCTGATTGTGTGTCTAACAATATCGACAGAGAGACTTTACAAGAAACTCAAGATCTTTATAATGAATTAAGTAAGCTTGAGCACCTTGTTAAAAAAAATACAAATGAAAACAAAGGAAAAGTTTACTCGGACAATAAGTCTAAAAAAGTTACTATTGAATGACACTCTAAACATTACTGGCATCTATGATTCAGGCTCGAATGTGTCATTAATTAATGCAAAATTATTGAAGATAAAACAGAAAAATATAGATAATTCAAAAATGGTAAACTTGAAGACGATTAATGGTGCGAAAAAAACAAGAGGTATGATAACCCTAAAAATAAAAATCTACAATGTAGAGAAAGAAATGAAAGTTTTTATCGTAGACAACGAAAATTTCAATTATGAATTTTTAATTGGACTGGATTGTATAAAAGAATTTAAATTGATCCAAAATGAGGATTTAAAAATAACACAATATTACAATCCAGAAGGGACAGAAGAAAACTTTCAAGATAACGAAAATGGAAATAAAATGGACGAAACTACTCCTAATTATTTAGATCGTACACATAAAGAATATAAAGTTAATTTCAATGAGCATGTAAATACTGATGAATTTGAAATTTTAATTAATCATTTAGATTTAAATAAACAATCGGAGATTGATAAATTACTTGAAAAATATAAACCAGTATTTGCAAAAGATAAATATGACATCGGCACGGTAAAAAATTATGAAGCACACATTGATTTGATAGTGGACAAGTATTGCTATAAACGTCCATACAGATGCACGATCGAAGACAAAAAAGAAATTGAGAGTCAAATTGAAAAGCTATTGAAGAAAAACTTAATAGAAGAATCATACAGTCCATTCGCTGCACCTGTAACTTTAGCCTAGAAGAAAGAAGATAATAAAAAATCAAGATTATGCATTGATTTCAGAGAGTTAAATAAAATAATTGTACCTCAATCACAGCCCTTTCCATTAATTGAGGATCTCATGGTAAAAACAGTTAACTGCAAATATTTTACAACCTTGGATATTAACTCAGCTTTCTGGTCAATTCCGTTGAAAATAGAAGATAGACAAAAAACTGCATTTGTGACGCAAGAAGGACACTTCCAATGGACCAGCCTCCCTTTTGGTTTAAAAACGGCACCGGCTATTTTTCAAAGGATTTTGAGCAATATTTTAAGAAAATATGGACTAACAAAATTTGCAGTAAACTACATAGACGATATACTGGTTTTTTCAGAGACTTTTGAAGAACACATATCACATTTATCCAGGTTATTGGAAGCAATACAAAAAGAAGGATTCAGAATCAAATTCTCCAAATGCTCTTTCGCAAAAGATTCAGCAAAGTACTTAGGTCACATAATACAGAATAATTCTGTAAAACCACTAAATGATTATCTAATTGCAATAAAAAAATTTCCAGTTCCAAAAACAAGAAAAAATATACGCCAATTCCTTGGAAAAATTAATTATCATCATAAATTTGTTCCACACATTGCAATTATTTTAGATCCACTACATAATCTTTTGCGGAAAAATGTCAAATTTTTCTGGTCAAATGAATGTCAAGTATCATTTGAAAAGATAAAAGAAATACTTTGCTCAGAACCAGTTTTAAAAATCTTTGATCCAGATTTACCAATTCACATTTACACTGACGCAAGTATCAAGGGAAAAAATGTGCCAGAACAGCCCACACTGCTTCACCTGTGACAAAGATGGACACAGGACGGGAACCATGAGCTGCCCCCAGTTCAGGAGGCTCATAGCAGAGGCAAACGCATATAAAGAAAGTAGAATAAGAAGAGCATCAGATGGTGGTATGTCAACAAGAAGTGGGACATCGGAAAATGAACACGAAGAGATGAATATAGAACAAATAGAGAACAAACAAGCCAAGAGTAGTACCATGGACAGTATTGCAAAACAAAATGAGGATAAAAATATTGCAAATGAACCTCAACCGAAGTAGGGACGCACACGACTCCGCAACGTGGGCAGCACAGGAAAGGAATATAGACATACTGCTGGCCTCTGAGCCAAATATCTGGATAGCCACAAACCAGAACAACTGGGTATGCGGCAAAGAGGCCACAAAATGCGACACAGGAATAAGAATATACAACAACAAGACCATTAAAGTTAACAAATACAAGGGAAGTAAATCCATCACATGGATAGACACATTTGGCATAAGATTTTACACATGTTACATTAGCCCAAATTCTGGAAACCAAAGATACGAAGAGTTTCTAGACGAACTGGACAACGAGTTAAGAAACTGCCGTAAAGCAGTACTACTGACGGGCGACTTCAACGCCAAACACGGCGCCTGGGGGTCACCAACAACGGACAAAAGGGGGCAAATGCTTTGGGAAGTACTAAACATCCACGACCTATGCATAAATAACTCTGGGGGAGTACCAACATTTGCTAACTCAAATGGTACCTCATTCATCGACATCACTGCATGCTCGACTGAGATAGCGGACAAGATAGTTAGATGGAAAGTAGAGGAGGAAGAAGAGAGCTACAGCCCCCATAGGCAAATAACGTATGAGATGGTTCTAGACAGCGACAAGGAAAACCTAACTACCGAAAGAATAAGGTGGAACACGAAGACAATAAATCCAGAAACCTGTGCAGAGGAAGCTACAAAATTGAAGGAAGCGACAACAGCAGAAGATATGAGAAAAACTCTTCATACATTGTGTAATAGCACAATGAAGAGAAGCGGGCAGAACCAGAAGAGGCGTCCTGTGTACTGGTGGACTCCGGAAATTAAAGAGCTTAGACAGAAATGCATACACGCAAGAAGAGTATACACAAGAACAAGAAATAGAAGACCTAACATGATAGACCTAGAGGATGCAAAAAGCACATATAAACAAGCAAAAAAAGCCCTGAGCCTGGAGATCAGAGATGAAAAGAGAAAGAAATGGACGGAGCTCATCAATTCAGTAGAAGAAGATGTATGGGGGAAACCATACAATATTATAATAAAAAGAACCAAATTAGCAACACCAACTACACCAGGAGAGGATCTCGTTGACAAAATAGTAGAGACACTATTCCCTACAAGGGAAACAGTTATGAGGAATAACATAAACGGCACGGAGGCACCTCTGATCACTAGAAACGAGATCCAAAGAGCAGGAAAGAAAATGAAGGCTCGAAAAGCACCAGGGGACGATGGGATCCCGCCTGAGATTATAAAGATAGTGGCAGAGCATAACCCGGACTGGTACACAACGGTTATGAATGAGGTCCTAACAACTGGAATCTATCCCCCTGAGTGGAAAACAGCGGAACTGGTCCTGATACCGAAGCCAGGAAAAGAAAATAAAGAGGATCCATCAGCCTATCGCCCCCTGTGCCTACTTAACACCACAGGGAAACTGATGGAGCAAATCATCAATGACAGACTCAACACCCATCTCCAAACAACAGAATATAGCTTGTCAGATAACCAATATGGCTTCAGAGAGGGAAGATCGACCCTGGACGCAATGAAAATAGTGAAAGAAACAGCAGAGGGGGAAATGAAGAAGAAGAAAGCAAGAGGGCTATGCGCCCTTGTAACAATAGACGTCCAAAATGCCTTCAACTCGGTGCCGTGGACCCACATCATGGCGGCCCTAGCACAAAAAGAGACCCCACCGTACCTGGTAAATACGATCGGTTCCTATTTAAGCAATAGGCAAATACAGTACAAGTCTAAAACATACAGGATGTATTGTGGAGTCCCACAAGGCTCTGTGCTAGGACCAATGTTGTGGAACATCTTTTATGATGAGATCCTGAGACTCCCGGTACCAAGGGACACAAGACTGGTGGGATTTGCCGACGACCTAGCGGTGGTCTCTACAGACAAGGATGAAGAGGTGTTAACCAACAAAGTCAACAAAACATTATTAATGGTTGAAGAATGGATTGAAGCAAAAGGCATGAAGATTGTTCCCCAGAAAACAGAGGCGGTCCTACTAATAGGAAAGAAACAACACGGGCCAATAACGTTCTGCATAGGTGATAAAACTATAAGCCCCAAGGAGTCCATCAAGTACTTGGGAGTGTATTTTAGCAAGAATATGAAGTTCGCAACCCACATAAAAAACAAATGTAATGAAGCATATAGAACTATAACAGCCCTCCGACGACTATTCCCCCGAATAGAGGGCCCGTCTGAAGCAAAAAGACGGCTCCTAGCTTCAGTGGCACATAGTATAATATTATACGCGTCCCCAATCTGGGGCGACACCCTACAGTATGCAGCGTATAGAAACTTACTAAATAGAGCAAACAGGAGCCTGGCAATACCGATATGCAGAGGCTATAGAACGATGTCCGGGGAAGTAGCAGAGGTCCTGTCACGACTAGCGCCACTGCCTCTACTAGTGGAGGAGAGGGCACTCAACTACGGAGCCACCAAAGAAGAAAAAAAGAAAAATAGAGAAAATAGAGTAGCAAAATGGCAAGAAAGGTGGGAGAGAGGCCATGGTAGCACTTGGACACGGGAGCTACTCCCCAACATACAAGCATGGGTAGCAAGGGACCATGGTCATATAGATTACCACACCACACAAGCGCTGAGTGGACACGGGTGCTTCCAAGAATACTTACAAAGAATAGGGAAAGCAGAGACATCAAACTGCCACTACTGCGCGGAAGCGGATTCGCCGAGACATACGCTATTTGACTGCGAAAGATGGCAAGAAGCAAGACAAGAAGCAACAGACAAACTGCAAACCGAAATCAGAGCAGACAACATAACGGCAACAATGCTGAAAGACTCAACGGCATGGGACTTAATAAAAAACATGATACGCCACATAATTAAAGGAAAAGAAGAGGACGAAAGGGAGAGAGAAAGGGTGAGGAGACAGGAACCCCCCCCCCCCGCCCTTAACACATAACATAAGAAGGCTGGAGTAGGAAAAGACAACAGAAGGATGGCGACGTAATGTAGGAAACTACGGTTCCACATCCTTGTGGGCTAGGGGACGGGAGAGTTTAGTGGGTAGGCTAGGCAAATGAAGCGAAAGCGGATGTCTAGAGTCCCACACTACCTTTTCCCTTCGGGGGGTATGCGCTGCTTCGGCATCATACTAGGTGTGCATGAGCATTCTCTCCTACCCAACAAAAAAAAAAAAAAAAAGTATCAAGGGAATCGGAGCTGTACTAAAACAAGATGACATAAATGGGAATAATAAGCCAGTGGCATATTTCTCGAAAAAATTGAATGAAGCTCAGAAAAAGAAAAAAGCAATTTACCTTGAGTGCTTGGCAATAAAAGAAGCCGTGAAATATTGGCAACATTGGCTTCTTGGAAAAGAATTTTTGGTACACACCGATCACAAACCTTTAGAAAATTTAAATATCAAAGCTAGGACAGATGAAGAATTGGGCGATTTGACATACTATCTGTCCCAATACAATTTTAAAGTTAAGTACAATCCTGGAAAATTAAACCAAGAAGCAGACTGTCTGAGCAGGAATCCGGTTCTAGAGCCTGATGAAAATTCAGATGACATATTAAAAACTGTAAACCTAGTAAACCTAGAGGACATAAAAAAGGATCAAAGAAAAAACACGGAACTACAAAATAATAAGAATAAACTAATTTAAAAAAATGAAATTTATTACAAAAAATCAAAAAGACGAGACAAAATTTTATTATCGGAAGAATTCAGCAAAATATTATTTAAAAATGTACATAATACTTATTGTCACCTAGGAAAAACACAAATGATAAATAAAATCACACCATTTTATATAGCGGAAAATATGATCTTAAACATAAAGAAGATTTGTGAAAACTGTGACATCTGTATAAAGAATAAATCACGAAGGAAATCAAAATTTGGATTAATGTCACACTTAGGACCTGCAACGTACCCATTCGAGATCGTGTCTATAGACACCATCGGAGGTTTCGGAGGCTCCCGGTCAACAAAAAAATACTTACATTTATTGGTTGACCATTTTACAAGATACGCTCACATTTTAACGTCAAAAAACCAAAACGCTAATGATTTCATAAAACTAATTGGGGAGGTGACACAAAGCCATGACGTCCAGATGGTACAAACAGATCAATACCCAGCAATAAATTCTAAAGAATTTAAACAATTCTTAGCAAAGAAAAACATAAAAATCATTTTCACTGCCGTAGATGCACCTTTTTCAAACGGTGTCAACGAAAGATTAAACCAGACTTTAGTGAACAAAATAAGATGCATGATAAACGAAAATGACAAAAAGGTGGCATGGACAACTATTGCAAAAAAGGCCGTGGAAAAATACAACGAGACAGAGCATACAGTGACAAAATTTGCACCAAAATATTTGTTAGAAGGTAAAGACATAAATATTCTGCCACATGAATTGAAAGCAAAACACACAGCCGAAGATTTAGAGAGAGATAGGAAAACTGCGCTCGAGAATACAATAAAATCTCATAATGACAACAAGAAACGATTCGACCTACACAGAAAACAAATAGAATTAAACGAGGGAGATCTAGTATATGTAGCAAATGGAAATCGGTTAAATAGAAAGAAATTAGACGAATTGAGAATTGGGCCATACGAGATATTGAAAAAAATCTCTAAATCAATATATGAAGTCGACACCGGACACAGAAAAAAAGAATCAAGTCTATATCATATAACGAAACTAACTCCAGTGCTGGTAGGATACGAAAACTAAACAATTACATGAGCATTGTTTACTCCCCGGTGGGGGAGATGTAAAGAAAACTACGACATTTGTATCGTGTCATCATTTTTCAAATTTCGAATCTGCCGCGCTACCGACACAATGACCCTGAACGCTGAATTGCGATGTACGGAAGAAGAGACACGATCAGTGATCGCACGTATGAAAAATCGTGAATTAAAATTTAAATTTAAAAAGTTAATATTTCACCTGAAGTAGAAACTTTAATTGTTGTTTTCTGTTTTTATTACAGGTAATGTTTTCTTATTTTTAACTATTGTAAATATTGTAAATAGTGGGAAAAAAATAAATCAAACTGTTTTTATTACAGAAACCCAACTGAGTTTTTATTTCTGGGAAAAATATCACCATTATATACACATAAAATAAACTATTAATATAACTATTCACTATTTTCCATTTCTTGGTATTTCATCAAAGATCTTAATATTTCACGTTTGCATTTTTTCTTGTTGCTATTTTCTGTAAAATTTCTTATTTCTTGGGCAACAAATTTTCCGAACAGCTCCCATTCGTCAATAGTTTCACTTTGATTTGTGACGCTCGAAATTGCATCTTTAATGCTCATTAGAACGTCATCTTGATTGTCGGGGGTTGGTTTTGATTTGAATTTTTTCTTTTTTGATTGTGATGGTGAAGGTAGTGACTGAAAATAACAAAGAAGTTTATTAAATTTTTAGAAACATATTATATATAAATTATTTTACAGTTACCTCGTTCTCATTTTGTCTTTTTTTATTGATTACTTCTGCGAAAACATGTTCTTCCGGGGAATAAATTATTGTCTCCGGTATCGGGAAGTTATATTCATCCTAAAACATCAATTTTTTAGGCTCCAGCAACAGAAGAAGAATGGTTGTGTATAGCTAAAGAATTTGAAGATTTGTGGAATTTTCCAAATTGCCTAGGAGCTTTAGATGGCAAGCATATTAATTTCAGACCACTGCGAAGTACGGGTTCATATTACAGGAACTACAAAGGACATGACAGTATAGTGTTGTTAGCTCTTGTATCAGCAACATATAAATTTTTAGTGGTGGATATTGGAGTAAACGGCAGGATAAGTGACGGAGGTGTATTTAACAGGAGTTCTTTGTCTACTGCAATGAAAAACAATGTACTTAATTTTCCACCTGCAAAACCATTACCTGGCAGAAACATGAATATTCCGTACGTTATAGTTGCAGATGATGCATTCCCTTTAAAGGAATATATCATGAAACCATACAGGTGGAAAGGGCTATCATATGAACAGACCATATATAATTATAAATTAAGTCGTGCTAGAAGAACGGTGGAAAATGCTTTTGGCATTTTAAGCAACAGATTTAGAATATTTCTGCAGCCAATTTGTTGGGACCACTTGCTCCATCTAGCGTCAGACCTTAGTATTCGCAGCAAATTTATTTTTGCACTGCCTCTGTGCCACGCGACGTAATGTCCGGTTACTCGCCTGTCAAGTGTCCGGCTACCGAGCACATGTTTTACTCGCTCTCGCTTGGATCTTGTATACGATCGCACGTTTTTTACCGCTATATTTTGCTTACGCTAACACAATAATTCTTTAGTTATTGTTGTATTTTCGCTTAATTCATTATTATTATTCTCGCTACAGTGTTTTACAGTGATTATTGTAAATTAACGCTTTGTTTTGACTTATTTAATAGTGAACTTCGCACGTGATCTAGTTATCACTTTAACCTATACAAGTATATCTTGTGTGTATCCTTTTATCATTATTTTCCAGCTTTATTTTGGTTTGTATATGCATCTACAGCACACTGAATACTGGATACAACAACTTGTTTATGGTAATCTGCTTTTGGAGGTATATCTTGATTCCAATACAATACTGTTCACTGAAATCGCACCAGGTATTTTTGCTATACAATTTGATACATCCTACACGCAGTAAGTACGTTTTATTTATTCCAAATTACAGTTTACAGATGTAAAATCATTTACATTTGTTCACTTTTCAATAGTTAATTAGTTTACAATATTTCTTTATTATTGTTCAATATATTTATTAATAGTGCTCCAGTTTACGTATCTGTTTCATTGTGAGTTGCATTTCACTGTATATTGACTAATTTGACACGCAATTTACTTGTTTTATTTTTGGGTTATTATTTCTTGCAAACGCTTACAATATTTGTTATATTTATAAATAAATATCGCATCCTTTTTGATATACAAGTAGTTTCTCACGCTTTGTCAATTTATTCGCAGTTTTGTACATGTTTAGTTTGATCTAGTTATCTACATTTACAGATCACATTTACTATTCAATACGCTCTAGTTATAATTATTTACTTACGCATATGGGTTATTTCTCGTAGTAATTATAATTTATTTATTTGTTTGTTGGTTAATATCTAGTTATTATCACACACTTATTTTGTATATATTCACTTACATTCGCACAAAATTACTGCATTGTTGAGTTTCCAGTTTTGGAATATTATTTGTCTAATTATTATATTTTATGTATGTATTAATTTTAAGTATACTTATCCATATATATCTTGATTCCGCTACGCTTATTTTCTTGTTGATTTATCTCTTCTATTTCTTTGCTGTTATTAGGAATAAGATTGGTTTAATTTAGCTTTGTTCTCCTAACATACATTTGTGGGCCTTTGTGGTTTATCCTGTCCTTCCAAAGAGCGACTGTATTGTGTAAGTCCTGCTTATTGCTCGGGCAGGTGAAAAGTGTCCACCCTTATTCCTTTCCTATTTGCATTTATTTCTTCTTGTTTGGATACTCTATCGCGCCAACATCATATTGTTTATACGCTATTATGTGCATACTTTATTCCACGCTTTATCAGATTTCCTGTCATTCCTTTTGGAATTCTGCATCCATCACGCACCGCCGCATCACAATTGTTCCAAATTAACCGACACGTCTTGCAACCAGCGCATCTGCCACTACTCCATTTTCTGGTTTTACATCTACGCCAGGCGTATCACAGGTCAACATTACCATCTTTGGGGATTTGGACCCTCCACGCAACGCTGGTCCTTCGAGTCTTTTCTGAGGGTCAAACATCATTAAGCTCCATTTTACGTTGACTTTAGTTCTTCATTTCCGGTCTTACAAACCGGAACTACCAGCCGACGCCTCAACATTGGTCCTTCGAGCCGGATGGGGAGTTGTTCCCTGTCGTGTCGTTAATTGGTACAATTGTTGTCAATTTTCTTCTGCTAATTTTCGTTTTCTCACCGCTATCATGACCGAATTACTAACACTCAAACTTCGTCGCGATTTCGCAATACGATTTTTGGAAACGCTGGAAAATCTCATAAAAAAATCCAAGACGAATCCAGATAAAATAGTCGAAGCTGGCATACAATTCGAAGAGTTATCTGACCGCGTTCGAGATTTTGAAACAAACCATATTTCTCTTATGAGTCACCCAAGTAACGCAGCAGCGCAAGACGATCTCTTTGTAGAATATGATGACTTCGTTACTATGGTACGGAAAATTAAAGCTGAGTTTACAAAGCCTCCATTCCTTGAGTCACCATCAAACGATGCACCATTAAATACTGCATTTATTTCCCAAACATCCTCGCAACTAAATCAGTCTCACACATTCGCTAGGCTTCCTAAATTGGAATTACCGCATTTTTCTGGTGACATCGCAAACTGGAATTCATTTTTTGATCTTTTCAGTAGTTCTGTTGATGAAAATGAGAGTTTAAAACCAGTCCAAAAATTCCAGTACCTCAAATCTATTTTTAAGGGAGAACCTTTATCACTAATAAAAAACTTAAGCCTTACAGACGATAATTATCCTATCGCTATTAAACTATTGCAGGATCGCTATGCTCAGAGGAGATTGATTTCATCTCATCATCTTCAAACTTTGATTGATTTACCTAAACCTATCCCTATGACTTTCAACAACGCTACCAAATTTGTTTCCTCCATCACTGAGCACATTGAAGCTCTTAAAGCTAACCACGAACCTGTTGATAATTGGAGCTCTCTGATCGCTTTCATTTTAGTAACCAAACTTGATACTCAGACTAGAAATAAATTTGAACGCACCCTATCTAAGGATAATTTACCAAGCCTTACTGAGTTAACGGATTTTCTTAATCGATTTATACAGTCGCAGCAATGGCAAAGTGTGCATAAATCTCGCGCATCATCAGACAACTACCACGCAGGTCAATCTACTCGAAAACAGTTTAACACCTCTACTTTTGTTTCTACAACGAATCCGCTTACATGTGTCGCTTGTTCAAAACCCCACGCGTTATTTAAATGCTTTATTTTTCAAAAGATGAAACCTTCTGAACGATTGAACCTCGTACGTACTAATAACTGCTGTCGGAATTGTTTGTCATCTTTCCATACCACACTCAACTGTCAATCAAAGGTTAATTGTCGCACATGCAATAAACGACATCACACTTTCTTACATTATGACTACCAGTCACCAGAAACACCACACAGTGAAACGCAACGTCCAAACAGCACAGCTGACTTAGCCAACATGCCTTCCACGTCGAATACTGAAAATAAATCCACATCTCTTTTATCTCATATCGCTTCTTCTTCAATGGTTATCTTAGGGACCGCCATTGTTCTCATCAAAGATTCCTCCAATGCTTGGCAACCGGTTCGTGCTCTTTTAGACAGTGGAAGTGAGTCCTCATACATCACCGAAGAGTGCTCACGTCGTTTAAAGTTAGCCAATCGACCTGCTGATATTCTCATATCAGGTTTTGGGAATACTACTGCTCAAAATATTGTAAGAGGCACCACGACTCTTTACATGCGTTCTTCTTATTCTGAGACACCTATCTACACTATATCCGCAATAATCGTTTCTCAAATTATACAGAACTTACCTAAATCACAATTATCCTCGAACTTACTACAGGAAGTACAGCACCTTCAATTAGCTGATCCCGAGTTTATCACTCCCGCATCTATCGATCTCTTAATTGGCGCTGATCTCTACTTTGATTTGATAACTGGTAATCAAAGTCGAGTTTCCAATGGTCCATTCGCCGTTGAAACTACTTTGGGTTGGATTGTCACTGGACCAACCTCCTTACTCCCTACTCTGCCTGTTACTACGCTAACAGCAGTTCAAAATCAAATCGCCACATCTCTATCGAAATTTTGGGAACTTGAAGATGTCCCAAAAAAGTCTGTTTTATCTGAGGAAGATCGATTGGCTGAAGATATTTTTGTCACGCAACATAAACGATTGGAGTCTGGACGCTATACTGTCCCTCTATTATTCAAACAATATCCTCTTGAATTAGGCAATTCTTATAATACCGCTCTTAGATGCTACAATGTTCTCCAACGCCGCTTGTCATCTGATGACACATTAAATATGGAATATCACAAATTCATGTCTGACTATTTAGAACAAAATCATATGTCTCTTCTACCGTCACATCTTAATCTGTCAAATGAAGGATTTTATTTACCACAGCACGGCGTCTTACGTGAATCTAACTCTACAACCAAACTGAGAGTTGTTTTTAATGGTTCAAAGAAAACTCCGCTCAACAAATCCCTGAACGACTACCTACTAACTGGTCCAGCTCTTCAGACAGATCTTACATCCATCATTCACAGATCACGCTTTCATAAAGTAATATTCACCGCTGATATCAGGCAAATGTACCGTCAAATACTCATTTGTGAAGAACATCGCATATACCAAAAAATACTATGGAGCTTTTCTGCATCTACTTCGCCGCAATCGTATGCTCTTAACACTGTGACTTATGGCACAACGTGTGCTCCGTTCCTAGCAATCAGAACGTTGCATCAATTAGCTGTCGATGAAATGTCAAATTTTCCACGCGCAGCAGAAGTTCTTTAGTCTGATACCTATGTTGACGAC
This sequence comes from Poecilus cupreus, assembly GCA_963942605.1. Lineage (NCBI taxonomy): Eukaryota > Metazoa > Arthropoda > Insecta > Coleoptera > Carabidae > Poecilus > Poecilus cupreus. Next base: position 2,728,753 of record OZ012729.1, on the reverse strand, counting down.
ATAATCAGTGGAGCAAGTTCTCTATCTGAAGCTCTTGACTTACAACAAGAACTGATCAAACTACTTGGTACCGCTGGTCTTGAATTACGGAAATGGACAAGTAACCATCCGGATTTATTACACAACATACCCGAAGATCATAGAGAATTCTCATTTCTTAACGAAGCTCAACATAATGAATCGGTTAAAATTCTTGGTCTCTCGTGGAGTCCTATCTCCGATCAGTTTTCATACAAAATAAATTTGCCAATACACGCCGTCACTAAACGCTCTATTCTCTCAGATATAGCCAAGATTTTTAATCCCATTGGGTGGTTGTCGCCTATAGTTATGAGCGCAAAATGCCTCATGCAAGATCTCTGGGTAGCTGGTACTGACTGGGACACTCCAGTACCTGATCATCTGCTATTAAAATGGAACTGCTTTAAATCTCAGTTATCTATTTTAACCACGTTAAAGATACCACGTCATATGAACATTTCTGAAGGCATACTAAGTCTAATCGGCTTTTGTGATGCATCTGAATTAGGTTATGCTGCTGCTGTTTATATACACGTCGAATCCCGAACCGTACAGTCAAGTACTTCATACCTTATCGCGTCGAAAACTAGAGTTGCTCCACTTAAACGCATATCTTTACCCCGACTTGAGCTCTGTGCAGCATTGCTATTATCTCGTCTGATGTCACACTTATTAGAGACATTAAAACTGCCCTTTTCTTAGATCCTCGCCTGGTCAGACTCTACTATCACCCTTTCCTGGATCCGAGCTCCGCCGTACAAGTGGAAGACTTTTGTAAGCAATAGGGTTACTGAAATTCAGCAAAACATTTCCCCTTCTCACTGGCATCATATTAGCTCGCAGGATAACCCTGCTGATTGCGCTTCTCGTGGTATATCTGTGCAAGAACTATTATCACACTCTTTGTGGTGGAAGGCCCAACCTGGCTTATCATGGCCCTTATCTATAAACCATGATGAATCAATTCTAGATCCACAAGTGCTGCATGAAGCCAAAATATCATTACCTGTTACTATTGAGCCTAACAATGTAATCCTACAACGGTACTCTGATTTAAATCGCTTGGTAAGAATTACAGCATTATGCATTCGTTTTTTCAAACGCATAAAATTTAAGGAACCTCCTACTGAATTTCCACTTTCAGCCGCAGACCTCAATGACGCTTTACTACGATGGGTGAAAATTGTACAATATGACACTTTCGCAGACGATATAAATAAACTTAACAACAAGAAGCCATGCTCCAAACTGATTCAAAATCTTACTCCCTTCTTGGACGAAAAAGGTTTCTTACGAGTTGGAGGAAGAATTCGTCATTCGAATTTGAGGTATGCGCACAAACATCCTCTACTTTTACCTTCAAAACATCATCTCACCAGTCTCATAATAGATTATTACCACCAACATTATCTCCATCCCTCGCCTAGAACTTTACAAGCAATTTTAAACAAACGATTCTGGATTATCGGTGCTCGTCGTCTCATTCGCAGCTATAGCTTAAAATGCCTCAAATGTTTTCGCTGTCGCCCCATTGCTCATAATCCCTTTATGGGGAATTTACCCGCATACAGAGTTCAACAATTAAAACCCTTCGATGTTGTGGGAATCGATTACGGGGGTCCTTTTCATGTCACTCCGTACAAAAGACGAGGAGTCCAAGCAATAAAATCCTATTTGTGTCTGTTTATCTGTTTCGCAACAAAGGCAGTACATTTGGAATTATCCTCTGATCTCAGCACCGAAGCATTTAAACTTGCCCTACGCCGCTTTTTAGCTAGACGTGGTAAATGCTCCCACATTTATAGCGACTCAGGTACTAACTTTGTTGGCACCAAAAGCTACTTCACGGAATTACAAAAGTTTGTAACTTCACCGCAGTATAATACAGATCTAAGCACTCAACTTGCATTTGACGGCATACAATGGCACTTCAATCCGCCTTCAGCTCCCCATTTTGGCGGACTCTGGGAGGCAGGTATAAAATCTGTGAAATTCCACATTTCCCGCGTAGTAGGTTCACAAATTCTGACCATTGAAGAGTTCTCCACGCTTCTCTGTCAAATCGAATCTGTTTTAAATTCAAGACCCCTGTGTCCACTCTCTTCAGACCCGAATGATCTGCTCGCTTTAACTCCCAATCATTTCCTTACGCAAGAAGCAGCAGCTTGTTTACCAGATCGTAACTATCTCGATCAATCCCCAAGCCTCCTTTATAGATGGCAATTAGTTCAAAGAATGCTACAAGACTTTTGGAAAAGATGGCATGTGGAATACCTCAACACGCTGCAACAACGCTCTAAATGGACGAAAACTGCACCAAATTTGAAACCAGATCAACTGGTACTCATCAAAAGTGACACGCTGCCACCACTTCAATGGAAGTTAGGGCGAATCTTACAAGTGCATCCAGGAGATGACCATATAGTCCGAGTAGCGCAGGTCAAAACTGACACTGGCATTTTCACCAGACCTGTCGTTAAACTCTGTCCTTTACCTGAGTAGTTTGCGTTCCCTGAAAAACTTCGTTTTTGGCCGGGCGGCATGTTGGGACCACTTGCTCCATCTAGCGTCAGACCTTAGTATTCGCAGCAAATTTATTTTTGCACTGCCTCTGTGCCACGCGACGTCATGTCCGGTTACTCGCCTGTCAAGTGTCCGGCTACCGAGCACATGTTTTACTCGCTCTCGCTTGGATCTTGTATACGATCGCACGTTTTTTACCGCTATATTTTGCTTACGCTAACACAATAATTCTTTAGTTATTGTTGTATTTTCGCTTAATTCATTATTATTATTCTCGCTACAGTGTTTTACAGTGATTATTGTAAATTAACGCTTTGTTTTGACTTATTTAATAGTGAACTTCGCACGTGATCTAGTTATCACTTTAACCTATACAAGTATATCTTGTGTGTATCCTTTTATCATTATTTTCCAGCTTTATTTTGGTTTGTATATGCATCTACAGCACACTGAATACTGGATACAACAACTTGTTTATGGTAATCTGCTTTTGGAGGTATATCTTGATTCCAATACAATACTGTTCACTGAAATCGCACCAGGTATTTTTGCTATACAATTTGATACATCCTACACGCAGTAAGTACGTTTTATTTATTCCAAATTACAGTTTACAGATGTAAAATCATTTACATTTGTTCACTTTTCAATAGTTAATTAGTTTACAATATTTCTTTATTATTGTTCAATATATTTATTAATAGTGCTCCAGTTTACGTATCTGTTTCATTGTGAGTTGCATTTCACTGTATATTAACTAATTTGACACGCAATTTACTTGTTTTATTTTTGGGTTATTATTTCTTGCAAACGCTTACAATATTTGTTATATTTATAAATAAATATCGCATCCTTTTTGATATACAAGTAGTTTCTCACGCTTTGTCAATTTATTCGCAGTTTTGTACATGTTTAGTTTGATCTAGTTATCTACATTTACAGATCACATTTACTATTCAATACGCTCTAGTTATAATTATTTACTTACGCATATGGGTTATTTCTCGTAGTAATTATAATTTATTTATTTGTTTGTTGGTTAATATCTAGTTATTATCACACACTTATTTTGTATATATTCACTTACATTCGCACAAAATTACTGCATTGTTGAGTTTCCAGTTTTGGAATATTATTTGTCTAATTATTATATTTTATGTATGTATTAATTTTAAGTATACTTATCCATATATATCTTGATTCCGCTACGCTTATTTTCTTGTTGATTTATCTCTTCTATTTCTTTGCTGTTATTAGGAATAAGATTGGTTTAATTTAGCTTTGTTCTCCTAACATACATTTGTGGGCCTTTGTGGTTTATCCTGTCCTTCCAAAGAGCGACTGTATTGTGTAAGTCCTGCTTATTGCTCGGGCAGGTGAAAAGTGTCCACCCTTATTCCTTTCCTATTTGCGTTTATTTCTTCTTGTTTGGATACTCTATCGCGCCAACATCATATTGTTTATACGCTATTATGTGCATACTTTATTCCACGCTTTATCAGATTTCCTGTCATTCCTTTTGGAATTCTGCATCCATCACGCACCGCCGCATCACAATTGTTCCAAATTAACCGACACGTCTTGCAACCAGCGCATCTGCCACTGCTCCATTTTCTGGTTTTACATCTACGCCAGGCGTATCACAGGTCAACATTACCATCTTTGGGGATTTGGACCCTCCACGCAACGCTGGTCCTTCGAGTCTTTTCTGAGGGTCAAACATCATTAAGCTCCATTTTACGTTGACTTTAGTTCTTCATTTCCGGTCTTACAAACCGGAACTACCAGCCGACGCCTCAACACAATTAATTTGAAAGTTGAAAAAGTTGAATTAATAACAAAAGCATCATGCATTTTACATAATTTTTTATTACAAAGTAGTCCAAATTATAAATCCATGGAAGATGAACAGTTAAGCTGTCCATTACAAACATTAATTCAACAAGGTGGAAATAGAACTGGTGTTCAAGCACAAGACATAAGAAAAGAATTTGAAGAATATTTCAATACTAATGGTCAAGTTCCATGGCAACATGATTCTATTTAAATACATGTAATAAATAATTTTGTCTTAATATATTTATTTTTAATATTATATAAAACTTTATTTTATATTGACGTAAGGTATATTTTTGAACTTATTTCACATATTTACTTTACTTTTGAATTTATATCTTATAGCTGATGGTGAGTCGTGTTACGACTCGAAACGTCAAAAAATAAATATTTTCATCCTTGAATTGCTGAAGACTCTTTATTATAATATTTATATTGTGGCACTAACTATAACTTTTACCCTTAATAAATAATATTGTAATCAACTTGATTCATTTTTTTTATTACCTGCGTAAGCTGTGAGTCTTCCATGGCCCTTGTTTCGTTGACCAAATTTAGTTCCAATGTTTCCACATTTGACACCCAGCTGCAACTTGGAAGATTTTGGTTTTGTTGTCACCGGCGTTAAATTCACAGGGGTATTTGTACATGAAGACCGGGATTCGTTTCCATTACATAAAAACAATAATCTTGGAAAACACCACAAAGTGCTGCTTTGGATGTCGTCCACACCAGCACCACTTGAAGTATTTTTCTTTATATTCCCCATTTCCCTGTTGAACTGGGTTCTCAAAGTATTTATTTTGCTTTTCACCAAATCAACTAAACAAAGAAAAAAGAATACTATATTGTACAGTTACATTGTAATAAAACATAAACTACCTGTCACATTTGGTTTAATTGTGTTTAATCCAGTTACAATTTTTTCTAAGCTTCGTCTTCTTACATCTTTCTTATGATATAATGGGTTCTTAACTTCGTACAAACAAGTTTCAACTTCATATAAGTCTATCAACTTAGAAACTTCTTCCCTTGTCCAACTCATTTTAGAAATTAATGAAAATAAATGCAAATAAAATTCAATAAATACGTTATGACGCGCTATCAACAAACAACTGTCACTTCTGTCATCACATGACCGACAGCGATGCCCTCTATGCATATTTCTGTTTGACAAACTTCACTCTAGTGAAAAGAATGACCGTCTGACACACCTTCTTTTCATCATGCATCAAACTGAATGATATGACGTCATCATACATAGTTTGACAAACAAAAATGAAGTAATCATTGACCATGTGACAAGGGCTTTACCTCGGCGATCGCTGCGCTTGTGTTCGGTTTGAGCGGCAGATACGGAGATCGGTCGGCTGTTTACGGTAAATTCAAAACAGAGCGGTTGAATCGGGCTTGGAATCGGGAGGCAGAATTCAATTGACTACTCAAATTGCAAACTGAATGAATCGAACTGAATGATAAATGTCACGAAATCGCGAGTTTATACAGGGCTAGGGAATAGGACGGGTTTAAGGATGTTTGAAACGGAATTAGACGGTTTGGTGACGTAGGTGTTGTGTAGGTGAGAGGTACGGTGTGATGGTGTGCGTGTAAAATGCATAGGGATGCTCAGAAATGCATTGTGGCGAATGCATTTCGTCACATTACATAGTAAATACTAAAAATAACATTATAAAATTAATTTTACAAATATTTATTTATCCTATATTTACAAATAGTTTGTAGGCATAAAAGCTTCAATGTATTTGGATTATAATTCGTTAGTAATAATCTTTTTTCATATTTTCGTTTTCTATTTCCTGCAGTATTTACAGAATTTGTTGTTTCTATCCTATCATATTCTCTATATCACTCCACGTGCCTTCTATGGAATTAGTGTGTGCCTCAGTATCGGGATTTTTAAATTCGATGGAGTGATTTACAGTCAGGTGCTTGTAACCTTCTTCCTCCAAACAATTGTACGCCCTCCAGCAATCACTGATAATTGTTGTGCCCGGCAATATAAATTTTTTAATAACATTCAACAATAAATAATCAACCTGCGTTTATAAAGATAAAGAAAACATTAACAAAAAGAAACCAATTCAGGAAAATCTGGATAACATTAGATGCAAAAATGACAGAAAAATACTTGGACGAAGAAGAAAATCTGCAATTTGATGACTATTTCTTAGAAGAGGTAACAACAAATAAAACTGAAGAAGCAGCTTCCGCAGAGAATTCTTCAATAGAAAAACTGTTAGAAACATTGATTGAAAACAGCAAAAGAGTAGAAGAAAAGTCCTTAGATAAGATTGCAAAGGAAATCACCATACAAAAATTTAATAATAAAACACAGAATGCAAGTCAATGGTTGAGTGAATTTGAGGATAATATTAAATGGAGCTTTTGAAATAAATGGGGTATATGACACAGGATCGAATGTGTCACTTATCAACTCAAAAGTACTGAAACTGAAATTAAAAAAAGATAATAATAATGGAAAAGTTAACCTCAGAACGATTAATGGTGTTAATAAGACAGAACAATTAATAAAAATAAAAGCAAAAATTATCATTATAGACAACGAAAATTTTAAATTTGATTTCCTAATTGGTCTAGATATGATAAAAAAATTCGGATTAACTCAAGATGAAAATTTAAAGATAGCACAAAAAATGGAAAAAGTTGTTACTGGACATGAAGAACATGAAAAAAGTGAAACAGAAATTCTTGATGGTGTTAATGGTATAAATAGACAAAAATTAGCAATGAAGAAACAAGAAATGTTCTATGAAATAAATTTCAATGAAGATTTAGATACAACAAAATTTGTATCTATAACAGATCACTTGGATATTGAAAAGAAAAATTCAATCGATAAATTAGTAAATAAATATAGGCATACATTCGCTAAAGATAAATATGATATTGGCACCGTAAAGGAATACGAAGCTAGAATAGATCTGACAATAGATAAGTATTGCAGCAAGCGACCGTATAGGTGTACAATACAAGATAAAAAAGAAATTGAGCAACAGATATCGGAGCTGTTAAAGAGAAATCTTATAGAAGAATCATGCAGTCCGTTTGCAGCCCCCGTAACTTTGGCGTTCAAGAAAGACGAAGATAAGAAGTCTCGGCTCTGCATTGATTTCAGAGATCTGAATAAAATTATAATACCTCAATCGCAGCCGTTTCCGCGAATTGAAGATTTAGTAACAAAAACAAGAGGTTGTATATATTTTTCAAAACTAGATACTAATTCAGCATTTTGGTCTATTCCACTGAGAGTAGAAGACAGAAGCAAAACGGGGTTCATAACTGAAGAAGGGCATTACCAATGGACATGTTTGCCCTTTGGGATGAAAACGTCACCAGCCATCTTTCAGAGAATATTAAACAGTATAATAAAGAAACACGATTTGTCGGAATTTACTGTGAACTATATAGATGATATATTCATATTCTCTAAAACCTTTGAAGAACATCTAAAACATTTAGAAAAGTTGCTAAATGCTATCACAGAAGAAGGCTTTAGATTAAAATTCTCTAAATGTATGTTTGCGTCGAATACAGTTAACTATCTCGGGCACGTCATAAGTTATAATACAGTTAAACCAATGAAAGATAATCTGAAAGCAATAATTGATTTTCCAACTCCAAAAACTCAGAAAAATATACGTCAATTTTTGGGAAAAATAAATTTCTATCACGACTACGTACCTAAAATCGCGGTCATATTGGAACCGTTGCACAACCTGTTAAGGAAGAATCAAAGATTTGTATGGTCGCGAGAATGCCAAGATGTTTTTGACTACTTAAAAGAATTTTTGTGCACTGAGCCAGTACTAACAATTTATGACCCTTCGTTACCAATAAAAATTTATACAGACGGGAGTATTCAAGGATTGGGCGCTGTACTAAAACAGCCTCAACCAGAGAATGGTAAAGAAAAACCAGTTGCCTATTTTTCAAAAAAAAATAAGTAATTCACAAAGAAAGAAGAAGGCAATATATATAGAAGCTTTAGCAATCAAAGAAGCAGTACAGTTTTGGCAATACTGGCTTATAGGTAGATCTTTCGAAATTTACTCAGATCATAAGCCATTAAAAAACTTAAACATAAAAGCTAGACCAGATGAAGAGCTGGGTGACATTATATATTATTTGTCACAGTATGATTTTACAGTGAAATATAATCCAGGTAAATTTAACATAGAAGCGGATTGCTTGAGCAGAAACCCAGTATTTGAAGCAGAAGAAAATATTGAAGATACCTTGCAAACCGTAAATCTAATAAATTTGAAAAGTATTATAGATGATCAGAATAAAAACGAGGATTTAAAAAAACAAAAAAACGTGTATGAGCAAAACAAGATATATTACAAGAAGGGAAAAATCATAATATCAGAAGAATGCAGTAAAAAATTAATAAAAAATCTACATGATCAATTCTGCCATATTGGAGTGAATCAAATGACAAGTAACCTAACCTAACCTAACCACACTACTCAGCAAAGAATTTATCAGAAAATATTAAAAAAATATGCAGAAACTGTAGAATTTGTATTAAAAATAAAACCAGAGGTCAAGTTAAGTACGGATTAATGTCACAGCTTGGTCCAGCAAAAAAACCGTTCGAGATAATGTCGATCGATACAATCGGAGGTTTTGGTGGCACAAGATCCACAAAAAAATATTTACACTTGTTGGTGGATCACTTTACGAGATTCGCATACATCTTGACTTCAAAATCACAGTCAGCTCATGACTTTATAAAATTAACTAATATTATAGCAGAAAATGAAGAAATTGGAAAAATTCTAACAGACCATTATCCGGGAATTAATTCGAAAGAATATAAGGACTTCCTGAAAAACAAGAATATACCGATTATTTTTACAGCAGTCAATGCGCCTTTTTCCAACGGTCTAAATGAACGGTTAAACCAAACTCTAATAAATAAAATCAGATGTAAAGTAAATGAAAATAATGGAAGAAAAGCTTGGACAACGGTGACACATGAATGTGTGCGAAAATATAACGAAACGATACATACAGTGACAAAGTTTAGTCCAAAACACTTATTAGAAGGAACGACCACGTCAATATTACCAAACGAGTTATCACGAAGGAAAACAAAGAGTGAGTTAGAAGAAGACAGAGAAAAGGCTTTAGAAAATAGCATAAAATATCACAGATTTAATAAACAGTTATACGACAAAAATAGGAAGAACTACAATTTTCAAATAGGCGAGTCAGTATATGTGGAGAATGGCAATCGATTAAACAGAAGAAAATTGGACGAACTGAGAATAGGCCCATATAAAATAGAAGATAAAGTGTCTGAATAAATTTATCGAATCAATACAGGACACACAAAAACAGAATCGAATCTCTTCCATATTTCAAAACTTATTCCAGTACAAGATGTGGTATATGAAGTAGAAAAATGAAATTTTTCTCTCCCGAAGAGGGGGAGATGTAAGGAGTACGCTCCTTACATTGATTTAAATCTTCCCGCTCTATACAGTGAGTCGGTAAGTTAGGAGTCCGCAAAAGCGGCAGACGAGTGAATCTTGCCAATTAATAAATTCAATTAATTATTCTTTAATAACAAAGTGGATCATTTTATAAGAGGAACAAGATTGCGAAGAACAAACTTTGAATGTTGTTTCTTGTACTTTTACAGGTTGGTTACCATTGTAAATAGTTTAGGGAAATAGTTTGGTTAATAAAATTACTTGTACTTTTACAGTAAAACTTTTCCGTTTGTTTTTCCATACAACCCTTAAAGGTTCGATCCATTACATATATATATATATATATATATATATATATATATATATATATATATATATATATATATATATGTAAATTATATAATTCAAATCGCTGAATTTATTTTTAAAAAGTTTATTTGAAGCGGGAACAACGTTACAAGCTTGTCTAACATGTGAAGAATGAGTTATCAGTGCATTCTACAGGGCTTATATTACCTTGTGTAAAGTTTATAACTGAATCAGCTTTTTAAAGATAATTCCATTTCATAATTCCTCCCCAGCAAGTGTAAACTTTGCACAAGATTTACAAATCTTCAGCTATTTTATCTAAATTCTTTAAATTTCTATTAATTTTCAAACGCTTTACCATATAATATTTAAAAACAATTCTTACAATTATTACAGATATTATTACAGCAAGTATAACATATATTATATAATAATGATGAGTGTTACTTTCAGGGTTTCGATTTTCTTTTATTTTTTCTAATTGAGAAAATGATATATTTAATTCTTATAATGGTTTTAAATTAATCTTATTTATTTTTATATCAAATTTTTGAAGTTGCACATTATCAAATTCTAGTTCTTTATAAGCTTTAGATAATTCATTAAATGACCATTGATTAATTTTACAATCTCCATAATTAATAAGTTTAAAAATTCCTTGAAAGTTTTTCTTTATAAATTTATTTGTGCAATTTATTATTAATTCTTGATTAATTGGAGAAACAATTATTATATTATTAGTGTTTGGAATTTGCACAACACTATTTTTATTATATTTTTCAACTGCTACTTGCTCCTTCCTCGTAACAGAAATAGGTAGCTTACACTTTTGAACGCTAGGTTTAATCGATCTAAGTTTGTCGGTAGAGCGATTCCACTCGTCCTGCCAAGAAGTTAAACAAAATGACGATATACGTTGAAGCATATCGTCTGGCCTGAGAGCGTGCGTCCTAACGTAATCAAGTAGAGCAGCTTCACGTGCAGCATTATCAGCTCTGTGATTACCAGCGATACCGATATGTCCAGGAATCCACAGAAAAGTAACACGGATTTGCCTAGATGAAAGTAGGCAAAGACTATAAAAAAGCATCTGAATAAGAGGATCAGTTGAAAACCGGTTACATAGACTCGTTATGGCGCTGAGTGAATCCGTACATAAAACGATATGTTGTTCACGTTCGATGACGTGTAAGCAACGTTGCAAAGCAGAATAAATGGCATACAACTCAGCACCATAAACAGAGGAAGAAGGCGATAATCTGAGTGGCATATTCAATCATTTGAAAAATCTCAGAATTTTATCAAAATAATGCAAAATAAAGCTAAGCCGGTTAATCAAAGTTTGAATGAAGCTTTAGACAGCGAAATAAAATTAAATCGACAGAAAATATATTCCATTTTATCATCAATAGTTTTTTGTGCAATTCATGATATAGCACTCAGAGGTAAAACAAGCCAAGACGGAAATTTCGTGGATTTAATGAAATTTAGGATTAATTCTGGTGACAAAATATTAGAAAATCATTTTAAAACCTGTGGCCAAAATGAAAAATATATATCGGTTAATATTCAAAATCAACTTATTGAACTTTGTGGCAAAGTAATTCAAAATAAAGTAGTTACTAAAATAAAGAAATGCGTCTATTTCTCTGTCTTGGCTGATGAATCAGCGGATATTTCTGGAACAGAACAATTGTCAATCGGCATTAGATAAGTGGACATGGAAACTAAATGCATTCATGAAGATTTTTTGGGGTTTATACCATTAGAAGATCAAAGCGCCAAAACAATTGCAAATTCAATTATAAATTTTCTGGAAACACTAACACTTGATTTAAATTGCTTAGTCGGACAAGGTTACGATGGTTGTTCAACAATGTCAGGAAATAGGAGGAGTACAGAAAATAATTAGGGACAAATTTCCAAAAGCATTATATTATCACTGTGCATGTCATAGATTGAATTTAGTTATCAATGATCTCAATAATTTACCAGATATCAGAAATTCAGTTGGTACAATAAAAGCAATAATAAACTTTTTAGAGAAAGTCCACAACGAAGAACTAAAATACCAAACGTACCGTTATTTTCAGAAACAAGGTAGCTTCGATCTAGTATGACTGATCAGCGATTAAATGGATTAGCTCTCATGAGTATTCACAGAAATTTAATAAATGGTTGTAACACAGACAATTTTATAAATTTAGTGACAGATAATTTTGCTTTAAAAAACAGACGGATGAAATTCATATAAGAAATTCAATTATTAGGTACTACATAATATTATATTTTGGAATATATTTTTTGTTTAAATAAAACTTAATAATAATTTTAAAAGCCTATATTATTTTTTTATTGAGCCCCCCCCCCCCCTGCAAGAAATCCTGCGTACGCCCATGTCCACATCTATTATCATAAACATTCTTTATTATAATTGATCATCAGAAATTATTATTAAAACTTACTCTCTGCATCACCATCAAACTCGGAAGTTTTGCCTTCAATTCTTGCCCCTAAAATGTCTTTTATAGAAGTGTCAACTTCAGTAAATATTACAGTTTGAGGAGGACCACCACCAGTTCCACGAGTATAACATTATTCGTCTGCATATTTCTTCTTCACTCTTTTCTTTATATTGTCATACTTTTTTCTTAACACTTCTCGTGGTCTAAATACCTGTCCTGAAATACCTTAAATTCTATTTCTATTTTAATCCACGTTTCTGATTTTGCGGTGTGACTTTCATATTTGTTTGGTGGCATTCTAAAACACTCTTATATTTTTTTACCAAGTTGATCAATAATGTTTCTTCTTGGGAGCTAAAGTTAGCTGCCCTTTTTTTATCACTCATAGTTATTAATGCACGTACAGTACAAGATGAACACTACTTCAATACTTCCAAATGTATCGAAACCTAACCTATGCTACACGATATGTCAAAACTCTGCAAAACGCGCATGCGTGGCTTCTACTACCCACATAAAAACGTTGGTCTGTGTAGTTTAGCCAACGTCGATGTAAACACGATTTGTACAACAGATCAAAATCTTAAGCTTAAGTTCAGATAAACTTCAGTTTAGCTAAACTTCAGTTGAACTCGCAATTGTACAATCGGGCCTTAATGCAGCTGTCAATTAGTAACTTGTAAAGATTCATTTTCAAAGGCAATAGAGTAGAGATGGGCAGACTCGTTCGCGTTGCTGATCCGATTCTTTTGAATCGATTCACCAAAAAGATTCGTTCAGTGCGACTCGTTCACTGATCCATTCAAAATGAACAGAACTGTTGTACTCAAAGATTTTATCTTGCACTGAGTAAAACTGAATCATCATACGACGTAACCGTTCGGTCAGTTTAAAGTTCTGTTTAGGATTGAAGCTAAACTATTTATTTTATTCTTTAAATTTGTAAAATATAATTATCAATTAGAAGAAAAATAAAATTTGTAATTTAATCGATTAAATGATTTTTGCAAAATAATCGATTGTTCAATCATTGAACGATTATTTTATTATTCAAATCTTAGAGTTATAGAAATAATTTGTTTAAATTGATAATTGTTGAAGCAAGTAATATTTAATTAATTTTTATTTAGATATAAATTACAGGAGGTGGCCTAGAATGTTTGATGATTAAAATCTGTCAATGTTATAGTAAAAATAAAATATAAATAAATATATGATTTAAAAGAACTGACTATTATTTATTAACAGTGGTAGCAGAGCGTAGTTCGGGTTAGCTAATTGCATTATAAGAGTTACAAAATAGAAGTGCAAGAGAATAGAACATCAATTCAACATTTTGGGGTTTGCTCGAGTGTTGAAGAAGAAGAAAGAAAAAATATGGAGAAATTGATGAATAATATTTCACCGTTAAAAGGAAGGACTATTTAATATGGAAAAGAAAAATAATGACAATATTTGAAGTAAATAATATTGAAATTGAAAATGTCAAAGAAGGAACAAAGAGTGATAAGTTGGCAAAAGCATTTCTTATTAATAGCTTAAGTGATGAATTGATTACTGATTTTGATTCTAAGTTAAATGATAATTTTTTATCAATATGGAAAATGCTTGAAACAAAATTCACAAGTGTTTCAGCTACCGTACGACTATATATTAGAAAAAAAATTAGATGCTCTTAAATGTAATGGAAAGGAAACGTTAGATGAGTACTTTAAACGATTTGATCAAATTAATATCGAATGTATACAAGTAAATATGGGTTTGAGCGAAGAAGACAAGGTTGTGTATTTATTAAAGGGACTTCCATCTAAATATTCAAATACAATTGAGGTACTAGAATCTTCCCAAAATAATACAGTAGAAGATGTGAAACTAAAATTGATGCAAAAGGAATTAAAGTTAAATGATAAAGACACGTATAAAGTGAGACCATATGCACTTAATGTTAATGGAAGAGAATGTTTTAACTGTGGTAAACCTGGGCACTTAAAGAAGGATTGTAGAATAAAGAAATGTTTCAACTGTAACAAACTTGGACACATTAGTCGCGATTGTAAATTACTACAGAAAAATGAAGGAAAAAATTGTAAGTATTGGAATAACAAAAATACAGGAAAATCTGAAAGTAATACACGTAATAAACAATCTGTGTTGACTTTGGATGACAATGATTGTTCTGAAATTAATAATATTAAAATTGATAATGATTCTGAAATAAATAATATTACAAATGATAATTTAAAGGAAATTAGCTTCATTGTAGATTCTGGAGCAACTCATCATGTTATAAACACAACAGAATTTTTCATTAATTACAATAATTTCAATGAGAACTTGAAAGTAGGTGTGGCCAAGAAAGACTGTGCTCTAGAAGGTGTAGGCATTGGTACAGTAAAGGGAATATCTGAAGAAGGAGAATCCTGCATAACTAAAAATTTCATATTTTGTCCAGAATTGAGTAAAAACATTTTGTCAGTATCTAAAATGGAACCAGCTGGGATTACAGTAATTTTTAATAATAATGCTGTTGAACTAAGGAATGAAGACAGAATAATAGGAAGAGGTAAACTATTAGATAACCTGTACGTAATTAGTTTCAGGGGATATGCCAAAGTAGCAATAAATCATATAGAACTGTGGCTCAGAAGACTTGGTCACATATGTGAAAGTGACCTGAAGAAGTTAAAGGAAATAAGTATTGGACTTGATTTTAAACAAAATGAAGAAATTGGGGTTTGCGAGCCATGTATTATTGGAAAAATGAATAAATCAAAATATGAGAAATCAAAGTCGAGATCAAAAGAAAATTAGATTTAATACACACTGATGTTTGTGGCCCTATCAAACCAAGCACACTTGCTGGGAACAAGTACTTTATAACATACACTGATGATTTTACAAATTTATCAAAAGTCAGTTTACTGAAATCCAAAAGTGATGTAACTCAGTGTGTTAAGAAGTATATAAATTCAGTAGAAAATAAACTGGAGAAGAAAGTGAAGAAAATCAGATGCGACAATGGTCGTGAATATGATAATATATGTATGAAAGAATACCTAAAAGAAAAAGGAATTGAGTTACAGTTTACCATTCCATATAATGCACAATCTAATGGCAAAGCAGAGAGATTAAATCAAACTCTTGTTAAGAAAACAAAGGCTATGCTTACTGATTCAGGGATACCCCTGGTGTTCTGGGGAGAAGCGTTATTAACAGCTTTGTATCTAAAAAACAGAAGCCCATCTGCAGGTTTAGGAGTAAGGCGAACGCCATATGAACTATGGGAAGGAAAATTGCCAGATCAATCTAAATGTAGAGTTTTTGGTTGCTTGGCTTATACACATGTACCAAAAGAAAAGCGATCTAAATTAGGAGATAGAGCAGAAAGAGGAATATTGTTAGGGTATGGAAAAACTGGATATAGAGTGTGGAACTTTAAAAAGGAAGAAGTTATTTTAGCTCGTGACATTAAATTTGATGAGACTGTATTTCCATTCAAAACTAAAATTTATAAAAATTATCTTAATTATGAAAATGAAGATAATTATAGCGATAACGGGGATGAAATAATCAAACTTAAATCACAAACTAATTCTGATTTAAGTGATAAAGAAGACACTGAAAAAGAAAATTCTCAAATTGAAAAAGGAAAATCTCTAAGAGTTTCAAAAAGACCAGCATACTTAGAAGACTTTGACCTAAATAATTTGGAACTAACTTATGAAGAAGCTGTAAATAGTGAACAAGCTCCAGAATGGAAACAAGCAATGAACAAAGAAATTGAATCACTGAAGAATCATAAAGTATGGGAACTTGTTGAATTACCAATTAACAGGAAAATATTATCAAGTAAGTGGGTATTTGATATAAAATACAAAGCAAATAAAGAAATTGATCGTTACAAAGCCACACTAGTTGTAAAAGGATTTGGACAAAGGGAAGGAATAGATTACAATGAAACTTTCAGTCCAACCTTAAATCATACATCTATTAGAGTAATTCTCTCAATGACAGTTTCTATGAAATTGGCTCAATTTGATGTGGAAACAGCATTTTTATATGCAAGTATAAAGGAAGATATATTTATGCATCAACCGAGAGGATATGAAGATGGAACAGAAAGAGTTTGTAAATTGAAACAGAATTTATATGGTCTAAAACAAGGACCACGAGAATGGAACATACATTTTAGCTATTTTTTGAAAGAACATAAATTAATTCCATTGAAATCAGATCCTTGCATATTTATTAAAGAAGATAGAAGTGTTATTATTGCTATTTATGTTGATGATGGACTTATTGCAGTTTACAAACAAGAAGATATTGATACAATATTAGAAACTTGAAAAACAAAATTCAAATAAAGATATGCGATTTGACTAAGTATGTAGGACTAGAGATATCACAAGAACAAAATAGCTTGAAGATTCATCAAAGAAGTTTTACTGAAAAGCTACTTAAAAAATTTGGGATGTCAGAATGTAATCCAGTTGCTACTCCATGTGAAGCCAGAATGACAATAATCAATGAAGAAAAAACTAATGTACCGTATAGAGAAGCAATAGGTAGTTTGATGTACCTAGCCAATGGTACAAGACCAGATATAACTTTCATTATCAACAAACTTAGCCAACATGTTGAAAATCCAACAAAAGATCATTGGAAAGCCGTAAAAAGAGTCTTCAGATATCTAAAGGCTACGGTTAATCACGGAATTGTCTATTCAACTAAAAGAGGTAATTTAATTGGATATAGTGATGCCGACTACGCCAATGGTGAAGACAGAAAATCAGTAACAGGATACGTTTTCTTAAATGCTGGTGGAGCAATTGCTTGGGCTTCAAGAAAACAAAAATGTGTGACACTCTCAACTACAGAGGCGGAGTATGTAGCAAAAAAAGAAGAAGAATAATCTGTAAATGTTATAGTAAAAATAAAATATAAATATATGATTTAAAAGAACTGACTATTATTTATTAACAATAATAAATTAAAATTATTTTAAAAAAATTATTGAATTTTCTAATTACGCAGCTTTATACATACAGCTTTTATGAACCACAAGTAATCCGGAGAAAGAACATCCTGTTTTATTTGTTTGGAATATACATGAGATGAAAAGTAAAAAATTAATATTAAGCATTTAGTTGTTTAAATTTATCAAAAAATGAATAATGTTACAAAGATTCTTTCATGAAGAGATATTCAAGCTATTTGCTTGTACAGTATTGTTCAGAAGTTATGCCCCATAACCCCTCCACAGGTACCAAAACTGAACTAAAATCCGACAAACCTTCTCGCTAGTCGAATGAGAAAGATAAACGATACGAAATGAAGGACAGATATACAATCCATTGTATATACCTGAACCAGGTAAAACCTTGTAGAGATTATACAATTTCTCACTTATGATCCTACAATATTTTGCAAAATGCAAGTGAATATTGGATGCGGTATACAAGTTCGATGACGCATCTAAACTTGTTAAACTTTGCGACCCCTGTTGAAAATTAATTACATTTTCATCAGAAAATAAAACAAAAACATTCAACTACATATTAAATTCAAATTATCTGATAACTAAAATGTAGCATATAGGGATTTCAGTGTTATATTTTTGATATTGCTATAAATAATAATAATAAATAATCTTTACATTGATATGGAGTTGATTATTGAATTTTCCAACTTCTTCCTTTAGTTTTCTTCTGTTTTCACGCCTGTTATTATAAACTTATTCTTATTTGCTTCTTTTTCTTTCTGTTCGTCTATATTCTAGTCTTTTTAGTTTTTCTTCTATTTCTCTCTCTTCTTTTACCCGTATCTTCTCTTCTCTTATTTTTATCTGTTTTGTTTCTTCATTTATACCTTTTATGGTATTAAATATCAAATTAAAATTAATATTTATTAAAAAAATTGTAACACAGCCATGGAAAATTGAACAGAAATGAAATATTTATTTATTTACTAAAAAGAAATGGAAAGAAATGAACACTGAAATTCGCCATTATCATTTCAATCTTCTATGAAATTTCTAAAGATAATAATTCAACACTGTAATAAATAATTATAAGTTTGTTCTCTGAAATGTATATTTTTTTTTGTTTTTGTTTAGTGTTATATAGCCGTATTATAATTTTTTTAATAAATACTAATTTTAATTTAATTGATATATAGAGAAATATTAACATTTAGGTAACTATTGCATGCATTTTGAAATTCTAAACACCTTTGTATTTTCTTCTTTGCTGTATAGTAAGTAGGTAAAAATTGGTAGCAAATTCAAAAAAATATCATTGAGATCCCTCTATTCTACATTTAAATTCTACACGCGGTATACAACAAATATATCACAGGAGTTCAAAAGTGTCGTCAATTTATACAACAAATATATTAATATCATACAAGTGCAAAAATAAATATCACAAAAAGTACCGTCAATATATGCAACAAATATATCGTACAAGTTCAAAAATAAATATCACAATTTGTTCTTCGATATATACAACAAATATATCAATCATACAAGTTCAAAAATAAATATCACAAAAAGTGTCGTCAATATATACAACAAATATATCACACAAGTTCAAAAATAAATATTACAAAAAGTGTCGTCAATATATACAACAAATATATCACAAAAAGTTCGTCAATATATACAATTAAATTAAAAACCTAATATTTACACCAATAGCCATTATTTTCAATAACAGCTTCTACTCGCCGAGGCATCGAATTAATTAAATTCTGGCAGTACTCGCTTCCTCTCAGATCCTCCCACACGCGGAGAACATTTTGTTGAAGTGCAGCCTTCGTTCGAACATTTCCTGTCCCCCTCTGGACAATTGTCGCCCACACGTTTTCGATGGGGTTCAAATCCTGTGACTTAGCAGGCCACTGGAGTAAAGTGATTTCCGGGTGATCGTTAAACCAGGATTTTACAATTCTTGCGGTATGAACCGCAGAATTATCCTGTACAAAAAAAAAGTTGCGATCAGGATTTAACATCCTTACTGATGGCAACATGACTTCCTCCAAGATTTCTAAGTAGTAAGGCCGCATTCATTTTTCCGGATATCTCCACTAACTCGCCAGGGCCCCAAGACGCCATCTATCCCCAAAACCCGACGCTAATTATCCCACTCTTTCTGATTTGAACGACGTGTTGTGAGTGAAGACGCGAGTTGTTTGGCCGCCACAGCAGCTTTTTGACGTCTTCGACTAATGAAAAAACCTTTTCGTCAGAAAAAATAACAGAATTCCAATTGAAATCTCTATTTATTTCACAAAAATTCAGCCTCGCTCGCAAATGATTTGGCATAAGCTCGACTTTAGTCGCAGCCTTCCTACAATGGATCCCTACTTCATGAAGCCGTCTCCTGATGGTTAAAGCAGAAGCATTAACTCCGAGTCTCTGCTTTAGATCTGCAGAAGAGCAAAAGGGAGTCTCGCTGACGGCCTGTTGCAAATTTTGGACAGCAACGACATTCAGTTTGCGTGGCGCCCCGCTTCGTCGACGATTTTGTAGGTGAAACGGGCCACCAATTCTGTATCGCTGAATCCAACGCCAAACGGATTTTCTCTGAAATATAAAATATTTATATTAGTGTAAATGTAAAGAATTTTCACCTCTCGCAAATACCTGATGTCAATTATTTTTTTTTGAGCTATAGGAAATACAATTCAAAAGTGTAATTAGATAAAATGTTCAAAATTAAAAAGCTTCTTGAACCGAGCCTAAATTTATGGATGTGATATACCTATTGATGAACTGCCGTGCAGAGTAGACGTTTTTTTGCGAGCTCTGGCGTAGTCTGATCGTCTTAAGAAAAAGTTGAAGTGATTTTTATTATTTATTTTGCACCACAGTTATCTGTTCTTTTTTATTCATAACAAAATGATTACACGTGAGGATTCCGATGCTATCAAAGAAATGATAAGTGCAGCTCTGGCTCAACTTGGCCAAAATGAAATCTTTGTGAAGCTAATTGTGGAACAAGTGAATTCAGCAGTGCAAACCGTGATGGAAGAAAAAATAACCTCTCTACAAGAAGAAATCAAAGTTTTGAAAGAAGAAAATGCTACCCTAAAGAAGTCGTGCATCAAGGTGGAGAAAAGTGCTGATGATCTCGAACAATACACGCGGCGCAATAATCTACATATATACGGCCTCCCAGAGACTGTTGGTGAAAATATAGATATGTGCGTACTGGATCTATTTAAAAATAAACTAAATGTGGACATTAACTTGTGTGAAATTGATCGGTGTCATAGACTAGGTGTTTCTAATCGACCGGTTATAGTTAAATTCGTGAGCTATCGTTCGCGCCAAAAAGTTTTTAATAGCAAGAGAAAACTAAAAGGCTCCGGTATTACTGTTAGAGAAGATCTTACAAATGCCCGTGTCACACTTCTTAAAAAGGCAATCGACAAATTCACTTCTAAAAATGTATGGTCATATGATGGACGTATAATTATAAATACTAAGAATATGGGTAAATCCAACAAAATCTATGTTAAGTCTATAGATGATATACTAAAAATTTAATTCTATTTCAATGGTGTTTATATTCTATGTCTGCTTTTTGATTTATTAAAAATTGTTGAAATCGATACATTTAAATCACTATCACTTTTTCGAAGTTTTTACTTATAGCAGCCAGAACATGCACAAAGGTCAACGAACTTGTCTTAAATCTGATTAATCTGTCCTTGATTATTTTACGTTTGTATATTCTTGTTTCAATACTTGCTTAAAAATTATTTTTATGTCAACATCAGCTGATCACAGCGTAAAAAGTAATGCTTTGTTTACACTGGGCCAAATAAATGTTAGGTCTATTAATTCTTGTTTTCAACAATTTAATGAATTTGTAAGTGAACACAATTTTGATATTGTAGCCGTCACAGAAACATGGATCAATGAAACTACTCCATCACGTTTATTTCATATTGAAAATTATAATTTAACTAGCTTAGAGAGAACACTTAACGAGGTGGGGGTGTGGCATTTTACGTTCGTTCTGGTATACAATTTAAAATATTAGATACATCGTTTGTCAGCATTAATAATGTTGAGCATTTATGGATTTTAGTTCATGTGAACAATTTAAAAATTTGTGTAGGTGTCATGTACAATCCACATTCTGACTATTACAAAGATCTTACTATATTAGATAGCTTATTCACAGAATTCGCCCTACAATCGGACTACATTATCTGTACTGGTGACGTCAATATCAATCTTCTCTCAAACGATGCTCGATCTCATTTTTTTAATAACTTATTGTCAACTAATAATATGCATCAAATAATTAAAAATTACACTAGGCCTGCTTCTGAAACTCTTATTGACATGATTGCGGTATCCAGTAAAGATATTTGTGTAGATTCCGGCACAATTGATTGTAGCGAATTTTCTGATCATGATTGTGCATTTTGTATCTTAAATATCCCTAAAACTGTAACAGCTAAAAAAACTTACACGTTTAGAGATTTTAAAGATTTTAATAAAGAATCTTTTATAACCGATTGCGAAGCAGTAGATTGGAATCACATCCTTAATATTAATGATATAAATGGTAAAGTTGATTTTCTGAATTATAACATTAGTGCCTTATTTGATAAACACGCCCCTATTAAACGTGTAACCAATAACAAACAGTACTCGCCCTGGATTACACCTGTAATAAAAATAATGCAGAAAAAAAGAGATAAAGCACTAATTGATTACAGAAAATATAAAACTGAGGCTAAATTTCAGTACTATAAACAGTTACGAAACTTAACAACTGCAGCTATCAGACGAGAAAAACAAGCTTTTATAAATTACAACGTTAACAACAATATTAAGGATTCCGGTAAACTGTGGAGCAATTTAAAACGCGTGGGTGTAAATGCAACACAACATGAAAATATTAATGATTCTTTATGTAAGCCACAGCAGTATGGACAACATCTACTAGAAAAAGTCAGTACAACCAGAGTAAATCCAGATACAATTAACTTTTACAATAATTATACATTTTCGGATAACCTAACACCAACTGATTACTTTAGTTTTAAATGTGTAGATACTGACACAGTTGAAAAAATCATTAAAAATTTAAAATCTGATGCTATAGGTGTCGATGGAATTTCACGAAATATGATATTAATTATGCTCCCTGTAATTTCAAAATACATTACACACATTATAAACACATGCTTGCTTGATAATGTAGTCCCGGAGTTGTGGAAATCTGCAATAATAAAACCGGTAGCTAA
Source organism: Poecilus cupreus (assembly GCA_963942605.1). Lineage (NCBI taxonomy): Eukaryota > Metazoa > Arthropoda > Insecta > Coleoptera > Carabidae > Poecilus > Poecilus cupreus. Next base: position 2,705,847 of record OZ012729.1, on the reverse strand, counting down.
GCGCGCAAATCCATCTAGTTTTGACGATTTGCGCCCGATTAGTGTTCTTCCTACCCTATCAAAAGTCTTGGAAAAAATATGTTATGAGCAAATTGTATCCTTTGCACTCTTAAATAATATATTTCCATCCACACAATCAGGATTCAGAGCAGGGTACAGTACTAATACATGTCTTTTAAATATTGTTGATTCATTAATTCATAATTTTGATAATTCAAAACTATCTATCCTTGTTCAAATTGACTTCTCCAAGGCTTTCGATATGGTGGATCATAAACTTATGCTTGCTAAATTACACTATTATATGTTTTCAGACAGTGCATTGCAGTGGTGTGAAAACTATTTAGCTAATAGGCAATTTTTTATAAGCATGTTGCACAACTCTGGAAATTTGAATTCAAATGCATTTCCCTTGAGCTGCGGTGTTCCGCAGGGAAGTATTTTAGGACCATTGTTCTTCTTATTATACGTATCAGATATGCCCTCTACTTTAAGTTTTTGTGAAATGCATTCTTACGCCGATGATACACAAGTTATAGCAACTGTAAGTCCTGAAAGAATAAATGAAAGCTTCTGTCGTATCAATCAAGATCTGGATAATTTAACCACGTGGGTAAGGAACAATGGTCTAAAAATAAATGCAACAAAATCTTCATTAATAGTATTTGGAGCATACAGCACTCCAGATGTAGTACTTGATGGTGTTACAATTGAACGTAGTACAGTAACAAAAAGTTTAGGAATGTACATTGACGAAAACTTAAATTTTCGTATACATTTGAAAAATAAATTAAAGGCAGCTATGATTAAATTACGTCATCTGTATCAATTTCGCAATTTACTTTCTACTCAAGTTAAATTACATTTAATTAATACTTTAATTCTACCCATCTTTGACTACTGTTCCTGTGTGTATGTTCCTAATCTAACTCAAGCTGATAAACACAGAATTACAGTTTTCCAGAACTCCTGTCTCAGGTATGTTTATGGTGTGTGTAAGTATGACCACATTTCTCAATATAGATCACTTGCAAATATCACATATATCGATAACCGAGTAAAAATTGCATACATTATTCTCACACATAAAATTTTAACTACTGGTGTCCCATCATATTTATATAAAAAACTTAATTACAAAGACTACAGCTACGGGCTTAGAACTAAAGATTTATTAGCCGTACCTCGTTTCAAAAAATCTAAATATAAATGTTGTTTTTCATATATTGCACCTACGATGTACAATAATGTATCAGATGATTTAAAATCTCTAGCGTTAAACTTATTTAAAAAGAAACTAAAAACTGTTTTGTAATATTATATATTTTGTTGTTGTTTTTATTTGGCATCCATGATTGCTTCATAACAAATAATTTTGCATTCGAGTTTATTATAACATTTGTAACCATATGTATGTATATCTAATGTATTGTTCACATGTTTCGCTTGAATTTGTATCTTGAACAATCTTAAAAATATTTGGCAAGTATTATATATGATTGTTATATCTCATTGTTTGGCATTCATTGTATTTCTTATGTTAATTCATATTTGTATTGGTTGGGTGGAAGAGCAGCCTTGGCTGAACCCCGCCTTTGACGTGTGTCAATAAAGTTTATATTATTATTATTATTATTATTATTATTATTATTATTATCTTCATCTTTATATTTAAATATTAATTCTATTATTTCTTTTTCTAATTTTTTCTTTATCTTCGGCTGTATGCTATCCATGCGATTTGTTAGGAATTCTACAAATATCGCACTCTTAGTTTTTTCGCTTTCGGGGGTTTATTATCTAAATAATTAGATACGCTTGACATAAATGTGGATTCTTGAGACGAAAAAGTATTTTCTCGGTTCCGTTTAGTAACTCTTAATTTAGTGGCGCTTGTCATCATACTTTTGCTAGAACCAGGTTCTGGAAATTCAGCGAAAGCCGTTGATCTCTCTAAATTCAGAGACTGAGAATATTCCAGACAACATTAATGTTTTTTTAATTATTATTTTACAGACTCTATTAACATACAATGGGTGGAAAGAAGTGCAACAAGTTTTCAGGGAGAGGTGGAGCTTCCCCAATTGATGGGAAGCACATTAACTTCCTACCACCACGTGCTGAAGGCTCCTATTATAGGAACAACAAAGGCAGTGATTCTATTGTACTATTAGCAATGGCTGATGGAGATTAAACAATTTATTTGTATTGATGTCGGAGCAAATGGCAGGATCAGCGATGGCGGGGTATACCAAAACAGCCGTATGTCCACATACATTCAAGACAATACACTTAACATTCCGCAAAGTGAGAAGTTGCCGGGAACTAGTATCAGAACCCCGTATGTATTCGTGGCAGATGACGTTTTTCTTCTGACAAGCAGAATTATGAAGCCACGGATTAAGTAAAGAACAAAAAATCTATAATTATAGACTAAGCCGAGCAAGATGAGTAGTCGAGAATGCTTTCGGTATTCTAGCAAATAGATTCCGTTGTTAAACCCGATTAATTTAAACTTAAAATCGGTAGAAAAATCACAACGGTTTGTTGTTATTTACACAATTTTCTAATAACACACAGGGGACAAACATATAGCGGTGATGTGAAAGCAGTCAGACACAAACATGTCAAAATTTGGACAAAGACTTGAATGCAGGGAGCAGACCCACTCAACTTGCTGTGAATTTACGGTCAACTTTTATGGACTATTTTAATGATATTGGCCAGGTTGATTGGCAACAGGAATATATTAGTAGTAGGCAATAAATTTGTTACATTAAATAAACTGTTTACTTACTTCTTCATATTCTTCTAAAACCTCCACGACCATTTCATCTTGTGACGAAATGTTGCCTTCTTCATCCCTAACTCCAAGCAAATTCTCTTTTCTCATTTTTATCGAATCTTTCAGGAACAGTAGTTAATCGAAACACCACAGCTTCGGTTCGTAAATATCTTCTGTGCCAGCAGCGCTTTTATAAGATTGAACTACTTTTGCATATTCTCGACCAAATTGTGATCGTAAGCTTTGATACTTGCGAGAGAAATCATTTAATAATGTATAAATACCTATGATATTTTAAAATTTTTACGTACCTGTGACTTTAGGATGGTACTTATTAACCACGTTAACCATTTCCTCTAACGCATCTCTCTTTTTTTCCGATTAAAATAATCGGGTGACTTTATATTGTATAAATTGGACCGTTTTTTCATAGACATTGATAAGTCCTACAACAGCCTCACGCGACCAAAAAATTTTTTATTCTACATATGAAACATCAAAATTGTATAAGTACAATATATCTCAGTAAATAAAGTATAATATATAATCTTAAAATTTCATTCATAACATCTGTGTATTCGAAGTCCCGTCGACCCCTGCCAGTCTTATTATTATTATTATTATCATACTTCTAGTATGTTCGTTCGAGAGCATTCCATTTGTTCTCACAGTTGGCTTTCATTTCTTTCGCTATTTCCACAAACATTTTTTTAAGTCTTATTTTTAATGTTTCAACTTGTTTTCGATATATTTTGTAGATGTCAAGAAACAACAAAGTATTGTCGTGATTCCATTTGTATCTATCAGACTCATAGCGTTCAGTTGTTGGCAAAATTATAATCTATCCGCTGAAGAACGGCTACAGTGTGCCGCGGATATGGCCCTGGCGGATCGGGTGGCACTGTTTCAGAGCCACAACCATCAGCTGCCATTCCTGCTCTGGGTGGTAGTTCAGGGGTTCTGGAGCTACGCCAGATGCAACAAGATGGCGTTTTTCAATCTCGAACAAGCGCTGCCAATGATGCAGGACAACGCGACAATTCCTCCGAGGAACAGATGCCCTCCTCCCAGAAGAGAAAATACCCCGATGGTCAGGATCCGCAGCCGAGTCTCAGTGCGAGTCCTCCAGTCGTTCAGCATCACCCACCGGGGCTCGCGGGGCCCGGAAATTCACGTCTCCCTGCTACAGCCCTAACTTCGTGCCTGTGTTCCGTTTCCAAGGCGCCGGTGAGTGAAGCAGCGAGTGCGTATCGCACCGAGGAATTCTCGTGGCAAGGATTTGTCACAACACAGCTTTCTCATTACATCGAAACCCGAAGTGTGCTTCGGCTCTTTTCGACAACGCTTTGGCGAGGACCGACTCACACTAGAAAAATTAAACATTGTCGATGCTACCATAGCGCCTCTATGAATTTTTTGAACTAAAGCCCTATTCCGACATGGACACACAGAGGACACATTCAAGCCACACACTGGTAACAGTTGCTCAATGAAGAAGAAGCGCGGTGTGTGTCGCCTGTCAAATTGCAGCGCAGCTAATTTGTGGCTTCAATGTGTCTTGGAAAAGAAGAAGTTCAAATACATTGATAACTTCATGCCAATGAGATATTATTGTTTTGATTTTTCTGTCACATGCGAGTTGTTGTTTCGTTTTTGTCTATGGTGTACTGGTTTTGCTTTGTTTTGTTTGTTGTTATTGTTTGTTGTTATTTTTTGTTGTTATTGTTTCTTTTTTGATTGTTGGCACCTTGGTGTAAAAAATGGACGAAATAATAATAATAAAAATAATATATTTATTTAGTTAGCACCAGGCTAGATAATTAATACAAATTAATATAATATACATTTAAATAAGTATACAAAATATTGTGCAATATATATATTAAACAAATAGCCAAATTGAATATAAATTATTTAGTAATCGAAGTAACAAAGAAATAATTATTCTGATAGCAATAATTCTTTAAGTTTTTTCTTAAAAATATTAAGTGAACTAATATTTTTAATGTCTTTATCCAAGTTATTGTATAAACTAAAACCTTCTACAAAAATAATTGCGAGTGCTCTTCTTGCAATAATTATTGCTGAAGAGGAGAAAACAGAAGAGAATGTACTTAACGAAGAAAATTGTGAAAGCGAAGATGATATGGTAAAAGAAAAACGAATCTGGGTGAAGAAGTGGATTGAACGAAGAAATGTCGGTAGAGGTAGTTTGCATTTATTACACAAAGAGCTACGAGTAGAAGATACTGCATCGTTTCGCAATTTTCTGCGAATGGACGAAAATTCGTTTAACTTGCTCCTAAATAAAACAAAGCATTTATATACATATAAAAATACACATATGAGAAACTGTATAAGTGCACGAGACAGGTTGGCATATTTTAAATAAAATATTTTACAAATTAATAAATTATATTTTATATATTTGTAGGCTTTCAGCAACTGGCGAATCTTTACGAAGTTTAAGTTTCCAATTCAGGATTGGTATAAGCACATTGAGTTCCATAATTCCGGAAGTGATAGTTTCAATATACGAAACTTTAAAGGGAGAATATATGAAAGTAAGAGGAAATATTAAAGATATTTATGTGAAAAATATATTTTATTAAGTAAAAAATGAAAATGTTATGTACTATCATTCTCTTCGGTAGACTCTAATTCCAATATTGTTTTTAAAATAGATAATTTTAATTTCATAGCTTTAGCTTCGGTGATCCCGTTCATGGTTTCCATAACGAAATTCGCGAAATGTTGATATCTTGGTTTTGGCATTACATTCATTGTTTCCAACAATTGAAGTGCCTTCTCACTTAACGGTGTTGATGGTTGTGGTTGTGGGGATGGTGTAGTTAACGACGATAACGTCGACACCAATCTTGCCCTTTTTGTATTGAGTTGTACGGACGGTTTACTTCTTTTTTTAGTATGTGACATCGGTGTTCTTTTTTCTGCATCTTTGTAGGAACATGATGGCGTTGCTGCCTCCGTTAGATAATTTGTTTCCGTCACCATTGAGAATTAAGGAATAAACGTTGCCTCCTGATTTTCAGTGAATGTCTGTAACAATAAAAATACTTTTTAATTACAGGCTCAGTGGGTCAGTATTGCCGCAGAATTCTGGGCAAAGTGGGATTTTCCAAATTGTATTGGCGCGATAGACGGAAAGCACATCACTTTCAGGCCTCCAAGAAGTGAAGGGTCGTTTTATAGAAATTATAAAGGCACGGATAGTATCATCTTAATGGCAGTAGTCGATGCCAAATACAAATTCCTGCTTGTGGATGTGGGGATAAATGGCCGCATAAGTGACGGGGGCGTCTTCAGCAGAAGTGGCATGCAAGACGCTATTTTTAAAAATAAATTAAAAATTCCCGGCAAATCCAAACTCCCGTTTAGCGACGTACGTATTGGTAGATGATGCATTCCCACTAAATAAACGGTTAATGAAACTGTTTAAATACCATGGACTAAACCAGGAACAAAAAATTTACAATATTCGCTCTAGACGAATGGTGGAAGACACTTTTGGAATATTGGTTAATAGATTTAGAATGTTGTTGAATCCAGTAAATTTCGATGTTGAAAAAGTGGAAAAAATTACTTTAGCATGTTGCGTGTTACACAATTTCTTAACAGAAAATAATAAACATCAGTACACTAATATTGATGACCTTCCTACTGATAGGCTGCAATGCGTTACTTGGAAGCAAGCAAACAGATCAGCAACTGAAGCTACAGAAGTGCGAAAAAAGTTCGTGAAATATTTTAATGGTGTAGGAGCTGTTTATTGGCAGAACGACCGAATTTAAAATAAAGTTTTTTTTTTTTCTTAAATATAATTATTTACCTCGGCAATAAACTCTTCTTTTTAATTCGCCACAGCTCCAAAATCTTCCTCATAATCCTCCGCACCATCCAAACATTCGAAGTTTAACTTGCTTTTCCGCGCATTCACCGAATCCTACAAAAAGTTTCAGTCGCCATACCACGAAAATTTGGAGGGAAGAAGTGAAAGAAGAAATCAGTACGGGGGCAGTGGTGAGTCGCTCTTTAAGTTCTTCTCCCCAGCTCCACGGTCGCCGTTTCTGGAGTAGTTGAGTTAGGGCCGCAGTTTTTGTAGAGTAGTCCGGGATGAACCGCCGATACTATGAGCCAGCCCCAAGAAATTCTCTGACTTCTTTCCGAGTACTAAGCGCGGGCATTTGCCGAATCGCAGCTACCTTTTCCGGGTCAGTTTGAATGCCGTTGCTGGTGATAACGTGGCCCAGGTATCGGATGGATTTCAACCCGAACTGGCACTTCTCCGGGTTGATTTGAAGATTGGCTTGGCGGAGTCGGTGGAAAACCTCAGCCAGGTGCTTCACGTGGTCTGTGAGAGAGCCGCTGGCGACCACAATATCGTCCAGATATGTGAAGGCGTATGGTTCCATGTCGATACAAAATCGTGGTTTACCATTCTTCTTGCGCACTATCACTGTCGGGGAGCTTCAGGGCTGCTTGAGGGTTCGATGACGTGGTCTTTTAACATATCTTCTACCTCGGAATTCAAAATTTGCTCAATGCGGGGATTCCGTGGTAGATAGCGTTTTTTGATCGGTGTCGAATCTTTCAATTTTATTTCATGCCTGAGTAGAGGTGTAGTACTACGCAGTTCCATGAACTTCGGCAGCTCGTTCTCCAGTAGTTTTCTTAGGGCATTGGTGGCGCTGGGTACTTCTGCGGGCGCCTCTCTGTGAACCAGTGGCATACAGCTGGACGGAACTGTCTCATTGGCTCGGCCTTCCGCGGGGTGGAGCTGCATGTGGAAAAGCTCGGATCCATGCCCAGGATCATCGGTACGGTCAAGTTCGCGACGAGTATTCCGAGCTTGTCTCATTCTATTTTGCTCAGCCCTGTGCTCGTGATATCTTATCATATAATTATGTAATCGCAGAATTAAATCAATCAGTGACCATAACAATCTTCTTTCAATTTCATCGACGGGAAGGATCTTCCTTCTACCCTGGCCCACGTCTTCAAACTCGAGATCTTCAAAGGTGAGATTCTACCCTAACAAAGACAATATTTTCAAAATTTTCGAAGTTAAGTTTAAGTCTAACAAGAATTCAATATTTGCTAAACTACTAATATACCACCTAACGGATTCGTATGAACTTTGTCCCTCTGAAAGTGTTCGTAGAGACAACAACGCACAACAAAACATGTTCGTGGGCGCGCACGCGCCCATGAATCGTTCTAGATTTAGTCTGAATTTATTCGGAATGGACCCAGTGAACATAGCTAGTACCATGTCTCATTTTTGCCCCATGCTGCTGGCAGTTGATTTCAAACTGAATTCCGCAGTCATGTTTGTAAGTATTTATTTTATTAATAATACCCGCCTTATTAACATTCTGGGATTTTTTCATAGATTAATTTTTGATATTCCCCATTTATTTTTATCACGAATTCCTTGGGGTATATTAACCCATTAGTTCCCACGAAGTTTTTTTTTTTTTCAGATCAGACTCAAATTTTGTAACATTGGTCTAAACATCAAACTAAACAAGTTGAGATAGGAATATATACCTGTTTTATTTTTAGATCTAATAAAAAATAGGTGTACTCTGTAGAATACAATGGTATTAGAGTAGACCTAACATATAATTTAAAATCTAGGAACGAAATGCCTTAAAACAGTCTCTTTCTATACACAACGTGACTTTACACTTGCAACACATCCACTTATCTCTTGCATGACAGTTTTTACATCTCAATTGTTTATCAATTCTTTCGGGAAAATGTCCACCTTCGTGTTACCGTTACTCAATGTGTACTTTGGCGAGTACAATGGGGATTAATTGGTTAACCGACACTGCAAGTGTGACTGCATGCTCAAGCCAGATAATTCTAAAACATAAAATTGTTTTTGTAATAATTATTGCTGTAACTAAATAAGGATTATTCCACAAAGGATACTTTTGATAAAACTGGTGAACACAGTTAATAATTAGAAATACTTTTATTTACTACCTTCAAGTGACTTTTTTTAATAACTGACAGCTGCCTAATTAATTGAACCATTGCCAACTAACATTACAATAAATAATAATATAATACAATTATAAACATATAGATGGCACTATATGTTACACCTCCCTTTTTAAACATAATTTAAATTACAAAAATAATATTTTTCAAAACACAATAATAATATAAACTAACTAATACTAAATACACATAAATTATTTAGATATATGAAATCTCTGTGGTGGTTTGACAATTCTTCCAGATCGTGTTGTATAAAAATTTGATTTTGTTTGTATGCCAGTATTTGTATTACTAACATCTGTGTGTGATTCTGCAATATTGTTTTCCAAACAATCATCATTTGTAGAATTTCGTACATATTCATTCATAGATTTTCGTAAATGTATTGTATTGCATCTGACATTGTTTCCGTTATTGTCTTGCACTACATACGATCGCGGTGTGTTATGTTGACTAACAATAATTGCAGGATCCCATACCTTATCCTTCTGAATTAACACATTTTCTCCTGGTTCAAAAGTATCACCCTCTTTTGCATGTTTATCATAATAAAATTTATTTCTTTGCTGAAACTTTTTTATTTGCTCTTTAACATTTGTAATAACTTCTGGTTGTAATAACTTATTAGGAACAGGAATTTTAGTTCGTGTTATTCGAGACATGAGTAATTGTAAAGGGGATACATTTAAGCCAGTAATTGGTAAATTTCTATATTCTAACAATGAATAACTTATAACTATTTTTTCTCTATCACATTTTTTAAGAATATTTTTTGCGATTTGGACAGCTCTTTCAGCTTGTCCATTTGATTTAGGGTATCTAGGCGAGCTTGTAACGATTTCAAAATTCCATTTTTTGGCAAAGAGTTTGCATTCATATGAATTATATGGCATATTATCTGCTACTAATAGCTCCGGTATACCATGAGTAGCAAAGACTTGTTTTAGTTTATTGATTATTTCATGAGACGTTTTACTTTTAAGCGGGATAATCTCCAGCCATTTTGTTAAGTAATCTTGTATAACCATATAATTAAGTCCTTTAAACTCAAGTATATCTGAGGCAATTTTATTAAATGGTAAATCTGGAATTTTATGTGGAATCATTGGTTCTTTTGTCTTAGATGATCTGTAATGCTCACAAATTTTACATTTATTAATTAAATTTTCAATATCTGTATTGATTCCTGGCCAATAAACTAAATGCCTAGCTCTTGCCTTTGTTTTTTCTATTCCAAAATGAGATTCATGTAATAAATTTAATACATATGTTTGTAATTTTTTAGGAACCACAATTTTAGAATTTAGAAAAAGTAACTCGTGTTCTACACTTAATTCATGTTGGTTTTTATAATACCCTTTCAATTCAGTATTTAACAACTTTTTGTCTTTAGGCCACCCTATTTTACAAAATTTACTAACTTGGGCAAGGATGGGGTCTGCTGCAGTAGCTTCAACAAATTCTTTTCTTTTAGTATTTGTTATTTTTAAATTTGTGTGAACTATTTCAGTTAGCCATTTACTGTTTTTTATTAATTCATTTTTTAAATAAGCTCTAGATAATGTGTCTGCAACATATAAATATTTTCCGGGTCTATATATTACATTTAGTGTATATTTAAGTAATTTTATTTTCATTCTTTGTAATCTACTGGACGCAATATCAGCAATTTTTTTTCGCATTATTCCTAATAGTGGTTTATGATCTGTTATTACACTGAGAAAAAGGATTATTTCGCAGAAACGAATTACATTTCATACAAACAAATATGTCTTTTAGATTCAGCGGATTAAATGTTTATAATAGTGAAATAAATCACTGATTTGAGACAATTTATTTCACACAAATAAATGTTGCTTTAAGAGTTTGTACTGAAATTTCAAATAAATGTATTTGCAAGAAATAAATATTTGTTATTCATTAATATGCAACATTATTCTATGAAATATATAATATTTTTTAACAAATATATATATTATTCTTAATACCAATTATTTATTTACTCACAACAATTATTTAATTCTATCAAGTTTAGATTTGGTTAAAGAAAAAAAATGTTTTTATAAATATAAATAAATTTTTATTCTTCTAAATACAATACATATATTTATATATATAACATCGTGTGTAAATAATATTTGCGTATAATTAGAAAAAAGTATGTATTTTTAACAAAAATAATATGGATAAATACAGAAGATAAATTAAAAAAATACTTATACGAACAAATAAACCTATGTTATATAATCAATTTTCATATTGGAAACAACAAATGTACCATCTGCTAATGTATGTAAATTAAAGGAAAAAATGCTATGTAAATCGTGATAATCGTAACAAAACAATAATTCTGAGTGATCTGGCTGTATTCTGTAAGATCTACTTTTACTATCAAATCCTAAATTTTGAATTTTTGAAATGAAACTGTTCTGTCACAGTTTGCAACAATATATTTTATTTTGCCAAAAACTGGATTACCATATTTGTCTACATATAAAAGTAACACATAGCCAGGCTTGTTTTATTTATCTTGTACCACTTTACCACTAAACTGTCATTATTTATACTACTAGAAATAGTTTCTATTTTAGATAATTTCAATATATTACAAATATCATCTGATGACCCACATTCTATATTATCTGTAAAACCTTTTCTTGATAGAAGCATATAACTTAATCGAAGTTGGTGTTTCAAAGCAAGAGAAAATGATATATTTCTTCGCGATGTTATTATATGAGCATTTAATTTTTCAATTCTATGGAATCCTTCGTATCGCATCGATGACAAGTATCTTAGTGGACCAACTTCTGTTATTATCCGGGGATAATGCGTAAGTAAATGATGTTTTTGTTTGAGAGTTTCATTAAACAAATTTACGTATAGTTTGTGATGGTCGGAAATCAGAATCTCAAGATGAGCTATTAATAAATTATTAAATGATCTGCTTAACACTATATTAATAATATCATATAACATCAAATATAAATAATAGCATATATCGTCACTAGGAACTAAGTCAGAAATAAGTATTCCAAAATATGTAACAAATGCAGCCATTTCAGATGCAGACATAATTATGTTCTTTTTCTTAATATGCTCGTTGTTAATAAGTGGTATTGAATTTCCAACATCAATATCTTCAAACTTAAAGTATTTAATTCTATTGTTTAGTATTTCTAAAGTGAAATATTTTTTTTCCAATATAAAATAATTTAAAATTCGTGCTAATTCGTATCTGCAAATTCCTTCGTATAGATCATGCATCAAGTCACAAGATTTATTTATAGTGTTATGATAGTACTTAAGTACATTCCACACACAAATTTCTTTTATTCCAGTGGAACTTTGAGATACATCTAATTGATAATTATCAGGATTTCTTAAACTATTTATATCTTCTTTGTAGGAAGTTTGGGTTAAATTCTTATTCATTCTACATATTCTGCACCAATTATTAGCGGAAAAACTTTCCGTGTATCCTAATATGCTGTTCATACCTAAATTATCCCCAATTATCAAAATTACACAAAAATAAACTCTTCTTATTTCTGAATTACATGTTTTTATTTCATGTGACGCTGCCTGCCGTCGCTATTGGACCTTATGCCAATAGCTAGTAGTTGGCAGTGGTTTTTTCTGTCGGTCGTGATGCTCGGGCGCCAATCGGTCAGACGGTGCGGCGGCACAGAAGAACTTCGTCGACACGGGACGCTCTTGGACGTTGCTAAACGCTAAGAGGGCACGGGTTGCTCAATGGATAAAAGGATTCGGCGTTGAGAGGGATTTCCGAAAGAATAAATTATGATAATGATAACAAACTATTTATTTAAATCTAATATTTGAAAAAAATCAACAACAAAATAAAATAAATATTAATTAATGCAAAAGGTTGAAATGAACGGGATAACGTAGTAAACGGAGTGCAGACGGACTGACGGTTGTCGGGTCACAGTATAAGAGCTTCAAGCAGTAGTCGCACTCTCTGTCGGCACCTTTGATGTTTTGTACCATGTCAGATTTTCTTGCGCATCCTATGCCTCGCTCTGTGGACTGAACGGCTCAGCGGGCGGCAGGCAGGGTCGGACTGGAGGAAAAAGGCCCACCGAGAAAAATAGAGTTGAAGGCCCTATTCTCTAAGTAAAACGATAGTTTTACTTGGATTCATACCAATTCAGCAAAAAATAATTAATAAGACCGTTTCACTGGTAACTTTTTCTTGTATTTTATAGTTTATAATAACTTCACACGAAATCAACAAATGAATAATTTATGTCATTTTTAAATAATAAATTTATAATTATTCGTTTTTTGTTAAATATTTAAAAATCAGCACAATTAACACAGAAAATAAATAATAATGCCTACATTAACAAATTTTTGGGTTCTGTACTAGATGAGGCTCGGGCTAGGGTATCGTATCGAAAATTTCCAATAGGTCTTGCTCAACTTTCAACATAATCAAAGCTTGCAATATATCTTCCCCTATATTGGAGCATAAACGTGATTTTATTATTTTTTAAATTAAAAAGACAAGTTCGCACACCACCTCTGTACACTCCTCATTAGTTTTCAGACATAGTTGAGTTTTCGTCATCCCATGTTGAAATAAGTTTCGCTAAAATTTAATAATCAATTTTTCAAATCTACATTATCAACATTAATACGTTTTGGAATCAACTTAAAAATTTCTTTATTTTCTTGATTTTTGAATAATTCTTTAATACTGTTAAAAATTCTAGAATTAAGATTAGTGATGCAACGTGATGATTTTAATTTTTATTTTACGATTACGATTAACAATTTTGATAATCGCCGATTTCGATTACGATTATTTAGTACAAATAGTTAATTTAATAGTATCACAATAAAAATTAACAATTTATTGTAAAATAATTTAATAATTTATTAGTTTCGATTATAAAATAAGAAAGTCGGACCCTTTTTAATTACAAAAAACAGATTTCACATGTTAACTGCCTATGCCAACATTTACGTGTATATAAATTAATATTGAATTATTTTGTATAAAATTTTATTTATAAATATCCAAAAGAAGGCTAGGGCCCACCGAGAAATTTCTCGGCATCTCGGTGGGTTCAGTCCGACCCTGGCGGCAGGCGATCAATACTGAAACTTTTAGTCCACAGAGCGGGACTTATCGCTTCAAGGCCAAATTTTCATGAGACAAAAAAACCCTGGGAGTGCGACTACTGCTTGAAGCTCTTATACTGTGGTCGGGTGTTCAGTGGTTACGGCGACGGAAATCGGTAACGGCGAAGAGCGGGCGGCGGTGGCGGGCACGACGACAGCGAAGGGCGGGCGGCGGTGGCGGTCTGTCGCGGTCAACAATGGCATACACCAATGTTCACGGTACGGATACGGATGCGGTAGTCGGTCGCGGTCAACAATGGCATACACCAATGTTCCGGTAGCCACGGAAACGGGGCTGTGTTGGCAAACACCAACAAAGCGGGCGCGATCGCGATCAACAATGGCATGCACCAATGTTGCGGTAGCCACGGAAACGGGGCTATGTTGGCAAACACCAACAAAGCGGTACGCAATCGCGATCAACAATGGCATGCACCAATGTTGCGGTCGTCACGGAAACGGGGCTGTGTTGGCAAACACCAACAAAGCGGTACGCAATCGCGATCAACAATGGCATGCACCAATGTTGCGGTCGTCACGGAAACGGGGCTGTGTTGGCAAACACCAACAAAGCGGTACGCAATCGCGATCAACAATGGCATGCACCAATGTTGCGGTCGTCACGGAAACGGGGCTGTGTTGGCAAACACCAACAAAGCGGTACGCAATCGCGATCAACAATGGCATGCACCAAAGTTGCGGTAGTCACGGAAACGGTATTGGCAAACACCAATAAAGTAGCTGAATTCTACTCACCAGTAGTAAGGGCTACGAAAGATTTCTTCGGCTGGCACACACCAGGTCAAAGATCACTTTGATAAGACAGAAGGCAAACACCTTCTGACTATCTGTTCGTCGTAGCCCGTATTTATACCCACAAAATCTGCCGATTTAATTTGTCGCGTTTTGACCAAAATTATTATCAAAAAAAAACCGTTAAAAATAAGAAAACAAAACTTTACATGTTTAATTTAATTAGGGATTTATTTTTTTATAAAGAAAAAATCAATTGACATGACCGAGGTTTGAACCGCGGACCCTCGGTGCGGCAACCGCGCGCTTGCACCACAGGACCAGCCAGTACGCTGACGTGTACGAACGGACGCGAAGTAAACGTTTCGAAAATAAATGTTTATTTTATAAAAATAAAAAATGTAAATCGCACCGGACTCGAACCACCGACCCTTTGCTTGCTGATCAGCCATCCTAGCCACTGGACCAGCTGTTCCTGTGACTGTCACATCCTTCTCCTACTTAACAAACAAAAAAAAGAGAAAAAAAATCTTTTATTTTGCACCCTTTTTATGTGAAAAACTACCCAAAAAAACCAATAACAAAAAAAACCAACAACTAACATGATACTTACATCTAACTTACAACTAACCAACAAATCATAACAAAAATAAAAAAATAACAAAATAAAGTTAAGCCCGGCGGGATGGCTTCCATGGGTGTATCTCGGTTACACCGAAGAGTGGCACGTTCCCGAACACTGCCGTGCCTGTCTTCTGGTCCCGGTAGGCGGCTCGGAGTTTCCGCCCCTTCTTGCGGATGTCGATGACAGTGGTCGGTGGGCTGGTGGACAACTCCTCTGGGAGCTTGTGCGGGAGGAACCGGTTGAGCTGCCTACGGTCTGCTGCATTCAACGGTGAAAGAAACTCCTCCTGCACCCCTGCTGCGGTGTAGACCTCGGTGGTGTCTGTGGTGGGGATCGTGGCGGTGTCTTCGGCGGTGGTCTCGACACAGGTGAACTGTCTGGGCTAGACCCAAACAATTCTACGCATCGGAGCTGGATATTCCGGGCGGTGTTTGGCGACAAGAACTCCGGAGGCCTGTGAACGCTCGCCAGGGTCGGTACTAGCCCCAAGTCGACGGATTCGGAAGACGGTATCTTGGGGCTAGGTCCTGGCAGCGTCATGGACAGAGGACGGTGGAGGTCTCGTCGACCGGTGGTGCTTCGGGCCTCGGTTGGGGATTCCGGCAGCGGCGATGTGTCCAGCTCCAGGATGGCGTAGCAGTCCCGATCCGGCGTGGTGTTGAGCGGGGACAGCAGTGGCGGTGGCGCTGTCATCCGCCGCAGAATCTGCTCCACTGATAATTTGGGCGGACTCTCCGGAGCGACCATCCCCTTGCCCGGATTTTCTGGGCTACCCAGGCTGGGCATCGACGGTAATGTCGGTGTCGGTCGGTTCATTACCGGTCTTCGGGCGTGCCTGAGCGGGGAGGTAACCGGTCTGATTTGGAGTTTTCTCCGGCGGTGACGACGCGGTCCTGTCGGCTTCATCGGAACGCTCCTAGCAGAAAGCCGGGGTGTGGTGGTCGGGGCAACCGTGTGCCGAACGTCGGTCATGTCTGAAAACTTTAAGGAGATGGTTTAAGATCCTTAACATGGATCCGACGTATTCGGCGGCCTTGTACGCCCCGCAGGTCATAGAAACGTTTAGCTGCGACGGATAACGGGTGCTCGCGTTTCATGACTTTATCCCCGACGTGTGGGGTCCAATTGCGATGCCGCAGGTTGTAGTAACGCGCTTGCCGGGTAGCGGATCGCGCAAGGTTTATCCGCGCTAGGTCCTGAGCGTCCCGTAGTCTCTGCAACCGATCGATGTAGGCCGCGGGAATGTCCGATTCTTCAATGACTTGGTCGGTATCGTTTGGTACGGCTTCGCCTGGCATTCGTAATTCGCGCCCAAAGTTCAAATAGGCTGGGGAGTACCCGGTAGAGTCATGCCTGCTGGTGTTAATGGCGTAAGTTAGTTCGGGCACATTTTCGTCCCAAGTCCGCTGATCGCCGTCGCAATACATTGCCAGAGTTGGTTTTAAAACCCGGTTTACTCGTTCTACCGGGTTAGCCTGTGGTGTGTAAGGCGGAGTGAGGTGGTGCCTGATGCCTAGTATCTGTAATTGTCCCCGGAACTTCTTGTTGTTAAACTCTGTGCCATTGTCGGTGATTACAATTTTCGGACATCCGTAGCGGCAGACTACTAGTTCCCGGAAAGCTTGGATAATATGGTCGGCGGTAGCTCTCCGCAGAGCTCGACACTCTACGAATTTCGTGAGGCGGTCCTGGAAGGCTATCAGGTACATGTGTCCCTTCTTCGAGCGCGGCAGTGGGCCTACTAGGTCGGTCGACACGGTTTCCCATGCTCCTTGTATCTTGGGTGCGGACATGTTTCCGGCTGATTTGGATTGGTCGAATTTAAATCTCTGACATTGGCGGCACGCCCTCACGTACCGCACAATTTCCTGATTCATACCGGGCCAGTAGTAGCGGCGCAAAATACGGGTCATAGTTTTTGCGATACCCATGTGCCCGGCGTGTACGGCGTCGTGGTTTTCGTGCAGCACGCGATGGCGATCTTCGGTTGGTACACAGAGTTTCCATTCCGAATCGTTGTCATCACCTTCGGTCAAGTCGTATGGATCCCAAAATTTTCTGTACAATTTCCCGTCGCGAATTCGGTAATCGGGATTACCCTTCTCATTATTCCGGACCGCGTCCATTTGTTGCTGGTACCACTTACAAGGTGTGGTGATAAGAAGAAGCTCATCGGTATCGGTGGAATCATCGGAAATCGGTAACGGTTGCCTTGATAGTGCGTCGGCTAATTGGTTCAAAGATCCTTTTTGGTATTCGATGTGCATGTCGAATTGTTGTAGATATACTGCCCATCGGGCCAATTTCCCTGACGGGCTATTGAAACAATATAGGTATTGTAACGCCTGGTGGTCGGTTATGACGGTAAACCGGTATCCCTCAAGATATGGACGCATCTTCTGCACTCCCCAAACTATTGCCAGACATTCCTTTTCGGTGGTATTGTAGTTTCGTTCGGCTTTCGAGAGCGTGCGACTCGCGTAGGCGATTATGTGCTCCTGGCCGTCGATCCGTTGGAGCAAAGCCGCCCCCAAGCCTTTGTCGGATGCGTCGGTTTGAAGGATAAAGGGGTGTTGGAAATTAGGACAGGCTAATACTGGTGCGGTAGTGAGCGCGACTTTTAACCTTTTTTCTTTAACAATTGCGTCAAAGGAGAAATCAGGTCCGAGAAGCTGTCAATAAACCGGCGGTACCAAGATGCCGCTCCTAGCACCTGGCGTACTTCACGTACGTTCCGTGGCGGTGGAATATTGAGGATCGCGGCGACCTTGTCTGGGTCTGTTTCGATACCTCGGTCTGATTCGACGTGACCTAAATATTTAATTGAATTTCTCGCAAACTGACATTTTTCCGTGTTGAGCTTGAGATTAGCTTCGCGCAATTGTTCGAATATGTCTTGTAAGTGTTGTAAATGCTCTTCGAAGGTGGAACTGAACACCACAATATCATCCAGATAGGCGAATGAATAGGCTTCCCTTTTCTGGCCAATTACGTCATCCAGTAATCGTTGGAACGTAGCAGGGGCTGCGTGTAGACCAAATGGCATGACTCGAAATTGAAAAAGACCCCTACCAGGGACGGTGAATGCAGTGATGGGCTTGCTAGCTTCGGTGAGCGGAACTTGCCAGTATCCATGTTTTAAATCTAGCGTGGTAAAATATTTCGCATGTCGGAGTCGGTCAAGAATGGTGTGAATAAACGGTAGAGGGTAGGCGTCCTTTTCGGTTACCTCATTGACACGTCGAAAGTCGATGCAAAAGCGATATTTGTCATCCTTTTTTCGGACAAAAACGGTAGGTGAACTCCACGGACTTCGCGAGGGTTCTATTACTCCTTGTTGCAACATTTGGTCTACTACATTATTTATTATTTCCATCATCTTCGGATTGCGTGGTACATATCGTTGTTTAATAGGCGTTGGATCGATGAGTCGGATCTTGTGTTCTATTAGTTTGGTGGGGCCCTTGAGTCTCTCAAATGTTGGTAGTTCGGTGCCTAGGAATGCGTCCAACTTTTGGGATTCGGTTAGTTGCCATGGCTGGGTGGATAACGACCACAAGACGTTTGTGGAGGGAAACGGATGATCGTCGAATCGGAGGGTCATCTTCCAGGCTCTTATCGCGTCCATACCCAAAAGTACAGGAGTCGTTAGTTGCGGTAGGTACAGCCAAGTGAATTTTTTCCACACCCCATCAACGACCGTGCCAACTTCACACTGTTCCGGGATCTGAACAACGTCTCCATTGGCGAGTTGTGCTTGCTGGGTGTCGCTTCGGTAGAAGGGGACACTCTTGCTCTTGAGGGCTTGTGCGACCGTTGCGTTTATATAGGACCGCACGGAGCCCGTGTCCACCAGGGATGGATAATCGTCTTCGCATAATGTCACGCCGATAAATATCCGGGACGCGTCGGTCGAGAGAGAGTTAAGGGATGAAAGCGGAAAATGGAGCCGTTGTTCAGAGGGTTGGCGGGGCTCCTTTATACGCCAGCCCTGTTGGCATTTCCCGGACAAGGACAGTCTCGGCTTAGTATGCCTTGTTTTCCACAACGGGAGCAAAATAATACCGGTGGATTACGACAGTTGGTTTTATAGTGCCAACAATGGCATACACCAATGTTCACGGTACGGATACGGATGCGGTAGTCGGTCGCGGTCAACAATGGCATACACCAATGTTCCGGTAGCCACGGAAACGGGGCTGTGTTGGCAAACACCAACAAAGCGGGCGCGATCGCGATCAACAATGGCATGCACCAATGTTGCGGTAGCCACGGAAACGGGGCTATGTTGGCAAACACCAACAAAGCGGTACGCAATCGCGATCAACAATGGCATGCACCAATGTTGCGGTCGTCACGGAAACGGGGCTGTGTTGGCAAACACCAACAAAGCGGTACGCAATCGCGATCAACAATGGCATGCACCAATGTTGCGGTCGTCACGGAAACGGGGCTGTGTTGGAAAACACCAACAAAGCGGTACGCAATCGCGATCAACAATGGCATGCACCAATGTTGCGGTCGTCACGGAAACGGGGCTGTGTTGGCAAACACCAACAAAGCGGTACGCAATCGCGATCAACAATGGCATGCACCAATGTTGCGGTCGTCACAGAAACGGGGCTGTGTTGGCAAACACCAACAAAGCGGTACGCAATCGCGATCAACAATGGCATGCACCAATGTTGCGGTAGTCACGGAAACGGTATTGGCAAACACCAATAAAGTAGCTGAATTCTACTCACCAGTAGTAAGGGCTACGAAAGATTTCTTCGGCTGGCACACACCAGGTCAAAGATCACTTTGATAAGACAGAAGGCAAACACCTTCTGACTATCTGTTCGTCGTAGCCCGTATTTATACCCACAAAATCTGCCGATTTAATTTGTCGCGTTTTGACCAAAATTATTATCAAAAAAAACCGTTAAAAATAAGAAAACAAAACTTTACATGTTTAATTTAATTAGGGATTTATTTTTTTATAAAATAAATAAAATCAATTGACATGACCGAGGTTTGAACCGCGGACCCTCGGTGCGGCGACCGCGCGCTTGCACCACAGGACCAGCGAGTACGCTGACGTGTACGAACGGACTCGAAGTAAACGTTTCTAAAATAAATGTTTATTTTATAAAAATAAAAAATGTAAATCGCACCGGACTCGAACCACCGACCCTTTGCTTGCTGATCAGCCATCCTAGCCACTGGACCAGCTGTTCCTGTGACTGTTGATGTTCTCGGTAGCAGTGACCTACGTCACATTCAATACCAATATTTTCCAAAAATTTTAATTCTTCAATTAAATTTGCAAATGTAGCGCTATTACCAAAAATATAACGATCAGCGGAATGAAACATTTGTGCAAGGAAGATATATTCTAATCGAGATGCATATTGAAATGGTATTCCTGCAATAGAAAAGTACACTGCTCCTAATTTATGAACCCCGGCATGCGAACCCAGTGGATTTCCTGATTCGTAGTCGTCAAAATAAATATAAATTGGGATACAGTTACTACCAGTATTATTTTGAATTGATTTCCAAAGACTGCCTTTAAAAATGCTTGTAATTTGACCATCACAAACTGACATTTCTGCATTCATGAAAGAAATAATATATTCGTATATACTTGGTATTTCAAGAAATGCTTTTAATACTTTTCTAAGCGGTATCATTTGTCCAACACAATCTTTCATTTCAATTGTAACTATTTCTTTATTTTTTTTTATTGTTTCTTATTTTACCGATTACAAAACTTTTAGGTTTGATTAACAGATTGCAATTTTCAAAAAATTTCATCCGTTTGTACTCAGTATCGAAATTTTCAAAAACGTTTGCGTTAGATTTAATAATATTGCTTACAATATTTAACATGTAAGTATCGTTTTTGTCGGAGAAAGATGTTTCAATTTCATTTTCTGAACAACAAACTATATCATTTATTAATTCAGTTGTATAACACACTATTTTTTGAACAGCTGCTCTTGTAACTGTATTGTCGTTATATAAATTAGATAGAAATTTTACAACAGCTGAAAATGTAGGACTGTTAATATATTCTATGGACAAACTATTATTTTTGGAATTATTAGAAGTTAAACTATTAGGTAGTTCTTGATTTTGCTCATGTATTGTTTTTCTCATGATTTCATTTTGTGAATCAGTTTTATTTGAATCATCTTGTGATATTACGGTATGTTTTAAAGAAATATGTTTTCTTAAAGAGTGTATCGTTCAAAAGTTTCTTTGACAAAAAATACAATTATAATTTTGTTGAAATGCATGGTACAATTTCAAATGGCTTATGTACGAGTCTGGTGTTGTCATAACTTTTTTACAAAGAAGACAATGCATGATGTAATGAATTATATTTTTTTAATTTAATCTGTTTAGTAGATCAATTACGGATGGTATCGCCTTATCATATTTTGTTTTAATTTTGTAAATACCTAATTGAAATAGATAGTATATTTGCTCACATTCAACTGGATAATTTAGATTCAATACAATAAATATTTTGAAACATATGTCCAGAGCTTTCAAAAGTGAATCTAGTTTATATAAATTGTTATCTACACTTATATAAATACCTTCGATGTCCAGTGCTGACGGTCCTTGTACGATAATGAATGGTTGGACGGTCAACCCCAAATTTTTCATTTTATTGTGTCTATCAGCGATAGACTTTTCGATATCTCCTGCAATCTAAAAAACATAAATAATATATAATGTCAACAAAACAAAAGCAATGACTGAAGGTATGTACTAAATTAAATATTTAAAACTTACTTTTACTTCTACTAGTAATCCTTCTCGGCACTCCACAGTGGTCGGTTTCCAATAATGATTTCCCTGGCGTGTTCTTCCTTTAGGAGGAATTAAAGTACAGAGTAAACATATTTTTATGAAATATTGTGAATCTAAAACAACATTTAGTTAATAAAATATTTAATTAGCAAAATACCTATAAAATACGTACTTTGCGGTAAGGATGGCGTATCTAGCAGATTCAACAGAAAGTTATCTGCTGCTGAAATAATGCATTTCTTTCTAAGAGCGAGTATCTTTTCAAAATATTCATCAAATTTTGCAAACAAGCATAAATTTTGTTCTTCGGAAAACATAGATATAAAATCTTTTTCAATCTAAAAAAAAGTCGTGATACATTACTGGAACTTATATATAACACATTCATTTACCAATGTATATCCGAGAGGATTTTTGAGTATCTCCCATTTATTAAAAATTTCATTTAATGTTAAGATACAATTCTTATGATCATTCAGCCGAATTTTATAGGTGTTTTCCAGGTGCGTGAAGTTGGCGAACAGATGTGAAGCACTAACGACGAAATATATGCGAAAAGTTAGTGCTTCGTTAGTGCTCTTTAGTGCCTTCATAATTTTTATAGCAGACATTCATATGACGTCATAATTCACTTTTGATTCTTTTAGTGCCAAGTTCACACTATCCCGGAGTTTGTCAAATAAAATGTTAACAATCATATCGTTGGTTAGTGCTTCGTTAGTGCTTCTTAGTGCCATCATAAACTATTTCAAAATCTCATCCCCCTTTGAGATATATGCGTTCAATTTTATTGGTGCCAAGTTCACACTATCCCGGAGTTTGTCAAATAAATTGAAAACAATCATATCGTTGGTTAGTGCTTCGTTAGTTCTTCTTAGTGCCATCATAAACTATTTCAAAATCTCATCCCCCTTTGAGATATATGCGTTCAATTTTATTGGTGCCAAGTTCACACTATCCCGGAGTTTGTCAAATAAATTGAAAACAATCATATCGTTGGTTAGTGCTTCGTTAGTGCTTCTTAGTGCCATCATAAATTATTTCAAAATCTCATCCCCCTTTGAGATATATGCGTTCAATTTTATTGGTGCCAAGTTCACACTATCCCGGAGTTTGTCAAATAAATTGAAAACAATCATATCGTTGGTTAGTGCTTCTTAGTGCCATCGTAAATTATTTCAAAATCTCATCCCTCTATGAGATATATGCGTTCAATTTTATTGGTGCCAAATTCACACTATCCTGGAGTTTACCAAATATATTGAAAATGTCAATGGCGCTGGTTAGTGCTTCGTTAGTGCTTATTAGTGCCTCCATAAATTATTTCGTAATTCCATTCCCCTTTGAGATATATGCGTTCATTTTTCTTTTTGCCAAGTTCACACTATCCTGGAGTTTGCCAAATATATTGAAAATGTTAATGGCGCTTGTTAGTGCTTCGTTGGTGCTTCTTAGTGCCATCATAAAATATTTAAAAATCTCATCGCCCTTTGAGATATATGCGTTCAATTTTATTGGTGCCAAGTTCACACTATTCCAGGGTTTGCAAAATAAATTAAAAATATTAATGACGCTGGTAAGTGCTATAATTCCAAAATTTTATCCCGCTTAGAGATATATGCGTTTAATTATATTGAGGCCAAGTTCACACTATCCCGGAGTTTCCAAATACATTGAAAACATTAATGGCGCTGGTTAGTGCTTCTTAGTGCCATTCTAAATTATTTCAAATTCTCACCCTCCTTTGAGATATATGCGTTTAATTTTTTTGGTGTCAATTAACACTATCCCGGACTATCCATTCAATTGAAAATATTAATGGCGCTGGTTAGTGCTATATCGGTGCCTTTTAGTATCATCATAAATTACCTTAAAATCTGTCCCCCTCTCAGATTTATACGTTCAATTTTTTTGTGCCAAGTTCATAATATTTCGGAATATATTGAATAAATATATTAAAACAGTGCTCAATCGTTTGTGCTTTAGTAGTATTCATTTTTCAGCATATTTATTTATTCTTTATACAAGATATCAGCAAATTAAGTGATTTCCGAGATACTAAAACTTTATTCTACATTCAGAAAAAATTGTGTCACATTTGAACATAGGCGTACGTACCTACCTGCCACTGAACCTTGGGCTGCCAGTTTCAACATCTAACATCTTCGGAAAATATCAATTCTTTAATAGGTTCATATTAACAGGTATAAGTATTTTAAATAAATTTATTATAAGAACTTTATATTAGCAATATTAATTCAGTTGCAGAATAAGTCTAATTTTAAAACTACTTACAAATTTTACCTAAAAATAGAGAAACACTGTTTTAAAAGGGTAGGATGATAATAATTGGAGGAGACGTAAATAGAAAACAAAATAGTTATAAAGAAATTAATTATTTCCATAAATTTTAAATCATAATTCAAACAAAAAATAGTACTATATATAATTTTGTATAAAAAGAAAATAAATTTAACTGGTATAATGATCCCATAAACCAATATAAAATTTTTTATGAAACTTCATTAGAATATATGACGATCAGTGAAAACACGATGTTAAAATTCCACATATTACACAAGATATGATTTTTTAAAATTTGTGTGACGTCACTGGTTCTCCTCCAGTGGCACTAAACCAACGATTTTTCATGATAGTAGATATTATATATTTTTTAATGTAACAATAATATTTACTACAATTAAACTTGATATAAATAAAGATAAAATTTTTTTGGCAACTTTAGAGTATTTTACTTTATATTCGAGTAAATATCATACGAAAGTTTGAGAACAGTGGCGCTAGTAGTGATGTAACCTAAGCTCAACACAGAATTTTATTCAATAGATTTTCAACACAGCACTATAAAACAGTGAAATTATGAAACAAGTAAAGAAACCCAACAAATATAATCTTAAATACCAACAAACAAAACAATTGCAATTAAATTTCGTTGTTCTATTTTAGAGGAGAAATCGAATGAATTAAATTTAACATTTTTACAAAAATCAATGACGCCATGGAACAATTGAACAATTAATAAAACACAATCACGCTAACATTTTTGGCGCTGGTTAGCGCTTCGTTAGTGCTTCTTAGTGCCATTCTAAATTATTTCAAATTCTCACCCCCCTTTGAGATATATGCGTTTAATTTTTTTGGTGTCAAGTTCACACTATCCCGGACTATCAATTCAATTGAAAATATTAATGGCGCTGGTTAGTGCTATATTGGTGCTTTTTAGTATCATCATAAATTATTTCAAATTCTCACCCCACTTAGAGACATATGCGTTTAAGTTTTTTGGAGTCAAATACACTATCCCGGAGTTTCCATTAAATTCAAATTATTCATGGGGCTGGTTAGTGTAACGTTGATGCTTTTTAGTATCATAATAAGTTACTTTACAATCTATTCGCCTTTCAGATTTATACGTTAATTTTTTTTATGTCAAGTTTACAATATTTCATATAATAAATATAATAAAACAGTGCGCAATCGTTTGTCCTTTATTAGTATTCATTTGTGTTTTATACAAGATATCAGCAAATTAAGTGATTTCCGAGATGCTAACAATTTATTAATTCTACAATAAGAAAAACTTGTCTCATATTCAAACATAGGCGTACGTACCTTCCTGCCACCGAACCTTGAGCTGCCGCTACTCCACACATCTAAGATTTTCGGAAAATGTTAATTCTTTGATAGAATCATATTTACATGTATAAATATTATTTTAAAAATTTTATTATAAGAAATTTAAATTAACAACTTTTTTATTTTATTTGAAGAACTGTACAAAAGTTCTTTCTAATTTTATTTAAAAAGAAAGAAATATATAAATTTATTATTAGAACGGTCAAAGTAGTCCATATTCAAAAAACGTTAATTCCTTGATAGGTTCATACTAAATTAAATATGTATTAATTTTTTAAAATTTGTTATAGGAAATTAATATTAATAACTTATTATTTCTTGTAGTCACAAAACTATATTATTTTTTTATAATTTCAGCTACAGGTAAGTCCGTTTCAATATAATTCTTACAAATTTTTTCTAAAAAAAAAGGTTTACGAATGTATTATTAGAACGATCAAAGTACAAATACATGAAAATGTAGGATGATAATAATTGGACGAGAGGCAAAAAATAAAATAAGATAGTTATTAAGAAATCATTTATTTCCACTCATTTCAAACCATAACAAACAAAAAATAAAATTATTATATTTATTATATAAATGGAAAATAAAAAAAATTTAGACAGTGTACAAGATAAGGTGCGGAAGAACTTGAGTAGTGTTACTTACATACAAAACTTTAGATTTCAAATCGTCAAATACTTCCCATTTAGAATCTATTCGACGACAGTATGCGGTGTAATGCCCAATAGCATGTATGTTTTTAGTAACAGATGGCATGTAATTACACACACCTCGTAAAATAAATGTTTTTTCTCTAATTTTGATAGAAATTGGGATATCTAAAAGTTCAGTGTATCCACAATCTGTTGTTTCAATAACTACATGATCACACATATTTACATCATAAATAATTTCACTTTTACAAGATTCATTGTCTTTATTTTTCATAACACACCTTGTATGTTTTTCTAATCCCGATAGAATTGCTTCTGTCATATTCATGTATCCATTTTTTAATATATCAATATTAATTGGTATCATATCAATGTTTCTTACAATTTTATCGCGTGAACAGGTTTTCTCTGAACAAAACGATTTTTCTTGTGCAGATGGAATGTCTTTAAATAATTTGGGAAAGATTGCTGCAACATTTGTAGTACAATTTATTTTTATTGTGCCGTCAACTAGTATTTCTTCTTTAAAACAATTTAAAGCAATTAAAATATCTCCTCTTATTTTGTATGCTGGTTGTTTAGTACCAAATTTTAAAATAAACTTTTTTTTTATTTAGGTTATTCAACAGGACGTAATGTCCCAATTACAGAATAACACCATATTAACAATATAAAAATACAAAATGTAGTAGCTTAACAAATTTTAACAAAAAAAATTAATAATATGAAACAAATGTAATAAAAGAAGGTAGCAAAAATTTTGTGTGATACACATACATACATATCCATACAAATGTAGGAAACTTATAAAGATCTAATAAATAAATTTAATTGTTTCTTATATACATCAAGACTGTGTGAAAATAAATCTGGAAAATCATCTGAGTTACAATAGTTATTGTATAAGAGTGGAAGACGATTTAATGGGGCATTTAATGCTGAGTTCATCTTACTCGTTTCTAACGTGAATAGATCAAATGTTCTTGTATTATAATTGGGTACACGTACAAATATTCGATGCAATAATGGAGGACAATCAATGTAATTGTTAACAATTTTAAAAAGAATAGACAAGTCAAGATATAACCTTCTTTTTTCCAAACTTACCAAATTTGGTATATAATTAGGGAAACGATTTCTCAAATATTTTATGAACTTATCTTGAATTCTTTCTATTCTTTTTATATAGCATTGATATTGTGGCGACCAACAAACAGTTGCAAAGTAATAATAGATGTTTCATCTTGTTCAATTGTTTCAATTGCTGTCTTATACATTGCGCTATCAGCAATCGCTACAACAAATAATTGTGCAATACAATAAAACCCCACAAGTTTGTGTAAATAAATATTTCTTTTTATTAATTAGTAATGGTCGAGATCTGATGTTCCCATTACTTAATACACCGATTTATATTTTATCTCCGTCATTTATGTGCAATATTTCTGGACAAGGATGTTTGTGGCCCAATTTTTTCTTTCTTCCTATTTTTGATGTGCTTCCCTTACCTAAGAAGATTAGAAGTATGTACAAATATTTTTATATTTGAGTTATTTACTAACTAGTACAGGGTATTTAGTCCAAACTAAGTGTAATATGCAATACGATTTCTGAAAACAAACTATACAGCTACAAATTTGTAAATCTTAAGATTTGAGTAAAGATTTTTAATAAATTAAAAATAACTACTGAGGGCACTGGTTTATAATCAATTGTAACTTGTTCCGTGAGAAATGAAATCAATAAATATTATTAGTTTTTAATTTTTTTTGTTTTAACATTTCAGAATTGGATTCCTCCAAAATTTCTCTATTTTAATCATTTATATGGTCGATATTCGAAATTTAAAATTATATTCATTAACATTTTAAATTTATTAAATTTTTTTTATATAACAGTTTTCTTTTACCATTTGCAAGTTAATTCCTATTCTGAAGGGGGTCCCGTTAACCCTATTTTTATATAAAATTATATCATAAATGGCATTTAAATTTAATTGAATTCGCAAGAAACACCAAAAAATTCTATAAATGACGGCGGCCCAACACTCTGTAATGGCTGCTACAGTAGTGCTTTTTATTCAGTAGACCACAAACTACCTACATTCCCACCTACTTTTAGCTTTTTATTTTGATTTCTAGTCAAAAGTCTAAATACCCTGTGTTAGATGTGTTTTTAGAGATGAGCGAAGTAACTTATTCCAAAGTACCAATTCTTGCCAAAAATGTATTGAAATTCTCGTTAGAAGTAGTAGTTATACAATTGAAATGTAGAACATAATGCATACTAAAAATAACTTTAAGGGTTCAGATTGTTTTAAACAAAATTAAAGAGGAATAAAAAATAAATTATAATTTCAAGAAAGATTTATATTTTTAAGAAAATAATTTTTGTTTAAATCACTTGCAAATGCTTTGTTTTAAAAGTAATTCAGTTACAAATTTTGTATAGAACAAGACTATTCGCATCGCAAAGTTTTGAGAGTAACGGAGAGTAAATGAGTTAGTAAACGAGAATAAATGAGAGCAAAAATCTTTGATTTATTAGCTAAGAATTTACATTACTCGCTTTTAGGTTTTTAAATCTAATTCTGACTCTGAATTATACCTGCGGTGCCCAATCAGATGTTTCAACTCAAAAATTTTAATTGATGACCATTATGAAAGTGGTATTAATTTGTTTACTCTTGTTTATTTTGCGGTGCGAATGGCCTTTTTTTTTTTAGTATATTGTTAATGTAATATTTTATGTAATTCATTACTGCCCAGTTTGGTGTAAATTTTGATAATTACAGATACTAAGATCTATGAAATTATCGCTACCACATCCAAAATGGAATAAAATGGCTTCCTGAATTTATTATTACTGTTCCATTTTTCTTGATTGTCTATACTTTATTATTAACTAACCTGCCCAATCTTCGATATGCAAACCTAAGAAAATAAAATAAATTATTATTATCCAAGAAATAAGTATAGTCAGTTGAGATTAAAATTAAATAACTTGTTTAAGAATAATCAAAAAACTAATCTGTAATCAAGAGTAGGTACATTTCTTTTTCGTTTTTAGCGGGTTAATTTTTAACAAATATATTTTAAAATTTAAAACTTTTTCATAAAAACGTGGAAATGTTTTTAAGTTATTCAATATCAAACTAAACTGATTACATTTATTTGTACAATTATAGAATTGCATGTAGATGTAGAAATATTATATTGCAAAGTGCTTTTACATTATTAAACTTACATTCATTCGAATTCGAATCCAACTGCATCATATTTTCGGTGTTTGTAAAATTAGTTTGGCTATCATTGCTTTGTTCTGCGTTTTCTTTCAGTAATTTTTCGTGTTCAATATTTTCTCCGGTATGTTTCTTCAGTACAAGATGTTGAACATAATCAACATCAGATTCTTCTTGTGTATGTCTTTCTTCTGGATCAGGTGTTAATACAAGCATTCCTTGTATAGCCTGGTAATGATATAGGAAAAACTTATCTAGTTTCATGGGCATATTGTGTAGTTTAAAAGTTCTGGATTTCAGGTCATTAAAATAGCTTTCTACAATATTTGAGGACTCAGTTGTACGTCCGTAAGTAGTATGGTGAGCAACTTCGCGCGACGTCCGTCTATTGTGCCTTTCACTTTTTAGTAATTAAATTAGATCAAGGTCATATTTTTTGGGATGTCTTTGCCTGGGGCATAATTAATTATGTAGTAATTATGTTTTGGAATTTTTTTGGTGTAAACTATTAATTAGAATATAATTAGTTGAGTTTGAATATCTTTACAAAATTATTTATAAATAATATATATAAGTTTACGTTTACTATTGTTAAATGCCTGAGGTGTGTGACGTAGGACTGTGGAAATTTTTGAGGATAAACAATTAGGATATAATTTGTTTTTAACGACTTGGAATATTTTTACTAAATTATTTATTAATAAGAATAATAATATACAACACAAACCATTATAAGAATAAGTGATTACAACTAAAACAAGTACATATGCAGCAACAAATAATAACTCAATGCAAAATAAACAACAAAATCTTTACAATAAAACATGTAAAACTCGACATATTCAACAACAAATGATAACACAATGCAAAATAAATAACAAAACCTTTCCAATGTAAAACTCTACCACCGTTTCGTTATTGACAGTTTTACTAGATTAAATAATGTAACATGGATTTCAATTCATTATTAATTATATGTATATAATACAAATCAATATAAAAATATGCGATTACAAGTAAACAAGTACGTATGCGCCAACAAATAATAACACATCACAGAAATGTACAGCAAAAACTTCAAAGAATGTCGCACGTAAAACGCACACACACCACTACACGTTTCAGCAGACAGAAAGTGACTGAATACTGAATCGAATCCCATCCCCCCTCCCCTACAGCCTGAGCGCCGTGCGTCTGCGCATCATCGGCTTGATTTAAAAATTTTCCATTATTAACTTGAAATTAGAAAGTATTTTCCAATTCTTTTATTTTTAGTGTGTTATGAAAAGCTGATTTTACTTATCAGATTATACTTCGTAGATCAATAGATAATAATAATAATAAAGCCTAATTCGTGTCCCGTTGGACAAAGGCCTCCTCCAATTCTGTCCATTCTATGCGGTTTTTTGCTGTCCTTGACCATGTGTTCCCTGCCACTGCCTTGATGTCGTCTTCCCATCTTCGGGCTTGTCTTCCCCTTTTTCTCTTGGCATCTCTCGGTACCCAGTTGGTTATGAGTTTTGTCCATCTGTCTTCTTCCATTCTTTGAATGTGGCCCGCCCATCGCCATTTCATTTTTCTCGTGTAGCTCTCGATATCTTGAACCTGGGTTCTACTTCTGAGATTTGTATTGCTCAGTCTGTCTTTCCAGGTAACGCCTATCATAATGCGTTCCATTTTGCGTTGGGTTATCTTAAGTTTTTGGCTGTAATGGTTGGTGAGGGACCAGGTTTGGCATCCATAGGATAGGACGGGAAGAACACACTGGTTGAATATTTTAGTCTTGAGTTGGATTGAATAGTCACCTCTGAGGATATGTTTTAGAGACCAGAATTTTCTCCATGCGTGGTTGATCCTTTTTTGTACTTCTAGATTTGTTTTCTGATGAAAGCTTAATGTTTGCCCTAGATATTTAAACTCGTTGACTTTTTCTATGTTTATTCCTTGTATTTTGATTTCCGAGAATATGCTGTTTGTCATAATTTTTGTTTTTGAATAGTTGATCTCCAGCCCTGCATCTTTCCCTGCTATTTGCAATTCTTCAAGCATACTTCTCAGTTCAGGTTCATTATTAGATACTAACACCACATCGTCTGCGAATCTTAGGTTGTTAAGCTTGACGCCGTCGATTTTGATTCCTTTTTATTCCCAATCAAGTGTTCGGAAGATTGATTCTAATGCGCTGGAGAACATAATTGGCGACAGGGGGTCCCCTTGTCTTACTCCTCTGTTCATTTTAAAAAATGGCCCCAGAGAATGGAGCATTATTGCTGCTTCGTTATCTCTATAAATTTCTTCAACAATTCTGACGTATTCTTCCTCTATTCCTTGTTGTCGAAGTGATTTAAATAAGTACTCATGTCTGAGTGAATCAAATGCCTTTTTGTAATCTACAAATGCTAGAAATAGTGGTCTGCAATATTCGCTGTGTTTCTGAATTAGTTGGTTCAGACTTTGCAGATGGTCTGTCGTTGAGTAGCTTTTTCGGAAGCCAGCCTGATTTGTTGGTTGATTGAACTCCAATATCGGCTTGATCCTGTTTAAAATTACTGACGCGAATACTTTGTATGTGTTAGAGATTAGACAGATGGGTCTATAGTTATCGAGTGACAGCACGTCTCCTTTCTTATGCAGCAAAATTATTTTGGATCTCTTCCATTGCCTGGGGATTTCTTCTGTCTTTATAATCTGATTAAATAGTTCGCATATAGTATTTATCACTACCAAACTGTTATTACATTCGATCAGCATTTCATTTGTTATCAGATCTAATCCTGGAGATTTGTCACGCTTAAGTTCCTTCATCGCTTTTTCTATTTCACTCGTGAGTATATCTGGTAGATTTTGAGTTCCTGCAGCTGGATATTTTATAAGCTTTGTTTTATTGTCAGCATAGATATTCCCGAAGAATTCTGTGGCAGTGTTAATTATAGCGTTTAGATTAAATTCAGTTTGGTTTCTTGACGAGTTTAGCTTGTGGATTAATATTTTGTTGGTCTGTAACTTTTTTTGTAGTTTTTTTGTAGAGTAGTGTGTATATTGGAGGTCGTTTATTAAGTCTTTTTCGTGTTCTTTGATGTCGCTTCTGATCTTTTTCTTCACTAGTTTGCGAATTTCGCAATATTCTACTTTTTCTCTAATGCTTTTATTTTCTTTCTTTCTTAGTAGTTCTCGTTTGTTTATTAACACTCTCGTGTCTTTTGATATTATCAGTTGTTTTTGTTGTTCTTCTTTGAGTGGATAGCAAGATAGTATCGTGTTTTCTAGATGTTCTATTGTTTCTTGAACATTATTTATGAGAGTAGTTTCTCGTCCTTTTAGCTCGTTTTCTATCTTTTTAATGAAGGTGTCGGATTCTTCCGCTGTGAGTTTTCCCATGTGTTGAGTTTGTTTGAATTTTCTTAATCTATTTTCCTTATTATATAGTCTGACTGTTGCTCTTATAATTCTATGATCGCTGTCGAATTCGAAATTGTTCAAAGTGCTGTAGTTGGTGACATGGCAGTGTCGCTTGCTAAAATGTAGTCAATCTCGTTTTTATATATCCCATTTGGAGAGATCCACGTCCACCGCGTTCCTCTTCTTTGTTTGAAGTATGTGTTAATAATTTTTAGCTGGTGATTTAATGCAAAATTTGTTAGTCTTGAGCCATTTGCGTTTCTGATGCCTATTTCATATAGGCCATTATTTGTTCTTCTCCTTCTATGCGCTTGCCAATTTTGCTATTGAAGTCTCTAATAATGAACATAACTTCATACTTAAGGGATGTGACTGTGGCATCCAACAGATCATAAAAATCATCAAGTTCTTCAGTTGTAGCGTTTGTTGTAGGTGCATAGACTTGTATTATAGTTATGATCTCATTTGAGACATTAATTTGTAATATTGCGATTCTATCGGACACCCCCTTGAATTCTATTATGTTTTTCGCGAGTTTTTCATCAACAATGAATCCTACTCCTCGCTGGCCTTTGATTTCTCCCATGTAAGTGAATATGGATTTATTTTTTAATTGTATCATTTGATCTCCTTGTCTACGTATCTCGCTTAAACCTATAATATCGCACTTAATTTTTGCTATTGCGTTCTCTAATTCTGCTAATCTGTCATCCGTCATTAGTGTTTTAACATTTAATGAGCATATATATATTTCTGCATGCTTTCTTGATTTAGGTTGTTTGCTCATGATAATCTGTCTGTTTTTTAAGATTTTGTTTTTTGGAATAGTGTTTAGAATTGGATCAATAGATAACCATTTCTAAATTATACTGAACTAAGTGGGTACTCTCATATATAAGTTGTAATAAAATTCTTATTTTTAGTATACAGTTTTTTTCTGTTTATATTTCAACTCTGCCATGGCTTCTTCTACACCCGACGTAGATATCGAAATCCAACCTCGTGAAGATGTTTCAATGAAATTTTTAAAACCGAAATTCAGAGTACTGGAAAACATCGTGGTAAGGAAACCGGAGTCAGTATATTGTGTTAATAACTTGAACCTCCCTGAAGACGATACTCAACAAACACTGGACTTAGATTTAAAAAATCTGTTGGAAGATTTCGATACTTTAGCTGGCATAAAGACACCAGTAAACACAGTTTTTCAAATCACTTCAGGCGCTTCTGAGGATGATGAACAAGTATCGCGTCCAAAGAAACGTTGTGTGAGACGCATTTCTACACCAGGCAGTGAATTAAGTGAACCGTACGGGCAATCGTTCGTACTATCCGATGAAGATGTCGAAGAAATGAAAGAAGACCTAGTGCCTGATGACGTTGAAAATGAGCTATTTAACAATAGATACTTGAACCTGCTGCTAGGTTCAGCGGAAGTTACTAGCTACGCACTTCCTCATAATAAATGTATTCGAGACAATAACGATCGCCTTCTCGATGTGTTCACGCTGCCTTTGAGCACAAAAAATAGAGTTTTTATAGCTGTAGGTGTTGATCCCAACCCCATTATGCGAGTTGTAGTGAGAATCGTGGGTGATGTTATTAAAAAAAAATATGTGGACATATGCGATTCTGGAATATTTATAAATTATTTAAAAAGCGTGGAAATAAAGAAAGATTGCAATTTGAGGGAAATGAATCGAGTATTCAGATTAGGTGAATTAGATTTAAGTTTAATACCTGGTGACCAATTAAAATGTAAATATATGAAACAGTGTTTAGTTTTGAATAAAGAAATTATTTTTAATATAATTAGATTAGAACATATAGTTAAGCGGTATGTAGTTGATTATAGTGTAAAATATACTGATTTAAATATGGAATATAAAAAATTTGTGCAAGATGTAGTAATTAATAGTTTAAGATATAGCTTAAGTATAGAAGATAGTTTGTATGAATGTATTTACATCAAAAATGTATGTTTTAAAAATATTTTAAATGATTTATACATTTACTATAAAAACAAGATGATGAAAGATGTAGAATGTGTACAAAAATTTATATTGGAAAACCAAAAATATATTATTTAAAAGTCATTATGTTTTACTGTCTTAATATATTTCTTAGAATAGGTAAAATTCTAGGCGAAAGTTGTTTACAGTTGACACTAATTAAGTAGGTGTTAAACCCTTGTTAAAGAGTGCTATATATAGATGCAAATAGAAAATTTTGTTAGTATTCTCACCTCTCTCAGTCGTGTTAATAACTATGGAGCAAGAAAATTTTGATAACTTTTTTCGTATCTGCGAAGAAATTATTGACTCTTCTCTATCAACGAACGTTACTCAACGAGCAGAAGATAATGTAGAGCAAGAAAATTTTGAAAACTTTTTTCGCATCTGTGAAGAAATAATTGACGTTTCTTTATCATCCAGTGATTATCAGCGAGAAGAAGATGCATGTGATAATAGTTTACAAACCGGCCGTGGTGAAGTTTTAAAAAATGCATGTTTCAATATTATATCCGATATAGAGAAACATGTAAAACATTTCAATTTGACGGGGCGAAGAATTTCATTTATGCTAAATGATCCGTCAGAAGAAGAAAACTCAGTAACCTGGTTCTACGAAGGAGTTAAAAGTGTTGTGGAATATGCTGTTGAAAATGCTAATCCGTCTGATTATGTTGGATTTGTTTTCCGCACGCCGAGGCTAGAAAATGAACCAGGCTGGTTAAGTTTCAGACGTGTAGATCAGCTGCATATTGATGTTGTTTGGGAAGCTTTGGAAAAAATTCTTCAAAGTAATAAAGAAATTTTTTCTGATGGTCAATTCGTTGTAGAAATGACTCAGGAAGCGGGTTCCTAAAAGGGCATGGTCTTTCTTACGCCGAATTTTGTAGTAAAAAAAGAGGTGTAATAGATATAATTAACAAAGACATTTTGTGTTTACCTCGTGCACTTGTTGTAGCAGAATCGTTGCTAAAAAATGAAGCGTGTTTTAAGGATCTGGTGAGTGACAAACATGGAATACAAACTTCAAGAACGCACGCATTAATGTTAAATGCTGGAGTGAATATAAATAGAAATGGAGCTGGTATTCTTGAACTTACAGAATTCCAACGCTATTTTACGCAATATAACATATGTGTATATGAGTACAATGGCAAAGGAAGTGTAATATTTGAAGGTGCAAAAGGAAAAAATCTTCCAAGACTGAATCTTTTGTATCATCAAAATCATTACACTGTAATTAAAAGTTTAACAGCAACATTCTCTTGCAATATTTTTGCGAACGGTGTCATGTCCCTTATCGTGTAAAGACCCGTCATTCCTGTAAAAATATCTGTTCTTACTGTAAACAGTCTCCTGCGTGCTTACCCACTCGAAAAATGACAGACTGTGATAGTTGTAACAGAAAATTCAGAGGACAAAAATGCTACAATCATCATAAGATTACAGTATGTGAGAAACTTAAAAAATGTTCCCAGTGCCTTAAAGTGTATCAAGTTAAGGAAAACAGACAGCATATTTGTGGTGAAACATATTGTAAAATGTGTGAAAATTATAAAAACCCCGGACATTTGTGCTACATTTTAAAAGACACTTCTCAATTAAAAGAAAATAATTTGTTCATATATCATGACTTTGAAACTCGGCAGGAAAAAAGTGTAGGTGAACATGAATACGAACATGAAGTTAATCTATGTGTAGTGCAACAATCGTGTTCTATTTGTTGCAACATAACCGATATAAAACAACTATGTAACAAGTGTGGTATTCGCGAACATATCTTTACTAACGAGCCTGTTAAAAAATTTTTAAGTTATGTATTACTACCTCGTACTTCTTTTTCTTCAGTTATATGCATAGCACATAACGCCAGATCTTTCGATTGTCAATTTATTTTGAAATATTTAGTAGAGGAACAAAATGTTAAACCAAATTTAATTTTGAATGGTTCAAAAATAATGATGATGAAAATTAACAACATAAAATTTATAGACTCTATTAATTACCTTCCAATGTCTTTAGCTGCTTTACCAAAAGCATTAGATTTATCGCCTTCCTTTAAAAAGGGGTATTTTCCCCATTTTTTTAATACAGAACAAAATTTAAATTATATCGGACCGTTACCTCCTGCTAAATATTATGGTGTTGATACTATGTCTATTTCTGCAAGAAAAAGTTTTTTGGATTGGTACAATAAACAGGTTGAAGGAAATGCCGTATTCAATATGGAGAAAGAGATTATTGAGTATTGCAAATCCGATGTCGATATTTTGCGTCGCGCGTGTGAAAAGTTTCGCGCAACTTTTATTCAAGATTGCAAGGTATGTCCTTTCTCTGAAGCAGTAACTATTGCCTCTGCATGTAACCGTGTTTTCCGACGCATATTTTTAAAATCAAACACAATCGGTATTATACCACAAAAAGGGTATAGATTAAAAGATAATCAATCTAAAATTGCTTTAATGTGGCTGATACATCAGGAAAACGTACGGGGAATCCAAATTCAACATGCAGGAAATAGTACAGAAGCTGTTATTGAAAATAAATTTAAAGTTGACGGTTACTACGAACCAGCTAAATTAGTTTTCGAATTTTTGGGTTGTTTTTGGCATGGTTGTGTTTTATGTTATAGAACCAATAGAGACAAAGAACTTTTTAACAGTAGCAAAAAAACTTTAGAACTTAGATATCAAAGAACTATAGAAAAATTAGACAAAATTCAAAATTTAGGGTACACTGTTATAAAAATATGGGAATGTGAATGTAGAAAAGAATTAAAAGACGATAAAAATTTAAATATGTTGCTTAGTAACCATGACATTTTAAATAATTTACCTTTGCAAGCGCGTGATGCATTTTTTGGTGGACGGACGGGCAATACCATGTTGTACAAAAAAATTGAGAACAATGAAAAAATTAAGTATGTAGATGTATGCTCTCTGTATCCATATATTTGCAAATACGGAAAATTTCCAATTGGGCATCCTAAAGTTTTTATAGGTGAAGAGTGTTATAATTTGTGTCCAAATAATAATATTGATAAAGTAGAAGGATTAATTAAATGTACTGTTCTACCACCTAGTGATATTTTTCACCCTGTACTACCGCGAAAGGCACATGGAAAACTAATGTTTGTATTATGTCGGTTATGTTGTGACGAATTAAACCAAAATGATTGCTCGCATACTGAATCAGAAAGACAATTTATTGGTACTTGGGTAGCTGACGAAGTGCGCTGCGCCGTCTCCGTCGGGTACAAAATTATTCAAGTGCACGAGGTGTGGCAGTACGAAGTAACTGTTTATGATAGGGAGACTAAAACAGGTGGTTTATTTGTGGATTTCATAAACACTTTTGTTAAAATGAAACAAGAAGCCTCCGGATATCCTGCTGAGTGTATTTATGACAAAACAAAAGCGGAGTATATTAAAGATTATTATATTAATGAAGGAATTCAACTCGATCCGACTCAGATTGAAAAGAATGCAGGCAAAAGATCAATTGCAAAACTTATGTTGAATTCTTTTTGGGGTAAGTAAATATATTTCAAAATCTTTTTACAAAACTAATGATTATTTTCTCCTCAACAGGTAAATTTGCTCAGGCAGAGAACAATACCGCTACGTCTATAGTTTCTTCCGCAGAAGGTTTATATGAAATTCTAGCTAACCCAGCTATGACTGTAAACCGGATTATTCCAGCAGGGGATGAGATGGTGTACGTAAACTGGGTGCGTGAAGAAGAGGCTATAGAACAGCTGAAAACAGTGAATGTCGTCATCGCAGCGTACACAACAGCGCAGGCTCGTTTACGGTTGTACGAATTTTTGGTACCCCTGGATCGTAAGGTATTGTATTACGACACAGATTCTATTATCTATTGCCATACTCCTGGAGAATATGAACCACCAACAGGTAATTTCCTTGGTGATCTCACTGATGAATTAACTTGTTATGGTACAGGCAGTTATATAACAGAATTTGTGTGCGGGGGTCCCAAAAATTATGCGTACAAAGTTTTATCACCCGAAACTAATGTGACAAATGAAGTTTGCAAAGTGAAAGGTTTCACTCTAAACTATACATATTCTAAAATAATTAACTTTGACTGTCTAAAATCATTAGTATTTAATGAAAATATTAATAATGTTGTTTTATATTCCAATAATATTAGATGTAATGTTATAACAAAGAAAGAAAAGAAAACATTTAGTATTAAGTTTATGAAACGTAGGTTAATAAATAATGTAAATTGTGTTCCTTATGGTAAGAAAATGAGATATATGTAATTTGTACTTTTAAGAAAAATATATTTTTTAAATTTTTATATTTGTTATTTTAGGAATATGAAATAAAAAATATTTTAAAATTAAAGTTTTTTATAAAAATTAAAAAATAATAATGATACAAATATATTATAAACCTGTCATTCTCATATTTGATATTTCCGTTAAACAATTTCAAAAAATCATTATGTGTATAATTATTAATTCTGAATAGTAGATATACTAAACAATAATATCCACAAACTGTTGAGCTGTATTCCTGTAATGGTAATGTATTATATGTCCATGATTTTGTATTTCTTCTTTAAAAATGTATATGTTCCTGTATGAAAGGCTCTCGACCGTAACTATCAAAATACATTCCTTTCCCATCTCGGTCAATAAAAACTGCTATCCAATGAGTCCCGGGCAATGAATCAGGGTCTGTGTTGACAATAAGAGCACATGGAAAATTCACATGAAGAGGTAACCTATTTGCCGCGTATACTCCATGATGTTTTACGCTTTTAAAATAATTACGAAAAATTTTTTCAATGCATGAAGCATTCATTTTCTAAATTTGTTTTTACACAACGAAGACTTCTCTCTAAATGACTGAAATAATAATAATATTTTGTTTTATGGGTATTTTTGAAATAAAATAAATATATTTATAAACTAATCACAACTTTATTTTCTATTATAATATTACTACTACAAATTTATACATAAAATAGTAACAAAATACATAATTTTTAGAATAATACAAACAATAATATTTATTTTAATAATTAACTACCATAATCTGCAATAACATTTCTATTTTTATCAATTTCAATAATATTATCAAATTCAGCATATATAACACAATTGATTGTTTGTGAAAGTGCACCATCAAAACCAACTTCTATCCTCAAGGACCCATGACGCGATAAATTCCAGTGTAACATCGAATTAGCCGACAAGTCAGGCGTAAGGTCAAATGCTGTTAAACAATATCCTTTAGGGTAGCTTTCTCTATCAATTTCGTTTCCACTGTTTGAAAAATGTATACCTGTGCCCGAAAATAATGTATTATACATTTGAATGTACGCAGTTTTGTCTCCAAACGAAGGCTGTAGTGGTTTTGCCGGTAATTGTTGACCGTTTACGCACAACGACAAATAATTTATATTAAAATTTTCAAAATTGAACGGATTACTTTTAATATCACCGTTAAAAGCTTTGTTAGATACAAAACCGATTATACATCTTTTCGGAAGCTGACCCAAGAAAATATTGTCTAATGATTTTCCTTGAATTCCGGATGGAATGGTAATTGCTTTCACTTCGGCCCTCGTAATCGGGTACTTAGCAGTGTTTATCTCCAGTGCTTTGTTGTGAGCAAGTAAAATACTCGGATTTAATTTGACTCGACGGACAAGTAATGTGGCTTCATTTATTTGTACTTTATAATCTATGCCGGTAGAAATTAATTGAAAATTATCGCGCGAGCGAACTAACCTCACACGCATTTCGACACCATTAATTAAAAATTTTTCCTGATTAAATATATCTGCATGTAGATGTCCGATTAAATCAACACTTTTACTTTTTTCGATAAATTTTTGACGTTTGTTGAATCCAGAATTGCCTCCAATATCAGTAGATATTATTCATTTTCCCAGCTGTGTCGGTATACCATAAAGATGAAGTAAGATGTGAATGTTTAGCATCTTTACCATAATTCAAGAGGGTCTCTATGTATGCTCTATATGCATAAGTATTATTTGGTGGAGATACGAGTTTCTGATTTAAATACACATCAACTTGACTAAAAATTGAATGAAGCCAGTTGTTGATAGGCCCCACATTATCAGTTTGAAGTAACGGCGTGTTATCAGATTTAGTAATTTTTACATTTAAATACAACATGGTCTGTGATAAATCGAAATATTCTTCTCCATGTCCTGGTATTAAAAATTCTAGGGGTCCATCTTCAGTAATCGATGATAGAGGTTTATAATTTAGCCACTGGCCACTTTCAATGCTTGTCTGAGTAGGCGGAAGCGCAAATAAATCTAATTCCGTTTTAACACATTCACAGGATTGGGCGTGTAAAAATGCCATTATAATCAAATATGTCTATGGCTCTAGCTTGTTTCTTGTTCTTTACTCTAACAGGTGTAGTTTTAGAATGAACGTGTTTCTTATTTAATCGTTTCTTTTTATATCCAGACCTACTAATTATTTTTTCAATTTTATCTTCTGCTTTACGTTTTAAATTAATCCCCGCTTCTGAAATACGTTGTTTGAATGAGTCTTTCACTGGACGATTTTCACTTAAGTCCCCCAAAAATTATATTCCTGTACTTAGAGCTTGTTTACCAACTGCTCCAACACCTTTTCTAATTAATGGCATAATGCTTCTAAACAATCCACTAAAGAAACTTCCTAGGCCATGTCCTCTCTGAAATTGATTCCCTTTGAACACTGTACCTATGCCGCTTCCGGCTTGTAAATTGCAATATTCTTGATACGGACAAGTTTTCATTGTGCAGACCGTCGAAAATGAAGTTTAACGCATAACGTTCCGAATTGAAATAGTGTTGTTTGGCCATCATTGCATCTTATATCAATTTCAATGTTTGAAAATTCCCTTCTTAAAACGGGGACGAAATGTGGTTGCGCATAGCTGATTTATTTGATCCAAATACATATTTTTCAGTGTTAACATGCACAATTCTTAAAAGCTGTGTTACTACATCTCCTACGAACTGAGGTTCAATGATATCGCAGTATATATAGAGTTGTGGTGGAATACCCAACATCACATTAGGTAAATTAATAGATGTTTTTTGCTGATATATGTCAGCAAATGGTGAGTACCCCAGTTGAAGTGCTAATCTTGGTGACAGTTTTAATGAGGATACATCTGAATGTTTCACTTTTAATTCCACACGTTTTTCATCTTTATTATGATCAAATGCTACATATTTATTAACGTCTTCGTTCGAAATCATTTCATGTAATACAGCATCAACGTTTTCATAATTTTTTGATGATATTTTTCCTTGTTCAATAGATACTTTTATACTTTTTTCTTTCTTATTTTCTTTTTTTTATCAAAATACTAACTTTATTTTCACGTTCATTGACATTATAAATAGTGCATGGATAAATAATTTCTGATAACGCTACCTCCCAAGCCCCTTCTAACTTGATATTGTGTGGTAATTGGGTTATGAATCGTGCAGTTGTATTACTGGGAAAATATTTCATTGAACTATTACTAGGGAGTGTTATAAAAAATTCTTTATCATTCATTATTCAACAAATTAATACTGTTTGCAGGTATCCACGAATTAAATTATTGTGTAACTTTAAATTTTACTTTTTATATATTTTTAATAAATTTAATTTAGTTGTTTTAATTTAAAACACCCTACCCGCTTAAATAATTGTGATAGCAATACAACAGCCAACCAACCAGATCGCAGTCAATGTAAGTGAAGAAATCTAACTATTTTACTTAAAATTAAACATCCCTTCCCGCTCGTATTACATTTGGCGCAGTCGGTAGGATCTCTGTTGAAAGATAATATAATAATATCTTAGATTTCCGATAGAACTTTTTTTTAAGCTATTTTTGATTCATTTATCATGACGACCGAAGGACAAGTGTTTACTACCGCGACACCTCCTTTCACAGTTACTGCATCCATTCCGATAACAACGTAAGCAGCATTGGTTACGAGTACAACGACAATTACTTCATCCGCGTATAATATTACTTCGCCCGGACAACAAATTTTAAATTTGCCCTATAGTACGGCTTACTACAATCCTTTGTTTCATCCTGCTCAGGTACCTATGTCCGCGTTTAACGAATTATTGTTAAATCAAACCGTGCCCATAACCCCACCTAGGTTCCATCTACCTCCGCAAAGCGAAATTAATGTTGGCAAAGGCATTAATAATAGGTCTACCGCTAATATTTTGACAACTCCCACACCATCTATGCATCCGTTCTGGCCTTCAGCAGCACATTCTGGCCTTTGCACTAATGACATTGAACCCTATTCAGGTGGTTCCGATTTAAAAGCATTTTTAGATTTAGTAACTTCAGTGTCTGAATGCGCCGGCTGGAATGAGCTGCAAGTTTTCAATGTCATTAGATTAAAATTACGAGGTAAAGCACGCGAAATATTTTTTGCCATTAAGCGCCCTAAAAAT
This sequence comes from Poecilus cupreus, assembly GCA_963942605.1. Taxonomy (NCBI): domain Eukaryota; kingdom Metazoa; phylum Arthropoda; class Insecta; order Coleoptera; family Carabidae; genus Poecilus; species Poecilus cupreus. The sequence continues at coordinate 2,662,242 of OZ012729.1, read as the reverse complement.
TTAATTGAAATCAGACCATGGTTACATGCATTTTTTGGTAAAAGAACCATTCTTCCTGGCGGAGAACGCGATTTCAAAAAAAAATATTTAGAGGAAAAGATGAAACACTACGTGCTTTTGCTACACGCTTACAAATCGCTGCAGAAAAATACCCAAAGTCAAATAAGGGCAGACAACAGACCAATAAAAATAAAATATACAATATATGGTGATGTCAGTCATATCTGTCACCAGAGTATCGTCTCCAACCGTCGAAGATAGCGCGACTAAAGTAGACAACAACAAATTAATTGCTCGCAGCTTTATCTCGAGCTATATCCGAACGCGTCCGCCCAGAGATGCTCGATCTTGAATATAATTGTATCACCATCTTACAATACTATTTGTTCATTTGTTATACAAAAAAATGCGGCATTTGCATTTTGAGTTGGCATGTATTTCATAAGACTACATACATGTAATAGTTTTATTACATAACTTAATAAGCTTCCTAATAACCTTGGATTTTTCACATAAAGCTTTGTAATGAAATAATCTATTGAAAAAAAATTAGATTCATTTCATTACTATCGCCTAACGCCTCAACCTCCTTAAGAGGATTTTGTAGTACAATGATAGGGAAAAGCAAAGGTTTTTTGTATATTTTACCCAACGGGTGTAAAAATTTCGTGGTAGATAAAATAATACAGGTTGGTTGGTAATAAAAAAATGACTAGAAATTGGTAAGACTGATAGGTATACAAATTCATTGCCGGTTGTCGACAGTGCCTAAAATCGTTCTTACTCTTCCCAACATTCTTTAATTCTTAATAATAATCTGAACAAAGTATTAAACTAAAAATATTTTTAGATCTGACACCTGACATAACCTATTTCTTTTTTGCTTGTTTGCTCGAAACATAAATGTATCTAGAGATGATCGGTTGAGTGTTTATAATAGTGTGTTAGTGTATACATTGATGTATGGTTCTCAATGTTGGGTGTAGATGAAGAAGCATGAACGACGTATAACTGCTGTGGAAACGAGATATTTGAGAGGAGTATGTGGGTATACGAGACGTGATCGTATACGAAATACATTGCTGTATGATGAGTGTGAGATTGAGAAGAATGTTGTTAAGAAAGTGGGAGTGAGTCAGTTGAAGTGGTTTGGATATGTTGAGCGAATGTGGAATGAAAGGTTGATGAAACTAATATATGTGGGTGAGATTGAAGGTAAACGATTTCGTGGGCGTCCGAGGAATAACTGGTTGGGTATGATTGATGGTTTGTTGCGTGAATGAATGATTCCGAGTGTGAAGAATAAACGAGCATATATGAATGTGGACGAGGCGAAAGTGGTGTGTCAGGATTGGAATGTCTGGGGGAGGTTGATTGTTGGTTAACTGTGTTTCTGGGTTCGTGCTACCCCACTAAGTGGGATGTAGCGTGATGTTATATATGTATGTATGTATGTCAAATAGTACTTTCGCCTTCAACTGATGAATAGCAAACTATGTGATAACAATTATATTTCCAACTGAATCACTTTATTCTGATCATACTGTAGTAGTGTTACCTTTATACTTATTTAAACACGGGATATCTGCGATGGTACACAGCTGGGTGCTGTACGGAAGCCTGTTAGAGATGGCCAAGTAGAAAGGAATACATTCACATAGAGCTAGAATAGTTTGCATCTTACATTCCGACAGACAGTCGCTGAAGCTGTAATGAAAGGAGTCGAAGGCAGTGCTGCCTTCATCGCTGAACAAACACTGCCGCTGAAAATTCACAAATTTATTTTTAATATTATTGTTTGACTACGAAACTATGTGTAATAAACAACTAACTGTCATTGGTATTACTGACGAGAACTGAAACAATTTTATACCGAAGCCAGATATAGAAAATGAAAGATCGTTACTTTGTTATTATCATTTGTTTAATGTTTAAGAATATTATATTACGAAATATATTACAAGGGTCATTCAAATATAAAAGAGCATTTAGCAAAAAAAAAATTACGCCCTTTTCGAAGAATGAATTCGGGCGGGTATGCAAACTGTTGCAAACTTTTTGATCGGTCTCTCCTCCAAATGCTTCCTTGAGAGGCCCAAACATGTGAAAATCGCATGGCGAAAGATCAGGGCTATAGGGAGGGTGGTCAAGTATAGTCCAAAGCATTTTAGCCAATTTCTGGGTTGTTAAGAATGCAATGAGGGATCTTGCATTGTCATGCAGGCCAGGACGTCTCGGATGGACTGACGACACCTTTTTGGTCGATAAAGTATAAGAAACATCTATACATGTCACATGTTTATTTTTAGCTCCGCACTTGCACGATAATTTTGCTAGTTTTTTACATCCTACTAAAAGTATAAACTATACGTACTTGTGTAGTTTTGTGTGGTGCTTTTGTTTTAGTTATTGTTTCAAGTGTCGGTTCATCGTGGTGAGATATTTCTGCGAATTATTATAAACCGCGTGTGTATATCTCAAGATCATTGACTGCAGCATTCGCTTTGCTCTTTTCGGCAAGTCAAGTGCGGCGTAATTAAGCAACCTAAGTCAGGTTTCTTTGCAGTTTGTCTGTTTTGTTTCGTTTACAATGCCAACAGCTGACTGTGTCATATGTCAAACTGCAATCACCGAAAAAAATCCCGTAGAATGTGACGCTTGCAAAGGAACGGTACACGTGTCCTGCAGCGAGTTAAGTCGCCAGGAAGTGCAATGTCTATTATCGAAAAATCGCACTATCTCCTGCTTTTGCAAACCATGTCAATCTGCTAATCCCATAATTCTAATCAAACAACTACAGAGAACGGTGGACAGATTGGAAGATGAAATTCGTCAATTAAGAACTTCCCAAGACTCATCTACTGGAAATGAAACCAATACAGAAGTTATTATAAATGAAATTCAAGAACGACAACGAAGATCTAATAATATTATTATTTACAATATTCCCGAAAGCGTCTCAACTGATATTACTGAAAGAAAAGCTCATGACCGTACTGAATCCTTTAAAATACTGACTGAAGCTGCACAGATACAAACTGCAGGTTTGCATGTCATGCGTCTTGGTCGTCCTATTCAAGGTAACAAAACTCGCCCTATTAAAGTTATATGCAGGTCTCGTTCTGACGCTTTATCGGTTTTAAAATCTAAAAATAAAATTTCTAATAAAGTAGTTCAAATTAGTTCTGATCGCACGCCCATGGAAATTGAATACTTCAAGAAAATTAAACAAGAATTAGATAATCGCATTCACAATGGTGAAACTAATATTACCTTAAAATATATTATCGGTCTACCTAAAATTGTTAAAAAATCTGTGCCGCCAAAAAACCAATAAACTCTACTATTCTAAATCTATATTATCAGAATGCAAGAGGTATTAAAACAAAATTAGATAATCTTTACTTAAACATGCTAACTAACGACTACAATATTATTGCAATCAGCGAAACATGGCTAAACGATAGTGTGTGTGATGCTGAATTTTCAACAAACTCTTATAACGTTTACCGCTCTGATCGCGATTTCAATTTTTGTGGTCTATCCCGCGGAGGCGGAGTGCTACTTGCGATTCATACAGACTTTCCATCCTGCAAGGTGTCCTTCGGAGAATCGCTACATATTTTACCCAGAAATATAGACATTGTTTGTGCTAAATTAGACTTTAATGAGCATTCTTTCTATATATTTAATGTATATGTTCCACCCAGCTTTAACAACAATTACTATCATGATGTTTACGAATTTTTCGAAGCCTTACCTTTTTTGTATGAAAAAAATTATATTATATTGGGTGATTTTAATATTCCTCAATTAACTACCAATCCTCACAACCTACATGTGCTAGCCTTTAATGATTTTGTAACATACATTGATGCTAAACAATATAATACAATTTAAAATCATAATGGTAGAACACTAGACCTTGTAATATCGAATATTAACATCACAGTGCAAAATGCTACTGAACCTATATTTAATGTAGATAGAGACCATCCTGCATTATTATTGTCATTTAAATATAATCATTCTGATTTCACCAAATTTATGCCTAATGCTCAAACTAAATTGTACGATTTTAAGAAAGCTGATCTTGTCAAATTATACTTAACAAAGTATTAAAATAATGTTTTCCCAAGAAATATTTAGATGTTAGACAGTGACCGGTCATTCTCTAACATCTGTAAAAAGTTTGGGAAAAAATTATATTTAACAAAGTATTAAAATATATTTTCCCAAGAAATATCATGATGTTAGGAAGTCCGCGGTTAGTCTCTAACATCTGTAAAAAGTTTGGGAAAAAAAATATATTTAACAAAGTATTAAAATCATTTTTCCCAAGATATATCTTGATGTTAGGAAGTGTGCGGTTAGTCTCTAACATCTGTAAAAAGTTTGGGAAAATATTATATTTAACAAAGTATTACATTCATTTTACCCAAGAAATATCATGATGTTAGAGAATGACGGTACGATGTCTAACATTCTTAAATAGTTTGGGAGAAATATTATATTAAATAAAGTATTAAAATAATTTTTTCCCAAGAAATATTTAAATGTTAGAGAGTGTACCGACGATCTCTAATATTATAAAATATTATTTGGTTTTATAATATGATATTTTATAAAATATTATTTTGTTATTTTTACTATATATATATATATATATATATATATATATATATATATATATATATATATATATATATATATATATATATATATATATATATATATATTAG